>CM077909.1:35601189-37098688 GCA_039720435.1 Amazona ochrocephala | reverse complement strand
TGAGGTTTTTAATCATACTTCTGATTGAGGGAATTTATTTTAAAGAGCCTCTTCATGTTATTTTGAACATTGCAGGCAAGGAAAATATATTAAGCCAACTTCCTTTGGCTTTCATACATAAATCTGTCTATAGAGGTTCTGTGTTGCGTTGTGCCATTGCTCAGAGGGAAGAAATGCTACTTACATTATTCCATCTAATTTATAGCATCTGTCACTATGTTCTCTGTGCAAAGAATGGTTTGCTATTTAAGTTTGTTTATTCATTGTGAGGCTGTTGCTTTGTAAAGGAAGTTGTCATTAGGCTCAGCATGTCTGGAAAGTATGCAAGTCCTCAAGTCTTCTAATCCAGTGACTACAAAGTAGTTAAAGCTTCAAAGAAAAGGAATGACAGGATTTTGCTGCAGTGAAAGAGGATGCAGTGTTTGTTAATCCTGCTTTTAATTGTCTCTCATACTGCAAACTGCTGCAACGTTGCTAGTAACCACTCGGGACAAACAAATTACTGTCTTTCCTCTTGGCTTTGTCAAAACATGTAAGTAGTTTGCAGTGACATGTCCCTTACCAGCTTTTTGCATTTACTTTTTCCAAGCCTTTGCTGTGCGCTAATATTGATTTGCAAACAGCCCGCTAGATGGTTTTTCTGATGTTCTCCACAGGCTTGACTCACAACCAGTCTTTTCCTCTTCACATCTGTTTGTACTCTTCAGATAGTTTGGGAAAGGATTTCCAGTTTCTTTTCCAAATGATGCTGGCCAGTGATCCTTTTTTTTAAACTAAAAATGGCTCTATGTGACTTTTATGGTGGCAGCAAAAGGTGCTTTTCAAGAAGTCAGGATGATCCCTTGGCTGTGGAGTATGACTTTCTCTTTTAACCAGCAATGGGTGAAAGTTTTCATTGAAGAAAACCAATAAATCTGTATTGTAATTTCAGTGAAAACAAGAAATCACAGTAGAAGTGTATCTCATCAATGGTACATTTACTGTGATGTGAGTAAGTAGGTGTGTTCCACATACCTTAGGCTTAGCCAGCTCACAGGGTGGTAGTACTGATCTAGAGCAGTTCGCAAATCATGTTGAAGATGAAATTGGAATGTCCTATAGACAGTTCCATGCTTCTGCTCTGGTTTGTTATCAGTTCCTGTGTATCTGCATGAGCTGTTCTGCACATGTATCATGTAGTAGTGTTCCCTGTCTTCCTCGCTTCATGAAACAAAGGGGTGTTACTGCTGTCTGCTGATTGAATTAGTTTTTGTTTATATTGATGCATTCTAATTTTGCTATATAAACTGTCCCAATGCATGCCTGCGATGGTGAAGAAGTGTGATATACAATAGCTCATGGAAGAGGAAAGATTTCACTGTGCTACTGATCAGAGTAGAAGGTATTTGAAGAATGAGAATGGTCTTACATAGGTAATACCTCTTGAGTCCAGAGCAGAGCTGACAATCTCAAAGCTGTGTGGTTGTGAGGGTGCAGTTTCATGGGAAGCTGAAGTTCTTTGTTTATTTAGTTAAATCAGTAAGCTGACTCTGCTGGAAAGTAATCATAGAGAAAAAGGATTCTGCAGAAGTGAAAGAGTACGTGGGCAGAGGTGAACAGAGAGTTAGAACAACAAAGAAAGATAAGACATTTTCTTTTTCCACTGTCAGTTGTGCTGGGGCAACAGGAGAATGTTTTGTGAGGATACTGCTTGCGGGAGCAGCAAAGTGAATCAGTTTGGAACTGTTCCAGACCCCAGTTTGGTCAATGTCTAGTTTTAAAGTGTGAGTAGTCCTATCAGGAATTTGGATTGGATCCCTGTAGGCATTTTGTCATAGAGCTCTCCATCAGTTTCACATGGAAGGCATGCATCTAAAAACCTGTCAGATTCATGCTTCCACTTCAGATGTGAACTTGTGAAAACACACTTTCAGTGTGCTTTCTTGAATGAAAAATACCCATGCATATATTGTCATATCTATGAAACCTCTACTGAACTAATTCTAACTTCACTGTTCGCACACTTTCTTTTACATAAGCAGCATAAACACTTAATTCTGTAACTCCAGGTCATTGCGCCTTGTCCTTATCAACACTGCTCTAGCTGTTCATTTAGATGTTCATCTGGTAAGTATTATTTTAAGATGAAGTGGCTTCTAGAAATTATTTTCCTTGCTTTTGGTAGTTTAATTCCTTAACTTTTCTTTTGGGTGGCATTGTGTACATAAATAGAATGACTTGGCTGGTTGTATACAGAAACAATAAATTCTGTTAGAGTTCTCCTAAAATTGTCTTACTTTTCAAAACAACATACACGACTGTCTAGTTGAATCATAAATCAAACTGTCAGTGGGCTAACTCCTCATCAGTGTAATAATGCAGTCACATACTCAGTTATAGGGTACATAGGGGACAGATAACGTACAGGAAAAGGCAGGAAGATTTTTATCCCCATTTCTTTAGTAAAAAAAAAAAAGATACAAGAAACTATGGTTGTAAAGAATAAATTTGGCTTTTACTAGTCAGAAACACTCTCTTCTATATCATGAACTCTAAACAAAAGTAAGTCTAAAAGAGGAATCACAAAACTTTACCAAATGAAAACTAATGAGACTAGCAGGCTCCTGCAGAAGTGAAGGAGCTTTCTTTCCTCCCTGTTACAGCAGAATGGGCAGATTTCATACCTCTAACTTGTACATGAAGCACAAAAGGGTTTTTTTTTTTTTTTGAATAATAGAGTTCAGGGGCAGAGATAACCGGCACAGGAAAATCTTAGGAGCAGGTTAATCCAGAGCACAGCTCAGGTATTTCAGCTGTATTTCACAGGAAGATCTTAAAACTACTTCTTAAGTGCTTTTGTCTTGGTAAGACGTTAATCTTTCACTTCTAAAGGCCTTGACATGCTGTAACTGTTGTAGTTTTTCTCTTGCATATGGCCAGGTTGCTTGCTGTCATGCTAGTGATATTTTAAGCTTGATGTGTTTGACATGTATAACTACCATGGCAGTTTTCAGGAAGGTAGAGTTGTTCAGTTTCATACCTAACTTTAAGTAGTCATTTTCTTGATATTCTGCCTCATGTGAAAGTCCCCACTGTATTTTTTGCTGGAGTCTGTAAGTTTTAATTTCTTCTTAAACTACTCAGTCACATTGCTATTTTTTTTTAAAAACTTTTGATAATATTACTTAAAATGAGGTGTGGCTTGAAGTGTCTTGATTCAAATATACGTTGTTTAAGGGGTGGATGGGTACCCTTCCTGGAATTCAGAGGAGAGCCACGAGGATGATCAGGGGGCTGGAGCACCTCCTTTATGAAGACAGGCTGAGAAAGTTGGGTCTGGTGAGCCTGGAGAAGAAGGCTGCATGGAGACCTCATAGCAGCCTTCCGGTATCTGAAGGGGGCCTGCAAGGGTGCTGGAGAGGGACTCTGGCGATAGGATGAGGTGTAATGGGTTCAAACTGAAACAGGGAAAGTTCAGATTAGATATAAGGAAGAAGTTCTTTACTGTGAGCGTGGTGAGGCATGGGAGCAGGTTGCCCAAAGAAGTGGTAAATGCTTCATCCCTGGCCGTGTTCAAAGCCAGGTTGGGCGGAGCCTTGGACAACATGGTCTAGTGTGAGGCATCCCTGCCCATGGCAGGGGTGTTGGAACTAGATGATCTTAAGCTCCCTTCCAACCCTAACTATTCTATGATTCTTCATCCAACATCACTGTTAAAAGAAGTTACCTCTTTCCCTCTGCCCAGCTTTTCATCATTTCCTTCCTGTGGGATGTTTTCACCTTCCAACTTTCCTGTCAGAGTAGCGGATGAACATCTGGTAACCTGTTTCAGCAAACATCAGGAAAACCATGCAGTTCACTTGGTCTGATCTAACCCAGTTGATTCTGAGTGATGGATCAGAGGTTTCTCACATGAGCAGCTCTGCCAATAGGTCAGAGGAGCCTGTAAGGTCTGCAGTGTTATTACCAAGCTGAAGTTTATGAGGGAGGTCACCTACTGCACTGGCTCGCTTACAGCTGGTAGCCTTTGGCGATAAGAGTTTTGCTGAGCAAGTGGGAAGAGGGTGGGAATAGGAGCAGTAGTAGCATCTTCTACAGCAGAATTAATGAACCTCTGTTTAGCTGGCAGTGTCAGTCTATGTCACACGCTTTCCTGGTTTCTTCCCTCATACTTCACAAGAGCTTCTTAGAAATGCCTGCAAAACTAATAGTCATCCTTTCTTGTTGTGATGTCTCTAGAAATCTCTCATTTAAAGGTTAGGCTAATTGTGTGATATCGTGCTGGTCACTATTGTTTGTTTATATACTTAGCCTTAGTTTTGTCTCATACTGCAAGCTGTTTAATACGTCATTGGCCGATGCCTGCAATTCCAGTAAGATACAGGTATATAAAGAAATAATAATAGGTTTCTGATACAGTAGGTTCCTGTGAGAGTGCTGTGATAAAACTGGTTGTCTGTGGGGTCACTAGTGCTGACAGAAAGGGCTGCACACTGAGAGACAGGAGGTCTCAGTCACAGCAGTGCCACCTTAGATCAAACAAAGGTGTCGTAATACCTCACTGATTTGTTCTTTTGGATGTAGAACAAACAAAGGTCTGATATGAGAAGAATAAGACGCCTCTGGAAGAAAAAAGCCAAGGGCAGTTATAGAAACGTTTGTCAGATTTGTCTAGAGAAATTACTTTCATGAGTGTATCAAAAGCTTTGCTGAATAGATCAGGATCAGAAAATGAGGAAAAAAGGGGAGAAAAAAAGGTATTACTTGACAGCCCAGGACTCTTAACGGGTGCAGCTGAGTTACTTTAAGAAAAGTTCTGTGAATTTCTTGTATGAACCAATAATAAACAAAACTGCTTGAAAGCTTGAGAGTCTCCGACCATGCATAGTATTTTCTGCATACTTGGTCATAGTAAAGTTTGAGCAAGAAGTCACACAATGTAAAGAGACTGCCAAGATTTTGCATATTCTGGATAAGTTAACAAATAGTTTTACTGGGTTGTTTCTAGTTTAGAAAAATGGCATGGCAGATTTGTGTTACAGAAAAACCCCAGTGCTAGAGCTAATAATGTGGTAATGATGTTTCTGTGTATAGTAAACTTTATCTCTTCTTCAAAACCCAAAGACACAAAAAAGTAAATAACGGTTATGTCATAGATTTTAGATAGATAATCCCTAATATAATTTCACATATACTTTGGGCATTAACAATTCTGTTCTGATTCTGAATGTGTGTTGGTTTTCACATTTTGTGAGTTCTGCTGGAGAAGCATTCTTCTTTATAAAAAGTTCCCTTGAGATGCGCCTGCCCTGAGGTGTAATTGTCAAGTAATGCAAAACTACTCAGACTATCAGAGAGCTGACTGGACAAAAAACTAATACTGCAAAGCCCAACTCAGTGCTGGCTAGGCTTCCTGAATTGACTTACCTCTTGTCCCCAGGAACACCAACGCTAGTGTGGGGAAGAGGCCAGGCTGGAGGGCTGGGAGGAAGGGCATATGGCAGTCCTAGCACAGAGTACCTTAAATTGCCGTGGGACTGTACCGTTGGAGACAGGAAATGTGATATGCAGAAATATTAACAAAAGTGTGTGGGGTAGAGAGACTTTTACAATATTGTTATATCTGATACCAGTCTAAGATTTGGATTCTGCAGAGCTGAGCTGAACCTGTGCTGTTCAAACAAGAAGAATCTCACCTGCCTCGAAAATCTGGTCTGCAAAGAAGTTTTTAATTAGTCGTCAGGTAGTTATTCTCACCACAAATATTCTTTGTCATTTCTGTTTGTGTTTGAGCTGTTGAATCTCCAGCAGATGTTGCTTAAGGTGAATTTCAGGGTCTAATTGAGTTTCACATTGCATTATACTAGGTAAGAATGCATGACCTTTTGAAATTAAATGTGTTAATGAAACAAGAGACATTTTTTTTACAGTAAACAATGAAAGACAAAAGGAGAGTTTTGTGAAGGTTCTAGAGATCTATCAAAGCTTTCAGTGTGCTATTTGAATATTCTAAGTCGAACATAGCAAGGATCTTGTAGCATTTAGCCATAATTACTCTTTTAGATCTTGAAACTTTCTGTTGAGAAATACAAATCGTGCTTCTTTAGAACAGGCATGAAACTTTTTTTTTCATGAAGTTGAAAAGAAAAAAAGAGGAATCTATGACAGAGAAACCAGGAAATTATGTTCATATAAGAAATGCCTTGACTAAGGAATGGGAAATAAAAATCATTTGTGGTATCCTGGGAACTCAGTAGCTGAAGGATGATCTTAAACATTAAAAATTATTTAAAAAATTGTAGATTCAGTGGTGGTTAATGATGACTCCTTTCATGACAGACCAGAATCCCTTACAAAGGGGAAAGTGGTATTATGTAGATAAAATTACAAGCTTGAACAGGATCTAACCCAAACCCAGATGAGGAAAATATATCTGCTGTTTTTTTAATTTTAAAAATAACTGTGCTTCCTAGCTCTGCCTGGAAGCAATTTAATGCAACAAATTGATTTTTTTCTTAAGTATTTCCAGCCAGACCAGAAGCAGTAGTTAATAGCTATCTTAAGACAGTGAGTCTGTTCTCTATGCTTGGTTTTGCAAACTCAGTGAATTTGGATATTAATATCTGAAATTGTAGATAGTAATTCCACCTGGTTTACTAAGGGGGTTTGCACATTCATCTAGTTTTCTCTGTGTCTATTAAAAATAGGATTCAGAAATCTCTTCCCAAAGAGAGGTAATGGAGAATTTGTTACGAAATTCATGATACTGTAGTTTTCAAAGCCACAAGGGGAAAAAATCCACTCTTCTTTCAAATTTTGTGTCTAGAGAGCTTTTGGGCAATGTTTTTGAATAATTTTTGTCAATGTGTTATTTATGAACGTATCAAGTGTAGAACATGCTTCAACAAGGATCATGTGGGTCAGAGACGAGCATGTAGAGTTAGGAAAGGTAGATTTCAGAGGTTATTTTGGTTTGCAATCCACAAGCCAAATTAAAGCAAGGAGCAGTTTTGATTCTTGGGCTTACAGAAGATACGTTTATGCAGGAAAGGACTGCAAAAAGCAGAGGTGTCAATTTACAGCACACTTTCAAAATTACAAAAAGTGGAAAATGCTACCTCACAGTTACTGAACACTTACTGTGTCCACAGAGGTAGTTATTAGAAAGTATTAGTTCAGTGTGAAACCACAGAGTAAACTAAATACAGTAACTTCTTCCTGTAGGCAAGTCTTTAGTGATCAGTGAAATACTTGAAACGTCACCTTTGTGCTGGCCATTGGCACTTCATTGTTTCTAGAAATAAAGGGTGAAAAATCAAACCTCAGTACCATGTTAGGCTCTGTAGAAATACTTCAAGTGTTTTTGTATCTGTTATATTTTCTAGGAAGCTCAAGATCTTCTGTAACTACAAAATGACGGGGAAAAGGAATAGAAAGGACCTTGAAAGGTCATATTTTCCATTCTTCAAGGCAGAATCACCTTTAGTAGGCATGATCTATTCTGAGGTAGTAGGAACAGAGGTTTGGTGACTTCCACAGACAAGCAAGCAGCCTTAGTGAATACTTAACTCTCTGTTGTAGGTTAAGTGCATTAGTTCCTCTACCCCTTGAAGTTCTTTATTCTTTCGGTGTCTCCTGAAATAGTTCCCCAAGCTTTGAAACGAGCCCTTTTCAAGGACTGTCTTGTATCCTTGTAGACTTCTCTCCTTGGGCACTCCTTTCCCCCTCCTGTTTTCTCAGCCTTTTAAATCCTGTTTTCGGAATCTCATGGTTGTGCTCAAAAAGTCTCATGGATTTGCGCCAAAACATCTTTCTTGAGGCATACTAACCAAAACTGGTATATTCCAGCTCAGGCTGCACCAACACTGGCTAAAGGAAGAGGATTATTTCCTGTATTTACCAGATGACATTGTTTATATTTCTCAAAGTGATGTCTGACTGTTTTGTGGCAGAATGGCATTGCTCAAGTTCTGATCTACTCCAGATATTTCATGCAGAATTGTTGCCAAGTCCCCATTTGGTACCAGTGCAAATGGTCTAAGCACAAAACCTTCAGCCTGTCTTCGCTCAGTTGTGCATCTTTATTTCCACCCACTCCATACCATTTTTTTCCTGACATTTTATTTCCTTTGCCAAGATCAAAATATTGGCAACACCTAACAGCCTGTGGAGTTCTAGAAGGGAGGTGTCTATAACACTGAAACTGGGGAAACTCCATTTTGTCAGTTGGCCACAGAGAGTTAACTCTCATTATGGTTTTCCTGTGAGTTGTCATTTGCATCTATGTAATTTTTTCATATTTCATCTATAAGAAAGTCATATGGGACATTTCCCCCTCAAACTAATTATCACTTTCATTTGCTGCTGGTGCCTCAGCTTCGTGCCGTCATTCAGTGCAGGATTGGAGCTGTCATATTACAGTCCTTGGGAGCTTAACTTCCCTCAGGAGAAACTCTTGTGACATGTCTAAAGCTCTGCGTCTGTGGTTTCTTCTTAAATAACTTGCCTTTCTGTAATTTTCTGTGACTCTGGTAAGGTATGTTGTCGTACTGTACTAGAGAATGAGATTCATCGATTTGAGTGGCATAGTTGAGTTCTGATTGTTTTCAGAATCAGTTTTGGGTTTTTTTCTTTTTTTTTTTTTTCTTGAGTTCAGACAAAGTCCGTAGCAAACATTTTGTCAATGACAGTTTCTTTTAGTATCATGCCTGCATAAATTTAATGTATTAAAATTGTATCCTTTAACGTCATAGTGGTTAATAGAGTCTTTTGTCTTTTGATCTGAAGAATCCCATATTGTGGAGTAGTTAGAATCGTAGAATCAAGTAGGTTAGGAAAGACTTTCAAGGTCATCAAGTCCACCTGATATTCTAGGACTGCCAAGACCACCACTGGACCATGTCACTGAGGGCCTCCTCTACACAGTTTTTGAACACTTCCAGTTGCATGTTGCAAGATCAAGGCAATTAAATAAAACTACATTTGGGAGCATATGATATAGTTTCAATTTTGAACATTAAAAAGCATCTGAAATAAGTTCTGGGCATAGAATTATAGAAATAACGTAAAAATAAATATGTGCACTTGTCATTGTCTCTACAAAGTTGTTTTCAGTTCCTGTAACTCCCATCATCCTGTCCTCTACCTTCATCTTATTTTTCTGTTCGTATGATTTAAATTTTTCCCTACAGCATGTTTCATTCTGACACTTGGTCAGGAATTCACAGATATGCTGTGGTTAACTACCAAAGCTGGGAAGTACTTCAAGAAATCCACAGTGTCTGTTTTCTGGCTGTCTCAGGAAAAAAAAAAATGTGCCTGAACAGCGGGTAGGAAGAACATCTCCGAACAGATGGTTTTCTGTGACTAACTGAGCCATTAGCTTGCTCCTTTGTAAGGCTGCATTATGTTGCCTGAGAAAATGCAATTAAGTTAAACTACTGTGCATTTGGGAACATGTGATATAATTATCATTGTTCAAGGTATCAGTGTTCTGTACTTCTGTTGCATGGGACAGAAGAGTAAAGCCAGGAAAGCACAGCTCTGGCAAGGTAGGAGCTGGCTGGGGTGGATGGGTTTGTCTGAGAGGAGAAGGTGGACTGTGGTCCAGTTTATCAGGAGAATAAATGTTTGTGGGATGTAGAAGAGGGGTTAAGATTTTGCACATAGCATGTATGGAGGAGGTTAATGTGCTCATGAGTGTGCACTGGAGAAGAAGGAGAAATTTCTACTGCTGCCTTGCCAATAAGGCCGGTGGTACCACTACTGGGCACAGCAACACAGTGTGCGTGGGAAAGTCCTGCCTTACACTGTGGTTACTTTTTTCTTCTTCAGGACATACACTGTAAGCAGTGGCTATGTCTTTCACCATGCACTGTATAGCAAGTTTTATTTGAGAAAAAGAAGGGAGGTGAAGTTGTGCCTGCTGTGGTGGCTGGATATTTCAAATCCTTTGCACAGTTTGAAACACTCAAAGTGGACAGAGACATTAAGAAAGTCATTGCCAATTTTACCATCACGGGCCCTGTCACTGAAAGTCATCATAATGTAGAAACAATAGAGGACCCTGCTTATTTAGGGAAAATGCGTATGCTTTTTTTCCTTAAAGTCAAAACCATAGTTATGAAATACTGAAAACTATGATCTACTTTATTGCTGTGCATGTCTGATATATACAGTTCCTTTGTGGAATTCTTTTATTTTTTTTCCCCCTCTGCTTTTTTCCCTAGTCTGTTTGTTTCTTCCCTTCCCCCCACCCCCCTTTTGAATGATAAACATACTCTCTTCGGTAATTCTGAGTCAGGTCAGTCCTGGGCCTTGGCTTTTCTGTGCAGACACTGCCAAGTTTTCATAAAATGTTTGGTGGTTTAGGGATTTGGATGAATGTCCAAAAGAGACCAAGATTTGTGACCTCCAAATGTCTTTAATTTAAAACTATAATTTGGAAAGGAACCTTCCTGAATCCCAAAATTAAAAAACCCAGTACTTTAATTTATACTATTAGTTGTCATTCCCTCCGCTATAAGAGTACCCCTCCATTCTGAAAAAAACTAAAGTTTGTTCTGCTGCTTTAACAAAACAGTTTCATTGATTTAATGTTCTGTGATGAAGTGTCTTATCTAGGTTATAGTTTAGCTGTAAAGGAGATGTTTATGAAGTGGTAAGAATTCTCGTGCACTGTGGTGTATTTATTCTCTGGAGTGGGGCAAGATGCTATTTGACTAGCAAATGAAGTAGTTTAGCTTCAAATTATATGTTGAAGTTAAAGGCAACAATTTTAATCTTTTAGTAACCCCCAAAATAAGTAAAGTATCTGGAACTGCTCTAAACTTACGTAATTTGACCTCTACTGCAGGAAAAGCAGTTCAGAGAGATTAATATTGTGAGTGGCTATCCAAGGGAGGAAAATTTTTGAGATTTAGGTACCAAGTTAAATTTGTACTTTTATTCTATGTGCAGATGCTAAAATATAGCTGAAGACTAAGAGCAGATTCATGAGCTCATTTTTTCAGTTCTCGAGATTTATTTGACTGATTTATCAAATACTGTGCTAAATCCTTGTAAATATTTGAAGCTGGCATTTGTGATATTCGCTTGGGAATGTGTTGTTTGTCATGTAACAACAGTGTTATCAGCAAGATGTTACCCTCATTTTTGCACAGTTTTTATTGGTGTTTGGCCTGATTACAGCCATAGTAGTTAAGATCCAAGCAGTAGAAGCCTTCATGTTCTAGGCATTCCTCAGTCAGACAACGCAAATACAGGTTTTTTTAAAGGAATTCTGTATAAACCACAGCTTCATCATCAAGAGTTTTAAAACAACATTTTTTTGGATTTTGGTTGGATTTATGAACCAGTAGTGGTTTGTCTCTCTGTCTCTCACACATACTGAAAAACACCTGTATGTGAGCTCTTTCACTCACCCGTTGTGCATCATCAGAATTTGTCAGGCATGGCTTGTGATGCATTGAATTTTGCAATAAATAATAGACTAGCACTTACATGATAAGTAATTCGTGAACTATGTTGCTAATTCATTTACCGTACTTAATTAGCTCTAGAGTGCCACTCAGCTCCACAGGAAAAAATTTGTTGGATTCTCAAAGGCTTCCATTTATTGAACTTCAGTAACCTGAACATTCATTTCTGTGGAGTCCCTGTTTCTGTCTTTGCTGAAGAAGGCAGACCTTTGTGTAGTGTAGAATATTTGCTTTGGTCTTCTTTTTCATTTTGTATTTTCACATGTGTGATTATAACTCTGACTGAAAAAAAGTCTTCAGGACGATTTGTTTTCAAGACTCTAATGTGTGTTTTTACATTAAGTTGGTTTCTAATTCACTGTATGGTTTTATTGATCTGACAAACAATGTGAGTGAACCTTAACCTTCAAAAGCTAAACTTGCCTGTGTCTCCACCCGACTGGACAGTGAAGCAGGTGCATGAACCATGAGTTGTTCAGAACTAAGACCCTACAAAACTGTTTGTAAAAATCTAAGGACTGCTCTGCCATTTCCTGCCTAGCAGTATCTGCTGAGATGAACTTTAAAAGACCTTGTTTTGTAAGGTCTTTTTGCATTTTATTTTGCTTGTAAACCAGCTATCTTGTATGGTTAGCACTCTTCTAAATTTATCTCTCATAATTAGTGCTACAAATAAACTAGCTTTGCCAGTGGTTTGCAAGGTTCATGCACACATGCAGATTGTGTGACAAATTAATCAGCCTCTGTCTGTATATGAGTCTAGCAAGTAATAACGCATTGCTGTGTAAGACCGGAATAGGTGGGGACAGACATCTGTCTTTCATATAGCAGCATTCTGAATTGCATGAGGAGCAGTGTTGTTCTGGAGGCAGTCTCTACCTCTTCTGTAAGACAGACAGGGAAAATTTATTAATTAAGTTAGCATTTATACCTCTTTGAGGAAGGCAATAATGAATTTTTAACTCTGTGAGAAACCAGACTCTCTCAGTGAACATAACAATAATTCTTTTTTACCTAATCAGAAGATGTATTAAAAAAAAGCCAGACCCACATGATTATACTGTGTAAGATGGAAACTGGAAAGCATTTCACTTTCCAAATGTGAATTTGTGTTAATTCTGCAACCATTAGTGTTAAAGATCTGAAACAGAGCACAGAGTTGCAGTTCACTGACACAGTTGTAGATGTTGGTGCCATCTTGTTCTGTGTAGTTAACACCTCCTGAAGCTTCTGTCGCAGAGTGAAAGAACTTTATAAATGCCAATTATATGTATGGTGTGTCCATGAAGATGTGGCACTAGGTATGATTGTGCCTATACATACTACGATATTTAATTCTAAGAAGAAAATGAAAGAGATTTAAATGCTAAACCAAAACCACAGTATCAGAAATTCTCTTGATTTATATTCAAGTAGAAGTGAAGTAACTAGCTTGCTTGCATTTTTATCAAAGGAAATATGAAATTTAAGCTCTTCTTACTACCTTTAAAAGTCCTGGCGTATGTGTGCCCTACTGCTGTGGTTCATTCTTAATGATTACTTGTTAAAAAAGAAGACTGGCAACGCAGGGAAATGACAAAAACTTACAGTATTTCTAGAGCAGTGTCATAGACAAGTAAATACCAATCAGAATTGTAGAGACATATAAAAGCTTGTTTGCAAGTTAAAATAGAAAGCGTAAGAGAAGAATTGGTGTGTCATAATTAGAAGGGAAACATAACAATTGTTCTAAAATGGCTGAGTCTAAGATTTCCTCATGTTAAAATGGTTTTATTAGAAAACAAGAAAATGTGCATATATGGTTGAAGAATCACGGAACTTCTGTAACTTGCAGTTGTGATATATGTTTGGAAAAAATTAGTATTTGAAAATTGATAGATCTAGTAACTAGGAAGTTCCTGAGACAGTTGCTTGAAATAATTTTGGAAACAAAAAATTAATTTGGCAATGCTGCTTCTATTTTTTTTTTATTTTTTTTTTCAATGGTAATTCCAGCTTTCATACTCAGAGAGGTGAAGTTAAAGTAGTTGGCCTTCTTGATTCCCGTTGGTCATTATTTATTCCACATGCCATTGCTCACTCAATACAAAGCTTTTTAAAGTCCTTCTGTGAAGGGCAGACTTTCAGGCTTGGGAGCAAGTTGAAATTTTTATGTGCACACAAGCAGGGGTTTGACCTGAAAGAAGAAGATAAGTGGTAGAGAACTTTAATGGGACCAGAATGATAAAATGTCATCTGGGCGTTCGTTCTGCTGATGTGAAGAGGGAGCAGCACGTGCACCAGGACTTTAGAGAATTACTTTTCATAGATGTGGAGGGTGGCTGTGAAGATATTGGCTTGCCTTGAAGAAAGAGGTTGCTCACAGTAAGCTAGTGTAATTGTTTAATTTACAGGAATGTAAATTAAAGTCCCTACTAAGAAACATGCACGCCTTTAAAGGAAGTGGCAGGACAGTTCATGTTCTCCAAGTGGGATTTTGTGAACTGCTCACTACAGGAGGAGTTCCATACAGCAGCAGGGCATCTTGTCTGCTGTTTTTTTTTCTCTAATCCTTTATTCTGTTTATGTGATTGCAGAATGTAGAGGTTGATGCTGGCTACAAGGTAATAACTACAAAAAGTATAATGGCTGTCTTCAGCTGTTGTAGGTTGGCATGATTCTATTACAGTCAATGAAGTCACACTAAGGATGTTAATAGACATTCAAACAAATATTAAAGTTAGGGT
Organism: Amazona ochrocephala; assembly: GCA_039720435.1. Classification (NCBI taxonomy): domain Eukaryota; kingdom Metazoa; phylum Chordata; class Aves; order Psittaciformes; family Psittacidae; genus Amazona; species Amazona ochrocephala. The sequence goes on along the minus strand of CM077909.1, from coordinate 37,084,503 downwards.
CTAGAGACTTGACAGATGATATTTCTAGTTTCTGAAGGTGTTTTAGATTAGAAAGTCTGTTCAAGCAAACTGGTCTCCCCTTGAAGCAATATAGATGTAGTAAATAACAACATTCCTCTGGCCACTGATCAAGATACAGGAACTGATTTAATCTTGGGCTTTTGTATGTCTTTGCGGTTGCTTATTACTGGATTTCAAAATACCTGTGTGGGTTTTTTTTTTCTTTCTATTAACATTTGACGAAGAAATACCTGAATGCTTTTGTTTGGATTACTAGATTATATGGTTTATGGCCATTCATTATTTGCTTCGGTTTTTTGCAAGTGTAATTCAGAAAGGTGAGGTATTTTAGGTTGCTAACAGGATAGAGATTTTTTTTTTTTTTGACAGTAAATGCAAACTGGTTAAAATTAATTATGACTTAAAAATTTGGCTTTGTGCCTCTAGTTCATGCTACCATGGTAGATACGTTAATGAATGTGTAGATTCTCATGCATAGAATGAAGTGCAGGCTCCTCTGAAGTTTGATAGTTTTCACATGCCTAAATGGCTATATTTCTAGCTTGGTTTAGTAGTATATTGTCCTATACTTCTCACTCTTAGGTTCACTAATCTGTATGAGGCTTGTGGAGACAAAAATTAATGCTAGATCTTGGGTTTGCTTTTTATCTTACTTAAACAAGTATCACGTACTTTAATTTACAAAGTCTGCCTCAGTGTGTACCACAGTTTGCTTATGTTCAGGTTTATCTCTGCATTTTTACTAAGGAAATTGCTTTTGCGAGTGCTGGAGCATTCAAATGCTGGGCCCTGCCAACAGCCCCAAATGCAGTTCTTGTTGACGGGCCGGATTTTCAGTTGTGGTCAACCTAAAGAGGCAGATGTTCAGTTGCAAGATGACCTGATGGCCAAATCTAATAGCAAAACGAATGATGAATAGTTTAAACAATAGAGCATTAGGTAGGCTAGGCACTGAATAGACAAATGAAATGGAAATACACTCTTATCTGGAATAATTGGGGTTGGAAGGGACCTCAGTTTTTCATGGTGTCCAGACCCTGCTCAGAGCAGAGCTAACAGTACTAGATTTTAGATATTCTTTTGAGCTTTGTTTCACAGTTACCCTTTCCTAGACACCCTTTCTTACAAAGTACCCATCCACAGTTATGACTGATAGCCGAAATAACTTCTGATTTCTGAAGGCTTAAAGAAAGCCTGAATTCTTAGAGTCTCTTAACCTTGCCTTTAACCACAGCTTCTTGATTTTTTAATAGAAAATAACTGAAATATTGAAAATATATGTTGATTCTAACCCACCTTTTTTTTTTTAGGGCCCTGGGTATTACAGCTTTCTGCTCAGCCTTGGACATTTTCCATATGACTACGCTGCCTTTTAGGTTAAACACACAAAGAAAAAGATTTCACTTAACCACTTTTCTTTCAGCAGTTATGTTTTACAGTGTCTTTTATCTTTCCTTTCTTCTCACCTTTCAAGAATCATAATTTTGAATTCAAGAAAGTGTGAGTCAAATTTCTGCCTGAAATGACTGATTTCATGTGGACTGACTTGACAGCCTGAGGTTGCTGTCAACAGTTTAATTTCTCTCTATGCATAATAGGAATGATACTCTGAATCAGTGGGAAGTTGAGCATCTTCATTGTTTAATGCTTTGTAGATGAGGTTATGTAGCTGTAATTACTAATAATACCTGACCTAAGCCCTTTCCGTTTAACAGGCAATGTATCTTTTTGTGATTTTAAAAAAGTTGCCTCAAGAACTCTTTTGTTTAAACCACTTTGCTTCCTAGTTGCCCTAAACTTGCAGGATCTGAGCTGCCATTATATTTGCCTAATATAATTTCAGCAAATATGCTCTTAGCCCATCTGTTTCTTTGAAAGTTTGACAAATTTCATCATGTTTTCAGATGTATTACTCTAGTCCTCAGCCTTTTGTAAGAGTTTATTTTCTCCCTTTTTTTCAGTTATCAGCAGACAGTGTTTAAAGTTGTGTAGTTCGGAGTGTAAGAAGAAAAAGGAGAAATACATTTTTTGCATTCCAGTAAATATGAGCTGTAGTAATTCATGTTGCTTTTTTTCATTTGAAACATTCACACCTCTGTGCTGCGCAGTTTGGCCAAAATTTTCTAACTTGGATGTTTAAAGTTGCTTGTTACATTTAAGTGACTGCATAATTACAGAGTATCTGCATCTTTCACTGGAAGAAGTATACGCTCTTGAAAATTTTAAGCATTTTTTGTTGCTTTTTCTCTTATTGTGACACCGAGCACACAAAGCCCTCTGTAGACAGAGAGGAGTATCCCCACGTTCCTGGAAAACCGGTGGATGAAGTTGCTAAGCCATTATCCATTATACTTGAGAAGTCGTGGCAGTGTGGTGAAGTTTCCACTTAATGGAGAAGGAGAAACATAACCCCCATCTGTAAAAAGGGAAAAAAGGAAGACCCAGGGAGCCAGTCAGCCTTGGTGCCTGGCAAGATCATGGAGCAGATCCTTCTGGAAACTGTGCTAAGGCACAGGGAAAATGAGATGACTGATGACAGCCAGTACGTCTTCACTTAAGCAAATGGTGCTGGACAAATTTGGTGGCCCTTTGCGATGGGGTTGTGTCATTGGTAGATAAGGGAAAAGCAACTGACGCAATCTACTTGGACTAGTGCAAAGCATTTGACACTCTCTTGCATGACATCCTTGTCTCTAAACTAAATGCATTTGATGGATGGACCACTCAGTAGAAAAAGAATTTGTTTATGGTTGCGCTCAAATGAGTTATGGTCAATGGCTTGATGTCTTAGTGGACATCAGTGACAACTGGTGTTCCTCGGAGGTCAGTATTGGGACTGGTGTGTTTTATGTCTTTGTCAGTGATGTGGACAGTGGGATTGAGAGCTCCCTCACCAAGTTTGCTGATGACACCAAGCTGTGTGGTTCGGTTGATATGTTGGAGGGAATTGGTGCCATCCAGAGGGACCATGACATGATGGATATGTGGGTCAATGCCAACCTCATGCAGTTCAACAAGGCCAAGCACAAGGTCCTGCACCTGGTTTGGCAAGTATAAGTACAGGCTAGAATGAGGCTGGATTGCAAACAGCCCTGAGGAGGACTTGGTGGTGTTGGTTGATGAGAAGCTCAATGTGACCCAGCTGTGTGCGCTTGCAGACCAGAAAGCTAACCGTATCCGGGTATGCATCAAAAGAATCATGGCCAGCCTGTCAAGGGAGGTGATTCTGCCCCTCTACTCCACTCTCATGAGACACCACCTGCAGTACTGTATTCAGCTCTGGGATCCCCAGCACAAGAGGGATGTGGACCTGCTTAAGCAAGTCAGGAGGATGGCCACGAAGATGCTCCGAGGGCTGGAGCACCTCTCCTATGAAGGCAGGCTGAGAGAGTTGGGCTTGTTCAGCCTGGAGAAGAGAGGGCTTCAGGGAGACGTTATAGCAGCCTTCCAGTATCTAAAGGGGGCCTACAAGAAAAATGGAGAGGGACATTTTACAGTGGCATGTATGATAGGACAAAGGGTGATAGCTTTAAGCTTAAAGAGGGTAGATTTAGATTAGGTACTGAGAAGCAGTTCTTTACTATGAGGGTGATGGGGTGCTGGCGCAGGTTACCCAGAGAAGCTGTGGACGCGCCATCCCTGGAAATGTTCAAAGCCAGGTTCAACAGTGCTTTGAGCAACCCGATGTAGTGGGAAGTGTCCCTGCCCATGATCTTCGTGATCCCTTCCAGCCCAAACCAGTCTATGATTCTGTGACACAGCATATACAAGAAGAGCATTTTTGGGAAAGAAGAGTGTACTTTACATAGAAGGCAGAATTTGTATTCTTCCATCAGAAGGATGACTTTGTTCTAATAAAATGCTTCCCACCCCTTCCAGTATATTTACAAGTGTCACTCTCTTGATAGTATTGTGGAGCTAGTTTCATCCCAGGATTTTAGCACCGAATTTTCAGTCTTACTTGGAAACTTGTCTTGCTTATTCTTAGCCAGTTAATAGTTCCAAAAGGATTCAATTTAACAGCCCTTGTGCTGTTTTGATTTGCCTCTCACACCATCTGGTCTGTGTCTTTCTCCTGCTCTTTTTTTTGTTTCTTAAAGGATAGTATTTTTTCAATAACTTAAACTTTCAGCCATGTCATCTGAAAATGTAGCTAGCTCAGAAATATCCCTGTGCAATGTATCATTTGAGAAAGAAGGCTTTCTGTATGCAGAGGAAAAAGTACATGAACAGGAACCTGTGGACAGGTTGGAATGGCAGGAATGTAGTGCACTGTAAAGATGTCTTTTTCTTCACACTGAAATATTATTGAAGCACATTTCAAAAGCAAAATTATTTCATGGCTCTGAAATTTCTCGGATGGCTCTCTGTGTTTCTTTTCTTGCCTCTGAAACATACCCTGTTATTTGTGAGAGTGGAGAGTGGCAAGAAACGTCTTAGAAAACCGAAATTGCTCAGCCTTTGATGAGTTGGAAGTTAAGTGCTGCAGTGAAGCTTGTGGTTTATTAACTGGCCTTATTTGTACTTGATTTAGTAATGATGACCTAGAGTGATGCTGCTTAAGTTTATCTCTATCTGTCATGATGTTTGAAAAATACTGGGTGAAAAGTATGTTAATGTTGTCTGAACGTGCCAATTCCTGACAGCCTTGTTTTAAATTTTAGAGGATTGTTTCCCTGCATAACCAGAATGTGTGTCCTGTAGTCTTTATGTTTTAAGTAAGTTGCTTTAGCTGGCATTCAGATTATTTCTGTTGTATGCCTGTTTTTTGCTGGACTGATGTCTGTGTTATGTGCACTGTAAAGGTTGAAGAGATGGGTTGTGAGATTGTTTTGTTCTGCCTCGTGCTGCGGGTGTTGCCCAGGAGTAGCTGCTGGGGACACTACTACTGTGGTAGTAGGTGGCTGTGCACCAACACCAGCAATCTGTCAGGTGAAGAGAGGTGGAAGAGCTGAAGGTGTCCATCCCAGTTTTGGCTGGGTTTGGCTTGCTGTCCTTAAAGCAATTCCTTGGCACCTTTCAGTCCAAATGGCACCTTTCCTGGAAAAGGTGATGGTGGTGCCTGGCTGTCTTGCGGTATGGCGCATACAGCCTCACAGGTGACCATGTCTGCTTGGTCTGTGCCCGTGTGGGTGTATGGGTGGCTCATTCTCCTGGTGGAGGATGTGAACTGCGGTGGGTCTGGGTGGCCTATGACGCACCAACTTCGGCTGCATGAAGGCTTTTCACCAACCTGTTGCCCTGGTTGTCCTAGCGGGTGACTTATTGGCACCCGCTTACCTCATCTTCAGGTCTGTGTTTCAACACAGTGACACAAACCATTATTTCTTGTACTTGCAAGCCTTGCTCCTCTCCTCTTGGAGGAGGAGCTGGGTGTTTTGCAATAAGATGCCTGCCACACCCTTGTCAGATATGCTGATATCCATGAGCTACATCCTCAAGTGTGGATTAATAATTTTTTTCCCTGATAACAAGTCTTGAGCAAGTCTTGGCACTGTACGTGTTTCAGATTTATATAGGAAGGCACACAGTCCTGCCCCACTGCTGTCCCTGTGATCACAGAGAAGTGATCTTAAGGCAGAAAATCAGCGTATACACTCACTGTGTACGCAGTGTCTCCATTTTGCCTAGCAAAATTGGTCAGTCTGGTGACATTTTGATGTAGTCCCATCTACTTTTCCTCCCTCCCCCTCCTCCATCAGCCTGTTTTCCCTCATTGAAAGCCAGCTTTCAAGTTTGCCAGAGTGGTGCTCCCATCTCCTCAGTCAGTTTGTGCAAGATAAAGGCTTGGCTTCCAGTTCTGCTTCTGTGAAGTTAGTTTATCCCAAAACAGAGATCTTGTAGATTCCAAAAACTACACCTGAGCATCTGCCATTCTTGTAGATTTCATTGGAGCTAAGTAAAAATACAGTTTTTTTTTTCTATGCAGATATGTTTTCTGTTTTACTTTTTGTGTAAGTCACAAGTCTGTGGCATATTAGTAATATTAAAAAGAATTAACCGTGCATTCTTTCTCATAAATCTATCCTGTAATTTTATGAACTCTGTTTTGTGTCCAGTCTAGTATCTACTATGCTTTTATTGAAAAGGAAAAAAAAAAACAAAACCCCACATAGCTAATGGAATTTTTAAAATGCTATTTGTACTGCACATTATTTCCTACTATTTTTTGCTGTACCAAGGGTGATAATTTCAGCTTGGTTGGGAAAAATTCCCTTCTAAGTCTTTCCACAAAGAGGCTTTCAAGTTGATCCATCCTGTAAGGGTGGTGAGGCACTGGAATGGGCTGCCCAGGGAAGTTGTGAATGCTCCATCGCTGGCGGTGTTCAAGGCCAGGTTGGACATAGCCTTGGGTGTCATGGTTTAGTGTGAGGTGTCCCTGCCCATGGCAAGGATGTTGGAACTGGATGATCTTAAGGTCCTTTCCAACCCTAACTATTCTATGATTGTATGATTTCAGAAACCAGTCCTTCTTTAAGAATAGGAGTGGGAATTTTTTGGTTTTATTTTGTTTTATTTTGAAAAGTGTGTTAAGATCTTGCTCTTTTCTTCCTTTTTCTTCCGGTGATTTTTATACTTCTGCCTTTCAGAACAATGGTCTGATTTGCTTTTTATTCCGTATATGTGACCTTTGTAGAGAAACTAAGGGATTATTTTCCACTAGTTACATTAATGTTTTGTTTCTCTCAAGTGCCTAATGAATGTTTAACTTGAAGTATACCAGCACAGTGTGCCTCCGTAAAATGGCATTTCAGGAGAATCTCTGTTCCACAAGGTTTTGTAGCTTCACCTAAAGATAACTTTGACATCCTAGTTTCTATAAGTAAAAATGAACTGTAGCCTAGTTAACATCTGAATTTTCAGCAGTGGCAATTACTTTGATGCCTTTTTTAATGTTATCTGAATTTTCAGCAGTTACTTTGATGCGTTTTTCTTTTGCATTAATGTCTCCAATGATGACCTGTTGTACGCTGTAGACAGATGCATTTCAGGATGTGACTGCTCATTGTGGTCTCCTGATACACATCCCTGGGTGTTTTGATTCCATGTCAGGGTGAGACTGGTTATGCACTGGTTCTACATACTTTGTTTCATTTTGGAAAGATAGTTAGGCTCTCAGGCAGGGAAGAAATGAAGTTGTATATCAAGTTCTGTGCTCTGGAGATGCTGGGTGCTCACAAGCTGCCAGGTGTTCTGTAGAGCATTCTTTTCCCACAATGCAGAGAAGGGATTGCATCTCCCTCATCTGAATCGCCTTCCTTATAGGGGCTGGGGCATTTATGTTGTTAGCCACATAAGCATATTATGATCTGTCTAAAATACCAGACTGGTTAAAAATTATAGAATGTCTGTATTTGACTGTGGCACTGTCGTGATATGTGTGGATGCAGCTCTTGTAGCAATGGTACGCCTTCGAGGTTGGGAAGGAAAGGGAATAATTGAGCAAAGGAATTCTTGATATCATAAACTGATTTAGAACCAGCTGTTCTTCTTGTTCCATGAAAATCTGTTATAAAAAGATTTATTAATTTTCAAGACCAAGGCTGGATGTCATTCCTGGCAACGTGATCTAGTTGAAGATGCTCCTGTTCATTGCAGGGGGTTTGGACTGGATATCTTTTGAAGGTTCCTTCCATCCCAAACTGTTCTATGATTCTATGGTTAATGCTTCATCTTCTACCACCTTCTCCCATCTCAGTTATTATGAAAGGATCAACACTTGAAATATATTTAGCAACAGACTTACTGTGAGGTTTTTATCACCTTGATAATCAGGTTGCTCCACTCCTAATGAACTCCCAGTTTGCATTTTATTATCTCAGTGAAGTACATTACGTAACAATAGATCAAGTTACCCAACATCTTAAAGTTGAGGATTTTGAATCGAAGGCTTATTTCGTGAATTCTGAAGAAATTGGTTTGCTGGGGAATGCAGTATTCTACACAAAATGAAAGTACGTCCCTGTCATTTTCCTGTGGTGAAATGCTGATCCTGCTCTCCAGAGACTGTCAGGCCTTCCTGTTTGTAGTACTGGAGATGGAAGAGTGCCCTTCTCTCTTGCTTGACAGGCCATCATCTGAGGCTGGGAGTTTTGCCAACCAGTGACCTAGTGTATCCAGTTTCTAATTTGGGGGAAATGTTACTGAGAAGATGGTGGCCAGACAGCTCTGGCATTTCCTGGGGTTCTTAGATTACTGTGACACCATCTGATCGGTTTTTCAGGCTGAATTTTACTTGGATTGAAGTAGCTGTATTGCTTGCTCTGCTGAGAGATCACCTGTAATCTGAAGACTGACTTGTATGTTCTTTTTAATCATTGTTGATCAGTTATTAGATTTGTTGTTAAAGTTTGGGAGCATGGGAGTGTTCAGGTGTAGATGTGAGAGCTCAGTATCTTCTAAAGAAAGCCTCAAAGGAACACATTTATCACTGCTTGCCATCTGGGAGCTCAGGTGCCAGGATATTGTCAGACTTTTACTGTTGCCATGAATATTGTTTTGGTTTGAGTAGTACATATACTATTGTTTTGGTTTGAGTAGTACATATACTGAGCTAGATGCTTTTGAAGCATGAGGTTCTTCCATCATCTCTTGGTTGGAGTTTTCTTGATGAGGTTAATGAGGCAGCACATGTGCTGATACGGTCATGAGGGAATGCAGTGGACTAGCATTTCTGTAAGATTAGGTCTAAATGGAGCCTGGTTTTTTGTGTGTGTGTTTTTTGTTTGTTTGGTTGTTTTTTTTACTCAGGATCCCTAAGAAATTGAAAAAGAGAATGTAGGTGGCCATTGTCAAGTAGACTTAATGCATGGATGTGTTGTGCTGCTCCTCTGGGATTTTCTGAAGGTCTATCTAAGCCTTCATTTGACGAGCATCACCTTACTTGCAAAACCTTCATACCTGTGGCTGAGCACCTCGTGGGCTGCCCCCGCATACTATGGTGTGGTTGTGTACTGCAGTGTCTGAATATCTGTCCATAATATCTGTGCCCAGCTATGAGGGAAATCTCTTACCCAAAGTATGTGTGTGGCAACAGCCACGTGAGGATTTCCTGTGTTTGTAGGTAATACTAAAGTACATGATAACAGGTGGCCCATAGAAGCTTTTTTTGAAAGGCATATCCAGCTTTCACTGTTCTGCAGTGGAAAAATAAATGGGCTTACAGTCAGAACATAGAAAAATTGGCATGTTTATTGTGACAAACGTGTATTTGTATAATGTACTGATGGTTTGTGAGCTTGCTAGCAATTTCCATTTTCAAACATAGCCCAATATATTTTGCTGACGTTTGAACCGTGCAAAATCTTTGTGGCAGTCATTGCACCATTCAATCTAGAAGAGCTAGTATTGCAATTAATTTATCAGGACAGTGTGAATTTGTTTCAGTCTTTTTATTTCAGTTGCGGTGGCTACAAAATAAGGGAAGTTTTTTTGTCAAAATATGGAAGCAAGGTTTTATCATTAAGCGAGCTGTTTTGGGTCAGTGATAATTCACACTGGCTGCCACAGGCCAGACTGTCCTGGAATTTAAATATGTTACAGGGAAAATCTGCTCTGTGTGTAACCTGCCTATTGCATTACTGACCATAGTACAGTGGGTGTTCTAGAGAATAGCAAAACTTTCTTTAGAATCATAGAATCATAGAATAGTAAGGGTTGGAAAGGACCTCAAGATCATCGAGTTCCAACCCCCCCGCCATGGGCAGGGACACCTCCCACTAAACCATGCCATCCAAGGCTGTGTCCAACCCCACCTTGAACGCCGCCAGGGATAAAGCATTCACAACTTCCCTGGGCAACCCATTCCAGGGCCCCACCACCCTCACAGTAAAGAATTTCTTCCTCAGATCCAATCTAAACCTCCCCTGTTTAAGTTTAAACCCATTACCCCTTGTCCTCTCACCACAGTCCCTAATGAAGAGTCCCTCCCCAGGATCCTTATAGGCCCCCTTCAGGTATTGGAAGGCTGCTATGAGGTCTCCACGCAGCCTTCTCTTCTCCAGGCTGAACAGCCCCATTTTCTCAGCCTATCTTCATACGAGAGGTGCTCCAGTCCCCTGATCATCTTCGTGGCCCTCCTCTGGACTTGTTCTAACAGTTCCATGTCCTTTTTATGTTGAGGACACCAGAACTGCACGCAATACTCCAAGTGAGGTCTCACAAGAGCAGAGTAAAGGGGCAGGATCACCTCCCTCGACCTGCTGGTCACACTCCTTTTGATGCAGCCCAGAATACGGTTGGCTTTCTGGGCTGCAAGCGCACACTGCCGGCTCATGTTCATTTTTTCATCAACCCACACCGCCAAGTCCTTCTCCGCAGGGCTGCTCTGAATCTCCTCCCCGCCCAATCTGTAGCTGTGCCTGGCATTGCTCCGACCCAGGTGTAGGACTTTGCATTTAGCATGGTTAAACTTCATCAGGTTGGCATCAGCCCACCTCACAAGCGTGTCAAGGTCCCTCTGGATGCCATTCATTCCCTCCAACTCATCAACCGAACCACACAGCTTGGTGTCATCGGCAGACTTGCTGAGGGCGCACTCAATCCCACTGTCCATGTCACCCACAAAGATGTTGAACAAGACCGGCCCCAACACCGATCCCTGGGGGACACCACTCATTACTGGTCTCCAGCTGGACACTGAGCCACTGAGCACTACTCTTTGCGTGCGTCCATCCAGCCAGTTCTTTATCCACCGAGTGGTCCACCTATCAAATTGATGTCTCTCCAACTTACGAGAGAAGGATGTCATGGGAGACAGTGTCAAAGGCTTTACACAAGTCCAGGTAGATGACATCAACCGCTCTGCCCCTGTCCATCAGTTCCGTAGCCCCTTCATAGAAGGTCACCAGATTGGTCAGGCAGGATTTCCCCTTAGTGAAGCCATGCTGGCTGTCCCCAAGCACCTTGTTGGTTTTCATGTGCCTTAGCATGCCTTCCAGGAGAATCCGCTCCAAGATTTTGCCAGGCACAGAGGTGAGACTGACTGGTCTGTAATTCCCCGGGTCATCCATTTTGCCCTTCTTAAAAATGGAGTTATATTTCCCTTTTTCCAGTCATCGGGAACTTCACCTGACTGCTATGATTTTTCAAATATGATAGACAGTGTCTTAGCAACTTCATTTGCCAGCTCCTTCAGGACCCGTGGATGGATTTCATCCGGTCCCATTGACTTGTATACATTCAGATTCCTAAAGTGTTCCCGAACAAGATCCTCCCCCACAGTGGGCCCAGGGTCCCCACCCTCACCATCCCCGCTCCTGCCTTCCAAGACTTGGGTGGTGTGGTCAGAGCAGGTAGCTTTTCTGTGTTTTTATCTGTGACAACATTCTATTATATTGTAAACTCAAGTTGCTTTTATATTTTATACTTTTGATGGATTAAAAGTTTTCTTGTTCTGCTTTGTGAGGGTGTTTTAATTGGAATTTTTAGCAAGTTCTGTGTGGTTCAGACCAAATGTAATAGAGATTTTCTTCTTGCCTTTATTAACATTTGCTTTCATATAAACCATGTAGCAAAAGTCAACATAAGTTGGCTCAAGAACAGTATACATTTAGGTCCTTTAGCTGATTAAGCCTACTGATTAAGGTCAAACATCAGGCTTGGAATTTTGATTATTTATCTGAACAAGAGCCATAAGGTTTATCTTTAACCTGAGTGAAATAAAAGTAATCTCTGACAACAAAGCAAACAAAGTATTAAAGATTTTCCTAAACAAAAGAGTTGAAGTGTGCCTTGATCTGTTTATGTAATTGAATGGAAAAAAAAAAATCCCCTTTTTCTTAGGTTCTGAAGTATTTACAGTTGTTTAACAATATTGACAATAAGATTGTTTTTATTGACTTCTCAAAGCAAAAAAGCACTTATTATTCTTTCCATTTTCTTAACGAGAGCCCTTAATGTGTGTCTGTTACTGGTGGGAAGGCTGTGATCAAAAGAGATTTCCATTAGGCACCCGACTGAAGTTTGGCTTGCCAAATATCGAAGTTACTTTATTTTGGAAAAGGGTACAAGTAATGCTGCTCTTGTGAAAAACAGGGAGCCCTGTCTTCTATTCTTGTGCAAATCTTATTTGGTTAAAAAAACAGGCGCGAGGCAATGAATGTGCCCTGGTCTGACCAGTCTGTCTGACATGCTGACTCAACATTGCTTTGTTTGCTCAGCTAGCTACTGTGTCTAACGTGCAAATGAAGTACCAACTCTGCAAGACACGTGTGGCTGCCAGCCTGTCTCCTGGATATGTGTGTGGCTGCCAGGCTGTCTCCAGGGGGATGAAGTCCTACGGAAAGGATATGTGCAGCTCAAAACTGGGAGTTCCTTGTTTCACTCCCTATTACCTAGAGGGGGTTTCTGCTTCACCTGTCAGCAACAGCTTGTGGTGTCAGTTTTACCTGTTTGTCTGTTGCATTATTCATAAAATGTGCATGCTGTTCCTCTGGCTAATGCGCATTATCTTCTTTCTGCTGTAGTAAGAGCACACATCCATAAGCATGTTAGCCACATGCTTCCTTAGAGCCTTCCTCTGATTGTTCTAGCTACTGTGGTGTATGTTTACCAACATGATTGTGTCTAAGCTGAGTATGAAAAGTCTCAATATTATTAAATTGAAAGTAGTGGATGTTGTCTCTCTTGCAGTGGAACAGCTTCCCAGAAAGAGAGGAGGACATGGCTGAAGGAGACATTTATGTTGATTGTGAGAACTGTATACAAACCAGATGTATAGTCAATATTCTCCTCATGAAAAAAGAGCTGTAACATAAAGTTTCGTCTTTAGGGTTTCAGCATGGTGGATGAAAAACAGAGCCCCAAAATTGCACATAATTTAATATGTTGCTGAGGTTACTGGCACCTCATCTAAAGTAAGAAGCAGAGTAGCCCTTTTTAATGGATTTTGGATGAAATGCATTGGCCTAGGAAAGGTATATATAGTTTTGAGTATTCCTATTCTCTGAAATGGAACTATTTTTTTTTCTTGCTCTGAAAGGGTGTGCCATCGTACATTATTATCAGCGTTATTAGAAAAACTTACATATATCTTTTTCTTTGCAAGTGATGTGGTTCTTGAAAATTACCTCTCTGTTCTCTACCATCATACCCTTTGTGTTGGGCTGAGTTCCTAAATGGTGACAGTGGTATCAGAAATTCTAGAGTCAAGGTTGCTTTACCTATTTGTTTTGTAATCATTTTTGTTAAATATATGAGTCAATGAATCTGAAGAATCGTTTATCCTGAAACATACTCTCAAGTTTAAGTCTTTTAAAAAACAGTGAATATTTCAATAACAGGCTATGGCAATTGATTACACAGATGAAAGCTTAGTTTTGTAGCTGGATTTGGCCAGAATTCAGATTGAATAGGGGTTTTATTTGTGGACTAAACCAAAATTCTGCTTGCGCATCAGTTATTCAGCCTCTGATTTAACCCTTGCAGAAGCCTGGAGTCTTGCTTTCTAGCAGGTTTGTTTTTGAAATGAAGTATGTTACCCAAAGGAAAAGAGAGGTTATGGAGAGAAATGATGTGTAGTAGAGCATGACTGTGTTTGCTGGGGCTGGGCCAAGTAAAAAGTAGATGCATGTCAGGACTGATTAAATAATTCCATATTATAAGAGTGCAGTATTTTAGGATGATAATGGAAGGATGAGAAAATCATGAAAAGAATGCAGGTTTGGACAGAGCATTGTTTTGTTTTAATCAGTTATAAGTCTGAAGAAAAATAGGACCACAGAGATTTATTTGTTTTCTGTCTGCTTTAAAGCTAGTATATTTTAAACTCAAGGTATCTTAAAATGGTGTAGTATTTCTTTGCGTCTTACGTGAATATAACATGATAGTGGATATGATGTGGATGGGTGGAGGGAAAGCTGGGAACCATCTGAAAATAAATGTTACATTTATTGTCATTATCCATTCTCAGTAATAATCAGACTTTAATATTTCTGTATTCAGAAATCTCTCTTTAAAAGGAGTCATGAGCAGCGTTATTCAAAACATACTTTTCATAGGAAAATTAGGAGAACTAGGACTGGCCTGTGATTGCAACAGAGATGTTACCTCTGATTTGACATTTACATTCAGTTCTTTAACCAGCCTGGAGATGGTTTCCAGCAAATACATCTTCCTTAAAAAATTTGTTCCTTAAATACAAGTAACAGCTAACAAAATCAAACAGAAACAAGCCCAAACACCCAACAAAACCAACCAAACAAAAACCCCCCAGAAAACCAAAGCATTATTTTTATAAATCAAAGTTTTATTTACTACAAAAAAGGCCACATTTGGTGGTGGTAATTTAGAAGGGTTGCAGCAAAACTCTACCATAAGCCCAAAATCACATCTTTAGGTATCTACAGGTCTTTTTTGCCGAATAGGAAAGCATAGTTAAAGGCCCTAGGAAAAGCATGTGTTTCTGAGTGAAGAAGAATACTATGGTAAACAGCAAAACAGAAAAAATAATGAGCAGAACCTCTTAGATGCATTTTGAATGTTATCTTAGTGTTACCTCAGTTCTGTCCAGGTTGGTGCTTGCAGAAGTTTGTCCTGTGTTCATGTCAGCCCATGTCGGTTTTCCTTCTGTTTTTGTGTACTTTGTAGCCTGCTCTGTGCCTGTGCCCCTGTAGCAGAATACCTTCTTGCATTCACTTATTTGCTGCACACTGTTTTTCCCTTTCAGAAGTTGCTTGGTGAATCCAAGACCCAAATGCAACTTTCTGCTCACTATCACTTGGAAGTTTCCTGAATATAACCATTTATATTGCTTCTCCCTACAAGTTTGCGGCTTTCAGAAGGAAATGGTATTGGTAAAGCAATGGGTAAGACGAGATTGTAATTTCCTGGCTTTCTAAGTGCACATTTAGTCATTTCAGGAGTGAGGGAGCCTTTGGCATGTTGCAAGGATCAGTGCTGACCATTTTGAGCTCTGCACCTTTGTTGCCGCCTAAGACAAGATGCAGTCAGTTTCAGAGGCTGTTGCCGGCAGGTGTGTGCCAGGCACAGTTACTGCTCAACAGCGCTGTGTGGCCAAAAGCCTTTGTTCTCTTTTCATGTGTAGCAATTACAGCATTTCCAAGAGCTGCAGCTGCTGATAGAAGAGAGCTGCAAACACATTCTTCCTGCAAATACCTTACAGACTCCTCAGGTGTCTTTTCACATTATTTGTCAAGCAGTGCCACTGAAAATACAGAGTAGCTCTCTGCATCCTTTATTAAGGGGGTTGAATGAACAAGGCAGACCGATGCACTACAGTGCTGTTGCTGCAGATTTCGAGTCATGGGAGCAAGTTACCACGCCAGCCAAAAAGTACAGTTTGTGGGGTCGCTGGATGCTGGACCTGGAGGAGGCAAGCTTCGAGCTGTGCTTGAGCTCAGGCAGGGGCAGAGCTTCCTCTTGGATCCGCTGTCACTGGGTCAGGTCCCCATTTGCAGGGAGGGCCCTAAGTCTCCCTCTCTCTGAAGACTGCAGCAAGCGGTATTTAAAGGAGGTTTCTTCAAAACCTGTTTTACTCCAGGCATTACAGGGAGCAAGGCAAAGGGGAGGCAGACAATTCCAGGAGCAGTTGTGCTTTATTTCAGTAACAGCCTTTATGTAAAATTAAAAGCAAATCTGCAGGGGCTGCAGCACTGTTAGCGTGATTTCTTAGACCCACTTGAATGTTGTAGTCCATATTTCTTCAATAAACAATTTCAGATCTCATTTTTAAAATTAGTGTGCCTACTTCTGTGATTTTGGAAGCCTTCAATGAACTTTCCATCATACACTTACATCCTGTGTTCTCCTTTGAAATGTTCTTTTGGCAGGATTTTAAATACAACAGGAAATGGAGTTAGAAGGTGCATTCCTGGAAAGCTCTATTACAGTTTGCAGGCTATTTCAGAAATAACTGGGTCTGGGAAAATGGATTTATAAACCTCCTGCAGTTTGCATGCAAGTACCAGTACCAAATGAAAAGTGAACAGCCTCGTATTCTTGGGATATAGGAGTTGACGTCTGATCTGGAAACTTGATAGTATATAAGTGTTTGTGATGCCTTGTTTTTGTTTGAAATGCTATATGAGCTGGAGGTATAAATGTACTTATCTGCTATGTGTTCTATATTTTTAAAAGGTGCCAAAACCAGAAAACATTCCTTTAAACTCACAAAAATTGTGATCTGAAAATCATTATATATTAAAATCTCTTCTAAAATAAAACTACTGACCTTAATTTGAACACATTTTAGGAAAATAATGGGAGGTTTTTTTTCATAGTCTTTACTTTTACAAGATTTTTTTTCAGTGGTGTGACACTAATCAGATGTGTTGGTTTTAAGTACTTAACAAAAAAATGCTTATTTTCATGAAGTTCTAACTTTTTTTTTTTTTTTAAGTAGAAATTCTGTCATTGTAAAAGCTTCAGTAGGATTTTGCACAGAGAGAGAATTTGCAGGTTTGGAATATTTTGTATTTTCCTTCATTTTCCAGACTCTAGTTTTCAAAATATGAAACTCTTTCCTCCTACCCATGTGTACCTACCACATTTTTCCTTGTATGCATAGGAGCTCATGAGCATATTTTTACCTCCACAGTATTCATATTCAGGAAGTCATGGCGAACATGACAGAAATAGAGTGCAGTATGTAATAAAATATTTTGAATCTTATTGAACTGATCATAAAAAAATTGATTAGAAGATTAGAAAAAAGTTAAACTCAGTGATACATCTACACTTAAAGAAACTCGAGATGCTTATGAAGATTCTAGCGCTAGCCTTAACTCTGAATATACATGTACTCATAGGGGCTGCCCAAGCCAGTGACAACTGAAGTTGGGAAGCCAAGCAGAAGCAGCGCCAGAGAAATCAACAGCACAGTGTTTTAGAAGCAGTTGCATGAAATAAATCAGTTGAAGGAACAGTGAGGCTCTTGTGATTCTGTCAATTTTAAATAACACCTTGAACATATGTTTTAAAGAATTATAAAACCTTTATATAAACATTTCTTTCATCTTTATATTTTTATTTTGCTCACCTGATGTACATCCTGCTTAAGCCTGCTGATGTACATGGGGTCTGCTTTCATAATGGGATGAAACTGGGAACCGTGTGTGAAGTTGTGTATATGATGCTTTTCTTATTAAAGAAATAATAATTCTACACTCCAATATGGATGAGTGACTTCTTGAAAACAACACTAGATCAGATTTGTTGGCTTCCAGTTCTTACCTTGTGCTGTCCCTTCCTTTTATTCCTCACCCCTCCATCCCTCCTTTTCTATACGAACATATTTCTTTCTGAACACCTGTAGACCTTGAACTATAGATAGAAGAATCTTGTTTATCTGATTTGATTGCCATAGAGTTGATCGTTCCTGTATCTAGTGAGAATCAGGTAACATATTTTTGTGGTGTATGGTTTGTGGGTGGGTTTTTTTTTTTGCCTTTTTTTTTTGTTTTATTTGTTGAGCAGTTCCCTCTGGAATTGCCAAGGGCTCCAGAGAGCTGGAACATACAGCACATACTTCAGATCCATTTTCTTAATGTGTAATTTGAGAGAAACCTTGAATTACAGACAGGTGGGTTGAGTTAGATCAGGAATTACCCCTATTTGACTGAAGGTATAGAAAATGTTTTTGGAAGCTGGTGATGAGGGATGGTGACTTCCTCTTTCTCTCTCCCAGCAGCCTCATCACTTTTTATTCCATGAGTGTGGGCTCTTCTACTGGACGTTGGTTTCCTAGCAGAACTGTAAACACTGCCTGCCTGCTGTGAGGGAGAAACAGTGTTTCCATCTGGGTGAGCCGGAAGTTGTGTGGCTTCCCGCATGCAGCTGGCTGGTGTAATACATTGATGAGATCGCACAGAAAATAAACTACTACTCCCAGCCTGTATCTTTTGGGTGTTTCTCCTTGGCTAATAACTTGAGCTCCTAAATTCACACTTCTTTGCAGGTTTTAAAAGCCATGGGAAGTTGATTTGGTTCATGGTCGTTTTACTGCCTGTGGGGTTGCAGATGGCATTTGTAAACTTACTCAGGGACCTGATATTGTACTATTCCAGCAGTGAATTTGGGATGAAAACATTGCATTTTTTTTTTTTTTTTTTTTATTATCTCTGTAACTGTAAGGGTATAATTTTGCAAGTGGAAGATGGAGGGAGGAGGAACAGGCAATGCACTTCAAAATGAAGGCATACAACTTTACGGCAAAAAAAGCCCAACAAGCCACCACATTTTCCAGGCTTGGATGGGATGTTGGTAAGTCTTCATTTTTTAATTGATGTAAAGAATTTCCAGGATAGAAGATATATGTGATTCACTGTTTTAAGAAAGCAAGGCATGTTTTCCTTATTGGTTGCTTTTTTGAGTGATGGGTTTATGTTTTCCATTATTGCACTAGAAATGACTTTTTCGGTCCAGCCACAGATTTCTGAGTGTGTTCCTTGCTGCCAAAAATCAAGGCTTCTTTCTTCTGCCAAATGGATTGTTCAGGCAGTATAAAAACAAACAAACAAACAAAGAAACAAAAAAGAAATCTTTGCTTTCTTCTAATCCAACCATTTCTCAACAAGCAGGGGGAGTAACAGATTTTAATGTTATTGTAATCGTTATTATTTCTTCCCCAATTAAGCAAGGAATTGGAAAGGCGGCAGGCAGGAATTTATATTAAGAAATAACTGAACAGTCTGTTAATATTGGATGGTTTGTAGCTGATCTTTCACAAACAGTTACAGTAATGTGTATGAAGTAGGTTGGGATAATTAAAAACATTCAGGATGTCTAAGAGAATTTCCTTCCCGACTATCATTGAGAATGAGCCAATAGCTGCTGCGAATTCTGGCTTGCCAGTTTTAGGCATTGCTCCTTTTCACTTTAAATCCAGCATTTCATCTGTTTATTATAAATAATATTTTTTTAGGCATCTGGCTCTAGTGTAGTGATGTTTCAGTGATGTTTTCTGATAAATCTGATCTCTGATAAGTCTCAGAAGATGGCTGAATAAACTTGTTGGCTGTTGTGCTACTGGCCTAGCTGCCTATCTGGTGTCTAGCCTTTTAAGCAAAATTTAGAGGTAAGATAAGGTGGTGAAGAAGTGACGATCCTGGTCGCTCTCACTTTGCAATTCTTGTTCTTTCTTCTGTATTTCTGCTAAATATTTTCCACAGCCTTCCCACAAGAGGCATAATCATATCACATGGATGCAACAGCTTCTTGCTGCATGGGTAAGCAGTAAGAGAGGGTGGAGTCCCTAGTTTCTTTTTGTCTTTGCTGATTTACTAAAGATTGCACGCTGGCATTTCTTTCTTACTTCTAACTTTGCGCTTTTGCACTGTGTAATATCCATGTTATGTAAGTATTCAATATTGCTTATTTATTTCTTTATTTTTTTTACTCCCCTCTTGCCCCTCTGGTGACAGAAACTGAAATTAAAGGGAGATTAAAGAGCAGGCTTATCTCTAGAAGTTGGTGCTTTGTATTTTAAACTTGAGCATGTCCTGAATACAGTGTCTTCTATGACATAACTGTAGTGATAAGGCAAGGAGTAACAGGTTGAAACTTAAACAGGGGAAGTTTAGATTCGATATAAGGAAGAAGTTCTTTACTGTGAGGGTGGCGAGGCACAGGAATGGGTTGCTCATGGAAGCTGTGAATGCTCCATCCCTGGCAGTGTTCAAAGCCAGGCTGTGTGACATGGTTTAGTGTGAGGTGTCCCTGCTCATGGCAGGGGGGTTGGAACTAGATGATCTTAAGGTCCTTTCCAACCCTAAGCTATGATTCTATGATTCTGTAATAAACAATGAAAAAAACTCCAAGGAATCCTGCTCAGCAGCTGAAGTATTTTCTCATTGACATCCTGTTATTTGGGAAATCAAATGTGAGGGCAGCTGTTAATATTTCTTTTGTCCGTTAGATTTTAGTTAACCTGCTATACCTGTGAGCCAGTAATATAAATTCGAGGAGGTATAAAACCCCTTTTATTTCCAACTGTGATGTCTAGCCCTGTACCTTCCTCATCTTTTAGAATACTGATTGGTGAAGCATTGTCAAAGTCACCTTAAAAAATAAGCCAAGATTTAGTGTTCCACACTTGGCGTAGTTTGGGCTCCTAAAACCAGATGTGGCTATATATATAAATGGATAAAATACTTTGACATACACTGGTCTGAAAGGATTTCTATAAATTTAATAGTGCTTGCAAATTTTTGTAAATTAGAACTGAAACTTGCAGGAAATGTGCTTGCTTAGAATTTTATATTCTCATTACACAATGTAATTTCTGGGACTAAAGATGTGTTTCAGTTAACAGTTTATAGGGTTGTTAAAAGGTAGTAAAGTTGCAATTTTTTCATTCCTGACACTGAATGCTGGAAAACTATATTCCCATTAAGATTATCTCAGAATAGATCTGCCTCTGCATCAGGTTTCTTTAGAACCAATTAAAAGTTTTATTTGCGAATTTGTCACTGCAACCTTAATATATTTTCCATGGGCTTTTGTGGTGGTTTTGCACAGTAGAGTCATTGTTATCCCACCTTTCAGGCGGCTGTTGCAATTTTCCTCTGCTTCATCTTGAGTTGCCTGTGCATGTAAAATGAATTGCAGGTCAGAAGTAGTAAAGGATGGCTAGTATACTGGAGTTGGCATAGTCTGAGCAATGTGGTCACTGGGAGACAAGAAATAATCTCTTTAATGTAATTTTAAGTGGCATCTCTGGTCTTCTTACATTAGAAGACAAAATGAGGTAATTTATAGTCTGAGGTCTTTCAAAAAGCAATTATTCCATGAAGCATGTGGCCAAAGAGCAGGGCAGTGCTGATGATGTGCTAAGGATGCTTCTTGACATTGTTTGGAGCAGCTGTGCTCCAGTGCATAAATTGTAGTTCCATCAACAATTCTGCTTTTGGTCTTGTCGAGAAAGATTAAGAAAGAGTACTTTTACTTGATTAGGAAAAACACCTGTGTATGTCAGTGGAAACTTTGTAGATTCCCTTTAGAATGCAGAGAGCATTTCTTCAATAAACTCTTTACAGACATAGTACCTTACTACCTTAGCAGATTTTAATTATCTCAGGATTAGGAAGGTACCTAAATGCACTTCTGTAATGGAGATATTATTTAGTAGAGTTCTTTTACAAAGAGAGCTCTTTTAACATGTGGGGGAAGAACAGTGTAAAGTGTAATTTAGCTCTGAATTTGATGTGGCTGTCATATTCTTTTTTATTCCAGGAAAGAAAAACAGACCGTGATCTATACTTCAGATGGTTCAGATTTAGTTTACATTAACAAACTTTCCTAGTGTCTCAAATAATCTAGATGCAGGAACCCACCAGTATGAACAGAGAGATTTTTGGACTGAACGGCAGGAATGTACTTTTTTTTTATATTAAATTTTTGATATAAATGAAGAATGTGGGTACTTTAAAATGTCTGCTTTCCTGATAAGGAAGTGTTGATGTTCCACTCTTCGTCCTGTACCCCATCACATACCCAGAAAGTCCAGCATTTGGATATTGGATTACTGCAAAGCCGATAGGGTATACCATGAACACCTGTTCTGGAAGAACACTGGTGTGCATGAACAAGTCTGTATATGACTTTTTAAAAGGGTAGATTTATATTAAGATATTAGAACCCTAAGTATATGTTTGTATTTTGAAGTTATACATAGAGGAAAACTAATTATAGTGTGGTGCATGTAAACCTAAAGTGTAATTGTAAAAATCATTATGAAAATACATACTATGAAAGTACCTGTGTAACAGATTTAACCACATTATGTGAATATCCTGGTTGCCAAGTCAGTAAGTTCTTTTGCTAAGTTTTGTTCAAAATTTTAAAACGAAGCTAGCTTAAACACAGTAAATGTCTTCTGGTACTTTCAAAGATGCCATTGAACATAGTGCAAGGAAGTCCTGAACATGTCTGGTGGCCACAGATCTGGGTGTTGCTTGGATAAATATTTTCCCCAGGTGCACAAAATATTATGCAGACCAACACCAGTTTTCATTAAATTCTACTCTGGTAACTATAGCCAGAGGCAGTTCCATGCTGCCTGAAATAATGCACTCCAGACTGGCCAAAAAAACGCAAAACAAAACAAACGAACCCCATACCAAGTGGATTTTTTCTTCCTTTTGTCACCTGTAGTTTGAACATTCAAAATTTTATTAAACTTTAAGAAATGTCTTTAACTTAAGCAACGAAGAAATGTCTTTAACCAATTAACCAAATCTATCTTTTTCATATGGTGACATTGTAGTCTTCAAACTACTATCTTGATGCTAGTTATGCAAAGAAAGTACTAACTACAAATCAGACATATCTTGAGAGACTCAGTGGGGAAGCCCAGTGTGGTGACTGATGGACCTTGATAGTAGCTGCTACTGCTATTTAGGGGAGTAGTGGAGCACTTCTGTACTTGGCAGGGTCTGCTCACTGTCCTCGTTGCATTAAGCTATGCAGTCCACTGCTTCTGCCCACCAAGGTCTTTGTGTCAGATCTTCCCATTCCTCCATATTTAGGACTCCCTATGAATCCCCTAGGTTGTCTTTAATGGCGAATTTTTGTCCCTGTTGTCTTTCCCTGATGTCCATCATCTTTTCACTCCAGGATCTTGGCCTGCATCCTTACGAGAAAAAGAATCGGGATCTAGGTTGAAGCTTGCATGTCAGCCTGCAGTTGGCTGTTGTTTTCTAAGGAGCCTGCTTTCTGTCATAGCTGTATCCTGTAGGTCTAACTCTGTCAGAGTGAAGTATAATGCGGGGAGGAGTATGTGGCAAGGCATGTTCCCAGGTTTATCTTTGATGCAGCCGGCCTTTTGGGGGTTGAGAGGAGAAATTGCAAGAACATGGGCATATGACCCCTGGCGTTGTCCTCAGGGCCAACGAACTGCCACTGGTCTCTCCTGCTCAGTGAGAGAGCAGAAATGCCTGTTTAGTTAGAATACTTTTTTTATCACGTTCCCAGTGACTGCCAAATTTCAGCCCTGAAATTTCTTTTGCTTGCTGTACTCCCCTCACGTCTAACAATACCTCATGCCTCCATCCCAAGGATATCTTAACTTGCTAGTCTGTCGTAGTGGAAAGACATACTCCATGTCTTTCTCATAACTCCTGCCCACATACCTACTTATTGATAGTTGTTTTGGTATGAGTAGTGACTGGTTCTGCTGCAGTTCAGCTGGTCGAGTTTTGGTTCCAACAACTAAACTGCGTTAAAACTGCAACTTGCTGTGCCAGTTCTTGGACTTGGCCATGAGTGAGTGCACTGACTGTACTCTGAGGATGCCAATCCTAGCCTTCGTATACATATTGCCTGTATTACCCATGTCCGCTAGCCCGATTCTGAAGATAATATATTCCCCTTCTGCTGTCAGTCCTTTTAATTTTTCCTCAGCTTATATGACAAATTGAGGTGCTGGTTTCCAGAGTTTCTGAAATAAATAGCATATTGCAAAGAAAATGTTATTCTCTGGGAGTAGCTGTGCATATGACTGTTCTACTGGAGTAAAAGTCAAGATCGTTTACAACTGAATAGTTGCATTCTAGGCAAAGCATGTTAATCCAAATAATAATGACTGTGAGTTTCTTTAAGGACTTTTTCTGCTGACACATGACAAATCTGAGGAGCGAATGATGTTTTTCTTGTCAATGCCTTAGTGGTGTATTATCTAGAGCTGTAATTGAGAGGTCACATGTCTAACTTTTTGCCTCCAACGTTAACTCCTTTATTTTCTTATGTTCAGTTGAACAGGATTTATGCCTGATTAAGTTACTGTCTTTTATCATAATTAAAGAAAAATGTTGTGGAGGGAGAACTAAAAACTCTGTTCAATGGAAAACAGATTGTTGTGCTTGTAATGAAACAAAAGGGACCCTGTCACACATAGTGTTTTTTTTCCCCCTGTCAGAATAATCAGTTCTCAGAAAGATTTATCTGCTGTGAGAATGATTAAACTGTCCGGAGCTAAGGATGTGTGGGGGGAGGAAACATATTTAAGCTTTTCAGAAAGGAAGCAGCATGCTTCAGAGTTTGCCTGAGATCACAGAAATGGCAGCTTTAGCAACAGTGCTTATAACCTGTATTTGTAAACTATCTCGCCTGTTTGCAGTTCATGCCAAAAATGGATTAGTAGATTTTAACAACATCTCTCTTCAGTACTGTAACTGAATTACAGTATACAGTGTGCCCTTGATTTATAAAGGGTTTCTTCTTGTGGTGCCTTAGAGTCTCATTTTAAATAGCATAGTATGCTTGCAAATTTTTTTTACATTTTTTTTCTTTATGTATAATTCTGGCAGAGAAAACTCCACTGTTGCTTTCAGCTTTCACCTATTTGAGGTTATTTTCAGGCAGTAACACGCTGGGAACGTTAAAAAGTGAAAAAAAAAAAAGTAAGCTAATCACTGTTGGACTATTTTGTCTTTCTGACAAAATCATATATTCACATTTAGTCTGACAAACTATAATAGAACTTTTGTGGTTAATCGTATTTTTTTATGGTATCTTAATAAACTACTGTGTCCTGCTGTTCTATAAAGTTTGAAAAAGATTTTTAGTTCTACCAAAGAGAAACTATTTCCAAGTACAAACGGAGAACATCTGAATAAATTACAGATTCTAAAATCTTTTTGTGTGCAGATTTGGCTTCATTCTTTGTACCTTCGTACTTGTAGTACAAGTAATGTAAATACAAATAAATACATCTGATACACATTTTCTCTCCTTCTGTATACATCCAAAGAGACAAACATTCTGGCCCAGGCCATAGAGGGCTCTTAGTCTATATCCTGCCTTCATCAGCTTCTAATGCAGTGATGACAATTGCATAATGTTACTCAACATATGATTAATTATCACAAATTACACATTGAGTCTGAAAGCATATTAACCACATTAGCTTAATATTACTTTAAGAAATAATAAACTTTGTTTCTACTCATGAATGTACCAGCCTGGATTGTGATATGGACTTTAATTTTTAAGTACTTGAAGTACAATTAGTAGAAGTCCAGTTGTGAGAGCAACTATTTATACTTTTCTCTTTATTGTTTCCCTTTGTATACTGACAGAGGTGTTTGATACACCTAAATAGCAGGACAGTCGGTTTTGTAATTCATGAAAAGGTCAGAAAAGTTTGTGCAAAAAGAATGGATGAGACACAGCTGACCTAAAACTAGAAGACATCTACCACATTAAAACATACACGGTTATAATGGTAACATGCTAAGCTTGTAATTTTGTAATCTGTCTGAGCTGACTTTATCTTCCTTTCTTATGGGTCATCTTTCACCTTGTTTACTGACAAGGCAATGATGAATCTCTGCTATGCTGATGGAGACGATACATTTTTCTGAATCCTCGCATATGACAAGAGTTTTGCTTATCTTTAGTACTGATTTTTATAGAAGAAGGAATAATCTTGACTGTTGGGTTCCAAGTCAAATTTGCAGAGCTCGAAAGTAAACTGAACACATTTCTTTGGGAAATGTCATGGTTTAAGCACAGTCAGCCACGCAGCCTCTCTCTCACTCCCCCCTTCCCTCTCCCCCACTCCTGGAGGGATGGGGAGGAGAATCGAAAGAATGTAACTCCCATGGGTTGAGATAGGAGCAGTCCAGTAACTAAGGTATAACACGAACCACTGCTGCTACCACCAATAATAATGATGACCAGGGACATAACAAGGGAAGAGAATACAAGCACTCACCACCTGCCGACCGATACCCAGCCAGACCTGAGCAGTGATCTAGCACTTCCAGGTAACTGCCCCAGTTTATGTAGTGGGCATGATGTGCTGAGGTATGGAATACCTCTTTGGTCAGTTTGGGTCAGGTGTCCTGTCTCTGCTTCCTCCCGGCTTCCCCTCCTCCCTGGCAGAGCATGAGACTCAGAAAGTCCTTGGTCAGAGTAAACATTACTGAGCAGCAACTGAAAACATCGGTGTTATCAGCGCTGTTCCCAGGCCAAATGTCAAAACCACAGCACTGCACCAGCTACTAAGAAGGAGAAAAATGACTGCTACTGCTGAACCCAGGACAGTATCCGCCCCTTATTCCACACCATTCACCTCATGCTCAGATCCCACATTTTCAATATACCATCACTCTTATCTCATATATATGCATATATATACATCCACAGAGCGAGAGAGAGAGATCATTCCTTAGTGCATGGACCAATCCCTGTAAAGCTGTTGAGTCCATCTGGTCCATGATATTGGGCTCCATCTCTTGTGACAGTCTTTCAGAGCAGGAGGGGCTGTGTGATGTAGTCAATCTGCCAGGCCTCCCCATATTTGTACTTCAGCCATCATCTTTCATACCAAAGAGGCTTTAACCGTTAACTTACTTAATTGCAGCACGTATTTCGCACTTGTGAATAACCTGGGCAATAGTGTCCATTGCTAAGTCCACCCCTCAATCATGAGTCCATCTCTATGCTGCATCTCTGCCCTGATGGCCTGAAGTGTCATGGGCCCACTGGGCCAAAAATAATTCTCCCTCCCCTTCAGCAGCTTTTGCAGCTTGTCGCTGGGAACTCCATAAGCTGCCTTCCATCTCTGACACTTCCAAAGCACTGGAGGGGCCCAGTGGACTAGGTACACGCCCACACTGTCCCACATACCCTGCCACTCATGGCTGTCCAGCCTTGAAGAAAATCTCTTGGTCCTCCTATATCGTCATCTAATCCTAGACAAGACCCAAACACAACTTCACTTAACTTTTGAGATCAGACGAGATGGTCGTGGGTAAAACACATTCTGTATGTGTGCCAGCATGGCGATCCCCATCACAATCAGCAGGCAGGTCTCAAGGGTACCTAAAGGCCATTCAAAACCTTCATAACTCTCAAATGATGCTGCTGTACTTGTCACGGGCTGATGTAGCTGCTGTACTTGGAGCTGGAGTAGCTGCGTTATCTGTTGTAGTCAGAGTTTGAGTAGCTGCTGTACTTATCACTAGGGTGTGTGGGAATGTCTCCCTCATAGGCTGGCCACCCGAGGAGGGGAAAAAAGACATGTACTTGCTAAACACTTCTATTATATACCTCTCAAAGTATAGAGGTGGTGACCACACTGGGAACGCAAGCCAGAGCAGTTTCATGATTAATGAGTCTATTGTATTACAAGTCATTACCATAAAGTACAATGAGACAAGAACCTTACCCCAGCCGATAAACACTAACACAGCAAATGCCGGCTGTATGTATGGTGCGACATGCTGAAACTGTGAGATCAAGAGCAACAACTTTGAGAGCCAATAAATCAGCATTGCAGCGAGTGACTATTAATCCAAAACAATGAATACTTATCACAAATACAATTAGACACACTCTGGTCAAATCTGTCGTTATCTCAACCCTTCGTGCCCCACGTTGGGCACCAAAAAGGACTGTTGTGGTTTAATCCCAGTCGGTTACTCAGTACCATGCAGCCATTTGCTCACTCCCCCCTCTTCCTCCCCCTGCTCCCGGAGGAACTGGGAGGACAATTGCAGGCATGTAGCTCCCACAGGAGAAGAACAGTCCAGTAACTAAGGTGTAACACAAAACCACTGCTGCTACCACCAATAATAATAATGATAAGGGAAATAACAAGGGAAGAGGATACAACTGCTCACCACCTGATGACTGATACCCAGCCTGACCCAAGCAGTGATCTAACCCTTCCAGGTAACTGCCCCAGTTTATGTAGTGGGCATGATGTGCTGTGGTATGGAATACCTCTTTGGTCAGTTTGGGTCAGGTGTCCTGTCTCTGCTCCCTCCCGGCTTCCCCTCCTCCCTGGCAGAGCATGAGACTCAGCCCTTGATCAGACTAAACATTACTGAGCAGCAACTAAAAACATCGGTGTTATCAGCACTGTTCCCAGGCCGAATGTCAAAACCACAGCACTGCACCAGCTACTAAGAAGGAGAAAAATGACTGCTACTGCTGAACCCAGGACAGGGAATCATTGGGGCATTAGCCCTGGAATGCAGTGATACTTCTTATAAAGCTGCTCAGAGTAGAACCAAAATTAGTATAAAAATGGGAGGAGTTAAGCAAACCTGTTCTTAAGTTCCAACTTATTTTTCTCTATGTTGGTCCACTGATTTGTTGTTGTTGTTAACTTGCACTTTCATAATTTACAGATCAAAAGTGTCACTGAATTTTTAGAAGAGTTCTGTCATCAAAGAGATCTTTTTTATTTTATTTTTTTTTCTTTTCCATTGTTATTAATGTTTTGTTACTGGCTTTTTTTCCCCTCCTAACATATGCACGATTTTATTACCCATATTCAAATATTGTTAATTGAGAATGACAGGTGATAAGTCAACATTAGTTCCCAATTTGACTGAAAAATTCCATGATATAAATAACTTTCTTTTAAAGCTCATCTGTTCTGCATTTAGCAGAGAGTCTATATACTGTTGTGAGGTTTTAGCTTGGAAGTTGCAATGAAAATATGTGCGCTTCCCTTCTTGTGCGTTGAGAAGCAGGTTTCCATCATCATCAAAGGAATTCTGACCCACAGAGGCCTACTCTGGTCATACTGGCATATAACTAGTTTTAGTTCTTCGGCAATAAAAGATAATATCCTGTTGGTGATGTTTGAATTAAGGGTTTGGGGGTTCTCTTTGATTGTGTTTTCTCAGTCATGATCAGATGCAATAGAATAAGTCAATTTTAGGAGGAAAAACTTATCTTTGGCTCATCTATGTGTAAATACAGAAATAAAGAAAATTGAAAGAAACCCCTAACCAAACCCCAGAGGGACCGTGGTTCTGTTCTGAGGTGAGTAGGAAGACAAATGGCTTCTTACTCTTCAGGGTCATTTGATGTGGAAATGAGGACAAAACTAGTAATTGGAAATGCCGTTTGGAGTTTTCATAATATGCATGAAAAAAATTGATATCCTATTAAACCTTTTGCTTGAGGTGTATGAGTTTCTGGAAGGAGGTGGATAGTAAAATATGTCTTACTCCTTTTTTTCCTGTATCCCTGGTTCATTGGCTCCCATTCCCAAATAAATTTGATTCTCTTGTAAGTGAAGCAGGAAAAGTTGTCTTGTTCCCCTAGAAGTTCTGCTTTGGGATGTGCTTTCTTTCTCATGGGCTGTGGGATTCCACAGTTCAGTATAAACCCATGTTTCAGTTGTTGACTGCCAGGAGTGAAAAACCTGTCCAATGTCATCTTCCCTTCTCTGGCTTTTTGCTGCAGAGGAGCAAATCATTGCACGTCATTGTCATAATTCTTTTATAGCAGAACTACTGTAGTGGAAATGCTTAGTAACCTTTTCAATCTTTACAATGTTAGAAGATGAAAAAAACAAAAAATGTATAGGTGGTAAATGTAGAGACTACTTTAAAACCCCCTCCTTGTTCTGCTTTTTCGCAATGCATCACCAGTCTGTAGAGTTCATATATTTGTGAAGAAGGGGATTGCACTTACACACTGTCTAGTAGGGACTCTGTGGTTTGGAACTGGAACTACATGACACTATCAGCTGTAAGCAATGTGATCAGATAAGCAGCGGATTCATCTTGGGGGAGAGAAAAGAGTGTGTCATCATTTCAGGGTTACCCGTGTTGCATTAAGTAATCATTCCAATGTTTTGTAAGTGCTCATGGCAATGAGATAGTTACCCACTTTGAAAAATTAGGTGGGGACAAAATTTGGGCTGAAAGCCAGTAACTTTAAGCAAAGCAAAACATAATGATTATTTCCATGTAACACCCACAGCCATACATGCGTGGGGACACACACCCCTACATGCACCCCCACTATTACTACCCCCCGTGCCCTCCTGGTGAATAGTAATTTTCCTACTGAACTTTTCCTTCATGATGTATAAGATCTGTGCTGAAATTGCCCTGTTGGGGAGTTAAAAATCCCCTAAATTTAAAGTGGATGAAGGGTGGGTAGTGCATTGTAAGGGAATAATAAAAAGGGTACTGGGAAAAAAGTTTCCTACCCGCAGACTCATGCAAGTTTTTCATTTCAGTCTGTGTTTCTTAGAAATAGATGTTTGCATGAAGTGTTTTCGGATTGAGATCTGTGCCTTCTTTAGAAATCTCAATTGTTTCCAAAGAAAACTATTGGAAAGCATTACAAAAGGTATGCTAGCAACTGGGAAAAATAAATTGTATAAAACGCAGTGAATGGTAGGGGTCAGGTCACATCCTCCCCATTCCGGCTGTCCACCAGACAGTTGTGGAATATGCTGTCGTGTAGCTGGACCACCCAGCAATCGATTAGATCAGAAAGCATGCTGTGGGAACACAAAGAGCATATGGATATCTTTATGCTTGGATCACTTAGAAGAAGCTTGCTTAAGTGTAATTAGCAACATAGAAGATTTTTAGTGGAGGCTTGGATGAGATTAATTAATTTTAGCTGGAAGTCATTTAAACCTGGTTTCAGTGCAGATACTGAAATAAACTACCTATTTTTTATTGTTTTATTTTTTGCAATCAGCAATGGATTATGTAGCTAATATGGAAAATACCAAAGTGTTAAATAGGTTGTGGAGGAATTTGATCCATAGAACAGTGCAAAAGAGCACTTCTGTTAGCAGGATGGTAGGACAGAACTGAAAAAGGATCGTGACTTTTTTTTTTTAGGATAATGTCAGTATAATGACCACAGAGATTTTGCTTTAGCCAGAGTTAATTTATTCAAGTATTCTGGGGAGGGAACCAAAACAACAGAGTGATGGTTATAAATGTAAGTGCAGCTTACATATCTTTAGATGGTAACATTTGTCTACTTAATTATATAACTCATTTAATGTTGCGAATTTATAGGCACTTACGTAGAAGAAAACCATGCTGCTTATATTTCTTTTTACTACTGTTAGTTGCATTATTTTGGTCAATCATTTCTATTTGTTAGTGGAAAAATTCTCCTGCAAAATATTAGAGACACTAATATTCCAACTGTACATTTTCTGATGAGAAGAGACTTAGTGTTATTTTCACTTTTCTCCAGTGTATGCAAGCCTGCAGTGTAAGACTGAATGCTTTTTCTGAAAGTTGGCACATGTGCTTAAACCTGTTTTGCAGTGTATTCACAAATCTTTACAAGATTTCCAGCTTCAGCTCTTTTCCAGCACAAAGATGAACGGAAAAAACTAAGTTTGGTAATTAGCACACCCACTTACCACCTCTCCCTTCTTCCAGCTTGACTCAGACTCTGGACTGTGATCAGAATTTACTTTCATCTCCTGCCAGTATGACTTCAGGGCTAATCTAGGCTCAGTGGGTGTCTAGAGGTGACAACTGAATATTAGTTTTGCTCTTTTAGGTAGGGAGAGGGAGTGGAAGAGACAACAGAGTGTTGCTTATTGGAAGAGACACCTCTTGACAGCATCACTTCAGCAGCTATTAAAGCCAAATTCAAGCATGTTAGATAAGGAAGGACTTTAGAAGAAGGTTATTGGCTTCAGACCCAGAAAGGATGAATTCCAGGTTCTTCTTACTTATTCTGTTGTTTTAAAGTGCTTTGTGTCTGCTTAGGCCACACAAAGATTTTATTAATTGCTTTGCTTGTGTCCTTTGAATGAAACCTTAAACTGTGCAAAAGCTTTGGTCCAGGATCTGGAGAATGGTTCCTCACACCTGCTGGTGCTGTCGATCCCTTGAGTTAGTCATAGCTCAAGCCTACACTGTCCATTATATTTGTTTTGCTTTTTCTTTTGCCCATAATATCATTTCTTTGTGTCCAGGAAGTCCCACCTGTGCAGTTCTCTCCTTCGCCTTCCACCAATTCCAAGACAAATGTTGGTAGGTACTATATTTCTGTCAAGCTTGTACCTGGGAGGAGGTTGTGCTAACAATTTATAGGAATTTTCCAGGGAGGAAAATATCTTCTAAAATATTAGGAGCTTAAACACCTTCTTTAGAAATGGACATTATTAAAAAAAGAAGTGCCAGTTCATTGCAGGTGTTTCAGTTGTAGAATAAAAAGCACAATGAAGTAATTAAAAGTTTTGAGAAAAAAATAAGCTTAAAACAAATGAGAGGTGATGCTGTTCAAGCGCAAGCTCTAAAGCAGGCTATATGTACTTCCAACCAGCCCTGACAGATGTTTATCTTGCTCCTTGAAATCTCCACTGAATATATTGTGTGTTCCTTTGCTTCCCTATTCTCAACATAAAATACACTATCCTGGTTTCTAACCTAAGTCTTCTGGGCAGCAAATTAAGTTGATTTCTCCCTTTTCACGTAGCAGAAATTGGAACAGATTCTCTCTCTTTTTTATAACAACATCCTATCCGTTGGACATGCTTACCTATGTCTTTTTACGCTTAAACCTGGTTATGCAATTTTTCTTTATGTCTCAAGTTTCCTGTTGCTTTTGGAGCTGACATTGGTGCCGAAAGTTAGACAAGGACCTTGGCATTTAATCACCAGAATAAGTATTTCCAGTCCTTATCGACACACAGCAGAGTAAAGTAATCCTCTCTGGTATTCATCCGTGGGTCCTGAAGGAGCTGGCAAATGAAGTTGCTAAGCCACTGTCCATCATATTTGAAAAATCATGGCAGTCAGGTGAAGTTCCCAACGACTGGAAAAAGGGAAATATAACTCCATTTTCAAGAAGGGGAAAATGGATGAGCCGGGGAACTACAGACCAGTCAGTCTCACCTCTGTGCCTGTCAAAATCTTGGAGCAGATTCTTCTGGAAGGCATGTTCAGGCACATGAAAACCAACAAGGTGCTTGGTGACAGCCAGCATGGCTTCACTAAGGGGAAATCCTGCCTGACCAATCTGGTGGCCTTCTATGAAGGGGCTACAGAACTGATGGACAGGGGCAGAGCAGTTGATGTCATCTACCTGGACTTACGTAAAGCCTTTGACACTTTCTCACATGGCATCCTTCTCTCTAAGTTGGAGAGACATCAATCTGATTGGTGGACCGCTCAGTGGATAAAGAACTGGCTGGATGGCCACACGCACAGAGATGTGGTCAATGGCTCACTGTCCAGCTGGAGACCAGTAATGAGTGGCGTCCCTCAGGGATCAGTGTTGGGGCCGGTCTTATTCAACATCTTTGTGGGTGACATGGACAGTGGGATTGAGTGCGCCCTCAGCAAGTCTGCCGATGACACCAAGCTGTGTGGTTCAGTTGATATGTTGGAGGGAAGGAATGGCATCCAGAGGGACCTAGACACGCTTGTGAGGTGGGCTGATGCCAACCTGATGAAGTTTAACCATGCCAAGTGTAAGGTCCTACGCCTGTGTCGGAGCAGTCCCAGGCACAGCTACAGGTTGGGCGGGGAGGAGATTGAGAGCAGCCCTGTGGAGAAGGACTTGGGGGTGTTGGTCGATGAGAAAATGAACATGAGCTGGCAGTGTGCGCTTGCAGCCCAGAAAGGCAACCGTATCCTGGGCTGCATCAATAGGAGTGTGACCAGCAGGTTGAGGGAGGTGATCCTGCCCCTCTACTCTGCTCTTGTGAGACCTCACTTGGAGTATTGTGTGCAGTTCTGGTATCCTCAACATAAAAAGGACATGGAACTATTGGAGCAAGTCCAGAGGAGGCCACAAGGACGATCAGGGGACTGGAGCACCTCCCCTATGAAGATCAGATGAGAAAGTTGGGTCTGTTCATCCTGGAGAAGAGAAGGCTGCGTGGAGACCTCATAGCAGCCTTCCAATACCTGAAGGGGGCCTATAGGGATGCTGGGGAGGGACTCTTCATTAGGGACTGTGGTGAGAGGACAAGGGGTAACGGGTTCAGACTTAAACAGGGGAAGTTTAGATTGGATATGAGGAAGAAATTCTTTCCTGTAAGGGTGGTGAGGCCCTGGAATGGGCTGCCCAGGGAAGTTGTGAATACTCCATCAGTGGCGGTATGTGAGGGTGGGGTTGGACGTAGCCTTGGGTGGCATGGTTTGGTGGGAGGTGTCCCTGCCCATGGCAGAGGGGCTGGAACGCGATGATCTTAAGGTCCTTTCCAACCCTAACTATTCTATGATTCTATGATTCCCGAACTTAAGTACAAATAATCTCCTTTGGCATTCAAACAGAACATGCAATAGTTTTTACATGTTGCTAAATGTAACGTATATCACATGTTTTTAAAGTTCATCTGTTTTGGTGTTAGGCTTTTTCTTCCATTTGTGAATGCCATTTTGGACTCTAAGCCCATTCCTGAATATGCTTATGATGCATCCTGCCTGGAAGTTGCTCACAGGTTTGATACTCAGTCTCTAGTCTACCATCCAGTTACTAATTAAAATACTTCATAGAATAAAATCCAAGGCAGTATACTAGTGAAATCCGACTGCAGCTTCTTTTTTGGTCCATCAGCAGAGAACTGCTCTGCAGGCAGACAGTTTTTCAGTGAGTTGTGAGTCCGTCTAACTGCCAGTTTTGCCGATGTTTCTGTTTCCTATTTGGAAGAGAGGGTTAGAAGCTATAGCTAGGCAAGATAATTTATATAACTGCCATTCAGACGTGCCTTCTCAATTGTGTCCGTTGCATAACCCTGCAGGCACACAGCTGCAGGTCATCTAACACTGTATGCACACATGTGGTCCTGCCATGGGGTGACATATTCGGCATATGAGGTGGGAACTTGAAAACACTGCCCAGTGCTGATGGTCCCTTGAGAAAGAGTCTGATGCAAGGAGTTTGGTGGCACAGAGGATGACAGATCAGATCCTGAAGGTGACCTGAATAATGACTCCAATTTATATAGTGTTTGCTTGTTTTACCTCTATTCAAGCCTATGATCATATTTCTTTGTTAAAAACACAAGTCACAATTTTTTAAAAACGTGTTCAAGAGAACGACTTCTGCCTCCTTCTTCTTTTATTTATTTCCCAATTTACTACAGTTAAGTTACTTTTGATACTTTATTTAAACATGCAGTTTATAGCGAACATGTTTTTGCTGCCTTTTATATCCATGCTGACTATAACACACTGCATGCTTTGGCGTTTTTGATTTTACCCATATGTGTTTCTGTAATTCCTCTGTACTATGACTAATCAGTCATCACAGGTTCTTATTTCTAGATATTTTAAAAAAATTCCTTTTATATTTTCTGGTTATAAAGAGTCCCTTACACAGCTGTGCTGGTCCCTTGCTGTGCTTCTTGTTTCTTCTGTGTTGGGACATTCTCTTTTCACTGCTTTTTGCTCAGGATTTTCACCCCTGGGCACTCTGCTTACCAGTATGCTTAGGATGTTATTGTATCTCTTTCTGAATACAATATTCATTGTTGTATCAGCATTTTTTAAATCTTGTTTCTATTCCCCCCCCCCCCCCCCCAGTAAAGAATTTATCTTGTGATCACTAATCACCTCTTCTTTACTTAACAGTTAAATATAAATCAACCTCATCTAAGAAATCTTTTGGGTTGATTCTGAAGACTTGAATGTTCTTCCTATTTATTCTTCTTAAACCTGACATTTCTGCATAGACATCTCAGATGTCTGGCATGTTTGTCCCTGTTCTGTCCCCTGGAAACCTCAGAAAATATTTTGGCTAAAAAATCTAGTTATTTTTGATACTCAACTAGGAGCACTTCAGAGGAGCCCAGTTTCATGAATTTGCTGAGTGCTCTCTGCCAAAACTCAGCCTTCCTTAGAATATGTCTCGTTTCAAAAGCAGAGCTGTGCAACATCATCAGTTTTGAACTTACCAGCTACAAATCTAGAGTGAACTTCAGTCTTTTGTTTAAAGTTTTCTTTGTTTCTTGCAAAACAACTATGGTTTAAGAATCCAAAGGCATATTTTAATGAGTCAGCATGAAGGCAAAAGCTACAGCTTTAATAGTAATTTATTTTGGTAATTAGTGTCTTTTGAACATCTTTGTGGTTCAGATGGAATGATATGTGTTCTGTGACAAGTTTTCAATAACTGTATTCTGAGTGAGTTTTATGAGGCATGATTTTAAATGTTCCGATGGAATGCCCGTGATGAGTCTGTCCAGCTAAACCAGGATAGTGTAGATATGACTCCAGTGGGTGTCCTACCTCTTTTCTGGGCAGAAGATAGAATGTTTCTAGGGGATAAACAGTAAGTGACCTGCTGTTTCTGCTGACCCAAATCCTTTTGTGGCTAATTTGTTACACAACATTGGAAAGAAAAATTGACTTTTTTTATTGCTCTTTTTTCTCTCCCCTTATGTACTCTTTGCAGGGAAGATTTTTGGCAATGCAAGTTAAAGGTCCAGTACAAAGGCAAGTAGGGATGGGTTGAAGAATGGAAGCCAACAAGGGAAGTGGTGAAATCCAAAAGTCAAACTACACAAAAATAAAACTTCTGCAAAAGGGTAGTTTTATCCCTTCTGCTCATAATAGCAGACTTTAAGCAGTGCACATGTGGATGGTTCTGTATGGAACCTGGAAGTGATTACTTAAATGGGAACATAAAAGGACTATATTTGTTCTTTTTTTAAAGAAAAAGAAATGGAAACTTTGCAATATTTATAGTAGTTCATGCCAAGTGGTCTTGTCATCAGCCTAAGTTTGTTTCTTCTTCTTTTTCCTTCTTTTTTTTTTTTTTTTTTTTTTTAAACTAGGGAAGATTTATGAAGATGCAGATTTAAGGACAGGTCTCTGTATGGAATAGCTCTTTGAACACAGTCATCTCTGTTGCTCTGTTGTCTATCTATTCCTTCATGATAAAGCTAAATTTTAAGATTATTTTCCCCTTGATTTTTGGATTGTGGCAGTTATTTTTCAGTGTTACTTATCTACACCTTACCTTATTTTTTCATGAGAGTGATTCTGTCTTCACATCAGGTTGCGTAGGGATCTTTATAGCTACCAAGGCAATTCAGAATGCCTGACTTGATTTTCAAGCCTGTGAGGTTTATCAGAATTCAGTTGTATATGGTTTCCCTGTTTCTGCTAAACTTACGTGAGAATCATGCATATCTCTGTATATCTTTGGTCAGAAATACCTTTTAAAATATGACTACAGGTGCCTTCAGGTGCCTTCTCTCAGGTACCATCCTGTACTCTTGGGACAGATCATGGGATGTAAAGAGTCCAGAGCTGTATTTGCTGGCAGGCCTTGTGTAACAATCAGTGATACATTCTATTTCTTTTCTGTTCTTTACATGTCTGGTGAAAAATGGCCACATTTCTCTTCCTTGATCTTCGAGCTGGATTGTTTTACTTCTTTTTAAGGCAGTTTTACAAGCAGTTTAGGGGATTTTACAAAGAGGAAATTAATGCAGAGTAATATAAACAGCGTAATGAGAGAAATAAAAATGTGAATGTGAAGCTTTATTAAATG
The DNA here is from genome assembly GCA_039720435.1 of Amazona ochrocephala. Taxonomy (NCBI): domain Eukaryota; kingdom Metazoa; phylum Chordata; class Aves; order Psittaciformes; family Psittacidae; genus Amazona; species Amazona ochrocephala. The sequence goes on along the minus strand of CM077909.1, from coordinate 37,047,273 downwards.
CATGTAGCTGCAATGTGAAGTGTGTGAGGTAGATTGAGGCCTCAGTTTACAGAAAAGTTTCTTGGCTTTTGCAGCACAATCTGGAAAGCTTGCTGTAAATATGCTATGCTTGTGGTTCCTTGCCCAACCAGTGGCGCCAGGAATCAGTCCAAAGGGGAAGGGGGGGGGGAATTTGTTTCCTTTTTTTTTTTCCCCCCCCTAAAAATCACTTGATATTTTATTACATTAAAGTTTTAAGTGCTATTGTTCCATATTTGAGTCATTATGGCTTTGAGGTATGCCTTGCTCTTGAGAAGTATGGATATCATCAGGATCCTGTACAGTATGTGTTTCTGTATCTCTGCTTTAATGCATTTTTTGACTCTCTGCCCGGGACTTAGTTATTAAGTTTTCCTCTCTCCTGAAACAGAAGTTAATCTAGTTTTCACTTCGGAGCACGCAAAGACGCTTCACCTTCACTCTGATTTTAGTGAAGTGCTGTTACAGAGCATGTAGCAAAAGTGCTGTGGTCTCGCTCTTTTGCACAGCTCTTTTGATTGAGAAGATGATACTTGTGACAAAACCAACTTACAGTTACGGTTTCTGTAATTATAGTGTCAAAATGGCATTGACCACATATCCATTTTGTTAATTTTAGTTTTTCTGCCTGAAAGATATTTTTCATGTCTTCATTTTGCTTTTTAAAGAAACGTATGAGGTAGTATATTTCATTCCAAGGTCAGACTATGTAAAAAGCATTAAATAAAGCTGTTAAGAACCAGCTCCTGTCAAGCAGGAGGTGAGTCTTTGTGAATCTGGCAACAGACTTGTGGAACTAGGTGCTAAAGGATGTTGGTTTCCAAAATGTAGTTTCAAGGGGAGCTTTGGCCAAGGTCATGGAAGAGAAATCTATTGAGGGTTACTGAGCATGCATCCACCTTAGGAATTCTTGAGCCTGAAAGAAGTTTGAACCTGGAAGGCTATTAAAGGGAATTGTCATATATGAATCTGGTTTTGGCTATTCTTAGAGACAGGGCACTGTGCTAAGTGGTCCTTTGATGTAATGCAGTGTGGCCACTTGTACATTTTCATGCCTTTGTTATCAATTTTCTCTCACAGATATTAAGTGGAATAAGTTATACATCTTGTTCCAGGTCTGCACATTAAGGGGTCATTAGAATTTCCAGAAGCTATTGAACACCAAGAAACCACCTTCAGCTCAGGAAGCCCTTCAGCTGCAGGCAGCTAAAAGGTGTGAGACAATATACAACATATTCAACCTTTTATGTCCCCCCCATCCCCAGTTGCATTATGGCTATTTCATTGCTTCATTACCTTGCTCATGATCACAGAATCATAGAATAGTTAGGGTTGGAAAGGACCTCAAGATCATCGAGTTCCAACCCCCCCGCCATGGGCAGGGACACCTCCCACTAAACCATGCCATCCAAGGCTATGTGCTGTGAATGTTGGGTGTCAATTAAGAAAAATAGTCTCGAGTAAGCCTTTGCTCAAAGTCAGAATATCAGATTCATGATCCTCAATATAAGATTAAATATAATATGAGAGCAGTGTTTATTTTGCAATACTTGAAACCACTCAGTAGTGAGAAAATCAGCAACACTGGAACAGAAGAAACATATATGCCTACACATCCCTCCACATACATGTGCACCTTCACAGTTAAAGACATGTGCACCCCTATACCCATGTGCATATAGTCAGGGGTTTGGGTACCTTGAACATGGGACTCAATATAGTAGGCCAGGTCTACTGGGGGCTGGTGGAGCTGGTCTGACAAAGAAGGGGAAGAGTGGATTTGGTAGGAGGCTTGCCAGGCTGGTCAAGGATGCTTTAAACTAGATGTGTTGGGGGAGGGGGGCATCATTCCATCCCAACACACCCAGTCGGTTGGTAGCACCTATAGTAAACATTCGGAGCAATGTAGGGATATTCCAGCTGCTCCAGCCAATGACCTGACTTCAACTGGATCTCGGCTCGAATACCTCTACACAAATGCCCGTAGTATGGGGAACAAACGAGGAATTAGAGATGTGTGCACATCTATGGGGGTATGATATCATAGGCATCACAGAAACATGGTGGGATGGCACCTATGACTGGTGTGTTGGAATGGAAGGTTACCGGCTCTTTAGGAGAGACAGGCCCGGCAGACGGGGAATTGCTATTGTATGTTAGGGATAGGCTAGAGAGTATGGAACTCTGTCTGGGGACAGGTGAGCAGTCGACAGAGAGTTTGTGGGTCAGGGTTAAAGGGAGAACAGAGACGGGTGATATTATTGTGGGGATCTGTTACAGACCGCCTGACCAAGGGGACTTGCTGGACGAAGCGCTCCATAGGCAGATAGGAGCAGCGTCACGCTCGCAGGCCCTTGTTCTCATGGGAGACTTCAACCACCCTGATATCTGTTGGAGGGATGGTACGGCCCAGCACAAGGAATCCAGGAGGTTCCTCGATTGTGTGGAAGAAAACTTCCTTCTGCAAGTAATTGAGGAGCCGACAAGGAGAGGTGCCATGCTTGACCTTGTGCTCACCAACAGGGAAGGGCTGGTTGGGAATGTGACGCTCCAGGGCAGCCTTGATTGCAGCGATCATGAGATGGTTGAGTTTGAGATCCTCAGGACAGTGAGAAGAGCGTGCAGCAAGCTCACTGCCCTGGACTTCAAGAGAGCAGACTTTGGCCTCTTCAGGAACCTGCTCAGTAAGGTTCCATGGGATACAGTCCTAGAGGGCAGGGGAGCCCAAGGCTGTTGGTTGATATTCAAGGATCACCTGCTGCAAGCTCAGGAGCGATGCATCCCAACTAGAAGGAAGTTTAGCAGGAGGGCCAGGAGACCTCCTCGGATGGATAACGAGCTGCTGAGCAAAATTTGAAGGAAAAAAGAGGCTTATGAAAGGTGGAAGCAAGGTCAGGTGGCCTGGGAAGAATACAGGGATGTTGTCCGGGAAGCTAGGGACCAGGTTAGGAAAGCTAAGGCCCACTTCAAATTAAACTTGGCTAGGGATGTTAAGGGTAACAGGAAGGGATTCTATAGGTACATTGCCAATAAAAGACAGGTTAGGGACACCGTGGGCCCTCTCCAGAAGTTATCGGGAGAACTGGCTACCCTGGATTTGGAGAAGGCTGAGGTTCTTAATCGCATCTTTGCCTCAGTCTTCACCGGCAAATGCTCTGACCACACCACCCAAGTCTTGGAATGCAGACGCAAGGACAGTGAGAATGAAGATCCTGGGCCCACTGTAGGAGAGGGCCTGGTTCGAGACCATCTTAGGAACCTGAACGTATACAAGACCATGGGACCGGATGAAATCCATCCACGGGTCCTGAAGGAGCTGGCAAATGAAGTTGCTAAGCCACTGTCCATCATATTTGAAAAATCATGGCAGTCAGGTGAAGTTCCTGATGACTGGAAAAAGGAAAATATAACTCCATTTTCAAGAAGGGGAAAATGGATGACCCAGGGAATTACAGACCAGTCAGTCTCACCTCTGTGCCTGGCAAAATCTTGGAGCGGATTCTCCTGGAAGGCATGCTAAGGCACATGAAAACCAACAAGGTGCTTGGTGATAGCCAGCATGGCTTCACTACGGGGAAGTCCTGCCTGACCAATCTGGTGGCCTTCTATGAAGGGGCTACAGAACTGATGGACAGGGGCAGAGCGGTTGATGTCATCTACCTGGACTTATGTAAAGCCTTTGACACTTTCTCGCATGACATCCTTCTCTCTAAGTTGGAGAGACGTCAATCTGATAGGTGGACCACTCAGTGGATACAGAACTGGCTGGATGGCTGCACGCAAAGAGTAGTGCTCAGTGGCTCAATGTCCAGCTGGAGACCAGTAACGAGTGGTGTCCCCCAGGGATCGGTGTTGGGGCTGGTCTTGTTCAGCATCTTTGTTGGTGACATGGACAGTGGGATTGAGTGCGCCCTCAGCAAGTTTTCCGATGACACCAAGCTGTGTGGTTCGGTTGATGAGTTGGAGGGAATGAATGGCATCCAGAGGGACCTTGACACGCTTGTGAGGTGGGCTGATGCCAACCTGATGAAGTTTAACCATGCCAAGTGCAAGGTCCTACGCCTGGGTCGGAGCAATGCCAGGCACAGCTACAGGTTGGGCGGGGAGGAGATTGAGAGCAGCCCTGTGGAGAAGGACTTGGGGGTGTGGGTTGATGAAAAAATGAACATGAGCTGGCAGTGTGCGCTTGCAGCCCAGAAGGGCAACCGTATCCTGGGCTGCATCAAAAGGAGTGTGACCAGCAGGTTGAGGGAGGTGATCCTGCCCCTCTACTCTGCTCTCGTGAGACCTCACTTGGAGTATTGTGTGCAGTTCTGGTGTCCTCAACATAAAAAGGACATGGAACTGTTAGAACAAGTGCAGAGGAGGGCCACGAGGATGATCAGGGGACTGGAGCACCTCCCGTATGAAGATAGGCTGAGAAAATTGGGGCTGTTCATCCTGGAGAAGAGAAGGCTGCGTGGAGACCTCATAGCAGCCTTCCAATACCTGAAGGGGGCCTATAGGGATGCTGGGGAGAGACTCTTCATTAGGGACTGTAGTGAGAGGACAAGGGGTAACGGGTTCAGACTTAAACAGGGGAAGTTTAGATTGGATATGAGGAAGAAATTCTTTCCTGTAAGGGTGGTGAGGCCCTGGAATGGGTTGCCCAGGGAGGTTGTGGATGCCTCATCCCTGGTGGTGGTGTTCAAGGTGGGGTTGGACATAGCCTTGGATGGCATGGTTTAGTGGGAGGCGTCCCTGCCCATGGCAGGGGGGGTTGGAACTCGATGATCTTGAGGTCCTTTCCAACCCTAACTATTCTTTGATTCTATGATTCTATGAACTACATCTGTATAACCTTGCTGCCTTTAAAGTTTAATCTAGGGAATCACCATTGCTGGAAGCGTTCAAAAACTGTGTAGATGACTTAGGAATGGTTTTGGGTGGACTTGGCAGTCCTGCTTTTATTAGCTTGTTATTGTTTCTTACCTCCAGTTTCTGTCACCACAAAAAAGGTCATCTTATGAACATGAGGGATTTTGTCTGAAGATACAGTGTGACCAAAATTTTTTTCTGAGTCCCATGGTTTTCTTCCAACTAGTGATTTTCTTGGTGCCAGATTAGATTATGGTGTTCTTGGAAAGAAATGAAAAAGAAAAGTGAGATTAAGAAAGAATAGTTGTATTCTTTTTCCACTCTAGTTTGTTTGAAGCTAAGAATATAGATTTTCAGGGACTTCTTGCCTATTTTGCGCATTTGTTTTATGGAGACCTTGTTACATATGGAATATCTATCTCATGGGGACAGACATGGTGGGAAAGCTAAATAATTCAAATGAAAAAAAAAAGGTCACTTTTCTGTCCTGCATGCTCTCTGTGAGATCGGGTATCTTAAAGTAGTTAAAGTGCTGTTTAAAGACATATAAATTCAGTGTTCTCCAAATGATTTAATATTGTTATGAACTAGTCATGCACTGGTTCTCTTTTTTGCAATTTGTGAAATGATATCCCATACAAACATCAGTCCCATGGAGAATTTTACATTTCCTCTTCTGGGCAATAGCATGCAGTGAGTTAGCATTACTGCAAAATTCTGCAGAAAGAATTCAGCTACTGTAGTACAAGCAATACTCTTGTGTAGGAAGATAAACTGCAGAGGGCTTGGTGGGATGAGAATCCTTGTCTCATTTTGTCCTGTGTTCTTTTACGTGAAGAAGTTGCTTTTCTGTTATGTTACCCAGGATTTAAGACTTGGTTCTGTAGGAAAAGCAAAAGTCACCTGTTCCTTCAGTTCTGCTTTATTGGGTGTGTTCAGAGGCTTCATTTGTGAATCTATCTGCTATGAACTTGTTTTGGACATCTCCCAGTGTCACAGTTTAACGTTGGCACTATGACTGGACGGGTTATTGGGAAGGATCTGTAGCCTGAAGGGATCCTCAGGTTGTACAAGTTTGGCATAAAGCCTTGCTGAAGTCAATAGTCATGAGTCAATATACAATAACCGGAAAACATGGAATGCATCTCTGTATCTTATGCTTCCTGAATAAGTTCACTCATACAAATGCGCTTCACCCTACAGAAGGGCCACCTGTCATTATCAGTGTATTATATGCCCAGTAGGTGTTCAGCATCTTTCATCTAACCTTAGTCCTAGGGGTGAAGTTACTACGAATCATATTAAGTGGTCAGTCCTTCATATTTCTTTGCTATCTCCTCTCTTCTTACTGTTTTCTTTTGACTTTTTGTGCTTATGTTAAGATGGCATTTTAAGGGAAGGTTTTATCAAAGATATGGCTCTCGTATTTAGATCTGAATATGATAGAATATCATGATATCCTGTGGCATAGAGATTTAGAAGCAGTATTGAATATTTAATAAATGGGCTTATTTTTTTTTTGTATGTAACTCTCACTGAGCTACTGAGAACAGGATAATTCAGAACTTTAAATTCATCCTCAGTAAGTAGCTAGTGAAGCTAAAGGAATGTCTTAAGTGTTCGTAACAATCTTTGCTGGTTTACGTGTGTGGCTCATGAGTTCACATGCTTGTTGGAACTGGTATTTATCCCCAGATAAATAGAATTATATAATCCGTTTTAGAAATGAAAAAATGCATTGATTTCATGGGCAGTTTCTTCATTTCAGAACAAAGGAAATTTTTTATTTTCTAGCAGATAAGGAATATAAAATGTAACTTTCTCTTTTATGAACTCCTTGTGTGTTGTATAGCTAGACTTAAGAACTTAATAATAGAATCAGAGAATCATTTCGGTTAGAAAAGATTGAGTCCAACCGTAAACCTAACACTACTAATTTTACCAGTAAACCTTGTCCGTAAGTGCCACATCTACACATCTTTTAAAAACCTCCAGGGATTGAGACTCAGCCACTTCCTTGGGCAGCCTGTTGCAATGCTTGACAACCCTTTCAGTGAAGAAATTTTTTGTAATATCCAGTCTAAACCTCCTTTGGTGCAACTTGAGACCATTTTTTCTTGTTCTATCCCTTGTAACTTGGGAGAAGAGACTGACAAACCTCACTACAGCCTCCTTTTAGGTGGTTGGAGGGAGCAATAAAGTCTCCCCTCAGCCTTCTTTTCTCCAGGCTAAACAACCCCAGCTCTCTCAGCTGCTTCCTGTAAGACTTCTGCTCCAGACCCTTTGCCAGCTTCACTGCTGTTCTTTGAACCTCTCAGATGCACAAATAATACCTTAGCAAATTTATTAGGAATTTTCTTTTTCCAAGCATCTTTTTCTGTTTTGATTCCTGGGCTTTGAGTAGCCACTCTTAGGCTAATGTTCATGGCCTCTGTGGCATAGACTGTCGCAGACATTGTTTACAGCAAATACTGTGTTGATGGCTGAAATACTGACCCAAGCATCATCAGGATGTTGCTTGCACCAGGCACAATTCTTACACTGGGAATATTGCTTTACCCATTAATCAGATAAATAATAATCTGCTTTCACAGGATGATACACCTGAGGAAGATGAACATCCTCCAGCATGGAGGAAAACATGGTCATGATGACTCCCATGTGCTGTATAGGCATTAATGCAGTATACGTATGCTGTTACAGTTCAGTGTCTTACAGAATTGTTCCATCCACTTTGGAGAAGGCTCAGGTATACAGGCAGCAATACCTTTCTATGGTTGCTGCAGAAATCATAGCTGATGACTGACAATGATTGATGGACATGCCGTTCTCAACTGCAACAACCAGTAGGCTCTAAAACTGTTATCAGTAAGAAGTTGGGATTAAAAATGGAGGATGTCTATAACCACAGATTTTTATACTGAGTCTGACTTTACTGAAGCTGTGGGTGATTCAAGCGTGAGTAGATCTGTAGCAATAATGTTTGTTTTCACAACTCCTTTAGTCACATTAATGTCAATAGATTAAAAAAAAAAAAAAAGTTAACTAAAAATCCTCATGTGTCCCAAGGCTCTGTTTAAATATTCTTGAAACATTCACTTATTTTTCTGGTTAAGAAATATGCTTGTTTTCTAAACATTTCTATTTGCTACTATTGTTAGTATGGCCATCAGGCCACACCGCTTTGGTTTCCAGAATAAGAGTTTCAGACCTCTCTTACAGCTAACCTACTGCCCTTTTCAACTGCCTAAAGTAAGGCTTCATTTTAACTTCTTAAATCCTTGTGATTTCTCTCCATAGGCTTCTTTCTCTTACCCCTTCTCTTCCTCCTGTCTTTAGTTTTGGCTTTAAATCTCTCCTGGTCCTTGTTTGCATCACATTCCAGAGATATCACTACATTCTCTTTTTGCAATAAGTTGAATTTGAGGATTATATATTTTCCACTTTTTTTCCAGAGTATATTAAGTGGCTTAAAAAAAGTAAAATTTAATGTCTTTACTTTAAAACCCTTCGTAAATGAGAGATTTTATTTCTTCTGTCTTTATGTCTCTAAAATGTCAGTATTATATTACTACTATGTTGTTTTCTTTTCCCCACAAGTATGCTTTTTGCTATATTTTTGTCTCGGTTCTCAGTAGAGTTTCATTTTATTTTGCCCAGTTAGTCTGTATGCAATGACCTTTAGAAAAAGAGAGTTGATGTATTAATTCTTCTGACAGTTTTACTTCCTTTAGGTTTCTACATTTTCCTTGCTCTGAGATACTTGTGTAGTCTGTCTATTGTCTGGTATTAAATCCTGAGCTCCTTAGATTAGCAATAATGTTCATAAACTTGCTTTTTCCCTGTTCTTTGTCTGCAATAAAAAACTTAATGTTGCAGACAATTAAAAAATTATGATGACAACTGAGACATGATACTCTCAGAAATGTGTCCAGTAAAAGTATGATTTAAAAAAAAGCCCTTCTTCTCAGCCTGTATGAGGGTGGCTTCTCATAGGTAGTCTACATTACCAAGTTGAGTAATGCAGAATGTCATGGAAGTAAACCTTTTAGGCTAAATGAAGGCCTCCAAGTATCAATTTAGGAAGGCTTGTGTTAGTCTGAGTTGTGTGTTAGACATTCCTCTCCCAAATGTCTGTTCTTCCTGTTAATACTTCAAGAATCCTTTTTTTTTTGTGAAGCTATGTCATTGTAAACACAGTTATTATAAGCCAGCTCAATTCTATAACTTGATACATATTTGGCATGATGGTATTCTGGTCCTTTTTTATTTAATACAACTCTGAACTACTTCTAATAGTGTTCTCAGTTCTGGAGAAGTTGTTAAGGAGGCACAGTTTCGCATGTCTTTCTGCAGCTGTATGAAATTATAGGAAGTGTTTCTTTCCAGGGATAGACTTGCATATTTGCTTCATCTGTGAGTAGTCAGAAGTGTGACCTGAAGAGCTGTGGGGATGGAGCACTCACTCTATTCTGCTTCCCCTGCTGAAGCTGTTGGAAACTGTTAAAAGATCTATAATTGTGAGGTTTTCTACAGCCTTATATATAAAAAAGGCTCAGTGATAAAATTGTTTTTCTGATAGCCTAGTAATAAGAATGTTTCAGTATAGACGTTCACATCTTGCTTTTTCCATAGGAGTTTGTTTCAGCTGTTTGCCCTCTGTTCTGCAGTTCTTCCTTAGACATATCCACCTAATTTTTCCATGGCTGCATTGTTGATGACTATTTCTTTCATACATTACTGGTTTTGCAACTGTTCTGGCATTGCCTCCTGAAATGATTCTGCTCCAAAACATCTCTGATAAAAATATGTCCAGACTCTTATGATGTCAACTCCTCTAACCTAGTGTTTAAGACGTGGTTTTCAGGGGCAGTGGTAGTAGGCTGAACACACATATGTTGTAGGCTGTAAGTAGCAGGGAGCAGCAGTGGTGCAAGGCAATTCCTGGGAGAGCCATGGATGGACCACACAAGAGCAGGACACCACTGAAAAATGACAGCCCTTGGGCAGCCAAGGCCAGACCAGAAACACCCCTGAGAGACTGCAACCCACAGGTGGCCCATGCTGGGACAGCGGCAGCAAGGAGCAGGAGGGTAGAAACTGTCATCTGAAGCTGCCACAAACTCCTAAGCGTATGGCAGCAGGAATCTGAAGTACAGGGTAGGAGACAAAAGCTGTTACTTGCACCTCTTCAACTTCCTATACTGCCTGTCACACACCAGGGCCATATGAATGGGTTGAGTTTAATCTGATGTGAAAATCTGCAAAATTCAGATTGGGGAAGGAAGAGGGTGTTTCTTTATGTAAGTGTTTGCTTAATAGTTTATGTTCTTTTTCGCAATGCTCAAATCAGTCATCGGAGGTTTGAGTTGCATGACAGTAAATTAACTGAAGTAAATATCCCTAACTACAGACAGTTTTGCTGCAACAGGTTTTTATTCTGAAAAAAAAAAAAAGCCCAACATTTTTTTCTCAAAGTGCAAAAGTGAATGTACAGGTAGAACAATAAATGGAGCGTGACTGTATAGCATAATTCACTTTATTCTAGGCTGTTTGATGATTACAGAAAGTTTCAGGCAGTGACGTGTAACTCTTTCAACTCTTCCATCTGATTTAGTTGAAAATGTCCTTGCTCACTGCAGGGATTAAACTAGATGACCTTTGTAGGTCTCTTCCAACCTGAACTATTCTATGATTATATGATTATATGACCTGTACTGGATTTTCTTCATAATTCCTCAAGTCTGGGAAATTCCCATGAGTGCATTTAAATATGTAGCTTAATGTTGAAGCACTCTGCTTTTGGGTGCAGGATAAAATAGGGTTGTTTAATTTTAGTTTTCACTTTCTGTATTAGAGATACAAGGAATACTGGCAGCATGTTCCACCACCAGTCTCCCTGGGAGAGCACTGTGTGGTGTCCTGCACTACCTCTTTGGTAGCTTGATTGTCTTTCTCTTTTGGGAGGAACCAGTTTCCTTCTCTTCGTTAAAGAGTAGTACTGTGGTACATTGCAAGAGGTGTACCAATTACAGCACTGTTTTTTCACTGCGCTGATCAGAAAGGATCTTCTGCAGTAAGGTACAAGGCTTTTTCTTTAAAGAAATATCTCACGACACAGTGACTTTAACAGAAGAATATGTGATAGTGCTAACGTGGTATGGCAAAATCAGACCTGCTCGTGGTTTCACTATTATGGACATGATTATGATTTAATGGAGATGTAGTGAATAAGTGTATGGAGAAGAAAACCAGAAAATTAGTAAACTATGTAATATGGTATAGCAACTTCCTTGTTTGTCTGCTCATCCTCACAAACCAGTATTAGAGGTATGGTAAAATCCAGGACAAATCTTAATCCTTGCACCATTATCTGAGGTCTAAACTTAGCCTTTGAATCCTCCTATTTTAGCCCACCCATAAACAGAGAAGTTGTTGCCAACAGACATAAGGCAGAACAACATTCTTAGTTGAACTGGAAAAGCAATCATTTCCTGGCAGAGAACACACTTGGTCAAGTTATAAAGTGGTTTCACTTGAACAGAGCCCATGCTATCAACTTTTATTAGGGCACTGTTTGTCTTGGGCCTTGTGGGAATAAAGAGAAATGGAAATTTTAGGTAAACCCCTGTGCTGCATCTGAAGGTTTGTGCCTTTATGAATTATGGAACTGGGGAGAAATATTGTATTGAATTTTGAAATCACTTTCTTTTCAATTCAGAAATTACCTTTTGTCAAAGCATTATATTTAAAAAAAGTAGACAATAAGAAAAGTAATTAAATTTCAGAAGGCCACTGCTGCTTTGGTAGATAGGCTTTAGAATTACGTGATGCATGTATCTGAAAGGTAAGCTGCATGCTTTTAGAAAGAAAGAGGGGCTGTATATAACTTTAATTCCAACACTAAAAGCTCTAATATATGTGCTCTAAAGCAGTGGGTTTATGTTGCTGTGGAGTAGCTGAGGAAAAAAGTGATGTTTGAGATTCACAGGGTGTAGCTCTTCAAACTTTATCTTCTTCACTTCCATGCCCAAATGTCTTCACATGCAGCCAAGATTTTCATCTTCAGGTGTGTCTTTACTACAGATGGTTCTGCACCAAGAGTGCTGGGATCAGCTCATAAACTCACTGTGACTGAGCTGTGACTTTTCAGAGCAGTGTTTGGATGTCTCCAGATTAACACTCCTAGAGCTCCGGTGCTACGAGCGCTGAGCAGAACCACCCAAGCTGGTTTTGCACTGAATTAGCCCTTATTCAGAACATGTTTAGTTTTGATGTTGCAGTTAAGCTGATGTAATGTTGCTGGTGCTAAAAGGGTCAATCATGTTTTCCTCCATCCCAAGCTGTTCTGCTCTGGTGCTGGTTTTGGACCAGCACTGTTGTGTGAAGCTTAGTCAAACCAGGACCCTGTGGCTGGGGTGATATGCCTATCACCTTCTCAGTCAGGCAAGAAGTATATTCTGCTTGGGTTAGTCCACATCTGCAGGATCAAGTGCAGAGCACATTGCAGGCTTCTTATTTCCTCCTTATTCTGGTGTTAATCACTATGGCTCTTGGTGGTCATATTCTGCACTGTCTCAGGGACTCCTTTTTCACAGCCAGTAAGTTGTAACAGGGATCAGCTGGAATGGAAAGAGTGGAAGTCCAAATTCTTTATGAGCTGTTGAACCCAAGGGGAGAAAAGCAGGTTTCCTAGAACTATAAGGAACCTCCAGTATCATTGAACAATTTTCTGCTGTTGAAGGCACTGTGCCATGTAGCCCCTTTTTAAACTTATCAAAGCCTGTATGAAAAACAGCTAATGTTTTCTTGCCTCTGCTACTCCCACTGGAAAGGCTGTTCCAGGACTTGATTGTTTTAACAGGTAGGAATCTTCATTTTTGAGCCTAAGTTCATCCAGTGCTCATTTATATCGTTTATTTTTGTGCAAGCACTTATTTGTCATTCTGGGCCTACTTTCTTTGAACTTTCCATGAAGAGCAAACATGAATTCTTTCTGATATTGTTTGGCTATGGAAAGCAAGCAAACCGTGTTTCCATGTATTCTGTAAGTACTGTCTCTCAGTTCCTTTTTGCATCTATTCTATTTTCTGTTTCATTCTTTAATGTATGTGATATTAAATTAAGGTTGTATATAAGATATATAACAGCACTAGCTGCTCTGCAGTGTTGCGATGTTTCACCTGATATGTTTAAGGATTTTATTTTACTGTTTCACATCTGTTTTACTAGTGCATTCTCACTCATCTTCACCTCAATTAAATGAGTTCCTCGTATACTATGAATTTTACATTAGTCCCTAACTCCATGATCTCACGATTATGATATTGATTCATTCCACTTCTCTGTTCCAGACATAAAGGTCATTCTTTTTCGGCATTTTACAATGCCATCACTGTGCATTGTGACTAAGTGATTTCAGCATCAAATGTCTGATATTTGCTCCAGCATTATCAACAAAAATGTTAAGATAAATTGATCCAAGTGACAGTCTGTGTGGGGCCTCCCTAACAATCTCCTGCCGATAATAAAATCATCTTGTCAGTACTCATTGCCAGCTGTTTTTCGGATGCTGTTGTAATACCTCATCATTCATCTGATGCAGTGCATAAATTTCCATATATCAAATGCTTTTACTTAAGCTAAAAGGCATTTTCTATGTCTTTTAAGTACTGCTATGAGAGAAGAATATCAGGTAAAACTGATAGAATTCTTCAAGATTCTATGTTATAATTTGTTTTGCTTGCAATCTATCTGCATATTAATTATTCTTTCCTTAAAAAATTGTTCTGAAGCCTTGCCCATTGATGAAGTCCTGGCCTGAAAATGTCTGGATCACATTTTGGTTGCTTCTGATTATTTACACTCTAAATCCCAGCTGCATAAGGCACAGTCCTATTAATTACTTCTTTTCATATCTGATTGCTTTTAACCATAGAAAAAATGAAACCTATACTATACTATCCAATCTTATTCCTAGATATATTTATCATTATATTATATATCAGTATGCTATATTACATTATATATCATTATATATTATTGTATCTATAATATTACATTATAAGATGCTATCTACTAGCTATTATATTATTATATATTTATATATGATATTATGCATTATATATGTAATAATAACATGTTGTTATATATATTCATATATTATTTCTATCTGAGTCTATATAGCAAGGGTAACTGCAAGGCCTCTCTTTTTCTCCTCTCATTCAGAAAAGGAAGGAGAAAACTGATGATTGCCAAAGTAAATTTGATCATAGTAAGGGTTTTGTTACGCTGTGACATGGCCTTGTTTTGTCTCTTGAGTTAGTGCTGTGATGAGTCATAGAATCATAGAATAGTTAGGGTTGGAAAGGACCTTAAGATCATCGCGTTCCAGCCCCTCTGCCATGGGCAGGGACACCTCCCACTAAACCATGCCATCCAAGGCTATGTCCAACCCCACCTTGAACGCCGCCAGGGATGAAGCATTCACAACTTCCTTGGGCAACCCATTCCAGGGCCTCACCACCCTTACAGTAAAGAATTTCTTCCTCGTATCCAATCTAAACTTCCCCAAGTTTGAACCTGTTACCCCTTGTCCTATCACTACAGTCCCTAATGAAGAGTCCCTCCCCAGCATCCCTATAGGCCCCCTTCAGGTATTGGAAGGCTGCTATGAGGTCTCCACGCAGCCTTCTCTTCTCCAGCCTGAACAGCCCCAATTTTCTCAGCCTATCTTCATATGGGAGGTGCTCCAGTCCCCTGATCATCCTCGTGGCCCTCCTCTGCACTTGTTCTAACAGTTCCATGTCCTTTTTATGTTGAGGACACCAGAACTGCACACAATACTCCAAGTGAGGTCTCACGAAAGCAGAGTAGAGGGGCAGGAGCACCTCGCTCGACCTGCTGGTCACACTCCTTTTGATGCAGCCCAGGATACGGTTGCCTTTCTGGGCTGTGAGCGCACACTGAAACTCGCTCATGTTCATTTTTTCATCGACCAACACCCCCAAGTCCTTCTCCAGAGGGCTGCTCTCAATCTCTTCTCTGCCCAACCTGTAACTGTGCCTGGGATTGCTTTGACACAGGTGTAGGACCTTACACTTAGCATGGTTAAACTTCATCAGGTTGGCATCAGCCCACCTCACAAGCGTGTCAAGGTCCCTGTGGATGGCATTTCTTCCCTCCAACGTATCAACTGAACCGCACAGCTTGGTGTCATCGGCAGACTTGCTGAGGGTGCACTCAATCCCACTCTCCATGTCACCAACAAAGATGTTGAACAAGACCGGTCCCAACTCCAGTCCCTGAGGGTCACCACTCGTTACTGGTCTCCAGCTGGACATTGAGCCACTGAGCACTACTCTTTGCGTGCAGCCATCCAGCCAGTTCTTTATCCACTGAGTGGTTCTCCTGTCAGATTGATATCTCTCCAACTATAGAGAGAAGGATGTCATGTGAGACAGTGTCAAACACTTTGCACAAGTCCAGGTAGATGACATCAACTGCTCTGCCCCTGTTCCTCAGTTCCATAGCCCCTTCATAGAAGGTCACCAGATTGGTCAGGCAGGATTTCACCTTAGTGAAGCCATGCTGGCTGTCACCAAGCACCTTGTTGTTTTCATGTGCCTCAGAATGCCTTCCAGGAGAATCCGCTCCAAGATTTTGCCAGGCACAGAGGTGAGGCTGACTGGTCTGTAATTCCCCGACTCATCCATTTTGCCCTTCTTGAAAATAGGGGTTATATTTCCCTTTTTCCAGTCATCGGGAATTTCACCTGACTGCCATGATTTTTCAAATATGATGGACAGTGGCTTAGCAACTTCATTTGCCAGCTCCTTCAGGACCCGCAGATGGATTTCATCCGGTCCCATGGACTTGTATGCATTCAGGTTCCTAAGATGGTCTCGAACCAGATCCTCTCCTACAGTGGGCCCAGGGTCCCCACCCTCACTGTCCCTGCGTCGGCCTTCCAAGACTTGGGTGGTGTGGTCAGAGCATTTGCCGGTGAAGACTGAGGCAAAGAAGTCATTAAGAACCTCAGGGAGAGGCCCACGTTGTCCCTAACCTGTCTTTTATTGGCAATGTACCTATAGAACCCCTTCCTGTTACCCTTAACATCCCTAGTCAATTTTAATTCGAAGTGGGCCTTAGCTTTCCTAACCTGGTCCCTAACTTCCCAGAAAACATCCCTGTATTTTTCCCAGGCCTCCTGACCTTGCTTCCACCTTTTATGAGCCTCTTTTTTCCTTCTAATTTTGCCCAGCAGCTCCTTATCCATCCAAGCAGGTCTCCTGGCCCTCCTGCAGCACTTCCTTCTAGTAGGGATGTATCACTCCTGAGCTTGCAGCAGGTGATCCTTGAATATCAACCAACAGCCTTGGGCCCCCCTGCCCTCTAGGGATATATCCCATGGAACCTTACTGAGCAGGCTGCTGAAGAGGCCAAAGTCTGCTCTCTTGAAGTCCAGGGCAGTGAGCTTGCTGCACGCTCTTCTCACTGTCCTGAAGATCTCAAATTAAACCATCTCATGATCGCTGCAATCAAGGCTGCCCTTGAGCATCACATTTCCAACCAGCCCTGCCCCTTTGGTGAACACAAGGTCAAGCATGGCACCTCTCCTTGTCGGCTCCTCTATTACTTGCAGAAGGAAGTTGTCTTCCACACAATCGAGGAACCTTCTGGACTGCTTGTGCTGGGCCGTACCATCCCTCCAACAGATATCGGGGTGGTTGAAGTCCCCCACGAGAACAAGGGCCTGCGAGCATGAGGCTGTTCCTGTGTGTCTATAGAGCGCTTCATCCACTGAGCCCCCTTGGTCAGGCGGTCTGTAACAGATCCCCACAATAATGTCTCCCATCGCTGTTCTCCCTTTAACCCAGACCCACAAGCTCTCTATTGACTGCTCACCTGTCCCCAGACAGAGTTCCATACTCTCCAGCCTATCCCTAACATAAATAGCAACTCCCCCTCCCCTTCCATTCTAATGCACCAGTCAGGTGACTAGAGTAGGCAGCTTCTCTGCAACATCCTTGCTCCATCCCTGGCAGTGTTCAAAGCCAGGCTGGGTGACATGGTTTAGTGTGAGGTGTCCCTGCCCATGGCAGGGGGGTTGGAACTAGATGATCTTGAGGTCCTTTCCAACCCTAAGCTATGATTCTATGATTCTATGATCCGAGACCCTGGTAGGCAACACACCTCCCTTGAGACTGGGTCAGGCCAACAGATGGATGCCTCTGTTCCTTTCAGCATAGAGTCCCCTACTACTATGGTCTGTTGCTTTCTCCTGTCAGCACCAGTAGTGATCTTCTTTACCAGTGCATCAGCTGGTTGTTCCTGGTGGGAGTGTGATTCCTCATCAGCCTCCTGCAGGACAGCAGAGGAGTTCTGGGTGGGGACAACAGATTTAGGAGGAAGCCCCTTGCTTTTAATTGTCCTCTTCTGCCTTTTCTTGTTGTTTTTTTCTGTTAGTGTCAGTCTGCTATTTCTTGAATTGGTGTCTTCCTTTTCTCCTGTCCTTTAGAGAAGGGAAGGAAGGTGCCTGGAGTGTAGGTAACCCTGCAAAACTGCAATGTAATTTTCACTTACTGTGTTAAGACTAACATTATCTTAAGAGGAGGCAGAATTCTGGAGCCATATTAAGTGAGAAGGATTTCTTAAGAGCATTCTGTCCTGGGTTCAGCTGTAGCAGTCGGTTTTTCTCCTTCTTAGTAGCTGGTGCAGTGCTGTGTTTTTGTCTTTCAGCCTGGGAACAGTGCTGATAACACCAATGGTTTTAGTTGCTGCTCGGTAATGTTTAGTCTGACTAAGGACTTTCTGAGCCTCATGCTCTGCCAGGGAGGGCACTGAGGGTACTGAGTTACTGACTGGGCTTAAACCAGGACACATTGTCAAAATATGGAACAAGGAAGACAAAAGAAAGCAGTGAAGCTACATCTACAGGACCAGCAATGAAGCCTTTGTAGTCTTTTTCATCCAGAATTGTCAGCAGTATACAAGATCTTTACTGTATGACTCATCTGCACGGCATTAGATTCATAGTGTTTGCCTTCCATATAATAACAGAAAAGGTTTTGCAACAAGCACAGACATATTTTTATGACATAGTCTGCTTTGGACTGAGTAATAACTAAGGTCTTTCCATAATGTTCCTTCATCTTTGGGTGGGTGTGGATATATTTCATGCCTTTACTACCTTGACGGTAAGCTTTTGCTATGTGCTGTGCTTGGATCAAAACTGAAGATTGCTTCAGTTGGTGCAAAATGTAGTTCTCAAGTTCATGGATTTTCATCAGTCTTTCATGTGTATTTCATCAAGTTGATCATGTATTTTTAGTACAGGTTGCTGGTTCATTTAGTGTTGTCATTTATCTTTGAACATTTATTGTATCTCTGCTTTGGATATCACTGAATTGGATCCTGCTTACATGGGCATAGCTGAAGTGACAGAAAAGATTTTCTGCAGAGAGGGAGGATGGAAATCCTTATGCTAACTTCACTGATAGCAAAAATATACTGCTTGCACTACTTCTAAAGATATACATTGCCTTATTTGGAATACAGGATAAAAACAGACCCTCTCACCTGATTTCGCCTGTATCTTACTTACACCAATGAGTGTTTCTTTGCACTTCATCACAGTGCAGGGCTTTTTGGGCAGGTGATGGAGTGCAGTTCCAGGAACTCTCTGGCAAGATGATCTGCATGGGAAGACTGTGTAGTTTCACAGCCATATCCATTTCTGGGAGTGCTATTCTGCACTGCAGCTATTGCTTTCTTCTGTTTATTCCAGTCTCCAGAGATCCCATCAATCAACTGGTACAACAAGGTGTGTGTCTGAATTGGAAAACTGATTTGTGTTAAAAATAACCTTTTATTTCTCTCTTTTGCTGGGTTATTTTTAGCTTGGTTAGTTACTTGATCCAAATCACAGCATGGCTGGATAAACCCGTACACTGCTACCACAGGCATACTGAGAAAAAAGGCAGGGGAGGTAGAGTGGCTTCTGAATAAAAGGTCTCTGAACATACTTGAGAAGGTCTGGGTTGAAAAGCAGATTGCACAGAAACAGTTTTGTGTAAAACAGTCTTTTCTGTGAGGTGGGAATATATTTTGCTAGGTTGTTGTGGGTGTGAAGTTGCCATTAGTAGATATTTATGAATTGAAAGGAGCTCAGAGGAGAGCAACGAAAATAATCAGACCCTTTGTATATGTGTACAAATGCACAAAGAGGACTGGCTAGATGTGAGTATTGCGAGAAAGCGATGGTGATGTGGGCAGGTGCAAGCGCATAAATACTTACGTGGTGAAAGCATCACTGATAGTAGGTGATATGATAAAATAATGAAGAACACTGTTAGGAATAGTTTCTCAAGGAAGGTTCAATTTTTTGGAACTCATAAAACTGGTTTGGATAAATACTAGAAAACTCACTATGTGCAATAATTCTCCGTTGGTGGAGATGAATGACTGTGATCTGTTACGTACTTACATCTCTTAGCAACTGTCAATTGTAGGTGGCAAATGCTGTTGAAGACCAAGACTGAATTTCAGACAGGAAATTCAAAACAAATGCAGAGTATGCTGTACAATCATATTATTGGCCATGCTTTCTACTTTTTATCTGCTTGCTTGCTTCTTCATATTGCAAGCATTCCTTCACTACAATCAGCTGTGAATAGCATACTGTGCTAGATTCTGGTGAGGTTTTAGGCTTGTGAGCCTTGGAAAGCAACTGACATCAGAGGTCAGTGTGTTATGTCAATGTTAAGCTACATTATCTGCTTATAAAGGGGACCTCCTTGTGTAAACAGAGATGCTGGTGATGGGAAAATTCTGAGATAGGAGGATTCAGCAAGTTTCCTGATGATGGTGAAATGATTTGTAGCCTTTCAGGTTTTCGTTATAGAGTGGGAACAGGAAAGTATAATCCTATACTGAACCAGCAAAACAAATTTTCAGACCTCTGTAGTATATAGATACTTGTCAGTCTTCATGCTCTAGGACTCTAAGTAACTGATAGACTTTGATCTTTTCAGTCAGTGTGCATGAAGATCTCATTTTGTTCTCTTTCTGTTTTCCTTCATTACATAATCAAAGCATTTATTTTGTTTTCATTTGCAACAGTAAATGGTGGTGAAAAGTACAATTGCATTTAATGTCCTAATGTTTCTATTCAGTCTGTTCTTCTTGTGTTTTTAATAGTACAAATATTAGAGATGAACTTCAAGGGCGAATCTTAATGAAATTTCACCTATATTTTAGGCTTTTGCTCAAATCTTGCTTATGCCTGGCTTTAATTATGCTGAATTCCTGGAAGCTGCTATCAGACTGTTTAATTCCCAAATGGTAAAAGTATCATGAAATCAAATACCTTGTGAGTTTATGGCTGTATTTGACTGAGTACCGGAAAAATTAGTTTGCATTTGGTTTTTTGGATCAAACTCTTTATTTCCTTCCAGGCACTGAGGAGGACTAGATGTTAGGCTTGCTTTTTAACCTGTCTGTATAATATATATGATAAGGAGATATGGCTTGAATATAATTGGTCATGGTTTATGTGTTGCTGTGGAATTTGCAAATCATCGAATAATTTTCCTTTTTAACAGACTTTTTCAAGTACCAACATGGTATGCTGCCTCCCTTGAAGACTTCATAATTTTAGATTCCTCACTTTCATCCAGTGTATTTCTTATCCTTCTTGTGTGTTAGCTAATCCTGACATCTTCTTACTTTAAAGCCTAATTCATAACATGAATTGCATTGTTACATGAATTATCCTACTAATATTAACGTGTTGTGAAAGCCTCTCACAGAGTCAACTCTTTTGACTGTATTATCTCCTGATCTTCTTTAAAATGCACATATATCAATGGTGCTGTACAAGAACAATCTATTTTATCCTCTTTATGACACGCTTGTGAGGTGGGCTGATGCCAACCTGATGAAGTTCAACCATGCTAAATGCAAAGTCCTCCACCTGGGTCGGAGCAATGCCAGGCACAGCTACAGGTTGGGCGGGGAGGAGATTGAGAGCAGCCCTGCAGAGAAGGACTTGGGGGTGTGGGTTGATGAAAAAATGAACATGAGCCGGCAGTGTGCGCTTGCAGCCCAGAAGGGCAACCGTATCCTGGGCTGCATCAAAAGGAGTGTGACCAGCAGGTCGAGGGAGGTGATCCTGCCCCTCTACTCTGCTCTCGTGAGACCTCACTTGGAGTATTGCGTGCAGTTCTGGTGTCCTCAACATAAAAAGGACATGGAACTGTTAGAACAAGTGCAGAGGAGGGCCACGAAAATGATCAGGGGACTGGAGCACCTCTCGTATGAAGATAGGCTGAGAAAGTTGGGGCTGTTCAGCCTGGAGAAGAGAAGGCTGCGTGGAGACCTCATAGCAGCCTTCCAATACCTGAAGGGGGCCTATAGGGATGCTGGGGAGCGACTCTTCATTAGGGACTGTGGTGAGAGGACAAGGGGTAATGGGTTTAAACTTAAACAGAGGAAGTTTAGATTGGATCTGAGGAAGAAATTCTTTACTGTGAGGGTGGTGAGGCCCTGGAATGGGTTGCCCAGGGAGGTTGTGAATGCTTCATCCCTGGCGGCGTTCAAGGTGGGGTTGGACATAGCCTTGGATGGCATGGTTTAGTGGGAGGTGTCTCTGCCCATGGCAGGGGGGTTGGAACTCGATGATCTTGAGGTCCTTTCCAGCCCTTACTATTCTGTGATTCTGTGTGATTCTGTGATTACATGTTGCTGGTCTGGCTTGTATGTAAAAGGGTGAAAGGTGAAATGTGTTGGAGTTGTCCTGACTTTGATAGCTCCACCATCACAGTTTTCCTAGTCTGATATATTTTAAATACCCTCAAATTTCCATAACAAATGAAAATGGCAGGTTTCATTGTATATTTAAATGGTTCTTGTAAGAAATAAAATCACATGAGTTAAGTGCTGCTGGTCAGATTAGATTGCAGAACCTACATTCTATGCTACAACTGCAATGCTTTACTTCTAAGTTCATGATTCACGTAAACCATAAAGATGGTTTGGTTAGTGAATTAATAATCCCACATGACCTTTCTCTTAGACTTCAGCCGTTTACTCTACACTTTTATTTTACGTTTGTATCCAAGGATTTTAAAGTAAGCACCACAATTTTGATTTCACTGAGCAATAGAGACAGCTTACTGAAATGGAAGTATTGTTTACAAAGGAGTTACTTAATCATGTTGTATTTCTTTATTCAGTGCTCGTCCCGAATCCAGCGTATTCCGTAGTGGTATCTTATGAATAGTCCTCAGTACTGTATCTGGTTAAGGATATTTGCTCTATATGATTATTACAGTATTGTTCATGAAGCAAGCTACTTGTAATTATGAGATATAGACAATTAGGTTGATACTTAAGCTATAATTTAATGTAAAAGAACAAATAGAAATGTGGTATTTTGATATATGTGTGGTATATCACACCACATGTTCCTGAAGGCTGAGAAAGTTCACTCCAGTAAGATGTAGGTTGCACTTCTGTCATGCATGAATGAATTTGTTTCTTGAGATGCAACTGACAGTGCATTAATTGGGTAAATACTTACAGAACTTGGAGGAGAATACTTAACTAACTTAATTTCTTAATTAAACAGCACCATGAAAATTCAGGGGGTTGACTTCTTCCCCATATTCAGTGCACGCTGAACTCTGCTGCAGCTAAATCCAGATTTTAGAAATCTGTGCTTTGCAAAGCTTCTGTTGCTTGTCATATGTTGTTAAAAGTTACACAATTGCATTCTGTGGCTCTCTAGATCTAAAGCACATGCAACTTTTTGCAAGGGAAGGCAGATAAACTCTTCCAGCTAATTTTATCAAGTATGCAGCTTTGGAGTTAAAGCAGTATTTACTCCCTTGAGTATGATTGTGTTCTCCATTGTGGGGAACCACAGTGATCACCTTTTTTTCTCAGAATGCTCATTTAATGGTCAGTTGCTTTTCATTAAAAAATACATTTAACAAAAGCTTCAGTTCTGAACAAACCTATGTTGTGGTTTCAGCTCTGTTCTCTCCACTTTCTCAGTACCATGGCATGGAAAATGGCTGAGAAACTCTAGGAAATAAGAGAGTTATACATTTTGGTTTTTATAAGGTAAATTTATAGAGAACAGTTTATGGATACAATGTTTGAACTGGCATAGTTGTTTTTATTGTTCAGACTTCCTTTTACAGGAAAAATCAGAAAATTTCCACAAAGCCGAACCGCCACTAGAACACTGTCCAAGTAGAACACAATTTTTGGCTTAGATGAAGTTGTAGTAGAGGGAAGATGACTGAAGATGACAGGGAGCTCTGAGTCTGATCTGCACAGCAAGGCTGACTGAAAGCCACACCATGATTGACAAGTGAAAGGCAGCCTCGGTGCATTTGTTTTCACCTGGGAAAAATATTGATTTAGAAAAGTATTCCTTATATGCCATCCAGAGGGACTTTGACACGCTTGTGAGGTGGGCTGATGCCAACCTGATGAAGTTTAACCATGCTAAATGCAAAGTCCTCCACCTGGGTCGGAGCAATGCCAGGCACAGCTACAGGTTGGGCGGGGAGGAGTTTGAGAGCAGCCCTGCGGAGAAGGACTTGGGGGTGTGGGTTGATGAAAAAATGAACATGAGCCGGCAGTGTGCGCTTGCAGCCCAGAAGGCCAACCGTATTCTGGGCTGCATCAAAAGGAGTGTGACCAGCAGGTTGAGGGAGGTGATCCTGCCCCTCTACTCTGCTCTCGTGAGACTCACTTGGAGTATTGCGTGCAGTTCTGGTGTCCTCAACATAAAAAGGACATGGAAGTGTTAGAACAAGTGCAGAGGAGGGCCACGAAAATGATCAGGGGACTGGAGCACCTCTCGTATGAAGATAGGCTGAGAAAATTGGGGCTGTTCAGCCTGGAGAAGAGAAGGCTGCGTGGAGACCTCATAGCAGCCTTCCAATACCTGAAGGGGGCCTATAGGGATGCTGGGGAGCGACTCTTCATTAGGGACTGTGGTGAGAGGACAAGGGGTAATGGGTTTAAACTTAAACAGGGGAGGTTTAGATTGGATCTGAGGAAGAAATTCTTTACTGTGAGGGTGGTGGGGCCCTGGAATGGGTTGCCCAGGGAAGTTGTGAATGCTTCATCCCTGGCGGCGTTCGAGGTGGGGTTGGACATAGCCTTGGATGGCATGGTTTAGTGGGAGGTGTCCCTGCCCATGGCGGGGGGGTTGGAACTCGATGATCTTGAGGTCCTTTCCAACCCTTACTATTCTATGATTCTATGATTCTATGATTCCATTTAAGATGGTTTTGGTATATATGTACAGGAGCCTACTGTTTGGCTCTGTTGTTATTAAACATGCTCTGATTGGGTCTTAGTTGTGCAGAAAAGGAAAGAAAAAAACAACCCATGTCTGGAAAACAGCCTTCAATAACCTTTGCTGCCAGAATAGCCTGCTAACTAATTGCAAACACATGATAATATTTATAAAGAGCAGGGCATGGTCTCAGAAAGCGACTGATCTGCTCTGGTTCAGCATATGTGAATGACAGCCCTTAGTAACCCTGTTCCCTGTCAAAGCAGGTCTGCTTCATCAAACTGTGACAAAGTACAGCTGCTAGGCAGGCAGTGAGCACCCCAAAATATTTCAATATAAATACCTTATGCTAAGGGGAACAGATTCTGAAAAAAGCCCAGTTACCTTGCTAAGAATTAAAAATTATAATTTACTTTTAGTTTCATCATCTACAAGTGTGTTGTCAGCATTTGGAAACTCGAGAAGAATTTTAAAATCTTCTGTATTTCTGTTATCTGTCAGGTGTTACTTGGTGCTTCGCAGGAATACATAATGGCTTTAATACAAATGTTGGCCTCTGCACAGCAGGGCCCTGACATAGCATTAAAGTATTGAACACACAGTTCATTTTCTCTTCCCCTGTGAGCCCATTCTCCAGAAGGATCATTTTTAGTATAAACAGAATGTGGAAAGGAGAAGAATAAGAATAAAAAAAAAAAGATTTCCAAGATTCTAGTTATTTTCAAGTAAATAATAGTTTATTCACTGTGTAAGGACTGGGGGATTTTTTTTTTTTTTAATGTAGTGATAAGTAAAATAAAGAAGTATCTTATGATTCATTCACAACATCACTGTTGAAAAGTGCACACAACTTCCATATTTAGTAATAGCTAATACATTTTGAGGACAATTCTAACTAATTTTTGGAAAAATAGCACAGATTATTACCACTGAGGTTTTTTTCTAAGAAGTGCTCATAATTTTGGGTGCTGTCAAGAGCTGCAGTCCAGCTCTGTAAGGTCTTTTAGTGTCTACAGAACTACTTCTGAAATCTCGGGAGAATTGGAAATTTCGAAACAACTCTTAATGGTATTTGGCATTTGTTCAGCTACCTCTGTCATCACCAGAAAGTACAAAGTTACTTTCACATGTTTAAGAAGGGTTTTGAGAGAGAGATTCAAGCTGTTGTTTTAGTGAGGGCCATTTTTTTTTATCCCTTCTGAAAAATCTGGACTGGACTGTTACTGAATTTCCTTACAGTTAAAAGACAAATAGAATGTTTCCAGTTTTGCTGAAGATGTGAGGGTATGGTTTCAGTCAGAAATATGAGTGGTCAATGATTCAGCTTGTGTTTTGTTTCTTTCTCTTCTTGCTTGTAATTTTTCATCATGTGTGTGATGCAAGTGATGGAGTTGAAGCCACATTTTCTGCAGGTCTGAGGAGCTGACAGAAAAATGACATGCAAGGGTTTGAAAATAAGAGAACACAGTTGTCAACTGTAGATCTTATTATAGCTCCTATATGTTCTGGCTTTGTAATGACAGCTTTTCTAAGAGCTGGATGAAGTTTCCTTGTTGTGTATGTGGATCAAATTCTGTCATGACTTCAGGCTTGGTAATTCTACTATAGTCAGTTTACAGAATGTGCTCTGGATTACTGCAGACGTTTCAAAAGCTCTGGAAAGTATATCATTTTAATGCATATAAATATCTAAGATTGAGATCTCAATTCACTGTATGTCTAATCTGTGTGTTGTATTTATTTTTCTTGTAGTGTTTGAAGCAGCACTGCAAGTACCAGGAATTCCAGTGCCCCATGTACTGCCAAGTCAGTACTGGTTATTTTAATTATTTTATTATTCATGTTGGTAATTCTTAATATTACCATAAAAACACAGAATAGTTTGGCTTGGAAGAGACCTTAAAGATCATCTAGTTTCAACCTCCGTGCCATGGGCAGGGACACCTTCCACTAGACCAGGGTGCTCAAAGCCCCGTCCAACCTTGCCTTCAACACTGCCAGGGTTGGGACAGCCACAGCTTCTCTGGGCAACCTGTGCCAGCGCTTCACCACCTTCATAGTGAAGAATTTCTTCTTAATGACTAATCTACATCTCCACTCTTTCAGTTTGAAGCCATTCCCCCTTGTCCTGTCACTACATGCACTTGTAAAATGTTCCTCTTCAGCTTTCTTGTAACCCCTCTTTAGGTACTGAAAAGCTGCTCTAAGGTCTTCCCTGGAGTCTTCTCTTCCCCAGGCTGAACAAGCCCAACTCTCTCAGCATCTCTTTAAGGGAGTGGTGTTTCACCCCTCTCATCATCCCTTTGGCCCTCCTCTGGACTTGCTCCTAAAGGTTCACATCCCTTTTGTGTTGGAGGCACTAGAAGTCCAGGTAGGGTCTCAACGAGAGCAGAGTAGAGGGGCACAATCACCTCCGTTGACCTGCTGGATTCACTTATGTCCAGCATAAGGTTGGCTTTCTGGGCTGGAAGTGCACACTGGTAGGTCATGTTGGGGTTCTCGTCAACCAGCACCTCCAGGTCCTTCTCTGCAGGGCTGCTCTGAATCACTTCTCCACCCAACCTGTAACTGTGCCTGGAATTGCCCTGATCCAGGTGGAGGACCTTGCACTTGACCTTGTTGAACTTCATGAGATTCACAGGGGCCCACCTGTCAAGCATGTCAAGCTCCCTTTGGATGACATCTGTTCCATCCAGTGAGTTGACCACACCACACAGCTTGGCGTCATCAGCAAAATTGCAGAGGGTTCACTTGGTCCCACTCCCCATATTGGTAACAAATATGTTAAACAGCACCAGTTCCAGTACTGACCCCTGAGGAACACCACTTGTCACTGATCTCCATTTGGACACTGAGCTGTTGACCACAAGTCTTTGAATGCGACCCTCCAGACAATTCCTTATGCAGCGAGTGGTCCATCCATCAAATCCAAGCCAATTCAATTTAGAGGCAAGGATGCCATGCAGGACAGTGTCAGATACCTTCACAACTCCAGGTAGATTACGTCAGTTGCTCCTCCTTTATTCATCAATGCCACGGCCCCATCATAGAAAGCCATCAAATTTGTCAGGCGTGATTTGCCCTTAGTGAAGCCATGTTGGCTGTCACCAGTCACCCCTTTATTGTCCGTGTGCCTTAGTGTACTTTCCAGGAGTGTCTGCTCCATGATCATGCACTGAGGTGAGACTGACTAGCTTGTAGTTCCCTGGGTCTATCCCACAGCACTCTACCAAACAGACCCCTGAAGAGGCCAGTTAGTGGTCTTCTGAAGTCCAGAGTAGTGAGCTTGCTGCATGCCCGTTACTGCCCCAAGGGATCTCAAACTCCACCCTTATGTGGTCATTAAAATTATTTATTTTTATTACCAAGAAGTTCCTCACTGACTTAATTGCCTTTGTTTCTGATAAAAGTTTGCATCAAGAGTTCTGGAATTTGTACCATAGCAGACCTTCAGGGTTTTTATTGGTGTGTTTGACTATGTAGTCTTCAAAAAACTCATGATTTAATTTTGGTTTACTGAGAATCTGATAAATTTTCTCTCTATTTTGAATTTTGCTATTGGATATACAGTGATTAAAAAAATTTGGTGTACAGCAGAGGAAGAGAAATTAGCTTTACTATTTGAGCTTGTATAAGAGACAAACTACTGCATTTGTTGAAACCTTAACTTGGGTCACAACTGAATTTCTCAGCAGACAGCAAAAATTGGTTAAAGCAGATGAAAGCATAATTTCTCACCAAAAACAAACAAACAAAGAAAAAAACAAAAAATCAAAAAATTACTTTTATTCCATCAATGTTTGGAATTAAAATGAATGAAAACAAAACTCTCTGAAAAAGATTGGGTATTGCATTACACATTGTAAAAGAAAATTCACATCTCTCCTACAGGATGGATACCATTCCTATGTTAGAACTACAAAGTGAGTCAGTCTCACCTCTGTGCCTGGCAAAATCTTGGAGTGGATTCTCCTGGAAGGCATGCTGAGGCACATGAAAAACAACAAGGTGCTTGGTGACAGCCAGCATGGCTTCACTAAGGGGAAATCCTGCCTGACCTGTCTGGTGGCCTTCTATGATGGGGCTATGGAACTGGTGGACAGGGGTAGAGCAGGTGATGTCATCTTCCTGGACTTGTGCAAAGTGTTTGACACTGTCTCACACAACATCCTTGTCTTTAAGTTGGAGACACATCAATTTGATAGGTGGACCACTCAGTGGATAAAGAACTGGCTGGATGGCCTCACGCAAAGAGTAGTGCTCAATGGCTCAATGTCCAGCTGGAGAACAGTAACGAGTGGTGTCCCCCAGGGATCGGTGTTGGGACCGGTCTTATTCAACATCTTTGTTGGTGACATGGACAGTGGGATTGAGTGTGCCCTCAGCAAGTTTGCCGATGACACCAAGCTGTGTGGTTCGGTTGATACATTGGAGGGAAGGAATGCCATCCACAGGGACCCTGACATGCTTGTGAGGTGGGCTGATGCCAACCTGATGAAGTTTAACCATGCCAAGTGCAAGGTCCTACACCTGGTGGGAGCAGTCCCAGGCACAGCTACAGGTTGGCAGAGAAGAGATTCAGAGCAGCCCTGCAGAGAAGGACTTGGGGGTGTTGGTTGATGAAAAAATGAACATGAACCAGTTTCAGTGTGCGCCTGCAGCCCAGAAAGCCAACCGTATTCTGGGCTGCATCAAAAGGAGTGTGACCAGCAGGTCGAGGGAGGTGATCCTGCCCCTCTACTCTGCTTTTGTGAGACCTCACTTGGAGTACTGTGTGCGGTTCTGGTGTCCTCAACATAAAAAGGACATAGAACTGTTAGAACAAGTCCAAAGGAGGGCCATGAGTATGGTCAGGGGACTGGAGCACCTCCTGTGTGTAGATAGGCTGAGAAAATTGGGGCTGTTCAGCCTGGAGAAGCGAAGGCTGTGTGGAGACCTCATAGCAGCCTTCCAATACGTGAAGGGGGCCTATAGGGATGCTGGGGAGGGACTCTTCATTTGAGATTGTAGTGAGAGGACAAGGGGTAATGGGTTTAAACTTAAACAGGGGAAGTTTAGATTGGATATGAGGAAGAAATTCTTTCCTGTAAGGGTGGTGAGGCCCTGGAATGGGTTGCCCAGGGAAGTTGTGAATGCTCCATCCCTGGCGGCGTTCAAGGCGGGGTTGGACATAGCCTTGGATGGCATGGTTTAGTGGGAGGTGTCCCTGCCTGTGGGAGGTGTCCCTGCCCATGGCAGGGGGGTTGGAACTTCATGATTCTTAGGTCCTTTCCAACCCTAACTATTCTGTGATTCTGTGATTCGATGATGTGACAGATTCCTCCCCTTCATATAAGTTGCATCTGCATCAGGAATCCTCACCTACATGAGGATCCTCACCAGTACTGAATGGGAGTCATCTAATGCTGGTTTAATTTTTGTTGTTGTAAACATCTAAGGTTTTCTTTTTCTTCAGAGTAACTGATTTAGCTATTTTTTTTTCTACTCTGCAGTCCATTTGACTACTATTGGTAGTTTACTAAAGGTCATCTCTACAGTGAACACTGTCAGCACTATGAACAGTGTCAACGCACACATAAACATGGGGCCCTACCCATCAAGATCTTTTTTATCACGTTATCCATAATTTATCAGTACTCCTCTGTTGTTTTCATTTCCCACTTGCCTTCCTTTATGCCTGTTAATATTGGGTAATGTTTTTCAGGATTGTTTTTCTTAAACGTAAAAGGCATGAAGTTGGTGGTGAGGAAGTGGAGCAGGAACAGCACTATCAATGTGTAATGTACATATGTGGAAAATAGAAGAATCTGAAATAGATAAGTCCGGACCTTTAGAAACAAAAACAGCTTTCACATTTTTTTGTTAAATTAATTTTTCTTCTTCCTTCTAACTTTTGTAGTTAATATAGTGCAGCAGATGTATAGCTATTGTTACAGATGAGGAATTTCTCCCTTTCTTATAGTAAGGCCTTATGAGCTACGCTGTCATTTGGGAAGAAAAGCATTCTGATTTTTTAAACATTTTTAACGTAATTGAGGGTTTTAAAACATTTTTAACACATTCTGATTGTTAAAAATATTTTATAGTCCTTCCAGAGTTAAAGAAATATTTTATTTGGGAGTCCATGTTCTTGAATCATTTATGCTTTCACTCAGAACTTCACGTAAAGGAAGAGGAAGGTATATCAAACATCTGCATACTCAGAAAACCAGAACATTATTTGGAAACATGATCAACTTTAAGTTGTGCATTAACAAAAGCATTCCCAAATTCAGTTTCAAAAACTATTTTATAAATATTGATGATATTATTCAGTGCCGTTAAGCACTATTTGAATTCCAGTGTCAGCAGCTGTATTATCATTACTTGATGTTATCTTTGGCAAAACAAAACCCCCCCAAAAAACCCTGTAAACAACACACCAAAACCAAACCCAAGGTCCCCTCCCCAGAATAAAGAACACAGAAACACCATTCCAGAAGAAATAAGTGCTTCTTTTCCTAATTATTGAGTAAAATGAATTTATTTAGATCTGAAAGTTTTTGATCTGTTATACTGTAACACTAGCTTACTGTTGTGGCACACATCTGAGCAGGTATGAATTCATTGTAAAGGGAGAAAGTCATATACATATTTGTTGACACTCTTGGAAAAAAGTCAGATTTCAAGTATGGCTGGAAAAAGTATGATTTTTTTAAAAAAGGTTTTCAAAGACTGGATTCATTTAGTTTGGCAAAAGCTACAAAATGAATATGTATTTAAAAAAGCAAAGACTTAAGTGATCACAGCTTTTGGCTCTTCAGGAGAAGGAAATGCCTTTAAAAATTCCATATTGCACCAGAGTTCATTCTCTGCCCCCCCCCCCCCCCCTCTCTAGCCCATATTTAATGTTGTGTGGAACATCTGTTTAAGAAAAGTAAGGCTAGAAACAAATTTGTTAACCCTTCAGCTGGTAGATTTCCATGTTTCTCTGAGATGGTGGTTTTCTTGGGGGACTACTGTGTTTTGGGTACCTTTTACTATTTTTACCTTTTTCTGCCTTTCACTCACCACCTTTATTTGTTTTTATTTCATATGGAAAACAAAAGTAATGAAAGAAGGACAGATTGCACAGTTTTTCAGTGCTTGAGGAAGAACAGAACATACCATAGAACTAGTAAAAAAGAGGTGCATTAGGTATTCACCGAGGGTCAGTTTTTCATTTTTGGCTCTGAAGATTATTCTTTTTTTATATGGAGAAAGAGAAGATATTAACTATATACTCTGAAATATGTATTAGATATATTGAACTAAGGGTATTTAAAATCAGTTTTAGTAAGGTCTCCTGGATTGCTATTGCATGTTCTGTTTGAATGCCAAAGGAGATTATTTGTACTTAAGTTCGGGAATCATAGAATCATAGAATAGTTAGGGTTGGAAAGGACCTTAAGATCATCGCGTTCCAGCCCCTCTGCCATGGGCAGGGACACCTCCCACTAAACCATGCCATCCAAGGCTATGTCCAGCCCCACCTTGGACGCCGCCAAGGATGAAGCATTCACAACTTCCCTGGGCAACCCATTCCAGGGCCTCACCACCCTTACAGGAAAGAATTTCTTCCTCAGATCCAATCTAAACTTCCCCTGTTTAAGGTTGAACCCGTTACCCCTTGTCCTCTCACTACAGTCCCTCATGAAGAGTCCCTCCCCAGCACCCCTATAGGCCCCCTTCACGTATTGGAAGGCTGCTATGAGGTCTCCACGCAGCCTTCTCTTCTGCAGGCTGAACAGCCCCAATTTTCTCAGCCTATCTTCATACGGGAGGCGCTCCAGTCCCCTGATCATCCTCGTGGCCCTCCTCTGCACTTGTTCTAACAGTTCCATGTCCTTTTTATGTTGGGGACACCAGAACTGCACACAATACTCCAAGTGAGATCTCACAAGAGCAGAGTAGAGGGGCAGGATCACCTCCCTCGACCTGCTGGTCACGCTCCTTTTGATGCAGCCCAGGATACGGTTGGCTTTCTGGGCTGCAAGTGCACACTGCCAGCTCATGTTCATTTTTTCATCAACCAACACCCCCAAGTCCTTCTCTGCAGGGCTGCTCTGAATCTCTTCTCTGCCCAACCTGTAGCTGTGCCTGGGATTGCTCCCACCAGGTGTAGGACTTTGCACTTGGCATGGTTAAACTTCATCAGGTTGGCATCAGCCCACCTCACAAGCATGTCAAGGTCCCTGTGGATGGCATTCCTTCCCTCCAATGTATCAACCAAACCACACAGCTTGGTGTCATCGGCAGACTTGCTGAGGGCGCACTCAATCCCACTGTCCATGTCACCAACAAAGATGTTGAATGAGACTGGTCCTAACACCGATCCCTGGGGGACACCACTCGTTACTGTTCTCCAGCTGGACATTGAGCCATTGACCATAACTCTTTGCGTGCAGCCATCCAGCCAGTTCTTTATCCACTGAGTGGTCCACCTATCAAATTGATGTCTCTCCAACTTAGGGAGAAGGATGTCATGTGGGACAGTGTCAAAGGCTTTACACAAGTCCAGGTAGATGACATCACCTGCTCTACCCCTGTCCACCAGTTCCATAGCCCCATCATAGAAGGCCACCAGACAGGTCAGGCAGGATTTCCCCTTAGTGAAGCCATGCTGGCTGTCCCCAAGCACCTTGTTGGTTTCCATGTGCTTCAGCATGCCTTCCAGGAGAATCCACTCTAAGATTTTGCCAGGCACAGAGGTGAGACTGACTGGTCTGTAATTCCCTGGCTCATGTTCTCCTTCTTAAAAATGGAGGTTATATTTCCCTTTTTCCAGTTGTTGGGAACTTCACCTGACTGCCATGATTTTTCAAATATGATGGACAGTGTCTTAGCAACTTCATTTACCAGCTCCTTCCGGACCCTTGGATCTGTGTTTACTATTTTGTTACTCTTTCTTTGCCATTCCTTTTCCCCAGAACTATCTCTATTTGGTCAATACAATTACAGTTATATTGTTTCTACTGCATAATTATAGTGCTGCTGGGCTTATATGCTTAGTATACTTACATGCTTGGGAAAACATTGAAAACAGAAGCATGATGGTTCACTGAATTTTAAGACCAGTATGACGTTAGTTACAGACACTGTCCACAACTGTCAATCCATGTTTAGTGATGACTATACAAGAAAGTAAAACATCTTTAAAAATATACTATTAAACACATTAGTTGGTAGAAAATGGCACACGTTTTTATTTGAGCTGAAGAGCTGCCTGATTTGTTTTTTCTGGGGATGGTGGAAGAATGCTTATTGTCTCAAATGCAGGCCATGTAACCATAATAAACTCACTTTAGCTGCTGTGTCTGAGCCACATAAGTTCTGGGATCAAGCCAGTAATGTTATTACTTCTGATTTATGTTTACCATACATTTAGCTATATTTCTGAACTGAATGTGTAGGGCTTATTTCATTTGTACCCAGATGGAGATGACTTTACCCTTCCCATCTGCTTTCAGATGTTGCAACATCCATGTTCCCAGGTACTTCTGCTCCCTGTCTCTTTTTTATGGTCTACCTGAAATCTGTTTCTATTGTTGTTTACTGGATATTGCAGAAAAATTGTCTCTCTCTGAATACCAGGAAAGAAAACTTGTGGTTTTTGTTCATTTGCACATGCCAGTACTGCAACCAGTTTTAGCTGTGTTTGGTCAAACCATTTCAGGTCAGATGTCATTTTACTTTCCACTGACTCTTCACTGCTGTTGCCACTGATGTGTGCCCCTAGAAAGACTAGACAACCTAGTTATTCAGCAAGCTGACTAGGTTACTAACTCACTCTAACATATCCTGCCAGCCCCTAAAACCTCATGGTACAGGTAGGCACCTTGCATGGTTCTGAAGGTGAATGGGAGAATAAGGCTATAAGATTGTCTAAAGTTCTTGATGTATGAACTCTAGCAAGAAGGAGTTTTCTGACCTAGATGTTCCATCTGCTCAGCACTGAGCCTGTGGAAGGCCAATGCATAGACCATTGTCTCCGGGTAAAGGAAGGTGAAGGGAAAAACGATTCCGAGTGGAAAGCAACCTCAGGGGGAGCAGTTCACAGAGAGCAGCGCTCAGATCTGTGCTATGTTATTCTGTTCCTTCATCCTATGCCCCAAGTACAAGTTCTACCACTGACCCATCTCCTGCCATGATGGAGATTAATGACTGATGGTGTGGAGTGCCTACAAAATGCCTGATACTGGGAGCAGTCAGAGCTGCTCTGAGTGTGTGCTTGGGCCTCATAGTGGTGCTGGGGCAAGATAAGCTTCAAAGCTGAAATTTTGCTGGAAAGAATTAATTTTTACCGCTTTCATACTATATTTGCCTTCAGTATAGTTTCCTATGTACTCAATTTCCTCCTTTGCTGCTCCTGTGATCAAATAACTAACAGACAGGGGTGACTGCCCACCAACAGTTAGAATATCTGTAAAGCCACCCATACCTGAGGAGTTAATGGATAAAACCAATGCAGTTTGATTCATTTTATAATGTTTTTACTGCCTAAACTAGTATCAGAGCTCAGGCAACTTAAGAGTTATATTAGCATAGTTAAATTAGATCAGCTACATACCTTTCAGGTAATGCATTCTGATTTGTGAACAATCTAAGTTTTAGAAGGTAAGTTATTAACTTTTCTCCAATAAATAAAACAGTTCAAACATATGCATATATGATTGTCATAAACAATTATATATCGTATATATCTGTATGTATGGCTCAACAATAGATCTATATATACATCAGCAGTAAAAATCTTGGTGTTTATTCTTCTGCAATACCAAGTAGGTGTCTGAATGGATTTTCTTCATTTGAATAGCATAACTTAATAAAGATATTGAGGATGTTCAGTGGAAATGGAGAGACTTTAAATAAACTATATAATATCATGTTATTTGCAGTGCTAAGATCAAATGTATGAGGAAAACCTCTTGTAAAATACATGGCAATAAACAATACAAGAGAAAAATATATTTGAATTTTATGCCAGGCAGAATTAGCAAGTCTTGGGGAAAGAAAGCTTGATTAAAGGTAAAAAATTGTACTTTGATACTGTGGATTTGCTCCACAGTATATAACCTGCCATTTCCATTCTTATGCAATTTATTCTTTGCTGAAGTGGTGGACCTGCCTGGTTAAAATACAGACCTTCAGACTGGGATCAGGGTGCATCAAATTAACTGAGCCAGTGGTACAAGTTCTTAGTTAATTATAAAGCTGGCTAAGCTAGTTCTAATTCTGTTGCTAAACTCAACGGTAGCAGTTTGTTAGGTGCTCACATGGCCAGAAAAAAGAGCCAGACCCAACCCAAAACAAAGAAAAAAACCCACCCACAAAACATTAGTGTCTTTTTCATGAAATTGTCCTCAACATGTTTATTAACATTGTTTAATATAACTCTTTGATTCCGTGTGCCAGCTGTGCTAGGCACCTCACCCATACCAGGGATTTTGAAGTGGCCTGACTTCACCTGTGCCATTTCACTGCTGCAGAAAACATCTCCATGTAGCCTAAACAGGCCCTTTCAACTCCCTATTAATTTCTCTCAGTGACAGGAAACTGAAATTTATGACATCAAATGATTTAATTGAAAGCAACTTGATGAAGTCTTTTCACTCTGCAAGCTTGGGTATTATGGAGATGTTTTTATATATCAAAAGAGTTACTATGCTCCCACTCACAGACTTTAAAGCAGTACCATTCTGTGGCCTCAGGGAGGCCAATGCCTTCCTTGTCCTTTTTATGGATGCATTTTAATTTGGGGGGAATTCCCTCTGTCTGCCCCACAAAGACCATTCCTTGCTGTTTAAAGGGGAAGGGAAAGTATTGCACCTGTGCCATGAGAAAGAGAGGAAATGAGTTTTGCAGAGGGGCTAAGTTGTTTCCAAGGACTGTAACTGATGTCCCTTTTCCTTCAGGGTCTAGGCAAAGAAGAGCAGGGTAGAAAAACTTAAAGAAACATAAATGCTTCTGACTATAATTTAAATTGAAAAATAGGAAAACTGTTGGTTTCAATTTTATTTTTTTGTTGTCAGGGAAATGCTTGTTGTCTTTTATAATGAAAACAGCTTAAAGATGCATAAGTTTGTTACTAGTATCCCTTTTTTCTAATGGGGCAATGCACTTCAGCAGTAGTGTAGTTTTAATACACATTTATTATGTTTCCTCATTTTCACAAAATGTAAACAATGTTAAGTGTAGGTATTTATTAACCATGGTTGTGCTATTTGTGCATAAAAAGAGCCTTGGAAAAAATAGTAAAATAAAATCTCTTTTGCATGCACATGGAAGAGAAAATAACTTTCCAAAAATATGTTTTTAATTTGAAACATATTGACTTGGTAAATACAATTTTATCTATAGTAGTGAATTGAACTGATTGTTTCCCGTTACCATGGGCTTTAACACCTCATTTTTATTCATGGATTGTATGAGGAAAATAAAGTTTTCTGGCTTTTAAAATCCCAGTTGGTTTTTCAGCTTTGAATGAAGTAGTTTAAATTTGGAATGAAGCAAATATTCACTATGCACCTGTGGAGTAGTCTGTTTCTGTCAAAAGCTGTTCTAATATTTCAGCTTGTTCTAGTTCCAGTTCTTTAGTCTTTGTCTTCTACTTCTTCAGATCTGATTTTTCTTAAACACTTTAAATGCTACTGCATCTGTCTGTAGCTTAAATTAATTATATTTACTAGGTTACTACTTTACACAGAATATAATTGATATTTACATATAAATGGGGAATTTGAAAAGAAAAATATCTTTAAATAACTCAAGATCCAACAGCTAGCTATTTAAAAAATTCTTCCCTTTTTATCCACCCTGCCTAGATCCCTATGCAGATCTGAAAAGCTGGATCTATGAAGAAAGGAAATTTGATAGAAAGGGTCGATATGTTTTACCACTTCACTAAAACACACTCATCACTTCAAAAGCAGACAGATTGGGGGGTGACATAATTTCATTCTGTTAATCTGATATTTATATAAATTAATTGTTTTGTTCAAAAAGAATAAGTGTTGTAGTTGAATTTACTCTGATAAGTATTTCTGCCATGGCAAGCTTTCACTTTAAAGCACAGAGCATTACACTGCATTTTTGCTCCACAAGCTTTGAAACAGGCATGTTTCATCAGGGTGTATAAGACCTTGGCCTTGTACGCAAATAAACAAGTTTTGCCATTTAGTGCAGGTAGTACTGTTTTCCTGCCATACATATAGGAGCTTATCATTGCAAGGCAGGTCTTGTTCCAAATAGCATGCAGATCTTTACTTCTTATAGGAGACAAACCGATTTTAATGTTAGGCATCTTTACAGGCTGTTGGAGAGGGATGGCAGGCTTCATTTTCTTTTGCAAAATAATTCCAGCTTCATGTAATCCTTCTTCCTTCCTTCATAGTAGATATTTGAAAGTATTTTTCTCCCTTGATCTGGAACACAGAAAACTCTTTCAAGATCTACATTGCTAGGTAGCATGTTTTGTGTGTTTATGACTTCTATCACATAATTTTTCTTTTAAACTGTGTGCTTACATAGAGGCAAGCTGGAAAATTGAGTGTTTCTAGAAGGCTGCCTGACAATCAAGGTAATGTCATATTTTCCAGCAAGAGTACCAGATCTGTGTGATTTAACAAGCAGTTTCTGCATGAAGAACAGTGTTCACTTTGTTTATTGGAGGATTGCTGAAAATCCTATAATTCATCACTAGTCTGTCAGAAACAAGTTTTGGTTGATTTAGTGCCTCATTCGGAATTGAAATGTACATATTTTATCTTAAAAGTTCAGTGTTCTGTTTCAAGTCCTACATTCAAGCTTTGTGTAAAATACGAATAGCTGTAGTATACATTTTTGTAAAATGACAAACTGTATTAATAAAAGAACATGCTTTGAGGCATGTTGCTATGAGTTTAAAATGTGCTGCTTATTATAAAGCTCTTTTTCAAAAGAAATAACTGTTTGGACTGTATAGTTATTATAATGAATAATGAGGGCTGTAGTACCTTTTCACACATGAACTAGCATGTGTAGCATTAGCGATCTGGACTGGTTGATTTAAGAGCAAATGTCTGTATTTAATACCTGGTTTCTTAGACCAGTCACATCTCTTGCATCTACTTGATACTTCAGCATGTGAAGTGGTAAGTATAGGCTGCTCAGAATCAAAGACATTTAAAATTTCTGTTTCCTTAGAATACTTTGCTCTCTGCTTGTACTTTGGTTGCATGGTATAAGCAAGACGATAAACAATCATGGCTACCTGTATAGCTGTTTTATCCAAAGTTGTGTTTTCATTTTCTGTAACAGCAGAAGCCTTATTATTCTGATTGTGGAACGACTTGGTTGTGTAGATCTTGTGAACCTGTAGATTACACTCTGCTTGAAGCATTTTGATTAGAGCATTATTTGTTGTATGGCCAGATTGCATTTTTTTTTTTTTTTTTTTTTGACAAAAGCTAACAGATCAGATATAAACCATGTGTACTTTTCCTCTTCTCTGTTTTTGGTTCTGTCGCTGTAGGTCTGATCTCAGAAACTGACTGGGGAAACATTGTGTTGGCTTATATACCCATGTGCTACCAGGAGGTTCAATGACTGTACAGAATTAAATAGCAAGCTGTTCTTTCAGAAACAGTAGTTAATGAAATGACTCAGTCTGGTACTTCACAGCACTTTATAGCTGCAACAAGTGACTTGCAGCTAATAGCTTTTCCCAGATATTAATTAAGAAATTGAAGAGCTCCAGGAAGAAGATTAGCCATGCAACATTTAATTATTCTTGTAGTTAAAAAGTACTTTACCCAAACATCTGTCATTCTTGACTGTAAATTAAGCTGTTAAGTATTCTTCTAAAAAATAAACTCAACACTAGTACTCATGCAGACTAAAAATCTTTTCAGCTTTGGATTAAAAATAAAGAAATGGACCACTTCAGATTATGAATACCCTAGAGCACAGTAGTTTGTGTACTTGTAGTATCTCTTCTCACTCAAGGGCTTTCTAATTGGGACCACCAAATTATATTTCAAATGCCATAGATTATTTTCCTTTTTTACTCTTTTTCTCATAGGTTGTCCTGGGTTCAGCAGTAGCAGTCATTTTTCTCCTTCTTAGTAGTCGGTGCAGCACTGTGTTTTTGACTTTCAGCCTGGGAACTGCGTTGATAGCACCAGTGTTCTCAGTTACTGCTTGGTAATGTTTTGGTCTGACTAAGGACTTTCTGAGTCTTATGCTCTGCCAGGGAGGAGGGGAGCCGGGAGGAAGCAGAGACAGGACACCTGACCCAGACTAACTAAAGAGGTATTCCATACCACAGCACATTATGCCCAGGTTGTAAAAATGGAAGGCAGAGACCTGGAAGGGTTGGGGATGCAGTGCTTGGTCAGGCTGGGTATCAGTGGTGAGCAGTTATATTCTCTTTCCTTTTATTTCCCTTGCCATTATTATTATTGGTGATAGTCGTAGTGGTTTGTGTTATACCTTAGTTACTGAACTGTTCTCATGTTGACCTGTGGGAATTGCAGTCTTTCGATTCTCCTTCCCATCCGCCTGGGAGTTGAAGGGAATAAAGAGGGGGGAGTGAGTGAGCGAACTTTGTGAGGGGCTTAAACCACGACAGTTCTTTTTGGTGCCCAACCTGGGGCACGAAGGGTTGAGATAACGACGGGATTAATAGCCACTAGTCACAAGGCTGATTTATTGGCTCTCAAAATTGTTGCTCTTCATTTACTTGAGTTCACGGTTTCAGCCTGTTGTACCTTACTTACCGCTGCTATTTGCTATCTTATTGTTTGTCAGGTATGGGGCTTGGGCTAAGGTTCTTGTTTCATTGTACTTTATTGGAATGGCTTGTAATATGGGTGGGCTCAGCAGCAGGGGGGGATGGATGTGGACGTGGACTTGTACCTGGCTGTCCGGCTGCTTTTCACCATCCTGGCCCTCGTCCTCACCTCCGTCCTCGTGAGGCTGTGGGGAGCCGAGGGGGTGCGGATCTGGGAGCCGCCAGCGGCTGAAACGGCCCAGGAGTGTGGCCCTGGGGACCAGGAGACCGGGAAGAGGGAGGCAGAGAAGCTGAGGCCCGCGGCCGAGCCCAGCCCCGTGGCAGCTGAGCTGTGGGAGGGGGCGGTGGAGGAGCCAGGCCCCATGCCCGAGCCCAGCCCCATGCCCGAGCCCAGCCCCAGGGGGGCTGAGAGCATTCCCCAGCAGACGCACACAGAGCCCCTCGAGCCCGAGCCCCAGGAGGATGCAGGAGACCACGCAGCACTTCCCAGAAAGGCAGAGGAGGAAGATCTGGGCTCAGACAAAGAGGAGCTGGTGGTGAGAGAGCCGGCAAGCACAGCAGCTACACCAGCCCCAGTGACAAGTGCAGCAGCCTTGTTTGAGAGGTCTGAAGGTTTTAAACGGCCTTTGGGTACCCTTGAGACCTGCCTGCTGATGGTGATGGGGATAAAAACATACAGAGTGTGTTTTACTCACAACCATTTTGTCTGGTCCCGAGAGTTAAGCAGTCAGGTTTGGGCCTTGTCTGGGGTTAGGCTACGATGTAGGATGACCAAGGGATTTTCCCCAAGGCTGGACAGTCATGAATGGCAGGGTGTGTGGGACACTGTGGGCGAGTATCTAGTCCAGTGGGCCCCTCCAGTGCTTTGTAAGTGTCGGAGATGGAAGGCAGCTTATGGAGTCCCCAACGACAAGCTGCAGAAACTGCTGGAGGGGAGAGTGAATTATTTTGAGCCTGGTGGGCCCATGACACCTCAGGCCATCAGGGCAGAGATGCAGCATACAGATGGACTCATGATCGAGGGGTGGACTTAGCAATGGACACTATTGCCCAGGTTATTCGTGAGTGTGAACACTGCACACACCCTCTCCTGCTCTAAAAGACTGTTATAAAAGATGGAGCCCGATATCATGGACTGGATGGACTCCGCAGCTTTATAAGGATTGGTCCATGCACTGAGGGATGATCTCTCTCCCTCTGTGTGTGTGTGTGTGTGGATGTATATATATACATGTGATGGTATATTGTAAATGCGGGATCTGAGCGTGATGTGAATGGTATGGAATAAGGGCTGGACACTGTCCTGGGTTCAGCAGTAGCAGTCATTTTTCTCCTTCTTGGTAGCTGGTGCAGCACTGTGTTTTTGACTTTCGGCCTGGGAACAGTGCTGATAACACCAGTGTTTTCAGTTACTGATTAGAATGTTTTGGTCTGACCAAGGACTCTCTGAGTCTCATGCTCTGCTAGGGAGGAGGGGAAGCTGGGAGGAAGCAGAAATAGGACACCTGACCCAAACTGACCAAAGAGGTTATTCCATACCACACCACGTGATGCCCAGGATGTAAAAACGGAAGGCAGAGACACGGAAGGGTGTGGGGGTGCACTGCTTGGTCAGACTGGGTATCAGTGGTGAGCGGTTGTATTCTCTTTCCTTGTATAGTTAGGGTTGGAAAGGACCTCAAGATCATCGAGTTCCAACCCTCCTGCCATGGGCAGGGACACCTCCCACTAAACCATGCCATCCAAGGCTATGTCCAGCCCCACCTTGAACGCCGCCAGGGATGAAGCATTCACAGCTTCCCTGGGCAACCCATTCCAGGGCCTCACCACCCTTACAGGTAAGAATTTCTTCCTCATATCCAATCTAAACTTCCCCTGTTTAAGTTTAAACCCATTACCCCTTGTCTTCTCACCACAATCCCTAATGAAGAGTCCCTCCCCAGCATCCCTATAGGCCCCCTTCACGTATTGGAAGGCTGCTATGAGGTCTCCACGCAGCCTTCTCTTCTCCAGCCTGAACAGCCCCAATTTTCTCAGCCTGTCTTCATACGAGAGGTGCTCCAGTCCCCTGATCATCCTCGTGGCCCTCCTCTGCACTTGTTCTAACAGTTCCATGTCCTTTTTATGTTGAGGACATCAGAACTGCACACAATACTCCAAGTGAGGTCTCACGAGAGCAGAGTAAAGGGGCAGGAGCACCTCCCTCGACCTGCTGGTCACACTCCTTTTGATGCAGCCCAGGACACGGTTGGCTTTCTGGGCTGCAAGCGCACACTGCCAGCTCATGTTCATTTTTTCATCGACCCACACCCCCAAGTCCTTCTCCGCAGGGCTGCTCTGAATCTCCTCCCCACCCAACCTGTAGCTGTGCCTGGCATTGCTCCGACCCAGGTGTAGGACTTTGCACTTGGCATGGTTAAACTTCATCAGGTTGGCATCAGCCCACCTCACAAGCATGTCAGGGTCCCTGTGGATGGCATTCCTTCCCTCCAACTTATCAACCAAACCACACAGCTTGGTGTCATCGGCAAACTTGCTGAGGGTGCACTCAATCCCACTGTCCATGTCACCCACAAAGATGTTGAACAAGACCGGTCCCAACACCGATCCCTGGGGGACACCACTCGTTACTGGTCTCCAGCTGGACATTGAGCCACTGAGCACTACTCTTAGCGTGCGGCCATCCAGCCAGTTCTTTATCCACCGAGTGGTCCACCTATCAAATTGATGTCTCTCCAACTTAGAAACAAGGATGTCATGTGAGACAGTGTCAAACACTTTGCACAAGTCCAGGTAGATGACATCAACTGCTCTACCCCTGTTCCTCAGTTCCGTAGCCCCTTCATAGAAGGTCACCCGATTGGTCAGGCAGGATTTCCCCTTAGTGAAGCCATGCTGGCTGTCCCCAAGCACCTTGTTGGTTTTCATGTGCCTTAGCATGCCTTCCAGGAGAATCCGCTCCAAGATTTTGCCAGGCACAGAGGTGAGACTGACTGGTCTGTAATTCCCTGGGTCATCCATTTTCCCCTTCTTAAAAATGGGGTTATATTTCCTTTTTTCCAGTCATCGGGAATTTCACCTGACTGCCATGATTTTTCAAATATGATGGACAGTGGCTTAGCAACTTCATTTGCCAGCTCCTTCAGGACCCGCGGATGGATTTCATCTGGTCCCATGGACTTGTATACATTCAGGTTCCTAAGGTGGTCCCGAACAAGATCCTCCCCCACAGTGGGCCCAGGGTCCCCACCCTCACTGTCCCTGCGTCTGCCTTCCAAGACTTGGGTGGTGTGGTCAGATAAGAACAGTCCAGTAACTGAGGTGTAACACAAACCACTGCTGCTACCACCAGTAATAATAATGACAAGGGAAATACAAGCGAAGAGAATACAACTGCTCACCACTCGACAACTGAGCCGTGAACTAACTCTTCTGGGTTTCTGCCCCCAGTCTTTACATCCTGGGCATGACGTGCTGTGGTATGGAATACCTCTCTTTGGTCAGTTTGGGTCAGGTGTCCTGTCTCTGCTTCCTTCCGGCTTCCCCTCCTCCCTGGCAGAGCATGAGACTCAGAAAGTTCTTGGTCTGGCTAAACATTACTGCAACAACTAAAACCGTCAGTGTTATCAGTGCTGTTCCCAGGCTGAAAGTCAGAAACACAGCACTGCACCAGCTACTAAGAAGGAGAAAAATGACTGCTACAGCTGAACCCAGGACAGTGAGCTGTAGGCTAAACACCATAGCCTGCCTCTCACCTGTGGTAAGGCAGAAGTTTAACTTTGTGGCCTACATATGTTGTAGGCCTGAGATGTGTCTTTTTACTTGATGAAGAAACAGTGAATGGTAGGAGTAAGCAAGATGCCTTTAAATACAGTGGATAATTTTTGGTATTGTTGGCACCTTGCTTTACTTTGCCAGTATTGATTGTTGTGACAGGGGAGCTGGGGTAATATGTTTCTGCTGTTCCATCAAACTCAAAGTACAAATGGCTCTGAAAAAAAACACTGTGCTCTGTGAACAAAAGCCATTGTTCTGGAGACAAAAAAATTGAAAATCGGTGTTTTGTGGTGATCAGAGCTGTTGATGGGCTCAGTCTTTGGAATAAAGATGCTTGCGGTGTGTCCACTGAACCCAGGACACAGTGCTGCGTAGAGCGGGGGAATATGAGAGGCACCAGCAATTCCCAAAGCAAAACTTCACTGTTGTGATTTCTTCCTCTCCCTTATGGCCTGAAGATTGGCCACACCACAGATACCATCCGTGGTCTTGGTATAGTTGTGCAGGTCTTTTTCCAAGTCCCCATCCTCATCTCCCACCGCCTCTTCTCCATAGCTACTTTCCTTTGCTTCCACAGAAACAGACATATTGTCCCAGGGGCAGGTTCTGTGTAAGAGTGAGTTAAGAGTGCACGTCTGATGTCTTGGCTCATTAAAGAAAATGGAAATCCCATCTCACAGAGGTCATAAATACTCACCTTTGTATTGGATATATGGTCACTACCAGTGTTTCAGCATGAAACCCTTAACTTCCTTCTTAAATGGCTTTTAAGGTCTGAAATATGGGAGCCAGAGTGCTGTTTTATTAACTTTTTGAACTAGTTTTCAGAAAATCTCTTGAATTTCTGCATTGTTGAGTATCTCTTAAGAGATACATGCTCAAAAGATACTGGAGGAATAGGACTGCGCAGAGAAAAAAGTCCAAATCAATATCTACTGTTTAATATAGACTGTCATTCATACAGAGTCCAGATTTCTAAATTCCTGCAAATAATGATCAATTCTGTTGATGCAGTCAATTTTGAAAAGAAACATGCATCCAGAATGCTGTAGATTAGAGATGCAAGAGTTCCTGCTACTTCTGTGGATGCTGGATCTCTAAGATCAAAAGGCTCCTTATTTGAAAAGGTTTACGCATTTCTAGTTTTGAAGGTCTGCA
The DNA here is from genome assembly GCA_039720435.1 of Amazona ochrocephala. Classification (NCBI taxonomy): domain Eukaryota; kingdom Metazoa; phylum Chordata; class Aves; order Psittaciformes; family Psittacidae; genus Amazona; species Amazona ochrocephala. Next base: position 37,002,352 of record CM077909.1, on the reverse strand, counting down.
GAGCTCCAGTCTTGTTTCTAAGCTCAGCTAGGGGAGTGTTTAGTATGTAGGCAATAACTCTTCCATAACACGTCTCCAGAGCTGTTGTTTACACATGAGCAAAGTTACATATTTTCAAAAATGAAAAGAGACTTGCAAATGTACTGTCTGTTTATAGATGTAACAATATTAAATCCTAACAGTCAAGCAACATGAGTAGTAAATATGTGAAGTAACTTAATCTACATTGCTTGCTTGCAAAATCTGTTGCAAAAGATTTTAAGGAAAAATATTTTATATTTGTACAGATTTAACTTACTTTTGTCAATAAATCCTGATTTTCTTCAGATACATAAAATGCACAGCCCATCTCTGCACAAATGCACAATTCCTAAAACAACCCAGTTACTGTTTAAACAGTTAGTATAAATAATGAACCACTCCATTACCAAGAATATAAATAAATGTAGACAAGTAAGGGTTCTCTAGAGCTGAAAGTTTAGGTTATGAAAAAACTTCGACAGCTGTAATTTGTAGGTCCTTGTAGACTGAGGGGTGTGAGTGATGTAAATGCTAGAAAGTTGACATTTAATGTATGTCTATTTTGTCATTTTGCCAGAATTCAGGACATCACTGTTATTTTTCTTTACCTGTGTACAAATTTTGAGTAGGGCAACATCTGGCAGAAAAAATCCATAATATGCCTTAAGCTTTGAAGTGCTGTAGACAGTACACAGTGCTCTGCTGCATGATGGGTGATGAGTCAACATTTTAGAGGAGTCTGGTCATAAACGTATTTTCCCTGGGTAAAACTAAGAAAGAAAGGAGAGCAAAAAGTATTAATTGAAATTTATTCCTTCACATGTTAAGATTTAAAGCTAAGTTAATAGCAAAAGCTAGTTGATTCAGAAGTGTGCATCTAATTAAATCATAATCTAAAAGTCTTATGCTTAGCTGGTTGAAGAGATATAAGACCCTAGTATCTGAGCCTTTAAGACTCCGTGGCTTAAATGTGCATGGAAACAGCTCAGTTCTCCCCTCTGCCCTAAAGTAACCACACACCTGTGAACCACGGTGAACCACCGTGGAAAATGGCTTAACCAGTGCCTCAGAAGTTTGGTCAGTTTTGGTGAGAACATAACTTTTTCAGACCTAACTTTAAGCCCGCAAATTTAAATATTTTTATTAGGTTTATTGCAAGTCCTTTGGCTAAAGTTGGTAAAGTGAAAGCATGAGGAAGGTTCAGAACTTTTCTTGGGGTGGGGGGAGGGAAGAGGGAGAGAGTGGGAGGGAGGAAAAGATGGATGAAGAGAGGGCAGGCTGACCATGAGCACACCAAGGTGAAATGTATACTTGGTCCTGGGAATTCTTTAAATAAACAGAGAATGGTTCATATTTTATGGCTCCTGTCCAGAATATTTACAGAAACACTGTAGTCTGTGCTGTCAGTCTGAGAATGACTACAAAAGCAATAATAAACTACCCAGGTGCTGTGCTGTGTTAGTGAAGGTATAGAATTAAAGCAGTACGTTCTTCTTAGCTGCCTGTTTCCAAACACTCAGAAGAGAATCTCTTTGTTCACAAGGATGCTTTTTCTTTTTCCTCCATAAATGTGCCTTTTTTTTAATTGTTGTTTTTAGACTACCTGTTTTGATTAGACTGCAGAATCTTCGCTTTGTTTGTTGCAATACAATAGTGACATGTTTCACAGCAAACAACTCTGCTGTTATTGAACAGACTGCTAAACCATATTTGTCAGGGTAGGGGTAGCCACCCAAGCATTCACCCTTCTAAGAAAACAACTGCTATGTGGGGAAATGCATATGATCAGAAAACAGGTTTATTAATAGCTCTATTAGTTCTAGTGGTATCAGGGATTTTGAAAGTGCTTCTGAACAGTAAATAGCAGCTTCAGAGCCCGTTTGCATAAGCACTGGTCAGTGTGACAGTGATAACCCCTTTGATTCCTCATTCCCAACAGCAGCAAACCTTATGGTATGCACAGAAGAGACAAAGCTGGCTGATAGAGTTTATCTCCCTTACATCTGCCTTTGGAAAGCTTTCTGCAGGCTACCTGGGGAATTTGCAGCTCCAGGGAGCAGGGATGGAAGGTGCTAAGAAGTATGTCCATAGTATTGCTGCCCTGCTCCACTTCAAGAGCAGCAGCTGTATAACTTCAGGCTTTCTTTACTGTCTTTGGGATGTAAAGCATGTATGGCACATGTATGTGTATGTATGGCACCTTCTAAGGAGCTGATCGGGGGAATTATTTTCACTATCAGAATTTCTTAATTATTTCTATGCATAATAAAGATAATGTCTAATGACCTCAACTGTAGCTAAGGGAACACAAGTACAAACAGGAAACAAAGCATTTTTGTCTGTGTTTATCTGATAGAAATCAAGACTTAAAGGTGAAAAGATGGCAGAGACAAGAATTAGTACACCAGGTTTCCTGAGAAACTGCAGCTTGACATGAATGAATGGACTCTGATTAATACCCCAATTTTCCCCATAAATAAAAGAAAAAAGCATTTACTGACTTAAACATTTAAAAACCTGACAATTTCTTGGGTGTAGCAACTGCTTTCTGCTAATCTAATAAAAATACCTTTTCAATTGCTTGGAATTTTTAACTGTATATGTCTTGATCACCTCTGGCTGACAGTATTTGAGAGGCAGTATAAATGAAAATGGCTAAAATGTCTTATTTTTGAAAGCTTTGAAATTTGAAGGATTTTTTTTTTCCTAATACATCTTTTTCTAGGTGGATGTGACTTTTTGAATTTCAAAGGACTTATCACTTGTAAAACTAACACAAAACATTATTCTCCCATCCTAAAGATATGCTTCTGTAGGCCCATTGAGCAGGATATAGCAAAGAATTAACGTATGAAATTTTGACACATGCCTGCTTGTTTCTGTCCTTGAGTCCTGTAATTGTCTTCAAATCAGTTATGCACAAGTTTTACTCTTGAAAGGATTTCCCACAAGTAAAATATCAGAAATTGTCACAAAATTGTATTAGCTAATATTACGAAAAAAGCTGAGGTAATGCTGCATTTTAGAATATCATTCCTATTCTTACAAAATTACAAATTAGTCTCTAGATGCCCTCCAGGGAAGTCTAAATTTTGTTCAGGCTTTTTTATACTCTATTGACAGAAATGGGATGAGTAGTAATTAACAGCCTTTGTTACCACTGCTGTTTTCCAACCTGTGCTCAGTCTCCCAGAGCTCTTTCTCTCAAAAGCTTTAGCTAAAAAGTCTGTGCAGGAAAATGTCGTCATAAAGGCTTCACCTTACTTTATTATTCTTTGTTAAAGAGTACTGCACCTAAGCAGCTTCTTTTGAGTGCTTAGGCACTGGAATGAGAGAAAACTACAGAAATTCAGGGATACTTGCATCTTATAGAATATGATTTTGATCTATATACCTTGTTAGGCACACTTTTTGCAGTGAACTGACATAGCTGGATCTTATCCTAACCTAGCTGGTATGCTAGCACTTTGAGTTTGGAGTCTGGTGTTGAGTATTAAGTTCTTTACTAGAAAAGCAAAATGCATATTAAAGTGTTCGGTTCTTGATTTGCTTGCTGTCATTGTACTGGAGCTCTTTAATAGTATTGTCATAAATTTCTTAAAAAAAAACAACAAACCCAACAAATACGCAGTATAGCAATCAGAATGCAATAAATCAGAATGTGATTCAACCTTTTGTAGTAACGAAAGCAGCAAGCATCAAATTTTACCATAAATTTTAAGTCCACAAAGAATTACTGTTTTATGACTCAGGCCAATAAGGTCACTTCAAATCTGCTTAAAAGCCTCGTTACAGTAACATAATACAGTATATGTGTTGCCTTTCCTGTTTATGAAGCAGTTTCACTAAGTCCTGCCAAACCAAGTTACAGAAAGTTTGCTGTAGCCTTTGTCTCAGGAAAAGTGATGGGTAGAAAGGTTGATTATGGTAAGTCCCTCTGTGACTACTGGAAGTTGAGTTTCTGTGCTGTGGCAAGGATATGTGTTCTTCAAAGCTGATATTTGGAGTCTTTTTCATCAACATAATTTAATTTTACTTCTGCTATGTTGTAGACCTTTTCCTGGAAAGGGATTTATGCCAGTTAAGGACTCCATCTGTCACTGTTCTTTCCTCAGGCTTCTGTTAGCAGTTGTAAGCATGCAAGACCTCCAATGCCAGATACTCAATTCTGACTTCTCTTTCAATTTCGGGAAATTTATATTCTTTTACAGGTTCTGGAGAGACTGATTTGGTTTTTGTGTGCTTATTTTTGTGCAGAAAAGGGGAAAAATAAAAGGGAGAAATATGTATATGTAGTACAGCCTGTTGTATTTTCTCTATATGCACAATATTTTTTTCCTATTCATTTATTGTATTTAGATTGATATGTCTTGTTTGCGTGTTCAAGTTTATCACTGCTTCTCTCTGTTACAAAGACTGGTATATGTGTGTTAGTGAGGCAAATATGAGAAAAAAAAAATGAATTAATTTACCTTGTGTTATAATTTATGATTTTCAGCATTAACAGTTTGACTGGCTTTCGGTTTAATGGGGGATAGGTATGTTCATAAGTGTACACAGAATTTTCTTTTCCAAGGAATTACAGTAATTTACTGACTTTTTTTTTCAAAGTAGGAGAACATGAAAATAGTATTAAATAAATAAAATGAAAATATTCTTAGAGTATTTTAGAAGTTTCAGATATGAACTTCATTAACCTAGGAATCAAATTAATAGACTTTTCTTATGATATTTTTCTTCTGAAAAGTCATATAGCAAAAACGATGTCTCTGCCACATTGCATAGTCAGGAGGTACTCATGGACAGCCAAGTAACTGAGCAGAGCACTTAATAACCTATTATCTGTACAGTATGTTCTTTATCAAACAAGTGAGTTTAGGTATTTCAAATTAGTATGTACAAGACAGAATACAGAGACAGAGCAGAGCACAACAGACGAGCCAAGAATGACAAGGTCGAGGCAATATATCAATCGGTTGGCTTTCTGGGTCACAGTAGTTATAAATATTTGAGAAGCCATTCCAGGAGTAATACAAAGTTCTTTGTTTTGGTTTAGATCTTTGGCCAGATCTTATCTACATTGGTAGATCTGGACTGTAAATCACCAGTTCTCTTTCATCTTGGCTGCTTTGTAAAGAAACTAAGAGGCAGTAAGTAGTGGATTTAGTGGAAGTTCCCAAAGAAGCTTTTTCCCAGTGTATTCTTTATTTCATGTCTAGCAATAGAAAGTGAAGCACATGCAAATAATCACTCTGGTCTTTTCAAAGATGCATTTCTTAAGTGCATTAGCTACCTACCACAGCAGGTAGCCAAAGTTTAGGTTGTGGTTAGCGTCTCACTTGGTGCTTTGAACAGAATTCCCTAAGTATTTTTCCACAGCATGGAAACATTCATACATACCAGGAAAAACACCCTCCCGTAATTTTAGGAAGACAGTAACTGCTACCTAATGCAGGTTCTCTGCCAAGATTTAAAAGTTGGCTTTAGCTGAATTTTATTTCCGAATATGTAGATTCTCCCAAAATTCCCCGTCATGCTCCCAAAGAGGAAGAAACAGCTGGATGCTCACAAAAACAACAAATCCTCTCCGCCCAAAAAAATACACAACAAAACCTGAACCAAAACATTGTAAATAACAAATATTTTAAAAAGGTAAGTAAGTGCTGAGAAATTAATGCCTGATAGTACTAGAGAAGAAAAAGCTCTGTTTGTGTGAAACTAGTGGCAGATATAATAAACTTTCCTTGTCTTTGGTACCATGATAGATCACCACTGATCAGTTTAATCTCTGTGACTGCTAGCAATGATAGCTAGTGGCTGCTAATTCTTATGGTAGTTGTTTATCATGTAAATATTATTTACTATGAATGAGGCTGAGCCCCAGGCAACCATCAGATAAGTATTGTTATTGCTGTGAAACTTTGTCAGGTTAAACTCCAAGCAAATGAGCTTATTTCATAATAGAAAGCCTATGCTTTTGATGGGAAACAAACTGTTGGCTTTCTTTTAATGTTGAGTAGTGTCGGCACAAAATGATCAGATGAATGAAAAGAAACATGCTCTACTTTGAAGTCATCTTGCCAATTGCCTTGTAGCGTTGTGAGTTCTCCCCTTCCACGCTGCTTGTCTGGGCATGCTGCAGTCACTCCTACAGCCTGGCTCCTTTTGAGCTTGAGTGAGCCCCACATCTGTCCATGCTGAGCTGAAACTGCCATCTTCTCCATTTCTGAGAATTCCTTCTCTGAATCAGCTCATGTGCCAAATACCACAGATCACAGCCTGTGCAGTAACACAGAACAAGCTGGTAATTATCTGATGGGCTCTGTACCAGCCAGACCTGTGAAATTCACATAGTGCAAGAAAAGTGGTTTAACTATCTGTGCAAGCAAGAATGGAAAGATTTTATTCTACTTCCTTTTTAATACCAGAGGAAACCGGTCAGTATTTTAGAATATACCCAGTACGGAGAATAAATAAGAGCATTTGCAGTTAAGAAGTTGCCCGTTAAGCTTAGTAGTTTTCTGTCTTTCAACTGCACCATAAGTGCCAACGATGCATGCGTTGCTTCCATGTATATCATACAACATAAAACACTTCTGTTGAATCTTCATTATCAGCAAAAGTCTTAGATTCTATTAGATATACTTAGATCACATACAAAAATCATGTAATTTCTTGATGCTATTCTGTGTTGTAGTGGCTGCTTTGATTGTTGTGTATATTCTGATTCTAGCATCCTCTCCTGCTTATCAGAGTTAGCAGTCTCTTTCTGTACTTCGGAGCTAATGCAATTTTAGAAATTTCCACAACTAACATGAATGAAGGCAACTGCTTAAATACTTGGAACAATTTATTTGGCAATTGCTCACATTTGCTACAAGTTCATATGTGAGGGCATTTAGATCAGTATGGTTGGCTTTTGCTTGCAAAACTTTATGGTAATGTATAAAACAAGTAAGTAATACCTGTGCAAATATTTGCTTAAGGATAATGAAAACCACAGCTGTCCACTTTGATTGAGTAAACAGTGGTTGCGAGGGAATGTATCAAATATAAAAGGAACATTTGGATCTGAGCAGAATACCTGCTATGTGTATTTTGAAATGTTGAAACATAATAAAATGCATGAAAATGGAATAGAAATGTGTCCCAATTTTAATTCTCACTGTAAAGAACGTTCTGCATTAAAACATAATCTGTTTCAATCCCAAAGTTGAGAGATCTGCATTATGGCTCAGAAGTGTTAGGAATGAAGACCAGCATGTTTGGCAGTTGCTTTGAGTAGCTGTTGGCTTTTGTGTGCTTCACACTTCAGCGTGGAACCAACCATTTCTCCAGCAGAAAAATGCTGCTGGTTGCACACAGCTTGTTTCACTCCCATCTATGATTATGACTGAAATAGTTAACTTACAGATCTGAGCTTTTTGTTGCATTTGTGAAAAATAAGAGGCTATCACTTCAAGTGAGTGCTTTTTTGAAAACACTTCTATGAAATCTCTGCTGTGGTGTATGTGACTTTCATACAAGATTTGTTCAATATCTGCATGAGTAAGAATCTGAGGTCATGGCTCAGTGCCACAAGTTAGCCTTGTTACCTAAAATTAGGTTGTGTGTGTTGTTTCTCACTTGTATGTCATGAAAACAGGTGGTTTAAAGCCATGGTATTTTTGATGGTGTAGAAGCAAAATGCTCCCATGTTATAAACAAAAAAACCTGTCAGCCCTGCTGTCACAGTAACATGAATGTGGGAAAGCCTGTAGTTTGCAAAATAGGAGCGCATACATGCAAGATTCTGTGCTCTTTGATGGGAAGATGCAATTGTGAAAGTGCGCTGCGCTTCACACCAAGTGTTGCCCTTTTGAATTACTATGTCATTTAGGAATGGCCATTCTGGCCACTGTCACTGGGACTGTGACCAAGTTTTCTTTCAGTTCTTTCACTGTCCACCCACTGAAAATGACATGTATCCACATCTGGAAGCACTCTGCTCACTCTGTTTTCCACCTCAGGGCTCTACTCTCTTTTTATAATTGTTTTTAGGAAAAGTATAAGCAAATACTATCACATCTCTTTTCACACAGTCAAGTGTTTCTTGGCTCTGTTAATTAAAGACAAATAACAAAAAGGACTGTATCAAAGTACACTTATGCATCTGAGCTATTCACTTCCTCTCCCCTCCTCCCCCCATCAACACAGGTAGTTTAAACAAAAGAAATGGAAATTTCTGTCAGAGCAGACAGCCATTGTGACTTTATTGTACACATTTAGTCGTAATCCAAGAAGTCAAACAGATTCTGCAGTAAAAGATTTTTCCTATAGAGACTGGACAAGCAGCTCTTAGAAATACTGTAGTTTAGATACTTGCTCTCAAATGAAGACATATAAATGTTATTAATATTATTTAAATAAATAAATCCATACTGTGAAATGTTGAGAAGTCCATTAAATAATGTCTCTTTTAAACTTTCAATTAGAATAACTGGTTTGCATATTTCAATGGCTAAAATATAGATCCAGTGTTACCTTCCTTTACATCCTGGCATCTTTTCTTATCTTTGTCCTAAATTTTCTGCACACAGGCAAATGTGCACACACACATACATTCACACAGTCATATTTAGTCACCAACAGTATTTGCACTGGTCACAGGTGTGGGGAGTGCCCACTTATGACTTGTCTGGCCATCGCACTTGCATGCTAACTTGCTCAATTCCTACTTGTTCGATGGCTGTCAGTACAAGCTGAACTGTTAGTGGGGAAGAAACATTACCGTATATAGAGTATAACTGATTACTCATGGTATTGAAAGCTTTCAGTAGAAAATTAAGAATTTTAAGCACTTGATCAAGAAACCAAGGTAATTCATGTTAAAGATACCCTCTTTGAAAATTCAATCCAGTATATTTAACTTTATGCCAACTGGTCATCAGCAAAACGTAGGGTAAGAAATAATTTTGACTAGTGAGCAGCTGCTTCTCTTTGATCACAGTATTTGATGTTGCATATTAGCAGCGTACCTTGTAAAATCATATTCTAATACGACTTAGTGGAGACAAATCTCAAGAGGGCAGGTAGAACGCCATATAGCCAGATGCATCCTTTTCTGTCTTCTTGGGTCTTTAAAAAAAATGTGATGCTTGGTGATAGGAAAGAACATGAGCATCTGTTTAATTATTGTATATAGGGATGAATATCATCCTATCATTAACTCATTTGCCAGCCTTTGCTTCTTAATATATTGATCACTCAGGCCTCCTGCCTGGGTCTCCAGGGTTCTCAAATCAGTATTTTTTGTCGGGCACTGGGGTTTCAGAATTAATTATTCACTGGTATACACTGTATCCTTTCTGTCAGGAAGATGGCTATAATACTTACCCATAAGTACTATTATAATTCAAAAAGTGCTTTTAGTAATATGAGCGTGTTATTTACGCTCACTATTTTCCAGAAAGGGAAGTAGCTGGTTGTAACCAGCCTGCTTTCCAAGACTGGAGCTGCAATTCCTGGTTATGAAACACAATTAGAGAGTGAAACCCAAACAAAATGTAGCAAGGTGGTTTTTTTTTTGTTTTTTTTTTTTTTTTTTTTCTTCACATTTACAGTAGTTCCTCTGCCAGTAGTTGTTCACCCCATCAAAATAACCATTAGGATAGGTAATAGCAGCTTCTACTGTATTCTGTTATGCTCAGTTGTGATCTGCGTTGTTTTTATATTGCCACCTAGACTGAGGGAGATTAATGTTGTTCTGTTTCAAATACAGGAAAGCATTTAAGACTGTGCCTGAAAATAAGCCCATTTTCTGTGTCTGACTAGGAATGTTTTTCTGAATGGGAGTCTTACAAGATTTCAGCCTAAGGCTGCAAACAGGACTGGCGTTTTTGGATTCTAAATTATTTTTCAGAAAAAAAAAAAAAGAGTGCTGTGAAAATCGTTGTTTATCCCAGTTGATGGAGTGTTATACTCATAAATCATGATTATTTTCAGCCTTTTGGTTGAGACTATTTTGTTTTCACAGCCAGAAGCAGTAAAATAATCAATCATAATGCCATGGATAATTATCATGTTGCTTGGTGTTCTTTGAGCTACTGCAGGTGTGTTCAGAGCCTCTATTGGTTGTGTTTAAACTGTGATTTTACAGCTGAGGTGGTGAAGAGCTTTGGAATGTACCCACATTTTTTTTTTTAATGTTCCTTTCTTAACGTAATGCATTACTAACAAAGATCATTTATTATGAAATCCAGAATTACTTGTGTTTTTATTACAGTTCAAGGCTTTTATATACTCCTTGGTATATTGACTTGAACTGCCTAACATGTAGTTGTACAGAAAAGCTATGTTTATGATAGCTAGTAGACTCAGTTTCATTGTTGCTAAATTGGAAATGACATTGAAATGCATTTGTGGTTTAAAAAACCTCAAGTATTTAATGCTGTAAATACTGTGGAGTTCATTCTTATTTATTAAACATTCAGAACAGTTTTACTGGCATAATTACATCTTAATTTGTTTCCAAGTAGTCCTTTAATTTTTGCTTTTCCTTACTAGAAGCAAAGCTAGTTGTCTGCAGTGACTGTAGGGTTTCTCTGCCACATTGTGCATGAATAAGGTTTAAGTCCATGATCAGTTCAAAGTGGCATAAATCACCACAGCCATCAAAAAACTCTCTCCCTCCTTTGCTTTGCCTCAGCTTCTTGCTTCCATGCTGCTTCCTTGCTTCTGCTGACTCAAACGCTAAAGGCAGCTGCACTGGGAACCATATCAGGGAGATAACCATTCACCCTCTCAGACCCTGGGCAACTGAGGTACAAAAGATTAAGGGATACTTACTGCAGACAGAATATTTGGATGCTCACGTGTTTTTGAAAATCCTGGTAGACATCTGTCTGCATCTTTTGGCATCGCATGCGTTTAGCAATCTGGCCTAAGGTGACTTGGCCAGGACTTTGCAGGAAGTCCTAAGCATTGAAAATAGAATTTGGATATTTATTTGTGCAGGTTGGGTTCCTATTTAATAATCCCCATTCTTTGTTGCAAAATAAGAGGAGATGGACTTTATTGTAACTTTATCAAAAAAAGTGTTTTGGCTGTGAATTAATACGCTCATTTGTAATCTAAAGCTTGTCATCTTCAGAACTTGGCTGTGCACTAAACCTGCTGACTTAAAATAAGTATCTGTTTTTCCATGGGTGCTCTCTGGTTTACTGCAGTGTTGCAGCAGCTGTTAATAAGGGTTTTTCTGTGAATGAAATCTGAATAAATCTTTATGTTTGGTTTGTCTCACTAAAATCTCTAAACTCTCATTTTAAGTAGCATATATGATTTGCAAGAGGAAGAATCTAAGTTATTTCATAGCTAAGCTTGATGCTAGTTGTATTATTAAGGGCTAAAGACTGATAGTACAATTGAAAATGCAGCTGTGTGGTTAATGTAAAATATGCATTAACAGTGTGAGGCATTAAAATAAATTGAAGTATTCACTAAAGTCTGCTTGAATCCCTGGTAATAATATTTTAAATGACTTCTCTGATTTTATTCTTTTCACACTGACTTCATAGTACTTGGTGAGGCACCTGGCTGGTGATTAAGAAGATAAACTGCATCTTCAGTTTACTTTTTCCTGTTTTGAAGGCTCTGTGTGGAAATCAGGAATCATTCCTTCTCTACAATTTCGTGCTGATGGCTAGCTGATTTCTTTTACTGTGTTCAGAGTGATTTGGTGGTAGGTTAATAAGGTTTGTTTTAATTTACAAAATCAAGTCACAAAGTTCCTGCAGGAGCCTCATGAAGTCTGTAAGGCAGCTTTTTTGTCATCAGCTAGTCTATCATAGATCAGTCTGTGAACACAGACATTACCAGTAGCAGAGATTGATGCAATATGCAGATTCTCTTTTTACTTCTATAACTGACAAAAGGAAGTTAAAGTATAGGATTTTGAATCTCCATTAAGATTTTTTTTGAGAAATTACATGCTTTAACATGTGTGTCTTTGGAATTCTATTTTAAATCAATGAAAAATTGTCAGTTCAAAATAAATAATGAAACCCTTCTCATTGCTACAGATCATAAACCTCAGATCTGCCTTAATCCCCTGATGTAGTTCCCACATATTGCAACAGAGTGCTTTTCCCAATACTGATATGAATCCATTTCAATGTAGCTACAAGGCAAAATAGAAAAAAAAAAAAAAAACACCAAACAACTAAAGAGGGTAAAATTCACACTAATGGAACAAGAGATTTGCTGATTTGCTTAAATAAGGAATGCTTATAAATTGCAGGAATTTATTCTGTATAACTCAGCCCTGGCTCTTGTAAAAGGTTTCTTGTCTGTGTTTTCTACCAGCTTTCTGAAGGTTCTGTGACTTGCAGGCTGGCTTTGATTTTACTTTAAATATACTTATATAATGTTATTTTGATGTTAGAGCAGGCTTAGAAAAGCATACTCTGTTTCTAATGGTCTCATAGTGAGAACTATTTATTACTATGAACTTAAATGAAAGTAATTCTAAAGCATTTCAGATGGCTAAAGAATAAATTTTAACTAACTAGTTAACATACTGTCCTGTGAATAATATGCTTTGCAAGCTGATGGTAAACTAAGTGCCTATTTTTCAGACCTCACATTTGTCTGAGTAGAGCTATGACAAAAAGTGCAGGTTACTTTCCCCACCTTCAGCTATTTTTATGTGAAGCTGCAGCAGTTGAGCAACTTGTGCTGTGGAGGTCCTAATCTGCCATCACTATGAAAGGGGTGCACTGATTTTATGCTACAAACTGCATCTTTTGTGGACTATTCACCACCCTTTACAGGTCTGCCAAGCCCACTCTGCAATTGGTTGCCAGGGGCTGCAGATGTTGGAAAAGAGAAATTTCAATGAAAGGGCCTGATTCAGCAACCCAAGCAGCCTGCTTCCCCCAGCCAAAGTAATCAGATTGGCAGCTGAATCAACGGGTACAGTGGGCCCTTTGTTTGGGAGCTCCAGAGGTTAGTAATTGACAGAAGGTCAACAAAGTTTTATGAAGAAAAGAACAGAATATTAGAGGGTATTAGGCTGAAGAGAGAGTTTGGTAGTTTTATGTTATTGGAAGAAAGTTAGAACCTGAGTCAAGGGTTACAGCTGCAGGAAGCCTGAAGTTGCATGTTGCTGTTTAAATGTAAAAATAGTTTCAGCTCAAGAAACAGTTTTATTGATGAGTGGAAGGAATAGCTGAACAAAAATCTGCAGTTTTCCTAATGGTAGTTGTATGCAATTGTTAGTGTTGAAGGATTTATTTGTAGGCTTTATTTATAATGCTAGAAGGATGGTTGTTATTCTCATAGCATCATAAGACTGAGAAAAAATCTTAATCTGTCCTGTTCATCCTGGGAGAAGAAATATTAGCTGTATCTATGCCATGTCATATGCAATACATGCTTGCCTAATCTGCCACCCTGAAAAATTTCATTCACTGGGACCTGTACGTTTGAAGAATGCTAGCTCTCAGTCCATGCTTAATGTCCTTCAGACTAAGCATGGGTAGTAGTAATTTATTTTTTCTTTTTATTGGACATGTTTGTAGACCAGCCTTATGACACTAATTGTAGTATTTCAGTTTTACCTGTATCCATCTTAAAATGGAATACAAAAAATTGGAGAAAGCGCTCCAGGGCCTTACTAGCACTGAGTAGACTGGGAGGATTACTATTGTTTATGTGTTCCAGTATGATGTTTTCTGTGTTTGCAATAGCCTGAGATTGTTGATGTGTGTTCAGTTCTAATCCACGGAAGCCAAGTCAGTGTTGGCTTCTATGCTCATTATTGCTCATCTCCCTGCTTTATTTTAAATACTTAAAAATAACTTCTTTGCTCCATTATTTTCCAGGAATTGAAGTTAAGATGATGAGTCTATAATTCTCTGGCAGTCTTTTTCACCCTTTTTAATAAATAATAGGAAATATTTGTGCAGTTTCTCATATTTTAAGATTTCGTATGTGCTCTGCAAGAATTAAAAAGCAGTTATTAACATTGCATGGCATTGCATCAGCCAGCCCTTAACTGCTCTAAATTAATCAGACCCACTTTGGTTGAAAATACCTGAGTTCATTATTCTCTTCCTGTGTGAGGCTGAGTCCTTGGTTTATCCCTGGTATCAATTATAATAACTTCCTTCTTGTGACTGGCTTTTTGATGAAGATTAATGTATTGTTTTGATGTCTGATTATGGCCATGAGCATTTTGAAATGTTTGTTGCAATTACCTCTCAAGTAAGGAATGATCTGTGAACTCATAACCATTTCAGAGGGAAAAATTTAGTTCTCTTATGATGAATAGCATATGCCCTGTGATTTGACACTGTGATCATTTGGACAATTTATTTTTCAAATGTGTGAAAGAACATTCCTTTCTCAATAACACAGGATGCTTGCTTGTGTATTTTCTTTGTCACTAGTGCCTAAAATGGAGCAATGGGGCTACCTGTGCTGGACCTTGTCAGTAAGCAAATGGTCCTCATATTTTCAGGAGAACTGAATTGACAAAAGAAGTGATAATTATTTATATTCAGTTTGGAAACGATTTTGTATACTGCTGGTTTTCTTGCTGCAGTTTGCTATATTAAGTCAAAGGAAGAGAATGTATTTTGTACATCACAAATATAGAACACTGACTTCAAATATGGTTTCTGTTTTGGAGTTGGGATTTTCCTTTAATTGAAGTAACTTCCTTTACTGCCCTGAAAAGTTAAGAAATACTTTTTGTGTTGATAAGCAGTTTAAAAGAGGTACTGTTTGCAACATCTTCATTTTACTTGACCATGTGGTTCCTCAAAAGAGGGGTATTCATGTGGATCTGAACTGTAGTGCATCTGGAAAATACATTGTCCAGTACTGGCAATTGGCATTCCGGCTGAGTTGTGGTTATGTTGAAGTCTTGTTTGGTCATGCAATGTGCAGGGAGGACAGACACTGGTGATCTTTTCTACCTGGCAGTATCACAGTAAATTCAATTAGAGAAGTGGGTGTTCAGAAATAAGCCATGATACATTTAATGTCTAAGCAGAGAACATATGCAAGTGAAAAATGTGAGAGTAACCATGGTGGAGCAGATGAGAGATCAGTGCAGTCCTGTGTCTTTGCTCCAATGGCAGCAAAAGAAGATGCTCCAGTAAAAATGGAAGAAGAGGTCTAGTGTGCATAGTAATCTCTATGCTGGATATTTACCTAGCCTCCAGCCGTTTTGAGCTCAGGGACTTAGTTCGCACAGGATTTCTGTGAATTAGTTAGTTCTGCATGGATTTTTCTCCATTAACTTGTCCAGTCTCACCTGTAACATATGTGAACTGTGCCCACAGCCTAACTACATATTGTTTGAGAAACTTTATCTAGTTTTAGCTTTGTTTTGAAATTACTTTTTGCTGGTTTTCCCTCATACTGCTGTTTGCTTTACTGAGAGATTGGTTCCTCCTAAGACTCACGCCTCCATAGAACTTTGCTGTAGTTGACCTTAGCCAACTCCTTCCCAGAGTGACAAGTCCTGGCAGCTGTATAAAACCTGGTTTATAACTTTAATTATCCTTACTGCTTTTCTCTGAAACTCTTCCAACTCTTCTGTACATCTTTTGAGGTGAGAGGACCTCAACAGCATGCAATGTTCAGTGGGTAAGACTCTACTTCTTGCCAGTCTGTGCTGATAGTATGACATGTGAGGTTCAAATATTGAGCATTTCTCTCCTTACCAGTTTTTAATAATGACTGTTTGTGGGTTGGTGTTGTTCTGCCAGCTTAGGGTCTTGCAAGTCTACCTTTTTTCTTAACATTGTATGACAATGCTATATTTGTAATAGATAAGCAAAAAAGATGTAACTGTCCAATATCTTTGTTGCATCTAAAATCAGTGTAATGAACAGTTATATTTTTTCTGGCTTACTGATCAAGACTGACAGTGAAAGTTTGACACCTAAAATAACTTCATGGAATTTTCTCCTTTTCAAGCAGTGGAGCAACACATAATGCTCCTAGGAAAAGGTGCAGGAAGTAGGAACAATAAAAGCAAAATGGGATACCCTTACTGAAATATTGACTAACAAACTGGGAAAAGGAACTTCAGTTAAAAATCAGATGACACTGCAGAGAGTTGGTGATGGCACTTGATATAGGGTGCGCCTGCACTACAGTGAAGGAAATTGGATTAAAAATGGCAAAAAAACCCCATTACCTGTTGAGGAAAACATCATGGATTTACTTGTATAAGGAAAAATGTGCTAAGTTATTAGTGCAAAATCAGAAAGAACTGAGAGTAATAATTCAACAGGAATATACAGCTTTTTCCTTCAAGTTCTTCACAGCAGCAGGGTTTAATTCTGTTTAATCCAAGAGGAAAAGATTTCATTTGGTTGTAGTGACTAGTTTGTCATCTGATCAAGAATCAGTTATGGTGTAAAAAACTTCATATTGATAAAAACTTTTCAGTGTTTGTGTTACAGAAGCTTTAGGGTTAAAGCTTGGAATTAATTATAAATGTGGTCAATGTGGAATTTTGCAGATTACAGAAAATGTACATATTTCTTTCATAGAAGCAAGTTTAAGTGACAGATCTGGTTTGTGTTTATAAATTCCAAAATACATGAAGGACTTTCAGTTTTAAATTTGCTTCGTTATAGAGGCTTTGCTGGTAGGTGGTGTCAATGGTTGGTAATTGTTCTCTGGTAAAGAACATTGGAGATTAAAGCACATGGAGATTAATGTTTTTTACCAGACATAAACACAAGAGTGAAACATACAAAAATATTATTGAAATATTTTAAAATCAGCAAATGCTATTGTTTCTTTCCATCTCTGTCTTGAAAAGTTTGAAGCAAATTAAGAGATAGAGGTCTGGGAAGGAGGGAAGCGAGAAAAAAAAATGTTTCTGTGTGCATTTATCTGCGCTTCCAAAGTTTTTTCCTGTTGTGAATTCTACTAAATGACTGAAGAAATAGAAATAACTGTTTTAAAATTCAACATGTGGCGTTAACCCAAAAGCACCACTCAGAACACAACCAAGTGTGCCTAAGAATGGGCTCCTACACGTAGTGTTTCATTCGGTGTATTTTGGTGGATCATGATCACCGGAACAAGCAAAGTGCAAGTACTTGGGAACTAAAAGAACAGGCTTGATATTTTTTTTTTTTTAATTTTAGTTTTTAATCCAGTGTCTCATCTTGGATTTATATTCCTTGTGGTCAGTAAATGTTGCTGTCCCATTATTAACTTCTGCAACATAGGGGAGGTCAAGCAGAAGCAGCGGGATAGAGGTGAACTTGCCTTGCTGACCATTGGTAAAAAATGAGATGTGATGTATCTCTGCTGAAATCTGACATATCCCTGTCATGCGTTCATCCATTCATAGCAGCCTTCCAATACCTGAAGGGGGCCTATAGGGATGCTGGGGAGGGACTCTTCATTAGGGACTGTGGTGAGAGGACAAGGGGTAATGGGTTTAAACTTAAACAGGGGAAGTTTAGATTGGATCTGAGGAAGAAATTCTTTACTGTGAGGGTGCTGAGGCCCTGGAATGGGTTGCCCAGGGAGGTTGTGGATGCTTCATCCCTGGCGGCGTTCAAGGTGGGGTTGGACATAGCCTTGGATGGCATGGTTTAGTGGGAGGTGTCCCTGCCCATGGCAGGGGGGTTGGAACTCGATGATCTTGAGGTCCTTTCCAACCCTTACTATTCTATGATTCTATGATTCACACTGGATCAAGCAAATCAACAGAAAAGTCAGGCACTGAGTCTCATACCCTCAGGGGTGTGAAGTTACTCTGTGGCGGGATCTACAGTGGCAATTTAAGATGCCACCACCTTGGCCACCTATTTCCATTTCTTCCTCCAGTCTGCAGATGAAAAGTATCATTTCACTGGCCTGTGCTGGGAATGGCAGAATATGTCTGCCCAAGCCTTAGTTGTTCCAATTTGAAAGACAATGTATTACCAGGGATATAGCACTGTCTTCACCATTACTCTGATTGGGGTGTCTGGGAATGAGCACACAAGTCATGTAGAATCAGTAGTACGGCCTGTGCAGCAGGAACCTTAATTCAACAAACTCTTTTTTCTTCCCAGGTGAAATGGAAATTCCAGAAGCAAATGACCCCTTAGGTCATGCAGATGGACTTGAGAGACCAATTCCAACACCTAAAGGTAAAAATCAATTGTAGTTACTTTTTCTCCAACATCCCCCCCCCCCCATATAAGCATACTTTAGAAAGGATCAGCAAAATTGTGTTATTATATTTCACCTGATTTACCTGTAAATACAAGTCTGTAAGAAAGGCAGAATTTATGACTTCATACTTCTGATTCTAAGTAGGGATAACAAGGTTACAGGAGTCTATAAAAGTTACTTTTTTAAGCATGTTCATTACTCCCACACCGGCGGATTGGATGTTTGCCCCAGAGGGCTATTATTACCTGTGTCTGACCCCAAAAGAGGGCTATTATGACCTTCCTGGCATATTTTCTGTTACATTGGTACCATGAAAAGAATTTAATTCTGTACAGTGCCATACTTGGCATCTATAGGTAAATCTTAAGCACTGGTATCTCTCAATATCTTTGGTTTGATATAATTAAATCTAGACAATGGAAGCACAGAAATACTTACTTTTAAAGTAGCTCTGTTAGAGATTTACTTTTTTTAAACAGATGGCAGTGGCAAAATTTCTAGTAACTTGTTAGATAGCATAAAATTGTATGATACTTTGTCACTTAAACTATAGGTCCAAATGCTTTCTTGGATCTGAAAATGCACATATTTACTGCGTGTTGTGAGTCCAATTACAATCTGGTACAACTTCCTAAATCAGGACATTTTCAGTGTTCTAACCAAAGAAACTTGTGTTCTCACTTGTAGTACAGATTTTTTTTATTTTGAGTGGATGCACTGCTATAGTAAAGTTAACACTTATGCTTAGAAAAAAGGTCAATTTTGTTAGCATAAGGAGCTCACCTTTTTGTCTTATGATTAGCATTCTCAGCAAGATGAACACATGTTAAAGCCTATGAAGCTCTGAAGTGCTGGTCAGATACACTTTCTTGAAGCTTCTACTTCAGAGGAACAAAAAGTTTGAGACTACCTTGGAATATAGTCTCTGTTCTCATAGATATCCAATATCATGTTAATAAGTGCTTCACTTGAATGCTCTTGAGGTTTCTTACCTTGACTATGCTTACCAGAAGCTATTTTTTCAGAATTTTCCATTAATTTCTATCCTTTATTAAATAAAAGAAGATGTATTCATGTTTGTGCATCTCTATGTTGTTACCGATCATCAGTGACACCTGATCATCATGTGTCCTTCCCATTTGGAAAGAAGACTTAGTATACTCCTCAACCCTTTTCACTTCCTGAAGCTCCCAAATTATTTTAGAGGATTAAACTTTGACCTCCTTTATGAGAATATATTTCACTAACAGTCATTCCTGTCAGCAATATTATATACTACAGTTGTTTTATTCACTCCACACTCACATCTGCACTAATTTTGATAGGAAGAGGTCCATGTTTAATCTTTAACTGCATCTGACAAGCTTGTTTACTTGGCAAGTTGGTCCCACTTTACTCTTTTGTTATGTCTGAGCTTTTAAAGGTACAGATTTAAAAGAAAACATTTTTTTTTCATATAACATTACTTGGTTAAATTCTTGCTGTTACAGTTATTTCCTTTTTTGCAGGGCCACAGGCAATACCTGTCTAAGGAAGTAATTAATCACATCTCAAACATTTCTACATCATAAGGATTTTCTGTTTCCTTCAGAAAAAAGAAGAGACCCTTGTTCTCATATGACTCAATGGTACTGAATCAGTTGTTAGTTGTTAGTTCCCAAGATGCCTGATCAGGAAATGGGTCTCTTTTTTTTGTTTGTTTGTTTGTTTTTGTTTGTTTGTGTTTTTGTTTTTTTGTGGCTACAAAATTCTCCAGAATAAGCAAAAATCTCTTGGTTGAAATTTTTTTGTTTCTTTGGTTAGAATGTTACCTTGTGTGTTCATATATCACAGTGAGGTAGCAGTTTTTGTTTTAAAAATATCATTGGACAGTTCTGCTTCAGAGTTTGTGTATACTGTTAAGACCATTAGAAAGAGTTCTTCAGCTTCTTTCATCACATCAACCTTTTTTCCTTCCTTGAGAAATGTTATTCTGTTTTGTTTATAACATCTTTTTTTTTTTTTTTTCTGATTGTAGAATAGACTCCAAATAGGCCTGAAAATAGTAGTAAATGGGCTTTACTAATGCCCAAAGTTAAAGCCACTTTAGAAGTACTAAGTGTATTGGTCACTTTCTGCTCTAAATTCTCCAGAAGTCCTGAAAATTGGTTCTGTCTCCAAAGAAGTAACCAGGTTAAACATTATTATTAATAATGTGCACTTTAAAAAAGTTGCAAGTCTCTTCCTACAAGTGAAGGTAGCCTTCTGATAGTTCATGCAATAGGACCATGACTTGGCTAGGGTTTTGAGGAGAATTTATCTTCCCCTGTTGCCTTTAAGTGAGCATCTGAATCACCAGAAGAACAGAGCCTCTCAGCAATGTTTCACAGAAAAGCAGAGCAGAACACTGAACATTTGCTGTAGAAGAATTTAGGGCTGCTTTGGAATAAAAACAAAAGATTTTAAGTCAAATCTCCTCACAGTCCAGTGAATCTTTGGAGAGATGTTGCTTTCTCTAATCTTGATTTCACTCACAGAACCACAGAATCATAGAATGTTTAGGGCTGGAAAGGACCTTAAGATCATCTAGTTCCAGCCTCCCTGCCATGGACAGGGACACTTCATGCTACACCATGTCATCCAAGGCTCTGTTCAGCCTGGTCTTGAGCACTAATGGGATCCAGGGATGGAGCATTTACATCTTTGTACAACCTGTCCCAGTGCCTCGCCAGCCCCACAGCATACCAGTCAAGCATCTCTTTGGTATCTTTCTGTTTTATAACAAGTACTCAAATGAACTCTTTTGGTTCCTAGAAAGTCTCCCCTGTTAAAGAGGCAGAACAGTGTCTGCTTCATGCTCCACTCTGGAAACTTGCTGCCTGGGGGATCTTGCTCTGCTCTCTGCCCACCTTCCCACACTTCAGCTTTTCCTGTTGCTGATGCTGGGGAAGGAGGAAGTTCTCTCTCTTTCTTTCACTGCAGCAGAGGGTTGGCCAGGACAAGGCCAACAGCAAACTTTCCTTTCTGAAGCCCAGAAGAGAAAAAGAACATACCTGTTCATCACAAACAAATGCAAGAGGTGTGACACAAGCTGAAAACAAGTTTTTCTTTGGTGATGAGCACTGTTGGTGCATCATCATGGAGAGGCTCACTGCTCTCAGTCTTATACTCTTTAAACAAGTCTAATAAAAGTATTGAAGGGTAAAATACAAACTCCTCATGCATAGATGAGCTCTCAGTAAAATTGTCCTGGCAGTAAAATTAATCTTACAGTAAAATAAATAATGCCGGATCATGGGAATGTTGGACCGATGCACCCTAAAAAATGCACAAGTAAGGACAACCTGCAATAGCTGAGACATTGAGTGAGTTTAGTTGCTCCAGTCAGCAGACCTTAACTGTAGTTGGTCTGGGAACTTACTCTGGTTCAAGAGGTATTTAAATAAATCCAACTTATGACTGGACATTGGCGGCTTTGACTTGACTAGGCTGAGAAAATTGGGGCTGTTCAGCCCGGAGAAGAGAAGGCTGCGTGGAGACCTCATAGCAGCCTTCCAATACCTGAAGGGGGCCTATAGGGGTGCTGGGGAGGGACTCTTCATTAGGGACTGTGGTGAGAGGACAAGGGGTAATGGGTTTAAACTTAAACAGGGGAAGTTTAGATTGGATATGAGGAAGAAATTCTTTACTGTGAGGGTGGTGAGGCCCTGGAATGGGTTGCCCAGGGAGGTTGTGGATGCTTCATCCCTGGTGGTGTTCAAGGTGGGGTTGGATATAGCCTTGGATGGCATGGTTTAGTGGGAGGTGTCCCTGCCCATGGCAGGGGGGTTGGAACTCGATGATCTTGAGGTCCTTTCCAACCCTAACTATTCTATGATTCTATGATTCTGTGATTCTATAACCTGTCAGGAATAACGCATATGTTTTCTAAAAGTGATGGCCTTTAATTTACAGTACTGGTGCCCCACATGTTATCTGTTGTAGTCAGAGTTTGAGTAACTGCTGTACTTGTCACTAGGGTTGGTGTAACTGCTGTATTTGGAGTTGGAGTAGCTGTGTTGTCTATTGGTGTCATCAGATCCAGAGACATTTTTTTTTCCCCTTTGGAGGTACTGGATAGTGTTGAACAGAGCTCTGTAAGCATAGGCCAAGCCCCAGCACATTGCCATGATTTGTCCCTCTCTGGTATGACAAGGATGACAACACACCTTATTTAAGGCAGGTCTCAAGGGTACCTAAATGCCATTCAAAACCTTCAGAACTCTCAAAAGATGCTGTAAATAGTTTGGTGGGGGGGCTGGGAACATAAGGGAATGTCTCCTTCATAGGTTGACGACCCGAGGAGGACAAAAAAAATGTGTAATTGGTGCAGCCCACTTACTCCATGTAGCATCGGTTGCATGATGTGTAAAGGAGATCCTGCCTTTGAACATCCAGTCCAACATGGGCATCCAGGGTGCCAGGAGGAGCTGTGCTTCAGTGCCTATCACTTCTGAAGCAGATCAAACCCCTTCATAGGCTGACAGTATCTCTTTTTCAGTTGGGGTATAGCTGGCTTCAGATCTTCTGTATCCTCGACTCCAAAAGCCGAGGGATCGACCTCGAGTCTCCCCTGGAGCTTTCTGCCAGAGGCTCCAGGTAGGACCATTCTCCCCAGCTCCAGTGTAGAGTACCACACCCTAACTGCACTTTTGTGCCCCCAAAAGATCGGCTCCTAAACAGGCAGTAGCCTAGAACAGGTGGTACATGCCTCTTCACAGTCTCATCTGGGAGTCAGAAAACAAGAAAACAAAATCATTCCACCTGGTAGAACTGAAAAATAAGTTTATTCCTCTTAATAAGAGAGCTTAAATCCACTGATTTTGGTGTGGAGGACAATGTGCACATTGTGACAGTATTTTGATGCTAATTCCACTTCACTCCTGCATTGGCTCTAATTTGTTCTGAAGTACATTTGAAATGCATGTGATCCAAATCACTTTATTTTACATGCTTTTGGATGCATTTTTCTACATTGAGGTCACAAATGGTATAGAAGATGGGATGCAAATAATGGGATTAAAGTGGGCCCTAAAAGTATCAGTTGGTCTGGAAATATTATGCGACAGTATGTAACAGCAGAGTTTCCTTAATTGCTTATGTGTACTTTGTAAATAAGGCAGAGGCGTAAAGAATTGGGAAGACTTTTGTATTTAGGAAAATGGTCTGTGCAAGAAATCCCGAGTCTCAGACTTCTAACTCCCCTCCTTATTAGGATGGTGTGTTTTCAGTCCTGATTTGCCTATGGAAAGTCTCTTTACTAGACTCCCACCACCCACCAAGGTGTGATCCAAGTCCCTAAAACTTGTACTTGCATCATTGCTGCTGTACACACCTCTAGAAAGAAATGCTTTGAATTCCATCAACTTCCATGTTTGTTTTCTCTTATGATACTGTTCAGTTATTTTATAAGCCCAGATCGCTCCCTAACTTTTAGGTACTTTCTATAGATTGCCTGACAATTCTTTATACTTATTACTGTATTCATAACACAGTAAATTTGGGAACAGTGTTGTCTGCTTCAGACCATTCCTTGTTAATAAGCATAAGCTAAAGTATGCCTCCTAAGTGAAAAAATAGGTCTTATTCCAGGAAATTATGAAGTTGCTTCTGATGTGACTATCAGTACATTAATTGCTAAAAATGTTTTCCCCGAAAATTTTTTATGTTGGATATAGGATTATATTAGTCTTAAAACACCATCACAGAAGGTTGTCATAGTTGTGATGAGAGAGGCCATGTTCTTTTATTTATATCTAAAAAAATGAACAAAGTTGCTTGAAGAAAAAAATTAGAAAGGGTGGGGAGGGAGAAAAAAAGGAAAAGCAAAGGACTGAGGGAAACCAAAAAATCCTACATAGTTTTTTAAACAAATCACGATATACATACTTTTAGTGGTTTTGAACATTGGAATATTTTATGGCATGACAGACAAAAATATTTGTCTTTTTTTTAACAGCTGATTTTAAATTTCAAATCTAAAGCCAACACTGCTGTAAGTTGTGATGTCTTCTGTAATACCAAACAGATGCATTGATGGGCTTTTTCAACTGTCGGATAAAGTTATTTAAATACTCGTATATGTCTTGTCAAGAAATCTGTATTCCAAAACAGTGATAAGATGCATATGTAATTATTACTACTTGTTCTAAAAAGATTGTTGTATCTTCAGGTATCTAGCAATTTATGACTCAAAATTTCCTTTCTTTTTCTCAGAAACTGGACATTCAGTGTTTGTTTCCCTCTCACAATATAGAAAAAAAAGGGAATGAACTGTTCCACAAAAATAGATGATTGTGTCATATCCTCATCATTTCAGCAACACAGAAAGATGTGAAACTCAGTATAGTATCACATATACTACCAGTTAGTTTATGTGAATTTGAAAAATCACTTAAAATCCCCTTGCTTTAGATTTCCCCTCTGAAAAAAAAAAATTGGTTATAATTTTCCCATATCATAAGTCTTCAATGTGCATAAACGACATGGAGACCATCACAAAGCTGATTTGGTAGTTACGAATGTATACTTATTTCAAAAACTTTATCAGGAAAGAGGAGCAGCAACAACAAAAGATTTGACCTCACTTGGAGTATTGTGTGCAGTTCTGGTGTCCTCAACATAAAAAGGACATGGAACTGTTAGAACAAGTGCAGAGGAGGGCCACGAGGATGATCAGGGGACTGGAGCACCTCTCGTATGAAGATAGGCTGAGAAAATTGGGGCTGTTCAGTCTGGAGAAGAGAAGGCTGCGTGGAGACCTCATAGCAGCCTTCCAATACCTAAAGGGGGCCTATAGGGTTGCTGGGGAGGGACTCTTCATTAGGGACTGTGGTGAGAGGACAAGGGGTAATGGGTTTAAACTTAAACAGGGGAAGTTTAGATTGGATATGAGGAAGAAATTCTTTCCTGTAAGGGTGGTGAGGCCCTGGAATGGGTTGCCTAAGGAAGTTGTGAATGCTTCATCCCTGGCAGCGTTCAAGGCCGGGTTGGACATAGCCTTGGATGGCATGGTTTAGTGGGAGGTGTCCCTGCCCATGGCAGGGGGGTTGGAACTCGATGATCTTGAGGTCCTTTCGAACCCTAACTATTCTATGATTCTATGAATAGAAATCAAAGCTGCAGTTGAGAACAGCTAAGCCAAAATTAACTTGATCTAAAGTAACTAAAGTGGTTTAAAATATTTTATAGGATAAACTTCAAAATGACAGCTAAGATCTTAACATAAACAGAGCAATTATTTTATATTGTTTTTATGCCAAGAATAGCGCATATGGTTTGAGCCAATAACTTGGACATCTAAGTGCCAGAATAATACAAATAAAACTAAAAAAAAAAAAAATAATATGCATATGAGGTCTCAGTGATAGTTGCACCATTTATGTTTTTAGCTTAGCATATATCCTTGTGCATATCTTTACAATGATTTGACACTTAAGAGAAAAGTTTATTTTTATATTCTTGCCAAAACATGCACAATAGACCTCTCATCTTTATTTTGATTTGTTGTGGGATTCTGTTTGATGTATTTATACCAAATGCATTCAATTTAAAAATATGAAGTACTGGCAACCTAACAAAGGCATTTCATAATATGAAAGAGTTTTGCCAAAATTCATGTCAGTCATTTCCCTAAGCTACTTTATTGATAGGGTATACAGAGTATGATAAGATAACATGATATATAGATTAAGTTGCATTACCTTGTCATAGCTTTTTGACAGAGCAGTTTTTACTCTGTTCAAGTAAAATAAATAATAATATTGGTTGTACACTATGTTAGAAACCATAATAAAAGAAAAATTTAATTTAGACTGTCTTTGCCTACAGCAAATGAAGAAATATCCACCACATAGCTTTTCCCTTTGAAGTACTTCAAGCCAAACCAAAGACCACTGAAGGCAAAGGGAGCAGTTTCCTTCATTTCAATGATCCTTGGAACCAAGCCAGAGTATAGAAAATAGTATATAACAATTGTATTTGCGTAATACAGAAAATTGCTGGCCATTATACTTAGATTTTTTAAATATTCTATTCGATATCACTATCCGAAATGAAATATGTATTATATGACATTTATTACATGACATTATATTTTTTACACATATAGATTTCTATTAATGCCATTTACAAGTTTGTTTATTATCTGATATTTACAAGTTTGGTAATGCTGTTTGTACATAGCAAGCCCAAAATATTTTATAGAGAGTATTTATTTTTTGTTTTAAAAATACATCAGTATTAAAACAGATGAAAAAAACGGTTCAAGTTTTAAAAAATTCCAGCTGACTGATGCTTAATGCAAAATATAGAACACAAGTCAAATACAGGCTCTAGTGCCTTCACATTTAGGTTTTTTTCCTTACCTGATCCAAATAAACATTTATTAAGAGAGAGAAGAACTACATTGGAAGAAATTTGCTTTGCACATTGTTGAGGTCCCAGTTTATCCTGGGAAACAGTTTCCTTTTCCCTAAACTGTTGCATCAAACTGTCATCCACACAGTGTTTGTGGCGTGACGTACATCACAAAAAGTAACTGCTGATTATCACCACAGGAATTAAATAAGGAGAACATTCTTAAGCACATGGTTGGTTGAATTTTCCGCTTGGTTTGAAAGATTTGCAATTATGGGTTATCTAAAGTGGACACTAAATAACAGAGCAGCATAACATATGTCTGCCCACTCCGTCATACAATTACTTCAGATTCAGTAAGTATATAAACATCGGACTTCAGCATAATTTCTCAAAGAGGAAACGAAACTAGCAAACAGAGAGTGTGCACTTCAGGGTATGGACAGTGGCAGTGGACAGGCAATGAGCTGCCCCACTGCTCCTGAGCTGCTCTGCAGAACCTTGAAGAAAACAGAAGTGCTTTGAAGTTCAGTAGGTTAAGATATTAATTACTTGTTTTTTAATAACAGGGTACATAAAACACTGCAGAAAATGTCTGTAATATTGGCAGGAGAAATAGTGAACTAAAGCCAATTCTGACCTGCAGGAAATGGATTCAGTTACACTAACTTCAGGGGAAGTGTATCTAATCACACTGGGCCTGAAATCATCCAGAAATCTTTGGCATTGCTTATCATAGAATCATAGAATAGTTAGGGTTGGAAAGGACCTCAAGATCATCGAGTTCCAACCCCCCCGCCATGGGCAGGGACACCTCCCACTAAACCATGCCATCCAAGGCTATGTCCAACCCCACCTTGAACGCCGCCAGGGATGGAGCATTCACAACCTCCCTGGGCAACCCATTCCAGGGCCCCACCACCCTCACAGTAAAGAATTTCTTCCTCAGATCCAATATAAACCTCCCCTGTTTAAGTTTAAACCCATTACCCCTTGTCCTCTCACCACAGTCCCTAATGAAGAGTCCCTCCCCAGCATCCCTATAGGCCCCCTTCAGGTATTGGAAGGCTGCTATGAGGTCTCCACGCAGCCTTCTCTTCTCCAGGATGAACAGCCCCAATTTTCTCAGCCTATCTTCATACGAGAGGTGCTCCAGTCCCCTGATCATCCTCATGGCCCTCCTCTGGACTTGTTCTAACAGTTCCATGGCCTTTTTATGTTGAGGACACCAGAACTGCACGCAATACTCCAAGTGAGGTCTCACGAGAGCAGAGTAAAGGGGCAGGAGCACCTCCCTCGACCTGCTGGTCACACTCCTTTTGTTGTAGTAATTAATAGGATCTAATTCATATATGAAATATTTTGGATTGCTTAAAAGCTATGAACCAAACTGCTTTCTACAGTAAGTCTGATTTACTTGCCAAAACAGAAAGATTTAACATGGATTTAATCTTGAGTTAATAATGTATGTTGGTCCTAATAAGTAAATTTAGTATCTGTTTTCATCCAAATTTATTTTAATGTGATATCCATGATTAACCTGAAGTGAAGACTCAACCTGGTTCATTTTATATCAGGAAAAGTGAAACACTGGTAAATGTCTGAGCAAGCTGTAAGTTGATGAATGGCACAAAAGCTGACCAGTGGCACAGGAGCAATGCAGACTTTTCATATACTTCTGCATTAAGAACAAAAAGTTAATCAAAGAAGCAGAAAAGCCACACTCCCTCGCTGTCAACTTAGAGCGCTTGAATTGGCCCCACCTTTAAAGAAGACATCTTCTCTTCCTCATTAACTTAATAGGAGTCAGGAACATCTCTTATCCAGATGATTGTACCTCTGAGCTTTCTCCATTCTGAAAGTGGCACAACTTCTTCCCAGAAAAAGACCTTAAAATTGTCTCTTTTGCCTCCCTTGTGTGAGCACAGTCAGGCTGCCCCTACGATAGCTAAATCATAGACCCATAGAACCACAGGACTTCTCACACTGGAAGGGACCTCAAAAGATCCATCTGTTCCAACATTTTTTGGGCAGCCTAGACAAGATCATCTAGGACCCTGTCCAATCACATCTTGAAAACCTCCAATGGTGGGGACTCCACCACATATTTGGAAGATTGCTTTTCAGTGATTGTTCTTATTGCATGAAGTTTCTTTCTTCTATTGAAATGAAACCTCTCCTGATGTAACTTGTACACACTCTTGCTTGTCTTCTCCATGTGAAGTGTGAGTCTCCATCTTCTTTGTAGAGACCTTTTAAGTACAAGAAAACCATGACGAGGTTACTCCCAAGCCGCCTTTTCTTCAGGGAGAAAAGACCTAAGTCCTTCAGGTCTTTCGTCACAGGGCAGGTTCTCCAGCCTTTTGGTGGTCTTTATTGCCTTCCTTTGGACACTCTTCAGTCTTTCTGGTGTTAATTTTGGGGGCCAGAACTAGGCACAATACTCTTGGTGTGGCCTGACAAGCACTAAGTAGATCAGGATGATCATGTCTCTATGTCTGCTAGTAATGCCCCATGGGCACAGCCCAGGATCCAATTAGCCTTTGTTGCCACAGCAGCAGTCTGCTGACTCATGTTGACCTGCTTGTTCACCAGGATCCCCAGATCCCTTTCAGCAACCTTGATCCTCAACCTAGCCTGTATGGAGCTGTTTAGTCTCACCCAGGTGCAGGACTTTAGACATATCTGTGTTAAAATCCATGTTAAACTCCATGAAGCTCCATGAAGGATCCTTTCTCAGCCTGTCCAGGTCACTTTCTAAGATGTCCTGGCCCCATCATCACACAGTTTAGTCTCACCAACAAACTTGTTGACGGTGCTTTCAGTGTCATCTTCCAAGTCATTTGTGAAGACGCTGAACAGTTTGGGGCCCAGTATGAATCCCTGGAGGACTCCATATGTGACATGCTGCCAGCCTGAGTAAAAACTGTTGATCACCCCTCTCTGAGTGTAGCCTGTGAGCCAATTGCCTGCCCATCCTGCAGGCCACACATTCAATCCTTATCTTGCCAGAACTATTCCTTGAGTTGGTACCTTCATGGCCACACATTACGGCTCTGCTCCTCTTTGACACAACAGCTCATCACCAATTACCATGATATGATGTCCTTGCACTTCCTCAGTGCCCTAGTTGTTTTGCTAATATTAGAATAATTTGTTGTGCTAGAATTAGAAGAATTTTTCAGTTTTTCCAAGTTTGCACCTCTTTTCATAAAGTGAGTCTTCTGACTCAAGCGGTATTACTGAGTATGACAACTCTTTTTTGAAAATACTTCAAATAAATGAAAACTTACTTCTTCACTGTATACTCTGCCTCGATGGTGCTGATGAGAATAAACTACATACAGATTATAAAAAAGTAGCAAGATGAGCAGTGCTACTCCCTAAATAATGAGCTAAGAATGAAATAGTCACGGAAATTCCTTTTCTAATTTCTGGTAGGACTAATCATCCTTTCTATTTTACTGCTAGAAATGCTTATATATGCAAAATTTTGGCTTAAGTAATAGTTTTAGTCAGTTGCTTCTATTCCTTGTACCAACAAGGTAATTTGTTCCTTATCTGTTCCTTGTCAGAATGTCATCCTAGTAATTCTAATTTGTCAGCTATGAAGTGTAACTGGAAACCACATCAAATGATACTGTTGTGGCATGACATTGTAGAAAGCATTGTTGTATTTTTGCTCCCTTTTTTTGTCAGGTGTTTGAAAAGAATTTTCTTGTGTTCTGTCAGAAAGTTTTAAAGTCTACTAAAGATTTGTGAGATAACTATAGAGAAAACTAATGTAAAATTCCATACAGAATAATTTATTATTTTGTAAGAAAAAAGAATGACAAATAATTTATCTGTAAGTTTGCAATGTCATGTAGAGATTATATATATTTAGGTTTACTTCATTTTCTACTTAGTGACACACTGAATTCACTGAATTGCCCACATTGTATTTTCGTATTATTCATTATAGCAGGATTTCTTTTCAAAGGCCAGTGGTAGAGTACAACATTCTTCCCAGTTTTCCAGCAAGATGTGGCTTCACAAATTCATTATATTCTGATGGTCATGTTAAATGTAAATCAAAGCAGAGCACCAATTTTCTGCAGGTATTTCAGCAATCAGGCTGTGAATGTTGACCATTGCATTACCGGTGTTAGATTCCTGCACAGTAATACGCTATTTCCTAATTACAGAACTGCAAAATAATCTGACAGGAAATGGCACATATGAACATCCATCAAAGTGATTTGATATTTTGATCCAGCTGACATAAAAATATAATATAATATAATATAATATAATATAATATAATATAATATAATATAATATAATATAATATAATATAATATAATATAATATAATATAATATAATATAATATGAAGTATTCTTGATGCTGTATGTATAAATAGTATAAATTGATCAAAACAAATGTAAGAGGAGCATGACAGCTAGATACTTTTCTTACTTGTTTTGACAATCTCATTATTATTTCAGTGGAATTACATGCTTTCATGCTTTCAGCGTGTGATGTGTGTCATTTGCAGGACTCCTAACACCAAATCAAATTTAAAAATAATAACCTACAGAAGATTTGATTGCCAAGTTTTTACAGTGTTCTTCCATCAATTATTTCCTTTTTTTATCACTTGAGTTCACCAATCTAGTGCTTTTAGTTTAACCATTTATAAAACTAAACCCATGCAACTTGATTACTCAGTATCCACACAGACATTTCTTTGTCCAATTTAGTGCTATTTTAAGTCTTCATGTAAAAAAATGGCAGCCTATAATCCATTTGAAAGTGCCTTCTCTATCATAGGTTTCTTCTGCAATTGAGATACCCTTTCTTTAGATCCAGCTGGTCTAGTGAAAGGTGGTTCTGGTCTAGAGGGCTTGGAACCAGATGATCTTTAAGGTCCCTCCCAACCCAACCCATTCTATGATTCTGTGAATGTGAGACTTATTATCTTTAAAATTCAATTGAGATATAAACATATCCAAGTTAGGTTCATCTTAAGATTTTTCTGTCAGATGAGTATCTGGCAAGTCAATATTTAAAAGTAACTTTTTCAGTTTTATTTATTTTTAAGACAAATATATGACCATCTAAGAAGATGAAGTGGTAAAATTATAATATTCTAATATGGTTGCAATTGGGATTACTCTTTTATGCAATAATGGTGTAGCTTTCTGTTCTAGTACTGTTTTCCAAGAGATGTAAAAAAATAACCAGAAAAGGGCATTATTGCTTCAGAATAGGTATTCACAAAGGGAGTTATGAGTATAATAGTATTTATGCTTGAACTTCTAATCTGCATAACTACCTGCAGACAAAGATGAAGTGACTCAAGAAAGACAAATTGGAGTGGATGCTATACTGTCCCTAAGACAGTGATTTCCATTTTTTGGAGTACATGTTTGAAAGAGAACTGAAACCATTTCCAAGAACTCTCTTAAAAATGTGCCTTTGGGCAGTCTTGTATTGCAAACCCAGTGAAGTTTGATCTTTTCTGACCTTTTGCACTCTTAGGTTACTTCCTGACCTTTTTGGAACCAGTAAACAATATCACCGTCGTCCAGGGGCAAACAGCAATCCTCCACTGCAAGGTAGCAGGAAATCCATCTCCAAATGTCAGATGGCTGAAAAACGATGCTCCAGTGGTTCAGGAGCCAAGACGGATCATCATCAGAAAAACAGATTATGGTTCACGTCTGAGAATCCAAGATCTGGATACCACAGACACAGGATACTACCAGTGTGTGGCGTCGAATGGGATGAAGACAATAACTGCAACAGGAGTGTTGTTTGTAAGGCTCGGTGAGTTCCTACTTTTATAATTACTTAGTCAGCTTTATAGACTAAGTACTAGTTTTCACAATAGCATAAGGAGAAATGAATTTGATGTTTTAAGAATTCTCAACATGAAAGGAAATAAATAAATCCATTGCCTGGGGCCTCTCCCCCAGTGCAAAACTTCTTGGTTGGACTTGATACCCACTTATTGGTAATATAAGAAAATAAATACAGATGGAAAGGTCTGTAAATACATAGTGAAGAAAAAATTTTAAAGGCATGCCAGGAAAAAGTACAAAAAGATAACATTTCATTATGTGGACTGCTGAACTCAGTCTGTAAAAAAAAAGTGAAGGAAAAATAAGAAGCAGTTTTCTACACGATGTTCATAGTGCTGGGCCCATCCTTGTGAAATATCACGTCTGTACTATTTATTACGTGAAGCCTGGCCTCAAATTCTGCCTTTTGACAGCTGAAGGTACACCACTCCTTTCAAGAAGTACTTATATTGCATTTTGAAGACTTAATAATCCAGCCTGAAAAGGAAGGTTTTATTTAGTTTGCTTCTGAAGCAATGAGGAAAATAATTCTAGAGATACTTTCTTAGAATTTCTCTTTGATTTTGTGATGAAAATAGCTAACTCCACAGTTTACTTTGTAGTGATTCATTAAGTACTGGGTATTGGACCTTGTTCCTGCTGTAACAAAGGTTAAGAGCATGCCCTTGTCATACCATAAACTCTGATAGCAAGGCTCAGGTGGGGCTTATTAGGAGGTGAATGGTGCGCCAAGATAACACATTGTCTTTTTAGCAGCCTGGTTTTTTATGGGGAGGGATATTTCTAATGAAAATTAAGTTCACTCAAGCTGCTGCTTGAGGAGACAAGATTCATGTGATTTTTATTTGTGGCTTTGAAAATGGCAATATATCATTATGTGCAGGAACGCAGAGGGTTTTGTTAAAGTCTTAAGACAAACCTTCCTTAAAGAGACAGTTTCCTTTAGATTGCTGTTGACTTTTTTTATGCTGTTATCCTTGAGCCAAAGTTACCAGCAATGTTTGTCTGTTTTATGTTTACAGGTCCAACAAACAGTCCAAATCACAATCTTCAGTAAGTACTTCTTTAGAAAATTACTAAATGCAGTTGGACAATTTTGTTCTGTAAGAATTTAGTTCATAAACTCAGTAAACATTGCCTGCAAACACAGTGTATTGCTAAAAATACCTAATTTGCTTGAAAAGTCACAGAATGGAATAAGCTTTTTCAGGCAGGGATAACATTCTATTGTGGTGGGGTTTGGTTTGATCAAATTTTCTTGAGCAACTTCTGCTTGCTTATTTCATATTTCGGACAAGCAAAATACCACAAAGTCATGATGGTCGAACAGTAATTGTTCACAAGGCAAGTATGGGCTGGAAGAGTGGTTAAAAATGAATGAGTAAAATGCTTATGTTGCTGCGGCTGTAAATTAACCCCTATTATATTATTATAACTTGAAAAATCAGATAAAACTAGAATACTAGAATCCTGTCTTTCAATAGCTGGGTAAAACCTCTGTTATTGTCATTTGACTTTGGTAGTGATTCGGTGATATTTGTTATCTGCCTGGGCTCACTTGCTGATGCAAACATAAGGATGAAAATAGAGCAGTTATGTTTCATCATTATTGCTTTGTATTAGCTTTAATTTAAATACTTTGTATTGTATGATTTCTTGAAACAGATTCTGCAGTTGATTGATCAATGGAGTAAAGAACACAGTCTGAGGCCTTTTGATATGTTAATGGCATAAAGTTAGTGTTGGTGATGGACTAATGAAAAATAAGAGTAAAAGCAAATTTGTAAAGACACGTGGATGCTTTTCAGAAGTACATTATTGATGAGTGTTTGTGATTCAGTGTTCCAGGCCATGCTGAAAGGAGCCTTGGGTGGCATGGTCTAGTGTGAGGTGTCCCTGCCTATGGCAGAGGAATTGGTAATAGATGATTTTAAGTTCCACTCCAACCCAAACCATTCTTTGATTCTGTGATCTCTGAACTCCCACCACCTTGAGCAGAAGCACTTAAATAGCTGCAGTGGCCCGACCACTAATCCATCTATCTTGCATGTACCTCAGTCAGTCATCTTACATATATAAAAATACTACCACATGGTACACATTCTTGTATTTTATATACACAGAAAGTGAAATGATTTTAAAGGATTTTAACATTATAGGGATTTAATAAATTTTCTTATTTTTCTTATACTTGATTGCTAACTATTGAAAATTAAAAACAGCTGTTCATGACATAGTACAAAAAAAAAGAAAAAAAAATCATTTTTGTAACCACCAAAATCTTAGTTCAGATCTTACAGCACTTTGGAAAACTGTTACGCTCCTGATCTACAAAAGAGAAAAACAGCAAGATATCAGGAAGCTGCCTGATCTTTTATGAGATAAGAAGGCAAAGACTGGTGCGAGAGATGGAAAACTGGAATATACATAATAAAGTACTGAACTGAAGCTCAGAGAACGGTTCTCAAATGCAACTGAATATGTAGTAAGCTCTGAGTACAGTGTAAAAAACTGGGAGCCAAATTTTACATTTATTTACTTTTTTAATTGACAAAAAGGTAATCTGATTTCTTTTGGTTTCCCTAGCATTTCTTCTCCTGTACTTAACATTAACTTACTAATATTTCACAAATATCAACATAAATTTAAAAAAATCCAACCGATAAAGTGGGAAAAATGTACCGTGTGACACATTTTTCTTAATTAAATGCCCCTCCCCCCCCCCCTCCCCCCCGGAAAGTGAATTAAGGTTCCTGAGCCATCTTTCTTTCTGATTTTGCCTAGGTTTTGCCTTGACTATTCAACCTGTGTTGGTTTTGAACTAGAAGTTAAAACAAAGGAAGAAAGAACAACTAAAAAGTCCTGTTATTTGGATTATGACACCTCTAAATCAGTCTTGTGCCAATGGTGTTGGTGGTAGACCTGGAAGCAGTAGTGTAGCATCATTGGTTTGGACCTGCCATTAAAAGGGGAAGAGTACATTGCTGGTAGATTTTTTTTTTATTATTTTTATATTTTTTTCCAGTATTCACCATATTAAAGGAAAAGTTGAAACTTGAGAAAAACAAGCTCAGATCAAAGGTTGAGTGCGAAGTCGTGAGGTACTTATCACATGAGGTCCAGGAGCTTCCAGGGATTACAGATCTTTGCCTTATTGCATGCCTGATCCTGTTTCAATTTTTTTTATCTTTCCCACTTAATAATGTCTTCATCTTTCCAATGTTCCCATCCTTCCTTTTGATACTGTCTTTCTTTTCTTTCTCTTCTTATGCTCACAATTGTTCCCATGTTTCTCTGTTCCACGCCCACTATCTTGTCCTTCAAATAAAATAATTTGGCAGTGTTATTTTTTTACTTTTCAGAAACTGATTATGATTTTTTTACCTGAATATTTTGGTAACATTATGCAGGTCAATTTGTAAGCCAGAGAAGAGGAAAGGGAAAAAGACAAATGAAATACCTAAGTGCTTGGAAGGAGTCCACATGGAACAAAAGGTTCTTTATGTTTGCTGGCTGCACAGCACAATTTTGCATTGAGTCACCTGAGAGCTGTTTCTCCTGGCATTAACGCTTCAAAAAGACACGCTTCAGTGGAAGTGCTGAAACCAAAAACCGTTGTAACTTGGTTTAAAACTATACCTAAAAGAATTATTAAAAGATAAAAACAATTACCTATGTAGACACCATCTAGCAAGGTATTTTTTTGCAGTCCACGTGCTCTGCTGCGGATTTCTAGAAATTGTCTGCAATTAAAGATTGTGAGACATCAGATGTGCATTATGCAGTCAGACTTGACAGTGCAAAAAGGGCCCTGACCTTCAAGTCCTGAAGTTGAGACATTTCCACAAAAATCTAAAAGTAAAAATTTTCAACCAAGTACTTTGTCTTAATCCGGTGTAGACTCTTTTGAGAGGATGAAGAGGTCTTTATTTTCTGTGAAGGTCTGTACCTGTAAAAATTTGTACATATTTTTCTGTAGAAATGGGGATATACAATACATCCAAATTATTAATCAGAAATATTAAAATTATTGAATAGCTAGTACAAATTTATTTACAAAAGAAATAAAATCAAAATACAGTCAGAAAACTAGTATCTGACCAGCATTTGCTGTCCAAAACCTGTGCTATTAGAGGACTTTTCTACTAGAGAACAAGCCAGCTGGTTAAATAATTTCCCTCAATGCACAATGCTATTACCTTTTGTTTCATTACTATTACTAGCTTTTTACCTTCTAAAGAGAAACATGCTGTCTGTTCAGGAAGGTATGAATGAGTGCAAACAAAATAAATGGCAAGGAGGTTGGAACTAGATGATCGTAAGGTCCTTTCCAACCCTAACTATTCTGTGATTCTATAAATAAGTGGCAAATAACAGAATATTTTTTTAGCACAATTTAAAATTAAGCAGCAAGTGTTTATCTCTTAGAGACAAGCATAGGTGGGGAGA
Organism: Amazona ochrocephala; assembly: GCA_039720435.1. Lineage (NCBI taxonomy): Eukaryota > Metazoa > Chordata > Aves > Psittaciformes > Psittacidae > Amazona > Amazona ochrocephala. The sequence goes on along the minus strand of CM077909.1, from coordinate 36,965,478 downwards.
AACAGTTGTCTTCCTCTCTAGAGGTGTTTCTCCTACAACGTAATGTTATTTTAATAGACTGTGTGTTCTCTAGTCTAATGTATATTTCTTTGGAGCAATTAGATTGAATTTATTAACCCATGGGGCAAATTCCTGGTTTGAAGCCATTTACAGTTCTCATTAAGGTGTGACTATAGTGGTGGCACCTTGAAAGAAACTTGGGATAGATGATACTGACAGTTTGTTGTCTCTGAGGCTTCTGGAAAATCTGGTGAGTGATGAAGGCACAACAGAGTACAGGCAGAAAGCAGTAAACTCAGCCTTTGCCAAGTGTAGATGTGTAAAACTGGCTCTGTGGCCTCTGCTTCACTGCTCCCCACGAGTTTTCTGCAGTCTGCTCAGGATGCCAGGAGGTGAACATTCCAGAGCCCTGTCCAGGGGAATTTCACTTTCTAAGAAACTTTGAGAAGTCCCCGTTTTATGAAACTCTGACTGTAATCAGTTTTGGGTTTGCAGTCACAAATGCCTATACAGGCTGGACTCTTAGAAGGAGAAATAGGTGGGAAAAAACACCATCATCACATAGAAATCGTCATTACTTTGGGGAGAATTTTTTTGGGGTATTAATCATTCAGAATAAATTTTGCGTGCTCTCATGCCTTATTTTCTTCAAGTGATTTGGGACAACACTAAAAATGTTAAAATTCAGTTCATTGAAGAAAAGTGATGAAACAGTTGTAGTTGGGAAAATAACAGTTCTTTCAGACAATGGGAAATAGAATGTCTAAAAACAGGTAACATGTCTGAGTTAAAACTCTAGTGAGGAGCCCTGATTTTGGGGTGGGCAATTTATTCTCTATTGGTTTGCATATCTCATAGCTTTTATCATATAGCCAAAGCACATCTCTTCTGTGATTCCAAAGGGGCACCTTCTGCATGATGTGACAGGTACTTATCCAGCCTCAAGTCCTCGACAAGGCCTGCCCAGGAGCCTGCAGCTCAGCTGCAGCGAGCAGCTGACTCAGAGGGGGTGGTGCCAGGAGAGGCGGTGGCAGATTCAACCCGGGCATCATCGGCCATCTCCGGCCCATTGCTGAGGTGACTGTCTCGAGAGGGGACGCCTCCAGCGCCTGATCGGGGGGAGGCTCGGCGTCCACGCGCTTCACCTCGGAGCAGCAACTTGCACTGAGGGAGCCTCAAGTCCTCGACAAGGCCTGCCCAGGAGCCTGCAGCTCAGCGGAAGCGAGCAGCTGACTCAGAGGGGGTGGTGCCAGGAGGAGCGGCGGCAGACCTGACTGGTTAAAAACCTGCCCCAGGGAGCGCGGCGAACGGGGCGGGTTCGAGGCAGTTTGCGCGGCCGTTCGGGCAGGCGAGCGGGATGATAAGCACTCGCCGTTATGACCCGGCCGCGGTCTGGGAGCTCTGCTCTGGCTGCCCCCGCAGTGGTCAGCGTAGGCGCCCAGACAGAGCTGATGAGAGGAGAGGCTGCAGTGCAGAGCTCGGAGTGTAGAGAGCGCCTGCACTGCTGTGCTCTCCCGAGAGGAGGGTGCACAATGGGCAAGGCTGCACTCTGTGCTCCCTGGTGGAGGTCCTCCTGCAGCAGGTGGCTGAGCTGCAGGAAGCTGTTACCGGGCTGAAAGGTGTCAGGGAAGCTGAGGGGAAGCAGCACTGCTTGCTCCGGGACCAGACTGTGCAGGGGCCTCAAGCGTCTACTGTTGCTCATGCGGGACAGGAGGCTGCTAACCCAGGAAGCTGAGAAACAGTAACAGAAAAAAACAAGAAAAGGAGGAAGAGGACAATTAAAAGCAAAGGGCTTCCTCCTAAATCCGTTGTCCCCAACCAGAACCGCTTTGCTATCCTGAAGAGGGCTGATAAGGAACCACACTCCCACCAGGAACAACCGGCTGATGCACTGGCAAAGAACATCACTACTGGTGCTGCAGGAAAAAGCAGCAGGCCGTAGTAGTAGGGAACTCTAGTCTGAAAGGAACAGAGGCACCCATCTGCCAGCCTGACCCAGTCTCAGGGAGGTGTGTTGCCAACCAGGGTCTCGGATCAGGGATGTTGCAGAGAGGCTGCCTGCTCTAGTAAGTCCCACTGACTATTACCCACTTCTAGTGATCCATGTAGGTGCTAGTGATATAGGCAGCAGTAGCCCGGAGAACATTAAGAAGGACTACAGAGCCATGGGAGAGGTGGTTGGGGGCTCTGGAGCTCAGACTGTCTTTTCATCAATTCTCCAGGATAAAGAGGAGGACCTTAAAAAGGCTATGAGGATTGGCCAGGTTAATAAATATTTAGAACAGTGGTGCCATAGTCACGGGTTTGGGTATTTACAACATGGGACTCAATTTGAGAGACCAGGTCTACTGGAAGCTGGTGGAGCTGGTCTGGCAACAAAGACGACGAGTGGTTTTGGCAGGAGGTTTACCAGGCTGGTCAACAAAGCTTTAAACTAGATGTGTTGGGGGAGGGGGGCATCATTCCATCCCAACACACCCAATCACTTGCCAGCACCTATAGTAAACGTTCGGAGCAATGTAGAGATATTCCAGCTGCTCCAGCCAAGGAGCTGCCTTCAATTTGAGCTCGGCTCAGATGCCTCTATACAAATGCCTGTAGCATGCGGAACAAGAAAGAGGAATTAGACATGTGTGGATACCTACAGCGCTATGAAATCATAGGCTTCACAGAAACATGGTGGGATGGCTCCTGTGACTGGTGCATTGGAATGGAAGGTTGCGGGCTCTTTAGGAAAGACAGGCCTGGTAGGCGGGGAGGGGGAGTTGCTATATATGGTAGGGATAGGCTGGAGAGTATGGAACTCTGTCTGGGGACAGGTGAGCAGTCGACAGAGAGTTTGTGGGTCAGAGTTAAAGGGAGGACAGCAATGGGAGACATTATTGTGGGGATCTGTTACAGACCTCATGATCAAGAGGAATCTGTGGATGAAGCGCTCTATAGACAGATAGGAACAGCCTCACGCTCAAAGGCCCTTGTTCTCATGGGGGACTTCAACCACCCTGGTATCTGTTGGAGGGGATGTTACAGTCCGGCACAAGCAATCCAGGAGGTTCCTCGATTGTGTGGAAGACAACTTCCTTCTGCAAGTAATAGAGGAGCCGACAAGGAGAGGTGCCATGCTTGACCTTGTGCTCACCAACAGGGAAGGACTGGTTGGAAATGTGACACTCCAGGGCAGCCTTGATTGCAGCAATCATGAGATGGTCAAGTTTGAGGTCCTCAGGACAGTGAGAAGAGCATGCAGCAAGCTCACTGCCCTGTACTTCAAGAGAGCAGACTTTGGCCTCTTCAGCAGCCTGCTCAGTAAGGTTCCATGGGATATAGCCCTGGAGGGCAGGGGGGCCAAGGCTGTTGGTTGATATTCAAGGATCACCTGCTGCAAGCTCAGGAGCGATGCATCCCAACTAGAAGGAAGTTTAGCAGGAGGGCCAGGAGACCTCCTCGGATGGATAAGGAGCTGCTGGGCAAAATTAGAAGGAAACAAGAGGCTTATAAAAGGTGGAAGCAATGTCAGGTGGCCTGGGAAGAATACAGGGATGTTGTCCGGGAAGCTAGGGACCAGGTTAGGAAAGCTAAGGCCAACTTAGAATTAGACTTGGCTAGGCATGTGAAAGATAACAGGAAGGGATTCTATAGGTACATTGCAAATAAAAGACAGGCTAGGGACACCGTGGGCCCTCTCCAGAAGCTATCAGGAGCACTGGCTACCCTGGATTTGGAGAAGGCTGAGGTTCTTAATGACTTCTTTGCCTCAGTCTTCACTGGGAAATGCTCTGACCACACCACCCAAGTCTTGGATGGCAGACGCAGGGACAGTGAGAATGACGACCCTGGGCCCATTGTAGGAGAGGATCTGGTTCGAGACCATCTTAGGAACCTGAATGTATACAAGTCCATGGGACCTGAGGAAATGCATCCGCTGGTCCTGAAGGAGCTGGCAAATGAAGTTGCTAAGCCACTGTCCATCATATTTGAAAAATCATGGCAGTCAGGTGAAGTTCCCAACAACTGGAAAAAGGGAAATATAACTGCCATTTTCAAGAAGGGGAAAATGGATGAGCTGGGGAACTACAGACCAGTCAGCCTCACATCTGCTCCTGGCAAAATCTTGGAGCGGATTCTCCTGGAAGGCATGCTGAGGCACATGAAAAGCAACAAGGTGCTTGGGGACACCCAGCATGGCTTCACTAAGGAGAAATCCTGACTGACCAATTTGGTGGCCTTCTATGAAGGGGCTACAGAACTGATGGACAGGGGTAGAGCAGTTGATGTCATGTACCTGGACTTGTGCAAAGCGTTTGACACTGTCTCACATGACATCCTTGTTTCTAAGTTGGAGAGACATCAGTTTGATAGGTGGACCACTCGGTGGACAAAAACTGGCTGGATGGCCGCACGCAAAGAGTAGTGCTCAGTGGCTCAATGTCCAGCTGGAGACCAGTAACGACTGGTGACCCTCAGGGATCAGTGTTGAGACCGGTCTTGTTCAACGTCTTTGTCAGTGACATGGACAGTGGGATTGAGTGTGCCCTCAGCAAATTTGCCAATGACATCAGGCTGTGTGGTTGAGTTGATAAGTTGGAGGGAAGGAATGCCATCCAGAGGGACCTTGACACGCTTGTGAGTTGGGCTGATGCCAACCTGATGAAGTTTAACCATGCCAAGTGTAAGGTCCTACACCTCGGTGGGAGCAATCCCAGGCACAGCTACAGGTTGGGCAGAGAAGAGATTGAGAGCAGCCCTGCGAAGAAGGGCATGGGGGTGTTGGTCGATGAGCAAATGAACATGAGCCAGTTTCAGTGTGCGCCTGCATCCCAGAAAGCCAACCGTATCCTGGGCTGCATCAAAAGGAGTGTGACCAGCAGGTCGAGGGGGGTGATCCTGCCCCTCTACTCTGCTCTCGTGAGACCTCACTTGGAGTATTGTGTGCAGTTCTGGTATCCTCAACATATAAAGGACATGGAACTGTTGGAACAAGTCCAGAGGAGGGCCCTGAGGATGATCAGGGGACTGGAGCACCTCCCATATGAAGATAGGCTGAGAAAGTTGGGGCTGTTCAGCCTGGAGAAGAGAAGGCTGTGTGGAGACCTCAGAGCAGCCTTCCAGTATCTGAAGGGGGCCTATAGGGATGCTGGGGAGGGACTCTTTTTTAGGGACTGTAGTGAGAGGACAAGGGGTAACGGATTCAAGCTTAAACAGGGGATGTTTACATTGGGTATAAGGATAAAATTTTTACTGTGAGGGTAGTGAGGGACTGGAATGGGTTGCCCAGGGAAGCTGTGAATGCTTCGTCACTGACAGTGTTCAAGGTCGGGCTGGACAGAGCCTTGTGTTCCATGGTCTAGTGTGGTGTCTCTTCCCATGGCAGGGGTGTTGGAACTCGATGATCTTAAGGTCTTTTCCAACCCTAACTATTCTATGGTTCTATGATTCTATGATTTTCATCATAACAAATCTCCACATAAATATAATATGGAGAAAGATATATAGAGCCTTGATAAAGAGGCTGGAAAGGAGTGGACCATCAGAGCACCTCACCCTTAGGCCACTTTCCTGACCAAGGCTGGGGTCTTCCAGGTGAAAGACAGTATCTGGGGGGGGAAAACACTTTTGTAAACTGGATTTGTCTGGCAAACCAAAGGTACTCAAGATAATGTTAAAAAGGAAGAATACCTATGGTCAAACAGCAGCACCGCTTGTATCTTCATCGTGTCCTCAGGTGGTGTGGCAAAAACTCTTTAGTCTCACTGCAGTTCAGCCGCTGATAACAGCACTTTTAATCTTGTAAATTGTACTAGGTTATTTTAAAATTCACATAAACAGATATTTAGATAACCAATACAAGGTTGCTTCAACTCAGAAGTTACAGTGTTTGTTCAGGCCCATGAGGACCAGGTGTTCAATGGTCGACTTCCTCCAGAATGACATGCACACCTTTTGTTTCAACAAAACATACACTTGGCTAAGATGGCCATATTTGAAGTACACATATTTTTTCTAAGATATTTGTGGTAACATGCTGAAATTACAGAATAAGCACATACTTTGCATTCTGTTTTCCTGTTTTAATCAAGGAAGAAGAAGGATTTTGTGATTAAAACTCTGGACCGTAATTTTAGAGGTCTGGATTAGATTTCTTGCTGTGCGCCTGTCTCCATGTGTGATTGCAGCAAGTTGTTTAACCTTTGTCTCTCCATATTTTGTACATCAAATGGAGATGGTCAATCTTGGGAATTTTTTTCCTTCCCCTATTACGGGATCAGATTGTTTCAAAATGTTTAGGGTACGTTCTCTGTCCATAAAGCATGGAATGTTATTCCTATTTTATGAGTGAGGAACTGAGGCACAGATTATCTCGGGCTGGTCTACATTAAACAGCATGTGTTTGCCTTGGCAGATTTCCTGGCTCCCTGACAATCCAATCTGGGGATCTGGCTGGAACATGTTACAATTCCCTCCTAGCCAGTGTGTCAGTTTCCTTTTTTCTTTGAAGGTTGAGGGGGGAGGGAGCTGTATTTCACCCTGGTGTGGGGTTGGGGCTCCTTTCAGGGAATTTTGATCCACAATCTCAGATCTGCTTCTGGGTCCATTGGTTTAAACGTCCTTTGACAGTCACTCAGTCTGAGACAGAATATTTGCAGAGGAAGGAGGGAACTGAAACCAAGGCTGTACTAAACCATTTTGTATGCTCTTTTCTCTGTTACCTGTTTTAGAGAGCAGTTTTTGGTACAATGGCTGTTTTTACCCTAGCTGTGTAGGATGCAGCTTAGTGTGCCTCATAAGTATATCGCGTCACAAATAATAAGTAATTGAAAATTATACTTTGGTCTGTCCAGCACAGTAGAGTACACTCAGAGGAAGCTGACCCTCTGTCTTGTAATGGAATCTGTGAAATTTTTATCCTAATCTTACTTTTGTGTTTCAAAAATTACAATTTGTCTCATTAAACCCTGAGACTATGTGTAATTCAAGGCAGAATTAAAGAGCAGTGGAAGTATTGGTTTTGTTTGCTTTGCACCACAACAGATCCCAGCTTCTTCCCATACTGCATTATTTCTTCAGCTTTAAACTTCCACTTAAATCTTTTCTAATCACTAGTAAATAAATAATGAATGGTCTAATGCATTTTGTGTTTAGTGATAGAAGTAGAAATTCAATGTGCTTACAAAATTGACTACTTTTAAAAGCCAGATGAATATTTAAACTAATATGCACAACATCTTGAAGTAGGCCCAAATGTCTGTATGCCTGCAATGTGTTATCTGGGGAAACTGTCACAAGTGGTAGTTTTTTTCTTGTCCTTCAAAGGAAGGGAGAACAAAGGAAAGAAGCTGACAGGGAATACAGAAAAAAAAGGATATTAATTTGTTTCTATTTGTTACGCTCACTAATCTGTATTATTCAGAAAGCCCAAAAACTAAAGGGAAGCCAAACATGCAAGAGTGATTAAAGTTTCAGGAAAGCTTTACCTTCTTTGTGCTACTGAATAAATTGAATGCCCCTGTGACTTATGGTATAATGCAGCTACTTTGCACTGCTTTACTGAGCCTGGTTGTAAAGACAAGGAAGCAGCCCTATGGGACTTGCCTGCTGTTCAGCAAGGTTTCCAAATACCTGAAGAAGAAGAAGTGATTAGTTACACTTCTGTCTACTCTTACAGTTAAGCTAATTTAGGGTTACATGTGAAGAACCACCTTCCCACTTGTGATAAGCAGTACTATCAAGAAACTTTTAAATGGGTTGGATCAAGCAGTGTAATGAATGTAATGCTTACCATGTTGCATTTACATATGGGGTTACAGCAGGCAGTAAATCAAAGCACACAACACTTTCTTTCCTATGAGTTCTGTTTTCCAAAATTTAGAAATATAGCTTGTAGGTGGATATTAACAGAAATTGATGGTTTCCACAGGGGAGAGTTTCCCTACAGCCTTATGCCGGTGAGCCTTCTTCCTCCTCTGCAGAGCAGTGGTTAGGCTTTTGATAGCCAGGAGACTATCATATCAGGCAAGCTGTAAGGCGCAACTTTTAAGATGTGAGTGTATGGCAAAGAGCCTGACACAGCTCTGACTTATAAATATGTGACCCCAGTGTGTCCTTTTCCAGCAAATTCCAGATCAGCAGCAAGTGCTTAGGTTTGAGCAGCTCAGAGAAAAAAAATTGTATTAAACTACTAAACAATTTTCAAGTGAAATAAGACAATTGTTAATCCATTTAAGGCTTTGTGTAAATTGATATTTACAGTAGTAATGGCCCTTGGCCTTTTGGTGATTAGCTACTGCAGCTGTTGGACATCCCTGATATAACCAGCGATATTTACTTTGATTTGATTTTACTTCTTTCCTCCTTCCTTCCCTTCTCTTCTTCATTCAGTAGCTTAAATGGCTTCCAAAGTATTTATTGTATGCCCTACAAAAGAACAGTTATATGTCCCTGAGACTTCCTGTCAAATTTGATGCTACACTGAGTTTAATTAGAGTTCCTTAGCATGCTGAATAGCCTCTAAGTGTGTACTAGGAAAGGATGAACGTTGTAGTTAGGCACAAAGAACAGTAGTGAAAAGTAGGTAATTTAACAAAATGCAGTAATATTGTAACACCACATCATAGAATCATAGAATCATAGAATAGTTAGGGTTGGAAAGGACCTCAAGATCATCGAGTTCCAACCCCCCTGCCATGGGCAGGGACACCTCCCACTAAACCATGCCATCCAAGGCTATGTCCAACCCCACCTTAAACGCCGCCAGGGATGAGGCATTCACAGCTTCCTTGGGCAACCCATTCCAGGGCCTCACCACCCTTACAGGAAAGAATTTCTTCCTCATATCCAATCTAAACCTCCCCTGTTTAAGTTTAAACCCATTACCCGTTGTCCTCTCACCACAGTCCCTAATGAAGAGTCCCTCCCCAGCATCCCTATAGGCCCCCTTCAGGTATTGGAAGGCTGCTATGAGGTCTCCACGCAGCCTTCTCTTCTCCAGGGACAGTCATCAATCAACTACAGTAGCCAAGGCTGAAGTAACCCATTCAGTCACAATGAATGCGTTAAAGCGAATGTGAATATAGTCTTGAACACAGATCATAGATCATTCTTTATTTTTTTATGGCTTTACAGTTTTTCTCTACTTTTTTATTGTTATTTTTGTTATTATGGTTAGTTTTTCCCTACTTTGCTCACAGACGTGGTAGTGGCCTCTTCTTGGCTGGAGGGGCCTCATGGCTGCTGGTCTTCCTTTTAGGGGCTTGCCTCCCAGTGGAGCGCTGCCTGTGCCAGCTGGGAGTGGAGGGCCTGGGCATTGCCTCCTCTGGCTGTTGCTGGGTCTCTTCTAGCTCTGCAGGGGTGGCACTGGGAGCAGGGGGGTGGCTGCTGAGACCTCCACCAATGGCAGTGGATGAGGTGCTGGGAAGCTCATTGATGGGAAGCTCATCGCTGGTGGATCTCGCTGGGCTGCTGGAGGTTGCTTGGCTGGGGGTGAGATGCCCTTCTTGGGCGCCCTCCTGCACCCTGGCAGCACGGGCTCCCTGCCCGTCCAGGTGGTGGCTGGTCTCTCTGCTGCCAAGCAGCGAAGTGCCAAACATCTCTTCCAGATCATGGTGGTGTAAGGACTGCAAGGTCTGGAAGAGCACTGGCTGGTCTTGTAGAGAACTCAGCCAGTTTGGGGTCCAGAAGCTGACCACGGGACCCATTGGCACCACTTCTGCAACCCGCCGTTGGAAGTCATGGGTAGCTGGGGGGCTGGCAGCTCTCCTCTCCTGGTGGTCACCAGCTGATGGTGCTACAGATGGTGCAATGACATGCTCTACATAGTCATCGTCAGCCCCCACCAAGTGCAAGATGGACTGGGTCCTTCTCTTGCAGAGGGGGCACCTGGGCTTGGTCTCAGCCCACCGCAGGATGCACTGGTAACAGAAATGGTGGAGGCAAGGCATCACATAGCTGATCTCTTCGCAGCTGTCCAGGCAGATGGGACAGCAGTCCTCCAGCTCCACGGCCATGCTCTCCACAGGCTGCAGTGGTTTGGAGGGAGCTGGTGATGTTGAGCTGCTCCCTGCCTCCAGTGCTGCAGCAACAGGTGTTGTGCTAGGAAGAGAAGAGAGGCCATGGTCATTGGCTGGGCTGGGAAGGAGGGAAGAAATGCCCAGGTTCTTAAAGAAGGAAACCCTCCCATCTCCCCAGGGTGAGGTGTCCCTGCACAGCTCACCTCTGGTGCCGCAAGTTCAACTCTGGGGTGTCCCGGCTGCCTGAAACTGGAAGGGCCAGGGAAAATCCTTCAATAGCTCTGGAGCCGAGCACTGAGAGCTGCAAGTTGCAACTCACAGAGCACAACTCCAGGACCAAACCGCTGCTCAACACACCAAGACTCATGAAGTCGCTCAGCTGGTAGCGTGAGCTACCAAGTCTCTGGCTGGGAGGCTTGGCACCCACTTACAAGCAGTGGGGACGTCTGGTCGCAATCCATCGCTAGGTGACATTGTAGCCCATCCCTTGGAAACATCTCAGTCCATTCCTTGGTGACAACAGAACCCATTGCTTGAAGTCTCAGAACCCATTGCTTGGGAATGTCACTGGCCATTGCTCAGGGCTGTCACAACATCCATCCAACCCCATGTATCTGGGTTACCGCAGCACCAAGGCCTACTTCTTACCCCCTTGTCTCCTGTGCTAAGAATTGGTGTTTCATGCCAGACAGTGCAGGGGGGTGTGGCTGGGGATGGTTCAGCATGGAGCAGAGAAGGTGTTGGGGCACCTCAGACCATATTCTGGTCTCTACGGCTTAGGCATCAAAGCACTGGGGACAGGGTTTGCCCAGCACTGCCTGGTGGGAGGGTGAGAGATAATGGCAACTCCTGAAACAAGAGAGGTTCAGGCTGGATATAAGGAATCAAAACCAAAATCCATGTGAGAAAAACAAAGTACAGGAGTGGGTTGTCCAGAGATGTTGTGGCATCCCTAAGCCAGGAGGTTTTCAAGAGATGAGGGGCCACAGCAGAGAGCACAGGTGTCACCAGGCCAGGGCAGGCAAGGCTGGAATAAAGTAGAATGGAGTAGTTCCAGCTGGGCGGGGCCTACAACAGTCGTCTGGTCCAATTGCCTGACCAAGCCGGGGCTGACCAAAAGTTAAAGCATATTAAGGGCACTGTCTAAATGACTCTTTCTGAGGCACCAACAGGCGGGTGGCATCGACCACCTCTCTAGGAAGCCTGCTTCAGTGTTTGACCACCCTCTCAGTAAAGAAATGCTTCTGAATGTCAATCCAGAACCTCCCCCGATTCAGCTTTTAACCATTCCCATGTGTCCTGTCAGTGTGTCAAGATCAGCACCTCCCTCTCCATTTCTCCTTCTCAGGAAGCTGTGGAGACCAGTGAGGTCACTTCTTGGCCTTCTCCTCTCCAAACCAGACACACCTAGAGGCCTCACAGGACATGTCTTGCAGCCCTTCCACCAGCTTTGTTGCTGTCTTCTCGACACATGCTTGTACCTCCGCATCCTTTTTAAGTGTTGAGGCCCAGACCTGCACACTGCACTCAAGGTGAAGCTGTGTCGATGCTGAATACAGCAGGATAATCACCTCTTTTGAGTGCGATTGTGCTGTTTGATGCACCCCTGGATGCAGTTTGCCCTCTTGGCTGCCACGGCACATGGCTGACTCACACTGAGCCTGTTGCCGACCAGCACCCCCAGGTCCCTTTCTGCAGGGCTGCTCTCCAGCAGCTCCTCTCCCAATTTACACTTGTGTCTGGTGTTTCTCCATTCCAGTTACAGAAATTATCACTTGTTCTTGGTAAATTTCATGCCATTGATGATTGCCCAATGCTCCAATCTATCTGCATCCCTCTGTAAGACCTCTTATCCCTCAAGAGAGTCAACAGCACCTCCCAGTTTGGTGTCACCAGGAAATTTACAAACTAGATTCAACTCCTGCCTCCAGATCATGGATAAAAATACTGGCCCTAGAACTGCACCCAGAGCACCAGTGGTGACTGCCTGCCCGCCTGGTGTAGGCCCATTCACTACGCCTTGAACCCTGCCTCGCAGCCATTTCTTCACTCAGCACACTGTATACCTCCGCAAGGAACACATGCAATGTTTCCTCAATCCCCAAAACAGAAACTGTCTTTTCCCAGAGTGAGAAAAGTCTGTCTCAGCAGCAAGCAGTGTAAGAGAACATTGTTTCATACAGGAACACATCTTCTGTGCTTTCAACAGGAGGAGTGCAGACTGCCTTTTTATTTTCTTCTGTGACAGACTGCAGTTTATTACATAGAAGCATAGTACCATTTAGCCAGGAGAAAACCCTTAATATCACTGAATCCAACTGTAAATGTTACATGTTACATAAAAAATATATCTTTAACTGTAAGATGTGCTGAATTACACTGGAATCTGAAATTTAGAACAAAGGTATGATTGTGGTTTTGCTGTGTTAACAAAGCTAAAACCGTAAGTGCTTTTTGAGTCTGAGCTGCTGTGATATTCCCCATTTATTGTTGGTAGCTTCAAGGTAGCGTCTTCATACTGTATTTGGTAATTAATGTGGAAAAGACAACCGCAGTGTCCAGCGTTTTCTCCCACATTAGATTGAGGAGAAGAGAGAAAAGCAAAAACATATTACAAAGTCAATAATTCCAAATCTCAGGAACTCCAGGAAGAACAAGTAATGAATGGATGGTTACTGTAGTTTTACATTCTTTGTCATTCAGACTGACAGAGGTATCAGTGTATAAAGGACCTCAGGTTTCCAACATTAACAACTAAATGCTGAAATACTAAACTTGGAGAAGCATTTGATTTCCTAATGGAGTTTTCTACATGTTTTGATTCAGGAAGAGTTTATTAATGATAAGGCTGATTAGATTAATTTCTGGAGCTGTGGTGCTGTTTCAATTGCTACTTACAGCCTAACAAACTAATCAGCTTTGCGTGGCATCATATATGTGGCATAATTATAACTCTGACGTTGGAATGTAAGCTATTTCTTTTTGCCTGAGATACAGTGCAGTACCCAATATTATATTACAGGTACAGATTTAAATGAACAAATGTGACATTCAGGAATTAATTAGTTATACATAGGGAAAAAAAAAAAAAAAAGAAAGAGGAGTCTTTCGAATTAAGGCCTGATAAGTATTCCATAAAATGGTTTTACATCCAAAGGAAGAAAAGTAAGAGGAAATTATAATTTTGGATTACATGAGGGCTGGATGAGTACGCAGGCTTCCCAGCAGTTTTCCGCAATTCATGGTCCTATGTTTACAGCCCCAAAAAAGGGTAGCTGCAAAGGCAAAGTTTGTCTATTTTTACCCTATTCCAGTGGCTGAAGTAGAAGTGTCTGTTTATTTTTAATTCTTGAAAACTACAGAGGCTTTGATTGAAACTGCCATAGAATTTCCTGTGCAGAAAAAGCTAATTTTCCTGATTTGGAAAAAATCAACAATCCTATTGTGTGGAATTATGATGACACACCACATTTATGTCATGAGTTTGGGATTCCTTAGCTGTACCATCCAGTCTTCAGTTGCTGGAGCCAGCTGACAGGCAGATAGTGCTAATAATAGACTGCTGTCTTCAATACAGACCAGCCCAGAAGAGGAGACACATATTTAATCATCTGCTGACAAAAAGAAAGGGTTACACTCAAAAAATATTAGGTTTTGCTGCGCATTTTGGAAGACCTTGTGCTCTCCTGGTGGTAGCCCCTCTATGCATCTCTGATGAGCTTCTTCCTCCCACTTCAAGAGCCCCTGTCCTCCTGAGCCCTTAGGAAGATCCTCAGACCATTGCCTCAGTTAACCTTAGGAACTAGACCTGTCAAGATTGCCAGGGAGTTTTATTTTCTCACACACGTCTGCAAAGCTTACTGTAGACAGGGTATTTGGAGAATGTATTGGCTACAGTCTCATAGGCTGGGCTGAGACCATGCAGATGGAAGTGACGTAAAGGCTGGACAAATTTATGTAGTGTTTCATGGGAACAGCAAAAGGTATGTTCCAGCAAGTCTAAGGAGTCTGCCAGTAGCAAGGCAACATGATAGTGTAACAACCAAATTGCTCTTCCTTTTCCTGGCAGTGGTTTTGTTTTGTTCGTTTTTCTAAAGAGAAAAATGGTAGTTCTCTCTGGCCTCATATTGTTTTGAAACACCTTAACCATTTCTTTAGAACTTAAAAAAAGCAAGAACACGCTTTGGACTCTGGAAAATTTCAACTCAAATAATTTCTACAAAGTTAAAAGCACCTATCAAAACATTGGGAAGTATTCACAAAGTGTAACTTTCTGAAACATTGCCTAGAATAAGTTAATATTGTATCCATAAAAATTAATAGGGAATCATAGAATCATACAACAGTTAGGGTTGGAAAGGACCTTAAGATCATCGAGTTCCAAACCTCCTGCCATGGGCAGGGACATCTCACACTAAACCATGCCATCCAAGGCTATGCCCAACCCGGCCTTGAACACCGTCAGTGACGAAGCATTCACAGCTTCCCTGGGCAACCCATTCCAGGGCCTCACCACCCTTACAGTAAAGAACTTTCTCCTTATATCCAATCTAAACCTCCCCTGTTTAAGTTTGAACGTGTTACCCCTTGTCCTATCACTACAGTCCCTAATGAAGAGTCCCTCCCCAGCATCCCTATAGGCCCCCTTCAGATATTGGAAGGCTGCTATGAAGTCTCCACACAGCCTTCTCTTCTCCAGGCTGAACAGCCCCAATTTTCTCAGCCTATCTTCATATGGGAGGTGCTCCAGTCCCCTGATCATCCTCATGGCCCTCCTCTGGACTTGTTCCAACAGTTCCATGTCCTTTTTATGTTGAAGACACCAGAACTGCACACAATATTCCAAGTGAGGTCTCACGAGAGCAGAGTAGAGGGGCAGGATCACCCCCCTCGACCTGCTGGTCACACTCCTTTTGATGCAGCCCAGGATACAGTTGGCTTTCTGGGATGCAGGCGCACACTGAAACTGGCTCATGTTCATTTGCTCATCGACCAATGTCCATTCACCCCCATGTTCATTTTTTCATCGACCAATGTCCATTCACCCCCATGTCCTTCTCCGCAGGGCTGCTCTGAATCTCTTCTCTGCCCAACCTGTAGCTGTGCCTGGGATTGCTCCCACCGAGGTGTAGGACCTTGCACTTGGCATGGTTAAACTTCATCAGGTTGGCATCAGCCCAACTCGCAAGCGTGTCAAGGTCTCTCTGGATGGCATTCCTTCCCTCCAGTGTATCAACCAAACCACACAGCCTGATGTCATTGGCAAATTTGCTGAGGGCGCACTCAATCCCACTGTCCATGTCACCGACAAAGATGTTGAACAAGGCCTGTCCCAACACTGATCCCTGAGGGACACCACTCATAACTGGTCTCCAGCTGGACACTGAGCCACTGAGCACTACTCTTTGTTTGCGGCCATCCAGCCAGTTCTTTATCCACGGAGTGTTCCACCTATGAAATTGATGTCTCTCCAACTTAGAGACAAGGATGTCTTGCGAGACAGTGTCGAACGCTTTGCACAAGTCCAGGTAGATGACATCAACTATTCTGCCCCCGTCCCTGAGTTCCGTAGCCCCATCATAGAGGGCCACTAAATTGGTCAGTCAGGATTTCTCCTTAGTGAAGCCATGCTGGCTGTCCCCAAGCACCTTGTTGTTTTTCATGTGCCTTAGCATGCTGTCCTGGGTTCAGCAGTAGCAGTCATTTTTCTCCTTCTTGGTAGCTGGTGCAGCGCTGTGGTTTTGATCTTGGGCCTGGGAACAGTGCTGATAACACCAGTGTTTTCAGTTACTGCTTAGAATGTTTTGGTCTGGCCAAGGACTCTCTGAGTCTCATGCTCTGCCAGGGAGGAGGAGAAGCTGGGAGGAAGCAAACTGACCAAAGAGGTATTCCATACCACACCACGTGATGCCCAGGATGTAAAAATGGAAGGCAGAGACCCGGAAGGGTCTGGGGTTGCACTGCTTGGTCGGGCTGGGTATCAGTGGTGAGCGGTTGTATTCTCTTTCCTTGTATTTGCCTTGTCATTATTATTATTGGTGGTATCAGTAGTGGTTTGTGTTATACCTTAGTTACTAAACTGTTCTTATCTCAACCTGTGGGAGCTGCATTCTTTCGATTCTCCTCCACATCCCCCCGGGGCTGGGGGAAGAAAGAGTGGGGAGTGAGTGAGAGAGCGACTGCATGAGTTATAGAGGCTTAAACCACGACACATGCCTTCCAGGAGAATCTGCTCCAAGATTTTGCCAGGAGCAGAGGTGAGACTGACTGGTCTGTAGTTCCCCAGCTCATCCATTTTAACCTTCTAGAAAATGGTGGTTACATTTCCCTTTTTCCAGTCATCAGGAACTTCACCTGACTGCCATGATTTTTCAAATATGATGGACAGTGGCTTAGCAACTTCATTTGCCAGCTCCTTCAGGACCAGCGGATGCATTTCCTCAGGTCCCATGGACTTGTATGTGCTCAGGTTCCTAAGATAGTCTCGAACCAGATCCTCTCCTACAGTGGGCCCAGGGTCTTCATTCTCACTGTCCCTGCGTCTGCCTTCCAAGACTTGGGTGGTGTGGTCAGAGCATTTCCCAGTGAAGACTGAGGTAAAGAAGTCATTAAGAACCTCAGCCTTCTCCAAATCCAGGGTAGCCAGTGCTCCTGATGGCTTCCGGAGAGGGCCACGGTGTCCCTAGCCTGTCTTTTATTTGCAATTACTTATAGAATCCCTTCCTGTTATCTTTCACATGCCTAGCCAAGTCTAATTCTAAGTTGGCCTTAGCTTTCCTAACCTGGTCCCTAGCTTCCCGGACAACATCCCTGTATTCTTCCCAGGCCGCCTGACATTGCTTCCACCTTTTATAAGCCTCTTGTTTCCTTCTAATTTTGCCCAGCAGCTCCTTATCCATCCGAGGAGGTCTCCTGGCCCTCCTGCTAAACTTCCTTCTAGTTGGGATGCATCGCTCCTGAGCTTGCAGCAGGTGATCCTTGAATATCAAGCAACAGTCTTGGGCCCCCCTGCCCTCTAGGGCTATATCCCATGGAACCTTACTGAGCAGGTTCCTGGAGAGGCCAAAGTCTGCTCTAACATGGAACTGTTAGAACAAGTGCAGAGGAGGGCCACGAGGATGATCAGGGGACTGCAGCACCTCTCGTATGAGGATAGGCTGAGAAAATTGGGGCTGTTCAGCCTGGAGAAGAGAAGGCTGCATGGAGACCTCATATCAGCCTTCCAATACCTGAAGGGGGCCTATAGGGATGCTGGGGAGCGACTCTTCATTAGGGACTGTGGTGAGAGGACAAGGGGTAATGGGTTTAAACTTAAACAGGGGAAGTTTAGATTGGATATGAGGAAGAAATTCTTTCCTGTAAGGGTGGTGAGGCCCTGGAATGGGTTGCCCAGGGAGGTTGTGGATGCTTCATCCCTGGCGGCGTTCAAGGTGGGGTTGGACATAGCCTTGGATGGCATGGTTTAGTGTGAGGTGTCCCTGCCCATGGCAGGAGGTTTGGAACTCGATGATCTTAAGGTCCTTTCCAACCCTAACTATTCTATGATTCTATGATTCTATTAGGTCTTCTGATTGAATTTATGTGTGGTAATCAGAGGATTATGGCTGGTTATACCTCCAGGGACAATCCTCTATTCCTTGCAGAAATTCAGGACATAGTTGTCCTTGTTTAGCTTTGCTTTGACTGTTTTATCCGTGTTACTCTAGTATGAGCCATCCTACCACCCATGTCTATGCTTGTGTATGTGTTTACTGTACTTGCAAGCAGCAACAGTTTCTGGTACACTGAAACCTTTTCTAATTATGTAATGCAGTAATAAATATATGAATGCCTGTGAAACCGTCAAATCACAGCAGCATGTGGTGTAATCTAAAGAGCATCTTGCCACAGTCTTGTATGTTCAGTTGTTTCCTACATCTTTGCTAGTGAAGGCTGTGTGTTTCTCATTATACAGGAGTGATGGAGGATGATTCTGTGAAAGGAAGGCAATACCATTTTCCATTGATTTTATCCACTTATATAACTGAACATGGTATCTTTTAGCAAGGACACAGCTCAGCCAGGATTGCTGACCTCCACTTAAGGCAATGCCTGGTGAGGAAAGCGATTTGGTTTATGATTTAGTGAAAACATATTCATAAACCCAATTGATGTGTGTTCACCTTTCTTGTATTTAAATGCTTTTTAAATACCTTGCATACTCCTTTCATGGTAACATCAGAATATATGTTTGAATCATTATTTGGACTATATTTTAGAGACAGACTTTGGAGCCTGAATTTTGTGTTTAAAAACACTGATTTTATAATCCGTTGTAGAAATAATTGAAATAGGCTAAAAATGAGATTATTGCTTACAAGTTGCTGTTTCACAAACAACTTACTTTAGTTTGTCACAAACACTAAGTCCATTTGCAGCTGTGTTTTTACTAATGACATTTCAATGAATTGCTTTACCTATTAATGGTGCCTCAGGTCCTATGACTAACATTAACAAATGCATCATTTAGTAGAATCAACAAAGATCGACTGCTGGTTTTTACTGATCTTAGAAGCTGAATCTGGAGTTTCAGTTCACAATGTAGTTTTTAGGAACTAGCAGCTAAGTATTCAATTCAAATGTAGCTCAATTGCTAATATTTATCTGATTTGCATGCAAGATGTAAGGGAATCTTGCTTTGGGGGTCTGTTGTTACATTAGTAAGTATCTGGTGGCAAAGTTCATGGGCCATATAGCTGGTGAGTGTAAATTGTCGCAGGTCCATTAACTTCAAGTGAGCTATGACTGTTTGTATAAATTCCCTCGGCTGTTAGTGTTTGACTTTTTAACACTAGAGTCCCCTTCTTTTCTGATACTATTTATTTTATTCCTTTAGTTTATGGGAGAAGTTTTTACATCAATCTCCTATTATAGTGAAGTTCTCTTTGAGGTGTTGACTACCTTTCTGATATCCCAGGACCCATCATCTTTAAATGTGGCTGAAGATGAGCAAACAATGTTTTTATGTGCCAGAAAGGCATGTTATTTGCAGATAACCCTTTGGTCAGAGAATGAAGTTGTTTGCTCAGAGCATGGATACAGGTAGTGCAGGAAGCCTGTGCCCTTCTCCCACAAAGTGGCTTGATGCAGCAGTAAAGCTGTCTTTTCCATTCTTTTGCTTCTTGGCTTCCGTAGTCAGAACACAGATGTGCAGGTGTGGGGTTTTGGCGTTTTACAGTTTGTGGGTTTTTTGGTTTGTGGGGGTTTTGGCTTTGTTTGTGGGTTTTGTTGGTGGGTTTCTGTTGGAGGTTTTTTTTTTTTTGCGGGGGGGGGGTGGTTGGCTGGGTTGTTTTTTTTTTTTGTTTTTCCTGTGCATCTGGATTTTGGAAGCTTCATTAAAACCTTGAATCCATTTATGCACTTTACTGAATTTCTACCCTGTATGGGCAGAAGTTATGGGTGATGTTAGGAGCACTTGGCATTAGTCAGGCCCTTCTCAGTAGATGAATACAATACTGGTTTTGAAAAAATACCATTCTTTTCTTCCATCTAGTATTCCGTAGTCCTGTTGCCTTCAGTGTCAGTAGTAAAATTCCATTGATCTTCTGTGCACAGCAGGAGGCCTATGAGCAAAGGCAATTTCATAGCCTATTGTAACTATTACTTTAAAAGGCAGCACTCTTGACAAATTATAATTCATTCTGAAACAAGAGTTTTATTTTACATTTTCCCTGAAAAGTAAATATAAAAACCTGGCTGGAAATTATGTAATATTTTTCTATAGTAATG
This sequence comes from Amazona ochrocephala, assembly GCA_039720435.1. NCBI lineage: Eukaryota > Metazoa > Chordata > Aves > Psittaciformes > Psittacidae > Amazona > Amazona ochrocephala. The sequence continues at coordinate 36,945,706 of CM077909.1, read as the reverse complement.
CTAATATAAATTGACTGTGTTTTTTACAGGAGGTATTTTGTAGATGTGATATGGTATATGACAAGGGTAGTGTGTTTCTCTTCTCTCTGATCTTCTCCGTGACATGTTTCAGTGGGAGGGAGTGAATATTTGGAGCTGTGGACTCATTTTAGCCATTGAAAAGTGATCCCCTTGTGAGTCAGTTTGCTCCCCAGCACTATGATATGATACATGTCAAGAGTAAGGGTAACAAATTACAAGGGCTGTAGTGCCAGGTTATAAGAGGTCCTGCTTGAGATGTAGTGTAAACATACCATGATTATATATGTATGTTAAAACCAGAAATTCCTGATGTTTTACTGCAGCTCTTTATAATGCCCTTCCCTCAAGTCAGAGTGATTTGCTGTCTTTGATTGAACATAAACCCTTTATTCCTTTTATTCTTTGTATTGTAGGTCATTTAGCTTGTGTGCTTTACGTTTATGAAGTAGCCACACACTGGGCTAAGTAAACTCATAATCTGAAATCTGGTGCCTGTCTTTTTCCCTCTGATCTTACTGTTGATCAAAATTATTCTCTTTACACAGCTTCTGCCATCAGTTTTCAAGCTGTAGCTATCAAAAACTCTGACACTTTCCCTCAAGACAAGTGACTGTATACCAGATGTTGTATTTCTCTACCCATAGCAAATAGTATGGCATAAATCATTTATCCTTTCCTTTGTCTGTCACTGTCTGTGGTTTTCTGTGCACTTGGCCTCGCTTTGCCATTCCACTTGTAATGGAATATATGCGGGGGAGCAGTCATAATGTGCTTTCTTAGTATTTAACACTTTTTAATTAAAAGCTGTTTAATCCCTGGACAATATGAAAGAAGGCCAAAACTTCAGGTTTGTTATTTGTTGTGGTAAATTTTATAGGAAATATAAACTGCACTTAGTTTGCTTGTGGGAAACTGCTGTAACAAAGTTTTCACTATATATATTTTTTTAAAACTAGCCTCTGGAATATCCTGTTATGTTCTGTGCATTGGCATAGTGTCATTTACTTTGACAAAATGTAAGCTGAAGATGTATCCCTCCAAATAACTTCTAATTTTATTATTTAAAATATTAAAATAAACTGTTCTTAACTTGTAATTTTAAGGTTTTTTTTCTTTTTTTTTTTTTGTTACAAGGGTTAGTTGGTAGACATTAAGTTAGTTGTATTTTTCGGTTTATTCAATAAAAAAGATTTTTCTTTCTCAGTTTTCTTGAGGATTTCTGAATTTCTTTTTATGGCTGATGCACAGTGTTGGGGTTTTTTTATTATTTTCAGGAAAATAGATTTATCTTAATGAATTTCTGTTGTCTTTGTAAGTTGTTTGTGGGATGCAATCAGAAAAAAACCCTATCTTACAAGAAAATAAATATCTAGTACCTCTGAACTCTGCTTTCAGAATTCCCTTTGTGAACCCTTGCTAAAGATTGAAACACCTTCATTTATTTCTGTTTTTCAGCAAAATCACTAGGTCTGCACTTATTGTGTTTTCGGGGGCATCAAGTACATACTGAAAGCCCTTATCAGACTTATATGCTTACAATGATTTTAGTGTTGAACATTTTCCACAATTGCCTTTTATTTACTGAGACTTTTTGTTTCATATGCCCTCTGGACTGATCAGATGTGACAGTTGCATACAATGGGTTGTGCTACATAGATATCATACAGTGTATATCATACAGATGTGTTCTTTCAGCATTTCAGATTTTCCAATCAGAAAAGCCTCTTTGTTTCCTAGGTATTTTCTTTCATAGTCTTTTGTTCAGTATTCTTTCTCTGTCACATGTGAAATTAAAGTAAAGCTTAATGCAAGGGTGGGGGTGGCGAAGTATGTATGTTTTTGCAGCACATTTAATACACCTAGAAATCTCTCCATATACTTCTAGAGCAGGTATCTACCTGCTGTATGAAGTTCTTCATGGCCACCATTTAGAGAGATTCCTATTTATGCTTCCTGGGTTTTATTCCTATTCAGAGGCATCTGATTCTTCCAGTGCTTCCTGTATAGACCCAGATATCCCTGGAAGTTATGATTTCTGTTAGAGGGAAGAGATTGAACTGGCACCATACCACTGAACCCGCGTATTTCTTCTACATTGCCTGTATGGTTAATTCTCCCATTTCATACAGACTTCTTCCCACAAACCTAAAGGCAGATTGTGTTTAATTAATCAGGCGGTGAAGTGCATGTGTGAAAAGGAACTTGTAAATGTCTTATCATCTTCAAGATGTTTCCAGACCTGTTAAGCCTGTTCACTCTTAGAGACACTCCATGTTGTATATGAAAGTAGTATGAATGTTTTGGTATTACTTTTCCATGGCTGAAATAAAAGGTTCTCCTGCTTTAGCTTTATATTAAAAAGGCTAGATCTTAACTTTATTCTTCTGGCAGAAGATCACCTTATGGGCCTGGAAAAATAATGGCATTCATCTTAAGAAATGGAAGTTGTGATTTTAGGAATAGAGGGTCTGTCAGATTCTTGATGATTTGATTTTTAAATCCAAACTCTGGTAATACATCCGGCAGGTAGCTGGGAGGAGATTTCTCTCAGTGAGAAAAAAAACCTTGCCTCCACTCTAATTGTGTGCTGCTTTGTAGGTGGGCTGCCTGGAAATACTGCCCTCTACAAAGGTGAAAAAAGACGATCAACACTTACGACGTTCCTGACTCTATTTTGTAAAACAGGCAAACAAAAATGTTGTATAAAAATGGAATAAAATCACTAGTGAGAAAAAATAATGCCATCTTGAAACATTCAGAGCAAACCAACAAAGAGCAAAGGTAAAAAAGCACCTATGGCAGTTAGCTTTTAAGAATCCTGCAAGTGGAACAAATTGAACTCTTCTGGATGCCTCTTTGTGGAGTCAGATATCTGCTTTTACCAGGGTTCTTGAGCTGAATTTGCAGCTCAAACAGCAGGAAATTGAAGAGTCAGTATTTCTACCTGTTTTCAGCAGCTTTTAACTCTTGCTCTGAGCAGTGGCTGAGTTGCTGTCATATGGTTTGGAGCATGAATCAAAGTTGCACATGGTTCCAAAGACTCTTACTTGAACTGAGTGACACTGCACCTGCACTGTTTTATCAGATTCACCCCATGTCGCTTTTTGCTGCAGATGTTTTGTGTGCTGAATGTACAGGTAGCTGAGGGTAAGAGTAATCTGTAAGGAAACTGTAAGTGCTGCTATTTCTGCAGCTTTATTGAAATTAACTGTTTGCCTAAAAAGACTAATGTAATTTTGTCACCTCTATATTGCTGTTAGTCAAATGGTATTTGCTGAGTTTCCTGACCTGACAAAGATGCATGTAGAGTAACAGCCCAGCTTCTGTTAAGAGTATCTAACATCAAGTTACTGTTTTCATTTGCTTGCATCCATGGTAATGGTCATATCCAGTTTAGTTTAATCAGCAGTTGACTACAACATGGGAGAGGGAAGCACATGTGTATATATATAGTATCTAAGCTGTATTTAAAAGCTTATTTACAGAAATAAACTGAGCTAAGCAAGATACCACACTGCTTTTGTCACCAAACGGATGTTGTTTGGAGTGCTGTTTTTTATAGTTTTTGGTTGGGTTTTCTTGTTGTTGGTTTTGGGGTGTTGGTTTGGTTTTTTTTTTTGTGCTGGCATGAGAGCTCTGCACTGAGAGTTGAAGTATGAGATATAGTTTCAGTTAGATACATTACAGACTTTGTTCTGCAGGATAGGGGTATGAATTTACTCTTGAGCAGGAGGTCAAATCGAGGTTTCATATTCATTCAGCTCCTTATGGGAATTGCTGACTTCCTACTGAGGTGGTTAAGGATCATAAAACACAAGGATCATAGGCACAGACAGAATGCTTTGATATTTTTGTCCCTTCAGGCATGATGCAACTGTTGCAAAAGTAGAGGGGGTTTTGTGAGAGTCAAATAATTTAACTTCAGGAATTAATTGATCATGAAAGACTCCTCCTTTACTTCACCCACCATAATAAAAAACTTCCATGTTTGTTGGAAGCAGAACTTGTTTCAGAGCTTGTAGACAAAATGTTGCTTTATGAATACTTAACAATCATACTGTGATAGGAAGTAAAGGCCAGATCAGGACAACAACTGCATCAGACACTTCATATGACCGAGGTTTATGTAGCAGCTGTGTGGTGGATTGAGTCTTTTCAAGTCATTGTCTTTCTGGGAGGAAAGGGAAAGGTGCTGCTCAAGTAGCGATCAATGGTTCCAGCTTTTGTCTACACTGTATGAGCAGTCCTGCCCATTCTTCCACTGCCACAAGAGTTTATACTTTAAGAAATACTGGTAGGATTTCCCTGAAGAGATGAGCTTTATCAGGGAGATGCACTACAGGAAAAATGAAAAAAGGCTCCTGAGACAGAATAAGATACTGGAAATAATGGACCACACTTGGTACTGTGTAGGTGTTGAGCGAAGGCTCATCATCGTTAGCTGTTTTCAGGCAGCAGGATTTCGTGCTGATTTGGCCAGCTGAAGTTATGTGTTTTAGCATTTATTCACTGACTGCTTTGCCCTGCTCATGTGGCACCCTAAGGAAGATTTAAGGCATTTGCAAAAGAACTGGAAACATGCATGACTGAAACAGGTATAGGTATCCAGAGAGTTTTAGACTGGATATTTAGAAAAATTTCTTCACTGAAAGGGTGATCAGGCATTGGAACAGGCTGCCCAGGGAAGTGGTGGAATCACCGTCCCAGGGAGTGTTCAAAAACTGTGTAGATGAGGCCCTCAGTGACATGATTTAGTGGTTGGACTTGATGATCTTAAAGATCTTTTCTAACCTAGCTGATTCTATGACTAGATAAGGAAGTACAAGGTGCAGAAGAGTACTGAAGTAATTCTTCAAAAATCGCCTGTATCAGAGAGGTGCCTCAAAGTTTTAAACTGATTGTTTAGCTACAAAAGCTGCTTAAGGTTTTGGGTGTCCTAAGATTATTCTAGAGTCATAGCTTTCTGTACTATGTTTTATGTCTCTTCCGGGCCATCATGCAATGAATGACATGATGTGAATTCATCAGGCTAGTGAATCCTAGCACAGAGGCTATGCTGTGCCAGAGGGAACACATGGCATACTGAATATTAACTCTGAGAATACTCTCACTCTGAAGCCCCTTTCAGTGCTAAGCAGTTGCGATCTGCAGCTCAGCTGTGTATTATATACTGGAGCTTTCGGGATGATGTGTTGAGCCACTGAGCCTTAAGGCTAGTGATTTCATGCCAAAATATTTGTGTTGATGTAAGGGAGTAAAATCTGGCCCAAAGCCTCACTGAATTGAAAAATTTATTAAAATATATGTTGAAAGAGGAATTTGGCATAGACTCTAACTAGAGAAAAGAGGAAGAAAGGTTAAAACCTTGATTACTTTTTATCGTGTTTACCTAATTCAGAGTTTAAATTATTCCATGTTTTAATTAAAGCTTGGCAAGATCTCTTCTGATGGTCACTAGAGAAAATGAAGAGAGGTATATATAAGTGGGAGAAGAGAACCAACTGTTTGCCTAATTGTGCTTGGTGCTGCTAGATGCCAAAGATGCATGGGGACATGTAACAAGATCTATGTTGCTGTCTCAATCAACAGGCTTTTTAATAGATTCACCTGCCAAATCCTATTACTAATAGCATATGATTTTTAAATTAATCTTGGGTTTTGGTTTACTTCTTTCTCTAATAAGCTATTTACAAGGTGCCTCATTAATGCTTTTAAGGTAGTATAGGGAGAATTGGAAGAATGAGCTGCACCTGGGGAATGGAAAAATTTCAGATTTAGTCTTTTGTGCTTTCTCCATTACAAGAATATATTTTGTAAAAATTCATTGGGGACAGCTAGACAACTGCTTATAAAATCCTAACCTGTCTTTTGCAGAGAAGATTACCATGAAGATGGGTTCTGTCAGCCATACAGGGGAATTGCGTGTGCACGAATCATTGGAAACAGGACCATTTATGTGGACTCCCTCCAGATGCAAGGGGAAATTGAAAACCGAATTACTGGTAAGCTTATACACTTTTATAGCAGAGGAAAAAACATTTGTGATAGTACCAATTCAAGTATAAATAATGCTGTCATCCTTTTCAGCATTATCGGTCAATGACTAGAACATCCTTATATTAAGGTTCAGAGCAGGTGAGCCAATTACCCACTTGTACAGTTAGCAAAATTTGAAGCCAGGAAGATGAGTATCTGCTGTCCTTAAGTAAAATGTCAGAGCATTAACTTTCTAACAGCTGGTAGTTTGTTCTTGAGCTTTTTGCAGGATGGATTCAAATGGAAGATTTTTTTGAAAAACAATTTATGATGTACTAAAAAGGTACTGGGTTTTTATTTTCTTGAAAAATGTATGGTGACTTTTCCCTTGGGTTTCCTCTGCTATTGCATAATCCTGACAGAGTCTGGATTTCAAACAAGAGTCAATCTTCTTGTGATCTGCACCTACTGATTGTTTCTTTGATCATTGTTTTAATACAGAGTCACAAACTTGCATCCAAAACTTCAATGACTTTTAATGGTCTCTACATGAGCATGGTTTTTTTTGCTGGACCTGAGTTAGCTGACATGAGCAGCTGGGACTCTGATGTAAACAAGTAGAGCAAGCAAATGAACCCATGGAATAAACTGTTTATCATAATATATGGCAAATTAACTCATTCTAGCAGGAGCTTATTTGCATCTGACCATATATGGCTAAGTGAATCTGCAATTTTAACATAGCTGGTTGCCAGAAAAAGTTTGACTTTTTGTCAGCTCTATCTCCTTAAAGACATCATCTTTAAGGCCTTTGAAAGAGCACCAGGTCAGGTTTTCTGCTCTTCTTGAGATGGTGATCACATGATGGGGCTGGCAAAACTCAGGTGTGGACCTTTCCTTGGGCTGTTGTGACTCATTCCCCGCCCTCCTTTCTCCTGTACTTTGTTGTTTTTCCAGTCTTTTTATCATTATGTCGTTAGTTAATACATACTATGGATACAATTTTTTCTATGGCATAATCATTGCCCTGTTGGGATGTTTTTCAGCATTATGGAAATGTTCAGCTATCTGAAATGATGAAATCTATAACTCTGAATTAGGTTCATAATATCTTTAAAAAACAAAAAAAAAAAAAAACACCCCACCAACCGAAACCACACCACCACCACCAAACCCTCCCCCCCCCAAAAAAAGAAACCAACAAAAAACTAACTGACCAATCAATCAACAACAACAACAAAAAAAACTAAACAATAACAAAAAAACAATGCAAAAACTTCTTGCAGCATCAAGTTATACTTGCTTCTGGGATATACAATATCTGGCTGCTGGATCCCTAATACCACTGATGGTTAGATTTTGGAGGCTGGGGTCTGGGACTCTCCTGGAGTTGAGGAGAATTTCTGATGAAACCTTTCTTTTTTAGAAAAACTCTGTGAACTGTCATGTAGGGCTGCCCAGTACCTAGCTAGGCAGTAATGATAATCCATTAACAATATGGCATTTTCATACTATATACACCTGAAGGACAGACCAAATGTCTTATGCAAAATAACCCTGAGGATTTCACAGCAGACTTGTTTCTTCAAGTCTACTTACACATAAAACAAGTAATGCACTCAGACAGTGTTCTCTGTTCAAATGACGGGGTGTTTTTGAAATTGCAGTGATTTATTAGATTGACAAACAAGCAAACAAAAAAATCGGCTGAAATGTTGCTTATACTTTTGTCCGTACTATTTAAATGCAGGTTTTGGTGCCTTTGTGTGTTCTGGGAAAACCATGCATGGGAAATGGTGACACCTACTGCCCAATCTCAAGAACATTTAGGAAGTTTATGGGGAGCGTGGGGGAATTTTCATTCTAGATTCTTATTTCCCTGCTGTGCTGATGTGTGAGATGCATTCCCTTTGTCCCTACACCCTTGATGCTGTTCAGTCCTGGCCATGTGCTTAGGTGGGAATTGCAGCCTTCTATTAACAAAAGTACAATTTCAGGAGAAAACCTTGAGACATGACTTGGAAGACTGGAAGGCCAGCAATAAAGAGTGCATGGACCTGACCTCTGACCAGTGGATGCATGTGGCTTGCAAAGTGTTTCCTGTGCTGTTTAATATCTGTTTATTAACTAGACAAAGTAAAACCCTTAGATGCCACCAAACAGTCCTGCTGGCTTTTGCACCTGCTAGTAAAATAAGGACATGATCCTGAACTGTGCACTTTTCACTCATGCCAGTCTAAGTTCCGTAATACCTTCATAAAAATTAGTTTGGTGTTTCAAATAGTAACAGTGACTTCTTAATTCCTCCGAGCTTACTTTTTCCCTGCTAGTTTTCGGGACAAGCACATATGTCATGGTTTAAGCCCAGCCGGTAACTCAGAACCTTGCAGCCACTCACTCACTCGCTCCCCTTCCTCCCCCCGCTCCCAGAGGGATGGGGAGGAGAATCAAAAGAATGTAACTCCCATGGGTTGAGATAAGAGCAGGCCAGTAACTAAAGTATAACACAAACCACTGCTGCTACCACCAATAATAATAATGACAAGGGAAATAACAAGGGAAGAGGATGCAACCGCTCACCACCCACCAAATGATACCCAGCCCAACTCGAGCAGTGATCTAACCCTTCCGGGTAACTGCCCCACTTTATATACTGGGCATGATGTGCTGTGGTATGGAATACCTCTTTGGTTAGTTTGGGTCAGGTGTCCTGTCTCTGCTTCCTTTCAGCTTCCCCTCCTCCCTGGCAGAGCATGAGACTCAGAAAGTCCTTGGTCAGCCTAAACATTACTGAGCAGCAACTGAAAACATCGGTGTTATCAGCACTGTTCCCAGGCTGAAAGTCAAAACCACAGCCCTGCGCCAGCTGCTGAGAAGGAGAAAAATGTCTGCTACTGCTGAACCCAGGGCAACATCACAGATGTCATTTGAGGCCTGATGTCATGTGTGCACGCATTTTCCCCTATGTGGCGGATAAATGGTTGTATTCCTGTGTTAGTATTTCTGTATTAGTATAAGCAGAGGTGTAAACAGTACAAAAGGCTGGAGCTGGGGCTGCTTACTGCATGTGTGGTGTTTAGGAGTGAACAGGAGACAGTCTGGTAGCAGGTAGCAGCAGGAAGTAGGTGGTTGAAAGGCGAGAGCTGGACAAGAGGGAAAGAATTGATTTCTAGGTTGTAAATAGACTGCTGAATTACTTCAACTGCTCATTTCCTCTCTTTAACAGTGTGTGTTGGTGGAACATGCAGTCTAGCAAGCCTCACTCACAAATGATGCTTTCCAAATCATCAATGAATATTTCTCCATTTAAAGCTTGACACATTCCCAGATACATGACGCACATGCATGTTGGTCTTTTCTTTGCAATGTGCCAAGGAAACTTTCAGATGAACATAGGTGCATAGATGCTGAGACCTTGGGAGGATTAAGTCCCTAGTTCACTACGACATTCATCTTAATGTGATCAGTATGCTGAGATTGATTGCATTTTTCCCCAAACTGCTGCCTCTTAGGCTTTTCATGTCTGTTAATATCTCCCCAAATACCAGTGGCGCACTTCCTTTTACCTGTTAAGCCTTGAAAAACAGTTGTCAGAATTTCTACAGGAGGAAGAAGCTAGGTGATCGTTGTTCAGATTTTTCCTAATTAGGAATTTAGGACATACATTTTATCATCCTGGCAGGTGTATCTTGCCTTTGCTTTTTATCCTTTCAAGTTAAAATTAGTTAGGTGCCAACAGTTTGCTCAGTGATAGTCACTTGGTTAACTGAGGTCTACAAGCTCTGTTCAGATGTCAGAGGGACACTGGAATACTGGATTTGCTTTCTGCGTTTGTCAGCTCTCCTTTACAGCAGAAGTTACCTCATTTCTCCACTGCTCAGTGGGCTTTCAGACCCTCAAGAGAAGACAAAAGGTATAAAAAGCAAATTACACAAAAATTCGTCATGCTTTTTTGTGAATTAAGCAGTATTTTTGTTCCTTTGCAGCTGCATTTACCATGATTGGCACTTCCACACATTTGTCTGATCAGTGTTCACAGTTCGCTATACCATCCTTCTGCCACTTTGTATTTCCCCTGTGTGATGAGCGCTCTCGGATGCCTAAGCCACGGGAGCTGTGCCGGGATGAATGTGAAGTTCTGGAGAATGATCTCTGTAGGCAGGAGTACAACATTGCTAGGTCAAACCCCCTCATCTTGATGCAGCTACAGTTGCCTAAGTGTGAGGATCTCCCAAGACCTGATACCTTGGAAGCTGCCAACTGCATAAGGATTGGAATCCCCGTGGAAAGGCTCAGCCGATGTAAGTCCAAGTGTTTCATCGCTGGGAAAAAGCAGTATTTGTGGCTTTCTCAGGTTGGGTCTGAGAAAGTCATGTTTTTTGTAAAGAAAGTACTGATATACTGGATGCTGCTACTTTTTAACACATTAATACCATAATCTTGCACTGTTGTAAGGTATAGTTAGGATGGTGAGGAAGTTTCAAGGATGTTGCTTAGTACTGAAAAGGGTTATATCAACCCCCCGGGCTATAAAACTTCATATTCACACGGCTGATTTTGACTCATATTTGCAGTGCATTTCAGGCTTCCCTTCCCACATGCCTGCCCCACCTCTGTCTCAGTCTTTGCCTTTCTGAGTGAGTCCCCCCATGCAGCTATTTTTGAGTTATGTTTACCTATCAGTAAACGTCAAAAAGACTGTGGGAAATTCACTGGAAAAATCTATTAAGAAATTAAACTTTTAATGTTCACCCTTTCTATATGGAAATCCACAAGAATATAATCCTATAAATTAAGCAAGGAGTGTAATTGTCTTTTCTTCACCTACGCAGGATGAGTAAAAACATTGATCTCACTTCTGTGAATTTATATTTGCATCCAGGAGTAGATGGGCTGTTCCTGGGTCACTAATTATGTGCTGACAATTTTTCTGCCTACTCTGTTTGCTAGCAGTAGATCACTCCAGAGCAGAAATCAGAAATAACTGGGTGCAAAAGTAGAGATACCCACAAAATGGAAAATTCAAATCCCACAGCTTTCATTTAAATCTTGAAGTGCCTGACTTTGAGCACATTTTGCATAAGTGGTCTATGCATTAAAATCCTTCTGGTCTTGCTGGCCTTTGTTGTTTTGTTATTTGCAATGTTTTGTCAAACCCTGTGTTGCAGATCATCAGTGCTACAATGGTTCTGGAGCAGACTACAGAGGGACGGTCAGCGTTACTAAGTCTGGCCACACTTGCCAGCTCTGGGACTCCCAGAGTCCCCACAGCCATGATCTGACAAGCACACAGTTTCCAGAGATAGGTGGAGGACATGCGTATTGTAGAAATCCTGGAGGTCAGATGGATGGGCCCTGGTGTTTTACAAAGAACAAAAACGTACGCATGGAACTGTGTGACATACCTTCTTGTAGTATGTATTCTCTTTCTTTTTTCCCCCTACTGTCCCAAATTATGTGTAATTTTGAATGTTCCCTATTTCTAAAAGTACAATTCACTTAAGAAGGTTATGGTCTCTAATGTTATGCTGTAATGCAGCACCCTTGTTTTGTGTGGTAGGCGTTTAGTATTTTCTGGAGATCAGAGCTTGTAACTGAGATACTGTGACCCTTTTTTATTACGTATTGTGTGCTTAAGCTGAGGTAATAATTAACAACACTACTGCAGTTCGTATTCCAGCTTGTCAAATGCCAGACTCGACTTACTTACCGCCTGTGTTTGGTTTGCTCATGCTATTCAATGGTATCTTGCAGGCAGCAAGGATTTTTAGGTCCTGTAGAGGGAGATCCAGCACCATGCTTGGTTGGTTGGAAGAAAACTGTGAAGTGCAGAAGCAGAGATACTGTAACACTTGATCTTATCAGAAAACTCCCATGCTCTCTGCTAGTGGCTCTGTACTGCACTACTGATAGCAAAAATGAAAAGCAGAGCTCTCTTAGCTTAATATCGGCCCTCTCACTTCCCCATATTGGTACAGCCTTCGCTGTAGAGCTGTTACAGTGGTAACAGTCTTTGACCAAGACAAAGCAAGTTAATAACTGTGCTTCGTTAGAAAGAAAAGCATGTTTTCTGCAGCAACACATGTATCATGGAAGCCATGACAGTGGCTGTGTTACAGACTTGGATATTTAAGAGTGCTCAAAATTGAGGAAATTTCTTCGTTTTTTCACATTTTTACGGTAACTTAATTTGACATTTATAATAAGTATCTATGTTGCATGTGACATAGTATAAAGGTGTGGTTGGGTGAAAGCAGCAGCCACAAATAGCAAAACCATGGATTGCAAAAAGCATCCCAGGCAGTTCCAGTGAAAATTTTGGACATCGCTATGCTGTCCTAGAGTCTGTAAGTATCAAGAGGAAGGTTCTAGAAAAGTATTATTAAGTGTACTGTTGGCTCTTTCATATCTCTCTCACTGTAACATAAAGGCACTTTAATTCTAGCAAGTTCAGAACAAATAATATCTCTGCCAATGAGAAATGAGATTTATTTTATTCTGTGTAGGAGATTTATTTTATTCTACCAGTGGAGGCAGAAAGTGGGCAAAGTTCTGATGGAATGGCTAAAGCAGGGGGAGGGGAGACTTTAGTGTTGTGCTATGGTTTATCACATTTTTTTCACTGCTTTATATACTGTGATGAAGGCTACTCATTTGGTTTTTATTCCTGAACAAGATAATGCAATGATACTCTAGTCTATGTACTGCAGTTTCCACAGCTGGAATCCTCAAAAGAAAAGTGAAATAAAACAGATACTGTTACAGGCAGTACATCAAATGTGGGGCTCCTAATTTGTCTTCATACCGTTAATTGCTATGTCCATTGAAACTTGTTTGCAATATTTAATGGAAAATTCCACAGAAGGGGGAGGCAGTAATGTGACTTCTGTTTGCAAGTTATAGGCATTTATTTTTTTAAAAAAGATATGGTATAAATAATCGTACTGCAGTTGTTGTTTGCTTTTGTGTTTATTTTGTTTCTTTTCTATAGGATGCATTAAAATTACTTATTGTAACCAGTGAACATTTCTGTGCCTGACAGGTCCACGTGACAACAGTAAAATGGGAATCCTCTATATCCTGGTTCCCAGCATAGCCATCCCTCTGGTTATCGCTTGCCTGTTCTTCCTGGTGTGCATGTGCAGAAACAAGCAGAAAGCATCTGCTGCTACACCACAGCGCCGCCAGCTGATGGCATCTCCCAGCCAGGACATGGAAATGCCACTCATTAATCAACACAAACAGGTATTTTTCTAGAATTTGCTTAGGCCACGTATTTCTAAAATGTGATGATTTTCAGTGCCTCAGGTTATCAGTGTTCAAATTGAGCTGTATTGTGAGGGATGTGGTTTCCATACCATGCTGGCCATCTACTTTAGTGAAAAACAGGTCTTGCACTCACAATCTGTATCTTGAAGTCCCAGCTGGGCAACAGCTTTCAGGACAAAGTATTTTGTGATATTTGTCTTTACCTGCCAGTTCCCATTCTGCCTGCTGTCTCAATAACTAGAAATGTTATTTCTGATCCAGTCTTTAACCTACAGCTCATTTTCACTCCTGGTAATGACACAGCTGGTTTGCTTGTTTAAAGCAGGATGCACGATGGGGTTTCTTGTCTAATCCATCAGCTCAGTCCACTGACATTCTGAGCCACCACTGTGCAGGCAGCTGAGCCAGGGTGCAACATGTTTCTAAGGCTGTGTGTCACAAAAGATGGTGAAACGAAAATGACTTTGAACTCCTGTCTACAGATCTCAGCTCCTGCATACGATTTTCTGGGTCAACTAACTGATCTCCTGGTCAGAGCTAATGTTGAATTTTTAATCACAGCATTTACAAGCTGCAAGCTCTAAAAAACAATGCTTAATTTGAAACAATTGACATCTGTTCAGAAAACTGTGGAATATTTGCAGAGTGTTACCAGTTGCAACAAATCACATTGATTTTGTGTGAGAAGGGGGAGGTTTAATGGCTGAGTCTGGGCTGTGCTGGAAACTGTCTGGTCCAGTCTGTTTGAAACTAAAATAAGAGTTTGTTCGCAAATCACCTGTTAAAGCCCCTTTCCAGCCTGCCCTGCTCCTTCCTGCTGTGATGTCCTGTGTGTGAAGCTGTGCCAGCTGCATCTGTCTCATCTGAGGACTCCTCCAGCCCATAGAGATGGTCAGGACAGACCCATTAGATCACTATCACAAATTCCCTTGCTTTCCCTGCCAGCTGCAGTCTTGAGTTTGCCACCTCGTCCTTTATGTACTAGAGAGAAATTCCTTCTCGCTTCTGCTCCTCTTCCAGCAACTTTCCGTCAGACAGCTAGCATTAAGTTTCTCAGCAGGGATACTACATGCTGCTACCCACAGGCAGTGGCCATTCCTGTAGTGCAATGGAAGAAAAAGGGCATACCTGCTACTGCAGAATTGAATGAGAGAGGGTTTGTTCCTCCTTGGTTTAGGATGTTTCAGTTTGCCCTGAGGCTGCCGCCTCCTCAGCCAGTGCCCACAGCTTTTCTGATGAAGGTCCAGTGGGCACCACTGGGCCAATCTGTGCAGCTGCAGTTAATAGACATCATTGTTCGCCAGATTTACTCTGAACCGATTATTCATTTAGCTTGCAGGAAATACGGTTGCTCCTTTGTAAAAATAATTACACTCATCAACTTGCAGCGTAATTTAATTTACACTTCTTATAATAGTACAACTCATTTCAAGGTTAACTGTAAAATCAATGTATGATGTGAATACACAAAAAGCTTAGAAGTCATTTTGACCTAATTTATCTTCCATTTGGAGCATCTAATCACTAGGAGCTTTTCTTTAATAAGATAGATACTCTATCGTTTAGAAAACATTGTGAAATTAACTTTCTTTACTTCATTTCAGGCTAAACTTAAAGAAATCAATCTATCCACTGTGCGTTTTATGGAGGAATTAGGAGAGGAGAGATTTGGCAAAGTCTACAAGGGACACCTTTTTGGAACAGCGCCAGGTGAACAGACACAAGCTGTTGCTATCAAGACACTTAAAGACAAAGCAGAACTGGCTCTTCGGGAAGAATTCAAACATGAGGCGATGATGAGATCACGATTACAGCACCCAAACATTGTTTGTTTGCTGGGAATAGTGACAAAGGAACAACCTATAAGCATGATATTTAGTTATTGTTCCCACAGTGACCTCCATGAGTTCTTGGTGATGAGATCTCCCCATTCAGATGTTGGCAGCACTGATGATGACAAGACCGTAAAATCCACTCTGGAACCAGCAGATTTTTTCCACATCGTGACTCAGATAGCTGCAGGAATGGAATATCTTTCAAGCCACCATGTTGTCCACAAGGACTTGGCCACTAGGAATATACTGGTGTTTGATAAACTGAATGTGAAAATATCTGATTTAGGCCTTTTCAGGGAAGTTTACGCTGCTGATTACTACAAACTGATGGGAAATTCCCTTCTTCCTATCCGGTGGATGTCCCCTGAGGCTATTATGTATGGCAAGTTTTCTATTGATTCAGATATATGGTCATATGGAGTTGTCCTTTGGGAAGTTTTCAGCTATGGCTTGCAGCCTTACTGTGGTTATTCTAACCAGGATGTCATTGAGATGATAAGGAACCGACAGGTTTTGCCATGTCCGGATGACTGCCCCACATGGATATACACTTTGATGTTGGAGTGTTGGAATGAATTTCCCAATAGAAGACCAAGATTTAAAGATATACACAACAGACTAAGAACATGGGGCAACCTTTCTAATTACAACAGCTCAGCGCAAACCTCTGGGGCAAGCAACACTACACAAACAAGTTCTCTCAGCACGAGCCCTGTTAGCAATGTCAGCAATGCTAGGTACGTTGGACCAAAGCAGAAAACTCCAGCTTTCCCTCAGCCACAGTTCATACAAATGAAAGGGCAGATGAGACCACTGGTCCCACCTCCTCAGCTCTACATTCCAGTCAATGGTTACCAGCCAATGCCTGCCTATGGTGCTTACTTGCCAAATTTTTATCCTGTCCAAATTCCAGTGCAGATGGCTCCTCAGCAAATGCCTCCCCAAATCATTGCCAAACCAGGCTCCCACCACAGTGGGAGTGGATCCACCAGCACAGGCTACGTAACAACAGCACCTTCCAATGCATCAGTAGCAGACAGGGCTGCTCCGCTTTCAGAGAGCACGGATGACACACACAATGGAACAGAAGACATCACCCAAAATCCTGTCCAGGAGGAGGAGGAAGAGGAGGGCTCTGTGCCTGAAACAGAATTGCTGGGTGATAATGACACACTTCAAATGGACGAAGCAGAAATTCAGTCAGAAGCCTAAGGAATTTGGCCTTATTACTGAGAATTTCACATTCACTTCCATGCATGGAGACTGTAGATCCTTAGGCTTAATAGCAGTGATTTTGATCTAACTAAAAGAATCAAAACTAAAAACCCTACAACCATGTAAAGTGCAGCAGTAATGATATACCGGGTTTACTGACCATTCCCACCATCATATTTTGCAAATACGATGGTATAGAATTGCTGAGTTTAATCTTTTTTTTACTGTTCTACAGTTCTTGAGGGAAGCTGCTTTTCATTTATGTACTGTTGCTGTGCAACGTATTGCAGAGTAGCATTGCACATCATGTATATCATGATATGTGAGTGTAATGTTAGTGAATAATGCTTAAACCAATAACACAAAAAGGAATCCAGCTATGGTTGCTGAATTGCTCTGAGCATAAAGAAGTGCCCTGGATGTGATGGACAGCTTAGTTTAATAGTATTTATCTCTTCGATATAATGGACACAAGATTGTCATTTGCTTTTTGAGTCTGAAAAAATAACAAGTTGAGAGTACTGATTTGTGTTTGTATTACGATAACCAGAAAAGTAAGGAATCTGAACATAAAATTGACTGTGCTGGGTCAGACCACAGGTCTGTCCAGCCCAGCAGCATGTCATGAAAAGCCATCGATAATGTCCACCCAGGGAAGATGCAAGGGCAATTTCCCCAGGGTATTTCCCCAGGCTCCAGCAATTTGTGGCTTAGGGACTTCCCAAGCCAGAAGTGGATTTTTTTTTCTGTTTAATAGGCCTTGATGGAATTTTCTACCATGATTTTGTCCAGATGATTTTTTACCCATATAGACTTATAGCATCCACAATGTCTTATCCTTTTCAACCATAACAATTCTATGATTCTATGATTCTATGATCTTGTGGAATACCATGAGAGGAAAGAGGATGGCTTTCTTTCATCATTCCCAATGAATGACTGCAACAGAAGCTTCCCAACAAAATCGTCTGACTGCATTTATGGATGAAAGTGTTCCTTCTCTGCTGTGCATTTTCGGCAGCAAGCAGCCTTAATACACTGTTAACCAAAAATGGGGATATTGTAGGGGATATTGTAGGTGTGCACTAACTTAACAATCCAACTTTAATTGCATATTGGTTATCAAGTACAGAAAAGAGCTCCACATTGTATGTTCCTACATTGTTAAAGTGTTGGGTTTTGTGCAGAGTCGTAGGCTTACTTGATTTACCACAATTACTGCTGGATTGCATGCGAAACCGTATTTTTTTCCTGCCTCTTTAGACAAAATGAATCTTTGAACTTTAGAAGACCAAAATAAGCAATTTACTGTTCAAAGTGCTGGTTTTGTGCTTCTATTTGCAGGATGAATCATGTACAGACCTTTAAATGTAATTTATGTTTTACTACATTTTATGTACTTTCTTTCATTGAAGTATTTGGATTTTTGGATGAATGACTTTATAACTTAACCATTTTCAATATTCACATGTGGTGCAGTTTTTATTATACTGCTGTTTCATTTTGTTAAACTTGCAGACAGGTCCACACATTTCATGACCCTTTCTGTTACACAAGCAATACACATTCTTATTGTAGAGTTGTAGCCAACACACACTATAGCTATAAGTTGTACCTCCAACATGGAGTATTCAATAATGTGATACAAAATGTATCATTAAGTATGTTATCTTTGTAGTTCCTACAGCCAATGTTTTGTTATGGTATTTTGTGGAAATAGGAATGGCCACAGTTCCTTAGGTTACAGGTTTCATACCTAAGCTACAACTTTCTAGTTTATTACATTGGGATTCACTTGTTAGTTGTGTATCATTGTGATCTACACCCTGTGTTCATGGTATGGCAGCATTACTTATTTCCAGCATTTCATCTGGATTTGGAAATGCACTGGTAGGAATAAATATGAAAGCTTTATTACTTGTGTTAATATAATGCAGCTTTGGGTGCTATTACTAAATAAAGGATAAATAAATAAAACCACATTGGTTATTTACTTTTAGTTCTTTGTTTCTTCTAGGTTTCACATTCTCAGATTAATGAACTTCATTAATCAGCTACATTGACTTCCTTTGCTAACTTATTGCCTTACAAAAAGAAAAGTAAGTGGTCCAAGTTACACCACAGATATGTCAGTGAGAGATGAGGTATAATAAACAAATGGGTGGCAGTCAGTGGAAGGTTCTGTACAGCACTGTCTGAGTTTCAGCCCATTTCTGACAGCCAAGGAGCATTACAGCTCTGGGGGCTTTGGATGCAGTTCACAAAACTCCTAATTCACTTCTTCATGCTTCATAAATTCAAGCCTGTAAGTCACTGTAGTCAGAAAAATTAGGACATACTCTTAGACTGACTTTCCCATCCCCACCAAGATGTGGGTGCTCTCTCAAAGTGATATTAGAGGATTGGTATACAATTCTCTAGCCCAGCCTTGGTGATAGTACTGCTGAGGGGTTTTCTCCCTTCTGTTGATGTGAACATACTTTCCTGAGCTGCCACAATCAGAGCTGTGACAGCATGCAAACACCTCTTTGGTGGCTCAGGTGAGCATCTCTGCACAAATGGATACCACAACCACATCAGTGGAAGTCGTATAGATTGTCAGTAACTTGTTGCTCTGCAATTTGTGAGGCGATTCTGCTGGTGATAGCTGCTGCAAAGACCCACCCACAGTCAGGATCTGCCTTTCCTCCTCAAGGCTTGGAAGCAAGGCCAAAGAAGAGCAGGGAAAGCATGTGGTACTAGGTGGATGTGATAAGGTAGTAAAGGGGGAATACGGGAGGGAAGGCTTGAGGTTGCCGCCCAGCAAAACCAGCACAATGCTTCTCACTAGGGCACGCAAAATTATGTATTCATGCCAGGGTTAGTAAAGCTGGGGTTTGTTCTGTGTGCAGAGCAACTTTTCTAGGCAGCGAATACATGTCTGGACAGCCAGGAGAGGGCAAGATGTTTTTGAGAAGACTGGGATATTTCAGAAGTTTCTCCTGCCTCTTGCTAGTTGCCTACTCTGCTTCAGCCAACATGGTCTTCCCAAGAGGACAGGTGCTGACCTCAGGGAAAATGGATGGAGCATTGGTAGCATCCACAGCAGCCCACTGATGAGACAGGATGCTGCAGCCAACAGAGGTAGCCTCTTCCGCATCTCCAGTGCTGTGTGACACTGGACTTGTTGCACGCTTTTCCTCCCTGCCCGTACCAGTTGATTTAGCTTTCCTTACTCAATCCCAGCTCTCTGATATTTTGCATGCGTTTGATCTTGGCTCAGACTGTCCTGAAGAAAGAGCTCATCATGGTTTAATTCCAGCTTGCTCACTCCCACCTCTCTACTGAGATGAGGAGAAGAATCGGGGAGAAAGGCATAAACTTATGGGTTGGAATAAGCACGGTTTAATAATTGAAATAAAGTAAATGATGATAATACGAAATAAAGGGAAGAAAAAACCAAAGAACCAAGTGATGGACAACACAGTTTCTCACCACCCACTTATTGATGCCCTCCCAGCCCCAAGCAGTGGTCATCCCTTTCTGGGAGATTCCCTCCACTTTATATATTGGCCATAACGTGTTGCGGTGGGGAATATCCCTTTGGCTAGTTTGGGTCAGGTGTCCTGTCTCCGCTTCCTCCCAGCATCTTATGCTCCTTCTCACTGGCAGAGCATGAGAGACTGAAAAGTCCTTTATGAGAGTAAGCACTGCTCAGCAACAGCTAAAACATCATTGTGTTATCAGGATTGTTCTCAGACTAAAGACAAAACACAGCACTGCACAAGCTACTAGGAAGAAAATATGCTAGTGCTTGTGCTGAACAAGTCCCTGGCAGGGCTGGAGTTCAGCCCAGCATGAGCAAGCCTCAAGGCATTCACTGCCCATGTTCATGAGTCCTGGTGAGGAAGAGGCAAGGAGGCAGAAGCTGGAATATGAGGCAGGAGGGTTTTGGGTGTAGCATATTCACAAGTACAAAGGGAAAGTCATGACTTATGACAGGACTTTCTTAAGGTTCCTGTATCCTAGAGCACAAAGAACCAAAGGTCTGTAGGGTTCAGCAGTGCCTTGGTCAGCTGGTCATCTGCTGTGCTTGAAAACAAATGTGAGTCTGTTCTCAAAAGCATATGGTGTAGATGGGAGATGAATTTGCAATCACAGGGCAGGGACAATAGGGTATGGTTCAGAGTCTGAGCGGGGACACCAAGTTAACTAGCTCTGCACACCTCCACCATGCTACTGCAGCCTGGCAAGAACCCAAGCCTGAATCCTGTCCTGATACTAGCTGAGATCTGGATTATTGCAAGGTGTTTTCATCTGGTTTACCAGAAGGAAAACAGAACTAGAAACAGTACAGTACAGACAGTTGTGTAAGAACCAAGGATTCACCCACAGTGCTATCTGATCAGTAAAACAGGCTTTATTATTACAAGCTTTTTTGATAGGCAGCTTCATCCCTTCATCTAATCATCGCTATTCTCAGTTTCATCTAATGATTTCTCTAAAGGCTGATCTGGAAGGAAGTGCTTCCTGTGGAGATACGAATCCTTTGCTTCCTGTATCTGCTGTGGAGACAAACATCATAGTAATTCAAAGGGAAATTACTACACAGTAACAGAACCTCAAACTTTTATTAGAGATATAAATTAGAATTTGTTTTTTGCTTATTATCTATAGAGTTCATTAGATGTCACTAGCTTCTGCGTTCAGTGAAATCATCTCACTTTGGCCATATGGGAATGAAGGAAAGAAGTCTGGTGCTTTCTGGAGGGAGCTCAGGGACACTTGTTGAGTTGGAGCACTCTCAAAAGATGTCAGCCCTTGAGGTATTTGCCAAAACAAGTGTAAGCATGAAACTCCCAGCTGAAAGTACAGTTCTGTGTTCAAGTAACCCCATGCTTTAATGTTCTTAAGTCACAGTTTGATGGTAACTTTGTTTCTAGACTTGCAAGCTCTACTGAAAACTCTTCTCAAAACCAGCGTTTCAGTTACCCAAAATGTGAAGAAAGAAACCACTAGCAAGGCCATCCTCTATTTGAGGAAAGGCATTTAATTCATATTGTAAGGATCAATGTATGCTCCTGCTCTCTAAATAAATCTGTGAAATGTTAGTGGAATTGCAGGATTCAAGTTTTGGGGATTTTCTCAGACACTGGGAAAAGGGTATTAGAAGATTAGAAGAGTAGTAGCATAGAGCATGAGTGATGGCATGGCTCAGTGAGCAAGGTTTAGTTTCATCTTACTAGAAAACTGAATTCTGAAAAAAAAAATCTCTTTTCTTCTTTTTTTCTTTCTTCTTTTTTAATTTTTTTTTTTTTTTTTTTTTTTTTTTTTTCCCAAAGCGACCCTCTACAATCCCTCAGTTTGTCTAGCTTGCAGAAATGACAAGTTGTTGGCTCCTTCAATTAGCAAAATGGCATCTGGTCAATCTAGAGACTATCAAGCAATACTTAGTGTGCTCAGCTGGCAAGCCAAGTCCCTGATATCCTGGTCAGGCAGACCTTTCTCTACAATGAAACATACTGTATCTACTGTGATAAAATGTAGCATGGTTCAGCAGGGTTCCCTTGCCAGAGAAATGCTGTAGAAACATTTTAACAACTGATATTTCTGTCTTGTCCTATGTTTGATGTTGAAAAGTTGCAGAGGCAGGACTCTGTAGGCACTGCTTTTCCTTGGTAGACCCATGTTGGGTGCTTCCAACATTGGTTTCCCACTGCAGAAAACTCTGCCCCCCAGCTTGCTTTGTGACCTCAAGTAGAAGGCAACCCCTGCATGTGCATGTGTATGCACACGGCTGGTTCTGGAAATAAAAATAACCTGGAATAGGTTAGAAAGGCAATGCTGTGTGTTCAGGGTCAAATGAAATGTGTGTGTGAGTGCACATACATGTATACATATACATACACACATACGCACCTATGTAAACACATGCGCACACAGACACAAAACAGCAAGGGGCAATAAATGTTCAGCTAGTTGTATTTCCTTAGGGGGTGCTTTTCCCTTTGCCCTTTCTGCAATGTGCAGATGTTCCAGGGCTGTGTGAGGTCTTTTGAAGCTCTTAATCCTAACCCAGTTCCTCCTGGTCTGAAGTCCTTCACTGGCCCTGGTTCCAGCTAGTCACAGTACTCCGGGCTATGCCAGGAAAAGACTCCCAGGGTGACCCTAACACAAGGAATGCCCTAGCAGCACTTGTGGAGTACCAGCGCCACATTGGACTTGCGGAGGGGATGTCACTGTCACAGTTACACTCCTGCTGTCCCTCTGACACCCGTGCTAAGGGCCTCAGTGCCCTTCCAACCCAGGCCCCATCCAGTTGTTCTAAATGAAAAAACACGGCTCTAAATCTTAGCTGAGTACTGCAAGATTGCACAAGCAGGGGGAAGTAATATAGCTGAGGTTATGGCAGGAGCTGGAAATAGCATGGGGTTCACAGGGCTGTAAATCTCCAGGAGAGTCGGAATTTAAAATTATACTATACCAAGGGAACGCAGAATCCGAAGTAGCTACTTCTCATTTCTATTGATCTGAAAGAGGAACTTTACTTTATCTCAATTACAGTGTACCTGATGGTTTAACTGTCTTTTTTGAGACCTGTGTCTAAAACTGGAAATAACCCGTCTGTACAGTAGGTTCCTTTGTTAACTCAAAGTGGTGGAATTAGGGGGGAAAATTTGGTTAAAAATTACTGTATTCATTAAATTGAATGTTTGCTTCCATACATCAAGTAATTAATAGTCATCCTGAAGATTTACAGTATGTGCTTTTGTTGCCACATATTTTTTATTTGTAACTGAAGAAGACCTTGTTTTTTATGAGCCACCATCCATGTTGAATTCTTGCAAATTTCTTTTCAGACTACCAAAGTAATCACTCAAGATATTGGGAGCTGTTGTAATCTTGATTCATAACTATCAGTTTTAACAATCTTATGAAGATCTCCAACTCTAATTCTTAGTTTGCTTTAGAGGTAAATATTTGATATACATGACTGTTAACAAATGAAAGGAATTCCTTTCAAAACCACAAAATACATTGTAATTAACAGATGGGATGGGGGTAGGAAAACAGGCAGCGAATTAAAGGAGTAATTGACAACAAAGGGACATTTCAGGTGCATAGCATTAATTTAATTTAGATGTAATATGATTTCAGCTGAGAGTGATTATTTGCAGTAGTCAGGTCTTACAGCTATGGTAAAGATCTTTGTCTTGTTCTGTTGTTTATCCTATGAATACATTTTTTCATAACTTGATGTGGTTTGCCATTTAATTACTTTCATATCAGATTTAAATTAAATATATAAGATGTGACTGGAAATGTTGGGAGAAATACCTTGTGAAAGAGCTAATAGCCGTCTGCTTTTTGTACCTAGGAGTGGATGTTGTGTTGCAGTTTTTCCACTGTCTGGTTTCCACACCAAATATGTGTCTTTTTAGTACATCTTTCTCTTACCAGCTCAGTTAGGTGATTATTTAGATACAAATTACCTAAATTTCAAATTAAACACTGTTAACACTGGGAGAACTGGGAATAAAGAATTCATCTCTTTATAAAGAGGAGGTAATTCATTCTGTCTTTGCTCCCTCTGTTCCTTGTTACTTTAATATATTCCTCATCCTTGCTCTCCGTTAGGTATTTCTCAGAGGACAACCGCAGCATTCACTAGTGCATTTCCTCTACTTGAAATAATGGTCTCTAAAGGCAGACCAAATGGCACAGTTTATATTTTATAAGTAGATATGTTTACAAACTAACTCAGTCTTGACATGTTGAAAAGCATGCAGTGGCTGAAGTATGAGGATTTGGTTGTTCACTAACTTGCAAATCCAAACGTTCCCAAGCAAAAGGGTGCATGGAAGCAAGGACTTCAGTTTTCAGTGCCAGTTTGCTGCTGACTCTGCTGCGGCCTGCATTTTTGCATCCTATAAAACTTAAGTGCTGTTTTTTCATCAACATTTTGCAATGTCTATGCTTACAATTAGTGAATACATTTGTAATTTCTTCACCTGTTCTGTTATCCAGGTATCTCGTGTAAGCAGTTCAACTCTGAACTGTCCTTTGCTGTTGGTGTCTGTTAAGGCTGCTTTTGTGCTGGGAGCTACCCCACATTAAAAGAAGCAAATGCATCTAAACTAATGAGGAATTCACTTCCAGAACAGACTGGGTGCTCTAAGCTCAGGCTTCCTCCTACCTCTGGGACACACCTGGTAAGACCCAGAGCAGGGAATTGTGTGAGTCCTTACCCACCTCAACCTAAGGCTGGTCATCTTGGCTGACTCCGTGCTGGAGGTGCTAAGCCACTGACTTAGTGCTAGAGGACATCTGGGGTCCTAAGTATGCTTTCACCCTCTACTTTTCAGAAAACATTGACCTGAATAGTGACTCCTGCTTCTGACATACCTAGAAGAAAACAGATGCAAGGAATGTGCATAAAGGAAGGAATGGGTCCCATTTCAGTACCTGTAGAGTACTGAATCATGGAAGGGTTACAAGGAGGCTCAGAGAGTGAAATGAAGTCTGAATAGATAAGGATTTAAAATCCCTATTTTCACCATTTGTACGGAAGTCAGTGGGTGTGGAGTATGTGAGTGGTGGAAACGCCTTGCAACCTTAGGGGCTGGAGTAGATGATCTTTAAAGGTCCCTTCCAACCCAGATCATCCAGTGAACTGTGAACTGTATGGGCACCTCTTACCAGGCAGGAGACTCATGCTGAAGCCGGTGCTGAACTGCTGAAGGTGGTTAATTTTGCGCTGGGTCCTCACCTCTGTCACTGGCACCATGGGAGATCCTGTGTAAGTTATTTAGGTTCATGTTGTTGCTTCTCCTGTAAACAACAAGATTTTTAGTGCTTTATAAAGGTATTGTAAGGTTAAGCATATGAAGTACAAGGGAATTCATACTGCAGACAAGATTAGCAGCCTGATGATACATTATGCTTCATGCTAGATAGGGCACAGAGGCATTGCATAATGGCATTTTCTGCTTCCTAGAAGATTATTTTATTACCAGGCTGCAGTGTTCTCGGTCTTGGTGCAGACTGACTATAGACAAACTGTGTGCAAATGTAACACTTATGTGGGGGACCTTGGTCTGAAATGAGTAGGTTCATCTTAAAATGACAAACTGTCTTAAGGCGTGAACCAAAGACCATTGAAGTCATTGGGAAAAACTCTTTCACTTCAAAGGGTTTTGGATTAAGGCCATAAGAAACATTCATCTTGTTGGTTTAGATAAACACTCCCCAACTTGTAATCACAGTGTTACTAATGCATGGTTTTAATTCTTTTTCAACAGCTTCTGTAGCACAGACTGAACATTGTATTCTTCCCTGAATAACTTTAACAAAGCCTGTGATTTTTTTCTTTTTTTTTTTCAGTGTGAAAGTGTGACATTGTAGCACCTTAACTTGTTCTGTGCATCCCAAAAAGTATTTGTAATACATACTGTAATTTCTCATAATAATTTTGTTCTCTAGCCTATGCTCTCGGGAAAAACACTTGCCCAAAGAACATGCATGAAAACCTCTTTTTTTCCCTTTATGGCTTTGCTTGGAAATAAGCATACACATTTGCAATAATCTGCTTTTAAGAAGTGGGAGTTAATTTACGTGCCTCGTTCATGCATTTTTAAGAGAGCTGTCATATGAGGGGCTTTGTGGGGGACGTGGAGAATGGAGAAGGGGTCTGCCTTCAGTCTGAGGTGCAGATCTTAAGCGTCCCTGAGCAAGGGAGAGTGGGATCAGAGCGAGACTGTTCTCTGCCCCGTTCACATGTATTGAAAACAGCCACATCACAGTTGTTGGGAGTCAGAGGGCCAGGGATCCTGGGGACCACATCCCATCAGGGTCCCCCATGGCAGGCCTGGCCCGCCTTCTCTGTTGGCCTCTGGCTCTGGGTTTTTTTTTCCTTTCTTCCAAGGCATGGGTACTTGGGGTCTATCCCAGGGCACTGAGCACAGCAAGGTCACTGTGGCAACTCCACGTGGCTCTAGGGAAGGAGCTGGTGGACCCAGCAGCTGCTCAGGACTACAGCAGATGCTGGGGGTTGTGGGTGGGGATGTTACAGGCCCCATCTTGAAGGCTGGTGAGCTTTCACCTGTCCCTCTCCAGAAAAAGCATCAGCAATGAGGAGGCGGTCGTCTTCATCTTGCCAGGGATCTACTCTGTCAGCAAGTTAATAAGAAATGGCTTTCAGGTGGGGCTGCTAGTGCTTCCTCTCTCCAGAACAGAAGCACAGCCTCACAGACCTCCTCCAGCTGCTACAGCACTTCTGCTTCTGGCCGGCTCCTGAAACCGGAGAGACGTGCCATAGTGGGGGAGAAGCAGCAATTTGCAGCCCGAGACATTATTTGTGCAAGTTGCATGCAGCTTTTAGATTAACTGTTCTTATAAAAATCAATTTGCATGTTCATTGTGTGGGTTTAATACGCAAGGTTTATTATACCAGTCCTCAATGCAGCAATTTGGAGCAATGTATCTTCCACATTTATCTACTTGCTTTGCTTTCACTCGCAGTTTCTCAAGACACTGTTATTAGTGTGTGTTCTTGTGTACATACTTTCACTTAGTTTTTTTTCCTGAGTGGTTTTCTGTGAATACTGGGTCGGAAGTCAAGATTTTATGTTTCTGCTAAACATTACAAAGTCATGTCAAAACAATTAAGGTAGATATTTTCCTAAGGAAGTCCTTAATGTGCATTATTCTGTGGAAATGCTAGACCTGGCTCCCCATGAGTTTTTCACAGCAATTCCTATAAACTCAGAATAACTTTAAACTTGACCTTGAAGTCAAGTACAAATGCTTTAAATTCTTATTTGTTTAGATTCTTGATGTACACGTATGCATGTGCTTACCTTTGCACTGTTACAGAGGCTGAGCAGACTGTTGAAGGAATATGTTCTTGCAAAACTGACCAATAGTTCTTAGTGTTTTAGAAGCTGTATTAAACAAACTGAACCCCTCACATAACGCAGTCAAATAAAATGCTGTTTTGGAAAGGGTACACTTTCAGCACCTTTTACAAGGGATCTTTCAAATAATGTTCTTTCAAGTTATTTTGAAAATAAAGCAATATCTCAGGAAAAGGTTCAAGAAAAGACAGTGAGCAGTAAGTCCCACTGTTTCAGGGACTGAATCCAGCAAGCGACTGGCAAAGGATTTCTTATTTTGAGCACTAGGTTGACCTCTTACCTGGCATTCTTATAAATTCAGGAAATTGCAAATTATTAACTTGGTCTTTTGCTTTTATATATCATAACCCCTCTTTCCAGTATAGTTTTCTGCACTAATATTGATTAGAAGGCCCGAAATGACCCGGCTCATTTAAGAACAAACCTCAAGAGTATTTTTCTTTTCTGTTACATTGTTTTGCTTATACAATGGCTCCCATCCTCACAAGTTGAAGCCCCATTTGAAAGAGCAAGTGAGAAGAAGCAGTGAACCAAGCTGGTAAGCTCTGTGATACCTGTGCTGGTTTTGCTGAACTCAGGGGTAGATGCCATAGCACCACTACTTTGGAATGAGTCTTGACTGTCGCCAGGTTTGGCATTTCTGGTTGATATTGACATAATCCGAAAACCTTCCACTTATGAAGTCTGACTTTCCATTAGAATAGAAGATAGTAGAGAGAAACTAGGCTGGTTCACTTTATTGCAATTCAAGTTCCACCTAGCAGTGATAATCTTTGTTTTGACTTTCACTTATAGTAAAAAAATAAAAGAGGTGGGGAGGTGGAATTTTAACATCAGGACTTCAAAATGTGTCTTTTCTAAGGGCCCATAACTGTTAAGACAACTTCCAACTCAGTCCTGCAGATTTCCAGGTTGTACAAAAGTCATGGTAGGTAACAGAAGTAAGGTTTTCAGTTTATGCTAAACAGGAAAAGAGTTGGCATGTCAGAAATAAAATAATGCTAAAATATATAATAGAAGACCCTTCCAATAGAGTAGTGTTTTCTATTAATAAGTTAACCTTATTGCTCCACCAAACGCATGTGTAGGGTCTTACTTTACAAGAAAAAAGGATATAGAAGAAGGGAATCCCTTTTTATGTTTGACATTTACACTTTGCTACTTTTTTCTGTGTAAGCCCAGATCTGCTAAGACTTGTAAGTATATGTTAAAGATAACACAAACAAAAAAATCTTGGGGCTATTGCAACTAGCACTGATTATAGACTTAAAAAATGAGAGCTGTAATGAGAGAGTACAATGTCTGAAGAGCTGTTTTAAAAATTTCATTGCCTCCATTATCTTGGCTTGTTACTCAATATGTATTGCTAAATATTGCTGCCAGTGCAGAAACTGTGTCTTCTTAAAAATAATGTCCATGCTGTCTTAGACTTCCGTGTTTATCACGCCATAGGTGGCAGCACAGGCCATTGGTCACATAAGCAGCCAGGGGAAAAAGGAGATGCGCAGAAAGAGACAGCAACAACCTCTTTAATATTTTCTTTTCCTGCTGGAATCACTAGGGGATATAAACAGGATCTATTTCGACCACAACTGTAGCTTTGGCTTGTGATTTCTAGGTGGAGGGGGTAGGCATTTTCCGTATCAAATGAAACAGATGTGTGGGTGTCTTTAAGTAATTGCTTCTGGAATGTGAAGATACATTTGAGGGAACAAGGGAAAAGTTTCATTGAAACTATTTTCTGTGAAAATACAGAGATGTTTTGAATATTGTAATATGTCTGCAATAGGCAGATTTTTGCAAGTGTACTTGCGATAGGTCAGAGTTAAGTAACTGTGGAAATAATGAAAATGTGAAATCATAAATCACAGAGACTTCTGAGAAACATGCCAGCTCTCTTCACAAGTGTGAGATGGGAGGGCAGTGATACATAATGAGATGCTTCTTTGCTGTACCTTTTAAATTCAGTTTGTGTATGTGCTTTCATATCATTGAGAACTTATAAACTTGTCTGCGCTGTGTTCCACTAATATAATTGTGCATCAGCATGCCTTGATTTACCAGTAGGCCCTTCATAAATTTTCTAATAGGCCAAAGTTTGTGCATTTTTCTCAGAAGCATGAGCCTACCACAAGTAATCTAGAAATGAGGCACAGTTGTTAAAAAAAAATAAAAATCAATATTTATATGCTGTCAATTAATTTCACAGTGTTAAAAAAGACCACTCAAAACCTCAAGGGTTTAATAAAATGAAGGGCACTAGATGAGGCAGATGCTTTTTGGAATATTTGGAGTTGTGATAGTGAGACAGATTTGCCCATATGCTTTATTTCACACTTCCTCAAAGGTTTTTATTGATTTGGTTAAAGTGTTGTGTGAGCATAGCATTGCCAATAGCAGAGTACTAAGATGTGTTACCCATGATGGCAATATAGCTATGGGCTTACTTGGAATCCTTTGTTATGTCACAAAATATCTTGTGTTGACAGCCTTAAGGAAAAATAGGTAATTGAGTTGGTCATTTACTGCCTAGTTTATCTCCTTTAAAATGAAGCCTTGTACTTGGGTTATGCATTAATTTCAGCAGTGATTTTGATTTACCAAGACACCAGTCTTCCAGGCACCTTTGCACCTTGTCTCTCATAGTCATGACAGTGCTCTTGCTATTACAGGTGGCACTTCGGTATATGTTCTTCTTTATTCCTAGTCCCATGAATTTCATTTGTAGCTATGCACATATTTTGTAATCCTCATAAAATCTGTTACATTTTATGTTTCTTCTGCAGTTTTTCTTGTATTGCCAGTTGATTTACTTATGAGGCTTTTTTTCCCAACATTTTCTTCTAAGTAAAGGATTTGTTTTTCTGCATCTTGATAAATTTTTTCTTTAGTGACACAGGACCATTATGTTAAGCAGCTTCAGTAAAGATGGAAGTATAACTAGAAGACAATAAAAACATAATTCAAAGAAATAAAAGAAAAAAACCAATAGCTATATGCCTCTGCAGCTTATGTCTGTAGTTTTTATTATTTATTAATCGTAATACACTTGCAGCATTGTCAGATTTGCTTGTACATCTTGGTTTAGATCTGCCTTGTTGCTGAAATACTGTGAAATGAGTGGAATATGCTTCTCCTTCCTATGTATTCATGTTCATTTTAGTTTAGAAAAGATTACTCATAACTCATGTTACTGAACTTCATTTACATCAGAGATAAGTGTTTGATGTTCCATTTTTCCAACGTAATAATTAAATGCCACATAATGACCTTAGTGACACTTCTGTTGCACAGAAATGTTCCCCTTCAGGATTATCACAGAAAGAAGCAATAAAGGCGTGGTGCCTGTCAACCTCCTGAGATTCAGGCTTTAATAAGTACCTATGTTTATATATTACACCAAACTAATCTTCCAAATAAGTAGATATTGACTCATTGCTGTTTACTGCAAGTATAAATATTTTTCACGCCTACATTCACAAGGCTTTTACTTTTCCCATTTTCCATGACTGGGTTTTGCATTTAAATGACTTAATTCTCTACGGAAGGAGAAATGTAGGAACATACAAAGTTTCTTTTCCTTTTTGCTCCTTTAAGTCGGCCTTTTCCTCCCCTCCTCCTTCTCCCCATTGAAAAAGCAAGTAAATATTTATTTTGGAGCAAAATAAAGGCAGTGCCCCTGCCACATTTTTTTTTGTTGTTCCGTTTTTTGTTTTGTTGGTTTTTTGTTGTTTTTTTTTTTTTTGTTTGTTTGTTTGTTTGTTTGTTTTTTGGTTTTTTGGTTTTTTGGGTGTGTAGGCTCACAGGAGCAGCTATACTGCCTTTTTTGGGTTTTGGTCTGGAGTCATAAAATACTTATTCTGTAGACCTTTGCCTTGTCAAGTAAGCGTACACCAGCTAAGAAAAACAAACCATTTAAGACTGTGCTGTTTGGACTCTGTACATTAGTATTTCATGCTCTCAGTTGTTGACCATGAAGTATCTGCTCATGTACAGCAAAATGAGTGTGCAGAAGAATGAACTCCCCTCTTCCCCAAACCTTTTTACAATGAGCATATATTAGTGAGTCCACTCCAACCAAGAAAGCTCATTCATTGTTGTAGACAGTCTTTGTCAATAATTCTTAGACTTCCATGAAATTTCAAAAATAAGCTGTATGAAAAGCTTAAACTCTTTGCTAAAATCTTATTGAATTTAGAGAATTAGTTTGCCTATGAAGTTTGAATCTAGTAACTCTGGACTCTAGGTGATTTTTATTGTGGTTTCTCTTTTCTGTTTGTTCAGTAGATCTCCAGAAGGTAGTATTCTTTTCCACATGGCTAACCTTAGCAAATGCTTTTATTAACAACTAAAAATGCTCTAAGATTATGTTTGCTATTAGAGCTTTAAATTTGCATATTATGTATCTGTTTGTCTATAATACTTGTGATGATATGACTGATATCTAATATTTAAGTTGTGTTTTTTTCCAGCATTTCACTGTAGCATTTAATTCTCAAAACATGCTTGTGGTTTGACAAATTTTGGAAAATTTTGACAAACTTCACCCTTCAGACATTTTTTCCATTCTTATTCTGTGTTGTAAAAAAAGTAGCAGGTGCTAGAAAAAACAGATAAACGAAGTAGAGACAAATTCCTCAGCTAATTATAAATGTGGTCTGCACAGTTTAATATAGGCCACTGTGGTAAATAGTGGTACCTGTAAATGGCTGAGCATTTAGCAGAAAGACTAACACAAGAAGCCTCATATCGGAGTTCAGACTCTGTACTTTGTTTAGAAATAATTTCAACCTTTATTTGAACACCAGTCTAAAAAGTTATGTTTTCTTAATTTGTATTTTTCTGTTTTAGTATAAACATTCAGCATGGTTGCCTCAGCTGAATAGATTAGATATTCAACCTGTTGCTTTTGGTTATCGTCATTGCACTAAAGACTTGCACATATCCATATATTTATAGAAAATTGACAGCTTCCATATTAGCTCAGAGCTGATTTGTCTCTTTTCCTTTCTCGTTCCAAAGTATTGAATTTTACCAGGACACCACACTGGGGTTACAAAATGCAGCTTCCACTATGTGCTTCATATTTCATCTGACAGTGTCTCGTAATTTTGTATGTTGTTTTTCTGAGAACTGTAGTTCAATGACCATTTGGAAGTAAGCTTACTATTTATGTTTTGTGGTTTTGGTGTTGTTCTTTTCAATATGAAGATATTGTGGGTTTATGCAGAAAGCGTAATGCAAGGTTTCTGTTTGCTTTCCTTCATGTATTAGTGGCTTTTGTTGTTCTTAGTTGTAATCGATGAAGTTTATCTGTGGTATAGGACTGTAGGTCAGTGCCCAAATTTGTAACCTTCTTTCAAATTTTTGAATAACATGAAGCTGAAAATAATGCATAAATATGTAAATATTCACAGGACTTACAAATTTGTATGCTCCTATTAAGTATAAGCTTGGGTTTTATATAACTCTGGTGTAGGAGCTCCACACAAACATTTTCAATACTCACCTAATGTTTTCTCATTTTAATTAATTCTGAAATGCATTTGCTGTTTAAATGAAACATTGAGAATCCTGCTTTGATGCATTAATTTCTTCCAGTGCATACTTTTGAGTGTCATGTAAAGATGATGATTCATAATGAAGTTCATTTAATGTGATTAATTTCTCAGAGCACTTTGTAGTTGGAGAATTATACTTCAAATTAATTTAAAAATTAAACAGTAAAGTAGTGACAATCATCTGCTATTCATCAAGTGTAAAAAGCTCTCATCTAAGAAATAATTTAGAGCTGTCTGAGAAAGAATCACCAAAACACTTTGTAAATATGCATTACTGTCCTGTCATTGCATAAACTTGTATTAACAAGAATCTTTAACATTGAAGCTGACACCACTTCTGCTGCAATAAATAATGATTTGTGGCCTAAGCCATATCCATGGCGGCATAGATGATCATACCCCCTGCTTTATGTATACACTTAGCTACAAAGGAACAAAATGACTTGCGGCTCCTCGCAGGAGGACTAGAGAAACCAAATCTCCTCCATGTACTCTCTGAGGCAAGCAGCAACACTTTGCACACCATCACTGGTTTATGTACAAGGAGGTTAAAGAGAAGAAACAAGGCATGCTAAGTAGCAATGCAGGAACAAATTGGAAAGAAAATGCCTGGCAGCAAGTAAGGGGGTAGAGAAGGAAAGTTAAGCGTTATCTATAGTGTGAAATGTGAATATGTAAAACTGACAGGTTTTCCAATGGCAAAATTAATTTTGTACTATCTTCCGCTCCTGTTAACCTTGCATAATAAACATCACTGGGAGGGCACAACCCAGCTCTCCTCCCTTTCTTCCCTCTCAACAAGACAGTTTGGCAATTTTCGGTTAGGTCTGTATGTGTGCTGCCTCTGACGGCATCAGAGTTGCACAGCTATTACTGATGACATAATCTGTAAACTGTGTGTCTGTTTACGTGTTATTAGGCATCTAATTTGTCTTGCAGAATTGTTATTACTGCTGATTATGTACTTTAGTTCCTTGAATATGGCTCCATTAACATAATTACCAAATTGTCCCATGACTCTGGCTGACCTCAGAAACTTTTATTGACTTCTCTGTGTCAAGGGTATTTAGATTCAATTTTTAATGGATTGCAGGAACTATAGCATTACAGGGTCTCACATGTAATATCTGGCAGAATTCTGAAACTCCACACCTGGAGACAGGAAACTTATCCTTCAAAAATCAACCTGGAAAAGAAGATTCAATAGGACTTTGACATCTCAAAAAAAAAGATGAAAGTTTCCAACTTCAGTTGTTCAGATCTTCTAATTTTCAGTGGTTAATGTTTTTTCATGCTTAAGGCTGACAACACAAAAAAATCCAGATGTTCCGTTGTTTTACCCAATCTATAAGCTGTCCAAATCCACATGGTCCAGAGAATGGATCTGGGATCTGGAAGCGATGCTGAAGCAGAAGATGCGTCATAGCACCTGCAAGTGTGAAGACCAGGTCTGAGACAAAGCAGGAAAGTCACTTGAGGAGATATCAAGAGCAAACTTTTGACATCAGTTTAAACTATTGTAATTCAATATGGAGTGGAAGATTTTGACTATAAAACAATCCTATTTGCAGCAGATATACAATATCAGCAAAAAGCAAATGAGAAAGTGCACTTACGTGAATTCTTGTTAGAAAAGAACTTACATTACACTTTCTGAAAGAAGAGCATAATTGTACTTAGTCAGCACTTTAATTTTATAGTCTCATTAATTTGTTTGTGACTGAAATGTGACTTCACTTCTGGTCCTATTAGAAAAAACATCAACAATAACCAGCTACAACAGGTCTGGGTTTGGTAATGACATCGAATAATATACTGGAGCACATGTTTCCGTAGGTTTACATTAAGAAGAACAATATATAAGCTTTGTCCCACATTAAGAAGCAGGATATTTGTGTCAGAGTAAAATCGGTTCATGGCAGCTCTTGGATCAGTGTGACATGGACTAGGCCTGTATAGAGAGGTTGTAATTCAGCACCTTGTTATTTGCAACCTTGCTGTTTAGATTGCAAAGCTGCTGGAAACAAGGGCACACAGCAAAGGTGGTGAGAGCAGCCAGCCAGGGACTTCAGCCAGTATACAGCCTCCTGCTGTATGCGCTTAAGATCAGGGGCTGGGGCTGCATCTTTTTTTTTTTTTTTTTTTTTTTTCTGAGACCACTCGCAGCATAGGGTAAGAAAAGTGGCCAAGAAGAAGTGTTGGCAGGGATTTTATGTCACTAATTCAAGGCTCAGATTTGCTGTAGCAGAGAGCTCTGTGAAGCTACAGTTGTATTTTTTTTTTGTGGGTTTTTTTTGTTTTATTTTTGTGGTTTTTTTTTTTTTTTTGTGTAAGTGGTATATGTTTTTGAGTTTCTTTGTACTGTGATTGACCCACATGTAATGAGATCTTGACACAGCCGAAAGAATAACTGCTCTCCTCCACGACTGCTGATGTCCCTCTGACAGGTTCACCATGCCTTACTGCACAAAGGTGTTGCAGCAACATCAGAGCACTAAGGGCATTTAATGGGTCAGTGGAATTTAAATATTACAATTGGAAGGAGATCAGTGCAGCAGCGTTAGAACAATAGCTTGCCATGTCAAGTGGCTTTTAGTTAAATAATTGCTCAATTTGTTAGAGTTGATTTATTGGTCACAATTTGCTGCTGGAGAATTCTTGACCAATTGAAATATGTCAGGCAGCAGCATAAGAGAGTAATATCTGCTCCAGAAAGAAGCAGAAATATGGTAAAGTCATGTTACATCTGAAATGAAGGATGGGGAGGAGAGCGGGATGAAGCAGCCCCCGAAATGTTTGCTGGGTTAGACTGCACCCAGGTAATTCTAATTCACTTTACAATGAGTAAATGTTGCTGAGCTCCTCTGTCATCTTATTTTGTAGTATTCATATGATGACAAGTTATCAAAGGATACCCATAAATAAAAGGAAATAATTAATGCCCTCACACATGTAGTTTCAAAGCAGAATATGGAGATTACCTTTATTGACTCACATTAATGCTAAACAGAGCTGCATGGTTAAATCTGCCAACATCACTGTTATTCCAGCACACTCCCACTGGGGTTTCCTACAGCTTAACATCTATGTTTCTCTGTGAATGTAGTTTGGCAAATGTCTGTAGATTAAAGATATGTGACTTAGGTTAGAGTTTAGGTTTCCTACAGGTGATGTATTGTATGGCTGGAAGGGAGACGACAGGAAGAATGTTTAGCTTGTATTTCAAATTCTGATGGACTGCAAGTGGACTTGGAACACAAAGATGACCTAAACCCCTTGCAGAATAGCACTCTAGAGTTCACTTCTGGGCTGTGTGTGTGTTTAAGTTTCTGTGGCAAAGGCTGTTTTCAAATTTTATTTGTGCTTGCTCATTTTCCAGTTACACTTAATTGACATTATATTGGATAATGGAAAAAGTTAAATCTGATATTTCATCACTTTGGTAATGTGTTTTTTTAATTATTGTCATTGGTTTGGGATTTTAATTTGCATTTTAATAAGTTTAATTAAGCAATCAGTGAATATTTATTGGTAGAACAATTAGTTTTCAATTTTCAAAAAAGTACTGAATAAAACCCCATTGATTCCAACTGGTAGTCCAGGTGAGAATCAATAATGTGAAAGGAACTTTAAAATAAGTATATTATCTTTTTGTATAAATCTGAACATGAAGGAAGATCTAAAAATAGTTTGTAGCAAGGAAAATAAATCAGAGCTTTAAGATGGAGACTGCACAATCCACAATACATACAGAAAGATAAGCCACTGAGTTGAGGCTGACAGATCAAAAATATATGACTGTAAGACATTAACATACCAGCTTACTACTTACAGGCAACAGATTTTTTGTGTAGGAAGCAAACCACATTCCTGACATTTCTGCTTATACAGAACCATAGGAAATGGTTTGAGATTGTCTGCAATTAATAATTTTCCCACAAGATGGCACAAGAAGTCAATCATTTTCTTCCTGTAACAGCAGTGTTATTTTCTGTATTTTGATTCTGACAGACAGGTATGTCCTAATAGCCTACTAAACAATTACAATATAATGTTCCCAGATGAGTGTTTGGAATTTGGTTTTGTACATTAATAACTGAGAGATAAGCGTGTGGCAAGGGGAGCACTTCTTCGTATTTGTTGACTAGGGAACACAGAGCAGTATTACTGTAGCTGAATTGTTTTTAACTAATATACATAAATATTCATGGAACTCACATGAATTAAATTACAAAGGCATCTGTTACGCCATGAGGGACTTAGAGCTGCAATGGGCACTTGATGCTTGATAGGAAAACAATAGCTAAAAAAACCCTTTCAACCCAATTCCTCTTCATGTGGCTAAGATACTAAAATCTAAAATAAATCCCAGGTGGAGTCCACTAAAATATTAAGCATAATGAACTTACAGAAAAAAAAATGAAACCAAACCAAAACCCATAAAAATAATGAGAAATAACAGTGGGGTTTGATCAAGCTTTCTTCAGCCTATGTGAGGTGAAGTAGCCAGCCTGAGCTACTAGCTACTAGTAGATAATAGACTACTAGTTTGTCATTAGACATGTATCATCAGTGGGCTATTTGCAGCCATCAGTACCTGGAGTATTGGCGTCCACCTCTGTGGTCTCCAGACTGTAAAAGTACTGCCTTCTCTTACAGAAAACACTAACACATGAATATTTTTATTGCATTTGTTCTTCCTGCTTAAATGATGACACTGCAATGGAGGAAATCAACCTCCTTTTTGCCCTGTGCTTAGTTGAGGTCCAGTAGCAAGTCACTTCCTTGTTTCCCAGTCCTTCTGGTATTGCTGGTGTGATTGCAGGGCCTAAATGGGAGACAAGCCCTTAAGATATTGTTCACAATCTGTGATTTAGAGCTCTTGTGCTTTATGGTGGTTTGTTTAGTTCCACCCCAGTGTACCAAGACTGGGCAATGGCACGACAGAGATTTTTATCAGCTTGCTTTGCAGGACTAAGTGTAATGTAAGCATGGGTATGTAAGTAGGGTGGGAGGAATATGATTTTTTTTGTTGTTCTAGAATCCAGATATTCCAGTTTTAAAGGTGTTTTTTGTACTGACCCATCTAAGGGTCATTGACATCATCAATACTACTAGGAGTGACAAAGGTTCTTATGAAGTAAGTCAGATCATAGCAGAAGTGCATCTGTCTCTCTAGGAATTAATTTGTCATGGATTCCATTTGACCACTATGATGCCATGTTGTGAGGTAGATGTCATACTCTGAGGTAGATGGGTAAGATATGAAGACTTGGAGTCCTGAAGTGACATAATTCATTTGTTGTCTTTTTTTTTTTTTTTTTTCATGAGAGAATTTAGGTTACGTACAGCTGCTTCAGAGTGACACATTACCACATGCATTATTACAGATATGCTCAATTATGCTAGTTTTAGGTAAACTGCCTGTCTAAAGAGAATTACTGAACAAGTGAATGCAGGACTGCCTGAACCAAAGCAAACACAGTGAAGTGTTCAGTTTATTGAAATCTCTAGACCTTTTGGATTCCTGAATTACAGTACATTAATCACAGAGCCATTAGAAAGGTTTTGCCTCATTACAAAACTTGAAATTCTTTGAATTCTTTAAGCATAGTCCTTCTGTTATGACAAATATACAATACAGTCATTTTCAGCCCCGGACAAAAAGTCAAGACAAAATCTTCATGCCTCAAGAACGGCACTCAGTTCTTAATTTTTATTTAAATGACAGTTGGGATGAACTTCGTTCTCAATGCAATGTTATAATATTGTAGTACGTTGGACCTGGGTGCCTCTCTTTACCTACTGGGATCTCAAAGAACTTCACAAATAATCCTTGGAATGGGGAAGTGAAGTGACAGTGGTCACAATAAATGGAGATAGATTAATTTGTCTTCCTATAAATTAAAACAATCCTCTTTGTGTTTTCCCACAATACTTATTGCCTCCTTGTGAAGATGGTGACTTGAAGAAAAAATTTTTTTAGACATTCTCTACAGAGTCATGACTAAACAGCTTTATCATAAAATATGCCATCTTGCTCTGTATTTCAGTGTTGCAAAGGCTTCCATTTCCAAACCGAGTTTATAACCTTTTTTATCAGGATTTATATATCTTGCTTAATAGATAAAATTTATTACTGACTACAGTGACTGATGCAGTTTTCTAGGACTTAAGAGCTTCTAGATACCCAGATAACACAGCTTTAGTGAACCATAGTTCTCCTATATATACCTACTGTGTTTAAAATATAGATTACCTGAGTGGTTGAATACAATTCAGTCCTACCTCAAATCTCATTCTTCCACCAAATTGTTTTTTATTATGCTACCTCTTAACGTCTCTCTTCTTTAGTAAGGAACGTATGCCACAGCCCCTCAGACTCTCTTTACATTTATTACATCAAGAGCTGGTTTCTTCCAGCCACAGGCTTCTCCCCCTCTGTTTAAGATGTGGGGGTTATTTGCTTCCCTCTACTACATTTACTTTAATAGGTAGTCACTGTGGTGGCTGAGCTTTGGTGCATTCATGCTGAACTCTATCTATAAATGGCTTACACGACAGTGTGGTTGAGACTAGAGATGTGAGATACTTTGATGGGGAAGGTTGGCCCAGGACTTTTTCACATTCTGAATTTATTTTTTTCCAGAACCTATCCAGATTTTATCCGAAACCTTCTTTCCCCACATCGCTTTTTTTGATAACTGTAAGATACAAAACCTGACATTTTTTTTGTTGTGACTGATTTTTTTTTTTTTTTTTTCACTGAAGATAAGCAATAGAGAGGAATGAATTTTGGGGAAATGATGTTAAGTGAAAGCAGCAGGTTTTGCATAGTTAGCGTAGGAGATGTGACTCTTAGGCAAAAGCAACAAAGGGGAACTCAGAATGAGACCAAGCAAGCCAGCTGGCGTTGTGAGTTACACTTTCTGAGAATAACAATATCCTCAAATAAACTAGTTCAGCATACAGTGGTGGGGTCTGGTTTTTGGTTCTGTTTTTTTGTTTGTTTTGTTTATTTTTTTTCTCTGTGTGTGTGTAAGCCCATGTTTATTTCTTCTCCTCTATATTTGGAATGTGTAATCAAATACACCTCCTCAGTGTTTTCCAGAGATAAGGTTTTCTGGAAGCTCCTTTCAGGGCACAATAGGGCATGAAGGTACTTCAGAAGTCTTCAAGCATTTAACCAACACTTTAACCAAGCTTGAACTAGACTGTCTGGATATGTCCATCACCAGTTAAAGCCGTAATAAAAGAGATTTGAAAAGATATGGCTGCTTTCTTTGTTTTTCAAATGAAAATACTCCCTGGATTTCCGTTGTGCAGGAGTGTGTAGCCAGAATCCTTAGGGGAAAACTGAGCAGCCAAACCAGAACAGAATAAAATCAACTAGGTTAGAAAAGACCATGAGGAACATCAAGTCCAAACATTACCCCAGGGCTGCCATGACCACCACTAAACTATATCACTGAGGGTCTCATCTACATGGCTTTTGAACACTTCCAGGGATGGTGATTCCTCCGCTTCCCTGGGCAGCCTGTTCCAATGCCTGATCACCTTCTCAGTGAAGAAATTTTTCCTAATATCCAGTCTAAACCTTCCCTGGTGCAGCTTGAAGCCATTACCTCTTGTCCTATCACTTGTTACATGGGAGAAGAGACTGACCCCCACCTTACCACAACCTCCTTTCAGGCAGTTGTAGAGGGTGATAAGGTCCTCCCTGAGCCTTCTCTTCTCCAGACTAAACAACCCCAGTTCCCTTGGCTGCTCCTCACCAGACTTGTGCTCCAGACTCTTCACCTGCTTTGTTGCCCTTCTCTGGACCTGCTCCAGCTCCTCAACGTCTTTCTTGTAGCGAGGGACCAAGAACTGAACACAGGATTCAAGGAGCTGCCTCACCAGTGCCCGGTGCAGGGGGATGACCACTGCCCAGGCCCTGCTGGCTGTGGTGTTTCTGATACAGGCCAGGATGCCATTGGGCTTTTTGGCTGCCTGGGCACAAGCTGGCTCATGTTCAACCGTTAATCAGCACCCCAGGTCCTTTTCCACCAAACAGCTTCCCAGTCACTCTTCCTCAAGCCTGTAGCGCTGCGTGGGTTTGTTGTGGCAGGATTTTGCACTTTGCCTTGTTGAGCCTCATACCATTGGCCACTGTCCATTGATGCAGCCTGTACTGATCCATCTGCAGAGCCTTCCTATCCTCCTGCAGATCAACACTCCCATCCAGCTTGGTGTTGTCCACAAATTTACTGAGGGTGCCCTTGATCTGCTCATCCGGATCATCAATGAACGACACTGTCCCTATCACTGGGCCCTGAGAGACACCACTAATGTCTGGTCACCAGCTAGATGTGACACCACTTACTGCCACTCTTTGGGCTTGGCCATCCAACCAGTTTCAAATGCAGTGAAGAATCCACCTATCCAGGACATGAGCAACCAGCTTCTCCAGGAGAACACTGTGACAGTGTCAAATGCTTTATTTAAGTTGGAACAGACGATGCCCACAGCCTTTCCCTCATCAACCAGGTGGGTCAACTTATTGTAGAAGGTGATCAGACTGGTCAAGCAGGACCTGCCCTTCATAAACCCATGCTGACAGGGCCTGACCCCTCTATTTTCCTGCATGTGCTGTGTGATCTCACTTAGGGTCATCTGCTCCATGACCTTCCCTGGCACTGGGGTCAGGTTGACATGCCTGTAGTTTCCGGGGCCCTCCTTCCTGGCCTTTTTGTAGAGAGACATCATGTTGGCCACCCTCCAATCCTCTGGGACTTGCCCAGTAGACCAGGACTACTGATAGATGATGGAGAGTGGATTAGCAAGCTCCTACACCAGCTCCTTCGGCACTTTTGAATGTAGCCCTTCCAACTCTATAGACTTGTATGCTTGTAAGTGGAACAGGAGGTTGCTAGCCATTTCTTCCCAAGTTCTGGGCACTTCAATCAGCTCCCATCTCTGCCATCCAACTCAGGGAACTGAGTACCCTCAGAGTGGCTGGTATGACTATTAAAGATTGATGCAAAGGCAGCATTAAATACCTCAGCTTTTTCCTCATCCTCGCATACAGCAGAGGATAGAGGCTCTCCCTGGCCCTTCTTTTATTGCTAATACATTTATAAAAGTACTTTTTATTATCTCTTATGGCAGTGTCCAGATTTAGTTCCAGCTGTGCCTTTGCTTTTCTAACTTTTTCTCTACACAACCTAACACCATCCTTGCACTCCTCGTGGGGTGACAGTCCCTTCTTCCACAGGTGATAAATTCTTTTTTTTCCTGGAGTTCAAGCAATATGTCCCTGCTCAGCCAAGCTGGTCACTTCCCTGCTAGTTTGATTTTCAGCACATAGGACTGCCTGCTCCTGAACCTTAAGGATTTCATTCTTGAGGAGTGTCCAGCCTTCCTGGACTCCTTTGTCCTTCAGGAATGTTTCCCAAGGAATTCTGACAATCAGCATTCTAAACAGGCCGAAGTCAACCCTCTGGAAGTTTAACACAGAGGTTTTGCTTGCTGTCTTCCTGACTTCTCCAAGGATTCAAAATTCAATCATTTCGTGATTGCTTTGCCCAAGACAGCCTCCAACCATGACATCACCCACCAGTGATTACTGAGATACTACTAGGTGAATGAATAAATACTGGGTAGATAAATGAGTCTCAGATTTTTTTTTTTATACTGTGGTCAAAAATTGG
The DNA here is from genome assembly GCA_039720435.1 of Amazona ochrocephala. Lineage (NCBI taxonomy): Eukaryota > Metazoa > Chordata > Aves > Psittaciformes > Psittacidae > Amazona > Amazona ochrocephala. The sequence goes on along the minus strand of CM077909.1, from coordinate 36,903,242 downwards.
AAGTAGTCATTGGTTAAATTTTATTCGTCTTATTTAGTACCAAGGATTCATGTCATTAGAAGTGTTTTCTTCTGAAGTGATTATATGAATAAGAACATGATATCCGTATTAATTCCATCTGTAGTTCACAGCTGTAGATTGTGCAAGCTGGGTGTTGTTTTGGTACAGATTATCCCGAACTCAAGGCAGTTCTGAACATTAACCTTTCATCCAGGCTTTACCAGCCCTTATGAGGGACTTATTAAAAGTAAAAAGACTGTAATATTCTACTGTGTTCCAATAGGGGTTAATATAAATCAGTTACACGTATTATATTTCAAGATCTGACAACAGAGCTAGCAGAGAGGAAACACTGGGTGGCAGCGCTTGCAGTGATGAGAATGTCCTTGGCAGGACAGAGGGAAGCGAGGGTTCACTCTTCACAGGCCTTTCCCCTCTGCACCGCACCAAAACCGAATTCCCTTGTGGTCTTTCACCTTCTGCTACAAAGTACCACAATGCTGAGACCTGCTCCACCTGGGATCATGTTCGTCCCCTGCCCGTTGAGAAGCAGGGACTGACATCTGTCTCCCATAGCCCAGCAGGAAGCTCTAACTTGAAGTCTATTCTGAAATGATTTTTTCTCCAGCTGCTGAAAGAAAAGTACCAATGAATAATCAAACTCTTTTGTGTTAAATAACATTTAAGATCTGTTACACAAGTCACTTAACACATGTCTTTTAGCTTTATCAGTTGGTAGAATGACGAAGATTAGATCTTTGGGGATAAATCTGGCGAGAGTGGTGGCCCATTGTATGAGAAGGGAACCTTAACTGTGGTGGTGGCAAATTGCAGACTGACCTATCTTCTGCTCAGATGACTCTTAACATCCTCTGTGTTTAATCTCCATGTCACATCACAAGACAGAGGTAAACCCATAGCCCCAGGCATTGTGTGGGAAGAGGTTTTACAGGCACATAATCTCTGGCACCCATGCCGCAGCCTTGGCACCCTCAGCACTGTTCCTGCTGTGGCTCCTCTCCTGTTCCTTGAGCTCTGTGGAGTCATGCAATGCCGGGAGAGCTGGCGACACAAAAAGCAATTTCTCTCCCTCCTAGGCTGCATCTCTTGTATTTACAAGTGGTCTTCCCTTGATGAGACATTGCACACTTCCATTTCCAATCAGGAGTTCCCCTTTACAAGAAGCGGTCCAAAGGGAGAACATTTGAAGGTAATGAAACAAACTGTTATCCAGGGTCTGTGTAGGCAGTAGAGGTTGTCATAATTTCCTAGATCTTAAATTAATGGCAGGTCTTTCAATAATGGCAAAATGGAAAAAAGCCCTTGAGTTTCAGAGTCTGCAATGGACTCTGAGGTGCAAAGGCTGTGACTTCTGTTTCTTAAATGGCGATGGGGGAGTAACAGTGAAAATAAAAATGTTCGAAGTGGTAAACCATGCATAACATTGATTGGGAAGCAGACACGTATACACTCAGATACTACACATATATGTGTGTGTGTTGACATGTGTGTGCATGTTTATATATCTACATACTTCTGTAGTGCGCGTTTCAGGCAAATAATTGCACACCAAGAAACCTTGGGCCCTTCTTAGGTAAAGCGCGTTGAAGCAGGACGTTTCTCTCTTTAGCTACAACTAAAACAAAATTCTGCTTTGGAAGAGATTGGACTGTTTTCTCTGTTCCCAGACATTGTTGTGTTTTCTGTGTAGTATTTGTTATTCGTATTTACATCAAGTATTCCTCATTACTTCAGAAAGCAACTTGAAAAAACTTGGGTGGAAGCCATTGAATAGGAATACACTTTAATGAAAAATGAACATTAAAAGTGCTGTAGAGAGTTTCATCCTCTTAGAACAAAGTACTTGTAACAAAAAAACTATTGGGCTTATGGCACTTTCAGGAAAGAAAGACAATGTCTTTTGTGTTACTCACATTTATCTGCCAAGACTCTTTTATGGGAGATCACAGGAGACTTTCTTTCAAGGCTGTAAATTATATAAACAAACTATTTTGTGTAATCTTAGAGGTGAACTAAATGGGAGCTCAAACTGCTGGGTGTCTGAAAATGAGGCCGATTTTGCTTAGGTACTTCACTTGCATTTTCTCACACAATTGAAACTTTGGCTTGAATCTTTTCCATGCCTCGTGAGCACTGCTGCAAATCTGAATCTGTCTCAGGATATTTTTTTTCTGTAGTTTTTCATCTGCATATCTCAGGATATTTAGTCGTTATTTTTGCATTTCATGGGAACTCAAGCAGTAACAGTAAGTAATATGTGGATTGTAAGATGCTGCTACTTTTACATGTCTTTTAAGCAAGTCACACTGTGCACACAATAGATATAATGAGACGAGGTGAGTTTCAGCAACTGCAAGAAGCTTTTCTTTCTACTTATACTCTTCTCCCTTATTATGCAGGTCATGTACCATGCATGGTGCAGAGTCATTGATATAATTGCCAAGTTTCCAGCATCATGTTATGATTCATCTATAAAGAGTCAGTTATCAAAAAACCTACCAAATAACAGCTGTATTTTAGACCAGTCTAAGATGTAGGAGATTCAACGTTATTTTATTACACCTACAGAATAGCAGATCTGGATGGTCCTGGCTTCTCTGAAAATTAGAGTCTTCTTTGACAGAAAGGAAAAGATCATCTCACAAGAATTTAAGGTAGTCTAAAGAATTTTTTCCCTCCAGATAGGTTGATTTACATCAACAAACAAGCCAACTAGCTATAAATGTTTTTAATTTTTGTAAAAATTTTAGTTTCTTAAAGAACATTATATTGCTATTGTTCAGTAAGAACCAAAAGATTTTAAAAAGCATATTAATAACAGCCTTGAGACCTATATGTAAGGGTAGCAAAACCGTTATAATATACCTGTGAATGTTTATTTAAGCATTTTGTATCTTCATATGTTAAAAATGGTCAGTCGTGCTATTCTAAGGCACTTGGTGATTATTCTATATGGTTGATGCCAAATTGCTTTTGAATAGCACTGGAATTCAATTAAAATAAGAACAAATGACATTTTAAAAGTATTTCTATTAACCAGTAGCACTATCATAAATATGTTGGATCCATTTTCTGAAGTTAAAATGTGTTTTAGATACTAAATTAATGTATTTAGTTAAGCAAGAAAGCAATATCTACAGAAACGGAAAAGAAAGGGTTGTTTCTGATCACGAAGTTTTTCTACTGCTGGTACATTTCAGATTCTTCTTTCTAATTTATTAGGAGCAGAAAGTTCTAGGGTTTGTTGTTGTTGTATTGTAGTTTTTATACTTCATTCAGGTCCAAATGAGCTGCATAAACTGAAGAAAGTGTTTTCTCTCTACTGTCAGAAGAGTTTCTCACCATCTCACTCTGATTAGGGGAGCTGCCTGGTTCCACAGTTTGGTTTCTGTGTCTTTGGCAGCAAACAGGTATTGTTTCTTTCTTGAAAAAAGTCATTTAGTGAGCTTAAAGACTTCATGTTTTAATTTGCAGTTCTGTGTGTGGTCTACTCACAATACTTATATTCTGAATGAAGAGATGCTAGAAGTGAATTGTGTTTGGCCTGGTGTAGACTTGAGACTAACATGCATTAGGTGAAGTTTAAAATTATTTCATATCCTCTGAATTTCAGGCTCTACATACAAGCAGAGATCTTCAAATAATGAAAGTGTCAATTCCATATCTGAACAATAAACCAAAATTAGTTCTTATTAAACGGAAATCTTCTCTTTGGCAAGAATTTTAATTTAAAACCAAGTAACTTGAAATTATGAAGTTTTGTTTCAAGATAAAACTGAAATATTGCACTCTAAAATTTTCAAAATCTTTTTTTGTTTGGTATTTCTTATGTTTCAGGCCATCCACTTGAAGCATGCACATAATCAGTTTGAAATAGCATTTTTCAGTGCAGTTAATCTGAAAAGTTCTTCCTGTGAAAGTGCATTGTATTATGCTACCTTGATTTACCTGAACATAATATACCTTGTGCAAAAAAACTATGTGCATAGGATGTTCTTCATATTTATAATACACTTTTAACAAACATGCTTCAAAACAAGGACAATATAAGTATATTTAATTTGGGCAGTGTTTTATACTGGTACACAGGAGTGACACGGGAACTTTCCCAAAAATATAACTTTTTCTATTAGGCAGCAAGATATAAAGAAGAGGCTGCTGTTTGAGAGCAAACAGGAGGTTGGCCGTCACCGATAAAATGTATAACCTACTTGGCATTCATTCCTGATGATTAATTTACAAAGCATTAGTATGAAAGGGCTGTGTGAAGCCATATTTAAGGAATGAAATATGTTTTGATGAAAAAATGCTTTTGATGCCTTCTGACCACTATGGTTTTGGCAACTACAAAATGCAAATTTTTAAATGGAAATCTACTTAACTCAAGGCAAGACTTCTGAAGAACAACAGAAATTACACAAAAACAATTAGAATAAAAATAAATAACAACAAAAAGTATTCTTTTCTTATAAAACAGCTAATTAAAAGTTATGTTGAAAAATGCTGTGGTTTGTTCTCAGCATTTTATGTTCCAGGTCCCAGTATGCAAGGAAGACTGGGGCTTCTCATTTATGGGCCGAAAACTCAGCTTGAAAGAATGTAAGAATTGTTTTGAGCCTAAAGGTCCCTTTCCCCCAACTCTGCTTGACTGTTAAAAATTGGCATTTGGACAACAACAGTGGGTTGAGTATTTTCTAGTGTGTAATGACAATTACCTGGGTGCGATCTCCTGGCTCTTGATCATAGGGCATGAGAGCAGAGAGCAACTTTGCTGGTGTGTTTAGGGGTTTGGGATGCTTGACCAATATATGATATTGTAGAGATACTTGCCTGAATAAACTCTTGTTTTTTCACAAAACAAAGAAACAGAAGCAATGGTGGTTAGCAGCAGACGCACAAGATATAAAGAGACGCCTCTGGAATTATCCCTGTTTTCAAGTGATTTATGGTTTGCACATCACTGGTGCTTTTGTTTCCTTTTCTTAGTTTGTCTCATAGCATCTTCATCCTCCTGTAGCAAGAAATTTAGCCACTGAAGTTGTGCATGTTGTATGAAGAAGTATCTTCTGTTTGCTTCGAAATTGCCACCTGCTAGCTTCATGTGAAGTTCATCAGGTTTTGAACAGGGAATATTTATTCAGTATATCTCCACTGATTGTGTTCATATAAAAATTATTATATTCTCTGACTGATCTGTTATGTGTCCTGCATAAGCAGGCAATGTAGTTATACCTACCTGTCAAATATAAGACCCTCAGGTTTAGAATCTGTGTAGTAAGAAAAAACAGTACAGATGTGTTACAAGCTTGTCATTAAAACTGTTTTGTGTAAAGTAAGGAGACCAAAACCATATCTGGCTTCTGAAATTTCCAGCAAAGTAGTTGGGTATGTGGCAAATACCATCTAGCATGTTAGTTCAATGCCTAGATACATAACTTTTGCTAGTTTAGGCATTCAGATTTGAAATCTGAATGAATCATTTACTTTAATGACTCTTAATTGCCTCAGATTTAATTCTTTTTTAAATGACCAAAAAGGGCGTTATCCACTTTAAATTCCAAAGGTTATCTGTATTCAGTGAGTTAATGATAATGGAAATGCATATTATGTGGTAATGACTGTAATTATTACATCTAAGGACTCAGGAATCTGTCTTTTACATGGTTTCCTGAGGAAATTATGATTATGCAATCTCTATTTGTCTGTCTTCCTTTTTGCTTAAGTGCTTCGAATCTATTGGCCAATTTTTACCAGTTTTGGAGGAACAGAAGTTTATAAGATGTTTTCTTATAATGTCTGTTGAAATCAGTATCCAAAAAAGAGGGAGAGTGGGAAGAGAGAGAGACTTGAATCACTGTAGTAGTTTTGAGTTTTCTCTGTGAAGATACAATGTTTGGCAGAAGTGATCCAGTCAATCAACGTGCATATGTAGACTGGCTGGTATTGTGAGCACACACTTAGCTCCAGATGGGCAGTTATATGCCCCGTCTCTGGCCTGTTAGAAGAGACTCAGGAGAGTACCATAAAAGAAGAGTGTTCAGAAAGTAAAAAGTTCAGATGGTCATGGCAAACTGGATTTTACTCCTTTTATTGCTCAAAAAGCCAAAGAGCTTAAAGGCCATCATGGTAACATGGTGAGGCATGGAAAGAGTAATTGAGGAGAAATGTTTATTAAAAAAAAAAAAAAAAAAAAGGAAGGCAAATTATATTCTATGACTACCAAGAACTGAGATTTCAAATAATCTCCTAAAATAATGAACTTCAACGTCACCTCTTTTTAGTATAGAGATATTCACAGCAGTTTAATTTCTGCACGGATAGGAAGACATTTTCTTTCTAAATTAATTTCTTTCAATCTATAAAATGGCTTGGAACAGATACTTTCTTATCCATGTACTCATTTTTAAGATTCTGGGGGTATTTTCTCTATACCTGTGTGTCTATCTGAAGAGGAACTAGAAGCTCAAGGTCACAGGCAGGTCATCTTCATGTTTTAGTAAGGCTTGGTACGATCAGAATTGACTTTGAGAGCAGATTTAGGTACATTATATAGCTTTTCTTCCATGCTGCAAGTATTTTAAATATCCAGGATTTGAAAACGTGTCCAGCTGGAGACCAGTAACGAGTGGTGTCCCTCAGGGATCAGTGTTGGGACTGGTCTTGTTCAACATCTTTGTGGGTGACATGGACAGTGGGATTGAGTGCGCCCTCAGCAAGTTTGCCGATGACACCAAGCTGTGTGGTTCGGTTGATACCTTGGAGGGAAGGAATGCCATCCAGAGGGACCTTGACACGCTTGTGAGGTGGGCTGATGCCAACCTGATGAAGTTTAACCATGCCAAGTGCAAGGTCCTACAGCTGGGTCGGGGCAATCCCAGGCACAGTTACAGGTTGGGCAGAGAAGAGATTCAGAGCAGCCTTGCAGAGAAGGACTTGGGGGTGTTGGTCGACGAAAAAATGAACATGAGCCAGCTTCAGTGCGCTCACAGCACAGAAAGCCAACCGTATCCTGAGCTGTGTCAAAAGGAGTGTGACCAGCAGGTTGAGGGAGGTGATTCTGCCCCTCTACTCTGCTCTCGTGAGACCTCACTTGGAGTATTGTGCGCAGTTCTGGTGTCCTCAACATAAAAAGGACATGGAGCTGTTAGAACAAGTGCAGAGGAGGGCCACGAGGATGATCAGGGGACTGGAGCACCTCCCATATGAAGATAGGCTGAGAAAGTTGGGGCTGTTCAGCCTGGAGAAGAGAAGGCTGTGTGGAGACCTCATATCAGCCTTCCAATACCTGAAGGGGGCCTATAGGGATGCTGGGGAGGGACTCTTCATGAGGGACTGTAGTGATAGGACAAGGGGTAATAAGTTCAAACTTAAACAGGGGAAGTTTAGATTGGATATGAGGAAGAAATTCTTTCCTGTAAGGGTGGTGAGGCCCTGGAATGGGTTGCCCAGGGAGGTTGTGAATGCTTCATCCCTGATGGCGTTCAAGGTGGGGTTGGACATAGCCTTGGATGGCATGTTTTAGTGGGAGGTGTCCCTGCCCATGGCAGGGGTGTTGGAACTCGATGATCTTGAAGTCCTTTCCAACCCTAACTATTCTATGATTCTGTGATTCTATGATTTTGAAAAGTCTGATTCCAGCCTCTTCCTGAATTGAAACCCATATCTGAGGCAACAAGGTAAGAGGTAACGGTAGCTAGAAGATGATAATTCCCTTTCTGGTTGCATCAATACAGCAGACTTAAAGCAGAGAAGGCAATCTTGCCTTACTACACACAAGAAAACCCATCATGCAAATCTGCTACTAACATTAACAGTATATTTGCCTTTCTGCTTAAGGGCCATCAGTGGAGGAACCAAGACTTGAAAAACAAATGTAGGAAAGCCTGTAGAACTCTTCTCGTGGACCATTTCAACAAAACATCTGCTTTAGTGAAGATAAAAAGGGTATTTTGGGTTCTCTATGCTCCATGTGCCCATGACACAGACTTCATAAGTATTTTTACAAAATAAGAAGTATGAGTTTTGTAATGTCAAACCACATTACATAAATTTCACTTGCTCAGCAAAAGAAGTTCACAAAACTGATCTGCAACAATATGCTTAATATATAAGAAATCTCTAATATGTACCTTGCAGAGTAATAGCCTTAAAAACATCTTTTGCTAATGAAAGATTGGTTTTAATGTATACATCATCCAGAGTATGAGTACAAGCACCAATGACTCTTTTCTTTGGAGATGCAACTGATACTATGTGAAAAGTAGGCAGGCTCTAACCCAGAGTATTGGTACAACTCACCATAATAATTCAGCAGTTCTTTAAAAGCAAAGATGCTCAAGTTGTATATTTACACTGTTAAGGATTAGGCCTTTATTTACGACATAAGAAAGGCTGGAAATACTCAACTTTATCTTCCTTAATAAATCAAGATGACAAGGAAATGTGTTGAAATAGTTACTGGCTCAACTGATGAGAGACGTGCATACATGCACAAGGGAATTTGAGGAGCCGCTGACTTGACAGGCACCTTTTTGGTCTTCTGACTGGTAGTGTTGGGTATGTGCCTCTGAGGAGACATGGCACAGCTGTACTGAAAAATGGGGCTACCTATCACCACACCTTAAAACCTCTCTTCCTTTAGTCACCATGCTCTGGGACTGGTTGACTGTGTTTTAGTATATTCTCTTGAACGTGCACCCATTAGTTCAACCTGTGGGAAAACTGAGCCTTGGTCTCCTTTTAAGAGTGGACATTTGGGGCTTAGCTCAAGCCCGGACCAGAGCTGCACAGTGTCATTGTGCTACGAGAGGCAAAGGGCTGTGCACCACTAGGAGAAGAGCCACTAAATCAGGTGGAGCCTAAGCTTGGACACTGCTGCCGTGGCCAGGCTGCATACTGCATCAGCGAGCTCTTGCTCACTGTAACAAGCTCTGTGCTTTCTAGATGTATGCTCAAAGTCAGTAGCAAAGATATAATGGAGCTGGACAACACAGGCTCTCAGGATCAAAATTGAGACACCAAATTTCTTGCTAAATTCTGCTGTAGCCCATCTCTTACTGGATACAGGTTATAACCTCAATAAACTATTCTGGTACTTTTTTAAATTCAGTGAGGTCAAAGATTATCATATTTTTCTTTCTTTTCATATTTTCTGTCTTTTCCTTCCCTTTTAGACTTTCTCAAGATTCTCTTGAAAAGCTTTTCAAGGGCAAGTGAAAGTAGACTAAAATTATGCTTTGAATAGAATGGCATGAATCATGACACAACTATTCAGATGAAATTTTAGTTGTATAGGCAATTTTTTCCAGTCATGTCATCTTCAACTCAAGGGCCAAATGAGAAAATATTTGTGCATCCTGTGTTCTTGATATATAAAGGAATGTCACTGCTGATGTGAAATGGGATTAAAATACAGTTTCAATTTATTTTATATGGTCTGATTTCTTTACAGAAAATGTTTAGCTTTCCCAGACATTACTGTGTGCATTATGGAAAGTGAAGGCAAAATCCTACAATATGTCTCTTTACAGAAATAATCATCCACAAAACCCATCCCATTCAGAAAATATATCAGGTATCCATGTATGCTAAGTGCTTCAGAAGCCCAGCCATGTACAATTGACAGCAGCTGAAAATATTTCCACACAACCATATCCTGGGCTGCATCAAAAGGAGTGTGACCAGCAGGTCGAGGGAGGTGATCCTGCCCCTTTACTCTGCTCTCGTGAGACCTCACTTGGAGTATTGTGTGCAGTTCTGGTGTCCTCAACATAAAAAGGACATGGAGCTGTTAGAACAAGTGCAGAGGAGGGCCACGAGGATGATCAGGGGACTAGAGCACCTCCCATATGAAGATAGGCTGAGAAAATTGGGGCTGTTCATCCTGGAGAAGAGAAGGCTGTGTGGAGACCTCATATCAGCCTTCCAATACCTGAAGGGGGCCTATAGGGATGCTGGGGAGGGACTCTTTATTAGGGACTGTGGAGAGAGGACAAGGGGTAATGGGTTGAAACTTAAACAGGGGAAGTTTAGATTGGATATGAGGAAGAAATTCTTTCCTGTGAGGGTGGTGGGGCCCTGGAATGGGTTGCCCAGGGAGGTTGTGAATGCTTCATCCCTGATGGCGTTCAAGGTGGGGTTGGACATAGCCTTGGATGGCATGGTTTAGTGGGAGGTGTTCCTGCCCATGGCAGGGGGGTTGGAACTCGATGATCTTGAGGTCCTTTCCAACCCTTACTATTCTATGATTCTATGATTCTATATCCTCTTGCCAGTCTAGAGTTACTGTGTCAATTGTGTGTTATAGATTTTAATTTCAAGGGGCCTATTATTATTTCATAATAAAAACATTTCTGGACAGGATTATGGAACACAAAATTCAGCTCAGGATTGCCTTGATATATTGGTGTATAAAAAAGTAAGTCTAATCAGGTTGATCACTTCTTTTCAACATGAATTGTTTAGAAAAGGGAAGAAATGTTTTGCTGGGCAAGGAGAAACAGGCTGCATTTTAAAAGATATATTTCCAGCTTTCATTCGACAGCATAGAATGTTGAAAAAATAAAATGTGATTTCTTAAAGGAAAAGTTAATATGTGTTATATTCACTGCTTTTGGAAATGCTCAGATAGTTCAGAATATTTGTAACCATCAATGAACTCCATGCCTGTGCTTCCCAGCTGTACTTCAGTACAACCAGCTGCATTTTATAGTGTGAATTAGATTTGAGTCTGTCTCATTTTCATCCATGTGCTAAATTGTGGTCTTCAGACTGAAACTAATCCACAGATATTTATTTTGAAAATGAAATTCACACACCGAAACCTAAAGGTTGAAAACATACACTACGAAATATTAAAACACCTAGGATGCATGCGCTTAGTCGAAGCACCTCTGAAAAAAAGGCTGGTTTCTAGCTATGTGCTTAGATGGATACAGGGTCTTAAGTATATGCAATTCACACTGCACTTTAATATGTATGATCTGCTTTGCCACATCTTAGTTATACTTGAATTTTTAAAAATGTGCTCAGACTTTAGCGTGTGGATGAAATATGAATGCCAACAGGAATGCAAAACCTGTTTTTTCATTCACATTTCCTTTGAAGAGTAGCAAGGTCACTGAGATAGAATTTAATATAAAGGGATAATTAACATCGGACTATGAATTGCTGTTTGTTCATGGAGGTATGCTGATTGAGACACTTACTGTGTTTCTAGTAAGTGCTGGATGCTAAAGGTTGGTAAAGATCCTTTTTCTCATTTAACACCTTTATTGCCGGTCTCCCTCTAATAAGATGCTGCTCTGCTCTCCCGATGCCTGCATGTCAAAGAGGTGGCCTAGGGATAGATTTCACTTCTAAGTACTAATCAAAGTCATGTTTATTTGCTTCATATAAATAGCGTTTCATGCTTCCACCATGTAAGTCCTTGAACACAATTTTTGGTTATGCGACATTTTACAAACATAGGCTGTCATGATTTTGTTCATCCAGTCATTGCAGAAGACCTATGCAAATACCATGCTTAGAGTACACTGTACAGCATGTAGCACACCAATAGTGACTTTCATAAATTCTCTCTCATGTCCTTAATGTTATCAGGTTTAGAAAACAGCTTTATTTGATGTTAAAATGTTAGTAAGACCAAAGGAAATCAAAAGTTGGAATTTAAAAATGTAAGATCTAAACTCAGCAGATTGCTGCTTCCACTGCTCTGGGTATTTTGTTAATACAATGATGCCAACTTAGAATCACAGAATCACAGAATCGTAGAATGGTTTGGGTTGGAAAGGACCTTAAGTTCGTCTAGTTCCAACCCCCCTGCCATGGACAGGGACACCATGCACTAAACCATGTCACCCAAGACTTCATCCAACCTGGCCTTGAACACTGCCAGGGATGGAGCATATACCACTTCTTTGTGCAATCCATACCAGTGCCTCACCACCCTCACAGTAAAGAACTTCTTCCTTATATCTAACCTCAGCATCCCCTGTTTAAGCTTAAACACATTACCCCTTGTCTTATTGCTAGAGTCCCTGATGAAAAGTCCCTCTTCAGCAAGCACCCTTGTAGCTCCCCTTCAGATACTGGAAGGTTGCTATGAGGTCTCCACACAACCTTGTCTTCTCCAGGCTGAACAGCCCCAACTTTCTCAGCCTTCCTTCACACGGGAGGTGCTCCAGTCCCCTGATCATCCTTGTGGCCCTCCTCTGGACTTGTTCCAGTAGCCTCCATGTCTTTCTTATTTCAAGGACACCAGAGCTGTACAAAGTGCTCCAAGTGGGGTCTCCCGAGAGCAGAGTAGAGGGGCAGGATCACATCTTTTGACCTGCTGGTCACGCTTCTTTTGGTGGAGCCCAGGATATGGTTGGGTTTCTGGGCTGCAAGAGCACAATGAAGCTGGCTCATGTTCATTTTCTCATCAACCAACACCCCCCGCAAGGCTGCTCTGAATCTCTTCTCTGCCCAGCCTGTAGCTGTGCCTGGGATTGCTCCCATTCAGATGTAGAACCTTGCACTTGGCTTGGTTGAAATTTATGATGTTGTCATTGGCCACCTCTCAAGTGTGTCAAGGTTCCTCTGGATGGCATCCCTTCCCTCCAGTGTTATCAACTGAACCACACAGCTTGATGTCACTGGCGAACTTGCTGAGGTTGCACTCAATCCCACTGTCCATGTGGCTAACAAAGAAGTTGAACAGGATCGATCCCAACACTGATCCCTGAAGGACGCTACTCGTTACCCATCTCCAGTTGGACATTGAGCTGTTGCCCATGTCTCATGGGCTGTGGACATCCACCAGCTGAAAGTCACTGCATCAAGGAGTCACAGAAGTAATTGTGCAGGGTATTGCAATGTTGAACACTATTTCTTGAAAGTCAGCAGTGTCTGGAGGAGAAAGTATAGATAAAACAGTAGTGATAAGCATGGAAGGGACGCAATCATCCTGAATATTTCACCAAGTGTCCTCACAAAAAGGATGGCATCTGCCTCTTTGTTAGGTACTCCTTCCATGTCTCAGAGCAGAGCCTGGAAAAGCTGGGTGGCATTGGTAGAAAAGTGATGGCTGGTGTAGCCTGCTGCAGGGGGACAGGAGTCAGCCCAAGTTGGGATTGCGGAAAGGATGGGTTATGGGTGACCCAAGGAGGCAAGAATAGCTTAGGCTGATGTGTGGAAGAAAAGCTGCAGCAGATACATAGTTGGTGAGTAAATTGGGCAGATGAGAAAGAAAGGCTGTGAATGAATGTGGAAGGTGTGTTGTGACATTTATCAAGGACTGAGAGAAAGATCTGTCAGGGCTGAGCCGGAAAAATAGTCTGGTCATCATTTTTAAGAGCAGCAGAAGAAAAATGTTTTCGTATAATAATACTACCATATAGAAAAAAAACTGAAGCCAAATTGTAGATCTAATTAATTAGAATCAAATTTCTTGCAGGTCAGACTTACTTCATATTACAAATGTTAGACTGTCTCCACATGGAGCTGGCTAAATTCGAGTATGTTTCTGCATTGAAATGGAACAATGATTAGGAAAATGAAGGGCGTCTGTAGTAGAAGGAGTATTGCAGCTGGTGAAGTTGTGTCGTGGAAAGACTTGTGGAGCATTTGTCAACAGTCTTAATGTGCCCATTAGAATGTTATTTGCCACTTATAACCCATATGACAGTCCCATATTTAAAAAAATTCAGAAGCCAATTCTAAGCCCTGCTCTTTTGCACTATGGGATGTTCTCCTCTTAATTGTGTGACCAGCACTCCATTTACAAAATATGTAACACCTGTACATAGGGAACAGATTTGGGAATATTTTTGGTTTTGTTTTTCTCTTTGGGGGCACAAGAGGAGTCATTTACACTGGGATGTCTGTGGAAGTGACAACAGAGAATGACATGATTATTTGTTATAGCCAGTATCCTAGCATACAGCAGTAATTCTATTATTTCTCTGTCAATTAGCAGACTTTGTTTGGATTTGAACCCCAGTGAATTTTTAAAATGTATAAATTTGTTATGGAGCTTTAATATTGACTTGTGCTGCTTTTTTTCTAACTAAGTATTCCCAGAAATGTGCTCAAATGCCATTGCGTTTGTTATGTTCCTGGGTTTAGTTGTTGGGGTTTTTTAAGGAGAAGAAAAAACCTGTTATTTCCCACACATTTCTTTTGTGATTATAATTCATATTATTCAGGCTCACACTGACCACACAGTAAATAATGTTCAATTGCCTTTGATCACAGATAAGAAAATTTTTCTCTGGCAATTATGTATTTTATTAGCACTGTTGTAAAATGCAAGAAAAGTACTTGCTAATTCCCTAATGCCCTGGGATCCGACAAAATCTAGGATTCTTCACCATGTTCATAAGATTCAAATATTGCAGTATTGGACATAGGGGAGAAGTGGCTTACTGGGAAAAATTAATGTTTTCAGGAAAGAACAATTGTATTTATTTTTTCTGTAACTGGGAACAAGGAATGTGAAGAAGCCTAATACATTAGCTTTTAAGGGGTGCGGAAACGATGACTGTAGTTTGGAATCACAAGTCAGAAGAAAACCTTCTAGAAAAAACCTTTGATAGCTTGAAAAGTTATTTTCATTGCTCAGATATTATAATATCTAAATAAATTCCAGGATCCCCAGGGACCTCCATTCAAATATCTAAAGAAGGATTTTCTGGACTTTACTGTGAATATCCAACACATTTTGTAGATTCAGTGACATTTTAAACTAGATGGGTCATAGAAAGTTCTGTGGGAAAAATCCATCGCTTTTTGTCCAGCTGTTTTCTTTTGGAGACAACCCCCCAAAAGATCTAATAATGTCCTCTTTTCCTAACCACTGGTACAGGTTTCTGTAGGTGAAGTTCAGTAATAGAGGCATGAAAAATATCAATATGTCCATTTTTCATTCATGCTGGGAATAATCATCATTGGGAAAAGATAACCAAAGATTCCTGTGATGGTGAGTTCAGCTTTTATAAGTAAAAAGCATAAGTCTTCAGAAAAAGGAAATATTTCTCCTAGTTTCCCTGTTTTCCTACAGGAATCTGTACTGTAAAGTGGCCGCAGGGCACCTAAACAGGCAGTTCAATATCTAATCTAGGAAGAAGAGCAGCGTGTACATGGTCTTTGCATTTCATGCCAAAACCCTTTCCAAATTAGAAGAAAAAATCTGTGGGGGGTCAGAACTTATGAGGCAAAGAACAAAACCTCAACTCAGTACTTCATCTAGAACAATTGTATGCAACTGAGGAAAAAAAAATCCTTAAAAAAAAAATCTCAGCAGTCAGTAGAATAAATTAAAACAAAGTCTGCCTTCACTGCCATTGGCAGTAAAGACACTTTATAGGCCAGTCAAGTTTGCTGTTTTGATGTTGTTATCCATGTAAAGAAGTTCTCTTAATGATAATCATTAAGAAAGGGAGGTCTGAAGTGTTTAATACTTTCAGATTCCCATAAAATAAAAAAGGGTATAATTGCTTGCATTTTCATTGTTCTACTCAAACAGAGGTAGATATGCATATTTATTGATTTATTTGAATATGTAAGCCTTAGCTGAAATAATCCTGCTCCCATTTTGAGATTCTGAAAGAACTGTGTAATCCCAAAGCAGGAGTAAAGCTAATTTGAGTTACAGGTGGGAAGGGGCTCATAAATGACTCCTGTCAGTGCCAGAGATCACATGCAAATTATGACAAATTCCTCTTGCAAGAAGCTGTGGTCTTGATTTTCTCATCAGTAAAGTGGGATACTGAAAAGAGTACGATTCCCCAATACCTAAGAGGGTGTTTTTAAGATTATTTGTTTGCAGTGGCTGGAAATATGAATCACTGTATTTTTATTAAGATATAGATCACTTGACTCACCACATTATTTTCTTCTAATATATTGTAAGACTGGATTTATTGGTACCTAGTAGCCTGTGAATTCACATCCTCTGTAACAAATACTCATGTTCATTTTTAGTTGCTATGCTTAGAATTGCTGCATTTGTATGTATGAAAACCAAACAAATTTCAAGCAGTTGCCAGACACCTGCTTATTTCAAAAGATACAACCTCAGCATTTCACCTAGATCATCAGCAGGGTCTCTAACAGCCTATGCAGAAAGTCATACTTCTGGGAGAAGAAAATTAAACTGCCACTGCACTTGCCTCACCAAGTGCTTGTGGACACATCAGGAAGAGATGCAACGTGCAGAGGCAGGGCTTCTTGCTCCCATTAAGCATTTCAAACATCTGTCCCCAGTGTTGAAAGCTCTGTGCTGGCATCTGTTGAATAGCAGGTTATTTGCAGGGTTGTACGTCATGGGTTTAGCTCATCCTAATTTTGTTAATCTCTTTTATTCCCTGTATGCCTGCCATGATCTGAGATCTTCTGACACAGGATTCTGTGTTTTGTAACTTCCATCTCAAGACAAGGAATGTGGCTTTAGGGCTTGTACTGCTTTGTGCTCTCCTTTTTTGATGTTCATTCCCAACTGATTAGGTTAAAGCTTGACAGTTGTTTGATATTCAAGCACTTCTTTCTGTCAAAGGTTTATTGCCACTGTTTACTGTACGGTGAGTGGAAACAAGTCTCCAGTTCTTGTCAGGGGACAGCAACCCAGGAATGCCTAGCTTCTAATCAGAGGTGCCACAAATGCTAACCATGGCTTGCACATGGAAGGTCATGTCTTTACGTGAATTCTACAAATTTCTTTCCTTCTTAACAAAATAGGCATTGAATCTCATGAGTGTTTCAAGGAACTGATTTGTCATTTTGCATATAAAATGTTTTTTTCATCTACTGGGCAATAAATGTCACTTCTGTGTTAAGATATCACCAGACCTCTGAGAGAGTACCTGAGCTCCAAATCTGTGTGCTTGTTAAGTGATTTGATTGTTCTCCTTGGATGGAGTGCCCTGAGATTCACGAAGACATGGTTTTTAATAAATGCTACTATCTTTATAACCCTGCTTCAAGTCTTTGTATGTTCTTATCTGGTTTTGTAATCTTACTGCATTCTTAAGCAGCCCTTTTGTCAGAAGCGTGGTAATCCTGAGCAAAAGGCTTTCTTATAAACAGAAATTTTAATTGTCCTCTGGACCAGTCTGCAGCCTTTTCATGTGGCTTCTGGGTGATTTCCAGAGTCTGATCCATTTAGGGAGGGACCTTTCTTGACAGATAAGGCTTGGTAGTATACATTCATGGGCAACAAAAGATGTCACTGGGAGATGGGGTCAGAACACGTTTCCTTACGCTCAGGTTACAGAGGCACCAATTGTGGTTATCTTGCAGGGTGCTTCCCAAGTCAGCATGTAGGGGACACAAACCCATGACTGTGACTCCTAGGCATCAGGGTAATGTAAAAAGCGATGGGAAGAATGCAGGAGAAGTGTGTCTATTAGTACTGTCTGAACACCACAAATGCAAGAAATTCAGTTTTACTCTTTAGATGTAGGGTTGTGATCTGTCTAAAGCACTGCTGCACTACAACGTATTTAAAGACTCATTGTTACAAAGCCTACAAAGACCTTCACATTTGCCAGTTACCCTATAACTGCTGTAGAAAAGCTAAGTCAAAAGAATACAAAATAATTTCCGTGACAGAATCCAAATGTAGGTCATGAGATGCCAATGGTTAAAGAAGTGAGCAGCAATGAAAAAAAGAATAAAATCTACCTACTGATTAGATCCAAAAGTTTATTTTACTTGATATTGTCCAGGCAAGAGCTGGTTATGATACTTCACACCTGCATAACTTTGTCTAAGGTTTTGAGGTCAGTCATTACATATCTATTTTCCATTGACAGATGGTAGAAGGGATTTGGGAAATCATACTTTTTTGGACATGATCCAAAATGTGCCTGTAACAGTGCCCTAGTGCTAAATCAGGTAAAACTTTCAGACTTCCAAACTATTTTATGCCCCTTCCAGGAAAATGTTAATGACTCTCCTCGTAGATAGGTGTGGTAATCACCTGCCCAGACAGTAAACAGAGTCAGCTAACAACTACTCTGGTGCTGGGCTAATGGTTAACGTAATGCAAGGCATAAAACATTTTTCTTTGGGTGTGGTAGTGCTTAAATGCCAGAATAAAGCATTTTATATATAACATTTACCACTACCTAAATGTGCTTTTTACTATCAAGTGATCTCAATAACGGAGTGTGATGACTATAACATATCATGTGGTCTCACACAGTAACAACCGGTGCTGACTGTAAGAGTGAACCAAATTTTTCCTATCTATCTACTTCAAATCTCTTTTGAACAACGCTATGACAATACTTAACTTGGCTTAGAGTCTGCCATTCCTGGCCAAAAAGAATTCAAATGCACAATTGTTCTGTTTGTGTCTTTGCTATGCTAAGAATGTTGTCTCCTATAAATTTCACAACAAGAAGTATGGGAGATGAGAGAAATGCAGCAAAGATGAAAAAGATCAGCTGGGAGGTGGCACTAAGCATAAATTCAGGGGAATTAAATAAAATTTGAAAGCTGGACTTCAGTGTAAGTAAGCAGTTTGAAGGAAGAGGGAGCAGAATGAACATGAATTAGAACAGACATGGTTTTGAACAGCTGCAAAAGAAACGCCCATGAACAAGGGATATGAGAACCTGAAATAAGATTGAAGAAGAAATCAATCCAGTAGGTAAAGATGAGAATAAAACAAGGAGGTAGAAGAAAATGAGGATCATGACATGAAAAGAAGATGAGAAGAACGTCAGCTTTGAGTTTCTATTATTCTAATACATTTCTACAGAATGTTGAGCATTTTCAGAAGTTCCTGGTATTAAGGTCAAAGGAGGAACTGAGAAACATGTGTAAACTCACATGAAAAGTCACATAGGCTCCCAACAAGCCTGGGATTTCCATCTGCTGTTGCATTTAAGGGTTTGTCTACAGAAAGGAAAGTGAAGATCCTGAAGGTAAGTATAGCAAGTCCTAAGAAAGTCAGATGAGAGAGAAACAAAGGTCTTTCCTGAGAGACTTTTAACAATCCAAAGTCTGCTCTCTGTCATCAAGATAGGAATTCCCATGTCATTTCAGCAGGAGAGACAGGAATATGGCAGCATGGAGGGGAGCCACTTGTGCTGAGAGATGAAGTGACGTAGCTGAAGTAGTGGGAGAAATCCACTTGTTCTTTCAACTTGTGGGGTATTCTGAGCTGCCTTTTTCTTACAGCCATAAGAGAGACACCCTTCGTTCTCCCAGGCTCCTGGGTCTTCAGTAGTTCATCCAGTGCTCAGAGAGCGACCACCTGGGAGCTGGCTTTTTGCTCTAACCATTGGTCTTCCGTAGCCACAATGGCATTCACCTAAAGGAACCAGATTTTAATGAATCCAGCGTTCATGACCTTTCTTACTCCATATGCCTCACTAGGCTGTGAAAGACTTAGTGGGAGCTAGCCTTTTCCATTCAGCAAATATTGACTTTTTTTTTCACCTACTGTTTCTTTCTGAGCCCATACCACCAGAGCCTAGATTTCCACAGAGCCCCAGAGGCTGGCTTGTGGAAGAAATCAAGGATGCTATGGAAATGAGCCTCATACAGGTGTTGCAACAGGATAGTGATGTTCTCCATTTTGCAGTTGATAAAACTATTCATAGGACTTCCCACAGCTAGGAAATACAGGAAATGTAAGAAATACAGCAAGCAAAAGAGGTTAGACTAGGATCCTAGGCCCAGACAAGGCAGGTTTGCCCTGCATTTGTGGCTGTGGCTTGGACAAAGGCATTGCAGGGCTGCTGCAGAACATAGATGTGTGCAGTGTCTAGGGGACTTGAAGAGTAGAGGTTAGATGGGGAACCTCAAAGGCCTTGATATTGGATTAAGTTCAGCTAAAGATAACTCGTATTCTGGGTTTAAATGCCCTGCTAAAGTAATTAAAGTAAGCAAACATTTTCTAAAGCTAAAATTAACTTCAGTCTGCCTTGTAATTGTCCGGTGGCTGGGAAGTGTCAAATCATCCTCTGTCTGAGACCAAAATGTAACAATCAGCCTCTATTTTTACTGTTCATTCCATACCACAAACTATTTAGAAACAAAAGGTGAAAATGACATTGGAAACTAAAATCCAAAGTCGGTAATTTTGTAGTTTAGGAAGAGAAACAGCGGGGGTGGTTTTATGCAAGCCGGCTTGCCTTCCCCAACATAGCTTCATCAAAGTGCTTTATTATATTATCACTCATGCTTTTGTACTGTTTTCTAATATTGTACTGACTTGTCTGAATCACTTTGAAAACTAAGGCTGCCTCCCTATGCGACAAATCCAGGCCTCATTAAAATTCATAAACAGGCAGCCAAAAGCTTTGAGCACTTTTCCATTGATGCTGAGAAATGGAAGTGTCCTTATTTATCCTGATAGCATATTATTTCAAAGGGTGTCCACAACCATAGGGAACTGCAATTTGATTGATAACATTTAGCACTTGCTATGAAAGAAACTGATTCTCATTAGGGAGTTCTGTGACACAAACTTGTCAATGGTATCTCACATCAGCACCATTTCAGTGTTTAATTGCATTCTTTTTCTACAAAAAACCCCTTCACATTAGCATTAATTGCAAACCTATGCTGATGCATAACAAAGGTCTGATCTTCTCAGGTAGCATGTGTGTATACCTGGGACTTCGCTGTATATTGTCACTGCTGATTTCATGATCTTTCCCTCATTCTGGGGGAGCAGTGGGAAAAGGAGAGAGATAATTACTTGTCTCTGCTACTGAGTCCAGCTGAGCTCACGTTACACAATTTAATACCAGTTGTGAAGTATATTCGGGCACTGCATTGTTTTGGTTTGTCATTCTGCCAAATATGCACTGGGAATTACAATTTTTCTACAAAATTCTTCTCAAACTCAATTAGAAAAAAGAAAAAATCATGTGCTTTAGTCAAAGATGAAAATTGAAATACTTTGACACAATATAATCTCAAAAATAGAAGAATTTGAATGTATTAATTGCCAGCCACACCAATGATAAGCAATCAATAGGCCTTTGCAGGGCTTTAATATGGAAAACATTTTAAACTTTAGAAGATAAAATCAACTAGGCTAACATTTGCTTTGAAGTGTGTATAAATGTCTGTAGGATATACTCTTCATAAAGACTGCATATGGGCAAAGCTAGAATTGCAGTATCGCTATATGAAACATTAGTAATTGATCAGTTGGCCTTCACTTTAGTGTCTTTGTAATTATCACACAAATGTGACATATAATATAGATATCAATATAACCTCCAAATTAAGAACTGACATTTATCTGCAGCTTAAGGTTATTCTGGAACTAGTGTCTTGGAACTAAAATAATTCTTGGGTTTAAGCTCAATTCATCTCCCCAGGGAGTTCTGGTTGTACTTCCAACAGGAGGGTTTTTTCTGCTATCCACTCAAGCTAGTGCAGGTTCTGGTGAGAACTGGCATACCTGCACTTATCTACAGCAATGGAACAACTTTCTAGACAGATAAAGATGGCAAAAATTGTAAATCAGTTCATCTACTGAGATGGCCACTTTCGGGTAATAGTTTACATGATAGAAATATAATTATGTATGTTAACTTATGTTTTCAGCAGCATCATTCCAAAACCACAAGCCTGCTACTCTAGCTCTTTGGGATCTGCCCTGGCCTTCCATGGTGTTTTGTAGATAAGCAAAATGTTTCTTGGACATCCCCCTTTTGTGAAATCTAAGAGGAAACAAACCAAAGTGTTAATCTTGCAAGCACAGCATTTAAAACACTGTTGCTGATGTTCATAGAAAATGTGTCGTCTACTGCCACACAGAAAACACAGAGAATATTTGAGGAATATCAGATTAGAAGAGATTACACATAGGATCAAGATAATTTTTTTGAGTTTTACCTTTCATGATAAGACTCAAAGCAATCCCGTTATAGCATGAATTCCCCAGTAGATGTGATGGTGGCTTGCTTTAGTAAAAAGCCTAGCAAACATATGCTACTGATGACTTTTATTAAATTGGCCTTCGAAATAGCAGAAAGTACATCACTGGAGCACTTTGTATGTGAAAACTGTATGCCTTCTAGATTTGATATATGAACTCCAACCCACTCAACAGAATTTTTCAACCTTGTGTTTGGTAAATCAACAAGAAGATAGTGACAATTTTTACTAAATGGGCTTCCAGCCAGTTTGTCAGACAAGAATGTTTGTACATACTTATCATAGCTGGTGGCCAAATTTGTTCTGTTTCTTAGTCACAAAGTTGTGATTTCCCAAGGAAATCTTGCTATAGCCTATGCAGGCTATTTAATCAGAAATATTGATGTGATGTTGATTTTCAGTAT
Source organism: Amazona ochrocephala (assembly GCA_039720435.1). NCBI lineage: Eukaryota > Metazoa > Chordata > Aves > Psittaciformes > Psittacidae > Amazona > Amazona ochrocephala. Next base: position 36,880,926 of record CM077909.1, on the reverse strand, counting down.
TGTTATATCCATAAAAATTTCAGCATTGCACCTGATTTTGTCTAATCCACTGAAAGGCTGAAGAGAATTCAGGAGGCAAAATTGAGGCACTCAGTTTAGAAGTTCTGGCTTTGACCCAGACCCATTACTCTTAAAATTATATAGTGTGGTAAGGAATGCCCTTTGCAGTGTTCTTCACTCTGCCTGCCTCCAAAAATTTCAGAAACTTTTTGCTTTGATATCTGGGATGAATAATACCCCGATTTGGACCAACCAAGTTGCTCTTTTTCCATGTAATACAGCCTTGTAAACATAAGTTATTTTAAGTCAATTGTGTATTAGCTCTGTGAAGTCTGTGAATACTTGATGAAATGCTTTTTCCTTACTGAAATATTCATGAAGCTAATTTTCAACAATCAACAAAATCGAGTCATGTTTTTAAAAAAGAAAACAACATCTTTCCATATCTGCATGTTGAATACAAATCAACCCCTCCCCCCAAAAATAGAAGTGATCAGATTCACTTTTTGTATTTGCTCCTGATTTGATGAGAATTTGGAGTCCCAATCAGAGAGCAAGTAAATAGCTCCTTTATTATTACTTTGATCTCAGTTATCAGCCATCCTCTTTTGGGAGTGAGTACATAGCACTGAATTTGATATTGAGTGTGGAGCACAATCCTGACCATTGCAGAAACTAACATTTCTATGAGGATTTAATTTAATCTAATTCTCCAGTATCTCAAAATTGTATGTTTCATATTTCTCTCACACACACACAGAAGGTCTCACTAGTTTCCATCAAAGCACTCTGACCAATCCTTGCATACTGTCTAGGAGAAAACCTGAACTAGTATTTACAAGTATTAAGTCAACGGAAGTCCATCAGATCGCTGCAATTTGGTGTAACCACTATTTTGGGGTGGTGTTTTTAGTTGCATGACATGTCAAATTCAGGCTGAGAAGATTAATTTGTAAAGGATTCTTTCTATATGTCATTTTTGGCTTTGAATTCAGGAACATACTTAAAACTTTCCTAATTATGAGATCCAAAAAAAGATCACAAGTGCCTTGAGGATAGCTCCTGTAGCGCCTCTTATTTAGATGAGCAATGTGGAGGTTGACACAACCTCAACTCTAATAGAGAAGGATGCACAATTGCAATTGCAATTCCACAGCATGGTTTGGAAAAATGTGCAGTGGCAGCCTGGCGAATAGGAAGAAAGGCAAGAGACAATCTCCTTACCCACCTGGCAGTGGAGATTGGCCATCCTGGGAAAAACAACCCAGGACCTTACGTAACACATGTAAGCTCTCGACAGGGTTCGTGTTGAGAAGCAGGCATTTGGAAAAGCCACATGGAGAAAATCACAGCCTTCCTGCTGAGCAAATTGCTCCTTAGAACTATCATGAAGGTTTGCAAAAAGCAACATGTTGAAAATCCTATCCATGCAGGGAGCTAAGGCAAGCTTTTCAAGCACCTCGTTCTTCTGTTCCCCTCAGATTCGCAATCTGGAGCAGTTGCCAGAATCGAGAGACAAGTGGCTCTTTAGAAAGGACTGGGCTGGAGGGGGAGGAAGATGGTAGCTGGGTTTGCCTTAAGCAAAATAGTGGAGTGGTTGGACTGTTTGCATAGGAAAGACAGAGAGAGAGAGAGGAATTACTTGCCTTCCTCAGCCTGAGGCTGTCAAAAACCTTATCTCCTATCTCTCTTCTAGGAAAGTGCTGTCAGCACCAGGCTGGCTGTGAAGCTGGCTGGAGGCAATCCCCACCCTTCCTGTGTAAGCTTTTCTCCTGGAAAACAAGAAATACAAGAAGCACTAGGAACAGGAGAAATACTGTCAAGAGGATACCATCATGTGACTTGTTGCCAAAGGTTAGGTGAGCTCTAAGAGTGCCTACTGTAATGTCCATCTCCTAGAGGGCTCCAGAAGAAATAGGGCTCCAGAAGAAACACAGCTTGTTATTGAATCCTTGTTACTTTGTCAGCAGCTAAGCTTGACACCAAAAAGATGGACAGTTCTGGCCCTCTGCATGATGCTGCTGTAAGTACCTGGGAATGTGGCAATCATATTAGACACTGGGCAGCTCCAGTTGGCACCTGAGCTTGGAAGGTCCAGAGCTGAAGCCCCAAGCCCAAACAGCGGTGGCTTGGGTGTTCTGTGTAAATCCTGAGGTGGTTCTCATGTGGATCATGCTGTAACTCTTCTTAAGAACTATGTGGTTATACATTCATTCAAGTAAATGCTTTTTTAAAATAAAGGGCATTTTACCCCTTCCCGCCTCCTTCCTCCTTCCCTCTCTTAGATTCAGAGCATTTTGATTGTAGAAGAAGCTAAGTTAGAACACAAAACACTTTGAGAAATACAAATATATTATGGTAACTATACAAGAAAAACTCATTAAAACAACAACAACAACAACCAAAAGAAACCAAAGCAAAACAAAACAAAACAAAAAAAAACACCAACCAAAAAAAGCCCAGAAAAAGTTAGCTGTGAAAGGGCGAGCTTAAATAAGACAAGGATAATGCCAATTGTCCCCCTTGAGACTTACAGTTCACATATGATACATCTGAACAGGCTTGGGAAGGGTGGGAGCTACGTGTTCACTGCTTGCTTAAATAGCTGTCCTTTTCCTCACTTGGCAGGATTTCAAGACTATCACTCCTTTACGTAGATAACCTATCATTTCTCTATGTAGATAAACTGTTCTTTCGGCTAACTTGGTTCTTCTTTAACAAGTAAAATATTTTGGAACAGACACCTAGCACAGCATAAACCTGAGCATGCCGTAAGTATAAACATAAATTAGAAAAAGCAGTCCTGATCAGATGTAGTAAGGTGCATTTTAGTTTGTTGACTGTATTAGGTCTAGTGGAAACAAATAGGAAACACTGGCATGCTAACAGAGGGTGATGAGAAGAAATAATTTAGGCCTCTCAGAGGCAGTAAAAGTGCAGTAAGGCAAGAAGCTTTCAACACATTCCTACAAGAGAACTGTCTTTCTTACACTGAGAAGACACAGGCCTCTGAGGTGTCCTTTCTCCGTTATGGACCCACAGCTGTTTTTTAAGCATATTTTACTTAGCGTATGCCTTCCGTACAAGATGTAACGTGCATTCTACAGCCTGACAAACCTGTTTGTGTTCACTAACAGAGCAGTGAATTGGTTCTTTCAATCGTTCCTTTGAATGTTTTGGTTTTTGTTTCATTCTGTGTTTCGTTGGCACACTTTCATGATGCTGTTTCTATGAGTACAAATGTCCTTATTGCAGAACTAATGTAGGTAGCATTGTCAGCCTCTGGATACCAAAGTCTCATCCAGAAGTGGAAATTAAGAAATACGTTAATGTGATGATACAACTTTTCCATATAGCTCTACATTTACATACTTATCCTCCATTAGAAGTGTAGCTTGCTTGTTTTAATTCAGTATCCTTTGGAAACATGTTAAGCTAAAAAGAAAAAAATACACAGTTTCTACTTACATTGTAAATTAACTAGGATTGGAGTAAAATGTAAGTTTAACGCACATTTTTTTTCCAAGCATTTATGAAAGAGAACAATAAGAATGTCCCATTCAAATTTAGTTTAATTGCCTTTAGAAGTGGATTTTAAAAAATGTATTCTGTCGTTGATAGGTGTTCCACATTCAGTTACTCAAGAATAAATCTGGATTATTTATTCTCAAAATAACTATATTTGCATAATCCCATATTTTGATATTTTGAGGTAGAACAAATTATTCTGTTTTATATACTCTAATCTGGACTACTTCCCACATAGAAAAGATTTGATTATTTGGCATAGTCTTGCTCCATTTGCCTATAAGAATAGCATCAGGAAGCCAGATAACTGGTGGAATCCTGATAGATGATGTCAACTGTGATTTGACTGGTTTCTGAAGGAATGCCTAATCCTGTTCTTGTCATCTTCATTCTGGCAATATCTCTTGGTATAATCCAGGGTAACTTCACTTGTATGTGACGTCAGGATTAGGCTTTGTGATTAACTGCATCTCTGAGCTGCCTTCCTGAATCTAGTTTGTATTCTGTGGACAGCTTGATGCTGCAGTACACAGACTGTAATGCATGGGATTTCAGCCTTTGGTTCATTGTTCTCTGAACCTTTGTTAAAAATCAGCCATTTATGTCCTGATTTAGAGTCTAGTCCATATTCTGCATATCTTCTGCATAACTCATGAAGAGGACGTACTGTAGCATTGCAAAGAATGACTAATTATTTCTGTATTATGATGACTCACTATTTATTGTTCTAAGAAACCAGCTTCTCAAATCATGGCTTTCCCTTCAGTTTCATTTTTTTTTTCTTTTATCCTTTTCATTTTTTCTCCTCTCATATTTACTATCTATCAGTCTTGGCAGGTAAGAGACTTCTACATTTTTCATATAAGTTTTCCTCCAGTATCTTCCCTTAAGTATTGTCTAGAATTTTTATCTCCTGCATGAAGACTTAAGAAAAGATCATTCAAGTATTTAACAAGATGAATAATTTAGCATTTGAAAGACATATTCTCTCAATGCTACAATTAAAGCAGAGTTGCTCCTTACAATTATATGTAAAGAAATTTTCTATCTAATCCTGTTGATTAATCATGTCTTCCTTTTTTTCCACTGACTAGCTGTCTAAATTTACATGCCTTCTGCAATTATATTAAGCACAGACTTCCAAACTTTTGCTGTTACAGCTATCTACAGCAAATTTATTACAGAAATAAAAAGCTAGGTGTTGTGCTTTTGATAAAATTTGGGTAATTTTGAGACTGAAGTAATTTTTTATATTGAATGTTTCCTTTGGACTGATTCATGGCCAAGGCATGCAGCTGAGATGTTTCAGTTTGCAGATTTTGCTTCTTTTCAAAATTTTCCTCCATTTTATAGCATACAGAGCAGTTTACTGTTCATTAAGCCAATGTAATAAAATTGTTGTATCTTTTGGCAATGTTAGGTACTTCAAACAATAGAATTCTTTTGAAAACACTAGTCAGCAGTACATTCTGGTGGCACACATTTCAGTTTTGTGAAATGATTGTTTTTGTTTGCTTTGGGTTGGATCAGTGATTTAAGCACATTTTTTAAATTGCCTACTTTTAACTTATTTTCTTTTAATCATTATGTTTTCAATGTTTGTGTGCCCTGCAATGCCTGAATTGGCTGAATCATTAACTCTTGGTGAAGAAAACTACAGATTTAGGACCTAGTCTATCTTTCTGTTGGATGGGTGTTGGCATGCACTTAACTTTTAAAATCTGCCCCCTTGGTAGCTATGACAACTAGTGATAGATTGTGGGGTATTACAAGCAAATATGAAAAAGGTGGTGAATAGCATAAAGGCTAGGAGAAATTTATCTTCAAGGTTAGTTACCGTCTGTTTCCTCACTGTATTTCTTTGCAGCCTTGTTAGTAAAGGCACACTACAAGCATCTCAAATTTAGGTCCAAGCTTGTTCACATCCCAGATGCTGTGTGCTTATTACGTGTGAGATGCTGTAAAGAAACAAAAGTATTAAAAAAAAAAAAAAAGAGACATTATGTGAAATGAAGTTTTCTTTTAGGGTGCTTGTTTTTTGTTTTTTGTTTTTTTTTTTTTTTTTTTTTTCCTGGATACATCTTCTCTGTGAGAGGCTTTCTTTTTGGTAGAGAGCCCAGGTGCAGACTGCAGGCTATGGGGACTTCACGGTCCACCTGGACCTGTAGCTCTCCCTGCTCAAATGCTATTCAGGTTCAGGAACTGATGAAAGAGTCTTCAGCTGAGGAACAGTCTTTGCAGGGTGCGGTGACTGTCGTGCAGTGACTGTGAGCATCCTTCATGATCTGGAAAGGGGAGGAAAGGTGTGTTGACCTCCAGCATGTGAGCCAAGATCCTTCAGGCACTTACAGTCATGGAGAGAAACCGCAGAGCTAAAATCACCTGCTGGAAACCTCTCTCCATGATACAGATCTTCCTTGGGATGTTTCTGACCTGAAATGAAAGAACCCCTGGGCCCGTTTTCAGGTCTGGCGTCAGCTACTTGGAAAGAGACAAGAAGAACTCTAGAGAACAGGTCTGTTTGGCCTGCAGATCCCTCCATGGCTTCTTGGAGTCAGGCAGTGCTCTTGGAGACAGGAGAAGAAATTTACCCTTCTAATACTGAGACACTGTTTCATGCTTTTCTGCTGGACACATGGTGCAAAGCAGGAAAGCAGTGCCCACCACTGCAGAAAGGAGCAGCAAAAGAAGAGCGCAGAAACACAGGGGACTGGCTTTGTTGAATAATTTGCCAATCTGTAGGCAGTATTTATCAGCTGAATAAAAAACATCTTTGCACACTAGTTTTCCTAATAAGACAGAAACATTATCAAGTGTGCCTTCATTTGCTGGAGCTTCTTAGACAAACTGGTATCAAGCCAGTGAAAATAAAATGGGAGACACAGCCTCGATCCATGCAGCCAGCCACAAGCCAAAGGAGTTATTCTAACCATTGGAAATCACCTGAAGAAACCAAACCTGAAATCCCAAGAGCAGCTGGGGCCTGCAAGTGTTGCAGTGGATTTGGGGTAGGGCTTAGGTTGGGGCGAGGCAGCACTGAGCAGCAAGGTACAGAGTACTTATCTTTACAAGCAGAGCAGTGTTACCATGAAAAAGGGAAAATTTAAGGAAAGGGTTGAATTAAGATAATAAGGGTACTTAGTACATAATTGCAGAGCCTCTTCTTGTGCTCCAAGGGCTAGTGACAAAAAATCACAGTGCTTATTTAAAAGTTTTAAAGAGTAGCTGGTGTGGTTTGTGTCACGGTCTGTAAAGTTTATGGCTGGCCATGAGTGTTTCTGGCATACAGGCAGAGAACCTGCACTGCTGCAGCATTTTCTGTTTGTATGCAGATGTGCCTGTGATGCTTCTGTCTTTCCAATCCACTCTTCCTAATGGAGCCTACAAAGAAAAAGCTATAAAAAAAACCTTGCACATCACTCTTAGATGTGGTTTGTGAGAAAGGAGGTTTGTGAACCCTGGTTTAATAAAAAGTTAAATTTTAAAGTCTTGATCTTTGAATCACAAGCACATTTACTAGCAATTTATTCCATTTCTGAACTCCTTTTGGTAGCATACTAGGCTGTGTGAATGACAGAATGACTTCGTCAGGAAAATTCCTTCTGATCTGCTTCTGCCTTTCATGTTGTCTTCTACCACACTTTAAAATATTTTTTGAGCTGAAGAAGGTGAAAACATTGAATAAGTCCAGGGTTATAAGCACTTAGAAATATTTCAGTGGAGAAAGCACAAGTTGTAGGGATGCCCGAAATACACATTCTGCCTGATGAATGTGCTGGAATTCTTTGGGTGCACTCTAAATCGGCAGCCAGAAGTGAAACAAATACAAATAATTTTATTCAGAAGGCAAAGCTGTGTCTCACAGAGGAAAAAGAAGAAACATTGCTCTTAGAACACCAGTGGATTTTTTAAATTGATGTCTGCTCAGTATTTGACCTATTTTTTCTTTTTCTTGCATCTTTCTTATATTGTCAATGTTCTTTGATGAAATTGTAACACAGAAGCAAAAGAACAAAATATTATTGCTTGTGCCATTAAAAAACAATAAAATTTCTTTGTAACATTTATCAAATCCTAAGGTTTTTCTTGGGTGCTTGGTATGTTCTTGGCAGCCAATTTTCAAACTCCAGCAGAGTCCTGGAATATGACTTCTTTTGCATCAGCTCAATCTGTGTCTTAATACTCACTTAAAGGTTTGGGTAGCGTGGATGTCAACATGATATTCTATGGAGAGCTATTTGGCTGTGAACAGGCATGTGAGCAACCCAGACAACTGCTTGACAATTGTAAGGTAGTGACCCACAGGCACTGAGGCCTCGCCTGGGGGTTACTAAAGTTCACATACATGCAGAAGCCTTGGGAAAGTTAGCATGGAAAGCCACTGAGAGAGATATGCAGGAGGGAACTGATAACTGTAACCTTGAAACATATGCTGTAATAGTTAACCAATCATTAAGCTATTACTAACACTTAGCTGAGAGATATTAACCAATCCCATATTAAGCAGGACACCAAGTAGAATGTAGGTGGAGAGCACTATGTGCGTGGACAGAGGGTCTGAGCAAATCCTATTCTGTATTTAGTTGCCTGAACAATGCATGTATCCATTTAGAGTTGTGTGTGTTAACGATAGACAAGTAGAATGCCTATATATACTGAGCTATCTACTCAATAAACTTGGCACAGCCTGATCATATTGGTCTGTGTGCTGTGTCCAGGACTTCTGCGTCAACAATATTCCACGTGTTTACATGCGCTGCTCATTCAGTTGCAGGATAGATCACTTCTTGGCATACTGAACATATTTCTTCTGTTAATGCAAAGTAATTCCATATGCCCACGACAAAGCTCCACTTACGACTGTCTCACCAAAATATTGAAGGAAGTCTGTATGGCTCTAATTTAATTTTTTTCTACAGAAGAAAGCTTTGAAGTTACTATCTATGTAACCATGTTTTAAATATGCACAATAACTGACCTGAATTAATAAAATTAGGCTTATTACTGACATTTTGGTGCTAAAGGCATTTCTTTTTATGGCATATACTCACAACTCTTGTTATAGTACTAATGCAGGAAGTGGTAATTTCACCTTTTATACAATATTATGTAATTTTAGACATCTAATTAATGTCCATATGTTCTGGTGGAGTCTACCATATCTGCATGAAGTTACCTTTCAACCCACATTCTCTCCAGTAGCCAGTGATACACCTCTGTAAATTATCCTGAAAGAAGAAATTGTGTTACTTCTGAATTAATAATTTTAATGATTTTCTTTTGCCACCAGGAAAAAATTCTTAGGAAAAGGCACCCTGCTTCACTTAGGGGACCAAAACACAATGGGAATTTCCTTAGGAGAAGCCTTTCCCCTACTTACTCATGTAATTAACTTTGTCTTTGTATCAGGCTTATTAAGCTCACTGCTGTGTTTGGAAATTGTGCGCTTAGGCTTTCCATAGAATTAATTATTACCTCTTTGTCTCTGCTTGTGGCCTGCAAATTCTACCCTTTCTCAGAGGTTTATAATAACAACTTTTTCAAAACAAATTTATATAAATGCTTTTGTTATATCTCAAAGTCCAATGACTTTCCTTCCTTCAGTTAATTCTCTTGTGCTTTGAAGGCCTGCTTTTTCCTATTTACAGACAAAAAGAAGGCCTAGAATTATTTGGGAACTGGAAGCTGTTGAAGCGGTTGCTGGACCCCGTGGTCAAGGTAAAAAGCACTATTTTCTGTGTTTGTCCCTCTGTGTTTGTCTCTTACGCCTTGATCCCCAAAAAGTATATTAAGAAAAAGCAAACAAAAAACCACAAACCACAACCAAATAAAACACGGTGGAAGAGTTTATTCCAAGGCTTTTCTTTACTGTTTTTGATAAAAATTCTTCATTATGTTGGTGCTGATACTTTTCTGCAGGAAATTACTGAACCGTAGCTAATATCATGTTTGTGTTTTAACATTAAATATTTTTAAAATGCTGAAAGAATGACTGTAAAGCTCTTTAACTTCAAGTGGAATTTCAACTGAAGGGTTTGAAATGCAAGGTAATTTTAACCAAAGCTTGGAAAAAGAAGTAATTTTTAATCTACAAATTGCTGAAACTTTTAGAGCTTATCCAAGTAAGGCAGAAAAGTTCATGAGATCTAGACACTTAACTCCATTGAGCTCCTCTATATAGTTAATAATGAGTGTTCTATATGAAATATTTTACTACTTTCTGCCGGAATAACCGAGGTGCATTATCTGTATCTGGCCTGAGATACAGGAGTTCAGAAGAACTGAAGTTAGGGTCTCTAGGGTATGTGTTGTGTAAACTTAGTGGTGAATTATGTCACTCATGAAGTAAGTAGAAGTAATGTGTCTGAAGTAAGTAGTAGTATGTGTCTGAAGTCGTTGGTGGTATCTCAGCGTCATTACCCACCAGGCTCCCTCCAACAGATTCCGGGAACATCTTGAAAATCCCGCAGATGCATTCTCTTGCTTGCTATAGCAAGGTGACCAGACAGTCCTTGATGTCTTACCAAATGTTTGGTATTTTCTTTCACCAATTCTGCACTTCTGAAAATTATTTTAGTCTCTTAAAAATATTTGCGAACATGAGCAGGCAAAAGGTATGTTCATGGAGACAATACTGGCTGCATCCAGCCAAGATGTACTTCTCAGTTAGTCACCAGTTAGTCACCAACATGATTTTGTGTCTCAGGTAACATCAGCCTAAAACAGTCTGGAGCATTTTAGCAATATCAGGGTTACAGACATACTTATGCCTTTTGCTAGTACCCTAAAAAAGGCATCTTGCTTACCCTTCAGTGTTAACTTTTCTGTCAGCTATCAGTAAATATCTGTCAGTAGATTTTTCAAAACTTTAATTTAACCTACCTGCTCCACCTGCATCTTCTGGCTTAGTTAATGATTGCTGTTTCCTCATTTATTGCTATCTGGATCTGCTGTACTTGTCTTTTCCTAACAGGCTGAAAAGCAGAGGTGGAAGGGAGAGGTCACTGTTGCCTACACATTCCTTCAAAAGTGTACAAATTCTTCCGTCATGCAAAATGGCTGACCTGATCTCACTGTTTTAATTGTTCAGATCTGCTTCTCCTACATTATCTGTCATGCTTGCAACAGTTATCCCCATTGATCGTAAAAAAAACTTTTACAGCATTTAATGATGTCACTTTCATTCCTTTAATGACTCAATCCACAAGCTACCAGGTGTTATCCACCTGCCAGTACTGAAGCCAACCTGATCTCTGATAATCAAGAGCTTTATGCAGTTTTCCAATCTGTTTGACAAATTATTTGAAGATATTTTTGGTATTGAAACGGCATGACAAATGGCAACAAACTTACTGGTTTGTATTCATTAAAGGTGGCAATATTTCAATCAGATTCATTCAGTTTTAACTGCCCTTGACTTAAAAACATCATTAAAGATTCTAAACAGCTTAGGAGAAAATATTACTTCCAAAAGCTTGAAAATCTCAGCTGGGAATCCATCTGTGTCTGTAGCTTTTTTTCTTGTTGCCAAATACTTAATTACCTGGCTAATTTCCTGATGCAGAACTTGTGTTTCCTGTCTAAGCTGCTACATCTAACTTGGGGGGGATTTTCTCCATCAAGAGCGATACAGAGAGGTATTTCTCTCAGTGGAAATACAGCCTTCATGCAATGTGTAAGTTTAGTCTGATGGCCTTAGTGTTAGCCAACTTGGTTCCTGTGCTGTATTTTTGCTGTTGTATTTTTGAATTCTCAACCACAATTGTTCCTTTCTAAACCATCAAGTCTGTTTCATTATTTTTCCAAGGAAATCTCTCTGTGTGAATTAAATGAGAGACTTGCTTCCATTGGCTTTTGGTGTTCCTGAACAGTTTTGTCCAGCTTTTTAATTTATTTTAATGTTTTTGGTAGATTCATCAGTCACTTATCAAATAGTTAAAGAGTGATTTTTAATGACATCTGTGTAGTTACAGAACATTTCACTTATGTTGTTGGTTGCTCTCTAAAAATAACAGTCTGGGCTTTATTCTGAAGTGGAGAGGAACTCGGGCATGGATAAGCTGAGATGGAGTCATACCTTGTGCTGTAGGTCTGTAGTTCAGAACCTGTGAGCAAGTGGTAATTATCAGGAATAAGTTATAGTTAATTCATAGACAAGTGAATGTGAGTTATGGTATCTGAAGCATAGGAGCATTGCCATTTTAGGCAATATTTCTTCACAGGCCGCATTCTAGTGTCCTGGGCTGCAAAATTTGTGCTAATTACTTATAACTGTGGTGTCTCATCTTCTTCATGGCGAAAGGAAGTACCAGAAGTAAGAGTGAATCCTATTGATCTCAAAGGAGTGTTGTGAGTTTGGGCTGTTTCATTAGTGCTTTGCAAAGTGGTTTGAAATCTTTGACTAGAAAGTGGCCCTAGAATGGAAACTATTCAGGTTGAGATTTTCTTCTAGTGTTTCAGAGCCAGTAGGGAGAAAACAGTTGTATTAACTCCTAACAATCCTGTGAAAAATAAAACCAAAACTGAATGCTTTCATTTTAAAACAGATTAGCCAAAGGAAATGTCGGAAATGCATAACCTCAGAAATCAGTGGTCCAAATGGGCCTTCTAGAAGTTTTGTATATTGCACCATACTTTTGGGAATTTTGACTGTGCAAGCCTTGATATAGGAAGGTTGTCACCAATCTGATAACTGCTGCTACAGCCTCTGCCAAGAGGATAGAAACCGATGAACAGCTTCAAGTATTAATCACGTCTGTCTTCACTTCTCCCATATGTAAGAGCTGTTCTGTACTATCAGGGTTAGATGGCAGCTGATGGCAGCCTGCACACCAGGAGATATGGCAGTCTTGCATTCTCTTTTTGTGCCCAAAGAAATGGTGGATGCAATTAAGATACTAAATTCAAGGAAACTGTATAAGATAGCTGGGAGAATTCAGTAAATACTACACAGATCAGCTAATCCTTCTTTTATTGCTAAATTCAATTAGCTCTTTTCATACAGGGACAGTGCACTTTTTGTTTTAAACATTACTTTTTTCCATAAGGGATTGAAGTGGCTTTGAGCACTACCCGGCAACAACTCTCTTGCCTCTTCTAATAGTTCCAGCATTGCTTTCCAGGACTGTGACTCAGCTACGGCATTGAGAAAGAGCCCCATGGCAGGAAGGCTGCAGAATCTTGCCATGTCAGAAGGAGAAGGGAGGTCGCTGGGCAACCCTTACTCACGGGGAGCGTGTGCTCATTGCAGCACCAGACCTGCCTTTTTCCTTCTCTTGACCCGCACAAATCAGGAGCAGTCCTTGGGGCTGTACCTGGGATGTTGCAGATGGAGCCACATGCCTGTAAAACAGTGAGCATGTGTGTCTGCAGCTGCGAACAGGTTGTATGGAAATCACATCTCTTCCTCATCTTCATCCTCTACTCAGGTTCTATTTCAAGAGAGGCTGCCACTGCTTCCCAAACAATAGAAAACCACACAAAACCAAACTTGGGATTAGAACTCCTTCTTTGACTTTGGTTCTAAACTGTCAGTTGGAAAACTTCCGTCCAGAGGTGGGTGTGAACCTCTGGCTATTTAAGTTGTTCTGAATGTACTGCTGCTGCCCTTGCTTTCCAGAAAACATTATAAATTGTTTATAGGGAAAGAAAGACGTTTCCCAAAAGTATAAACATTCACAGTGCTGCTCAGCAGAAGAGTGCTGTGGCCTCTATCCACAGGGAAGGCAGAGGAAATCGGGATTTCACCTTTCTGACCTCTTGCAGGAAAAAAATATGTCCAACCCATATAACTGTATTTTGGCATCAGCCTTCAACAAAGTTCCAAAAAGAAGAGAGATGAAGGCTCCCTTCCCCATCCTCCTGAGAACAAGTTTTGATTCAGAACAGGAAAAAAGAATGGTATTATTATGTCGTCTTCGTATCACAGAAAACTATTTCAATTTTTTGAACTTCCTTCTTGGAGGCATATAAATATGCCAGCCTCTTAAAAAAACCTAGCAGGGAGTTTTCTGAATCCATGCACCACAGTCAGTTCACAGGATACACATTTCTGCTAGTGCAGCTGTAGCAGCATCTTAAAATCTAGATGCTAAGCAGACGCATGTGTTCAATCAGGCATCTTGACCATGCTGCTTGCTCTTAAGGTGTAAGTAACCGTGCTGGCAAACAGTGAGCAATTTTACTACAGGACCAGCAAGCAGAACAGCCATCAGGCATGCATTTGTCCTGAGGAGGGGCATTGCAGCAAGCCAGGTGGGGGTCTGCTTGGATCAGGAGAAGATGGCCCCCTGACGTGAGGGGGAAGATCCCAAATTCTCTGCGTTCTACAGGAAGGCAGTGCAGGGACTGGTGCTGATGGGGCAAGGGGAAGGGTGGAGAAATGAGAAAAGGAGCAAGAGATGTTCAATGTGACACAGGTTCACTTGGAGTTGTCCCGAAGGCTGTCAGGGGAAGATACGTTCATGCCAACGCTAGTGTGGTATTGAAGCAGTTTTGATTTCTGAGGAGTTCAGAGCACTGGATCCTCTTCCAAGGCCCTGGGATGGGGTTGCGCTAACAATGTGCATTTGCTGGCATACAGCAAGGTGCATGCCCAGTCTTTTCCTGAAGGTGTTCTACATAATTTGGGAGCAGAGCAACTTTTACTCTGAGTTGCTAGCAACCTGTTTGCTCATGTAAATAAAGTAAATTTGAAAAGATCAATCAGCTTTTTAGGACTGAAATGTCCCCTCAGTATTTAATAATAGGCAAACATGGGTGCTCTAAAAAGACAAGAGAAGTACAGGTATGTGTTTTGGAATCTCCTTTCCGTTAATAAAGATGTCATTTGCCTCCTGACTTGCCCTTAAGCTTCAGAATTGCCAATAAATGTTGTGGAAAAGCCACAAAACTCAGGATTTTTGCTAAAAATAGAATCCTTATGTCATTTCCCAATAAGGATGTCTTTAAAAAAAGCCAGTGGCAAAGCTTACAACTGAATGTCTGTGTCACAAGTGTGATGGTACCACAAACCACAAATAATAATCCTAGCAAATAAGGGAGGATAATAATACTTTCTATGTATTTCTTTCTGCTTTTCCTTTGTAGGCTGATGTCATCATTACGAATTGTCAGCTCCTGGGATCACAGCTAATGCTCTGGTGGTTTTGTTATAAAGATAATTCATGTAGTGGCAGAAGCTAATTCTTCTTTGGATTTGTCTTTCATTGTATAATTTTATGAATAAGTTTGTAAGTGAATTTGAACCCTATCTGAGCCACTTGGTTTTGTTCCCTGTTGCTGCTAGCTTTATTCTCAAGTTAAACCATCTGTCTAATAAAAAGACCCTGTTTCCAGAATTAGCTAAGGGGCACTAAGAAAAGCATTTGACACTAAAATAGAGAAGTAAAAGTACAGTACTGGCATCCTTAGGTTTCAGAAATTCTTTCATTGTATTATTGCCAGCTTTTCAAAAAGCTGCAGTAGCCTCTGGTGACCTGTCTGCAAACACTTCCATTACAAAGAATAATAGGTGAGGCCATCCTTTGTCAGTTCTCTTTCAACATGCGCTTAGGAAAATAGCAGAATCTCGCCAGACAAATGAAAAGCAAGGAGAAGTATAAGGGAATGTTTCCAATAGGCAATAATGTAATTGCTGAATGGGGATGATACTGCTTATAATTCTGGTTTTCCTGGTTTTCCTGCAGTTGTCTTCAATCCCAGCAGCCTCATTTTCAGCAGGATCCAAACCCTGAACTATTTAACAGTTTTCCCTTCAGTATATAAGGTAATTTACTGTTTCAGTTGGCCTAGCAGTGACTGAAATATTTAGGGGATTTGTGTAGTGACAAAAATAGATAAGATGTTTGAGGCAAATGGCTTAGTTCTGTTTTGGAAAATCTCCATGGGATTTAAGAGGATGCACTGATGTTATGCAATTGGAGGTTTTATTAAAATTCCTTCTGAATAACATCTACGGTAAAAGTATAGCCTATTCCCATTACAAAGTCTTCCCTATCTCCTACCACCTCCCTGCATAATATCCTTCCTGAATGAGTCAGAAACCTGTCTAGAGATGTAAATAATACAGCGACAACAAATACAGAAATAGTTTGAAAATTTACGTATTGTCTTTATGGATCTTTATAGCTGTGAAAACCACCAGCAAAGAGATCCTCCAGTGCAAGCTAAAGCTTCAGGCAGTTTCAAGTCATTGTTTAAAAAAAATGTCAGACGTAGCAGTATCTGTTTGTGTATATACTATTTCTAGCTTGCTTAATCACAGTTCACAAATGAAACTAAGAGTACTGACAGTCAATGTAGCACTGCATCCAAGCACATCTCTGTCTACGTGCATATGTAAAAATGAAGACGCAAGCATTCACTGGTATGGAACTAGATTGCACACACACACTGGTAAAAGAGTATTATTAATGATGCACTCAAAAACTAAGAAATAGCAAAAACTGAACGTTGCTGGGGCAACCTTAATTTGGTTTCCTGGTGTCTTTGCTGCAACTGAAGCTGTTTGGAAATCCTTCTATGCAATGTTTTTGTCACAAAATGCCAATCTATCAATATCAAGACACTCTTGTACACATTCCCATTTTGGGAAAACTCTTCTCTAAGCCCTGACTGGAATCTTTACGATGAGAGATTCAATTCAGGGCTGGTTCAGACCAGTTTTGTAAACCTGGCTTTCTTCAGAAGGCAGCCCTATCTGGGTGACTTTCAGGTGACTTTCCAGGCCTGGCCACTATTTTATTTCCTGGTTTTCTGACTTGAGGCTGTAGAACCATGTTGCAGAAATGCTGAATGCTCACAGCTGCAGCTGTAGTTAGTGGAAGACAAGCTCTGGAAATACAATACTATATAATTATAAGAAACAGGTTGCAAACATTCGAAATTGCTTACCAACTTTGACTGTTTGCGCCTCTCTTCTGATCTGTGAAATGATTCATTAACATTTGTGTATCACTGCAGCACTATTATGGGAAGCACCACAAAAAGTCCTTAAGGAAATTTTACATTCTTTTTTGAAAGCTGGCTTGAATAGTGTTCAATGAATAACACATTCGGCAACAGTGTATTGAACAAGGAAAGAATGAAATATTAAACATCTGCATGGCACTGTCCTTCCTAAGTAATTTAATGAGGCAGAGGTCTTGTGAGAAGAAACCTCTGTGTGACTGTGTCACCATACATCAGGACAATACGTATGTGCAACAGAGGTTGAAGTAAGGTTGCACAGACAGCCTTAATGCTGGGATTTCCTAAATCCTGAATGCTTAACTTTGTCATCTTTTAGAAGAACAGTATTCAGGTGGGCTTTCTGTGGGTAACATATGCATAATATGCCGAGAAAATATATGCCAAATGTTAGACAGGAATATTTTATTGGGATGAGTTTCATTGATCTTCTTATTTCTAAACAGCCAGTAACTGGAATTATATTTAATTAATATATTCATTAAAGTTACATACATTGGCCTGCGCAGGAGTTGGACAAGCAATAATTTTGCCATTAACATGTTTTCAAGGCCTCCATGCAAAGCTGGGATACGATATTTCCTCTATACACAAGATTAGCCCATACTTAACCCGCAATGCCTCTCTATTCCTTTCTTGCTGGAAATTTGCACCGGCTGTGGCCTCCTTTGGGCCAATACAACTGTGGTGGGATTCAGGGTGGATGTAGGGACAGATGAGAAGCAGGTGAGGGGAGTTAGGGGGGTGAAGGTGCCTTTTAAACTTAGGCGTCAGCAGCTCTGTCTCTAAAGTTTGCCACCTATCTGAAAACATCACATCGCTGGTGAGTTACAGGAGTGTGTGCAGCACTGCTGAGATCTTCTGCATCTGCAGCCTGATTTCTTGACGTCTTGTGAAGGTGGGCATTCTCCCTTTTTTGACGATTAAAAAGTAAAAATTCCCTTTCCCATCAGTAATGAGGAAAACCAAATAAAATTCTAAATGTAACTCCTCAGTGCCCTGATGGGACAGGGGCCAGAAAAAAAAACAAACCAAAACTGAAATTCTCATATTCTTGAATAGTAAGATCCACACAGCACTGCAACAAATATCTTTTCATTCTCCAGTGTGTGCAGCCAGAGGTTTCTTCAAACTTCTCACAGTCAAGCTCCTGGACAGCCCATATGGCTAGCTCTTCTGCAGAATGCCCAGACCCCTTCATCCTGAGGATCAAAAACCTGCATGACAGGATTTTCCTCAAAGAGCACAGTTTTATAACAGCCAGCCCCAGAGTATTATCGCTTCTTGTATTTATTTAGAAGAAATATACACCAGAAGATGGGGAATCAGTGTTCAGACATTTAGGGGGAATGAAAATAGAAGAGAGAGAAATAGTGTTACAAGAAGCATTACCTCCACTACCACAGGAAAAGCTCTCCTGAGCAAAAGGATATTTATATGAAACTGCTATTACAGGCTATGGGATGCCTCTGTCACCCCAAAGTAAATATGTTTAAGAATGAGTTGTCTGTGTTCAGCAGAAATACATTACAGGAGGAGAGCAAGGATTTCTTTGCCTTCTGTGAAGGCGTAGCTTACACATTACTCTCTTTGGAATGTCCATTAGAAAGTTACTTAATACTCTGAGCAGTACTTACTGGGAAAGGGAAGGCAACTATTATCACTTGGACTCCCCCCTTGGGGGATGTTGTGATGATAACTTTCCTGTTTAAATTTGGGAAATACATAGCGCAAATGAACGATCTTCATTGTCTTTGAAGTTTCCTATGTGAGTCATGGTGAAGATTCTACATAATTACATTAAAATTACGGGGACAGGAACCAGCATGCAAACAAGCCATGGGCAAACATATAGTTACTTGATTCTATCAGCTATACAAACGAAAATTAGCTCCCTTTCCACACTACTTGCCATGCTCTCTGTAAGTGTTACATAAGTTAGTGATAATATCTAAGTATGTTTTCAGAACTTAGAAAAGTCTTGCCAGGAGAATAAATCAGTGTAAAAGCCTTGCAGGAAATTTGCTGAAAGCTGGTATTAGCAATTCATTTAATATCAAACCTTCCAAGCATGCCTAATTTGGGGGCCCAAATACAGAAACTTAAGCCAAGTACTCTAGCAAGAGCACTTTTCTGTCACTGTTCAGACAACTTGCATTGGCTCACAACCTCCTCTTAACATTTCCAGCTTAGTGGAGAGGCACATTAAACAGACAGTGGTGAGAGAGCTGGCAAGAGAGGCTGGGAAGTCAAGAGGTATTTAGAAGAGGCTTGCTACAGGGACAGATGTATGAATATCTTTAACAGAGCTTGTCTAACACGCACCAGTGCTGCGAGGAACCTGAGCAAACTCAGATTGTGCTGCGCACTTTCGCTCCTGGCTAACCTGGCTGTTAGATGACTCTTAAATGTTCCTGATAGCAAACAAAAGCTTCCTTTGGCTGAAGTTTGCAGGGGAATGAAAAGTACTTTGTAACTGTCACCCGAGTATTTCTCCCCATGGAGGGCAAGGAGGAGGGGCAGAGGGAAGGAAGTCTTGCAGAACAACCAGAGAACAAGTTTCATCACTGACTACAGTCCTGTTATTTATCTCTGTTCTCTTTTCCTTTTTGTAAAAGGAAGTCCAAGTCTTTCCCTGTGGTAAATTACATTGTGTTTTGCGATGGGCATCTGCAATGTGTATTAAATGGGCAGTTTTTCAAATCCAGTTTCTGGTGTTCTGCAGCTTCTCCCCAAGTTCTAGCAGAATGGCAGGTACCAAAGGATGAAGTACATGTGCATTCTTCTTTTATCTTAGAGATGATTATTGACAAACAGTACACGAATTTCTATTTTATTTATTAATAATGTCAGCAGACCAGACAGATTTTCAAAGTGCAGTCAGGTTCCTTTTCTAAAATGACTACTAACTCTGCTCACCTTAATTTGGGGTTGCCTCTACTGCAGGAACAGTATGACCAGAATCCGTACGTTGGAGTAGCTAGTGCCAGTGTTCCCAAGCCCGTGTTTAGGCACCTGAAGAAATGGTCTGATTTCCAAAACTGCTGAGCAGCCAGCAGCCCTAATTGGAGTCCATGGGAATTGTCGGATGTTCAGCGCATTTGAAAAATCAGGTCACTTTTGTAAGCAACTAATTGTTGCTGTAAGAGCCCAATTTCAGCACCTAGTTTTACAAGGGCTCAATGTCACTTTGCCCAGAAACCTTTCAGAGCCAGGCATCTGGCTTGCTCTCACTGCTGACTCAAGTGGAGGCCCTGACTGCTGTTTGCATCCTGGGAACCTCCCTCCGGCAGGATGGGGTTCACCCTGTCTGCCGCTTTAAGATGTGTTGGAGAGGTGCCCGAGCTGGGGCTGAGGGTGCGCAGATGCTCCCTGTGATTCAGAGGCAGAGGCCCCACCAGGCTCTGGTGATGGCACTAATTGCTGCGCATTCACAGGCCACCTCCTTGGACCCCATTGGCTGCCTCTGAGGAACCTGGCACCACCAGAATCAGCACAGGAGCCCCCCCATAGCCTCCAACATGACACGGGATACTACAAAGTGTTTGCCCTATTCAAACAGCATTCCTGGAAACTCTGAGGCTTGATTTGCTTTATCCTGCTCTCTTCTGAAAAATAGTTAGAAAAATAAACTGTGGACAAATCCTGCAGAAAGAAACCCCCCTCTTGGTTCACAGATGGTCCCCTTTGTCACGAGGGCTCCCATGTGGTGTGCCATTTGCTGAAGTGTGTGAAACAAGCAGAGGACAAACAGTGCCACAAACTGTTTCAGTGCTAAAATGAACTTTGTGTAGTAAACACGGGCAGGCTTAAGTTCATTTCTCACCTAAGAGGGTAAGTTTGCAGAAGTTCTTTTAAATCCCTATTGCACAACAGGCTCAGAGAGATTGTCGTCCTGAAGTAATAGATATTCCTCAACATTGTGAAACATAAATAGGTGTCTTAGTCTGACTTTCCACATCAGCAAGGATCAGTGCAGAGTGTTTTCCTCTTTGTTCTTCTGTTTAAAATAGTACACAACAAATGTAAGCAAGTTTCTTAACTCCTGGGTGGGGTCTGGTTTCCTAACTCTTGGTGCCGCGCCAAGCTCTAATCTTGGGCACACAGCATGCATAATCATGTATCTCCACAGACATTTCCAGGTATATGGTGCTTCTTACAATTCACCCGAGATTACAATCTGACCTGTGAAGAACGTTCTGGACGTGGAAGATACAGGACAAACAAGTCGTGCGAAGGAGCAGAAGCAACAGTGGCATTCCTGGGGCTGCAGGCCCCGAGTGCTGCTCACAATAACAGGCCCTGAGTGATGATTGGCAATTTTCAGAAACAGTGTTTTTATGAAGCTGTGCTAGTGTTATGAAATATTTGCATCCCTTTCATTACAGCATCCCCACAACCTTCAGAAAGTAGGGCAAGCTGACGGGCAGCTTTCAAAGAAAAGCCGCACTGGGTGGAACATCAATACCATCGCTTTAAATTACAAAATTAGCTGCCTTTGTTTAAATTAATTTAGCAAGGGTTGGGAATAACTGATTGATTGTCAACCCCACAGATGCAAGGCAGCTCTTTGGCTTTAAGTGAGGTTCATGGTGACTGCAACTGCCCCATGGCTCTGCAATGTGCCCTGCCACTGCTTTTCAGCACGTGCTGAGCACTCTCCTCCTTCAGCATCTGCCTAGTAGGTGAGACTAGGCCGCTTGTACTACTACCGAGAAGGTGAAAGTTACTGATCATAGTAAGAGCACCTGGGAGAATTGCTGTTGTTCCATGTATTTCCAAAGCACTTCATAAGGAGCAAGCTAGACTTTGCGGCTGCCTGGGATGGAGCGCAATTGCAAGGCTCTTCATCTGTCAGGTCCCTGAGGTATAGCCAGAGAGAGGGCTGGAACTCTGGCACACACGCAGGCATAAGAAGTACATCAGATTCAGTGATGTTTCTGCCAAAGGGTGCATTGGATCAGTTCACTGAACCAGCACAGGGGCTAATCCACCATCTGTCTGAGCTGCTCAATGGCCAGCCAGGCAACTCCTGAGAGCAAGATGGGGTATGAGCAGGAACAAGAGAACAAATGTGTGAGGGAGGACAAGGAGCAGGAGCTCATTTGAACAAACCTCCCAGTTGCATTAATTTGGCTGTGTGTGAAACTGCACATCAAGCAAAGCGTGTGTACATGTGGAGCCAAATATCCCCCCTGTTTCTCCTGCACCAACCCTTCTTGTTGGTGAGACACACTCTTCTCCACAGGTGGAAAATAACTTACTTTTCTAAATCAGCTCCCATGTTTTGATTAAAATATTATTTCTGATACTATTAGAATACTATTTCTATTATTAGGCACCAAAGGATGCATTGCATTTGCAATACTCTGCTGTAAATCAGTAGAGTACTATGGCAGCATAGAGAAGAAGGGAGGCAATAAATTATGTAGTATTTGTACAGTCAACCCTACAGGCTGAATCACATTTGTTGATGCTTTGATAGAAAATACCTTGCAGTTGACAAGCTGCAGCTAAGGTACAAGTTGGTTCCTGTGGTTTATGGATAGTTGTTGGTATGAAACTATCCCCCTTTAATGTCCTAAAATTTTTAAGATGTAGGAGGTAAAATGTGATGTTCCATCACTGTTCACCTTTTTCCTTTCCCATGCCAAAGTGCAGCCTCCCCCAACTAATTTTATTGACTGTTCTACAGTGTCACAGTATGTTCTTCTCCAGAGACCTGTGGATGGATTTTGTTCACAGGAATGAAGACAGAAATGAGTATTTGTGCTTTCTGCTAAATACAGACATAAGCCTACTCCCCCTTCCTTTTCTTCCTCATGGCACACACTGTCACTGTGAGATGACGCAGAAGTGCATCACCAGAGAGTATCATGACTTCTCAGGACAGACACCACCTCTAGCTTTCTTTTAATGGCTAGTCTATGACTGAAATGAAACTTAAAAGCTGCTGTACTGATGGCAACTAGCAAATATTACTGGGAGTCAAACTTACAGATAGAAAGCTGGCAAGAAATATCACTCACCTACTCAATATCAAAGAGTTGTGTCTGTGCCAACAGCAGTGAGACAGCGCCAGGGAAAATGTGTTGCAGTAACATTACACATTGCTTTTCTGTGCAAAAATACTGGACCAAATTCAGTCTTTGGTGCAAGTGAAGGCAGTTCCGTGAACACTTCTGGCGCTGTACCTACCTGTTTACACCCATGTGGCCCACAACTATATGCTTCAATTACATCAAATGATTATGAGGAATTTGCTGAAACCAATGCAAACAAAGGAAACACAGTCTAGAGCCAACAGTGTAACCTCAGCTCACATTGCTGGGGCTTGGGTGTGAAGGGAGAAAAAATTGCCAATCTGAACACAGGAAGAGAGAGACAGGGCAGAGCAACACACACAGGAATGGGGTCCTTTTCGAGCCCTGGACTCCCCTGAGTGCTAGGTTATGGGGGAAGCTCCCAGCTCCTTTCAGCTGATGTTTCATTTCCAAACAAGATGAAGAGGGAGATCATATGCAACTTCTCGAAGCATGTTGCCAAGCACGCGTCCCCCCCTCTCCCCAGCTGCTGTCACCCTTTCTGCCTGCAGCCTGACGGGCTACAGGCTTCCCTTGTAGCTGCACGCGTCTTCATGGTGCTAAGGCTGGATTTTGCCCACAGTGCTGTTTATTTCCAGCCTCATATTGTACCATAGCTTTTTTTCTTTAAAATTCATTTTTCTTTAGCCAGATAAAAGCATTATCATGGAAAATACTGTGGCAAGCCAGTGGGGCTGCAAAATGGTTGAACCTGAATGTAAACTGTTCTGTAGTGAATATTGCTGGTATGTGGGCAATAACCCTGAATAATTTAATTAATTAGTTATATGCCAGTAACTGCTTTTAAAGGACACACTATTTACATTGTAGGTAGTAGAATATGTAATTACATGCTAAGGGTGTCTGTTAGTTTATCGTCATGAACTCTGTCAATGCAAGACAAAATATTTGTGTTAAAAGAGCAGGTGACCTGATTTCTATTATAGCTGACACTCAACTTTTTTGGAGTTTCTTAGCATTAGGACACATGATTTTTGTTCAAAGCTGCTTGTATGCCAACATAACAGCCATTTTTCCTGCTTTTTCTACTCTTAGAAGAAAGCCATACCTCATATGCAGCTAAACAAAGCTACGTGTGTTTACTGTTCATATATAAGTTCACTATAAAGACAGCATGAGGAAGAAAAAACTATTTTAAATCTGCAGAAATCCTTCATGCTACTGCAGCTGCTGGTGTTACAAGGCTAACTTACTTGTTTATTGTGAGCTGCCACTACTGGTCACAGTTGACGGTTGTTTCAATGACCTTACTGTGAATAGCCATTAGTATAGATTGAACTTTGAATCTTAAGGGTTTTTAACATCTGTTTGGGGGATAATTGCAATACTTGTGTAATGTTTAATTTGTCTACATTTTTAATCTATGCTCTCTGTCTTAACTCTATTGTTAATATAGTTTTGTCCTGGGAATATGATACAGTAGGTATAATGAAATAACCGGTTGACAGCTTTGCGTTAAGATTATGTATTGCAAATTGATATCTGCACTGAGTTAATGGCAGCACTGGAGCTGGAATTGCTAATACCATGCTGTGCACACTCTGAGCATGTATTTATACAGCAAGTGCCGAAACGTGTTGATATTGGCCTTTCGAATGAATGAAGAGCTAGAAGAAGGGACACAGTGAAAACTAACACAGTAAAGGAAAATGGACTAAAAAAGATGACAAGAAGGAACACTGCCTGAGATATGGGCTTTATGGGACACTTTCAGAGAGCTCCTAAGGGAGAACCAGGCAGCAGACAGTGTCAGCAATAGAAGATATCTGATCTCTGCTCTGATATGAAGGTCTCTGCTGCGTTCATCTTAACTTTAGTTATTCCAGAGAATGTGTTTTATTACATTTAGTTCATACCTTTTGTACTTGGATGTTATCACCACTCTGGTATCCCCCAAGACAAGCTTCCTATCTAGGTCAGATTTTGATGCCCTTGCTCCCTGAGGAGTATACCAAAACCTGGTCGCTCATCAAACATGCTGGAGACTGTGGGCCCTATATGACCTTCACATTACTAGTGTGCCTCAGCTCCTCTGCAAGTGATACTGACACTCACTTTCTGCTGACAGAGGGCTCTTCCCATGCTTTCTGTAACCTAAGGAGAAAGTGTAATGAGACACAGTTGGGAAACTACAGCTTGTAAAGACAACCTCTTCTGTTACTGGACACTTCACGATCTTCCTAATCGATGGACCCTGCTCCAAACCAGGAAACCAGCAACCATTCTTGTATTTTATGGGCAGATTACAGAGGGAGTTAGTTATTTCTCAAACACTGTAGACTTCATTCTGCCCTGCTTTGACATGCTGCCTCTCAGAGTCAAGAGCCATGATGCAAAACAGGTCTTTATCCTTGAGCTGGTTAGAAGATGCATAGTGATTTATAAGTCTCCATTTTAATGTACATGATCTTTTATCTCAAGTGGTAAGATCTATGGATTGAAAAGAATTATCCTGAATTTAGCTTCCTGCAGTCAACCCAAACCCAAAAGTATCTCTGACCACTAAATTATAATTTGCTCCTGAAACAAGGAAAGAACCCATGAAATCCTGAAAACCAACATTTGCACTCCCAAAGGGTGTTGCATTCAGAGGGCTGGTGTTCAGCAGATAACTGCATAATTTTCTCCACCTCTTCCTCTGCTTGCAGAATACAGGAGGACTGTGCAATGTTTTCCTGTATTATCATTCCAAAGCCATGTCAAGGAAAAAGATGTGCAAATGTCAGCATCCTAAGACATACTCCTGTGATGAAAATATTGCATTAGAGAGGTCAATTTACACATTCAGCCTACTGCTGCTGGTAACTGGGCTGAAAAGAGCTGACTTTTTAGGAAGCATGTGGGGTACAGTGACTGAAATAATATGTGCCTGCATAGTGGTGGATCCCAAATCTCAGTCATCTCTTCCACAGAGGAACCTTCCCAAGAACTCCTGATACCTCTCTGAAGGTTACTAGTGCTCTATTAGAAGACTAAATGCCCAGGAGCATTGTTGATTATAGTCTTTTGGCTGTAGTTTACCAGCATAAATCTTGCCTGGATCTGTAGATTTAAACCTACTCACATGTAAGTGATGCTTTGTGGCTACTGTGAGCATACGATTTTGCAGTGGGGAACGGAGAGTGGAATGGAAGATGCAAGGACTCTCAGTTGCAGCCCCTACACAGAAATTCCTTGCATCATTTTTAATTACTAGAGGATGCAGTATAGGTCTGTCAGCCACAGGGAAGGTATTGCAGAAATACACATGGCTATGAAAACCTCCAGTGGTGACTGCTTGTTAGTTAAGCTGAAGGTTTTGTTCAGCAGGGCTGATTTCCACTCCCACAGCAGTAGTGCAGGCCTACAAAAAGGAAGTTGGCTGTATGCAAATTAGATGCAAATATCTAATATGCTTGTTAAATAATTGGCATGGAATATCACACATGGTGCAGCATCAAACTTGGCAGCTACAATCATCCCTACTGTACCGCTAATACTTCACTGGTGCTAAACAGGTTTATACCAGCTGAGGATCTGGCCCACGTAGCATATGGAATTTCCTGGATAAGCTACTACTCCTTGTCATACTTAATAACTGATAAATACAGGCCAGATTTATATTGTATGTATATGCTGAATTTATTGGATGATCTTTCTCATTCTGCCATCAGTTCAAGCAGTCCATTAAAACAGTCATTGCAAATGCACAGTTTGCTGGAGTCAGAGCTGATCACATGCTGGCATTTAGTTTTCTTGATAAAGAATAGAGGAAATAACGTAAACAAGTATGCTTGATTACTTTCCCACCCCCGTTCATCCATTTCTGAATCACGTTGAATTAACAACACATTTGAGACAAAGATACAGAATTTTATTAGCAAAGCTTGCTCACTGGTGTCATTATTAAATGCTACATTATTAGCTACTTGGGTATAGCATACATTCTTCCTGCATGGTTCCTCAGAAAATAGGCAAAAGCAAAATTGTTTTGTTGCATACTGAAACCAGTGCTGGCTTTATGCAGCAGATGTTCATCTAGCCACGCATGTAGATGATTTCATAGATCAGGCGAGTGCGCTCACCAATCGCACACATTGCTTTTTTTCTTCCAGCACTGAATCATCATCTCTCCTTAACATTTTTTTTTTAAACGGAGAAAGTAGAGCACTGTGCAAACAGTCGTGACCTTTCCTGTCTTTAACCAACATTTTTTTAATGCTCCAATTCCAGGCTGACCTCCTTTTTCAGAGCTATCTTTGGAACCCAGATAATACTATGAAAATACATTTGTCAGCTTCATGATTACTGCTTTAATGGTGATTTTCTTTCACTGCTTATTTTCCCCCTGCTGTTCATATTATGGCAATTTCATTTTTATGAACACAGAAAATGGTAAAGGAAAATCCAATTTAGTTCTTAAAATTCATGTCTATTTTGAAAACATTTTTGAGGGCTGCACTTTATGTGTGTATTTAAAACTAGAGAACTTGCAAGACTACTTGAAGCTTTTGTTTGGTCTAAGGAGGAGAGTAGGAGTTCCTTGCTTTGCTGTCACTATCTTAAAAAGCTTCAACTCTGCACATCTAATCTAACTGCAGTACTAATACCAATAACACATGGTTCACTGGAAAACATTATCAGCAATATGGCTATGTTTAAGAAACACAGACATCTAGAAATATTCAGAGTGTGAAGGTCGAAATTACTAACACGCTCCTTGTTGTGGGGATGTGAGAACATGCTGTGTCTGGTAGGCTGCAATATTGTGCTATCACGAAACTAACCCTTTACAATACTTCTTCTAATTTCAAGCCTCACCTCTGTCATCTCATGGTGCTTTTCTCCATTACAGTTGTCACAGGGGTGTATAAAAACGGCAGTTCATCATTGCAGGGGGTTCCTGAATCACACATGCCATTACATCAGTGTCCTCCCACTGACTCTAGCTCCAGAATATTGCTTACCGGCATGGTGGATAGGTTCGCAGAAAACACTCTCAGGCAGGATGTGTATGTTCAAAGCTCTTCTGTATAGACGTCAACCACTCTGCAAGTTTGTTGCAGGCAAAATGGTGAATAGAACCAATGGAGTTCATATATATAGAAAAGTATATATAAGGTCTAAGCAATGCTTGATTTAGGCAAGGTGTGTCACTTGTGCAGCCAGGTGTAGAGATCTTATTCCATCACCCTTGCTGTTTTGACTCCAACTTCTTTCCTCTTTTTCTCTTCATCATGTTAGTTCTCTTTGGTTTTTCACTAATGTAGCTAGCCTCTTTATTTAAATTTCTATCAAACCCAGACCTATTGCAACGTAAAATAAAACTTTTAATGTAATCATCCTTATTCTTAAACACTTATCTGAAAAACAAGGAAGAAAGATGTCCGAAAGAGTGAAGAAGCTGGGCAAGCTGATGAAGTAGCAGAATGCAGATGGCAGCATAATTAACCCTTCAGGATTCAGTAGCTCCAGTCCAGTGGTAAGGACCACACACTGAATTTTCCTACCTGAATGACTTCACACCGCGCTTAACGCCTCTTGGGCCTTGTGTCTTTAAAAGCCTGATGCCCACATCTCATCCATACAGCTGGTATTGGGCAGGAAGTCACCTTACTCCGGCCCTGCACACCACTATAGCTCTGCATGCACCTCAGGACTCAGAAAACAAAAAATCTTCCACATAGCTCTCCTTGCACATGCCAAACAGCGTGGACAACCTCATAATAATGTGTCCAGGACAATGCTGCATTTTGTCTGTGTAGGAGCAGCTCTGATACCTGCTCTGTAACAGCAGCCAGATGCTTTGAAATTCTGTGTGATTTTAGAATCATTGAACCATAGAATGGTTTGCATTGGAAGGGAACTTAAAGATCATCAAGTTCCAACCCTCCTGCCATGGGCAGGGACTAGACCATGCTGCCTAAGGTTCTGTCCAACCTGGCCTTAAACACTGCCAGGGATGGGGCATTTACCATTTCTTTGAGCAACCTGCTCCAGTGCCTCACCACCCTAAATGTTTTAGGAAACATATGCTAGCCCTTGACAAGAGAAACCTGTTTCTTGAAGACTTTTTACCCAGTAAAGTCCAGTTGTGCATAGCACATGTTACTGCAGCTTAATCAACAAACACAGACGTCTGTAATGACCAGATTTCTTCAAGCATTTTGCAAAAAAGAAACAGGCACTGCTGGCATCCATGCATAGGTGATAATCAGATATTTAAACAGAGCCCAGAAATGGAAATACACACCTGATATTACTCTAGAGAGCAAATGGAATTTTAAAATTCAGAAGCTCAAACCCGTGCTATTCAGAGCTATGCGTGTGTTATACAATAAGGGACAGGATGTAGAAATATGTCAGACAAAGAAGCTGCAGGGAACCTGTGTTGATGGCCTCAAGTGCTATGGAAGTGTTTCAGTCTCTAAGATGGAGGCTAATCTCCTTCACTCCTGAAGTCAAGGACTAACTTGCAGCTTCCAGCTGTTGCAGTTTGCTATGAACCTGTTAGGAAGCTGGGTATTAGTGACTCCCTCCAATCTGGAGCAGCAGACAGATATTTACATGATAACTGGACAAGTTTTATGTCTCTGACAGTCCCTTTCCCCGAAAGACCTGCTGGTGAGCCATAGCAATAACCACAGACACGCCAAAAAGTACGAGTAGGCATTGAAGTTGTGGTGAGGGATATCAAAAACAAAAAGATGGAAACTTGCTTCTTAAGAAGGAAGTGCAAACACCAAGTTGGCTTGGCTCCAAAGTATGTCTGGAGTAAGAACACCAACAACTTAACCAGCAGCAAGGTAACAGTAATCAAGAACTAGTTTATGGTTGTCCAACCCACAAAGCATCTGCTCTAATGAGCCTGTAATAAAAGCCTTGGATTTTCACAATGGGAAACTGGAGCTCACTCTGCTCGGATGTGAAACACCAACCACCTCAGCCCACAGCCAGCACTAAGCACGCAACATTTTTGGCTGGGTGAGGCCCAGCCCTGTGCACCGAGCATGGCCGTTTCAAACAGTGACTTACAGCACTGTAGCTTGCACCTGGCATACTTCAGAGGAGTAGAAAACACATTATTATGATGCAGTGTTCACTGAATAAATCCCTGTTAACAGTCAAAGTATGAAAACTGGCAGTATTATATAGACATGATGGTCACAGGTAGCCACACAGAGGGCAGGTAAAGCCCCCATGTAATCTACATGAAGTCAGCTTTTGTGGAGTTTATCCAACCATGATCTACAGAGAGATGTGCAATCTCAAAAAGCATAATTTTACTCGTTAGCCATGAGGTGTCCTTGGGGTGAAAACTTGACATATGCAGACGAGCCTGATCTCATGTTTTCCACTGAGAAGGTGTGGCTGTTGCTCTATAGAGGGCAGGAGTTAAATAATAAATATTGACAAGTATGAGATCCGCCGTACTCAAAGGGTGGTTGTGCACTGAAGAGTAGCTGAGCATGTTCCTGGAAAACAGGTGACAAGTCAGTCATTGCTATACCACGCCTAATCTTGTCAAAATATATGTGCCTGCTGTAATATTGAAGTTTTCTTTAATGTGTAGTCCCGAGCTGCCAGATTCTGCAAGGAGGAACATGAGATCCTTTTCTTTCTTGCTGAACCCTCTATAGCATAAGACACATAAGAAAGACTCCATATGAACAATCAGTTAAATACTGCCTTGATTGGTAGAGTCAGTCAGGGCACAAGTGCTGACACTGATGGTTTGTTTTGTTTGTTGCAGAAAACTGTGGTGTGATGAACATTTGTTTTTTTATTGATCGAAATAGATTTACTTTTATTCCAGATAGAGAAGGAAGGAAGGGTATGGAAAAAAATCCTCCAAACAGAAAATGGGATGAAAACCCCCTTTATGTTCCTGGTAATCATAGAATCATAGAATCATAGAATAGTTAAGGTTGGAAAGGACCTCAAGATCATCGAGTTCCAACCCCCCTGCCATGGGCAGGGATACCTCCCACTAAACCATGCCATCCAAGGCTATGTCCAACCCCACCTTGAATGCCGCCAGGGATGAAGCATCCACAACCTCCCTGGGCAACCCATTCCAGGGCCTCACCACCTTCACAGTAAAGAATTTCTTCCTCAGATCCAATCTAAACTTCCCCTGTTTAAGTTTAAACCCATTACCCCTTGTCCTCTCACCACAGTCCCTAATGAAGAGTCCCTCCCCAGCATCCCTATAGGCCCCCTTCAGGTATTGGAAGGCTGATATGAGGTCTCCACGCAGCCTTCTCTTCTCCAGGATGAACAGCCCCAACTTTCTCATCCTATCTTCATATGGGAGGTGCTCCAGTCCCCTGATCATCCTCGTGGCCCTCCTCTGCACTTGTTCTAACACTTCCATGTCCTTTTTATGTTGCCAGCACCAGAACTGCACACAATACTCCAAGTGAGGTCTCACGAGAGCAGAGTAGAGGGGCAGGATCACCTCCCTCGACCTGCTGGTCACACTCCTTTTGATGCAGCCCAGGATACGGTTGGCTTTCTGGGCTGCAAGCGCACACTGTCGGCTCATGTTCATTTTCTCATCAACCCACACCCCCAAGTCCTTGAAATAGATTAATACAACAAATAGTATTTCTACACCCAGTGATACAGCTTATTAGAGAATTTTTTTTGTGGGTTTTTGTTGAGTTTGGGTTGTTTGGGTTTGTTTTTTTGTTTTTTTTTTTTTTTTCCAGAATGCCTATGGCTAATTCTTTTCAAATTGCAAAAATATATGGGCAAGATTTACGATTGGAATAAATTGAATGAATTTGAGTCACAAAGCACAACTGTGAGAAGTGAACATGGAGAGAATATCCCAGTTACATACTGAGAAAACTGAACTGAAAACTAAATTACTGTGTCCCATCACCTGAGGTCAGATTGTAAACACCCCCAGCACTTGCTGCACACCGGTTCTCCTATACCATGCCTTTGATATTTTTACTCCAGGCTCTTCCTGCACTCTAAAAGACTGGACTGGTTCTCATGGTCAAGTTCTGTCTCCTGTAACTTGTCCAAAGTATTGCCATTAGTAAGTTCCATTCAGTCCAGCACCGTTAATCTGTGCATCCAGTTTCCTTCTGGCATCTTTATTGACCTCCATAACCTGTGTTTGCTCATGTTCTTCCTATGCCTGTTTCCTTGTTTTACTACCAGCAATTTGCTGGTAGTAAGTCTCTCTCTTTTTCTTTTTGAAGATTACCTGTTAGCCATGTCATATGTATGCAGGAGCTCCTGCCTCCTTTTCCCATTACAGTGTGATCTTCTACTACAAAGTGCTCTTTCTGTTTGAGTCACAATCTGCAGATCTACATTGTGCATTTACTACAGACACTATATACTCTTCACAGTTTCTTATCTTCTTTGCCACCTTACTGATGCTATCTCTAGCCAATAAAAATTAGTTGTTTCCTTCCAATTAATGCTTAATGTTAAATATATCATAGTCTTTAGCCCTTTCTTAAACTAATCTTTTTTTCGGTTTGAGCTATCAGGATCAATTGCTTTCTTGATTTTGACTTCCAGCATGTGTTTTCAGATGTTGATTGCATACAGCTCCATTTTTTCCCTCTTAAACTTCCAGTTACTGCTATTTCCCTTCTTATGTACTAGGGACAAGCTTTATATTGCCATAAAATGTTTTTTTCACCAACCTGTGAATAAGCAAATATGCCTGAAGAAATGCATTATATATATCAGAAGCATACATGCAGATGTGTGAGTTTTAAGAGAAAGGTTTTCAGAGGGTATTGCATAGCAACATGCAGAATACGAAATAAAAACGGTGAAGAACTAGCAGCACTTGCACATTTTGTAGTGAGTTAGGATTCTAAACTCTTGCTACAGAAAATAAGACAAATTAGAGATAACCAGAGTAAAAGCAGCCCTACACCAAAAATCAGTCTTTGATGAAGTCGAAGCCTGATCCACAAATTAACCAAATGCTTAAAATGTCATTAAAATCTGAGTGGAAACCATAGAAAGAACTTGAATGCTAGATTAATTAGATTGTGCTGGCCTGAGTCAGAGAGAGCACAGGCAGCCACAAGTGTTAGAGCCCATACACTATCTTCTATATTACAGACATCCATCCTAAAAATGACCCTACTATAATCTCCTGATGGACGGGTCCCTCATGAGCAGAGAGAAGATTTTTTTTTAGCACACTGAACTTGGAAGAGGGCATTTGGGGGTCTTTCCATGGTATGCAAATGTCAAGGTTTCTCGCTCTTTTGATTAATAAATCTCTCTGTCTTTCAGACAAACCTTTTCAGAGTAGGCCTCCTGCATGATCTCAGCTCAAACCAGCTCATCTTTATCCAAGGCCTGGTTTCCTGCAAGCAAGTTCATGCTATACATGTCATAATGTTTAAGTTAGTAGATCTGCAGATGGGCACTAAGTCTATCATACTTACATGGATATTGTCAAATGGTATGGATCTTTGTACAACTTCAAAACGAAGGGCAATTCAAGAGGAAAAGGTTACACTTGCTGCTCTCCCAGTCACATTGGACAGAAAGCATTGGAGTAATTCTGGCATAGGGCTGTCTGCTTCGGCTGTGTCTCACTGCAGTACCAAAATCAGCCTATGCATTGATACAGCTGTGTACCTCTGGACAATACTGATTTCGAAGTCCAAGATAAGCAATTGAGAACTAGGAACAAAACGTCCACTGTTATCTCAGTAGAGAAGATGAAAAAGTCTTGAGACTGACAGTCTTCAGAAACAATAACAGCTGTCTACACTGAGACAGTCTTATTGTCATAAACATTTCCTCTCAGAAACACCTTTTCATTGCCAAACTCTAATAGCTACCTCACTCCTGAACAAAAGAGATGTCTGAGCTGAAAAAAAAGAGCCTTGAAATCCTTGGTCCTGCAGTCCATTAGGGATTTTTTCATGGCCATCTATGTTACCTCTTAGACACTCAGGTACTATTGACAAGTAGCAATATCAGTAACTAGTTAGACACTAGTGCAAAATACTGTTATCATCTGGTGGAAGATTTCTCTTCCTTCTCCCTTCCACACTCCTGCAGCAGAAAGACAATGTAATAGTTGTGACTTTTTCGTTCATATCCAATCACAACTAACACAATCAGTGAAATAAAATCTGAGCTGGTAAGAGCAGAAGGGAAAGGAGAGAAAAATGTGTCAAATTACTTAGCTAGGAACTGAATTCTTGTACAGTCCTGAGAGGGTCCAAACCCAAACCCTCAAATCTAAACTTCCTCAGACCTTGGAAAAACAAGAATCTGTATGTGAACTTTGTGGCTTGGCTCCTCTCTTAGACCCAGCCTACCTCATGAGTCAGATGCAAGAAAGCACAGAAGAGTCACTACATGCCCTACAGTATCTGAAAAGAAAATAAATGAATCAGTTAAACCAAAAAGAAAAACAAGTGTGACAGGCTTACTCTCTTCTGGATTTCCTGTGTGTCAAACCCTGCTTTGAAATACAGGGCCTGAAAATAAGTTCAGTTTGTCAGAGCAAGCAGAACCTTGTTGTTATTCTCAAAAAGACAAGGATAAAAACATACAACACTGGCTTTTAAAATGTATGCCAGACACACTGGGGAGTGGGGGAGAAGCAAGAGTAGAGAAAGCAAAGCAGAGAATGATAGGAGTTTCTTTTCTATAACCTGCGTAATGTTTTCCATGTCCTTATTTTCCTAATTCAGCAGTTCTAGTGCCCATAATTCATAATATTAAATTGCAAAGTGAGAACAAGTTTGTGTGAGATGAACTAACTTCAGCAATGCAACTCATAATTATGAATATTTGTGAAGTTCTTTAATGCATGGGAAGGTCTTTTTCTCTCTGACTGCCTGCAAAGTATTCCTCTAACGTAAAACGGCCTTGTCCTGGAGTCTTCACGCATGTTGCACCCTGCCCTTATTCATGATGGACACAGTGGAGCTTAGCATTCCTGCAGGGTAGCACTCAGTCTCCTGTCAGCATGAGCACTTAAAGCAGGAAAAGCTGAAGGACCACTGAGATGGGGTATACTATAAATATGCAGCTTATTGTCAGTGAAGATGGTCAGGAATGTTCCAGGGGAACATGACATGTGCCCTGAAAGTATGATTAATCAAAACGTTCTGCGGGAATGTGTCTGTTTTAACAAATCTGACAAAACACAGGCACCTTTCCAAACTTGCCTGCCAGGCAGGTTTCTGTCAAAAGCCTGCCCTGTTTCATGCCAGCTCGCCAACCCAATCTCCTTAGCAGTCTGCCCAGCAGCCTGCTGGGGAGCGAAAATGCCAGGCCTTCAGACCTCCCAGTGCTAGGACAGCCTGTTGAACAAACTGCTTCAGTGCTGGGGGAACCTGGGCTTGCAGCCTGCCCAGCACAAAACTAGATTTAAGGCAAGCAAGATAATGGCTGTCTGCTCTGAGAAGGGCAAGAAAGATGTTTGCCTAGGACTTCTGCAATAGGAGCAGTAAATGAGAGGTGAGGAAGAGTAAGGCTGCAAGCAGGACAGCAAAATATCCATTTCCTTTCACCCTGGTTAGTCCTACGACTGACCCTGTTTTGGTGGAGTTCCACTTCTGGATCTAACATCCACTGAGGGGTGAAGCACTAAATGAGCTTAATTACCTGAAGACTACTGATCAAAGTGTCTGCATATGCAAATAAGTGTTTCAATCTCCTTTTCCTGTAAAGACAGCTTAACTTCTTTCTGCGCTGTGGATGTGAGAGCAGCTAAGCCCCTTTTTTATCATATGGTGGGCTTTACCAAGCCTAGTTTACTGATGTGTATTGCGGAGTGGCTGCATTGCATGTGGATGGCAGACCAACTCCTTCCTAGCAGCAGAGGACTCACTGTGCACCTGTTGTACTGCACGGGTCTGCGATTGCCCCCAGAACCATCCAAAATATCATCAGCAATTCAAACAGTCCCTATGAGTCTTTATTGTTGTTTTTTTTTTCCTCAAGAGCGAGTCAGGAACAAAAAGGGAACAGGACATGTATTTGGTGAAGCATTCCGGAAGTAGTAGTCGATGTTTATTTGAAACTTTGGGACTTCTAACTGTCTCTTTCATCCTTTAAAGGATGTGCTCTGGTCATGTAATGGAAGAGAACATAAAGGATCTCCACGAAAGCCGACGGGCAGCAGTGGGCTTCTGTCAGCTTTCAAACTACTCAGCTCCCCATTGCCTGTTGCCTGCTTGGTCCCAAGCGTCCTGCAGAAACCAGTTCACAAATTGTGCAAGCAGGTCACCCACGGCCTGGGGTAAGAATGAGGGCTGAGAACCTATGGCTGAGAAAATGGTCTTGCTAAACACTTTTTTTAACCTTTTTTTGTAGTAAGTTTTAGTATTTTCTTCCTATTCAGTGTGGGAACAGATTTTATTCTAAGAATTGTATCTGAAAAACAGTAAATAAAAATGGCAAATTGGTGATTTAGATGAAAAGTGGTTTTGCTCATTTTACTGCATTCCTGATACCAGCTACTGGAACTAACAGCAGTTCATCTCTATGAGAATTGTGGGCAGAAAACTAAAACAGCTTTTTGTTAGGGAATAGTATGTCTATCTGGAAGGCATCACCCATGTTTATTCTTCTTGATGACATGCGTTTAAGGCTAATTTGCCCAAGCAGAGTTTAGCTTAGGTGTAGTAGGCAGCTATACTGTTATACTAACTACCATTTTGCTCACTTTTGTATCAAAACTGTCTTCCTAAGCTCATATACCTCAAGATAGTGTGTTGCACATTCTAGACATATAGTCAGTTTGAAAAGGCTCCTGTTTGAGAAGACTGTACCAAGAAAATAACATTTTTCTTTTCACACATGTTTTGAGCCAAATACAAGTAAAATAAAATTAAAAACATGTCCTTGTCCTCAGAACTTACAGGGACTATAAGGACAAATTCTAGGCTTATTTTCACCAGTTACATGGAAAGCATTTGTGATTTGTCCTAGAAAAAGAAACAGTCTCTTACTCTTTTCATGTTCACTCTTAAATACCCTCATGAAGTTTTGCTTCATTGATCTCTTATTTTCCTCAGAATTTTTCAGGGGCCATTAGAGAGAATATTTAATTTCTGGATCTTTTTGCATTTCTGATCACCAGCAGTGAAACCTGGTGCCTTTGGCCTAATTCTGGACCATGATTTTCTCACAGCTCTGTAAAAAGGTCACAGCTAGTGTTTCATATCTCAAACACAAACCCACGCAGCTGCCTCAGGTTTTGCCCCTGGACAAATACCAACTCTCCTCAGCCCTGACCTTCTCCCTGCCTGGTATCTCCTTCTCTGAACATAAGGAGAGGAGAAAGGTACCTCAGAAGCTAACAAATGTCCAGAATTTTTCCTACAGGATGTGTCATCACTAGCAGACCTGAGAGACAGATTCCACCATATTCCAAAGGGAGGTTAGGTGGCTTGCAAGTGTTTGCGCTATGTGCAGGCAATAATAATTGGATGGCAGGGAAAAAAAACCTATCCCTTTAGTTTGTTGCCCCGTTCCTTCTTGGCCTGCCACTGCTCAGCTTTTAGAGTTAATTCAAATAATTTCTCAAATTGCTCTAACATGAAAGTATTTCACTGGAATACTGGAAGGCTATCAATACTAGGTGAAGCTAGCTTGCCAATAACACTGCAGGCTTTTTAAACCATTACTTGACTTACCACATTATTTCAGACCTTTGCCCTTTGTTTCAGACAGCTCAATGTAAAAGTAGGACTACAGTCAAGCTTAATATTTTCCTCCGTTGCTATGACTTGTGTTAGCAGCAGCTCTGAAGTCATAAATGAATTAATTTTTCTGGAGAGAAGATACTTGTAACCCTTCAAGTGTTGCAACCACGCAGGTATATGGAACACTGCATCAGAATTTTCTTTAGTTCCAAATTAATTTCACAGTAGATTTTATCCCTGTCTACCTGTTCTAACATAAGAAATTTGTACTGAATATTGTTGAGGGATTGGTATTTATGCATAAAGAACAAGAGTATGATAATCGAAATAGATTAACACACTAGACTTCCAACTGCTACCTAAAAGAAAGGTACAGGCATTAACAGATAAGATACTTCTGAAACAGCTTTGTTTACAGACTGCTGAGCCTTCCTGGCTTCATTGGACTACATATTCTCCAACCCCACTCTCTTACTACATTCAGATCTTTTTTTGCATTTGCCATCTGTTTCTTGCATGAAACACAATGAGAAAACTAAGTATACATTATTGTGTAAGTCTCCATCATACTTATTTTTAGAGAACTATTTTTGAGCTAGCTAATAAGTAGTTTTCTTGCATGTGGTGCTCTATGAGGGAATCAGGGTGATTCAGGACAGAATGAATACATGTTTGCACAAATTCATGATGACTATCTATTTATCCTGGGTAACACAGGATGTTCTTCAGGGTTGGGT
This sequence comes from Amazona ochrocephala, assembly GCA_039720435.1. NCBI lineage: Eukaryota > Metazoa > Chordata > Aves > Psittaciformes > Psittacidae > Amazona > Amazona ochrocephala. The sequence continues at coordinate 36,842,943 of CM077909.1, read as the reverse complement.
CCAGCCTGCTGAATGCATAAATTGTCCTTGAAGTAAGCAGTGAAACACAGATACCCGTCTCCCATGGTGAATGTTCTGATGGCTATGCTATAAAAGGCAAGCTCACTTTTGCCCTCTGTGCCTCTCCTGGTGACTTTTAAACTCTTTTTCTACGTATTAGGCCACCTTTTACCCACCTCCCTGGATGCCAATTCTAGAACTCTGCAGTCCAAGAGTTAAGAAGTTACCAGTGCAGCAGTGATATACCAGCAGTGTTTGGTAGAGTTCTTATGAATGTCTTTCAGATGAAAACCTGTGCTGGGCTTGAGCAGTATAGCTCCCAGCCTCCCAGCTTCCCACATTTCTAGGTCTCAGTTGGACTCTTCTGCATGAAGGGCCCCTCCTTGCTGCATGCATAAAAGGAAAAACTTCAGTCATTTGAGCATGCTATGGGTGAAAAGGAATGATGGCAATGCTATTTCTAGTCCTCCAAGGTTACCAAGTAGCTGAGCAAAGAATTTCAGGAGCAAAAGTTTTAATTAAGCCATCTGCCTGACTTTAAATGAAGAAGTCCATACAACAATATCTGCTGAACAACCAGGAGCATGCTTTTCAGTGATCCCTGCTAAGGGTCTTTTCCAAACTCATGGCAGTCCTTGAGAGCAAGGGTCTAAGATTAAGAATTATACTCCGTTCTCCCATAAGGCTATAATTAGCCTGTCCAGTGCTTGCACATCTTTAATGTACAATAACTATAAAACAGTAGCACAGACATCCCCAGCAACAGAACAAAGGCTTCTTCTTGTCTTTCTGCTAATTATTGCTGTGTGACAAACTTTTTATAGCTCTTGATGTCTTTAAGTTTACTACTCAATTTTCACTTCAATAGAACACATTTCCAACTATTTTGCAAAGCATAGTGGCTTCAACAAATGACTCACTGATAATTACTGTAATAGGAGAGCCAACTGCTCAGTATTTTAATACGCATTTTACTATTCTTAGTTGTTATGGTGGCTGTAAAAATCTATTATGCGATGTTTGTTCTCAGCATCATTGCTCAAAGCATAACGTCATAGCAAAATATCTGTCCCCAGTGTCTGTCTGCCTTCAGTGGTCAATCATGCTAGACTTCCACACACTGTGGTGAAAGTCAAGTGAGGTGCATTGCTTACAGATTTCATGCTGGTACTTAAGTAAGTATTACTCACAAATGTAAATCATGAAAGCCAGAGAATGAGTAATGTGAACAAAGATTAAATGGCAAGCTCAAGTCTTAAATGCATAGAAGAAATTACTCCAAAAAAAACACCCTACTTGTTTCTTTACACAAATCTCACCTTAGAGTATGACAAACGAAGCAGAAAAGCAGGTGACAGGAAAAGTAGCGGTGAACAGTCTTAGGTCATGTCTAAAAAAACTCTGTTTGAGTTTTGACTTTGTTTTGGCCTGCTGAAGACCAAGCAGTGAATTTTTTGACTTGTATCATCATTTTTTAGTAATCTCCTTTAGATGACTAACTGAATCAAGCTTGGGTTAACACTGTCATTTGGGTAACTTTTATGCAAGACAGTGTTATTTTATTTGAAGATAAGACTGCTCACACCCATGTGGACAGAAAACTGTGTTAACAAGGAAAATGCGAAAATGTGTGTGTGGGGGGGGGATGTTTGTTTGCTTGTGTTGGGGGTTTTTGTTTTGTTTTGTTCCTTCTGTGACAGAAAGCTTCATTTGCTGGGGCTTTAGACTAGAACCTCTCAGCAATTGCCTCAGTCACTGTAGATGAGGACAACCTCTGGACATGAGGGACTTTTGGCTTCTTTCTTGTATGACTGGTCCTACTTCTCAAGAAATCATCATTTCACATCAGAAATCCTGCAAATTAGTGGCCTGTCTCATTTAATTGGAATGATTCAAATGTCAGCAGCAAGGCAGCTCTGAAGAGCTATGTATTTGAAACCCCCTGGTCCCTAGCAACCTCTGAGCAAGGTGCCATGAAGCTGGAACTCAGCATGCTGCCCGGTGAACTCATTTCACCGCAGGTTGAAAACAGCTGTTCCTGGTGGCATTGCAATGTCACTTGTCTCTCTCTTGTGCTGTTGGCCATGAGAAATTGCTGATCTCCCTACCTATGCGTCATCTCTCCCTTAATTTCAAACTTACCTGGGTATAAGGTGTGCCTTGCCATCCCAGTTACTGCAGGGTGCCTGCTGCTCTCTTTCTCCAGCACTTTTATGTGGTGCACTCCAGACTTCCTGTTCTTTGTGTCTGCTGCTCAGTCATACATAGAGGGAAGCTAGGATTCATCTTTCTTTTTTTTTTTAGGGATATTCATAGCATTTCCCACTTTCCATATGCATAATACACACTTCATAGAATGGCACATGCTCACATTTTGATGGCTTTCCAGTGATTTTTTTCTATCTAATCTTCAAAATGAATGGCAATACATGTTTTTACTTTCCACAGTATTGGCAGTGCCACCTCAGAGTTTCAGTAACAGCAGTGTTACACGCATTAGCGGCATACGTGTTCATTAATTGAAAGAACCTTTTGAAAATACTTCTGTGTGTTTAAAATATCCACGTGAAATCAGATACTTCCTTCAGTCCTGAAGATATTGCTGTTCTCTAGATTGCTCCAGGATCTAAGTAGAGTAGGGTGCCAGTGGCTATGCTGGTGGAATTGTTATCTGTGTCCTAAGAAAATGGACATTTTTGTTTGCCTCTAGACTCCTCTAAAATATTTTAACATCATAACCTTCTTACTTTTGTGCTTTACCCTGTAGCTTTGCTAGAGAACATGAAAGACATTCATAGTCATCGAGTTTGCTTTTTCACTTTTGTGTCATGTAAAGATTATGAATGGCCCATTAATTTTAAGTTGGCTGTTGCAGTGCAAAAATATTATGTAAATTTTCTTTATTTAGTCCATGCACTTATTGTGCAATTTTTGGTGTTTCTTCACATTTAACATCTCCAGTAAACATTGCCTCACTCATGTCTGCCTAAGTAACAATGTGAACATCTATTTCTCTAGGGTTTTCTTTTAGCAAGAGTACATTACAACACAGATATTTTTCCAGTACAGTTTCCACAAATGTTCCCCGACACATGGAAATGTTTTGATTAATACTTTGAACTGTAGTCAAATGACTTGCCTTTTTCTTGAATGTATTTTATTTCTGGCTTTGATCTTTATAAAATCATGGTATCATCTCTTTTATGGAACTTTCATTACTACTCAGGGCAGGAAGACCTGGAGGAGGACTTAGTTAGTATTAAACATTTTTGAGTACTGATTGCATTGATACATAAAAAGATTGGTGAATATAGCTTTCTGTGATTGCACTGCTGCGTAGTAAAACTTCTACAAAGAATGTAATGCAAGGAAACCAAGGATTATAGCAGAAGTTTCTATATCTTCAGTTAATTCCAGTATGTGTGTGTTTATACACACATGCATGCACATAATTCATTAAAATATGTTTAACAAATCATAATCTTAAAAAGTGTTTTATTGTAATTTTGTTCCAAACTGTACATTATTTTCAATGATTATGCTGTACTGTGTGCAGACTATTAAAAAGGTAAGGAATTTAAGCCTTTCTTCTTTGGAGGCACTGGGACTTTTACAGTTGATTTCAACTGATTCTGAATTTCAGGCTGGATCATACTGTTGTGGAGATTTATGAGATCAATAATACACTTAAACAGAATTAACCTTATGAAACCAATTAAAGCTCCACCAACATCTGGTAGATCACAAATTTGAGAAGTCAAATGGAATTGGTACTAAACATTTGACACAAGAATTCTTAACATTTTAGAAGGGTAACCCAGAATGCACAGTCACTCACCTAATAGAAGGATGGCTGCTTGCTCCAGGACCAGGCTGTGCAGGGGCCTCAAGCGTCTACTGTTGTTCAGGCAGCAAAGGATGCCGCTAACCCAGGAAGCTGGGAAACAGTAACAGAAAAAAACAACAAGAAAAGGAGGAAGAGGACAACTAAAAGCAAGGGACTTCCTCCTACATCTGTTGTCCCCACCCAGAACCTCTTTGCTGTCCTGCAGGGGGCTGATGAGGAAACACACTCCCATCAGGAACAACAGGCTGATGCACTGCCAAAGAAGATCACTACTGGTGCTGACAGGAGAAAGCGACAGACCATAGGAGTAGGGGACTCTAGTCCGAAAGGAACAGAGGCACCCATCTGTCGGCCTGACCCAGTCTCAAGGGAGGTGTGTTGCCTACCAGGGTCTTGGATCAGGGATGTTGCAGAGAGGCTGCCCTCTCTAGTCAGTCCCACTGACTGTTACCCACTTCTAGTGATCCATGTGGGTGCTACTGATATACATAGCAGTAGCCCAGAGAGCATAGAGAAGGACTACAGAGCTCTGGGAGAGGTGGTTAGGGGCTCTGGAGCTCAGATTGTCTTTTCATCAATTCTCCAGGATACAGGGGAGGACCTTAAAAAGGCTAGGAGGACTGGGCAGGTTAATAAATGGTTAGAAGAGTGGTGCTATAGTCCTTGAACATGGGACTCAATATAGTTGCCAGGTCTACTGGGGGCTGGTGGAACTGGTCTGACAAAGAAGGGGAAGAGTGGATTTGGTAGGAGGCTTGCCAGACTTGCCAAGGATGCTTTAAACTAGATGTGTTGGGGGAGGGGGGGAGCATTCCATCCCAACACACCCAATCACTTGCCAGCACCTATAGTAAACATTCAGAGCAATGTAGAGATATTCCAGCTGCTCCCAGCCAATGAGCTGCCTTCAATTGGAGTTCAGCTCAGATGTCTCTATACAAATGCCTGTAGCACGGGGAACAAACAAGAGGAATTAGAGATGTGTGCACGTCTACGGGGGTATGATATCATAGGCATCACAGAAACATGGTGGGATGGCTGCTATGATTGGTGTGTTGGAATGGAAGGTTACCGGCTCTTTAGGAAAGACAGGCCCGGCAGACGGGGAGGGGGAGTTGCTATTTATGTTAGGGATAGGCTGGAGAGTATGGAACTCTGTGTGGGGACAGGTGAGCAGTCGACAGAGAGTTTGTGGGTCAGGGTTAAAGGGAGAACAGCGATGGGTGACATTACTGTGGGGATCTGTTACAGATTACCTGACCAAGGGGACTTGCTGGATGAAGCGCTCTATAGACAGATAGGAACAGCCTCACGCTTGCAGGCACTTGTTCTCATGGGAGACTTCAACCACCCTGATATCTGTTGGAGGGATGGTACAGTCCAGCACAAGCAATCCAGGAGGTTCCTCAATTGTGTGGAAGACAACTTCCTTCTGCAAGTAATAGAGGAGCCGACAAGGAGAGGTGCCATGCTTGACCTCGTCCTCACCAACAGGGAAGGGCTGGTTGGGAATGTGATGCTCCAGGGCAGCCTTGATTGCAGCGATCCTGAGATGGTCGAGTTTGAGATCCTCAGGACAGTGAGAAGAGAGTGCAGCAAGCTCACTGCCCTGGACTTCAAGAGAGCAGACTTTGGCCTCTTCAGGAACCTGCTCAGTAAGGTTCCATGGGATACAGCCCTAGAGGGCAGGGGGGCCCAAGACTGTTGCTTGATATTCAAGGCTCACCTGCTGCAAGCTCAGGAGCGATGCATCCCAACTAGAAGGAAGTTTAGCAGGAGGGCCAGGAGACCTCCTTGGATGGATAGGGACCTGCTGAGCAAAATTCAAAGGAAAAAAGAGGCTTATAAAAGGTGGAAGCAAGGACAGGCGCCCTGGAAAGAATACAGGGATGTTGTCCGGGAAGCTAGGGACCAGGTTAGGAAAGCTAAGGCCAACTTAGAATTAGACTTGGCTAGGCATGTGAAAGATAACAGGAAGGGATTCTATAGGTACATTGCCAATAAAAGACATGTTAGGGACAACGTGGGCCCTCTCCAGAAGCTATCGGGAGCACTGGCTACCCTGGATTTGGAGAAGGCTGAGGTTCTTAATGACTTCTTTGCCTCAGCCTTCATTGGCAAATGCTCTGACCACACCACCCAAGTCTTGGAAGGCAGACGCAGGGACAGTGAGAATGAAGACCCTAGGCCCACTGTAGGAGAGGATCTGGTTCGAGACCATCTGAAGAACCTGAACATGCACAAGTCCGTGTGACCAGATGAAATCCATCCGCAGGTCCTGAAGTAGCTGGCAAATGAAGTTGCGAAGACACTGTCCATCATATTTGAAAAATCATGGCAGTCAGGTGAAGTTCCCCATGACCGGAAAAAGGGAAATATAACCCCCATTTTTAAGAGGGGGAAAATGGATGAGCCGGGGAATTACAGACCAGTCAGTCTCACCTCTGTGCCTGGCAAAATCCTGGAGCGGATTCTCCTGGAAGGCATGCTGAGGCACAGGAAAAACAGCAAGGTGGTTGGTGACAGCCAGCATGGCTTCACTAAGGGGAAATCCTGCCTGACCAATCTGGTGGCCATTTATGATGGGGCTACGGAACTGATGGACAGGGGTAGAGCAGTTGATGCTGTCTACATGGACTTGTGCAAAGCGTTTGACACTGTCTCACATGACATCCTTCTCTCTAAGTTGGAGAGACATTGATTTGATAGGTGGACCACTCAGTGGATAAAGAACTGGCTGAATGGCTGCACACAAAGAGTAGTGCTCAATGGTTCAGTGTCCAGCTGGAGACCAGTAACAAGTGGTGTCCCTCAGGGATCAGTGTTGGGACTGGTCTTGTTCAACATCTTTGTGGGTGACATGGACAGTGGGATTGAGTGCGCCCTCAGCAAGTTTGCCGACGACACCAAGCTGTGTGGTTCGGTTGATAAGTTGGAGGGAAGGAATGCCATCCAGAGGGACCTTGACACGCTTGTGAGGTGGGCTGATGCCAACCTGATGAAGTTTAACCATGCCAAGTGCAAGGTCCTACAGCTGGGTTGGAGCAAACCCAGGCACAGTTACAGGTTGGGCAGAGAAGAGATTCAGAGCAGCCCTGTGGAGAAGGATTTGGGGGTGCGGGTTGATGAAAAAATGAACATGAGCCGGCAGTGTGCGCTTGCAGCCCAGAAAGCAAACGGTATCCTGGGCTGCATCAAAAGGAGTGTGACCAGCAGGTCGAGGGAAGTGATCCTGCTCCTTTACTCTGCTCTCGTGAGACCTCACTTGGAGTATTGTGTGGAGTTCTGGTGTCCTCCACATATAAAGGACATGGAACTATTGGAACAAGTGCAGAGGAGGGCCACGAGGATGATCAGGGGACTGGAGCACCTCCCGTATGAAGATAGGCTGAGAAAGTTGGGGCTGTTCAGCCTGGAGAAGAGAAGGCTGCGTGGAGACTCATAGCAGCCTTCCAGTATCTGAAGGGGGCCTATAGGGATGCTGGGGAGGGACTCTTCATTAGGGACTGTAGTGAGAGGACAAGGAGTAACAGGTTCAAACTTAAACAGGGGAAGTTGAGATTGGATATAAGGAAGAAATTCTTTCCTGTAAGGGTGGTGAGGCACTGGAATGGGTTGCCCAAGGAAGTTGTGAGTGCTCCATCACTGGCGGTGTTCAAGGCCGGGTTGGACATAGCCTTGGATGGCATGTTTTAGTGGGAGGTGTCCCTGCCCATGGCAGGGGTGTTGGAACTAGATGATCTTAAGGTCCTTTCCAACCCTAACTATTCTATGATTCTGTTATTCTTAAACTCAGGAAGTTACGTCAGCGGCACCCTGATCAAAGACAAGAGTCCTCAGCTGCAGATCCACTGCTCTGAGGAGGACCGACTCATCCGGCCCACAAATGGGACCGCATTTTTATCCCATTCAAACATGATCTTCAGTCAAATACGACCATGTTAGCCCTCTGTGGCTGAGGGGCGGTCTTACCTTAGCCCCGTACAGTACCACATGTGCTTGACGAGGTCGGCCTGCGCAGGGGGGCAGTAAGCATTACAGAACTGCAGTCAGCATTACAGAGCTGAAGTCATCATGGTGTTATTTGAGGTCAGCATTACGCAACTGAGCTCAGTCCCAGCCCACTGGCTGGAGGGCCTTGACCCCAGCTTGGGTGGGGGCATCTGCCACATGTATTCAAAGGAATCTTGTACTACAGAAAGCCCAAGAGGCATGGACACAGGTGAATGCAAAGGAGTCCATTAATGTTAGAGAATACTAGCTCTACTTTCTGTTTTATTTTTACTCATTGCTTCTGAAATGCCCCTTTCCTAGACACTCTGTGTAGTACTATGACTCAATATAGGCTCAGCAATACTCATTGAGCCAAAATCAGAGAGTAGCGTTAAGAGGGTTTAAGTCATATAGTGATAAATACCAGTGAAGCTAAAGGAGTTGAAGTTAATATTGTACAGCCAGAAAGCAAGTATAAACCCTACCATGCTAGTCAGCTGATAGTTTAGCTAGAGATCTTCATGACCTACTTCATCCCTCCAGTAGGAAAATCAGCAGAGGTGGATAATCCTAGAAACATTCTCTTTTTAGAGTCTTCCAAAAGCCTTAGGTTCCCCTTGTGCAGAATGCTAACTATGGCTTACATCTGTGCTTTTTTTCCTTGTACCTCAGGAAAGGGGGAAAAATGCCTATGTTCCCCTAGCCACATCAGCATCCAGCTATCTCAGCTTATCTTTGGGTCTGCCAAGCACCCACTGTAAGGTTTGGAGAGTAAGAACAGGTTTTGCTTCAGAAGGTTTTGATTCTTACGACCTCCACCCAGTAGAAGTAACATAAAATACAGAAATTATCTTTGTTACTAATCTGGGAGAAAGATCAGGTCTGGTTTTATGGCTGATTATAATTAGTGACAAACATATAAGCAAATAGGCAACCAAACTCCATCTGGAATATTATTTCCAGGACTGTCCACCCACATAGGAAGGATATTATTGCCTTGGAGACTTCTTTCTGTATTTTAAGAATCTAAGTTATGACAGCAGATTTGAGTTACTGCATTTATTTTTTTCTAGATACGAGATTAAAAGTTGTTAGAAGTATACGCCCAAGATTTATTGCAAATATTTTCAACAATTAAAATGGCATGTGCCTTTCCATTTAAGAAATTGCCTGAAGTTTTGAGTTTGACTGTAGTTTTTGACAGTCCTAGGGACTCTCCATGCATTGGATTAGTACCAGATGAACAGTATGTGACATCATGTGTACTGCACAAGTTTCCTCCCATAGGTTCTCCACTGTGCCGAAGACCTGAAGTAGATCACCAATATTTATAAGCAACAATGAGCTTAAAGAAGCTCATTGCCAGAGCTTATGACTGACATTTCCAGTAGCATGCTGACTGCCTTTGTACGTATTTGTACCCACTGGCAAGCGGGAGCACTTCAGAAAAATTGATAGTGCTGCCCCCAGACAGAGGCAGCAGTCTATCTCTGCGATGCAGACTCCTGCTTTTGAGTCCCCGCTGTTGTCACGGCAGGCTCCATAGTCTGTCACCATTACAAGGCTCCATATGTTGGATATTAGAAACAGGGAGGGAAAGACAAAATTGCTGAGAATAAGGGTTATTAGACTTGCATAATAAATAATCTTGGGAGTGAATTTAAGGCACTTAGCTTTATTGTGGAGCAATGGTATGGGTATGTGTGATAAAGGATCAACGGCTGACAGAAAAGTATTCTGTGCACTCTGGTGCCTGAATTTGCTTTCTTTCAGGTTTGCTTTGCTTCAGAGAGCTGTCTCTGTTGACATATAAATACGGGATGACAGAGTAATACAACAGGGCTATGTTAGTGAGAACTGTGCTATTTTGGTAAAAGTATGTAACAGGATAAAACACGGAATAATGTATGTTCTTGCACTACGGTTTAATAAGGAAAATTCTCTGTTGCCTTTCTAAATTTTACTTGTGAAGGAAAAAAGGGAGTGACAAACCTTTCATGAGGAAAAAAAAAGAGGACAATACGTATCACACGCTTAATAAACGTGTGGGCATTCAAACATGTTCTCAGAACTGTATTTCTTGACGGGCATGTATCATTTCCTAAAACGGAGGCTAAGCAAGGGTCAACGCAGCACCCGACTCCGTCTCTGCTCTTCCCACTGCGCCGCAGGGCGAAGAGGGGCTCGGAGCAGCGAGACCGCGGGCAGCGCAGGAGCCGATTGCCCCGAGCTGGCGAGGGGCAGCGCGGGCAAGTACCTCCAAAACGCGCACCGGCTTCTGAGCGGCATTCCAGCGCCGACGCCTCGGGGTGGGAGAAAGAGATGGAACGGGCGGAAAAAACAGTGGCAACCTTTCAGCCCTGAGGATGGCGGAACCAAGCAGCGGCCGCGCAAAGCGAGCGTACCACCAGCGATACAGAGCGCCGACCAGCGTTCCGGCAGCTAGCGCGCCCGGGCGGGAGGGGCAGGATCCTTCCCCTCGCTTTTACGATTATTATCACCATTTTTCGCTAGTCAGAGCTGCGGCGCGACCCGCCGCAGGTTACCCATATGGTGGTTCGGTGGCAGGTACGTGCCTCAGGAGCGCGGCTGCCCGCCCCTGTGGAATCGCTCCGAGACGACAAGGCTCCCGCCGGGGCGGAAGGCTTGACTTTTACACCCATACAGACAGAGCCGGCTGACGCCACGCACCACGACACCGGCACGGCAGCGAGAGCCCCGCCGAGCTCCGTTTGCTTCGGCAGCGCGGACGGCGGAGCTCAGCCCCACCGCTGCCGGGTAGGGGGCGCGGTGCCGCGGCACTGCGCCCCTGCGAACACTTGAGCCATCCGAGCGCCCCCCCTGCATGCTGCCGGGGGGCACCGCGCCGGTTACGTAAGTGGCGGCGCCCCCCGCGCCGCTCCCCCTACTTCGGCCCCCCCCTCGCCGCCCGCCGCCCCGCCGGCGGTTATGCAATCGCCAGCACACAGACCTACTGTACCACACACCGCCCCGCGCCCCGCCCCGCCCCGCCCCCGGACGCTCCCATTGGCTCTCCTCCGGCAGAGCCCGGCGCTGATTGGGCTATCGTGGCCGCCAGTCACAGCGCGGCGCGGCTGGCATGCGGGCTATGAGCCCCGCTCCGCGCAGCCCTGACCTACTAACACACATCCCTCCGCGCCGCCGCACGCTCCCGCCTGGTCGCTCCGCTGCTGCCTGCACAGTACGGCACCGCATCGCACGGCAGCACACCACACCGCCTCTCGCCTCGCCCGCCCGCGGCCCGGCGCGGGGCGGGGGATGCTCGGCGCCCCGCGGTGCGCTGCAGGTAGGAAGGAGCGTACGCCCGCGGAGCGGTGCACGGTATGAAGTTTGGGTGTCCGCCTGGGCTGCGGCACCCAGTGCACCGCGCCTCGGCTGGGTCGGGCCGGGCCGAGCACCGCTGTTACATAATGCGAGCCCAAGCCGGCTCCGGCAGCCGCCGGGCGGGGAGTGGTCGGCCGGGCCGGCCGGCTCTGCGTGCTACCGCAGGACTCGGCGGAGGGGTGTCGGCGCTGCAGGCAGCCCGGCAGATGTCCGCCGAAGGATTCCATTGCCGAGAGGGAGGTGGTGGTCATTCCCGGCGTGCCGTACTGTTCCCCGCTCCTCCCCACAGCGAGTCGCGGGCAGCGCCGCCGGAACCGCTGTCCTGCATTGCATAATGTGCCGGCGTGGATGCGGCCGCCGTGCGGGGTGGAGGGCTGGGTCCTGCCCGCCGCCCGCACCTCGCCCCGGAGCCACGGGGAGCTGCGTGCCGCCGGAGCCGGCCGGCGAGAACTCCCCCTCCCCTCCCTTGTCGGGCGGCGCTGGGGGATGTTGCCCGCGGCAGACAGGATTGACGGCAGCCGCCGGGCCCTGTCCCCACGCCGTGCGGGCCGCGCCTGCCCCGGCCCCCTTGGTCGCTTCTGTCGCTGTTTTTCAGGCGCTCCGGGACCGATCGCATAATAGTTCCTGGAAATGTTGCATTATGTAACCACAGAATTTGCTGGCAGGCGGGCTGGGAAGAGGGAGCTAATTATGCGATTTTATAATCTACCTACAAAGAAACTAGGACAATCTCTCCCTTAAAATAAAGACCCAACTCAAAGCCCATAACTGTAACAGATTCGGCTGAAGTGTGCTTAATAAGTGAAGTAGACAACTGGGTAAGCGGGGAGGCGAGGCAAAGCAAGGAGCGCTCGCCGGCTGCGTGCCGGGTGCCTTAAAACGAGATTTGTGTTGGTCTATATTTAGCTTCATCGCATTTTAGCAATTGTGGCTTCATGTGCTATTTCTGGTCTTTTCTCCAGAGCTGTGCGTGTAGACGTTCGAGGCCATTTGCTCGGATTTTTAACTCCACGCCTTCAGAGACGTTTTGAGATAAGGCTGTGGGTTTTTAGGAACGCGTTTCGCCCAGACGCTGAGACATCGCTACGGGCTTTCACTTGCCGTTTCTTTAATAATAATAATAATAAAGGAACGGCTAATTTAAGGGAACGAAGGCTTTCAGGAGGTGTCAGCCGCGCCGGGGGGGAGCGGCGGAGCCGTCCTTCTCGTGGCCTGACCGTGGAGGGCGGGCAAGGGTCCAGGTGCCGCCGCCCCCGGGGGCAGCTGCCCGTATCTCCAGTAGGTCAGTGTGACAGACCCAGCGGCGGGGAGCGGAGCCCGATTCCGCCCCCGCCTTCACCTTCTCAGCCTTGCGCCGCGTGCGGGGGTCGCCGCGTCCCCAGCGGCTATTGGGAGCCGTTGGTGGCCGTTGGGGCGCGGCGGCAGCGGGCGGGCGAGCGAAGGCTGGGGGCGCTGGCGCTCCCCCTCAGCCCTTTGTTCTGGGCTGGGGCGGCGGCGGCGGCGGCGGGCGGGCGGGTGGATGGTGTGGGGGGGGGACGGCGGGTTGATTGCGCGGGGCCGTGCTGAGGGGGGAGCGGGCTAGGCGCCATGAGCCGCCGGTCACGTAAGGGGTCGGCGGGCCGGGCCGGGCTGCCTTTGTGGCAGGCGAGGTGCGGGGCGGTGCTGCGGGAGGACGCCGCCTCCCCGCGGCGCGGCCGCTCACCTCGCCCCGCGGAGCGTCCGCATCTCTCTTGCCCTTGTGCCCCTTGCCTTGTCCCACCACCGCCTGCAGGCAGGGAGCGCCAGACAGAGACCCCTCCATACCTTTCCCCTCCCTTTGCTTCCAGGTAGGCATGAGAGAGCCTAGCACACACCCCCTCCCGCCACCCCAGCGTTCTCGTGTTTCTCCTTTTACGTAAGGAGCAACAACAACAAAAAATGGCCATTGCCCAATTTTGTTCTTTTGCCAAGTCATTTAGGTATTGCAGTGGTAAAAGCTATGGCTGGACGTCCTGTACTTTGGAGTCAGCTTGTGCTCTGTCCTCGACAGCTTGAAAGTTGCTGGTGATAACTTGGTTTTCACAATGAGGTTATTTTTATTTATTTGTTTTGTGTGTGTTTGTGACTAAAATGATCCTTTAAGAATACGAAACCGACGTCACTGTGCTTGTGACCAAAACCTCCAGAGCCCTAACTGAGTACCCTGGCTGCTGTATTTGCATTCAGTGTACCTGCCATAGGTAGTAGCAGCAGAGTATTTTAAAAATGTGATATTCTTAACAAGACGCATTAACTTCTCTGCTACTTGATTGCTGGGGTCAAGTGCAGCTTTGATCATGAAGCTGTCTTGAAGTTACTGTTGTGTTAAAAACAGTTGTATTTTTTTCCCCCTTGTCCTTGTAACTTGAATGATTGCACTCAGTTTCATTGTGTTTGCTTGTGTATATGCAACCTACTTTGAGTCATCTTTGCCCTCCTTGGTAATTAATTCAATCCAGAGCCTCATTTAAAATATTGCCATGTGCATCACTTTTACGGACCTTATTCAGTCAAAATTTTGACTTTGATGGGAAACTTGAATGAATAAGGACCCGGCTTTTGGCCCAAAGACCTGATTTAAACGAACAAGTTCAAGGATTACCGAATAAAGATCCTTAATGTCATTGGCAGTAGCAGTTATTGTTATAAGAGTTCTCATGTTACAGATGTCTTTGGCTGTTGAAATGCTATGCACTTTAGAATGATCTGCCTCTACTTTACATTTTTATTTATATTTTTAACTCATTCTCCAGAGGATTCTTAACTAGCTTTTAAAATACTCAGCTTCCTGGATTTGACCTCAAAGCCTGGAGTTCCTCCTTGATTTGTTTGGTGTTCAGTTTTTGTTGTTGTTTGGTTGGTTGGTTTGTATGTGTTTGGGTTTTGTTTGGTTTTTTGTTTTGTTTTTTAATTTTTTTGGTTGCAGGTTTGTTGTTTTGGTTTGTTTTTTTTAATATATATATTTAAAAAGACTGATCTGAATGGTGTCAAAAAGCTAAGTCTTCCCCATAAATTATAAGTACTTACGTGACCTCTTCACAGCTTATCTCATCCTAAGAAGGAAGAGTATTTGCCATGCTTTGGCTAAAACTTGTAGGATGGACATTCATACCTTTTTTCTGTTGCAGTGAAGTCTTCACAGTCTGAGAAGTGTATCAATGCCATGCTGCTTTTTTCAATCCTTTATCTTGAAATAAAACTCGTAAATAAAATAAACCTTTAGCTCATTTTTAATTGACTTATTTTAACAAATAGTTATGCAAACTATCCTTATGCAATAGTTTTTTCCAGACAGCAATCGTGCTGCTGTTATAACATCACTATGATGCAATAATGTGAACAATAAAATCCTCTGTTTGAGTCTTATTACACACTGTTAAGCAATGTATCTGACTCATCAGCTTAATTGACTCTTCTAGGTGACCTTGTCATGATCATTACAGCCAGTTATGAGATATAAATGTGCTTAGGATATGTAATAGGAAAAAAATGCAAATAGATGGCCAATTTCTACAGTCTGTTCTAAAAGAAAATGTCAGCTGACTTCCCTGTTACAGTATTTTACAGTGTTTGAAAATAAATACAAAAAAAAAGAAACCCTGTTGTGGGTTTTGTGTGGTGGTTTTGTTTGTTTGCTTGTTTGTTTTGGTTTTGTCTCTTTTTTTTTTAACAAGATACATGTAACTGTCTAATACTGATGCTAAGTATGACTGCCAAAAATAAGATTGTGTAAGGAAGGGTATACATGGACTTGGCTGGAAATGTGATAGAAGAAATGTTCTTAAACTTTTTGTATTAAAAGGTGAATCTGAAATCAATTATTATTAAAGTCTCCTTAGATATTCTGCTTTTTTTTGTATTCACATGTGGAATTAATCCATGTCCAAATTAGCATACTGAGAGACTGAATCTGGTGACAGACATTACACAAATCTACCTTCTGTCAGAAACAGTGCTTTATTTGTGAGAGGGCTTTTTTCCCCCTTTTTTCAGTTGCTTCGTCTTGGTGTAATTTTCAGTCTGTCACAAAGTATTTGAATAATTAACTGTTTTTTATGATGCAAAGGTGGCAGCACAGCAGTTAGCCGTACAGGTGCCAGAGCTGCAAGACCTCCTCTTGCAAAGGGAGCACAGCCCAGTAGAGAAAAATGGTGCTCAGCATGGGCAGTGGTCTTCCAGCCTGGACCATCTCACAGAATTGGAGTACTAAAGATTGCTCTTTCTCTATTCCATTTGCTGTGAGTGGTAGACTGCAACATTTTACAGGAGACATTTGTTTTACGTATTTGTATTTAAGTTGTTATATAACAAGGTGCGTGTTTAGGGCATCAGCTGGGATTAATTGACATAATTCTGCTGCCTTTAAATAGCACTATATAAATTTAGGTCAGCTGAAGGTCTGGTCATGCTTGGCATTTTAAGAACATAGTTCAATAATAGAAAGCCATTTGTTGTCAGAATAATTATCATTTGATTATGGTGGTGTTTTTGTGTGTTTTGTTTTGTTTTGTTTTTTTTTTTTAGTGGCTCTTTACTACAGGATTTGAGATTGTATTTCGAGAATGTTGTTACTATTAAGTTACATCTTTTCCAAGTCTAGTTTTTTCTTGCTGTCAAATAGCTATTGAAATGAGGAGATGCATATTGTCATATCATACTGTAACTTCAGTAGCTGTTGTTTCTATTAGGGTTTTATTAAAAACACTGAAAAGTTATGTGACAAAGTGGCATGATTTATGTACACATACTACTTACATATCTATAATGAAATATTTACAGAAGTTGTTTATACATTTTCTTTGCTTCTCAGTTTTAGAGTTTTTCATGACACTTTGAATAACATTCTTTAGCTTTTGTTTTCCATCCCTTAGAGCATTAAACAGTTTGTTTTGGAAAAATCGAACAGATTTGGTAGTATCATATTGTCTTCCTAAGGGAATGGGAGAAAATATAGGTCAAATTTGCACCTATTAAGCTCAACTGACCTTTTTGAGCCGTAGCTACCTTTAACATGTTTTGTACTCTCCAAATAATAATTTTATTTGCATAATTTGTGTAATTTACCTTTGGGAAGCAGGCTGTACTTTAATGAGTTATTTGTAGTTATTAAGATAAACAGTAACCTGAGTAATTTTCCTAACAATGAAAGCCTTTTGTAAAAATTGCACGTGTCATCCTATTTCTGGGTACAGCTTGGCGGTGCATAATATGGAGGTTCAATAATGTTTAAGTGACAGACTTACTGATTTTTATATATATTTTAGATAGATTTGATTGATTTGATTTGTTGTAATAAATTATTTTTATATTCCCAATGGATTTGATTGTGTAGACATCTCCCATTTTTTTCTTTCAGTAAGTTGATCAACATTTTAGCAAAAATGGGTCATCTTGTGCAAAGCTATCATCAGTGTTCCACTGACCTAATTACATTGATCCTGAAACTGTCAGCACTTAAGGTGTCCATAAAGTTGTTAGAAAAGGGAACTGTGTACAGGATCAATAATTCTGCATTGCTCCATGCTGTTGTAATGGATTCAGGTCTCTATGAGTGCAACTATATAATAGCAGTAAATGGTGGTCACATTTGTATTGTGAGTGCTTTTACCCTTTGTGACTATGGATAACCTGTCCATCATAGCGTAAAATGCAGTCACCTATGTTTTGTTCCAGAAAATTGCAACCTTATTTGCTCTGCATTGCCTAAACATTCTTGCCTGCAAATCTATCCTAGGGATAGTGTCACTTTTCCAGTGGAGCCAGTATTAAAGCTTTTCTTTAGCAGGGATGTAATTTTGCTACAGTGTTAGAAAGGCAAGAAAAAGTGTATTGAAGGATTTTGGTGAAGGTTAGAATGGGGCCATATCCTCTGTTAGGTTATGATGGACTTGAAAGGTGAGGATTTCAGCGAAAAGCAGTAGAGGTAGAGCAACTCCACAGTATTTTCTGATATTTCAGCAGTGTTGAGGCAGGCTGTGTACTCACCACCTGAGTTTAAACTCAGCCTCCTGTCCTACGTGCTCAATGAGGATGTTTTTCTGTACCTCATAAAAGTCTCGAGATGGATAGCAATTCTTTCTAAAACACTTTGATGATGAAGTGCTAACTATATGTTTCAGGTTTGTAGGGTTTGGAATGCGGACTGGTAATTTTTGTGTCTATGAACAGGTTAGACACCAGCTCTTCTTGTATGTAGACAGGTTTTCAAAATAGATAACATATGGCAGAATGGTAGCAGTAATATAGTTAATGATACCTATGCAAGACATATGGCAACAACTGAAAATATGCACAGACATACCAGTAAAATCTTTTATTGCTTTTTCTGCAGTTTGACATATAGTGGTGATAGTGATAGAGGCGTGGTTCTTCTCTGAAACCAGAAGTTGTACTTGGCCATGACTTTCTTCTGTTTTTGAAGAACCAGGAGAGAAACTTTTGAACAGATGGTGATGCAAAAGTGAATTGTGTGTGAGCATCCAGCTGATAGAAATTTGATTTCATTTAGTTTCATAGAGTTACTATCCAAATGTTAGAGCAATAGAATTAAACAATTAGCTGTCTAATTCTAGGATATGTTTGAAAAATTAAATACGAAAAATAAAAAGCAGTTACTCTTTGGGAGAGCACACACACGTGGGAGGCCCATGGGCATTGTCTAAAGCAGAAGTGATTTACGTATTTAAATTACACAGAAGAGAGTGAGAAAAGATTGTGGCCATGTCCTTCAACCCTTTGAAACATTCCAGTTCTTACAGTGTGAATACGCAAATCCCCAGCATCAGATCCTTAATGTACAATTTTGACACAATCAGATCACTGAAGTATGAAGTCCATGGATAAATAAACTCGTCATGTTTTCTGCCTACCTAATTTCTTGCTTCAGTAGTGTGAGTTCTATACAACAGTCTCATTAATACTTGGATCTGGGATTGTATCTTGCTTCAATTGAAGCCAATGGCAAAATTACTGTGGGAGCAAGACTGGGTCTGTAATTAAGTTAATAGGGTCGAGTGTTATTACATTGTTGAATTGGCACTCGATGCCATTAACATCAACCAAACAACAAAAAAAGAATCTTCAACGGTGACTAATGTAAGGCAATGTTAAATGCTGGGTTTAGAACACTTTATGGGGAAGTGATAAAGCAATTGAAAAATTAATCATAAGGGAAGATACTGGAATTTGAAATATAGTCAGAGAATCATTACAGTTCATTAATTTATGTGTAAATACTGATGTTTTCCAGTGGAATTATAAAATGTGAGTGAACTGAAGTGGCTGGTTTCGTTGAAGGCATTTTGCCATTATCATCAGATGGAATTTAATTTGTTTACAGTCTCAGCATTGGGCTGATCCGCATGGAAAAGTATTAATAAACAAGGGCTTTGACTCCTGTTTGTAAAGAACCAATTCCAGTTACCATGATAAAAGTGCTCAAGGAAGAGGTGGAAAAAGCTGACGATTTATTGATGTTTTGTTAGTTCACTAAAGTAATGGTTAGAAGTAACTACATAAATAACAGACCAGTAAGACTATGTCAGTGGGTTACACATGTCTTGACAGCTTTACTGGTAGACTGTGGCAGAGAGCAGAGTTGAATACTACATGCAAAAACATGGTTGGTTTGACACACACTGGGTATCTGCTGTAGGCTCGCATGCTGCTTACGTTCTGTCTCTTTGTGCGAGGAGCAACGTATACAGGAGGGAAGTGGGCTAAACCAGGAGTTATCAGTGCTACAGTGAGCAGACTGTATGCTGGGACAACCCACACTGCTGTCCCAGTATTGAAGTCCCGTAGAAGAAGGGACATGAACTCTGGAGGCTGTGGGGTTGTTAAGTGCAGCTTTGTGCCAGTGTTGGCCTGCAGATTGTGTTTGGGCATGCAGTTGAATTTTTACTGGTCCTTTGACAGTCATACTGATGAACTGTGCCAGTAGTCTACATTCATTTCAGGGAGGGGATGAGAGGGGCACAATGACCTAAAACAAAGCAACAACTTTTTTTCTGATTATTATTAGTATTAGTAATACTTTTCCTAGATTGTGGAGATGGGCAGGCACCAAAGTAGGATCATTTTGACCTTGAGACCATACGGAGAGACACAAAACCATATTTGTATCCTGATGCAGTCTTGTTCAAGACTAAAGATACTCTTTCTATATTGTGAAAATGAATGATTAGAATGTAAAAGGGGAAAAAAAGTTGTATTCAAACTGTGTGGGTGTAGTTTCATTCTTCTAAAAAAAGCACAGCTCCTACATTTATACATTTATAAATTACTTCTTTGCTGTTGCTACTGTTTCAAGTAAGTGTAGATGTTCCAAGGTACATGGCAGATAATATATAGAAAATAATGATGTATGCCTATTAGTATCCCATTTCTAAGAGAATCAATACTATTATTTGGATTTGAGCATAGTTCAGTAGTACTGCAGAAACACAGCAAGATCTCTGTATTGATAAGGCCCTGAAATTTACACAAAAGCTGGTTTGAACCCTTTTGACTTCAGTGAGAGTTGGCTGAGATGTATACTACGGGACAAGTAATGATTTCATGGGTATTTGGTACATGTTATACCGCTTCTTGCTGTGTGCCATAGAAGGTGTATGCATTTCCTCAGAAATGCAGTTGTTAATGATACAAGTGAATACAGTGATTGTAGTGTATCGAGACAATTACAGATCAATAGCTGTCCATTACCAATGCTATAGGATAATGAAATGAAATCCTAGTATTTTTCTTCTTTTAATGTTAAGTTATTTTGCAGAGACTGAATACTCTAGAAATGCCTCAAAAATCAGGTGGCCTTGTCTTTTTTTTTTTTTTTAATTTTTAAATAATGTGTTCAACAGTAATTCTTTTTTTAAATGTGTTGGGTTTCACTGGATTTAAAATGGTATGCATATTAGTTAAACCATTACATGGAGCAATGAAATGGACAGAATGGCTATACAGCTTCTTCAGCAAATCACATTATACTGAATATTTGGACAAACAGATGTTGCTTTGTTGTGGGGCTTATTTTAGTTTTTAAACCTGATCCAGCTCCCGTTTACCTTGACAGAAAACTCCTTTCGACTACAGTTTCATTTTTGGATCAGGATCTAACTATGTAATTGCCTGTACATTAGAGATACATTTCTTTTCTGCAAACATGGCAATTTATGTTGCTGCCTTTGCACTAAAATGTTAGACGCTGTCTTTGGCGTGCCTGGCTTCTAACTCTATTTTCCATTAAGGCTGTATTATCGAAGAGAAATAGTTACATGTCAGTAATTAACCACGGAATTTAGGAAATTCTACTTAGCTTTTCTATTAAATGTGTTAATTTTTCATGACAGAAGACTTGGCATGGTTTGATGGAACAGAACCCAGCTTGAAACCTGAGTCTTCATGACCCTGCTTAATTGTTGTTACATCACTCACTCCTTTTTGCCTTCTGGAAAAGACAAGAGACACTGGCAGAATACAATTCATTAATTCTTTTATAACTTTCCCGACTGATAATGTTAAAATTAGTTTCATTAGTCATTGTAAAGACATTCCCAATAAATAGAGACATTAATCTGAAGTGGCAGATTATTTTTTTTTTGTTACACAAACAAGTATCATTGCTGACTCGATAGTCAATTCTATAAAAGCACTTGGCATACTACATTTACCAGGAACATGACTGACTGTGGAAAAATGAGATATGTGGAAGCTGGATCTCAGATCAAGACCAAACGATCCTGTGAGAATAAACTATTTTTACACTAAGAGAAACTAAATAAAACATAGGGAAATTTAAATGCTAGGTTCAAATTTAATTATTAAAATGCCTGAACCTAAAAGTTAAGCTGGTTTTCTCTTGTTAATGGTAAGTTTTTTAGATGTAAACTTCTGCTTTAATGCATACACTTTTCTAAAGGTGCACATGGCTCCATGGTATTAAATTTCACTTTGATGTAATTTTCAAATTACATAATTTTTTACATGCTATTTTTCAAAGGCAAGTTATTAAATGTTACTTCTGTTATG
The DNA here is from genome assembly GCA_039720435.1 of Amazona ochrocephala. Classification (NCBI taxonomy): domain Eukaryota; kingdom Metazoa; phylum Chordata; class Aves; order Psittaciformes; family Psittacidae; genus Amazona; species Amazona ochrocephala. The sequence goes on along the minus strand of CM077909.1, from coordinate 36,821,714 downwards.
TATTCTTCAATCATGATTTTAAAGTTTTCTTTTTAATAGGCAATATTTTTAATAGTTAGATATTTGCCCAAATGATATGTATTTACTAGTTTGAATTTATATGATTGATTTGTAAGGCATTTTAAAATTCCAAGTGTGTGTGTGTATAAACATTTGTGTACGTAGATATATGTATATTTTAATAGGATTCAAACCCAATAATTAAATTCTTAATAGCTTTAATGGATAGTGGTGTTATTTTAAGACAATAGAGAGCACTTCAGCTTCTCTTAATCAGCTTATGTTATTTTTAATCCTTGAAGGACCCAAATAAATAGCATTTCTAAGTCATACACCACAGCTGTTTTCAGAAGAGATGCTTTAATGTGGAAGATACTTTCCAGTGCTGCCCATCAATGTGCCTGGTGTCCTTCAGTGTTAACTGCTGGAGATTTAGATTGGCCAGTGATATTATGGAAAGTTCTGTGACAACATTACTGTCAGATCAATATTCGAGTATTTTTTTACTTGATTTTTCCTTGGATCATGTTGCATTTCTTTTGTTTGTTTTGGAAGTGAATCTACTACCTAGGTATCATAAAGCTTAGAGTATTGGTTGGTTGAGTGTTGAGCTGTTTAATGTACCAAATGGTAGTCTAAGATCTTTATTGAACTCTGCTATTGCATGACCTGAACCAGCAATTCCTAAATTGTAATTAAATTCTCTATTTATTCCAGGTTTTTAAGAAGATCCCCATTGGATCTCCTACGAAAATTGGTTCTAGATACTTCTGTTTGAGAACATGAAAATAACAGAAGAATGTGTGTGGATTTAAAATTACTGTATTTAACAACTTACGCAGTGAGAAGTACTGGGGAAGTAGCTTGCTCTGTTGCTTTTTGTAGGTCTACTACAAATTGTTTCTGATGCAGCTGAGAAAAATGCAGACCCTTAAAAAGGAACACGGACCTGTTGACACAAGTAGCAATGTGGACAAAATCATAGTACTTAAGTCTTCTTTAGCAGAAGTGTCTGAAGAATTGTCTACAAATGAAGATATACTACTTACAGAAGCAAGTAGTGGAAAAAGTAAATCTTCAGCTTGCCGGAGGAAGCGAGAATTCATTCCAGATGAAAAGAAAGATGCTATGTATTGGGAGAAAAGGCGGAAAAACAATGAAGCTGCCAAAAGATCTCGTGAAAAACGACGGCTGAATGACCTTGTCTTAGAGAACAAACTAATTGCACTGGGAGAGGAGAATGCCACTTTGAAAGCGGAGCTGCTTTCATTGAAGCTGAAGTTTGGTTTAATTAGTTCTGCAGCATATGCCCAAGAGATACAGAAACTCAGTAGCTCAACCACTGTGTATTTCCAAGACTATCAGAGTTCCAAATCAAATATCAACTCATTTGTAGATGAGCACGAACCATCTATAGTTGGTAGCAGTTGTATTTCTGTCATTAAACATTCTCCTCAAAGCTCAATATCCGATGTGTCTGAAATACCATCCGTAGAGCATACTCAGCCAAGTCGTATACAGAGCAACTGCAGAAGTCCTGAAAATAAATTCCAAATTATAAAACAGGAGCCCATGGACTTAGAGAGAGAGCCAAGGGAGGATAGAGGTTCATACAAAGCATCCATATATCCAAGCTACATGGGAGCTACCTTTAACATGTACTCACATTCTCCTCCGCTCCTGCAAGTTAATAGGTCCTCCAGTAACTCCCCCAGAACATCTGAAACTGATGATGGTGTAGTTGGAAAATCATCTGATGGAGAAGACGAACAGCAGGTTCCTAAGGGTCCAATCCATTCCCCAGTTGAACATAAAAATGTTCATGCGACAGTTAAAGTTCCAGAAGTAAATTCTTCAGCTTTGCCTCACAAGCTTCGAATTAAAGCCAAAGCCATGCAAGTTAAAGTGGAAGCAATGGATAATGACTATGATACAACACGGAAGTTGTCATCCCCCATTGACATGTCCTCAAAACGACATTTTGAGCTTGAAAAACATGGTGCACAAAACTTGGTGCATTCTTCTCACACTCCTTTCTCAGTTCAGGTGACTAATATCCAAGACTGGTCACTTAAACCAGAACTCTGGCATCAGAAGGAACTCAATGTAAAAATCCAGAGTGGTTGCAAAACTGGAGTTGTTGAAATAAAAGACAATATCTACAATGTCTCTGAGTCAGAGAACCTGTATTTGAAGCAGGGCATAGCCAGCTTATCTGCAGAGGTTGCTTCGCTTAAAAGACTTATAACAACGCAACAAATCTCTGCATCAGACTCTGGTTAAGTTACTACTGAATAAAGGGTTACTGTTCTAAAGGATGTCATTTGCAGTAGATCAAAATGTTTTGTAGTATGCTGAATTTTCACTGGACTTGTGATGTCATTTCACTGTAATGTTCACATAAGGTCTGATTGGTGTCTTTTTGTGCACAAGTTATTATGAAGACTAGGTTGTGTTATGATCACTATGCCTTGTGTATAGTCAAGTAGCCTGTACAAAGGCTGTATATAGTGAACTTTATTTTCTTTTGTTCTTCTACTATAAAGCGTGCAAGTTGCCAGTTACAATAAAATATTGGTGACAAACACAGAACATCTACTCCAGTTCAGTTGATTTTATGAACGTGTAAATAAGTTGTTAATTAAAAACTGGCTTTTTCTTACACTGTGCTCAACTTCACTTACATGATTGGTTTTTACAGCCTAACAACCAAATTGCAATTTATGTGTGTAATCCTTCTGGCCACCTTTTTCCTTAACACATTTTTTTAGAACAGAATAGAAATAAAGTGGATATTTATAAATAAGACAGTACCAATTTATAGCCTTAGCCTTCTTTAACTTATTTATTAGTAAGTTAACCAAAACCCACACAAATTCAAACCCAGTAACTGGGTCAGTCTTGGATGCGACAGTATTGAATTTCCTGAATGGTTTATGGTGACCAGCCATTTTTTCAATATTGAAACTCGGTGTTTTAGGTGATATTAGTTAAGTTGGATATGTGTATCTGCAAAGTTTTCAGAGCCTTGCAGTGACAGAATTGGGCACCACCATCTCTGTTAAGGGGTGGCCTGTGTACACAAGAGATGCAGGCACAGGAGGAAGTACAGGCAGCGGCTGTGTGGGAGAGCCTGTACCTTTTACATGCATGGTTTTTTCCAGGGCAGATGGTGGGCTTCCTGCAGGAAACGAAGGAGGCTACTTAAGCTGTGAACCCTGAGCTCAGTGAGACAGTTGTAAGGGGCAGGCAGGAGCAGTAGCAGAGTGAGAGAAGATCTTCCACAATCTATCTTAGTTCCCGGTATGGGATATAATGCAGGGACACAAGCATGAAGTAAGTATTGCCATTGGTTTGGCCTTGGTTTCATGGCTTAGTTATCTGAACTGGAATACCCTGGCTCATTATGGGGCGTTTTGTGAAAACTCCTTAAATGTATAATAGAGACTACCTGAAGAGCTGCACAACTGAGATACGACCAGCCCCTTACAAATCATGCAGATGATAAGTTCTTCACTTGATGACTATACATGGCTGCACTGCTCTTGGTCTTTGAGAAGAGCCATGGAGAGTAGCATTGCAGCACAGATCTGTCCTTGGTGTGGCTTACCAAAGTCTTTAGTTTTAAACTTAAGAATAATTTATAAGTAGAGCGTATACTTGGCAGAGGTTCTTTACATGATAATCCCCCTTCTGTTAACATACTAATACATCAGACTAACTCGTAAGCTTTTTCCGAAAAGGCTTTTTATTGATTGCCATACTGTATAATAAGTGGAACCTTTCCATGGACTTGAAATGCTAAGAAAGAAAACAACATATAGGTATTGTTTTTTAAATTCATACTTGAGAGGAAGTTCGTCAATTCTTTGGGGATATGAAGAGGAGTCCGAGTCACTCCCAGTAGCTCTGAAGCTTGGTCCAGCAGTCAAGGCAACGGCAGGCCTCCCTGACGTGAGCAAGGCCAGGATCTGATCCTGCTCCTTTTTAGTAGCTGGTGGTGATGCACAGCCCTGTTTTGGAGGACCTTGGCACAGAAACCACTGGTACTTTCTGAGCTTTTTTGAGCCCTTCAACTGCTGTGCTGTATTTGTGGCATTCAGAGTTAATAAACTGTTATTCTTTTTTTCATGCCTTAATAATACAATAGACCCCATAGCTGGGTTCTGTATGTATTTGGTAATTAATATAGATGACATTTCAATGTTACTGAAAATAAGCTCAGGATTATTGCATGAAATGTAAAAATTTGCATTGAATGATGGGGATATGAGACATGAGGCAGTGATTGCTACTGTCTCCTTGCTTGCTAAGTATCTTCTCTAAGCAACAATAAAATTCTTTAAATATTTTGCTTATTATTTATCACATGTAATGTGTTCAAGGAGAGGACTTAAAACTCTCAGTGTTGCCATCTGTGTAAGCCTAGATCTGTTGGGTTTTTTTCCATTTCTTGTTAGAGTTGTTTGTCATAATGGAAGAATGTTGTCCTCTTTCTAGCTCATTATATATTTTGTGTATCTGTTTTGTGCAATTAATACTTAACAGTAATGATGTAGTTAATTTGTTGAAGGATGTCATTGCAAGAAAGTTATAGCATGGAGCTTAGGAGCACAATCAGATGTTATTTATACTCCCTTTATACCTTAGTGTTATGCTTCATTTGAAGAAAGAAATAAATAATTTGTCTTTTGTTCAAAACCAGATGTAATTAAACATGTTTTTCTATTATGTTCATCATCCTAATCCAGCGACAGGTGTTAGCTGCAGTTAATGACAAATCTTCCTGTGCAGAAGTTGCTGTTTCTGCAGCTAATAGTTGGTGTATCTTCCACAGACGATGTGAGGTGGCACAGTGTGGGAGTGTGGGTGATAGACGCCAAGCCCCATTCCTGGCTGCAGTTGTAAACTGGCCAGATGATAACCTCAGCTGCAGTAAATGCGGTATCAGTGGCCTGTTCACCCAGAGACCCTGGCCCTCCTCACCTATCTGTAGCTGGCTTCAGGACATGGTACTAGGAAAGATAGTCACACTGAGTGGGGGAGGGAGAGAAGTGGGACTGTATATGTGTAAGATGGGAGATCGGGAATTAGATGTTCATGCCCTTCCAGCCTGCCTTCCCTGCCCTGCAGGAAATAGTCAGCTTCCGTGAAAAGAATCGCCTTCGCTGGGCTCCTAGTCTCTCTCCTGGAGACTGGAGAACTGATCTGATCACAAAGTGGGTATCATATCCTCCGAAGTTATAAAAACTCTTGTAAGCTCGGTGATTAACTGACAAAACAACATAAAATATAAAGTCCTTGATCAGGGTAAGTGCTACTGAGCAGCAACTAAAGCATTGGTGTGTTATCAGCTTTGCTCTCAGACTAAAGCCAAAACACTGCGCCAGCATGATGGAAGAACAATACCCTGGCTGAAACTAGGAAACTATGCTGGACTTGTCTGGCTAGTCCTGAACGATGCCTGTGATATTTGTTAGTATGAAGGGCTCCATAGGGAGTTTTAAGAAAAGTCCATGGCAAATAACTGTTCGTTAGCCGGATAAGTTTTTTCCTAGTGCCATCAACCAGTGACTAATCAATGATGTGAAGTGTGTTTATCAGGTCCTCTTAAATCTGCCCAACTTTATTATGTGTAAACACAGTAATACGTCCCCATGTTCTATCATCACCTGGATTTTGGTAGGTACAAAGATTGGATGTAGATATGCCCTCACATATATTGATTCATTTTCTGAGTCCCCTCAACTTTCTGCTTTCAGTAAAATTTACATATGGTGTGGGGTATACTTAAATTTTTTTAATATTCTGTACAGCCAAATATCCCCTTGTTCATGCTGAAAATAGGCAGTGCACAATGAATTTAGCAGAAAACTTACAGAGAATACAATTAATATGGCCCTTATTAACACCATATTGTTTTAAAAATAATTTTACAGTTTGTTGCACAATAACAGCTTGGAAACTACAACAATTTTTGGTATTTATTGCATAAGAATGGGTAGCACATATTGTTCCATGACAGTGCCAAATCTAAAGTTAAAAATACTAGGCCAAATCCTAAGGCTTTTAACTCAGTGATAGATTCTGCTTTTCTTATGAAATGGACTTTCTATGTGTGCAGTAAGGGATTTATTCAAGATGAGTAACATTACCAAGACAAAATCTTTGCACTTCACTTACGGCACAGACTCCTACTGATTTTCCTATCTCTAATTCCCTTCTGACACAACAGTGATAGTGAGTCACTTTATTTATGCCACTGGAGTTCATGTACAAAAGAGATGGCAGCCAGATATTTAGCTATTGTTTATTCAATGGCAGCTTTAACAGGACTCGGTGAATTATAAGCAGAATCCCAGAGTAGAGGTATAGTGTTTATTTGCAAGAAAGAGAACATCAGAAGACATTTGGTTTTAGGATTCAAAAAAATACCAGGAATGCATCTACACTTTTTAGTATTTGAGCAGCTACTGCCTGTGTGCCAATGGCTCTGACTAATGTTATGGTAATTTCTCCTCCTTAAACACTGTGGAACTCCACAGGATTGCAAACAGAAATGCTTGGAAGAACCAAATGCAGGGCCTGCAACACTGCCTCAATCTTCTGTGGATTTTCATCTCCTGCATGCAAGCACCATTGCTGCTTATACTGCATTTGAGACAGATCTGATCTGAGAAAGCCTGCATCAGTCCAAAAGTTCTGGGAACATATATGGCCATCAAATACTACTGATATTCAGATAACATCATCAATTTTTCCTCCACTGTCTCATGTTCCCCCCACCAAATGGAGGCACAAATTAAAATGTCAGGCAGTTGTTACACTTTTCCATGCTATTCAGATTCTTGGATGTGCAAGAATCTGATGCCTCAAAGGGCATCAAAGTTAATAACTTACATATGTAAATAAAATCAATCAACCCTGGTGTCTCTATGTGCCAGATTGGCATTGTATTATGTCTACATTTTTGAGGCATAATTCTAGACATGTTTCTAACAATTTGGGCCTCTATATATAAATACACCAAGGACATATTGCATTGATTTCAATGCTATTTGTGTTATGCAGCCCTAAAAGCCAGGATATTAATGGTTTGTGTAACAATCAGAAAATACCAAGGCATAATACTGTATCACATAAAATAGCTGAAAAAATGATAAAATACGAGGGTCACTTTAGCAGAACACACTGTTCCTTTCGCTGGGCCTTGCTCCCATTACGGATTTGGAAATACTGGAGGAAGTTCAGAGGAGAACAAAAGTACAATAGCAAACTCTCAAGGAGTAATCCATGACTGAAAAGTAGACACTAAGCTAGAAGTCCACACCATACACGTCAGTAGCCAGTATATGTGCACAATATATTTAGTACCCATTCTCAAGTCTTGGTGACACATCTGTTTTTAAAAGGCTGCCACGGTGATGTAGAGAGCCGCATCAAGATGCAGAGAGCCCCTGGCTGGAAACATCTACCCTTCGATCAGCTGGAGAGAAGCTGTGCTGGAGCTGGGCAGCTGCTGTGATGGCCAGCTGATGGCCCTGTCCGGGTTCAGCAATCCTCCAAGACACCCTCCAGGCTCACAGACGTAGTGGTGGCCTCTTCTTGGCTGGAGGGGCCTCTTGGCTGCAGGTCTTCCTTTTAGGGGGTCGGTGCCGCCTCCCAGTGGAGCGCTGCCTGTGCCCGCTGCGAGTGGAGGGCCCGGGCATGGCCTCCTCTGGCTGCTGCTGGGGCTCTTCTTGCTCCTCAGGGGTGGCACTGGGAGCAGGGGGGTGGCTGCTGGGACCTCCACCAATGGCAGCAGATGAGGTACTGGGAAGGTCATCACTGATGGATCTCGCTGGGCTGCTGCAGGTCACTTGGCTGGGGTTGAGATGTCCTTGGGTGCCCTCCTGCACCCTGGCAGCACGGGCTCCCTGCCCGTCCAGGCGACGGCTGGCCTCTCTGCTGCCGAACAGCAAAGGGCCAAACATCTCCAGATCACGGTGATACCAGGACCGTAAGGTCTGGAAGGGCGCTAGCTGGACTTGAAAAGAACTCAGCCAGTTTGGGGTCCAGAAGCTGGCCATGGCATCCATTGGCACCACTTCTGCAGCCCGCCGTTGGGAGTTATGTGTTGCCGGGGGGCTGGCAGCTCTCCTCTCATGGTGGACAACGGCTGATGGTGCTACAGGTGGTGCGATGACATGCTCTACGTAGTCATCATCAGCCTGCACCGAGTGCAAGATGGACTGGATCTTCCTCTTACGGAGGGGGCACTCTGGCTTTCTCTCAGCCCACTGCAGGATGCACTGGTAACAAAACTGATGGAGACATGGCATCACATAGCTGATATCATCCCAGCTGCCCAGGCAGATGGGGCAGCCATCCTCCACTGCCATGGCCATGGTCTCCACCGGCTGAAGTGGGCTGGAGGGAGCTGGTGATATTGAACTGCTCCCTGCCTCCAGTGCTGCAGCAGCAGGTGTTGTGCTAGGAAGAGAAGAGAGGCCACGGTCATTGGCTGGGCTGGGAAGGAGGGAAGAAATGCCCAGGTTCTTAAAGAAGGAAACCCTCCCATCTCCCCAGGGTGAGGTGTCCCTGCACAGCTCACCTCTGGTGCCACAAGTTCAACTCTGGGGTGTTCCGGCTGCCTGAAACTGGAAGGGCCAGGGAAAATCCTTCAATGGCTCTGGAGCCGAGCACTGAGAGCTGCAAAGAACAGAGCACAACTCCAGGACTAAATTGCTGCTCAGCATGCCAAGACTCGCAAGGATGCTCAGCTGCTAGCGTGAGCTACCAAGTCTCTGGCTGGGAGGCTTGGCACCCACTTACAAGCAGTGGGGACGTCTGGTCGCAATCCATCGCTAGGTGACATTGTAGCCCATCCCTTGGAAACATCTCAGTCCATTCCCTGGTGACAACAGAACCCATTGCTTGAAGTCTCAGAACCCATTGCTTGGGAATGTCACTGGCCATTGCTCAGGGCTGTCACAACATCCATCCAACCCCATGTATCTGGGTTACCGCAGCACCAAGGCCTACTTCTTACCCCCTTGTCTCCTGTGCTAAGAATTGGTGTTTCATGCCAGACAGTGCAGGGGGGTGTGGCTGGGGATGGTTCAGCATGGAGCAGAGAAGGTGTTGGGGCACCTCAGACCATATTCTGGTCTCTACGGCTTAGGCATCAAAGCACTGGGGACAGGGTTTGCCCAGCACTGCCTGGTGGGAGGGTGAGAGATAATGGCAACTCCTGAAACAAGAGAGGTTCAGGCTGGATATAAGGAATAAAGATCAAAATCCATGTGAGAAAAACGAAGCACAGGAGTGGGTTGTCCAGAGATGTTGTGGCATCCCTAAGCTGGGAGGTTTTCAAGAGATGAGGAGCCACAGTGAAAAGCATAAGTGTCACAAGTCTGTGAACAGATGCTTGCTGCCTAGGGTGCAGTGTTCCTGCCCAGCTCACCTCTATCACAGGGTATCATAGGCCAGTTCTACTTGGAAAGGACAAACATCTTTAGTTCAACTTCCTGACCACTCCAGGGCTGTCAAAAAGTTGAAGTCTGCTATGAAGAGTGTTGTCTGAATGCCCCTTTTGAAGGCACTGATGGGCATGCGGCATCAAGCACCTCTCTAGGACACCGGTTCCAGTGTCTGACCAAATTCACAGAATCATAGAATAATTAGGGTTGGAAAGGACCTTAAGATCATCGAGTTCCAACCTCCATGCCATGGGCAGGGATGCCTCCCACTAAAATATGCTATCCAAGGCTATGTACAACCACGCCTTGAACGCCGCCAGGGATGGAGCATTCACAACTTCCCTGGGCAACCCATTCCAGGGCCTTACCACCCTTACAGTAAAGAATTTCTTCCTCAGATCCAATCTAAACTTCCCCTGTTTAAGTTTAAACCCATTACCCCTTGTCCTCTCACCACAGTCCCTAATGAAGAGTCCCTCCCCAGCATCCCTATAGGCCCCCTTCAGGTATTGGAAGGCTGCTATGAGGTCTCCACGCAGCCTTCTCTTCTCCAGGATGAACAGCCCCAACTTTCTCAGCCTATCTTCATACGGGAGGTGCTCCAGCCCCCTGATCATCCTCGTGGCCCTCCTCTGCACTTGTTCTAACAGTTCCATGTCCTTTTTATGTTGAGGACACCAGAACTGCACACAATACTCCAAGTGAGGTCTCACGAGAGCAGAGTAGAGGGGCAGGATCACCTCCCTCGACCTGCTGGTCACACTCCTTTTGATGCAGCCCAGGATACGGTTGGCTTTCTGGGCTGCGAGTGCACACTGCCGGCTCGTGTTCGTTTTTTCATCGACCAACACCCCCAAGTCCTTCTCCACAGGGCTGCTCTGAATCTCTTCTCTGCCCAACCTGGAGCTGTGCCTGGCATTGCTCTGACCCAGGTGTAGGACCTTGCACTTGGCATGGTTAAACTTCATCAGGTTGGCATCAGCCCACCTCACAAGCGTGTCAAGGTCCCTCTGGATGGCATTCCTTCCCTCCAACTTATCAACCGAACCACACAGCTTGGTGTCATCGGCAAACTTGCTGAGGGCGCACTCAATCCCACTGTCCATGTCACCCACAAAGATGTTGAGCAAGACCGGTCCCAATACCGATCCCTGAGGGACACCACTTGTTACTGGTCTCCAGCTGGACATTAAGCCATTGACCACAACTCTTTGCATGCAGCCATCCAGCCAGTTCTTTATCCACCGAGTGGTCCATCTATCAAGTTGATGTCTCTCCAACTTAGAGAGAAGGATGTCATGTGGGACAGGGTTGAACACTTTGTACAAGTCCATGTAGATGACACCAACTGCTCTACCCCTGTTCCTCAGTTCCATAGCTCCATCACAGAAGGCCACCAGATTGGTCAGGCAGGATTTCCCCTTAGTGAAGCCATGCTGGCTGTCACCAACCACCTTGTTGTTTTTCATGTGCCTCAGCATGCCTTCCAGGAGAATCTGCTCCAAGATTTTGCCAGGCACAGAGGCGAGGCTGACTGGTCTGTAGTTTCCCTGCTCATCCATTCTTGGTAAGGAAATGCTTCCTAATGTTAACAGGCCAGTTCTTCCCCCAGGTCAGTCTGCGCATGCTCATCCCACAGCTGAACAGCTTGTCATGAAGGATGCTGTGTGGAACAGTATCAAAAGACTCACTAAAATGCAGAAAAGCCACATCCACTGCCTTCCCTTCACCCACTGGACCAGTGACCTTATCACAGAAGCACCTCAGACTAGTGAGACACAGCTTTCCTTCGTGAACCCATGCTAACTGGGACTGATGATGATATTACCCCTCAAATACTGTTCAGAAGTACCTAGTAGGATCTTCTCCATCATTTTTCCACATACTGAGGTTCGCCTATGAAGTCTGTAGTTTCCTGTGTCTTCCTCATACCTTTCCTATAAATTGGAATAATAGTCACTGGCTTACAGTCAGTGGGGACCTCCACAGACCTTTGGTAGATGATTGAAAGGGGCCCTGCCCTGACATCCGCTACCTCCTTCAATGCGCTGGGATTAACCCCACCAAGGACCCGTGGATTTAGGAACATTCAGCTAATACAACTGGCCCCTTACAATTTCCATTTCCACAAATGGAAAGCTGCTATTCCCACAGTTGTGGTCCTCCAACTCAAAGGACCAGACAGCCGAAGGTCTATCATTAATATAAAGGACTGAGACAAAAAAAAGCACTGTGTGCCTCTGCTTTTTTTGCATCCTTATTTGCCAGGGGACCATCTTCAGGAAGTATGAGTCCAGTGTTTTCCTTGGACCTCCGCTTGCTATTGACATGAATAATAAAATCTTTTCTTGCTTTCTGGCACAAGAGCCAGTTTTAACTCTAGATGAGCTTTGGCCTTTTGTGTCATCTCCCTGAACTCATGAACCAGAACTCAGTAATCTCCCTCTGAAGCCTGGATCATCAAATCTCTTTTTCCTCCTGAGTCCCAAGAGGAATTCCATGTTGAGCCAAGCTGGTCTTCTGCCTTGCTTGATTGACTTAAGACACAATGGGATGGACTGCTCCTGGCTTTGAAACAGTGGCTCTTCAAGACTGACCAGCACTTGTGAGCCCCTAAGCCCTCAAAAGCAAATTGACTGGGGACACTGTGAAGCAGCTCCCTGAGCAGCTTTAAGTTTGCCCTCTTGAAATACAGCATAGCAACTGTGGTGAACTTTTTTCTCGTGACAGTGAAAGTTTTAAACTATTTCGTGATCACCGTGGCCAAGACAACCTCTACTGTCACATCTCCCATGAGTCCTATCTGTTCACAAATTACAAGTTTAGGAGGGCACCCATCCTAGTTGGCTTACTGACTACTTTTGACAGTAAATTGTCTTCAACCAACTCCAGGAATTTCCTGGACTTGCTCATCACAGTAGTATGGTATTACCATGGGAAGCTGAAATCTTCCGTAGGGACAAGGGCTAGCAATCTGGAGGTTTCTCTTACTTGCCTATAGGATAAACCATCAGTGCTTAGTGTTTACAGGTACGGAAGTGAGGTACAGTCTTTTGGTTTATGCAATAATCTACCTCAATTTCTGGATCAACAAAAAATTTAATTTTAAATCCTAGCAACACAGTGAGAAATACTTGGAAATGAAAAAGCATGTCTTGTACCTGGGTGTCCACTATGGAAATTTCTATGTCTATACTGGGTCCCTGGTATGTAGTTCATGTAATAGCTAGGCACTAGTCTCTTCAGGTATGGAAAAAAATCAAAGTCTGCCCTGTAGATGACATGCAGAGGGAACAATAATTCATCTGCTGTCTGCATTCTTTATAAACAACTCTGTTTTGTCAGAAGATTGTCGTTTTTCTGAAGAAGTGCAAAATTATGGTTGAGAAGGAAACTGACTTCCCTACCTAAAAAAAAAATGCTACAAACTCCTCACTTTAATGTATTATGATCATGCTTGATGTGATAAACAGATAAGTAGCATGTCAGATTGTACAAAGTCAGCTAGCTCTCAGAAGATTACGAATAGGAAATGATATAATAGAATCATAGAATAGTTAGGGTTGGAAAGGACCTCAAGATCATCGAGTTCCAACCCCCCTGCCATGGGCAGGGACACCTCCCACTAAAACATGCCACCCCAGGCTCTGTCCAACCCCACCTTGAATGCCGCCAGGGATGAAGCATTCACAACTTCCCTGGGCAACCCATTCCAGGGCCTCACCACCCTCACAGTAAAGAATTTCTTCCTCATATCCAATCTAAACTTCCCCTGTTTAAGTTCGAACCCGTTACCCCTTGTCCTCTCACTACAGTCCCTAATGAAGAGTCCCTCCCCAGCATCCCTATAGCCCCCCCTTCAGATACTGGAAGGCTGCTATGAGGTCTCCACGCAGCCTTCTCTTCTCCAGGATGAACAGCCCCAACTTTCTCAGCCTATCTTCATACGGGAGGTGCTCCAGCCCCCTGATCATCCTCGTGGCCCTCCTCTGCACTTGTTCTAACAGTTCCATGTCCTTTTTACGTTGAGGACACCAGAACTGCACACAATACTCCAAGTGAGGTCTAACAAGAGCAGAGTAAAGGGGCAGGATCACCTCCCTCGACCTGCTGGTCACACTCCTTTTGATGCAGCCCAGGATACGGTTGGCTTTCTGGGCTGCGAGTGCACACTGCCGGCTCATGTTCATTTTTTCATTGACCAATACCCCCAAGTCCTTCTCCGCAGGGCTGCTCTGAATCTCTTCCCTGCCCAACCTGGAGCTGTGCCTGGGATTGCTCCGACCCAGGTGTAGGACCTTGCACTTGTCATGGTTAAACTTCATCAGGTTGGCACCAGCCCACCTCACAAGCATATAATGAATTTGAGCAGTAAGAAAAGCCTGATAGCCTCCTGCAGCCATTTTATCACTATCGATTACAATCAGTCCATGTGACTTTGCTAATCTGATGCTTACACTCGCTTGCTTTCATGAAAGTCTGCAGTGTTTGTTCATGTTTTCTTTTTCTTCTGATAATCCTGCTTACACTAAACTCATGCAAGAATGCTCCTTAACGAAGACAGTCTTTCTGTTCACGTGTGCCTCAAGGGATTACAAAGACTCCATGACAGATTCCTCTCTCTACATCACACATTTATAATGCGGCTGGCAGCACACTTGTTTGCTAAAAGAGCATTGGAAGGTATCAAGATGACAATGGCCCAGAACAGATTGCTGCTCAACAGTGATTCCTGCATGTCCCCCAATTACTGAGTAAGATGATTTTCCCTCCTGTTGATTCCCACTGGTCAATCTCGGAAAGGTTCCTTCAGTACCAGCAGACATCTAGTTGAAGCTGTTTCTTTTTCCAGTCTATTGCAGTTAGCTCAGATTCCAGATGCTCAAATTTTCTATAAGTTGCTGAAGCTAACTCCTGAAATAAGGAAATAACGGGGTCATTAGTTCTATCTCATGAGCAGCCTTGGACTAGTATCTCAAATTAGCCAGTTCTCTTGACTTTGTCATTCTTGTTCAGTTTGAAATCTTTCTTTCTTTCGTTACCTGCATCTTTACTGTGTCTATCTGTATCTCTCAAAAAGCATTTATGGGTATCCAAGCATAAATGGGTAGTCCTAACTAAATTAAAAAAAAAAAAAAAAGAAAAAAAGAAAAAATTTAGAACTGAACCTAAAGAAACTTAACCTCCTTGTTTACCGCTGCCCTCCAGACTGTATCTCTCGATATCAGTCTGGATATTGTGGTGTTTCTTGTATAGACAGAATAATTTCCATCTGATTTTTTTTTTCCTGAATCCTGTATAGTGAAATAATTTCAGCTCTACTATGCTACTGTGGCCTTAGTTTGGCATAAATTTTCTGGCAACATTGTTTCTTTTCATATATTTACATCAGATGAAGGAAACAGTATCCAGCCTTCAACAAGGATCTCATTTGGTTATGGCAGGATCTTTTTGTGCAATGTAATAGAGGTGCTGGCAATGGAGAGAATGTAAAAAGGCAAAGCAACAACAGTGAATTCTTCATCATGTAACTGTGGTTTGATAGCTCAGGCCATAGTTGTTAGTTATTATACAAGTCTTTCTTGTACAACAAACATGCTACAATAACTAGCTTTCAGCATTATTTTCTTGGATTGTCTGCCTCAGCTTTGTTAATATTTTCTGCACCATCTCTGAAAATGCTTGGCTCCCAAAACTAGTTAATTACACTGTAGTTACTTCATAGAAAAAGACCTTTTTGTTGTCACTTGAATCCTTTAGAACAGGAAGCAAATGTGCTCCTTAGAGAGGTTCTCAAGGGTTGGGACAGAAGAAGATTTAGTTGGATTTTTTTTTAAAGACTACATATATGCACCTCTTTTCCCCACTGTCTTTCCAAGTACCCTTGATTCAGCTGAAGCCACAGTCCTAAAATATCCGAAGAGCAGCATATGCCTGCACATGGCAAAATGGTGATTTTCCTGAACTGCAGGAGATTGCCTCATTAGAATTTCAATCAGGATCATTTGCGGTTATTAAAGCATTTAGGTAAAGGAAAGAAGAAATAAAACTACAGTTGCCAGTAACTTTTATTTAAATTCAAGGATGACAACAAGTCAGAGGGCAATCTGCAACTCAGTAAAAAGATTCCCAAATCTGAGATATGAAAAGAAGGACAGGTTATTGGAATATAAAATGTTCTTCTTGGAAATGATACGGTATGTGTTTGCTTGTCTGTCTATTTATAACATGAAATATGACCCAAGCACATTTTTCCTGTGCAGCATATGAGGCGTTGCATGGGTTTTGAATACATATGTAATGGTGAAATACACTCAAATGGTGAAAAACACTCAAATGCTGTCATGAACTGACCCAGTTTTCTCTCAAAACATGTCAAAACCCCTCAGGAAACAGTACTCATAATTAATAAACAGGTTTGTATAACAGGTTTTAAAACTCAGTTGAAAAGAAAATGTTTTGCTCATGGTGCTGAGTAATTTTTGTGGCACTGAAAGTGCATTTCTGTAGCACTCCAAGCTATTTTTTTTCAGTTTGTGGCAGAAGACTGCATCTGTTCAAAGCTTCTGCTAAATTTATGCCTTAGAACATTTCTGAAGCATTCACTAGAGAAATGGGAGCTCTTCTGTTCTTGTCTGTAACCATTTTACCACTCAAAGGTTATGGGAAAGAACATTAAAATGGGGTAAAGAGCAAAGAATATGCAATGAAATCAAAAGAATTTCTCTCAGTGTAGCTGATAAGTACAGCATCAGGCACAAAGTTAAGTAAACATACAGTCATGAAAAAAAAATCCAGTGCTGGGGGAAAGACTCCTTTGGTTCTTCTTATATGAAGAACTGCTGTATGGCAAGACTAATTCTCACAAGAACTTTGTTGCAAATTTTGCACTCAACACTTGGAGCTTATCCTGTTGAGCAGAAAGTGCAACCACATGCAACATGAGAGAAACATTTCAGTTTGTATGACAAATGTCGCTAGAAAATGGGCTTTGCTTTTAATTGTAAACACATCACGAGAAACTACTTTTTGATCATTTGCCAAATATTGCACAAGTATTTAGACTAATAAATAGACTTCTATAACAGGAAGTGTACTGTATATTTTATGTGTTCCCACAATTTTTAAGAGAAAGTCTCATCCCTTCTGTTTCACAGATGTTTCTAAAGAAAACTATATAAAATAGCATATATTATTATCGAAAAAACATTCTAATCGCTAGCTAAAGATTTAGGGAACATTAACAGTACATTATAAACACAATTATATTTTAATTAGAGGATTTTGCTCACTGATTAGTCTTTCAGACCTCAGGTTAAAGTCATGCCTTACTGAATAATATATGATTTATAGTTAAGAAAATAATCACAGGGTCTATTATCTCATTATTTGCATTGTGTAAATTACAAAGTAAGGCACATTCCAGCTGTTAGGAAAACCAACTGGTATAGTTTCCTACAACATTATTAAACCGTGTGGATCAGACCTATGAATGCACAATGTTCCCAATATTTTGTCTCTTGCTGCTGCTACCAAAGCTGCGATGTGCATCAAGATCTAAGAGCTTTGTTTGTTAAACTTAGCAGCGAACTCTCTCTTCTGTATCCAAAATGTTGCAGGAAGGAAGCAAGCCCAAACAACATTGACGCCTTTTAGGAGGGGCAAAAGCTCTGCTAGCAATGTTCCCTCATCATCCTGCTTGAAGGACTGATAGCATGGAACAAGCAAAAATAGTTCCAAACAGGAAAAGAATATTTCTACTTCTAACCCTCCAAATAAACTGAAGGGGAGTGGTGTACATGTTAGATCAAGGAATGAATGATTATCTTTATTTGGGTTTTCACAGGAAAAAGATGTTCTGTGGAACAGAGGTAACTTCAACTGAATTCAGCAGAAATTTGGTGTGACTCTGGGGAAGGTACAGAACAGTTCACAGACTGCTCAGCAGGTTCTTGCAATGAGTCAGTAATAACACTTTGATGGACACAGCCAAGTACGCAAATAGTGAAAGATTCTTCAAAATTGGTTTCTAACCAATGAGTCTGAGAATGTTGAGAGTGCAAAGTGGGCCAGAGTGACCATGACATGAGAGCTTTTAAAAAGAGATCATTTTTAAAAAGAGATGGAGCAGTGCAAAAGAAAACCCACAGGCTGAAAAAATGGAGAAATCAGGAAGACAAGACAAAAACCTAGGTGCTTTAGAAGTAGCAATGAAGTGATACTAAGGACACAAAGTAGGGGAATGTAGGAAGGGAGCAATTTGCTTAATGATGGGTTTCACTGGCATCAAACATAAGCCAATATACAGACGGTAGAAACCAGGTTCAGTTACGTAAGCACGGATGAAGGTCTGAGGTAAAAGATGCACTAGATACAACAACAGCAACAAGAAGCATATATGCACACCAGCACTGTAAGGCTGAGAAAGGAATTGCTGCTCTGCTACAGGAGAGAAAGGAGAAACAAAGCATAGATAATGCACGCAAAATGTAAAGGTTTAGTATTTTTGGATTAGCATTCTCTAACAAAGTCAATGCAAGCATGTGGCCAAGATAGTACCTGTAAAAGACAGCATAAAAATACTTCAGTGAGCGGAATGCTTTCAAATTTGCTGAGAACAAAAGAGTTTCAACTTTGGATTCTAAATTCAAAGTAAGGATTTGTGAGATTCTTGCTTAAACAGCCTTCTGAAACTATCTCAGATATTGTAGTAGCTGTTCTTAAGAAATGGGAAAATTTCTCTGGGGATGCTCTGGGAATAAAAAGGAAATATATGGCTTCTTTTAAAAATGGAGGGAAAGAGAAAAATTATGGAACAATCTATTTGTAAATGCTTGGAAGTTAGAGAGGAAACAGGTGAGAACAAACAGGAGTTCACAATGAACACATTAAGCTATCTTACTCTACCAAAGGGGCACAGGCCAAGGAAAGAGACAGCATGTATCTTGACTACTGTAAGGGTCTTCTGTCTCACATAGCAGATGCATAGTCAGCTAGAGAAGTGTGATCAAGATGAAATTGCTAAAATGAGGATGCAAAGGCAGTAGTAGGACAATACCTGATGCTGAGTTGACAGTGTTCCATTGCTAAACAAAAGCTAGACCAAGTGGGATTTTGCAGTAGCCTGTGTCCAGTTTTGTGTGTTAAATATTTCCATTAAAACTATGAAAATGCAATAACGTATTTATTAAATCAGTAGATAATTTGGAGCTGAAAGAGACTGTCTGTAAAATGGAAGGCAGGTTTAAGATTCAAAATTATGTTGGCAAAATTGCAGAAAGCATATGCAAATGAATGGATGATATTCAACAGTAAATAAAAGATAACATTCAGACAAAAATGTTCAATCCCACAATTGCACGATGAGCAGCAGCTGACACGACAGACTCACTACAGACCTCCACGGGGGTGACCTGTGACTTGTGATAGACTATCAGTTGATCATGATGTCCAGTTACCATGCTGCTGGAAAAAAAAAAAAAAAACAAACAAACATATTGGGACATTTAAACAGGAGAATGGTTTACAATATGCAGATAGAAATTCTGCATTATTAGGGCTTTGGGTGCTTTCAGTTTCAAACACTAACTTCAAGAGGAATATGAAGCAAAATCCAGAATCATACTATCAGTTCTTACTAACAGAGGGCAAGGTGGATGTATTATTGTCTGGATTTCATTAGATGTTTTACTCTGATCCCCATCTCTATTCCATCAAATATTTTATTTATTGCAGCTTATCACTGCCATTACAAATAAAAGCTCACAAAGTGAAGTTTAATATAACCGGATGACACGTTTTCTTTTATGGAAAAAAGAACATGTAGCCATTATGATTCGCCCTGCATCTGACTTCAACCACTACTGAAAACTTAATTATGCATGAAAATAACAATACAAGAAAATGTCAGGTAGTAGTTTAGCTATCTTTGCTCATCAAATGCTTTTTGAATTATGGGTCTACTTCAGAAATATGTGCTTATTATAATCACACTTTTTTTTTTAAGGGACTAATTCACTTACAAATTATTTTCATTATCTTTTAGAATCACTATCACATCTTGACCTGTATCCAGTTCCTATCTAATTAAACACTTCATCACCTCATTTCCTTTAAAAAATTTCAAATTATTACTACTACTATTTTATTGTATAGCAGTAAAAATTATATTGGTAAGAAGACTCAATGCTGTCTTGAACAAGATTTAGCTCACTGGATCAAAATCTGCACACAGATCTAACTAGGAACTTCATTTAGTTCAAATAATGCTGGTAAACATTTCACACTTATAATGTGAAAAAGCTGTATAATCCAACAAAAATGTCTTTGAAACTTATTAGCCAGGCTGTAGGAGTAAAAAATGTGTGAATTTTGAAAAATGTAATTCTTAAGGAATTTGAAATTCCTTTGACTGGATGCTACATTTTTTTCCTGAGCCTTTTCTTTACTTTGATTTCAGACAACGAATCACGGACACTACAGTTTGAAAAATCCAGTTAAGTCACATCTACCATCACTGCAAAAGAACATGTTCTTCACTATTTTTCCAGGCTAATCTAAAAAAATGTCAGATTGTTGGATTTTTAGTAGCAGTAGTTCCTTTAATTATAGGAATTCCCTATTCTCATTAATATGAATCAATTCATTTTCCTTATCCAGTTTAAATACAAGTTTTCTCTTCCTAACTGTACCATGTACCACCATAAACTGATCTGCCATAGATTCAGTACCTTTACATTTCTTGCCATTTCTACATCTGTCACCGCTTTTCAGTTGCCTTACCTTTTGAGGAGCATGGCTTTCTCAGAGTGAGGAAATGAAATCTTCTAAAAATCAATCAGCTACAAATCCATAGCCACTTTCAAAAGGAGGAGACTGGAACTGCATTGTGTGTTTCTAGTAACAGAGCTTATGAAAGAATATATTTAATCTAGCAGAAAAGCTGAGGAGGCAGAAGAAATATTCAGAATTCTGATTAAATGAAACACAAAAACCTAAGGAAACACTTCATTTTTTCAGGACAATATAAAATCCCAGACATAATGTTGTTAAAAGGAATATATCCACTGTGTTCAGTTGTACCAGGATTTTACTGTGTTTATATTGAAACATATTCAATACTTTCAATTTTATCTGAAGACACTGTAGAGGTCTTCTATTACTTTGTCATAGAACAGAATGAAAAAAATATATCTTTTATGAATTGCCCCCAAATAATCCAATTGCCTGCTTTGATTAAAAACCCAAAATTGATATATTTACAGTGTTCTGTAGTAAAAATTTTCAATGTACATAAAAACTGGATATGTATTTTCTGTTTAGACAGTTAAAAGATAGTCTTCTTTTTTTTTTCCCCCCTAAAAAATTGTTTTATTGCTTGTCTGCCAAGTCCTGTAAAAAGTAATTTTCTTCGGAAATCTTTGGAACCTCCTCAGTGTATAAAATAAAATAATTCAGTAGCATTATAGCATAACAAACAATATGCCCAGCAACATCCAGGCATAACTGGGGGATTGAATGTGAGCACGCTAGGAAACCATTTAAGGGAAAAAAGTATTAGCAAATGCATGTCATTTTGCTTGTGTAATTTGTCATTAAGAGACAAATATGTAGGGCAGAGGTGAATGTTTAATTTTACAGAAAGTTCTTTTCTGTATTATTAGCACTCACTAGAAGGGAGAACTGCAGGTCCTACAAGCTCTTTCGGAATTTTCCTGCAAGAGGATGAAAAAGTATCCATTCCTTTGCAGCAACAGCCTTGCAAGGGTATTGGGAGTTGTTGAAATTAGATGGCATTTACTTCTTTCAATTTGACCCCATGGAAACCTTGCTACCTATGATTCCTGTACACAAGGTTTTCTTAGAGATGCAGACTAAGGGAGACAACAAGGTCACCACAAGCTCCCTGAGTCATTTATGACTGAAAAGCCCAGCATTGCAGAGAATTAATTGATCTTGCACCTTATCACTTGAAACTTTCATGGGGTGAGTTTGAACACCACAAATCAAGAGTCTGAGTAAGTTTCCTAATTCTTTTCCCTCCATCCTTGATGTCTCCCATACGGACAGCTATGCCGCCTGAAAGAAAAAGATTTTTTCACATTTATTTTTAAGCTCTCGCAAACGAGATTCTTTCCATGTGAGGAAATGACCTGATCATACAATGATATTAACATTATTTTTGAGAATCTTGCTCAACTTCATGATTAACTTGTTACTTCAGAGAAGCTCATTGCTCCACCATGGGCAAATAAAGCAGCAGCGTATAAGGACAGTTCTTTGGTTCGATTGTTACAGTCACTGTACACAAAATATAGCATTAAAAGTGGTTTCAAACACAGTAGAAAAAAAATCAAAACATTTTTCAATGGATTTAACTCTTGCTACAACACTGCTTCAATATTACCATATGGAACCACTTCTATCCAGATATTTCATCCTGTCCTTTCAAGTTTCATGTTTTCATTTCTAAACTGCAGGCCCTCCAAGATGGAAACCACCGCAACTTAGCCAGTTTGCAGGACTTTGACAGAAAGTTGGAAAGTTAGCAAAAGGCACATCCTTGGCATTCTAGTGATGTCACTGACAAAGTCTAGCTCTCTGTAACAAGACACAGAGATGATACATAAGGCCAGCTGGCATATCTTTCATGACAATTAATTTCCTTCAAGGCCAACCTTAGAAATGGCTGGGCCATTCCAGGTTAAATTTAGCCAAAGCCTTAGGCGGGCATTCAGTGTGGCAAATCTTAGTCTGAATGGCTACATTACATTGGAAACTGCTTTATGATGTGGGCAGGTGGACAAATGTAAGTGGCTCCTACTATAATATGAAATAGCTTTCTGCTTTTGCCCTTCACATGCAGAAAAAAAACAGTGGGTCTGGATGAACAGCTATGTGCCAAAGCAAGATTTCAAGTAGTTAAATATCTCTGATCTATTGCGCAACTCACAAGCGTGTATTGAACTGCTTGTAAATTTAATGAATTGCTGACTGAAGAAGTTTATGCCTGGCTTCCAATTAGATACTACAAGCTAAGTTCAGGTAGAATAAACTCTGCCTCAGTATGAAGATGGAATATGTTAGCTATAAGCAACCTCCCAATGCCAAACTCTGTAACACTGACAACACCTTTTTTTCCATTTTCCTTGTAACATCTTAGCTCAATTCACTTCTTTTCTGAAATGAGTGTGACTTTTCCATTTATTCCAATGGGTTTTGGATTGGGGTCTTAGATGTGCAGCTGTGGTGAATACAGGGTAAGCATTCCAATACCGCACAAAATGAGTAACAGGAAGTGGTTATAAATTCATCTTGTACAAGAATCTAACCCAGAAGACAGAACAGAAGAGGATACCTATTCCTTTTTCCTAGATCTCTCAGGTCATATGTAAATGGTGGTTCTCTACCTATCTGGGTCTAGTTGCATGTTCCAACTATCTCCTGGTTCCAAAGTTAGGCAAGATCTGGGCATATTTGTCCCTCTATTAGAAAGGAGACAGAACAGAAAGAGTCTGGAGTATACTTCACCTGCATCTTCTATGAGGTCCACCTGCATGATGCATCTTCAGTGTAAGCACTTGCGGCCTCTGCTACTCTGCCCAGTGTATTCATCAGTTTTCTCAGGCATAAAAGGGGAATTTTACTGCTAAATTCTTCAAAAAGTGAGCTGGGTGTCATGATACAGAGCATTTCAACATCCAACTTTCAGGACACCTAGTTGCTCTGCTGGGTTCTAAAGGCTTTTGGAACTTACATACCCAAGAGAAAAGCTGGATGCTTCAGAGCAGGATATCCAAAAAGCAATGTGAGCGGCAAACAATCAAAGCTAGCCAGTTGGGAAATACTGAGGCAAACAAGGTATTTTTTAAATTTTATCCTATTCATAAGGCTTCTTAGTCCTGTAATTATGAAATAAATTGCTTTGCCACTTACTGGGATATTTATAACACATATTTCAAAGGTTGCAGCACCTCCTTTATATCTTTTTTTCCCCAAAAAATTGCTCTCTCTTCAAACTCTTATAATTAATCTGTTTTTTACCTTTGTTGCTAATTTTCTATTAATAACAATGTAACAGTTGCTTGCATTCTATATTGGGAATGGAAAAGTAGCTCAGTCGGTGCCACCAAGCATCCTGTAAGTGCATTTTTTCTCCAAAACATGCTCTGACAAGTCTGTCAGACCACATAATAAAGCCAGTAAGAAGTTTTCAGTCAGTCCATGACATCAAAGTCTTAGTTACAGTAAAAATTACTAAAGAGATGCAAAATCTGATCTCAGAGAAATGTCACTTTGCATGTAAAAATTAATTTGCATAAACCTGTAAATGGTACTTCAATTGATTTTCCCAGTAATTAATAAAGATTATATGTACCATCTCTTAATTAAAGCTTATTTACTTTCTTATTCTTTTCATTAAGAAAACCCACCTCCCTTCACTTCTTGTTTACAATCGTGGCTATTTTGTAAATTTGTTTTGGCATATATTACAGTTCCAGGTGTGAAAGTTTAGAAAGCTAAGGTTTATGACACACTTACAAATGTTTTTTATCTATTTCTAGAAACATCGCTCTGTATTTGAAAGAGAAAATTTTAAAAGGGAATTTTCCTCCAGCAGAATTAAATAATAAATCGCCTTACTCTTCGTATATCCCTGTGCACTTTCTAATTTCAGCTTGTTACCTAAGCTTTGCTATTTGAACAATGGTTTTCTTCTTGTCTAGCCACACTCTCTTTTTATATTTGATCCTGTCATGAGGTTCTAACTAAATTTGTGACATCAGCAATTTCCATGGCAAAAGACGGACGCTTTAAACATAGGATTATGATGAATTCAGCACATGATAAATTAAAAGGAAAACAAGACTATGAGCAAGTAAGATTTTATTAGAGTACAACTGTGTTCTGCTAAAAGGGTG
This sequence comes from Amazona ochrocephala, assembly GCA_039720435.1. Lineage (NCBI taxonomy): Eukaryota > Metazoa > Chordata > Aves > Psittaciformes > Psittacidae > Amazona > Amazona ochrocephala. The sequence goes on along the minus strand of CM077909.1, from coordinate 36,797,332 downwards.
GAGAAAGGAATAAAAATACTGAATACACTTCCATTTTTAACATTACAGCTCTGTGTTATGGTCCATACATTGTGGTTATTTATTTCAGATGTTCACAATATTTGATGTAACATCTGTGGCACTCAGACACTGCCAGAAGTTTCAGACATATTCATTAAGTTTTTTCTTACTTATCTAATGTAAGACACAGTGGGTTTTCACGACTACTTACAGTTGTAAATAAGCTCAGTAGAGGTAGCAGGTTCTCATCACCTCTGAAAAATCATAGAATAGAATAGAATCATAGAATAGAATAGTATGGGTTGGAAAGGACCTCAAGATCATCGAGTTCCAACCCCCCTGCCATGGGCAGGGACACCTCCCACTAAACCATGCCATCCAAGGCTATGTCCAACCCCACCTTGAATGCCGCCAGGGATGAAGCATTCGCAACCTCCCTGGGCAACCCATTCCAGGGCCTCACCACCCTCACAGTAAAGAATTTCTTCCTCATATCCAATCTAAACCTCCCCTGTTTAAGTTTAAACCCATTACCCCTTGTCCTCTCACCACAGCCCCTAATGAAGAGTCCCTCCCCAGTATCCCTATAGGCCCCCTTCAGGTATTGGAAGGCTGCTATGAGGTCTCCACACAGCCTTCTCTTCTCCAGGCTGAACAGCCCCAATTTTCTCAGCCTATCTTCATACGGGAGGTGCTCCAGTCCCCTGATCATCCTCGTGGCCCTCCTCTGCACTTGTTCTAACAGTTCCATGTCCTTTTTATGTTGAGGACACCAGAACTGCACACAATACTCCGAGTGAGGTCTCACGAGAGCAGAGTAAAGGGGCAGGAGCACCTCCCTCAACCTGCTGGTCACACTCCTTTTGATGCTTAAAACATATCAGGTTGAGCTCTGAAAAACAGGAACACAGGCAACGACTAGGAAGTATGGCTGTATATTGACGCGTCTTAGTAAGTTTATATTAAGAAATGACATAGGTTTAACATATGAAGAGAGTAAAACTACTTTTTTTAAAAATATTTTGAATGCAGCACAAGTTTTGTCATGAAAAAAAAATAAAATCCTGTTTTCTTTAAATGACATTCCCTTTCACCGAAATCTGTTGCTATTAAGTGACTTGAGCATAATGCAAGCATACACACGGATGTAGATTTCTGTTGGGTCAGATTCCTACTCCCCATTTTCCAGGCTAAAGAGCTACTGGTTGCATTAGAAATTTTACTAAAAATCTCATTCCAGAGTCAAAGCAGTGACATACCCTCAGATGTTTCATGCCGTTTCTGCCCCATCCTAGGCTGCGCTGCTGAACTGAAGCTATACTAACAAGGCTCACATAATAGGAACCAGATGCTGTGGTGATATCAAGACTACAAAAGCTTTACAGTATTGTATGCTCCTGTGAAGTGGCTACTGGAAGGATTGTCAATTTTAGTCCTGCTCTGCTAAAGATGCGTGAATTCAAAGAATTACAGCATGCCTCCCTTAAGCTTTCCTAACAGAGGGTGCAGGATGAGGGAGGAGAAAGATGCCACAGGTATTCTGCATCTCTGTTGCAAAAAATGTAAATCCTAGTTACACTGGTGTGTTCAAATAGAAAAAAAGATTATGACAAAACCATTTTAACAAAACACAGAATCCCTATTTTATGTAGATTAGACTAATACATGGATTAAGAGTAACATAAAGAACTGTCCCAATATACCCAATTGTATTAAATGTGTATTCCAGCGCTCAGTTTACTAGCCCTCCTGAACACCTTGGGAATTTCTTTCATTAAGCAATTTTAAAATACTACTTCAGAACATGGAAGCATTCCATTCTTGTTCATATTTTTACTTCTTCCACTTATTGTTAACTGCCTATACCACAGGAAAATGGCATGTTTGAAAGACTTTGATGAACGAAACCATATACTTTTTATTTTTTTTTTTTTTCAGGTATGGTGTTGAAACAGCACAAACACTATAAAGTTGTGAAAGTTATGGGCCATTTCTGAAGTAGGCAACTGCAGGCAATATCAGCCTCACATTCTGGCTTGGAAACCTGGTTTAGATTTTTTTAAGTCTTCCACTTTACTGAAGTGCTTAGATACGTAAACCGTTTTTTTGCCAGTAGGGCTGAGGAGACACAATTCGCTGTGTTGCGCTTAGCAAGTAAAACATACTTCACAGGGCATAAGGTAACTGGAATGTACTTTCATCTTCCAGACAAAGTGACACACACAACGAGATACTATCAACGAGATACTATGTACAAAGAAATGTTAACCATGACTCTGAAGACAGGCTGATTTTTGTAGATAATTTTTCTTTAATTGATGCCTAATTTTCACAAATTGCAAGAACTGATTCCTAGATGAGATTCTAATTTTGAGAAGCTACAAAAACATGCCTTCAACGAATGCTAAGAAATCAGAAATCTGAAAATTGTTGTGCTGGAAATGGTTGTTTACCGGCATCGGTGAATAACTCTGTTTTCAGTCTGTGCTTAGGCACATAAAATACTAGCCATTCAGTATATATTTTTCTTTTATTTTCACATACCAGTTACTAGGTTCATTGCTCTTGATCTTAAAGATCTTGTTTTCTTACACAGACAAATTACTTAAATGGGGTGGTTAAGTAGAAAATGGGTTATGATAAAACCATTTTGACAAAATATACAGTCCTTAGCTTATGTAGATGCCAAACCATCTGTACTCATATCTTGTATCCACATGAGATATGAAGACTGTAAGTATTTAACCTGTTGTTCTACCCTGGAAATTCAGATAATAAGGTTGCTCAGATTCTTTGATATGACAAGAGTTCTTCTACATGACAGATAAACCTTCAGTGAAAATGCTTGCTCAGCTTATCATACTGTCTAAATTGCATCAATATGTAGATGGTAAAGAATGCAGGAAAATGCAGTTAAGGTTAGAATGTAAAATATAACCTAATCTAATGAAACTAAATAGAAGATCAAAAAAGTCCCCAGTATCTTCCCCATATGGAGTGAAAATGAATGTGAGGCATTTCTTAGAATGAAATATATTCAGTAGATCTCTGCATGACATACTGTTAATCATAAAAGACTAAAAAAGAAAAGCAAAGAACATAAATACATTTTACACCATAACTTAAAATTTGTCTTCAAGTGATTTGTCCATAGTGTGTCATATTCTCCAAGCAGCAACCATGCAATGACTTTCTTAAAAATTGCTGCAGCTTTTACAGAAAGGTAAGCAATATCTTAAACTTCATGTATTATCTACAGTACATCCATCGTAAGCTCAGTTACTGTGTTCTGACATAACCCACCTAATAGAAAAAAAAAAAAATTAGCTGAACAGAAGGGAAATATAATGATGTCATTCAGAAATGTAACATACATCTGAACTCCTGGCTTGCTCATGAAGAGTAATAAACAATTATATCTGATAAAAACAGCCTATGAAGTGCTTTTGATTTTTCTATAACATTTTATGGCTTGAGCATAAAAGAACAGTTTTCTCTTATCTCCTATTAAGGACCTGGATTTCATGACAAATGTATTGCCTTTAAATAGTGCAGAGTTTCTTTGTAAGTTCTTTTCACTAGAAATCACATTACACCAGGACAGAAGCATTAAAGTATTTTTCATCTCCTGACTGCAATGATGACAGTCATTTTTGTTTCATTGCAAGTTCTACTGAAATATCCTTTACTGCTTTAATTCAAAAACTTAAACAAAACATTATCCAGATGAATTGCCCCTTTATTTAACCAAATGGTTGCTCGGACAGAAACCCCACTCTGTATTTAGATACTGTTTTTATTAAGTTAGTAATTCTTTGTTCCAAAGTGCTTCCTTCTCTGGGCTAATAACTGGTTCTATTTCATTCTTCTAGATAGCACAGATCTGACAGGATTGTTTTACTGCCTCCTTAGCAGCAGCCCAGGCAGCTTTTTACTGCACGTACAGGCACCCACCCTGATAAAATTGGTAAATTTATTTTATATTACAATTTCATATCAACTACCTTAAATCAAATGCCAATTACAGCAGTAGTGTTCTACTTGATTTCTGTGCTTCTTGTGCAGCTTTCACTAACTCCCTCATACCACATGAGAGCTCACCTTCTCAGCTGCCAAAGCAAAGATCCTCTAAGACAGAGTTAACAATATAGCTGGCTCTGGAGTTCTTCAAAAGGACACAAAGATGGAAGGGCAGTATTGCTTCACACAAAGGCTTGTCTAGAAGCCTGATCATGAAGAAAATAAACGATTTTAACAACATTTATGAATAGCCGAACAGCATACATTCACTTTAAAGAAAGCATTCAACAATGATGCAGCTTGATGGCAGTTTGCAGAAATGCATTGTTATTTAAACAAGCTGGTGAATATCTGCTCTGTTGAGCTACTTCAAAAACGTAAGAAACCTTTTTAAAAGCTTTGGCAAAAGAAGACCTATATTGCAATCAAAGCATTGGAGTTGTAATTAGACACAAATATCTCATTTTTTAGCAATCTCTGTTGTTCTTCAATTCTCCATTCCCACTGTCTTTGCTTACATTAAGTACCACAGAAATAAATACCTTTTTTCATGTCCTTTTGGGATAAACTATGTGCCTTGCCCCAAAAGAAAACATTCTATATATTTTTTTTACAGAGTATCTGCTAAATTCCTGTTATAAATACCTAAGGCCCTCCCAAGACTCCAATCTTCCAGCATTACATGTTTGCAGGTCTGTGGCAACTACTGCCTATTTACCCATGCAAGAGGCGCTGTTCAGCATGTTTATGTTCCTGCAATTGTTTTAGCATTCTGCCTTGGTTGTGATCTGCAGAGAATGGGCATACAAGGTGGTTTATTCTGTCTTCTACGTCTGGGAAGCAGGTAAGAAGTAAGCAAGTAAGAAGTCCCTTGCGTAGTTGGCTTACATATGCCAGGATGAACTACATCAATCCAAGGCAGTTGTCTCCATTTTCAAGATGCAAGACCATACACACAAATAAATGGGGTTGACATGAACGCAAAGACAAAATCTGTCCTCTGGTCCAAAGCATGAGTGACACACAGGTACATTTTCATATACACATGTTGGAACAAGGTAATAAGTGCCATGTAAGCAAACTTGTAAGCACACCCAATTAGTCTGAGCTTAGTAAGAATAACTTCTGAAAACGTAAGCTGTAAACTCATCATACAGTTTAGCACTATAATCTCAACACTGCACTGAGCAGAAAGAAAACAGACAACCTAAGGAAACAGCTGCCTGCAAAACATAGTGAATAGGCGTGGTGCCAGAAAGGGTAACATGCTGTGTGCGCTACATGCTTAATAATACATAACAACAACAGACTTGTCTTCACAGTATCAGGGTTTAAAGAAGATCAAAAAATCAAGATTGGAAATGCAAGTGTGCTAACTGGATAACATAATAATCAGAAAAAATCTGCCATTAATAAAAATATGTGAAAATTAGAAGAGACAAAAACTCCTGGTGGGTGGTATGAAACTGAAACTACCTTTATAAACCAACTTAGAGAACAGGTAGCTAAAAGGATCTCACTCTCAAATATCAACAGTCACTTTACAGAGACAAGTGATTCAGCTTGAAAAGCCGAAATTGCATGCTTCATTTTTCCCTACCATGTGTTCCCTTTTCACTTTGGTTAAATGCTGCCACTGACATGCTCATCCAGGAAAAACGAAACTATTCATTGCACCTCATCTATATGCACAATGTAATAAAATCAAAGCCGCTCAGAACCAGCTGAGCTTCCTTTCCATCTTACTCCTGATGCATTGTACATACTGTCTGTACCTTTTCATTGTCACCTGTAAAGCAGCAAATAACAGTTATTCTTCTGTCTCATTTCAAATGTCTTATTAGTATTTTTAGTAATACTAGCTGCCTAACTGAACATCCACAAGTACCTTCACCCTCCCTAGTTTTAGGTACCTAATTTAGATCTTAGAGGCCACACTCATCCATCATAATTAAGAGTGAGATTGTTCCTCTGAAAGTGAATCACGGCAGGTGCCCAGCATTGAAGCATGTTGAATAACAAACTTCTCCTCACAAACCATGCAGGCCATCTTCCGATTTCTGCTGTGTTGCCTAAGTTGCAACAGAACTGTATCAAAACCAGGAAAAGGACACCACTCCCCCACCCAAATTCCCCTCCCTTCAGGCTGTATTTTCAAACAAAAGCTGTGAACAAAGCTAAAAAAGGGGCCGCACTTTTCCCTTTTTAGTCTCAGTCCTGTACACTGTGAGAACCTGCAACCTGATGTTAATGTGGTTTTCAGGGTAATTTCAAATGTAAAATTAATTAAGGTGAAGGACCTTCAAGTTTTTTCCCTTGGATTAGATTGTGATTGAGTGACCATATTAAAAGTTAGAGCTTAGTTCAGAGAACGGCTGAGCTGTTCTCCATCTACACTGGCTCTATTTTCATTCACGCTCACATTGCTTCTCTGGGCATAAGGGAGGCTGAGTCAAGATTTATACAGTTGTGCAAAATCAATTTATTTTACTTATCACCAAGTATCAATATTTGGATTTCTGTGTGCAGCAGGAATCAGGTTACCAAGCAATGTCATATGCTATTACATTGTTGCTGAACAGTTTTGTTTCAGTTGCTCCATTTTTTACTTTTTCTTCTGATCAGTATGTATGCGTAAATAATAGTTTGCATGTCAATATACTTCCCCTCTGCAACTAAATGTGCTTTCCATGTACAACTTTGACTTTAAAGCTGTGTTGCTAGAACTAAACTTCAGTGAAAAAAAAAAAAGTAAGAGAATATGGAAAACTTCACTTGCATCCAAAAACTCTTGATTCATGCTTGAATGTCAGTGCAATGAGAGGAACTAAATACACTGTATTACAAAATGCACTGTAGTATTAAATTACCAAAACACACTTAAGACAACTATCATGCAGTTTTAAACACACAGAGAGACACAGTTCAAAGAATAGAATGACCCACTGTAGATGGCATCTTTCTCTTGTTGCCAAAATTTAAAATTTTGTTTTTAAAACCATTTACTCTGTGGCTTGCAAAAAATCAGGAGTTCTAACTTTGTTATGTTACAATTATAGTATTATTACCACTCTTCACAACTATTCTGTTTTCAGAAAACACTAAAGAGGTAATCGGAAATGGAAACTTTTTATAGAGCTGTAAACATGCCTTAGCAACGCAGAAGTGCAAAACTGCAGAAAAAGTGAACAGAAGTTAATTTTCACTTCTTATGCTAAGAAAATAAAACCAAACAGTGATGTTGGACAAGAAAATTGCACTTCTAAAATTCTTTCAGCTTTAATCTTGACTGTGGGTGCTTCCACAACAGACAAGGCTATTCTATTGGGCTTGATTCCATATACTGACCTCTGCTCAGGAAAGCATCCACTAGTTCTTGAGTCTGGGAACCGCTGCAAGTGACACCACATCCGCTCTCAGTTTCAAGGCAACGTTATGGTACTGTAGTCTATCTAGTTCTGCTTTTAATGTCTTTTTACCTTATTCTGCGTCTTTTAGAATGGTGCCTGTCCCTGTTTCTGTTGACATAATTGGGTGTGGTATTTCAAAATTTGCTCTCATAAAATAAAATGTTCTTTGACTGTGAACAAAATTTCCAGGTCAGGCATTCTTTATTCCTTCCTGCTGGCAAAGACTTCAGCATACTGCAGGCAGTATTGGCACAGGCTGTTAATCACAAGCTATAGTCCTGCTTAAATAGTAAAACACAATAAATGCAAGGCGATAGTCTGCCTGTTTCTCCCCCCACATTTGCCCTTCATGGTGTTCTAGAAGAACAAAGAGATCATTATTGTTAGGCTTTCATTTCTTCAGAAGAAAAGCAGTGGAAGAGCTGCCGAGCAACTGCAGGAAGGAGAGGAACGCAGTAGCTGGCTTTTGCAAACAACCAAAATCGCTGCATCGGACCGTCTGCTCAGAAGTGGAATAGTTCTGTCCCCCTGATTAAGCAACACTGAGTTTTGAAAATGACAGGATGTGGCTCACTGGCATGTTTTCAATTCTCAAAGCCCAATTCTTCCAGGTTAATAAACCTGAAGAAGACAAACTTCATAGTTTTTTAAGTCTCATTACTGTCCCAGACTCACCACAGCTATGGCAACCTTTCCCAAGTCCTGCATGAGTCAAGTGAACTCATTTAACACATATACACTCTGGTTCATGTAAATGTTGTGGTATTGACATATGGACAGGTAAAATTCTACTGTCCTCTTGAAATAGGTCATAGTGGTCCTGTAACATTTTCATTTGCAATTAAAGATGCACCTATCTCCTACGTCCACCTTAACCACTTACATCCTTTGACTCGCTTCATGTCGGTATGCCTGTCAGTGTGCATGGAGGGCAAGCAGACTCTGTGGCGGGGTTTCTAAAACAACTAGACCCAGTTCCGAATACCAGGCCATATTAGTTTGACCCTTACTTTTGCGAAGAGACAGACCTACTGGGAAAGCAATTCCAAGTGCCTAGATGAGGAGGGTGGGCATAGAACAAGGCACAGAAATCAAGCCAGAAGCCTTTTATCTCAGCGCGCAGAATCAGGTGCTACCTGCTGTTGTGGTTTTGACCCCAGCCGGCAACTTGTACCATGGTTATGCTACTGACCGCCACTGATGTGGTCAGTACTGATGTGGTCAGTGCTGATGCCATTGCCAGGCCTGGCCATGGCTGCAGTAGTTGAACAGAAGCAAGTGCAGAGGAGCCTGTGCACATTCACCCTGGTATCAGAGACCCAGCACGTTGCCCATGAGATGCAGTCTAGGTAGGTTCACCACAAATAGACACGTGGTAATTTCCACCACCACCAAGAACTTCAGTAAAATTGAACAGCAGGTTTTCCCAGTGTGAGACTTTTCCATGCGCCAGTGCATTTCACACTGCGTGTGCAACATCCGTGATCTCTCCCGGCTAACGAGCCTTCCCTCGCCACCTGCGGCTGGGAGAACTGGGCCCCGCTCACTTGACGCCACGGCTAGCACCGCCAGCCCAGGCCCAGGCCCAAGCCCAAGCCCGGCGCTTGCAGTCCTACCCCACCGCCTCCCGCGTTCCCGCCTGCAGCCAGCGGCGCCCTGGCGGCCCGCAGGCAGAGCGCAGGTGCCTCGCGCCTCGGCGGCGGCAGCGGCGACGGGAGGGAGGAGAGAGAGAGCGGGCGGTCACGTGGGCGGCGGGACCGGGGCCGGCGGTCGCGAGAGGCTGAGGCGGCGCGGGCGGCAGCATGGCGGCGGCGCTGCGCGGCCTGGGCCTACTGCAAGGCCGAGTCAGGCTGGCAGCCGCAGCCGCCGCGACCTCCTCCTTCCGCCGGCCCGGCCAACGGCCGCCGGTGCGGGGAGGCGCCGCCGCCGCTGTCCCCTCGGCTGGGAAGAGCTACGGCTCCGAGGCGAAGGAAGAGGAGGAGCTGCGGATACGCTACCTGGATGACGAGCACAAAGGTAATCAGGGGAAGGCGGCAGCGGTGCGGCTGCCCCTCACCCGCTGCCCCGACTCCGGGTAACTCCTGCGCGCCGCCGCGGCCCTGTGGGACGGCCGCCTAAGGTGGGGCAGGGAGGGGGAGGTCCCGAGGGAGCCGCTGGCGGCCGGGGGCGGGAAGGGAGCGGCGGCTCCTCCTCCTCACCCCGGCCGGTGGTTTCGTCGCAGGGTGTAGGTTGTGGCCGGTGTGGCAGCTGCAGAGATGGGCCAGTTTGGGGTCCCCTGGGTTTTCCTTTTCAGTGTGCTGCGCTATACATACTCTATGTTCACCCCTTTATAAGCGGATATCTGTTGGCCACTTTAATGGGAGAAAACGAAGTTTACCAGCAAAGTGCTAGAGTCGTGCTGCTTACCACACCTCTTTTATGCTTGTGTGCAGGGCAGGCAAGGGCACAGAAGTTGCCTCAACCTTTTCTGTTTCAGAGAGTGTGGTTTCATCACTCTTGCTCATATCATGCTGCTTTCCTAGTAGCCATCTTACTCTTATTCTTGTAGTGCCGCCAACTGCTGCTGACCTTGCTCTGTGTAGCTATATAAACGGTCTTGTTTTAATACACCTGGTTAGACAAAGAAAGTGAATCCATGCTCCAGAGTGATCTGGAGCTAGTGCAACACAACACGGACACTTTGTGCTTCCTCTTCTGGTTTTGTGCTAAGCACATTTTAGAGGTGTTCTTCCTTTGGAGGTGTTTCATCTCCACTGGTGTTTGTAACTTCCTTCCCATTTAGAATCATGGAATGGTTTGGGTTGTAAACCTTAAGATCATCTAGTCCAAGCCCCCTGCCACAGGCAGGGATCTGGGTGCAGCAGGCCTAGGAATGGTGGGGAAACAGTAAGTGCAAGCTTCCTGCCTGAGGACTATATTTTTAGAACCATGATACTGTACCTACTTTTATGGAGAGGCCCACAGCGTGGAGCTCTATTCAGCTGCAGCACATCATCTTTTTGTAGCTACTGTGTCTTGGAGTAACCATATGTTGAGATGTGCAGTTCAGTTTTTTGTGTCTTTCAGCATGTTAAGTCGGTTATTTTGGACTTGATACTAATTCAGGAAAGCACCTGTGAGTTGAGTATGCGTATATATAGTTTTGTATGCATATGCAGAGAGGTAACTTTAAAACTTTGAATTTTAGCATGATTCTTTTTCAAAGGAGAGCTGAGGTTCTGCTTTCATCCAAGCAGAGGTTTTTCTGTCGCTGTTAAGGGTCAGTAAAGTTGTTGGTATCAAAAGAAGCATGACCACCAGGTTGACGGAGGGGATCCTGCCGCTCTACTCTGTTCTTGTGGAACCTCACTTGGAATATGGTGTACAGTTCTGGTGTCCTCAACAAAAAAAGGACATGGAGCTGTTGGAGCAGGTCCAGAGGAGAGCCACGAGGATGATCAGGGGGCTGAAGCACCTTCTGTATGAAGACAGGCTGAGAAAGTTGGGGGTGTGTAGAAAGCCTGGAGAAGAGAAGGCTGCATTGATATGCTACTCATAGCAGCCTTCCAGTATCTGAAGGGGGCCTACAAGGATGCTGAAGAGGGACTCTTCGTCAGGAACTGTAGCAATAGGACAAGGGGTGATGGGTTTAAACTTAAACAGGGGACATTCAGGTTAGATATAAGGAAGAAGTTCTTTACTGTGAGGGTGGTGAGGCACTGGAATGGGTTGCCCAAAGAAGTGGTAAGTGCTTCATCCCTGGCAGTGTTCAAGGCCAGGTTGGAGTCTTGGGTGACATGGTCTAGTGTGTGGTGTCCCTACCCATGGCAGGGGATTGGAGCTAGATGATCCTTTCCAACCCTAACCATTCTGTGACTCTGTGGTATAGTCTGATCCTGAAATCCACTTGTGTCTTAGTGATTGTTCTGTTCCCAATTGTTTCCATTTCCTCTAAGGCATACTTTTTAAGCCCTGTTTCCTCAACCAGCTGTGGAACTTAGAATTAGTTTTAAACATCAATTTTGTTTTTTAAAGTTTATTTTAAATTGAGGAAGGGGCAAGGCAGGAGCAAAGAAGAGTTTGTGAAATGTTAGAGTGGTTTGTTTTATTTTGTGTTTTTTGTTTTGTGCTTTTCCAATAAGCGATAGAAAATACTTGAGTACTACCCAAGGTGGTGATTTTTATTTCTACTGTTACACAAAACCCAATAGAAGTAGGCACTATGCTCCAGCTGTAAAATCAGCAAGGAATCATTGCTTTTGTAATGTTTATGAAGGTGTTGTGTTGTGTGTATTTATCCTAGGTTCATTGCTGAGTGTTTTTGAGGCAGATACTGTAAGGTCAGTTGGGCAGAGAATTAAAGGAGGCTTCTGAAGAAAAAGTAGAGAGGTAGCTAAAGTTTTGCATGTCAGTAACCTGCCTGGTTTTATTTTTTCCCTTGAAAAAATCTTTGTGAAGTTATTTTTTCTTTCCTTCTCACAATATACATCTTTGTTAACTGTGGCATTAAAAGCGCTCTAAAGCATGGAGATAACATTTGGAGTGTTAAATCAGCTGTGGCTATCATAAAAAGGAATTTAATCAATCTATTTTTAATTCATTAATTCTTTTTGCGAGAAGGGATTTTCTTTGTCTTTGGCTTTCAGAAGGACGTGGAAAAAAATACTGTTTGTTAATAAAGGATAAAAACAAGGGCCTTAGAATTAAGCCTCGAGGAGACTTAAGTTTCCTGTGTCTCCTTCAGCAGCACAAATAGCAGGCCATGTTTCTGTGAAAGAAACATGTCTCTGCTTCCTCTCCATACTGATACTGTTCAACCTCCACCTCGCATTGTGTGACAAGTTTGTCTGTCTTTATCTGCTTACAGCCTGAAATAACCCTGCTGCATTAGGGCATTAACTCCATGTAGCTTCCTGTGCTCTTTTTTACTCTCTTCTAACCTACAATTCGTTTTTCGCCCAGGTCATGTTCTAGACCTTCTCAGGTGGGGCCCTGGTGCTGTTGCCTCATCGTACTCTTCCATTACATACTTCTTGACCACACACAGTGACAGATAGAGTCTCTGGGACTACCTTTTACAGCTCACACATTCTTGTTTATGCTGTGGCTATGCTGTTCTCCGTGCCTAGTGTTTCTGTGCTACTTGGAGAAGGTTGTATTGTCCAGGGGCTTTTACAGTTGAGGGTGCTGGGCGGCAGGAAAACTGAATGTAGCTGCCTCGCATAGAAGCGTGTATCTTGTAGCTCTAGACAAATCCGTCCCTGCAGCCAAAGTAGCAAACTGTCCTGCTTCATGACACTTTCACCTGATTTGTATACCACATTTTTGGGAACTTGTGAACATAAACTGAAATGAGACTATATTTGAAAGGAGTAGTTATTAAGATTTTAATTCAACACTCTTCAGCTTCCAAATTTGAACCGAACTAGAATACGAAAGATGTGAGATTTTTGAAGAACATGATTGTAAACTGCCTGTGTATTCTGAACAGCATGTTGCAACTTGTGTAGCTTTTTATATCAGTTTTCTGTGAGTGTAGGTGAATGTCAGTGCATTAGTATTTTTCAATTAAAGACATAGCTTTTACTTTGAGATTCTAGGGCTGAAATGTACTACAGCTGTTGACATTTCAGAACTTTTAGCCAAGTTGCATTAGTGATCCCATTACAAATTTTAATGAACTTAAGGCTTTTGCACTTCAAGTTACAGGTGGGAATCGGGAGAAATATCTCTGCAGTCTTGACTCAAGTATTGTAGTGTTACTTGCTGGAATGCGATACAAATATTTGTAAAATTCAGATTTTACACTAGAATGACTCTTTGTGCTTATATTTTCCAGCTGGTTTTAGTTCAGCTAGAGGATGTAAGATGGCTTTTTGTCATCCTCAGTTACAATTTTAACGTACATAGAATAGGCAGAACGAATACATTCTCAGTTGAAGTTGTTTGTTCAGTGGTTGGAAACTTACCATTAGCTGATAAATTGCATAAGCTTTCCCTTCTTTTATTTTCTTTAAATAAAGCAGGGGTAAGCAGATGAGATATACTAGTTTAGGAAAGGCAGGAAAGATTTTTGAGTGGTGTTCAGAGATAAAAAGATGCAGATACTGGATTTTGAAAAGTGTTTTGGACTTTTTTTTAAAAAATACTGCTTAATGTACATCTGTATGATTTTGCACTCAAATATTGCTTTAAAGGTGATCAGTGGAAACTACCAGAAATGTACATGATACACTCACCAGAGATTCTTGTTTTGCTTAAAAAACCTATTCTATAATAGTCATCTAAGTCAACTTGTCTACCTTGGTTTACCTCAGTACTTGAGACAAGCTTAAAAATAGCTTAGCTCTCTTTGATTCTTCCTCTGTTTTTCAGTGCATATTTAAATTTGGGTGTTTTTTAGTTATGAAAAGGTACATTTGGATAGATCATTTGTGTGAGTATACTTAATACAAATAAATGTATTACCATAAGTACTTTCTGTACAGATTTAGTGAATCTTTCTAATTCAGACAAAATTACCAATGAGTTTAAAGACAGGATTTTTTTTGTAAGTAAATGTTAAATGTGTTCCCACCAAACACTGAAAATGAGTATTTTTTAAAAACTAAGGAGTACAAGATAAACCAGATAAAAATAATAATTTAAAATAAGATTTCCTATGTGCTGATATCAGCTGTAGTTAAACCATTATCTAATCACTTCACTTAAATTGGTCTACCTTGTTTTGTACAATATAGAAAGAAATATGATCTTCTCTCTCAGCAGTTTTAAATAATGATAGCATCATGTATTTTTCCTGTCGCTCTTAAAAGTAGAAGAACCTTTCAGTATGAACTGCATATGTGCAAATCCTAGATTTAGTCTACACTATGAAATGAGGATGTTTTTGGGAATTTTAAGTAGCAAATACCTGGGCAAATACTGAGTTTCTGGAATTTCCTTTTTTTTTTTTTTTTTTTTAAATATGTATGTATCTTGTAGATTGATGGCAGTACAGTGGGCATTTTCGTGTGATGTACCGAGCCCCATTTTTGGCTTTCACTCCTCATCCCTATTCTAGTCTTTTGCCTTTCTTCTCTTACCCCTGCATTCTCCAAGTGAAAAAAAAAATACTGTTTGATAAGGCCTTACCTGAGCTGTGTCCATTTAATAGGACTGTATGCTGGTGTTTAGAATTCAGAGAATTGTAGTGTGTTCAGGAAGTAATTGTCTAAAAGATTGCTATAGGCTTGGTAAGCTTACCAAGATAAACTTCTCAGAATTTTATTGTTTGATAATCGTGCCTGTTAAAATGAGGGCAAAATAAAGACAAACAAATGGTGTTTCTGCTGCAACATTCATACTAGTGCACATGTAATCAGTCAGTGAGACAAGTGATCTCTAAGTGAGTTAAGGAAGCTGTGAATGTGTGATTGGGGCTGTATAGCAAACATTGAGTGCAGTTTTTGTGTGTTGGGAGGGAATTATTACATACATTTTTCCTTTTAAACAAAAGGTCAGGTTTCCCATTGGTAGCATTCTTTCTATTTGTGACTTCGTCTTACCTATATCAGAGCTGCTAGTCTTAGGTGTGGTAGCACTTCTTACTTGAAGAATTCTCTGAAAGCAAGCTGTCTAAAAAAGAAACCTGGTGCTTTAAAGTTAAGTATCTTTCCTGATTGCATATCAGCACTTCACACACTAACATGAAATTTGTGCATGCAATTGTGAATTATACATTTGGTCTTTTTAAGCCCTGTTTCCATGTGAAGGTATTAGGGCCATACTTTCATTCGTACAATAAATGTAATTTCTTTTGAACACTCAACTTTTTAACATTGGAAAGTGTAAGTCTATTTATTCTCTTTCAAGAACTCAGTACTGAAGTGATTACACTAGATTGTTTTGCAGTCCTCAATGTTTTTTCTATAATTTCAAAACAATAATTTACATAGATAATATATATTTTACTATACTGTAACAATGACACAATTTTTCTTCCCCTCCAGGAATTGTGGTGCTTGGATTAAACAGATCGCATGCCAAGAATGCACTTAGCAAAAATCTTTTAAAAATGGTAAGTTAAAATAATAGTTTTTAGTATAAAGGTGAAGTATTGATATTGAGCACTTAAAAAAGTGTTTGGTTATTCCCCTTCCTCATTTTCTCTGTAGATGTCAAAAGCTGTGGATGCTTTGAAATCTGATAAGAAAGTACGAACTGTTATATTCCGGAGTGAAGTCCCAGGGATATTCTGTGCTGGTATGCAAACTTCATTTTCCTGAGAAGCTGAAAATCTGTATCTCATATTGCAAAAAAAAAGGCCCAGATTCCAAGGAAATATGTCTTTTGTGTATATTCATCTCAGTAGCAAACAAAATATTTTGTATGATTTTCCTCAGTTACTAACAAGAACCAAATACTGGTTTATTCTTTCTGTGTCATAAAGTATTTCAAAATATGTAACAGATTATTCATGGTGCTGAAAAGTTATTTGATTGAGCTCCTAAGAAGTCTTGCGTATACTTCAGAATGAGGACCAAATAATGCTAGAGGCCTGTGTAGGAAGCTGTATCAAAACTATATTTTAAACACCTTAGAATTAACTTTTAATTGAAAAAAATACTTAAAATGTATTATGAAAGTAACTCTCACTGCATGCTGGATGAATTTTAAAAATACAGTTAAAAAAACCCCAAAACAAAAAAACCCAGCATGTGTCTTGCCAAGTGCTCAGGAAAACAAAAGCTCTCAACTACGAAACACTGGGAAAAAGAATTTGTCAACGTGTCAGAATCAATTGAGGCAACTGCCTTTTGTTGATATCAAATGAATAGTTTCCTTATTTTTAGATGTCCCATCTAGTTCTTAGTTTGCTCAAACTTAATTTAAATCTGCTTGAAACCGAAAACAGAAGTCAGTTTCCTCTTACTAATATACGAATAGAACTGTCAGGAAAGAGGAGATCAGTTCTTAAATCTTTCTTTTCACTTGTGAAGCCATTAAACATGCTAGCCACACATAATGTAGTTAATTCAGATTTAAATGCAAAATAGTTTTTGCAATTTTTACATATGCAACATACTTAAGTACTTTTAGTTGAATTTTAAATTGTTTTTGTTGCTTTTAATTGTGTTTTTCATCCCAATACAGTTTGTAACTTCTAAGACTTGTGAAAAGCATTGTCTTGAAAAAAGGAAGTATGAATTCAGTATTTAGTAATACATATAAATAAGTTAAATATGCTTGTATTAAATATATTGTATTAGTATTTAATTTAAAGGTTGTATCTTGTTTTAAAGGAACAACTTTTAAAGGTCAATTAATAATAATCTTCAGGGGAAAAAAGTTTAGAAGCTGTGTTTTTAAACTGATGAAGAATGCAGCATCAGAGCAACGCATGCAAATGAGGTTTTAAGTTACATGTTATGTACTCAATATGAAAAGGCGGTCATTAGTTGAGATTTGTTGTCAACTGTGTATTTTTTTAGATGACTTTTTTATTTGAGAGTCATAAATTTTATCATAGTGTTATAGGGGAAATATGAGAGCAGAAATACTGATTTTGAGGGAGAGGATCTCAGTTGTGCTGTTAATACTGTTCTTTTCCAGCACTCTTTATTGGGTGACTTCACAGAGCTGTTCTGGTATTGAGATTTAACATAGGCATTGTTGCCTGTTTGTCTGGCTAAAAAAAAAAAAGCAACTTAGAGAATGACAGCTGACTCAGCTGACTGTAGACAAGATGCAAGGATGTTTATGTGTGGTCATTAGAATGGGAAATAAACCCTGAAAAGAGGAGTGTAAAGGACTAGGGCTGGATAGCAAAGCCAGATTTTAAACCAGGGAATAGAGATAGGGTGTGGACCCGGTGTCTGTGGTTAAAAAAAGCAAGCTATGTGAAAAAGGAGGGTCCTGAGAAAGGAAACTCCTGCAGCTGAACCAGTGAAATAAAGGATGTTCCAACAGTGATAACTGAACTCAGGGTGAACCAGAAGACTTGAGGCAGAGTTTGTCAATGAAAATAGGGAGAAAGAGCTCAGTGGCTGTATGAGTTGCTTCTATAGATGACTGTGAGAGTGTCTGTAAAGGGGATGAATTTAGAGAAGGCACAGTGGGACATGAAGAAAACAGGTAGCGGCTTAGGGAAGTAGGATGGAGGGAGGAACACTGGATGTAACAAGGCATTTTCTGGAGGGTACTTAGGAAATTTGGTAGAACAGAAGAAAGCATTTTCAAACTGCAATATTGCAGGAAATGTGTTGTTTCAAGAGCACTTAATTTCCTTAAAATAATGCAAGTATCATCTTGTGAAATGTCACATTTTCTAATGCGTTATAGTGCAATTCAGTTAGGATAGGTTTTGAATGTTTGTTTTATTTTTTTGTATTTCCTCGTTTATGTTTTCTTGCATGTGTGGGAAGGTATGGTTTTTAAAAATACATTTTTATGGTGATTTTTTGGACCACCATCTGATGTTTTACAGACCGCAGATTGAGAAACTTTGTCCTAGAATGTAATTCCCTTTTATGTGAGGAATGAAATCCAAGATCCTTAAATCTTGCCATTCCTCAGCTATCAAAAAAATCTGTGAAAGCCACAAGCCAAGTGTCTTGTTTCCTTCTAAGGGCTAGTTCACCAAAGATGACATCCAACTGTTTTTCACAAAATGGCAGTGTGTTTGATTAAAAGATTTAGACTGCTGATGACTGTTGTGGATTTGAGCATGATTCCAAATTATGGAATTTTCACATGTGAAATGGATGAAAAAAACAGCAATTGTATAAAAGAAAACAGAGATGTGCCAGCAGTCATATAATTTCATTTCTGCATGAAGATTTGCTTTGAATCTTTTTACTGTTGTCTTGGTTCTTTCTTATGCTCTATGCATCCCTGGATGCAGAAAGTTCTTCATGAATGCTCCAGTGCTGATCAAAAGCGACACCCAGAAGTCAAAGAAAAGCTTGGGTGGGGTTAAGGATGGATGATGTCTATGAGGCCACCTTATGCTTACATGAGAAGTACTCTGGCTCTGAGTCACTTTTTAGCCCCTTTCTTTCTCTGTCTAAAACCAGATAAATAGAATACTGGCATTTCTGGAGTGAACATACACACTCAGTCCTGGCCTGTGTAAGCCTATGCTGTGCACCTGCCAGTTCTGCAGCAAAGGCAGGTGAGTCTGTACAAGAGTCTATTTCCTGTCAGTGTTCCATTCTTGAGGGAGGTACAGTCTCTGCGTGGGATGAGGCAGGTGTCCATAGGTAAAAAATCTGTGATCAAGTAATTTAGAGCTGTGCTGTGTCAACGCAAAGGGCTGAGTTGTGTGGACATAGGCAGTTTGAATAGCTTCATTTTTAATAATTAATGTAATTTTAACATATGCATAATAGTGATATTGCTCACGTAGGTTTTTGGAGTAGATTTTGAGGGTTTTTTCACCTTAAAAAAAAAATAAATTGGAAGTGTGTGTGCATAGTACTGTTGGGAGATATGGTGCTGTGAGCAAGGGAGAAAGGACTGTCCACGGTTCTTGCAAAACCTTGTGTTGGAGTGGCAGTGTGTTCTGGAGACATTCTTATAGTTTCTCTTCTTAACTACATGAGGTCTGAAAGAAGGTACAAATAAAATATATTCTCCAAGAGAAACTTTTTGGTTTTTAGGTCGTGTTCAATAATGTTTGTAGTCCAAAGAGTTGAACAACCTAATATTGCACCTTAGAGCTTTTGTTGTTCAGCTTCCTAAGCCTTTGAATAGAAGGCAAAATAATATTTATACAACTTCTGGTTATTGTTGAATTTTGCATTTGGAAATGTTTTGGCAAACTGAAGCCTGCTGCATGATTCCAGGTCTTCTCCTACCCCTTTGTTTCTGTGTTTGGTCACGTGAAATAGTGATCAATTTTGCAATTACAAACTATGGATATTTGGGATAAGGTAATATTCTTTTCTTTTTAAACAGTGTTATTTGTTGGTGGTTAGAGTAATTAAAGAAACAGACTCCTTTTATATTCTTTTAATTCTTCCTTTACTCCTGCTGTTCTTTGTGCTACTGTTTCCCATAGGACTGTCATGTTCCTCCAGTCCTCTTTGCATGTCCTGTCAAGAAGGCACTTGTTTGCATTTTAAAAAAATTATTCCTCATGTTGTTTCAGGCAGTAGCTTATTGGCTCATAGTCCACTGGTCTATTAGCTCAAAGTAATAAATAGAACCGCATGCTACTGTATACAGTTTACAGTAGTTACTGTTTTATTTTCCTTCCTTAGTGACTGGTCAGCCAGGACAGTTGCTTAACTCTGGCTGTCCCTGTCTAATCATAGGTAGTTTCTTTCCCAAAAGTCCTTACATGAGTCATGAGTCTCCATGCATCCATCTACACTCTGTTGATACTCAGAAAAATTCTGCCATCTCTGATGGGAGGAGAATGAAATACTGTAATTCCCTAGAGGAGCAGATCACTTGTGGATTTCTTTTTGCATGGAAGAGTTAAAAGGTGAGCTTTTAGGAGCAAGAGCCTCCTACTTGAGATATTTTGGTGACTGTGTTTAGAGTATAATTGTTAAGAACAGTCACTTCAGTTTTAGTTCTCCAAAGGGAACTGCAATAACTGAAATAGAGCTTGTGAGATTGATGAGTTATTTACTTTGTATGTGTGTGCACAAAAAGAGAAAGAGCTTTGGGACAATGTTCAGTTGGCAGATTTGAAAAAAATGTTGTTCTTTGGAGATCTTATTTCAGAAATCTTTGAAATGTATCAGAATATGGACAGTTAACTTATGTTTTGTTGTAATCAGCTTTCAAGACAATTTGAAAAGTTTGGGTGTTGGAACTTTTCAAACCTTTTTGACCTAGAAGTCACTGCAGCTTGGCCAATAAAGCTCCCTCTTGGAAAAGCAGAAGTAATCTTTCCGCCAGCAAAAATTCATCCTTTGGGTCTGTGATGTGAGTAAAGCCAACACAAATGTTTTTCCTGTTGGCATAATTTGTCTAAATCAGAATTTTGTTTCCAGTGCAGCTGAACTGGCTGTATGGTGTGTGGTTCCCAGCTGCCATTTCCAACTGGTGTAGTTTTTCTGGCAGACGTTTATGAAGGAGACAGGCCTGCTACAGCAGAACCTTGAAGGCTTTTTCACTCATGGGGTTTTCATATGGAGGAGGAGAGGAGTTTCATAATAGCTCTCAAATACTTGACCTACTCTTATTTTTGTAGAACTATCAAGAGTACTAGGGAAGTATTACTATGGGTGTAGTTTTCTTTTTCTCTCCAGTTTCTGTTAAGCAAGCAAGGAGAGAGGGTATATTTTTCCGTAGCATATTTTAGTTCTCCAGATTCCTGCACAGGACCTGAGAAGAGAGTTAATACATTACTCCAGTGTTCCCTTCTGAGTGTTTAGGTCACACATGAAAATATTCTGGTGTCTTCCAGATATTTTTCTTGCTGTACATACATTTCATTCTCCAAAATAAATGATTTTAGCAGTAGACAATAGCTAGGTTCTTTCCTCTTTTTTATTCCAGACTTTAATCAAGGTTCAGATTCACGCTGATGCTAGCTGCTGGTGGACTGCTAAGCTCAATGACAGTTGTAGTTCCCCTAGAACAATATGAGTTGTGTGAAGTATGGCAGGTTGGTCAGCCACGTGACAGCTGTCTTCAGTGTGTGTGTGCACAGTAATCTGTTCAATTTGGAGTCTACAGCTTGCATTTGTCCAACATCACTTAATTACACTTATTAATTTTGTTTCTAATGTTGTTTTTCTGAAAGAACTAATAGCTGTCACGATTTTTTATTTTGAACACCTGAGCCAATAAAGAATGCAGTTAGGATTGTGGTTTGATCTGCTAGTCGTTGCAGAAAAAAATACCAATAACGAAAACCGGTTTAAATGGCTTTCTTTTGGAAGTACCTCAGCTAAGTCCAAGTGCTTCTCTGCCTTTTACCTTGAGGGAGAACGCTGAACTTCAGAAGAAATTGGAAGGACTGTGGATTTTTGAATGCTAGAAAAGCTCAGCTGAAACACATGTTAGTTCTTGGCTTTATGTGTGGAGAGCTGCTGCATTCCTAACTGATCACTTACATGATTCTAATATTGGAATGTAGTTTGTATGAGTTCAGCATACTGTTTCATGTGTGTTATCCTGCCCATGTTTACTTTGTGACTAATTGTAGAGCAAGGTACTGGAAGATGATTGAATAAAAATTGCTTGTAGTTAGAGCAGCACATGGTGGCACAGTAGATAGCTGCATGACTAGTTGATGCAGCAAAAATAAATAAATACACATATGTCTTCTAGTTGCAGAAGAAATACAAATGGAAGGTTTCCAGGAAGTTTTTCAGAAAGAATGTGAGAATTTAGCTATATTTGTTTTCTTTATCTCCAAAAGAGTGATCCATTTTTGTTGGGGAGACAGGAACATGGAGAGGGGTAGGAGGTTGGGTGAAACTGTCAGGATAGTGCAGTCTTTAAATCACTCTCATCAGCAGCAAAACTTTCAGTTAAGAATCACTTGTTTGCCTTCTCATTGGTAATTACAATGACTTGTATAGGAAAGGTTTGTTTGTTTTTTTTTTTTTTTTTACATATATATATGTATTCCGTTTTCTTAGTTACTCTGTAGTTGGCAATAGAATTTTTAAACCACTATATTGGGTTTACATGGCAAGGTTTTTGAGGCAGGGGTGTATCCTCTTTGAGGAGAGACTAGGAGATGTCCCTGTGTTGGACACCATGAGCTCCCGCTAGCTCCAGAATACACCCATGGTTTCCCAAAGCTGAGCCCATCAGTGGTGCTGATAGCACCTCTGCATTAACATATGTAAGAGATAGTAAAAACCATGTGCAGCATCTTTGAGAGAGAGGAGTGGAAAAAAATGTGAAAGAACACTACAGGCACCAAAGTCAAGAAGAAGGAAGGAGAGGAGGTGCTTTAAGTGCAAGAGCAGAAAACATGCTGAACTCATTCTCCTGCAGGCCATGGTGCAGCCGATGGTGAGGCAGGCTGTTCCCCTGTAGCCTGTGGAGGTCCATAGTGGGGCAGATCTTCTCCTGCAGCCTGTGGAGAACCCCTGCTGGAGCAAGGGGACATGCCCTAAAGTAAGCTTCAACCCATGAATAGCTCTCTCAAGAGCAGGTTCCTGGCAAGAGCTATGACAGGCCTGTGAAGAGTGGCCTGTGCAGGAGCAGATTTTCTGGCAGGCATGACCCAAGGGGAGTGACCCACACTGGAGCAGTGTGGTCCTGAAGGACTGCACACCATGAAAGCCTATGCTGAAGTATTTCTTGAGGAACTGTGGCCCATGGGTTGGGACCCATTTTAGAGCAGTTCATGAAGAGCTCTGTCCCATGGAGGGGACCCTGTTCTGCAGATGGGGAAAAAAGTGAGGAGGCAGGAGTGGCAGAGAAATGTTACGGTCTTACTGCAACCCCCATTCCCCATCCTCCTGGCACTGCTCGGCAGCGGTCAAAGAGGTAGAAGAGTTAGTAGTGAAGTTGAGCCAGGAAAGAAGGAAGGGTGGGGGAAGATGTTTTTAGATTTATTTGTTTTTGTGTGTTTCTCGCTATCCATCTCAAATTGGCAGTAAGTTAAATCTGTCTTCCCTAAGTTGAGCCTGTGTTGCCTACCATGATAATTAGTGAGTGATCTCCCTGTGCTTATTTCGACCTGCAAGCTTTTTGTTTTATTTTATCCCCCATCTTATTGAGGAGAACTGAGAGAATGGTGTGGCGGGCACCTGGCAGCTACCCAAAGTTAACCCACCACATCCCGTTATTATGGATTTTCCAAAAAAAAAAAAAAAAAAAAAAAAAAGGTCGAGGCAAGAGTTTTCTTGAGGAACTATGAAATTGTGGTTGGACATATCATATGAAGTCTTAGAGGAACTTGCTTAAAAAATGGGCTAGATAAAAGTAGTCAGAAAGCTTTCTCTCCAGTTGAGTGAGTAGTGACCAGTACTGTGTAATTAGTACTGTATTAATTACAGATTCTAAAGTGGATTACCTTCGAAAGAGGAAACTAAATCTGTAGCTGCTTGGTTCTTTTTTTCTGTCCCTTACTTAAGATGCAAGATTCTTTTCATCAGGCTTGTGCGGGACATCTGTTTAGATGTCTCTTCCTATATTGTGTGCTCTAAGCAGTTGTGTATGAAATAACCAGTAATGAGTGGTGTCTCTCAGGATCTGGTGTTGGGACCGGTCTTGTTCAACATCTTTGTTGGTGACATGGACAGTGGGATTGAGTGCGCCCTCAGCAAGTTTGCCGATGACACCAAGCTGTGTGGTTTGGTTGATACGTTGGAGGGAAGGAATGCCATCCAGAGGGACCTTGACACGCTTGTGAGGTGGGCTGATGCCAACCTGATGAAGTTTAACCATGCCAAGTGCAAGGTCCTACACCTGGGTTGGAGCAATGCCAGGCACAGCTCCAGGTTGGGCAGAGAAGAGATTGAGAGCAGCCCTGTGGAGAAGGACTTGGGGGTGTTGGTCGATGAAAAAATGAACATGAGCCGGCAGTGTGTGCTTGCAGCCCAGAAAGCCAAC
Source organism: Amazona ochrocephala (assembly GCA_039720435.1). Taxonomy (NCBI): domain Eukaryota; kingdom Metazoa; phylum Chordata; class Aves; order Psittaciformes; family Psittacidae; genus Amazona; species Amazona ochrocephala. The sequence goes on along the minus strand of CM077909.1, from coordinate 36,773,405 downwards.
CGTATCCTGAGCTGCATCAAAAGGAGTGTGACCAGCAGGTCAAGGGAGGTGATCCTGCCCCTCTACTCTGCTCTTGTGAGACCCCATGTGGAGAATTGTGTACAATTCTGGTGTCCTCAACATCAAAAAGACATGGAACTGTTAGAACAAGTGCAGAGGAGGGCCACGAGGATGATCAGGGGACTGGAGCACCTCCCGTATGAAGATAGGCTGAGAAAGTTGGGGCTGTTCAGCCTGGAGAAGCATGGAGACCTCATAGCAGCCTTCCAGTATTTGAAGGGGGCCTATAGGGATGCTGGGGAGGGACTCTTCATTAGGGACTGTAGCGATAGGACAAGGGGTAACAGGTTCAAACTTAAACAGATTAGATTTAGATTTTTAGTTTGGATTGGATATAAGGAAGAAATTCTTTACTGTAAGGGTGGTAAGGTGCTGGAATGGGTTGCCCAGGGAAGTTATGAATGCTTCATCTGTGGTGGTGTTCAAGGCTGGGCTGGACAGAGCCTTGGGTGGCATGGTGTAGTGGAAGATGTCCCTGCCCATGGCATGGAGGTTGGAACTAGATGCTCTTAAGGTCCTTTCCAACCCTAACTATTCTGTGATTCCATGATTCTAAATATTGTGTGTCTGTTTCCTCTAGTTTGTAAGTTCTGTAATGATAGCTTTAGTTTAGTTACTTCTTCAGTGCTGGGAGCAATTAATAAAAACATTGTATTTCTGTCTAAGAGTGACCATTCTTCACTGTTTGAAGATTATTTGAATGGAAAGTACTTTCAACCACTGTGTACTTTTCTCCTGTTTTTCATGGGCTTTAGTGGAAATGGAGACAACTTTATTCATAGCTAATATTGCCACAGCATAAAACTTAAAGTTTTTTGGTAAATGGATGTGTTCAGCTGGGGTGCTAGATATTTTCATGCAATTTTTCTTCCTTTTTTGGTCTTGAATGACCTGTAGACTGTAGCTCACTGTGACTTGTGAGCACAAAGCTGATGAGTACAAATTAAACTATCAGGCCATTAGTGAAATTATAAAAGCCAGCTAGAGAGCCATCTTTTTAGCAGTATTTTCCCTGATTGGTATAATTTTGAGATTTGCCTTTTAAGCTGGTGAAACAGAACACCTGACCATTCCTTCTCTTGTGTGGCTTGTGATACTGGTTAAAAAATGTAAAGGATCAATTTCTCTTAATAATATAAGCATTCTTCTTCTCCTTCCCCGTTAGAATGGAAGCCATCTTGGACTTGAGATCTGTGTTATTAATGCAAGATTTACCTAAAACCCCACATCTGTCTGAATTGGTCCTCTAGTTACGTGGTAATTCTTGCCAAGTAGAAGCAGCGTTTTTGTGGACAGCGGCTTAACAGGAATGATCAAGCTAGTGCTTTAGCCGTGTAAGAGTTTCCTAAGGCAGGACTTTGTAATACAAACCAACACAATGGGCTGTACCATTCTTGGTGTCATTCAAGGGGAAAGTATAAGAGCAGAATAAAAGTGTATCTTTGACTGCTGGAGAACATAGTGAGGTTGTAAATTTTGATCTCTGAAAAAAAATATTACTTTGTTTTAGTAGTGTAATAAATTATCTGAGGCTTTTAACCCATTAGAACAAATACACACAATGGATGTGGCATTTTTTTTTTTTTTTATTGGAAACAACCTAAAAATATTGAAAGTAATAAATTATAGGTGAAAGATGTATTTCTGAGAGAGTGGCATTTGGTCAGTTCTTTAGTTTAACTGGTGGAAAGTAATAGGAAACAAGGATGACTTTCCCAAAGCCCTTATATTATCTTTAAATGTGAAAAAAATGATCAGCTTAGCATGCCTGAAACTAATAAATTGAAGTATTAGGTATGAAATATTTTTTTGTTATGTTCTGGGGAAGTAGTTACAAAGCATAAATATACAAGTGAAAAGAGAAATTTATTTGTTTGGATTCTGTGTGTGGCAGTCAGAGTTGTACTCCAGGGCATCTTCTTTTTTAAGTAGCTGTACAGAAAACCTAGGGAGACAAGTGCCCCATTCCTGGAAGCATCAATGCGAGGTTGCTTGGGGCTTTAAGCGGCCTGGTCTAGTGGAAGGTGGGTTGGGACCAGGTAATCTTTAAGGTCACTTCCAACCCAAACCATTCTATGATTCTGTGATAAACTTGACCATTTTGAGTTCCCTTCCTCCAACTAGTACATACGAAGTTCATTAAAAATTCTGGAAGTGCAGCTTGCTTTTTTAATGGAAAATAGAGAGTTTTGGGCCTAACTTTAAAGCTAAGACTTCTATAAGCAAATGTTTGAGTGTCATTTCTTTAAATGAGAATAAATGCAACCATATAGCTCACAAATAAGCAAACTAAATAGGATCCTTAACAGCTGGAGAACTGCAGTTTTTGTGAGATGTTTGAAACTGACACAACATCCAAGATCTTTTGATTAGTTATGGAAATGATACTCAAATCTCCTGAGTAAGAATTTGTAGTGACTTGGTTTGCAAACCTGACACAAGCAGAAGCTGTGGAGACACTTCTTCAAGTGTGTCTCAGAATTTAAATGAAAGCGATGTCTTGTAAACTTGATTATGAAGCAGTGAAAGGCACCTCTCTTGGATCCCTAGGATAATGAAATGTGCATGGAGATGGAGGGCTTACTTAAAGTGCTATAATGAATTTTCAAATAGTGAAGTCTTTTCTGGAGTGGATTTTACCAGAATAGACTAAATTAAAATGGAAAAGATACCAGATGGATGCAGAACATTTTATACTGGGAAAACTATGTTATGCAGTGGATGTCCTTAGGTAGCTGGACAGTTTGTTTTCCCATTTACTCCTATAAAGAGGCTCTGCTTTCTGGATATGCAATATATCCATTTTTATATTTCAATATCTAAAGACTAATCGGAAATAGTTTTGGTCTGTATTTGTCATTTTTTTTTTTAATATGCTTCTCTAAGGTTTGATCTACAGATGCATTTGATGATGTAACAGGCTTATTGCTGCTTGTATGGATTGGAAATAGATCTCCAGTAGCTATATTGTGTATCTGCTGCCACTGCAATGCATTCAATTTTCTTTAAAAATATGTTTTATAGTATTTTCATCAGGTTTGCATAAACGTACCTTTTCTAGGTTACATGTGTAGATGACTTCTTGTGTTTCACATGCTTGTTGAATTTGACTTTTGGAATTTGTCCTTGTGGCACTGCTTCGGAATTCTGTTGAGTTTTGTGTACAGCTACTTGCTTAAATGCATTAAAACTTTTTTTTTTTTTTACTATCCTGTATCATTGAAGCTTGTAATTAGATGACTATCAATGTACATGACACCATGGAAGAAATTTTGGTAATTACCTACATGTGTAATAAAAGAGATGTGCAGATGAACCTGACTGTAGTAAAAAAGACTTAACTGGAAACTTGCGTAACCATTACCAGACATGTGCTGGTATCTTTGTGTGTATCAAAGTATGCTCGAGATTCTCCTGTTCAGGAAACCCCTTAATCTGGCCGAATGTGTCATCTTTAAGCAAGCTGTAGGCTATGTCGATTCCTGCAAGTGAATTAGAGCTAGGTAACCGTTGATTTAATATCTAAAGCTACAGGAATATCTGTGCAGTCTTCACTGGTATCTTTAGGCTCTGTGAAGTCACAGGGCAGTTCAAGTGGGTCCTCTGATATCCTTGTACTTATCAGCTTCCTGTAGCTCTCCATAGGTATTTTGACTTGTTTCACTTGTGGTTGATCTATGTGCTGACAAAGGCTTTGAGTACTAGTAGTTTTATCTTAAAAACTTGTACTGGGCATGGCTGGGATGGAGTTAATTTTTTTTTATAGCATCCCAAATAGTGCTGTGTTTTAGATTGCTGACCAAAACAGCATTGATAAAACACCAACTGTCACAGAGCAGTGCTTGTGAAGCATCAAAGTCCCTGCTGTTTCTCACTGCCAGTGAGTCACCTGAGGGTGGGCAAGGGGTGTGGGGGGGGACACAGCTGGCATGAATTGAGCAAGGGAATATTCCATAACAAATAACATTGGGCTCAGCAGTAAAACTGGGGAGTTGTTTCTCTTGCTTAAGCCTGGTGAGGCATTGGTCTGCTCGTGGAGGGTCACTGCTGATAATTTGTTTTATCCCTTTCTTCCCTGTACTTATTAAACTTCCTCAACCATGAGGTGTTTCCCAACCTCTCTTGCTTTTGCTGTACCATTACACTTCTCTTTCCTGTTGGTGGGGAGTGAGCAGGTAACTGTGGCAGGCTTACCTGCCAGCCAGAGTCAAACCCAGTACGAAACTCTAGTTTCGCATGACAATGGCAGTGAAATCAATTAGCTGTGGGAGCTCCAGAAATGTCCTATATGGTAACGAATACCAATGCTACTATAGTGTTACCATACTTCTTTTTAACTTTGCTAATGGGATACTTGAAGTAATTTCAAGCCTGTTCCAGCAGGTGTTTCAGCCCTAGAAGGTTATTTTTCTATTGGTCTGCATCACCAATGTGTTTTTGCTTTATGTCTTTCATTTCAAATCTTGGGATTGAAAAGAAGTTATCTGTATGTAAGAGTGAAGCCATTTATTTTCTTTTAGGCTTTCTTGAAAGATGGATTAATATCCTAACCTGCATTAAGACAATTCAGGAACTTCAGCCACCTTTCCAAGCTGCTTGTACTTCTCTAATAAATGTATTTTAGGTGCCCAAGACAGCTTCGCGTATTTTGAAATAGGATTTTATTTATTGCACATTAAACACAGAGGACTTATTAGACATAATTCTGTCTTTTAGTAATACCAAGTTGTTCATGTTTTGGTGATGATAAGAGGGTCTGTAGGGGTGTTGAGCAATGTAGTTGACTCCAACATGAAACCATGCTCATTTGAACATGATTGTGATGGAACATTGCTATTTTAGTTAATGTCATAATCACAATTTTAATCATATTTGCATCCTGGTTAAAAGAAAACTATAAAATCTTTATTATGTGTAAATTCCATGTCTGTCACAGAATCTCCTACATCATCTCAAAAGCTGCAAACTTTGTTTCAGATGTTGGTTAAAGTTTTTGCTACCATTTCAGGACATGCATGTGGATCCATTTTTAGTCAGAAGTTACACTAACTCATCTGTGCTTCATATAAAATGGTTAAAAACTGTGCGGTTTTAAAGCGGCTAAAACCAGGTGAAGAGCACTTTAACAGAAAGCTACAGTTTATTGGTTTGCCCTGTTAATACTGAATTCATAAGGATAACTTTTGGCTAGGCCTTTGCTACCCAGGGCATTATCTGTAAGTTCATTTGTTCTTAGATGCTGAACCTATCTCCTTTTAACTTCTGTTATGTAAATCCGACCATTTGTCTTTCCACTGTGGTGTCCAAGGTCCATGTCTTTTCCATAAGTATTAAGTCAAATTGAGTAGTCACCTCCATTTGAAATATTCATGTCACATCTGTGGGTATTTGATATCTTAATTTGTGAAGAAAGGCTGATGGTTTTCTTTACAGTTCTCTGAGATGGGTTAGCTAACTAACCCTTTACCCTGGTGTACGAAGTGCCTATGGCACCTGGTTTCTTTATTGGTGAGGGAACTGAGCCTGCTTTGCCATTTATATCCTTAGCTGAGAAAACGTTCTGACAAAAAATAATCTGATCTCATGTGCTTGGTGGTAATGTGTGCTGGAAATAGAATACATGTGCGCAACACATGGCAAAAATAGTTATTGCATGGTAAAGAATTATTTTCCACTTGCTTTTGAAAAGAATAGAATGATCATGTAGCAGAAGTATTTAGACATACATGAATCTATGGCATTTTCATCTTAACAATATTTACAACAGTTACTTTCATATCTTCTTCCTTCCTTCCATAAATGCCATAGAGCAACATGCAATGCAACTATTTATGTGTGTGTGCTAACTGCTCAAATACGAAGAAAAAATTCAGTGATTATTTATATATATATGTATATATTTTTTTTTTTTTAACTTTCTCTTGTCTTTGCCTGCTACTTACACTGGTTTCCTTCAGTCACACCTTTGTTGTAGGTATACTGCAGTAAAAGATATCCAGCATCTAGATTGAATTTGCAGCTCTTTAAAGCTAGAGGAGAACAAAACAATCAATCCATATAAACGTAACATAGAGTTGCTTATATATTCACAGTTACAATACATCCATGCAGTGATGTAAGAAAAGGTGGAGATCTGGCTATAGTGAAAATGGCATGATTTGTATGTAGTTCATTTTTTTTATATGCAGTCAGTGGACATTTGTACTTTTCAAAATGTTTTCCTTTGGAAGAGTAATATAGGTAATATGAAAAATTAAGAAATTCTGAAATTTTTCTTTAGATAAATTTCTCCTTGTAAAATTTTTACTTTTTTTTCTTATTTAAATACTGTTCCCATATGTATGTTTTGATAAATACAAATATGCATATATGTCTGTTTATACAGATCAGACAACTCTTTCTTGTCTTACCCCAAAAGAAATTTAAAAGAAATACTGTGACTCTCAGTTTGATCCTGCCTGTTTTAGTCAAAGTACAGTCCCCCAAAAGCTATTTAATGATATAAAGGTGCAGATACGTAGTTGTCAGCAATGTCCAGAAGTATTTTCCAACTTGATGTCTGTAATTAATAGTGAAGCAGTAAGGTTTTGTAGGATATAAGAAATTTAGGTTTGAAATATGCTATTGTATTTTAGTGTTTCTTTGTGGAGTTCTATCACCAGCTGGAACTTGCTGACTGGCTGCATGTGAACGGACATGGTTTTTAAGTGATTGAGCTCTGGACTCAAGTACCATCAATACATGTAATTTGCTAAGCCCCTCCAGATGGCAGGTGATACTCCAGTGCTGGATCTCCTTTCCTTTACTTTTCTTTCTCTGCAGTAATTTGCTGACAAGTCTATTGGACCGTCTTTTAAAAATAGAAGAGATCAAATATCTCTGAAGTATTTTAAAATAGCAAATACTTAAAAAATAGGGTTGAGTTTGCAACATTGGTACTGAAAATATGCTCAATGGATGGGAAATATTTCTATTTGGAAGCACTTTCATTTATTTTTCTGAGGCAGTTTGAAGCCTTTGGGGACACTGGGAATAAGGGGAAGTACTTCTGAGCTGCTTCACTTGGTGCTTATGAGAAATAGAACTGCAGCTGCTATTTTCCTGTCTGACTTTTGTATGAACAAAGCCTAATTAAAACATGCTCCTGCTCATTGCTTGAATGCTTACTAGTCCTTACTTTCACAAAGTACTGTGTGGAATGGCAGGACTTTGGCCTTGAGTGCTACCTCATTATTAATATGAGCCAGAGATGTTTGTGCAGGTATGCTACCCATTTTAATGCATTTTGGATTTTGAGTTCAAGATTTAAAGCTTTTTGAATAGACTTAAAGTGGCCAAAGCTGAGCTCTAGATCTTAAAACGGGAGAAGAAAAGTCTTCAAGGTTAGAGATTTCCCATAAAAGTCCTTGTTCCTCTCACCTGTTGTAGCTTGAAAAGGTTGCCAGTCAAACTCAGTAATTACCTTGTCTGTGCTTTCTAAGGCCTTACTTCAAGTCTTACCTCAGTTTTGTTTTCAGCCTGCTGTATGCAGAGGATGATCATCTTGTAACTGAGAGTCATGATTATTGTTACAGATACTCTTCACAAGGTGTGTTTATTTTAATGTATTACATATATTATTTACCTGCTTCTTTAAATGTCCCACTGGAAATATCACTTGGTACATAGTGTCATTGAATCTTGACCTGCTGAAAGTTTCCAACTAATATGTCTGTGTTGCTAATACTGATCATTGTAAAAAACAAATAAGCAAACAAACAACCAAAAGGCAGCTAAAGAGATACTGGGTGATGCCTGTCAGACCAGGGGATGGGATAGAAGGTAATGAAGAAAAAGGCTTTCAGCCATGCCGTCATCTACATTCAGGTGATAGCACAGTTCAAACTGTGTTTTTTCTCAGGAAGAACTCCTCCTTTCTTTAATATAATTTATGCTTAAAACTGACTTTAGGACTTCTTTAGAAGAGATTCTGACTTTCTCTTTTTTACCACTTTTTTAGCGCACTTCCTCTTTTTCTATTTATGGATCATAAAACTGGGTGTGCTGATAAACTATTTTTGTAATTATTACTAATCAAAACAGATAAACCCTGCATTTTCAGTTCCTTTTAACATTTAAAAAGACATATGTGCAGTAGTTACATATGTGGTATATGCAAAAGATTTGAGTCAGTCATCTGTAATAGTGGAATGAAGATGTCAGTTTCTGATTAATTTACTAGAAATCGAAGTGGAATAAACAGCAGGTTGCTCAAAATTTGGTACAATTTATTATGTTCAACCTAAATATCACTATTCTCTTAAAGAAGAAGGATGAAGAATCTTAGCACTAAAAAGTTTAAGAATGCCTGCTTATTAATCAGAAGAAAGAAAATTGTGTCACTTGTCTGGCAAATAGCTTGTACTAGCAGACTCATGGGAAAGCTGTTGCAGTTGATACAATCGAGATGTGGTATTTTTTTAAATGGCATTTTTTGAATAGTAGTGGTGTTAAAACAGCCATACATTCTTATTCTATTGAGTTCATTGTTTAAAGCCCAAGAACTCTGGTGCTGATCTCTTCAGAGGATTTTCTTATGGAAGGTGCAAAATAAATAGAAATCAGAATTAATGGTTCCACCATTAGTATGGCGCTAAATAGCATGGTAAAAAAATGAAGCTTTTATGGTTGTCTAGTTTGTACTTTGTTATTCTGTATAAGAATTCAGTTATGTTTCATTACCAGAAAGTAAGTGCACATCATGTTGTAGGCACAATATAGAAGTTCCGTTAGCGAAGGTTGAATCTGTAAGTGAAAAGTGGTTTGGGGAAGTTGGGTAGTTGTGTTTTCAGACTACCAGAATGACTGAATTAAAGAAGTATATCTGTAATGCTTATTGTGGAAGTAGAAATACAAGTAGTAAAGGAAGTAGCTTAACCTTTTTTTTCTTTTTTTTTTTTTAAAGAAAAAGCTGTAAGTTCTCTGTTGAATAATAATTGCAACACACATTGTTTTTATTAAATGCTGATATTTATCATGGCCATGATGTGAGGTGGATACTTATGGTCTTGCCGTGTTTGAGTAGCTGGGCTGTTGTATGAGGGACCATTTGAACATGGGACGAACAGGTCTGTCATGATTTGATCACACTAGAGGTCTGTGTTTGTGGTTCCTAGCCACTTACTGTGTGACCTTCACTGCTGTCACCACTATCTTCTCCTTTTGTATCTTTCTGAGAATCAAGGGGTGATGCCACCTACGTGCCTGTCTTCTGCTAGTCCTGAACTGTTAGCCTGACATAGGTCACTAAAAGTGAGGCATAGCACAGAATCAAATATTGACTTAACATGCTGTTTGGAAACAGGTAACTGTCCTGTTCTTGTATCTTTCCACCAGCCAGTACTGGTCTCTTTCATGGAATATGGGGGAAACCACAGGAAGCCCTGTTGTGACAGTTATGCAATGTTTTGGCTCTGTAAGAGGATACTAGCGATTAGGGAGTGACTGAGGCAACTGTTGGATGATGGAAGTTGTCACAAAGAAAACTGGTCGGTGTTTGGAAGAAAATTGGCATTTTTCTTTTTTTTTTTCTTTTTTTTTTTAAGAGATAAGATTAAGATCCATATAATAATTATTTTTTTTGTCCCTTTCTGCAAAGGAAGATGAATTCCGGAATGGCATGCAAGGTATAAGCTGCCTTTTTTGTGGCAGAAAAGTTTAACAGGATAAATGTTGCTGGGTGCTTCTAAATTTAGAGCTGGACAGAGAGGATGGAAAAAAAGCCAGCTGACTTTGATCTATATCTGGTTTCAATTTGCATAGGCGTTGAAAAGGGATTGTCGAACATTTGTATGTAAAATTAGGATCATTTATATTTAGGATTCTTGTGTTTGAGGAGGAAAATTGAATTAGCACCTTGGCCTTTTAAGAAAAGCTTGGGATCCAAAAGCGTAACAGAAAAAAAAAGTAAAAATCTCCAAAAGTTGTACTTTCTGAAATAATCCATTTATGGGAACTGATTTAGCAGCTAGCGCTTTGAATCTGCTGACCTGGGTGTAACTTATTGCAAGATATGAGATAACTTATAGCAGTGGAGCTATAAGACTGCTAGTTTTCTAGAGGGAATGCTCAGGGCTGGCATCCTGCCTGAGGCTCAAATATACAGGAATTGTAGACATTTTGTTTGTTCTTTGTAGTTGGATGATTTTCAGGAACTTTTCTCTGACACGGAGAGGATATGTGCAAAAGGTGCAGATACCCAAGCCATGCTGGTAAATCATGACAACAAATCTTACATGAAAGAATATCAATATCAGATTTTACTTTAAAAATCATATATCCACATTTAGAGAGCTTCAGGAATTCAAAGTATTGCATAAAAAAAGTGTAATTTTATTTAAATTATTTCCTCATGTAGAAACATGCATAACATCCCTCCTGTCAAACTTTTTTTCCCTTTACTAAAATGACTGCAGCCAGCATCCTGCTCTATTTGTTTTGATATTTAGAATACTTTTTATCAAAGTTACGTTTTATCTGGTACTCAGTTCAGGTGGTGTGCGCAAAAATTTGTGTCTGTGCTGGCGTGCAGTAGGATTCATGGCTGTTGTTCAGTAAAGCAAATGATTAGTAGAACAGTTAACTCTTCAGTTAGGAAAGGTGAATTATGAAGTCTGCTGCTTTAAAAACCTTGTGATGGCCACATGTTGTGAACTAGTTTCTTAAATGAATTGTTATTTAACAGGCAATTATGAAAATGTATCATAACCTCCTTAATATGTTTGTGCAACCATACAAAGACAGGGAGACACCCCAGTTGGATAAGTGTAAGGGTAGGGTGGTAGGGTCTGTTTTTTAGGCAGTGACCATTTGCTTATGGCTGTTTGGGGTTTCAGAACCAGCTTTTATATATATTATAGATTCACTCTTAAGCCCAAGCCCCATGGTAGTGCATTTGGTTTACTTTTTTGGTTCCTCATACATTACATACTAAAATTTCTTCCTAATGATCATGAGCATGTATGTACTCTCACATTAATTTCACATCTTTCTAGATCTTGACAGTGTGCAGACTTTCTAAGAATTTTCTGCATCTGAAAAATTGAATTCTGAATACTTACAACTTTTGGAGTCCTCCATTCCCTTTTACATGAGAATGTGTTCTCAGTGTCTGGATGGACACAAGTGACATCCCTCAGGGGTCTGAACTGGGACCAGTGCTGTTTACATCTTCATCAGTGACATAGCAGGATTGGGTGGATAGCGGGTGTAGTGATGTAGTGGGATTGAGTGACATAGTGGGATTGAGTGTGCTGTCAGCAAGTTTGCAGATGACACCAGGCTGAGTGGTACAGTTGACATGCCCGGGAGTTGGGATGCCATCCAGAGGGACCTGGACACGCTTGAGAGGTGGGCTCATGTGAACTCCATGAGGTTCATCGTGGCCAAGTGAAGGATCCTGCACCTGGGTCAGGGCAACCCCCAGTTTCAGTGCAGACTGTGTGTTAAGGGACGGAGAGTACACCAGAGGAGAAGGACTTGGGGGTGCTGGTGGATCAAAGATTGGACATGGGCTCTTACAGTCCAGAAAGCTAACTCTATGCTGGGCTGTATCCAAAGGAATGTGGCCAATAGGTCAGGGGAGGTAATTCTCACCTCTGCTCTGCCCTGGTGAGACCCCACCTGCAGTACAGCATCCAGCTCTAGTCCTCAGTACAGGAAAGACATGGACCTCTTAGAGAGGGGTCCAGAGAAGGATCACAAAAGCCGTCAGAGTGCTGGAGCACCTCTCGTACGAGGAAAGGCTGAGAGAGTTGGGGTTGTTCAGCCTGGAAAAGAGAAGACTCTTGGGAAATCTTACTGCGGCCTTTCAGATCTTGAAAGGGGACTATAAGAAACATGGGGAGAGACTTTTTATCAGGACCTATTGTAGTAGGACAGGGGGTGGTGGTTTTAAACTGAAAGAGGGAATATTTAGGCTGGGGGTGAGGAAAAGATTCTTTACAATGAAGATGGTGAAGAGAAAACAGGTTGCCCAGAGAAGTGGTGGATGTCCCATCCCTAGAGACATTCAAGGCTGGATGTGGTTCTGAGCAACCTGATTTAGTTGAAGATAGCTTTGCTCATTGCAGGGGGGTTGGTACTGGAAAGCCCCCATCTATCATATCTGAAAGGTCATTGAAGAGTGACTGGAAGAGGGCTATATTTCACCTGTCTGCAAAAAGGAAAATTTGCGAAGCTACTCACCAGTCAGTCTCACTTCAGTCTCTGGTGAAACTATGGAACAAGTCTTTGCAGAGGTCGTTTCAGCCACATGAAAGACAAGTGGCTGGGAAAACCCAACTTACAATTTACCAAGGGTAGATTGTCTTCCCAAACTGATTGCCTTCTGTGATGAAACTACTCAGTGGATGAGAGAAGAGATATATACAATCTACTTAGACTTTAACAAAGCGTTTGACATAATCTCCCTTAGTGTCCGTGTAAACAAGCTGGTTAGATAAGAGTCTGGATGTACAGACTGTGAAAAGCGGCTCACCTGCCAAGATCGAAGGATGATGTAATGTTAATGCCTTGAAGCCAAACTCTCAGCTGGTTATAAGTGGAGTTCTTGAGGGTCAGTGCTGGGTCTGGTAGTGCTGTTCAATATCTTTGTAAATATTCTAATGGTAGGATTGAATCCTCATTGAGTTTGCAGATGGCTTCAAAGCGGAAGGAGAGTTAAGTGTGCGGGAAGGAGAAGCCACCATTCAGGGGGACCTTGACTGGCTGGAAAATTGGGCCAAAAGGAGTTGCATGAAGTTTAACAAAGATAAATATGAAGTCCTGCACCTTGAATTGAATAATCTTAAGTAGCAGAACAGGCTGGGGCTGACTGAGTGGAGTATAGCTCCACAGCAAATGACCTAAGGGTTTAGGGGGACAGCAAGCTTAACATGAGTTAGCAGTGTACTGTGGCAGTAAAGAAAGCAAAGAGTGTCCTGGACTGCACAAGGAAGAGAACCATCGGAAGATCAAAGCATGTGCTTACTCTAGTCAGCACTTACTAGGCCAGCTGAAGGTGATTAGAAGGTTGGAGATTGCTGAGGGAGGAGGGATGACTGGTTTTTCTGTGCCTGGTAGATAGAGAAGTACTCTGTTTGCAAGCATGTATACAGTAACAGAGGAAGAGATAGTGGGCACAGGTTGCTTTCGGAGAATTGCATCCAGAAAAAAAATAAATATATTCTTAATTATGAGGAAATTAATTAAGAATTAATCATAGGAATGGATTCCACAAAGAAATGCTGGAATTTACCATGCCAGCAGTATTAAAGACTTGAGATGACCCTGAGTAACCTAATCTAGGTCTGTGCATTTGGCAGACTGTTGGACCAGGCGATCTCCAAAGATTTCTTCCAGTCTAGACTTTTCTATTATCCTGCCAAATAGGTGATAATCGTCTTTGTTACTTCGTGAAAGGTGGTCCAGAATAGTTAATATTTATGAAGCATGTCTCTTCTTAGTTGGTCTAACTGGACTTATTTTTATTCAAGAATACAATGCTTAGTAGCTGTAATAGGCAGAGATTGATGATCCAAGCATCCTGCATCTGGCTGGGCTGGGAGATGCAATGAAATTCTTACTGGCATGCATGTGTATTTTGCCTGCAAAGCATAAAACTACTTTTTTTTTTTTTTCTTTGTCTTTCACACAGGCGAGAGATTTCAGTAGCGCTTGACTTTGTTTTGTACTGTGATTTATCAAGCATGTAGCTTGATAAATGGTAATTTTAAGCAAACTTGATTAATCTAGATGGTGACATTATTAATTTAAATTGTGCTTTTCTGTTTATTAAAAGGATTTTTAAATGTATTAATTTGAACTATGCATCTGTCAGCAGAGTAATGTTACTTATTTATTGCTGTGGTATATGTATTTAACAAACACTAATTCTATTTAAACAAATTTTTGCTTGCCTTAGGCTTCACACTTTAAATAAATATATTTGTTTCATGACATATTGCAGTTTCTGTTTAAAATGGGGGAATTAAGTTGTCCTACATGTATTTCAGGATGTAGAAGTTTCATATCTGAAATTACTGGAAATTTGGAGAAGAAAAAAAAATCTTTCTGAGTTTGAATTTAAGTTGGCTATAGTGTTTGTCCTCAGGTATGTACTAATAGCTCCCTTTTGAGGCATTCCTAACCTCATGAAAGTTGATTGGGGTTCTACTAATGATTTCAGCTAAACGTGGATTTCTTGCATACATGTCCCTTTGAGGAAAGATGTTTACATGTATCCTATGTGTTGATTTTTTTTTTTTTTTTTTTTGCTAGTAATTATAAGTTAGTCTGTAATATATGTCAGAGTTGGCTATTTGCCTCAGTATTTTAACTTAGTGTTTTAAGTATTTTTCTGTGTAGAGAAGAGGGGATATTAATTTACAGTCTGGTTAATTATTTTGTGTAGGAATAAGCTGTGGGTACATAGCAGTTCTTAAGCTTTTAATTGGTAAGGTACTGCATATTTTTTACTCCTAGTTGAAAGCATTTGAAATTTCTCTCCTAAACTCCTTAACCTGTTTCTTTGTGTTATTAAGCATATTATGGGTGGTGCCTCTGTGCTTTACAGTTTCCAGTTTTCCTAGTTTTTGGCAGCAAGATACAGAGGAATTGGACAGAGTATGCAAAAGGATATCTTCTGATACTCTCAGATGTTACTTCCTTATCGAAATTGTGGTGCGCTGAAGGAATTGGTTGATCTGTGTTTAGCAAGGTCAAAGGGCAAGCTCAAAATAACATTGCTACAATACTTTCTTGTACCTCAAATGCCTGTGATGTATGAAGATAGGCTGAGAAAATTGGGGCTGTTCAGCCTGGAGAAGAGAAGGCTGCGTGGAGACCTCATAGCAGCCTTCCAATACCTGAAGGGGGCCTATAGGGATGCTGGAGAGGGACTCTTCATTAGGGACTGTAGTGAGAGGACAAGGGGTAATGGGTTGAAACTTAAACAGGGGAAGTTTAGATTGGATCTGAGGAAGAAATTCTTTCCTGTAAGGGTGGTGAGGCCCTGGAATGTGTTGCCCAAGGAAGTTGTGAATGCTTCATCCCTGGCAGCGTTCAAGGTGGGGTTGGACATAGCCTTGGATGGCATGTTTTAGTGGGAGGTGTCCCTGCCCATGGCAGGGGGGTTGGAACTCGATGATCTTGAGGTCCTTTCCAACCCTAACTATTCTATGATTCTGTGTCACTTCCTTTCCTCTTTGGGCACCTTTTGACACTTGGTAGAATAACCTCACTGTTCAACTTTGGTGTGCCAGCTGTCTAAACCACATATTTTTAAATAGACGTATTTATTGAGTAAAGTTAGATTTTTAAGTATGATGTGTAAGTATGATGTTTAAATGTTTTGTGGTGTGTTTTGGAAGTATGTGTTAAAGCATAGTGTGGAACAGCAATGTACAAGAAAATTTCTAGGCATTTATGGTATTTGGAAAGTGAGGCTATACAAAGATGTTGGAACAGATTTTTCAAGCACAACACTTAGCTTTTCAACAGTATATAAATTCTGTTTAGAAAGTGTGTGAAAATATCCAAATAAGGCAAGAGACATGGGGTCAGAGTAATCACTTTAAAACTTAGTTACTTTTGGTGTGTTCTCTAAGTTAAATAGCCATCCTTGTCATACGGATACATAGGCAGAACATTCTGGTGAATAACAGCAATATACCTATCTTGCTGGACTGCCATTGACTTTCTTGAATAAACATTTTCTCTGGCATCATTGTGAAATGTAAGGCACATGCTGCAGAAACTCTCTGGACTGACAGCGTACAACAGCCGACCATTGCGTAACAATACTGAAAAACAGAGTGAGTTAATTGATTACTTCAGGGTTTTTATACTTATGGGAAGTAAGGGAAGAAATAACTAACCTTTCTATGTTCTTCCAATATTGAGGGGGGAAGTGAGAAACAGAGTTTTTCTGTTGGATTGGCAAACCTCAGTAGAAGTATAGGTAGTATGTAAAGGAGCATTCATCTTCCTCACAGTAGTTTCAAGGGTTGATCTTCCAATACCAGTTTACAGACGTGCTGGTCAGCAGGTTCCAAAAGTCTGCTGTTTGTACTGGTATTTGGGAAGCAGGGAAGTGCTTGTCTTCTACCACTGTAAATGTGGAAGTGGTACTTCTGTGAGTTGATTTGATTCAAGAAGAGTTTATTCACAAGTGGGGGGTACCTGTCTTCATCCTGATGTGGCTGTATGAGGATGTGGCTGATTGCACTGTCAGTGTAGTCTTTCACTGTTACAAATCTTTTTGTCGTGTACTAACAGCTAGTAATTTGAAAATGGCCCTCCATTTAAAAGGGTGTTTGAGAAGTGCTGGGAGCAGAGAGGTGAGAATTGCAGAGCATGATCCTTAGAATCACAGTTAGTTTTGACTAGCTTTTGCTATGTTTTTGTGCGGATGATAATCAGTTACTGCGACAAAGCATCCAGACGCCAGAACTCCTAATACAGCGAAAACAATGCTTCAGTACAAACCAGATGGATGTGGGGACATAATCACAGTTTACAATCAAATCTGCAACAGTTAGCTTGCCTCAGCTAGCTGGGAGCTCAGGTTCCCCCACCTTTATGTATTTGGGTAGAAGAGATTAGAGAGCCTCGCATTCAGTGTGGTGTGGAATCACTGACATACGGTACAGCCCCCAAAGTGTTGGGAGTGGATGTGAGGAAGCAGATAGGCCAAATGTGTCTGCACATTTCAGCTGTGGCCCGTGGTAAAGTTGCAGCGGTTCCTTCTGTCAGAGTTTTGTGGTTTGAAAATCTTAGCTACTTTGTTGCTCTCAGCAGTTGAGCAAATACTGTTTTCAGTTACTTTAAGCTAGGAAATTTGGAGTGAGAGGAGGAGTCTTTGGTTTCAGTAGCCCAGAGCAGAAGTCTCTGATTGAAACTTATTTTTCCTTCACGGCTGTATTCGGAACTTAACCTTTCCTACTTCTGGCTCAACAGATTTTGAAGAAAACTGTGAATAGTTCCCTGCTGTATGGATCTAAGAATTCTTCAAGAGGTCTTTGATCAGTGGTTGAATCTTACAGCAGGAGCAAAAGTATTAAGTATGTGGCAGGTCCACCTCCTATGAACCAGAGGATGCCAACGTGTGTCTTCTGTGTAAAAGTCTTAAGTTACTATTATTATGCTTTGGACATCAAAAATAGGAAAGGTTTCTTTCCTATTTTAGTAGGAAACTTTTTCTGTTTCCTTGACAGTTACGAAGGAGAAATACTTAAAAAATGGAAAGACTACAGAACTTGGTTAAGACACTAAGATCAGTTACTGTACTAGAAATATTTTTTCAGTATTCAAATAATTAAATTTGCAGCTGCCTTATAATCATTCTTTCTTTGTTGAAAATTTAATAAATTTCTTTAAATATCTTCAAGTAAATATATATTCTAAATGAAAGAAGTCTGCAGTTTGTGTATTTTTTGTATTAGAATTTGGTTTCTTTTTTAGGTTGAGTCTTTTTTTTTTTTTTTTTTTTTTTTTTTTTAAATGAGTCTGAATAAATCAAACCCTGTAAATTGCCTTAATCCTATCCTGACAGTACATTTTCCAAACAGTAATACTGGAGGTATTTTTTAGAGTCAGTGTCTCTCTTTTGAAGTTTTCTTTATATATTTCAAAGGGTATGCCCGGTGAACAGGATTTCAGAGTGTTTAACTTTTGAGCCAGATTGCTCAGCAGTACAGGTTTCTTGTTCACAAAGCACACAGTCTGTTGTTCTTCTCATATTGGCAGTGTTTTGGACAGAGTTGCAGAAGCTAGACCCACACATTAACAGATACTGGAGAAGTGATATCTTTTTATTTGCACACTTGCTGGTAAAGCTTTTACAGCAGGTTTTGTCATGAAGTTTTATAATGCTCCTTTTAGCTACTGAATCCTGTACAAAAATGCATTTTTGAAACTTGCTTGCAATTTTATATGATTTGGAGTTCTATCTAGATTTGTGGATGCAAATTTTGTTTGCTTTTTAGGTTCCTGGCACAATTTCTATCTGCGTTCGTTGTGAGTTACTAAGATAGCAATTGCAGTTTTGCTGCAGTGCACAGTTGACCACAGTAATTCCTGTTTTATACTGCCTGCTCAACTAGCCTGTTGTATTGTTTTCAGTTGTGGCATATCCTAGAAGGTTGTTTGGAAGCTTTTGGCAAGGTGTCTGATACTGTAAATTAAACCTGACATTATTTAGTGGGAACCATGCAATGCAGTTAGGACTGATGCTTCATTTTTTTTATATTAACATGCGCAGAAGGAGAACAAAAGTCTTAGTGAAATTAGGAGCTTGGCTATGGTGAAAGGAGCAGAGGTGTAGAGTAGCTTTATTGTGCATGTTATCTTAATCCAGTAGCTGGATGTCTGTCAGAAAATGTCAGATTGAGGTACTGATTTTCTCAGAGCTAGACTAGAGTTCTGAATTTCAATAATGCTGTCAACAAAAGTGTATCGAAGTGTTTGATGAAGAAGTTTAAGAGGGTCTAGCATGAATTAAGTCCAGAAATATTAAAGGGAAGTGTGTGACTGCTTAATTTAAAATTGAGTTGCGAAATCAATGATGCTTTTTCCTGAATGGGTAATACTTTGATTCTCAGGGTAGAGAAACATAAAGCTGTTATTTTACATTGGTTGTATACCATGTTTAGCCTTTTCAGACATATGCCAAGAGATTATAGGTTCATTTTTGCCAGATGGAAAAAATATGTGCTAAGTTGCTGTGGGAATACTTTGGAGGATAAATGTGTATATGCAGATTTAGAATTTTTCATATATTCTTTGTGTTTAAGGAAGATGGGATGCCTATCTTACTCTGCATTTGGCTATTTTATTATTCCTATCTGATTCTCTTTTTCTTTACACATTCATGAGATAAAATGTTGGTTTCATGTATCAGTGAATTTTTAAAAACACACTTTTGTAACCATCTTTACTTACAATGTGCTTTTTAAACAGAATTATTTTCATAGTCATAAAGAAGTAGATCAAAAATTTACTTTTTTTTAAGAACAAAAAATATGTAACTTTTTCAAAAATTCATTTCAGTAGGTGGGTTGAAAAATGGTCGTAGGTCCACTGTAGATTCTTTTTTTGTTTAGATAAATGTAGTTTGCAAATGTAAATTAAAATGTAAATTAAATGTAGTTTGTAGTTTGTAAGAGCATGAACCCTAGCTATTTTGTTATCTACCAACAAAATAATAACAGCACAATATATAAAACCCCAAATTTATCAGACTTTGTGACACAGTTGAGAAAATAAAAGCATAAATACTATTATCCATGAACTATTCTAGTATAAGAGGAAATGTCACCGGAAAGAATGTGCTGACTGAAAATCGGGTGGTGGGTAATTTGATATTTTTGGGTTTTGTTTTTCCTTGATAAATAGTCCATATTTTCCTTGTAATCTGTGGGAGATGAATGTGACCAATTTGAACTGTCCTTTTCTCAAAGTAGACTTAATTTTTTTGGGGCATACAGGAATATTTTACTTGTGAGAATGTATTTATGGTACCATTTACAACTTGCTAACATGTATGTGAAATGTCACTTTCAGGTGCTGACCTAAAAGAAAGAGCAAAAATGCACTCAAGTGAAGTTAGCTCTTTTGTCTCAAAAACAAGAGCAACTATCAATGAAATGGGTATGTAACATCTCCCTTGAGCAATGTTATTTGAACTGTAACCTGAGATGGGCTGGATCAGAGGAATGACAAGCTTGCTTGGTTGATTCTTGACAGGTATCCCCAACTATTTATATTGATAAATACAAATCACGGTACATTACTTCTTTTAAAATGTTCCTCATTGAGTTTGGACTTCTTTTCAGAATGCTAGAAAAAGCTAAGTCTCATCTGAAAGAGCGGTGATGTGCCCTGTTCGTTTCATAAAGGGTGGATTTGTTCAGTGTCATCCAAATACTTCAAAATTTTTTTTTTACTACTGCATTCTTGTGGTTGATATAATTAATACAGTCTTCCATACATTTTAGAAACATGTTAAACATTAACTGTTGATACAAAATTAGCTACTAAAGCCTTCTAAAATTTTGTTTAGTATGCACTTCTTCTGGTGTAGTAAAACCTGTTAATAGTTTGGGATTTGAATTGTGTTGTAGCGGTTTTTAAGGATAGTAATTTCTTCGTAAATTTTATATTATGAGTTCACCATCACATCATTATGTTTCTACATCTCTGCTGATTAGTTTTAATATAATTGTTTTTCAACAGGCCATTGTGAATTTGTCAAAAGAGGTCAAGTGAGCCAAGTGTGAGGCAATTAATTTTATACAATTGATGTATACATTCAATTTATTTTGTCACTTGAAATTCTGGCTCAAAACTGAGTAAAAAGTAATTTCTTAGAGAATGTTTTTAGATGCATTTCCTTAACAACAGTGTCAGATATTGATTTGGCAGAATGTTGTGAATGGAAACCAATATGATTTTGCAGGTAAATGACAGATAACAAAACAAGTCTTTGATTAAGTACTTAATGGAGATAACTTGTGTCCTCAAATTAATGTGTTCTTTCTGAGGCTAAGCAGATTTTCAGTGCTTTTTAAATAAATATATAAAATCATGAAGTATCAGCAAGTGAATACATAATTGATATCCTGCAGCTGATACTATATTTCATGCTGGCATTTGTCCTGTATTGGAATGCTGGGCAAGAGGCAACAAGTTTTTCTAGTTAGTTACTTTGTAAGATTTTTTGAAGGCTTCCTTAGCTCTAAGTAATATTTTTTCAGTCTGTTTTGGACTGAAGTTATTGATAATACTTTCTGAGCTGCTATTAATGTTTAAGAAGGGGCAATGTGTTTCAAGATTCTTATGTGATCAGGAAATACATATTAAAAAAAATTAGCTATTTTTGATTTTTTAACGGGCAAAAATTTCTGAAGTCTAAACAAGTATTTGGATTCACCATTCTGTGCTGAATGAATGGAAAATTTACACAGTGATTTGATGCTTTGTTTTGCTGCAGAATTGAAAAAACTTTGAGACAAATGTTTGATTATCTTCAACTTCATTAAGGTTCCTGTGAGCATATTTACTGCATATGTGAGCAAATTTTTAGTGTTATCTAAAAGGTTTGCAGTATGTCATCATGCTAACAGTGAATTACTTAGAGCTTTAGGAAACCAGTGTGAATACTTTCATTCATTGATCTTTAGTCTCTTTTTCAAGAAAGGAGCATGAAACTGTAAGTGGAATTAGTATTCGAGAATCTAGGTCGCTGAAGTACCTAGATAGAACGGTTCGTGAGGGAATGGTAAAACAGCAATTGCAGGTGCTGCAGATTGGAAAAGAAAAATAATTTGAACATAGCACTTGAGCAATATTATAACAAAACTTCTTCTTAGGTGGAGTGTCTTTCTCCCCTTCTGCTTCTCCTCTTTCTCTGCTTTCTCCATCCCTCCTTCCTTCTTCCCTCTGTCCTGCCATTTGCCATTTCTGCTTTAAAACGCTAAGCAGAGCAGTCACTAGAAGATTCTTTAATGGTTATATGATATTTGACCATCTCCCAGTTCAGTTTTAAAAGGCTTTTTTACAGCATTAGAGAAGAACATTGAGATATCACATGTGATGTTATTGGTCAATTTTCATATTATGTATGATTGGACATACATACTATAGAAGTAGCTCTTATTTTTCTGTCACAAGGTGTATTCCAATAGTATACATTTTTGAGACATTGTTGGGTTGGAGCACATGCCAACAGTAGATGTATTTATAGGATGGTTCTAACTTGATATGTTGGAGGGAAGGAATGCCATCCAGAGGGACCTTGAGACGCTTGTGAGGTGGGCTGATACCAACCAGATGAAGTTTAACCGTGCCAAGTGCAAGGTCCTACACCTGGGTGGGAGCAATCCCAGGCACAGTTACAGGTTGGGCAGAGAAGAGATTGAGAGCAGCCCTGTGGAGAAGGACTTGGTTGGGAGTGTTGGTTAATGAGAAAATGAACATGAGCCGGCAGTGTGTGCTCGCAGCCCAGAAAGCCAACCGTATTCCTGGGCTGCATCAAAAGGAGCGTGACCAGCAGGTCGAGGGAGGTGATCCTGCCCCTCTACTCTGCTCTCGTGAGACCTCACTTGGAGTATCGTATGCAGTTCTGGTATCCTCAACATAAAAAGGACATGGAACTGTTGGAACAAGTGCAGAGGAGGGCCACGAGGATGATCAGGGGACTGGAGCACCTCCCATATGAAGATAGGCTGAGAAAGTTGGGGCTGTTCATCCTGGAGGAGAGAAGGCTGCATGGAGACCTCATAGCAGCCTCCCAGTATCTGAAGGGGGCCTATAGGGATGCTGGGGAGGGACTCTTCATGGAGGACTGTAGTGATAGGATGAGGGGTAACGGGTTCAAACTTCAAGAGGGGAAGTTTAGATTGGATCTGAGGAAGAAATTCTTTCCTGTAAGGGTGGTGAGGCCCTGGAATGGGTTGGCCAGGGAGGTTGTGAATGCTTCATCCCTGGCGGTGTTCGAGGCCAGGTTGGACATAGCCTTGGATGGCATGGTTTAGTGTGAGGTGTCCCTGCCCATGGCAGGGGGGTTGGAACTCGATGATCTTGAAGTCCTTTCCAACACTAACTATTCTATGATCTATGATTTTCATGAGAGGCCTTTGCAAAGCAATTTAAAATGTGGCTCTTTCCATCAGTAACTAGTAGAGCATATAAAAAAGAGGATTTTTGTAAATTAGCTAAATGGACAGGGTGTCATGCTGTGTGATGCCCTTATGAATAGAAGTGAAAATTAATTTTATAGCAAGTCAGAGGTTCTCAATTCTTTTTTTCTTCTGAAAAAGTGATCTGGTGTTACAGAATGTAATTTTTGTAGAACTAAGGGGATACTGTATTTGTGTTTGATTACTGCAATGAATCTATATATTGAAAATAATAACAACCAGAATGTTGTGTGATGGTTAAAGAGGGGGAACAATTTTCACATTATTAGTTGCCACTACAGAATGCTAGATGGCTGGTGAACAGTTTTTCCAATCTCCCACTTTATTCTTTTTCTATCCAAGTTTAATGCTGTAATCTCATTTAAGATCTGTTCTACTTTTGCTTTTCAGAAATAGGTCATGTTTTGATAATTGCATTTGTATTCAGATGTGTGACCTAGTAGGGAGAGACTTCTTTTTAACAGTATTTTCAGAAAGACCACTAAGTTATCTTTGTAGAGAAAATGCTCAAAAGGTTGGTTACATCTTGGACAACTTGATAAACTTAACATCTTAGAACTGGCATGCTTTCACTTTCTTTAGTTCCTGTAAATTTCAGTGCATTTAAAATCCTTTAAATTTAAAAAAACAGTGGTTTTGTGAAAAGCTGTCATCATTTTGGAATACAGCTACAGGAGAGAATTTTCTGGAAATTAAAAACATACTGCACTTGTTTTTATGGGATTAATTTATAACTTCTTGCTAAATTTGCGTGAAGTAGTAAGACTACAGTAAATATCACTTGGTATAAAAATAAGCACTTAAAAACAGAGCTGAAAAAATTGGTATTGAGCCATGGGTTGCAGTACTTAGAGCTTGAAGTTGAGGGGGGAAAAATCAAAACAGCCTCTATTTTTAGCCATGATTGCTTTTGCTGAAATTATACCAAAATTGGGGGGGTTGTGGTGGTTTTTGTTATTATTGTAGGGTTTGGGGTTTTTTCAGTAGTAGGAATTATAAGACTACTTGTCCATTACTATATTCTGTTTGAGGTTCTTCGTCTCTGATGAAGAGCTGGCTTTACTCTCTGAAGAACTAGGAGAGAAAAGCATTAATAGACATCTTGCAGCAATGCACAGCAGAACAGTCTTGACTGAATGAAATGACGTTACTGACTGCCAGAAACCTTATTTTTGATGGTTGAGGGTGGGGTGGGGGAGCTATTATTGTGGGTCAGATCTTCAGCTTGTATTTTATCATATGACTCCCATTAAGTCCATGTTCTTAATAGTGGCTGTGGGGTCTGGGCTGTGATACTGCTATTGTATGCATGTCATCTGTTGGGATTTCAGTTGGAAAACAAACTGAGGCCACGTATAGAGTGGAATACAGTAACCACTTTCCTGTAGAAAAAACCTTGTTTAACAGACAGAAAAAGTGAAGCTGCAGAAAGAATTCGAGCTCGGCAAAAACCACAACAACTTGTAATTACTCAAAGTGATTTTTGGCTGCAATCTCTAATATGTCAGAAACACCGTTGGTCAGCAAAGCTGTTCCAGAGAGCATAGCGTAAGTACCTGAATCCCACAAATGGGGAAAAAAATTGAAGATTTCTTTGTTTAAGACATCTGGTTGGGGTTTGAGTCGTAAGTTGTGATACAACTTTAATAAGTAGAGATATCTAGTAATTTTGTTTAGACGTAATTTTCATAGATGTGATTGGTTTTGACATAGTCCAGTTTGAGTGAGAGCATCTTGAATGAAAGCACCTTGTGGTCAATTACTCGCATTTATTTTCTAGTTGTGTGCCCTTTATTTTATTGAAAGCAGATGCAATTTTGCAGATTACTTTTTTTTTCTTCCTTAGCAATTTTCTGTCATTGTGGTTTCTTTCAGTCAACACCAAACTTTTGATATACCTAAGAGAGTGCTTTTATTCATCATTCAGGAGAACAGCCTCCTCTCCAAAAAGTTCTTTTTTGACTATATAAGATCACACATCCTTGGAAATTCTTAGGTTGTGCTACATTTTGGTTTTGAATGCAGGCTGTCAAAACTTGATCTTGAGAGGTCCCGAGAGTGAGATAAGGATTATATAAGTCTCATTTGATTTCTGGTCTGCCAACTGCCAGCCCACCTTCCCATCATAAAGTCTCAGAAATAGGCAAGAATTGATAATTGATGAGGTCAGAGCAGTGCTTTATTTTACTATTTGAGTTCCTGGGGCTTCTGTAGACCTTTGGTTAACACTAAAAATCCTGATTTAGTAATGAACACTCCAGACCTGATTACTACTGTAAGTAGTGACTGCTTATGTAACATTGACCAAATCTTCCTGTGTGTGCTGGAGGTAAATCTGAGCACCAGTGATGGAGTACTCTAGTTTGGAGATCCAGTGGGAAGAATTGTGGCTTTCTGTCAGGGAAGAGCAGATACAGGCTGTAATTTCTCAAAGCATTCACTGGGAAGCTGAATGAAATATCACAGGTAGTTATCAAATCTGAGAAAGGAAATACTTGCAGATAACAGTGCCATGCTTAGCAGCCATCCTTAGGCATCTCGGTTGCCCTGCCTTGCTGACACTGTGAAAGGGAGATTTTGCACAGTATTTCTCTTCATGTGTTATGTTGCCTATTCAGTTAAGTGTAGAGCGTAGCTAACACAGTCCAAGACTCCTAGTATTCTGAACGGTTACTGAGCTCCTGGTTGTTTTCCAGTTGTAGATTTACTGCTTCTCTTAACTTGAATTAATTTAAGATACTCTTTGACTAAGTATTGTCTATTTCGTAAATAGACAGTACTGTCTTTGCAGAGCTGAAATTACGGACTTTGTCAAATTGCATTGGATTGTTTTTAATTAAAAAACACAATGCTAAGCTCTGTACCATTAGAGAAGCAATGAATGCAACATTAAACTTCTCTACAAGGATGTTTATTAGCTATTTATATGACAGCATTGCTTCCACAATGGCTAATACAGTTTTTTTCCCCCATAATAGTAACTTTCTAAAAACTGTTATAAAAAATGATGAGAAATGGAGGACTGGAATATTAGGATGAGCTGATAGTCCTTCCTTATAGAGCTGAAAATTAGGGAAGGAGGTGGCTTTGCATTGCCAATTCATAGCTTTGATCTCTGGCAGTGCTGTACAGCCTTAAAAAAGATTAACACAGCCTCAGCTGTAGTTCACTTTTCCTTCTGGTAGTAATTCCAAATGCTGTTGTATGAGGAAGAGAGACTGCTCTCCGGATGTGGCTCTTTAATTTTCTTCACACAAGAAGAAACCGTACCAAACGAAGGGTGCTGCTAACTCAAATGGTTTATTGAGACGAACATAGCCAGTTTGCACATTGTTAAAACCTGCCTCCAGTATGACTTCATATCCAAAGCTTCTGTTCCTTGTCTAGGGAGCTACATTGTGCATGTTTGATGCACTGTGAAATGGTACCCTTTCCTTGCCATGAGCAGGTGTGAAATTGTGTGTTTCAACTTCTGAATGAAGAGGAATAGTTAGTTAGCTTTTGCTTTCCTTGCCTCAAGTCTCTGGCCCAGTTCCTAGAACCAATTGGTATTCAAAGGGCAGCAACTCCTGGCATGGTACCGAAAATATTATGTTGCTCTTCTATTGAAGAAATCCTGGGCTCATTGCTTGGGCCTAGCATTAGACTTTGACTTCAGAATAGCATGTTGAACTCCTCTATTGAACACAGCTTTTGCCTAGGTATGCACTGCTTTTAGAGATTATAGTTGTGCTGTTGTTCGAGTTTTATTTAGCGTGCTCTCTAAGAAAGAAACAACTTATATATAAGTAGAATGTAAAACTGTGACTGAAATAATTTCTCCTTGGCAGACTAGGAATAATGAGGGCCTTCTCCAGAAGGAAACTGGAGGACTGGCTACCTTGGATTTGGAGAAGGCTGCGGTTCTCAATTACCTCTCTGTCTCAGTTTTCTCTGGCAAGTGCTCTAGCCACGCCACTCAAACCTTGGGAGATAAATGCAGGGACTGTGAGAATGAAGACCTTAGGCCCACTGTGGGAGAGGATCAGGTTTGAGATCATCTTAGGAACCTTAATGTGCACAAATCCATGGGACCTTTTGAAGTACATCCATGGGTCCTGAAGGAGCTGGCAAATGAAGTTGCTAAGCCACTGACCATCATATTTGAAAAATCATGGCAGTCAGGTGAAGTTCCCAATGACTGGAAAAAGGGAAATATAGCCCCCATATTCAAGAAAGGGAATATGGAAGACCCACAGAACTACAGACCAGTCAGTCTCCTCTGTGTGTGACAGGATCATGGAGCAGATTCTCCTGGAAACCATGCTAAGGTGCATGAAGAATAAGAAGATAGTTGGTGACAGCCAGCCAGTTTGTTGACAGACAGCCAGTTTGGTGGCTTTCTGTGATGGGGCTACAGAACTGATGGATAGGGGCAAAGCAGTTGATGTCTGCCTGGACTTGTGCAAAGCGTTCAATGCTGTCCCTCATGACATCCTTGTTTCTAAACTGGAGGGACATCAATTTGGTGGATGGACCATCCAGTGAATAAGGAATTGGCTGGATGGCCACACACAGAGAGTTGTGGTCAACAGCTCAATATCCAGCTGGAGATGGGTAATGAGTGGTGCCCCTCAGGGATTGGCGTTGGGACCACTGCTGTTCAACATCTTTGTCAGTGATGTGTCAGTGATTGAGCGCTCCCTCAGCAAGTTTGCGAGTGATGCTAAGCTGTATGGTTCAGTTGATAACACTGGAAGGAAGGGATGCCATCCAGAGGGACCCTGACAAGCTTGAAAGGTGGCCAATGACAACCTCATGAAGTTCAACCAAGCCAAATGCAATGTCCTACACTTGGGTCGAGGTAACCCCAGGCACAGCTACAAGTTGGGAGGAGAAGAGATTCAGAGCAGCCCTGCGGAGAAGGACTTAGGGGTGTTTGTTGATGAGAAACTGAGCATGAGCTGGCTTCAGTGTGTGCTCACAGCCCAGAAAGCCAACCATATCCTGGGCTGTATCAAAAGGAGCATGACCAGTAGGTCGAGGGAGGTGATCCTGCCCCTCTACTCTGCTCTCGTGGCACCCCACTGTGTGCAGTTCTGGTGTCTTCAACATAAGAAGGATGTGCTGCTGTTGGAAGAAGTGCAGAGGAGGGCCACGAGGATGATCAGGGGACTGGAGCACTTCCCGTATGACGACAGGCTGAGAATGTTCGGGCTGTTCATCCTGGAGAAGAGAAGGTTGCGTGGAGACCTCATAGGAGCCTTCCAGTATCTGAAGGGGGCCTCCAAGGATGTTGGAGAGGGTCTTTTCATCATGGGCTGTAGCAATAGGACAAGGGGTAATGGGTTTAAACTTAAACGGGGGATGTTCAGGTTAAATATAAGCAAGACGTTCTTTACGGTGAGGGTGGTAAGGCACTGGAATGGGTTGTCCAAAGAAGTGGTAAATGCTCCATCCTTGGCAGTATTCAAGGCTGGGTTGGACAGAGCCTTGGGCGATACGGTCTAGTGTGAGGTGTCCCTGCTCATGGCAAGGGGGTTGGAACTGCATGATATAAGGTCCTTTCCAACCCAAACAATTCTATGATTCTGTCCTTTTGTTTTGTGAATACAGTGCTTGAATACATGCTGTGCTATTTGTGTGGGTAATAAGTTCTTAAATGTACTTAGTGAGGATAGGAAATAAAAGCAGTAATTTCAGTTTTCTTCTATCCAAAGCTTTTCTTAATTTGCGCAGAAAGTAGATTCTATCATTTAGGGTTTACTTCATTATTGTTTTACTGAGGGCAGATTAAGACTACAAAAAGAAACACTAGTAAATAGGAAGAAACTGAAGAACCTGTTTATCGAACTGAAGTGTACCACTGAAGAAATATCCAAACTATTTTATGTAGTACAAGAAGAAAATCATGGCAGAGTTGGCTACAGAAGACTTTAGCGAAAGGGTTTGATTAGAATACCTCTCTTTCATTCCCATTATTTTCTCAGGCTTTGTTCCTATTATCAAGAATATAAAACACACTGTCCTATTACTCTTCATACTAACATACCAAATAGAATATCTTAAAATTAAGAACATAATATTCCTGCATTAGGTATTTATTTATTAATTCAAAAATATTTCTTCTAGGTCGTTCATAAGAGTGAGTGAACACTGGAGGAAACTGTGAAATTAGGTGGATTGAGGGAGATGCCTTAAGAAAACCCCTTAGCTTCTGTCATAATAAAGGGAAGATAAACTTTACTAATATCTTTTGCTTAACTGTAGGCAGTGTGCAGCAAACACTTTCATTTAAAGCAAAATTTCTTCACAAGTACTGAAAGTAATTTTTTAATGTAGCTCTTTCTTGCAACCAGTTGTCTGTCTGAACTTTGAAGGTATTAAAGCAAAGATAGTAATGTTCAAATAAATCTGTCAACAGTAACAGTCTATTAATCTCCTTATCCAAAGCACTGTAATTGAGGGTAGCTAAAGGCCTTTCACAGTTGTAACTAACAAATGTATGGAAAAGAATTGGGTGCATCCAAATACAGATGTAGACTATTCAGACTTAAAAATATGGTCATGTTTTTGCAGATCGAAGTATTTTAAAAACATAAGTATTTAAGTTACTTTGAATAAACACTTTTCATTCTTGTTGCAGTAATGGCAGGTAAAGCTTTGTAGCATTTGATAACTTGCCTTGAATAAAAATGGTTTGACCTATCTTTCTTTGCCTTCAAGTTCATATAGGAAGATTTGACAGTCTCAGCCATTTTTTTATGTTACCACATAATGTTGGTTGGTTTTCATTCTGTTACAGAATGGATGGAAGCGCTTGTTGAAGTATTTGGTTTCTTTTAGCTTTTTTTTTTCTTTTTCCTGCAGAAAGGCCTTTTTTTATGGGGGTGCTTGCAATTGGAAACGCAAGCAGACTGTTTTAGTCACTGACTTGGTAAGAGGTTTTACAAGGCAAGGGAAAGCCTGAAACACAACTGATATCGCAAATCTCATATCTTGGTGTTATGATTGTTCTTCAGGAAAAGATCCCAAAAGATGAAACCAAGATATGGTATTGTGTTGTAATTATTTTTCCGATTTCCTATGACATAACTGAATTTAGGTGAAAGTGTAATTTTGTGAATAAAATGTTCCTAATATAAAGAATATGTCAGTTACTTTAATTGCTCAGGGTCTGACTCTACTTGCTGTACAAAGTGTATAGTTTATGCCCTTTTATTTTTTGAATATAATTGGCAGCATGAAATCTACTTGGAGGTCCTAGCCAGCAGTATCTATCTCAGGGACTAATACTGGTTCCAGTCCTGTTCAGCATCCTTAATAATCTAGATGATGGTGTCTCAGCAAGTTTGCTGATGATACAAAAGCAAAAGTTGTGGCTGATGCACCAGAGGGTTGTGCCGTCATTTGGAAGGACTCAGTGAGCTGGAGAAATAGGCTGACAGGAACCTTATTAAGTTCAACAAAGTGAAGTGCAAAGTCCTGCACCTGAGAATGAACAACCAGTACATGCTGGGAGCTAACAGTCTGGAAAGCAGCTTTGCAGAAAGGGTCCTGCAGGTCCTGGTGGACACCAAGTTGAACATGAGCCAGCACTGTGCCTTGCAGCAAAGGATATTAATGGTGTCCTGGGCTGTACTGGGACAAGTGTCACCAGCAGGTTGAAGAACATGATCTTTCCTCTTCATTCAGCTATGGTGAGGCCACACCTGGGAGTACTGTGCCCAGTTCAGGGCTCCCCAGGACAGGAGAGAGGTGGAACTACTGAAGTTAGACCAGTGAAGGGCCATGGAGATGATTAATAGACTGGAGCATCTGTCCTGTGGGGAAAAGTTGAGTGAACTAAGATTGTTTAGCCTGGAGAAGACAAGGCTCAGGCAGTGATCTCGTCAATAAGGGTAAATACCTAAAGGGGGGTGGGGGGTGTTAAGATGAAGGTAGACCCAGAGGCAATGGGCACAAACTGAAACATGGGAGATTCAGGAAACATTTACTGTGAGGGGCGCTGACGCAGGTTACTGTTACGTGATTTAAAGGTTTCTTATGCACTGCAGTCATATGTAGGCAGATATTTGCCACACTTTCTTAATCTGTTTTAGTTAGATAATGAAGTGCGGAACTTTTTATAAATCCCTCAATTTTTATAGCATACTTTCCTCCAGTAATCTATGTGATACAGTATGCAAGCTATTTTTAAACAATTCATCCTTCTTGCTTTATGTTTTATGAAATCCATTATTCAAAAGGAAAAATGTGGTACTACAAATGCCCCCGGAAGTTGGTAGTCCTAGTAAGCTGTGCACTAATCAACCTTATTTGTCAAATAATCAGAAATTCATGTGTGGAATAAATAGCTTGGACAGTCTGTTTCTTCATTCTCTGGGAACTCTCTTGTATTGTTGGAGACCCAGTTTTTGAGAGGAGTACTCTCTCTACTTTCTTTTCCGTCAGTACTGGGAAATAAGAATTCTTAAGACTAATGGCTATCTGTTGGTAATTAAAGCCAAATCACGCTTATGAATTGAGTTCAGTAGGTGCTAGAGGTAGTGACTAGCTTCTGATTTACATCTGAATAATTGTTCTTTCCAAAGATAGATTGCCAGAGGTCACTGAAGTAAGAAGAAAGATGAAATATAAGGACTTTTTTTCAATATTATCAAAGTATAGGAGGACAACAGAAGAATAGTAATGGGAGTTAAGATGACTGTTGTTTTAGTCTTTCATGTCGAATATTTGAAAAGACATACTTTAAAGTGGGGCCTCATTTGAATGTTCCTAAATACCAACTTCTGACTGCTGTGGTTAGCTGAATTGAAAGCACTTGTCTTTGTGTGTACAAGAGTATGTAAAAAGTAGAAGTTAATTATATTTTAAGATGATACATAATTTGTGCATTATTAGGGGTTGAAAGGGCTTCCAAGGACTTATCTTTCCTGGTTCATGACAATCATGAACTGCAAGTGTTGCTTCAGTAACAGTGCAGACCTTTGGCTTTAAGAGAAATTGAATCCTAAGACTGCTGGATTTCCATATCTTTAATGATGATTTCTCTAACCAGCTGTAGGAAGGAATACTGCAGGTGTGCAGGAATACAAAAAGGCTGCTAGATAGTTACTAAGAAAGTACCAAGTGTAATTGAATTTCCTCTCAGGTAGTGTCTTACATATCTGTAATTTTTTAAGAACTTTTTTAATGAATTAGAGGATTAAATAGTCATGTACGTCTCAGGTCAGTAGAATCCAAGGAACTTATGCTTTCTGTTTGAGGAGTGTCAGTGCCTGCAATAATATGAATCAGCTGTGTGGGCTTTGTGACACACGTCTGAGAAACTATTTATTGATCGAATCCTCCAGACCTGGTGCTTATATTCATATGCTGGTCTTTCAATTCATCATATAATCATCTCTAAGCAGAAGGGAAATCCCTTGTTAGTCACCAGTAGAGGACATCTTGTGGAAAGTTACTTAAAGATGAAATAGTTGTTACCTACTTCAAAACAGTTGTGATTCTTTGAGATTGCTTCCCGCATTACATGTGATTTTATGTGCTTAAGTGCAAAGTCTTTCTCCTGTGACATTCTGTACTGATGACAAAATCGAGGAGAGTTTATCTTACTCTACTCTGTATTTCAGTAATGGAGAGGAAAGCAGGAGGCATTCAAAGTCTGCTGGTCAGTCTTATTTAAAGCCACGTGTAGCATATATATTTACCAGGAATGCATTCCTGAAGTTGAGCTGAAGATCCACAGTTACTATGAAGTAGGAAACAGGCCCGTTTCTTTATACTGCTTATATCATATTTTCTAACTTTTCCAACTTTTCTTTGAGCTTTTGTGGGTTTATCGGATTTAATTAACTGTCATGTTGCTATGTTTAGTTTCTCTTATTGAAGTTTTTTGCATGCCATTCATTTCTTAGTTCTTCAGTTTCCTTCTTGGTCACTTCATCTGTATCATGTCTTGAATGGCCATTAAGTGTCTTTATACAGGTGTTATCACCTTCTGTCGTAATAGGTTATTCCTCAAATAGCAATACACAAAAATTGTTTTGATCTGCTTGTCACGTTGTCTACTCATCACCTAGTCAAACCTCTGTTTCTACTCCTGTGATCTCAAATATAGCAATATATTTTTGTCTTACATCTGGTTCTGTCGCTTAATACTAATATACACTGAAATATACTTCTAGAAGGAAGTGCAGCAGGAGGGCCAGGAGACCTCCTTGGATGGATAAGGAGCTGCTGAGGAAACTTTGAAGGAAACAAGAGGCTTATAAAAGGTGGAAGCAAGGACAGGCAGCCTGGGAAGAATACAGGGATGTTGTCTGAGAAGCTAGGGACCAGGTTAGGAAACCTAAGGCCCACTTAGAATTAAACTTGGCAAGAGATGTTAAAGATAACAGGAAGGGATTCTGTAGGTATGTAGCGAATAAAAGACAGACTAGGGACAGCATGGGCACTCTCCAGAAGCTCTCAGGAGAACTGCCTACCCTGGATTTGGAGAAGGCTGAGGTTCTTAATGACTTCTTTGCCTCAGTCTTCACCGGCGAATACTCTGACCACACCACCCAAGTCTTGGAAGGCAGACACAGGGACTGTGAGAATGAAGACCCTGGGCCCACTGTAGGAGAGGATCTGGTTCGAGAGCATCTTAAGAACCTGAATGTACACAAGTCCATGGAACCTGATGAAATCCATCAGTGGGTCCTGAAGGAGCTGGCAAATGAAGTTGCTAAGCCACTGTCCATCATATTTGAAAAATCATGGCAGTCAGGTGAAGTTCCCGATGACTGGAAAAAGGGAAATATAACCCCCATTTTTAAGAAGGGGAAAATGGATGAGCCGGGGAATTACAGACCAGTCAGTCTCACCTGAGTGCCTGGCAAAATCTTGGAGCAGATTCTCCTGGAAGGCATGCTGAGGCACATGAAAAACAACAAGGTGCTTGGTGGCAGCCAGCATGGCTTCACTAAAGGGAAATCCTGCCTGACCTATGTGGTGGCCATTTATGATGGGGCTGCGGAACTGATGGACAGGGGTAGAGCAGTTGCTGTCATCTACCTGGACTTGTGCAAAGCGTTTGACACTGTCTCACATGACATCCTTCTCTCTAAGTTGGAGAGACATCAATTTGATAGGTGGACCACTCGGTGGATAAAGAACTGGCTGGATGGCTGTACGCAAAGAGTTGTGGTCAATGGCTCAATGTCCAGCTGGAGACTAGTAACAAGTGGTGTCCCTTAGGGATCGGTGTTGGGACTGGTCTTATTCAACATCTTTGTGGGTGAGATGGACAGTGGGATTGAGTGCACCCTCAGCAAGTTTGTCGATGACACCAAGTTGTGTGGTTCGGTGATACACTGGGGAGAAGGGATGCCATCCAGAGGGACCTTGACAAGCTTGTGAGGTGGGCTGATGCCAACCTGATGAAGTTTAGCCATGCCAAGCGCAAGGTCCTAGACCTGGGTCGGAGCAATGCCAGGCACAGCTCCAGGTTGGGCAGGGAAGAGATTGAGAGCAGCCCTGTGGAGAAGGACTTGGTTGGGAGTGTTGGTTGATGAGAAAATGAACATGAGCCGGCAGTGTGCACTCGCAGCCCAGAAAGCCAACCGTATTCCTGGGCTGCATCAAAAGGAGTGTGACCAGCAGGTTGAGGGAGGTGCTCCTGCCCCTTTACTCTGCCCTCGTGAGACCTCACTTGGAGTATTGCGTGCAGTTCTGGTGTCCTCAACATAAAGAGGACATGAAACTGTTGGAACAAGTGCAGAGGAGGGCCACGAGGGAGATCAGGGGACTGGAGCACCTCCCGTATGAAGATAGGCTGAGAAAGTTGGGGCTGTTCATCCTGGAGAAGAGAAGGCTGCATGGAGACCTCATAGCCGACTTCCAATGTCTGAAGGGGGCCTATAGGGATGCTGGGGAGGGACTCTTCATTAGGGACTATAGTGATAGGATGAGGGGTAATGGGTTCGAACTTAAACGGGGAAAGTTTAGATTGGATCTGAGGAAGAAATTCTTTCCTGTAAGGGTGGTGAGGCCTTGGAATGGGTTGGTCAGGGAGGTTGTGAGTGCTCCATCCGTGCTGGTGTTCAAGGTGGGGTTGGACAAAGCCTTGGGTGTCATGGTTTAATGTGAGGTGTCCCTGCCCATGGCAGGGGGTTGGAACTCTCTGATCTTGAGGTCCTTTCCAACCCTAAATATTCTATGATTCTATGATTCTATTCTAAATGGGCCCTTCTTTTTCATTACTTTACATAGGACCTTCCTTTTCTGTAATATCATTAAGCATTGATGTTATACATTAGAACATGAGTGCTGGCTTTTCTTTGGGCACTTGTTTGATACGCAGAATGGAAGTGTATGAATGGAATATGCAGCATGTTTTACAATGCGGTGGATCTGTGAAGTAATCCTTTATGAATTCATTGCATGAACTGGCTTGTTATTCAGTGCCCTTCATATTTTAATGTCTGCACTTTGATGTACTACAGTAAAGTGCAGTTCTGGAAACTACGGTTTAACACTGCTGATTACTTAATCTTTCTTTTTTAAGTACTACTAACAGCATCAATCTGTGTATATGGTCTACTTTTCTGTGTGTGTTTTACACTCTAGTTTGTTTTATTCTTTTTATATATATTTACAGTTCCTTTTGTGGGCTTTACTCTGCTGTTCATGATTGCACTTTGATAAACCCATTTAAGATCTATCACTAATGGTTAGTAATACAATTGCCTGAGATTTATATGTTTACAGTGTGACAAAATGTGGAATGTTAGCGAATAAAACCACTGAGCTTCCTGCAATGCTTTAAAGAGGTTGGGGTTTTTTTTCCTATCACTCATGGCAAATGAGCCTTGCCATGTAGAATCATTGTGGAGGTCAACCTGTCTGTTTACATAATTTATTGTTCTAGAAATCCGAGTGCATACAACCAAGTTAAGTCTACAGGGCATGATTTGTCAAACATTGTTTCTGTTTTTGTTATGAGCTGAACAGTTTTGGCAGTTGTGTATTAAAATTACACAGATAAACATGAACAAGTGTCTCTTGCGCTACGAAATTTGAATATTCCAAGAAGCTTTACCCTTGGTAACAAGTTCTAGTTACGTAGAGATTCTGTTTACAATCAAGAGCAATTGTTAATTTAATTCTATATTGCTTTTTCTGATGCTTCACAAGAACATGTTGAAAGAGCTAATTTCCTTAATTATTTTGATAGGTATGCATAGAGCTATTGTAAAGAAATCTGTATTTTGCCTCTCATTCGTTGTCAACTGACACTTCAGGTGATCCTTTAAAATTAATATCCTTGGGAAGCAATTATTCTAACATATGATATCAAACTGCTTTTTTCCCCTTTTAATTATGAATTTTAGTATTTCTTGATAGGACTGTCGGGAAGCAATTATTCTAACCTATGATATCAAACTGCTTTTTTCCCCTTTTAATTATGAATTTTAGTATTTCTTGATAGGACTGTCAGTTGTAATTCTTAAAAGCAAACTGATTTGTAATGCTCTGTATGTAATAGCCTACTGAAATTGTACCATAGCTAAATTTGGAAGTTACTTATCACAGGAAAAGTAGTCTGCCTTGGACTACTGCAAAAATTGTGTAAATAGTGCTCCACATACCTATTCTCTGAGAAATAGAACATAAATGCAGACGGTAACTGCTGGAAACTACAATTAATAATGACTATGCCTTCATGTTCAGGCAAATTATTTTACATTTACTGGTGACAAAGGCAGATTCCTTTAAATACAAGCTGCATCAGCCTTGAGCTTGGATTGCAAGACCGCTTATCAGATTGGTTATGATGATGGGGCTATGAGTTTCAGTCAGCAACTTGGCCCTGCTGGAATGAGAGTTGTCTTCCCTTATAACTAAGAAAAAGTAAATTGAGAATTAGGAGATTTTATTCCTATTCCTCTGTCTCCTATGCTTTCTGTGGTTACATGGCAATGTATAATTGCTAACCTGGACTCTTCTAAGTGACTGCAAGTGCTTCATTATTGCAGATAGTAATCAGTAGTCTCTTTTGACATTGGAATTGGTTCAGATAATCACTTAATCAAGATCTAAACCAGCACCCAAGTGACTTTTATTTAAAGCGTCCGTTATGATCTTGAAAAACATAGATAAATTTTTGGTTTTTTTTTCTTAAATTGGACAATTGGATTTTTATTAGTTGTTAATCATAAAAGGGTTTTGATTTGCAGCAAGAAGTAGCCTTTCACTTAATTTGATATTTTGTTTTGTTACCCAGTGAGAGACTACCTGTTTGTACACAGATTTATTCATGTTGATGTACATTAACATCTTGTTGGTCATGGTTAGGTGTTGGCTTTTTTTTTAATTAAGTTATCTGAAGTGTATCTGAGAGAAAGGAAAAAGGTAAGCTAGGTAGCACAACTTCTAAATTTAGAACTAGTTCACTAAAGAAAGGAATTATAATTTGTAATTAATGCATTAAATTAATCATTTTTGGTCACATTACCTTTGTACATTATAAAAGGAGAGGACATTCTCTCACACCAGATTTTCATTTGTATTTTGGCAGCAGCTTTTTTTTCTTTTTCAATTCCAACTAAGACTGAATGAACTGGTCATTGAATTAAGGAGCTGAAACATTAAACCAAAGAAAATATTCCTTTTAACGTCTGAAAAAATCCCCAACTATTGCTGTTAAGAATTGTCTTAACATTTCAACAAGCTGTAGCCCATGTGTTCAGCTAATGAATTGCTTTTGACTATCTTTGAAGTAGGAGCAATGTACTACTGAAGTATTGTTTGAGTGTAGTCTGAAACTACAGATAGCTTGTGGTAAATGTTATGTTAAATCTAATTAAAGCTGTAAAAAAGTTTACTTCTCAAGTGAAAAATGCCTTTTTTCCCCAAACTTCTTTGAGTTTGTGGTGAAGAGGGAAGAAGAGAACTTAAACTTGTTGGAGAAGCACAGCAGTACTTTAAGCTGAATGTTTAAATGACTTCCCCTGGTCAGAGCATATGATAAATTAAATACAGACCTGCCATGGTCACACAAGCTTCTGGATCTCTGCTACCTGTCGCATGTACTGGCAGCGTGTGCATCTGAGACTGAAAACTTTTCCACATTCCATTAGGGTGTTAGCTGCTGCCTTATTGGAGAAAAGGGGCAATAGCGGTGGCAACACCACATCTGGGAATATTAAGACACCGAGAGCTTCCAGCTATGCTAGCATCACAGCTGATTATGATAAGACATCTGTATTTCAACTAGGACTGTTTGTGTATGTGCCTTTTTAAAGTGTTCCTTTTTTGTTTTTTGCCTAGCTCTGCTATGTATGTTTTTACTCTTCAGATTTTTGTCAGAAGTCAGCAGACGCTAGAGGAAAGGGCTTGCAAACCTGTTTAGCCACAAAGTGATATAGAAGGAGGGTCATTTTATTTTTGCCAAAGTGTTGCTGAGCAATCACATTTTTGTCCCTCTTCGTTTCGTGAGTTTCTTCCTGTAGCATGACTGTACTTTGAATAAAA
The DNA here is from genome assembly GCA_039720435.1 of Amazona ochrocephala. Lineage (NCBI taxonomy): Eukaryota > Metazoa > Chordata > Aves > Psittaciformes > Psittacidae > Amazona > Amazona ochrocephala. The sequence goes on along the minus strand of CM077909.1, from coordinate 36,735,126 downwards.
TGTAATTAAATGGTATTTCAGATATGTTCCTTATGAGACCAGTGTTAAATTAATAGGTACTTTCTTTTTCAGCTAATCTGCCTGTGCCTACTATTGCTGCAATAGATGGAGCTGCATTAGGTGGTGGCCTAGAACTTGCATTAGCCTGTGATATAAGAGTGGCAGGTAGGTCTGAATCCTGTTTATAGAACACAGATTGTTAGTGTTGCAGATGGCTTGACTAATCCTTGTTTTAGCAACAAATTTATGAAACTTACTTTGTATTTGACATTGTTTCTAACCAGTTATTTTAAAGGGATTTAGCAGAAACCTATCTAAGTACTGGCTAGTGTTTAATTTCAAACAACTTATCACTGATAGTTGGATTGTTTTTGTTACATATTTTATTTTATTCTTATGAAATTTGTTTTATCGGTATTGCTAGAAGGGTTATATAGTGTTTTGATACTTTATTTAGTAATCGAAGTATTCTCCTCTTCTGTATTTGAAGTATTCTAGATGGAGATTTGATTTTTATCTAAACAGGTTGCAGGGAAAAAGCAAAAGTTGTTAGTGAGAGTATTATTACACAAGCCATTAAGCTGTTATAGAAGTGACAACAGCACTTGAAAAGAGGAGCCTTGACCTATCCAGCTGTCAGAACTGTAAAGCCATTTGTTGAAAAGTAAATGGAAACTTGCTCCTGAACTGTTGCCAGTAACGTGGGGTATATAAAGCTGGTTGACCCTTAGAGAATACTCTGTCAGCTAAGGAATTCATAATAATAATCAGATACAGAACTCTACACCTTTTTGAGATCTCAGATAATAACAATAATTTTATTTTAGTATTTTACATTTTGCAAGTAAGTCTCTTACTCACTGTAATTGATTACTTGCTATGTGAAAATTAACAAGATACAGAACTTGCTTTGATGGAAGTAGATGGATCTTTTACCAAAGGTTAAATCTATTTAAAGATTTTCATAAACAAATGCTTTTTATGTGATTTGTTGTTCTTTATGAAGGAAATGTAATAAATCAACAATTTTGTAGGTCATTATTACATATTTTGCTAAGTTTTTTCCTATCGGTCATAATAAGAACTCATTTACATTCTGTTTTTAGCCTCTTCTGCTAAAATGGGTCTAGTTGAAACGAAGTTGGCAATCATTCCAGGTGCAGGTATGAATCTTCTGCTTTTGTTACCATGAATAACTAAATAATGCATACTCTTGGCTTTTGATTTTGGTTTGATGTTTATGAAGTTCTGCTTATTTTTGTATTCCTGTTAATGATCATTGCATGTTTTAAAGCTTAGTGTTCATATTACTTACCAAAAATCAATAAAACCCTGTATTTCTCAGTTTTAGGGAATGGCATTTGTATATTATGCTTTTAACCAAAGTCTTCATTAACTAAGTCAGTATTGAGTGATTCTGTAAATGGCATTTGATGTCTTAATCAGAAGGCTGAGTAATTTTTTGAAGGGTCAGACTAGGAAAAAAGATACAAGTTAACTATGAGTGTACAAAATGGTAATTTAAATAATCATCCACTTTTATGTAGCGTCTGGTACTTTCGGATTCAAATTCTGTTTTCATGCTGCTAGTAAATTGGTTGTAAAGAGTTTAAAAACTGAAAGTACAGGTATAAATAGATCTTTTGTCTTACTAACATCTTTTGAGATTTTTGGGGTCAAAAACTTCTTTATTTGGAAGGCCAGTTTACTGTCTTTTCTTGATTTCATGGTGAATGAAAGTTATATAGTGAATAATGTTCAAGAAGGTCTTTGTGTTATGAAAACTTTTGTTGTTATTTTATGGATAAATCATTGTCACTTAAGGTATCTGCCTTTCGTGGAAAAAGGAAGTAATGTGAAAACAAGTGCCTCTCTATGATCCTGGTCTAACTTTGGTCTCAATTTCTGAAACTTCTTGGAGAATTTTGTAACCTTTCTTTACTCCTGTCTTCTTTCTGTTGGGTGGAACCAATTTTGAAAGCACTGTATCCAATTTTAGTGGATACTGTTGCAGCTGATGTAGAGAGGGCAGTAACATTACTATAATAGGAGCACTTGATAATAAGTTCTAGCGAAGAAAAAGACACAAAATGATGTTATTTGTTGGCAATTTTTTCCCCTTTGTTCTTCCACTCCACCAGCTTCTGAGGAATTCTGCAGGACAGTATTGGAGACACACTCTCCTGTCATAGAATCGTAGAATCATAGAATCATAGAATAGTTAGGGTTGGAAAGGACCTTAAGATCATCAAGTTCCAACCCCCGTGTCATGGGCAGGGACACCTCCCACTAAACCATGTCACCCCAGGCTCTGTCCAGCCCAGCCTTGAACACCACCAGCGGTGGAGCATTCACAACTTCCTGGGCAACCCATTCCAGTGCCTCACCACTCTTACAGTAAAGAACTTCTTCCTTATATCCCATCTAAACTTCCCCTGTTTAAATTTTAACCCAAGAAATTCAGGTCAAGTTCTCCGTATATTCTCAGACTTCAGCTTATTCAGGTTGTTTCATGTTTCCTTGTATTTAGTTAATCATGGATGTTTCAAACTTCTAATGCTTTCACCTTATAATGCTAGGTAACTGACTCATGAGTTTCATTCGGAATATTTTATTGCTATTCAAAGATTGAGGTTTGGAAATTTTTTTTTTTTTCCCTTTTTTATCATCCTAAAATAATGATTTGGGCATATGTCTTCAGCTCCTTGAAAACATGACAGATTTTACCATGTTACAATCCTTTTTAAACTTACAACATTTTGGGGTATGCTCATTGCCTTTTTTTTTCCCTGTTGCTCTCAGCCTGTCTGAGGACAATTTCTGCTGAGTGTATTTGACTTTATCACAATTTTTTCCTGATCAGCCTGTACTTGCACTAATCCTGTTGAAACAATGACAGTGTTTCAGCCATTTTTGGCTGCTGTAATCCAACTAGTAACTGATAGTGCTTTGTGTTAGGAGAAAGTGAAGAATAAGTGAGGGAATTCTGCATATGTGATTTAGGTATGTCCACTTCAGCAACAAGCTTCATGCAGTAATGGAATATTTCCTTATAGTGCTTACTCCAAGCTGTTCTGAGCCAAAGCAGGACTGGGCAGCGGAGCTGAAAAGAGAGCTATATCCATTAAGAGGCCTCAGTAGGTTTCTGCTGCCATCTGGGACATCTGAGACACGCTGGAAAAGTGTGTTGCTCCTTCAGAGTAGGTTCCTATAGCATGGCAAACTACTACTGTTTTTATTATGCTCCATCAGCTGCCACATGTATGTGAAAGATGTAAAGATTTTAACTTCAGTGATAATTAACATGGGTATTTGGTGCTGTATGAAAAACTTCTGTATTTTCTATTTGCCGTTTCTAAAACTGCAGGAAGTTACACTCAAAAAGCTATGTTAGAATAACATTACTGGAATTTAATAGCATTAAATGGATGATATTAATGGATTCAGGACAGATCAGGTATGATATTTCGGACCTTCTTGTATTTTGTGTTTTATTTCATCCTTTGAAATAGGATCAGCAAACGACCCAGTCGGCTGCTGTCTGGTGACTTACCAGATTGAACCTGAATTTCACAGGTGTGAGAAATTTTGCATTTGAATATGCACGAAAGTACAGCAACGTTCTAAAGCCTAGGGTTGAACAGCAGTTGGTTGGATCCCAGTAGGAGGCCTATAGGGATGCCGGGGAAGGACTCTTCATTAGGGACTGTGGTGATAGGACAAGGGGTAATGGGTTCAAACTTGAACCGGGGAAGCTTAGATTGGATATGAGGAAGAAATTCTTTACTGTAGGGTGGTGAAGCACTGGAATGGGTTGCCCAAGGAAGTTGTGAATGCTCCATTGCTGGTGGTGTTTGAGGCCAGGTTGGACAGGGCCTTGGGTGGCATGGTTTAGTGGGAGGTGTTCCTGCCATGGCAGGGGGGTTGGAACTTGATGATCTTGAGGTCCTTTCCAACCCTAACTATTCTATGATTCTATGATTCTAATATACCAAATTCTAATGTACCAAAATATACCAATATACTAAATATACCAAAATTCTATGATTCTAATATACCAAAATTTTAAGTCTGCTGAGGGTCTCAACCAGGTAGGCATTTGTAGAGCGTACCTTATCTGTGATGTCAGTTTGAGTCTCCACAGAAAATTGATCCATTGCAGACAGCAGAGCAAGACCAAGGATAACAGCAATGACTGCTTTTACGCAACAGCTTTATGCACAGACCAGCTGCTCAGGTTGTGAGGGGGGATGATTCTTCTGCCTGTGGAAATTTCTGTCCAGTTCTCTCCACATGAAAAAAGCCTTAGCTGCCAGACTGTGAGCTAGGGAAAGCAGAAAAATCTTTACGTTTTCCTCTTCAGTACATCCCATTGTTTAGTAAGGAAATAAAGATTTGGAGAAATAGAGGAAGCATGTAAGAAATAAAATGGCTTGATAGCTCAGTGCTGGTGAAGTTACCTGAGAATGAATATTGATGATTTTTGGTTTTTAAAGCAAGTCTACCAAGAAGTATTCAATGCATAAAGAGTGTGCATCACAACAACCATATGCCATAGAATTGTTTATGTTAGAAAAGCTGTTTAATATTATTAGGTCAAACTGTTAACCTAACACTTCCAAATCCACCAGTAAATTATGTCTCTAAGCACCACATCTGTGTGTATTCTAAATACCTCCAGGGATGATGATTCAGCCACTTCCCAGGACAGCATGTTTGAGTGCTTGACAACCCTTTCATTGAAGAAATTTTTCCTAATATCCAGTCTAAACCTCCCCTGGCACAACTTGAGGACGTTTCCTTGTCCTGTGAGTTGTTACATGGGAGAAGAGACCAGCACTCACCTCACTACAACCTCCTTTCAGGTAGTTGTAGAGGGGGATGAGGTCTCCCCTCAGCCTTCTTTGCTCCTGATTAAACAGCCCCAGTTCCCTCAACCATTCCTCAAAACTTACACTTTAAGCCTTTCACCAGCTTCATAGCCCTTCTCTGGACACTCTCCAGCACCTCAGTGTCTCTCTTGTAGTGAGGGGCCCAGAACTGAACACAGGATTCGAGGTACAGCCTCAGCAGTGCTGAGTACAGGGGGGATGACCACTGCGCTGGCCCTGCTTGCCACACTATTGCTGATACAGGCCAGGATGCCATTGGCCTTCTTGGCTGCCTGGGCACAAGCTGGCTCATGTTCAGCTCCATCAGTCAGCACCCCCAGGTCCTTTTCCACCAAGCAGCTTTTCAGCCACTCTTCCCCAAGCCTGTAGCATTGCCATGGGGTTGTTTTGGTCCAAGTGCAGGACCTGGCAGTTTGCCTTGTTGAACCCTCATACCATCGGCCACAGCCCATTGATGCAGCCTGTACAGATCCCTCTGCAGCCCCCCACATCCTTCAGCAGAGCAACACTCCCACCCAGCTTTGTGTCATCTGCAAACTTACTGAGGGTGCCCTTGACCTCCTCATTGATGAAGATACTTAACAGAACTGGACCCAAATCTGAGCCCTGGGGAACACCACTTGTGATTGGCCATGAACTGTATTTGACTCTGTTCACCGCCACATTTTGGGGCTGGCCATGCAGCCAGTTTTTTAGCCAGTGAAGAGTACAACCTTCCAAGCCATGAACAGCCAGTTTCTCTAGGACAATGCTGTGGGAAACAGGGTCAAAGGCTTTACTAAAGTCTAGGTAGACAACATCCATGTCCTTTTCCTTCATCTGCTAAGTGGACTACCTTGTCACAGTGGGAGGTCAGGTTAGTCAAGCAGGACCTGCCTTTTATAAACCCATACCAGCTGGGCCTGAACTCCTGTCCTGTGCACGCTGTGTGATGGCACTCAAGACTACCTTCTCCGTAACCTTCTTGAGCACTGAGGTCCAGCTGACAGGCCTATAGTTCCCTGAATCCTCCTTCCAGCCCTTCTTGTCACATTTGCAAACCTTCAGTCAGCAGGGAGCTTACTGTTTAGCCAGGGCTGCTGGTAAGTGATGGACAGTGGCTTGGTGAGTACTGCACCAGCTCTCTCAGTACCCGTGGGTCTGTTCCCTTCCAGCCCCATAGGCCTGTGTGTGTCTTAATTGACGTAGCAGATCACTAAACATTCCCCTTTGGACTACAGGGGCTTCATTCTGATTCTACTCCTGTGTCTTTAAGATATCCTTCATGCAGAATGGCCAGCCGTCCTAGACGCCTTTACCCATGACTGCCTCCCAAGGGGGTCTGTCAACCAGTCACCTAATCAGGCCGAAGTCTGCCCTAGGCAAGTCTAAGGTTGCAGTTCTGCTGACCCCCCTCCTTTCTTCTCTGAGAAGTGAAAACCATGATTTCGTGACTGGTGTGCCCAAGTCAGCCCCCAACAGTCGCATTACCCACAAGTCTTTCTCTGTTCACGAACAACAGGGAAGCAGGGTGCCTTCCCTAGTTGGCTCCCTCACCAATTGTGTCAGGAAGTTATCTTCCTCACACACCAGGAACCTCTCAGACTTTTTCATCTCTGCTGTGTTGTATTTCAGACTGTCTGTTCATCCCTTCTTTTCTTCAGTTTTCTTCAATATGAACTTCTGATGTCCAGTTGTGGTATGATTGAACTACAGGACAGTGGTTGCAAAAAAAGACTCCCTAGAAGTTTATTAAAAAAGTAGGTGGCAAGATGAAAGGAAAATTTTATTGTCCTCAAACAAAAAGTTTCAGCATGAACTAACCTATTCTTGGACATGAAAGAATGAGCGCAACAGGAGGTATGGTAGGTGCCCTAGCTGTTGGAAATGTTTCAGTCTGAATACTCTCACTGGATAGCAGTGAGTTTGTATGAGAAAGGATTTAATGGAAAACCAAATTATATTAGCTCTGCGATATAAGAAAATGCTTGTTATCAGCCAGAGTGGCTTTCCTCAAAGCTGTTAATTGCTAAAAGGAGTTTAGTTTTTGGATCTCTTTGTTAAAATGCTGTTTTAACATCTTATTTTGTGTAATGCTGCAATCTGTACAGAACTGTGCATAATGTATGAAGAGTCTTTTTTACACAAAAATCATGTTGTTTCTCTTTGTTATTATTTCCCAAACTGAAATAAAAAGAAAGTAAACCTCTTTCATTAATTGATTCTAGTTTCTGGTGTCTCTCAACTTGCAAACAAAGTGTATTATGTTTCTCTCCTAAAGTAGTTATTGTTTACTTTTAAAAGCAACATGAAGGTCTCTGTTAAGGGATTTATTTTAAAGCTAAAAAAAAATATTTTATTTTCAATGAGAAAAGTATCAAGGGAATTACCAGATCTGAAAAACTCATACAGAGGGTGATCTTGCTAGCAGCACTAGTTGTACGATTCAGCCAAGTGTAAAGGTTAAATAAAATGTCAGACATTTCAAATTGACATCTGATGCACCTTACAGTATATTGTTAGCATATTCTTTAGATTTCTGTGCTTTAGTTTCCACAGTAATAGGAATATTTGCATTTGACAAATACTGAAAAAAAGTGTCACCATTTGTGGGCATGTCTGTGGTAGGACTTACAGACTTTTGCACAGTTAGTGTAATTTTTCTGCATGAGGTGCTACTTGATAGTATGTCATTACAGAGGTAGAAAGAAAAACCTGCTTATTTTGTGTAACTTCATACGTCTTAGCTATACCTCCCCATTCCATCTTTATTCCTCCTTCAGCAGTCTACTCTTGTCTTCTCCCTAGTTCTTATGTGTACAGTTTTTTCTCACTAGGTAAGGACAGCAACTGAGTCCTCTTACATTTTTAAAATTCAGCTCAGTCCTGTGTCAACTGACTGACTGATCAGGAAAAACCTCCAAAGTGAAACAGTTAGTTTTGAGTTTGTTTCTTCCCCCGCTCTCCCACACAGTTAGTCCATAAGCTCTCTTGTGACTTTTCTTCTTTCCTTCTCCCAGTCTTGTATCAGATTTTTAATATTGTAAAGTCCTCAAATTAAATACTGGCAGAAGACAGTTGAAATAAGCTCCTAAATCAACATCTTCAGCATTTCATTAATATTTTTTCTTAAAAATTTATGTACTGTGAAACAACCAAGAAGATACACTTTCTTCTTCTTCTTCTCTGCAATTAAGAAAAAATTCTAATTTTTTTTTTTTAAACCAGTGACTGCTGAGCATTTACAGTGCTAGTATGATTTGATACAGTAAAAACCCTAAATTATGTTACTCTAAGAGCATTTATCCGTGTTTTCTTCAGTCATCTGAGTCTAGATAGCTTTATTTGCATTTTAATATTTTGTAATGTTTATTTTATGCATCATGTTAAATGAATGGCCTGAAGTAAAAAAATGCTTATGGTGTAGAAAACAGATGTTTGAACATTCATTCTTTTCTCAAAGTAATTAAGCACAATATATAGATTGTTACTAGAGGGGGGTAAATTGGTTCTGCTTCTGTAAGTTATGGAGAATTGTGGTCCTTATGTTTTCCTTCTCTTAAATAAAAATAAGCTGGCTTTCATTAAATGACTCATTTTCTCCTGGGCTTTATGGTCTGTTGTAATGGTGATGATGTTGAGGTGAAACTTCAAAATATCACGCAATACTAACGTTGCAAAAGCTCTGTACATAAAACTAATGTTTTGCGAATTTTATTTACAGTCTCTTTATCAGACTAATTTGCAAGTAGTGGCAATGTAGGGCAGAAAAGGAGATGGGAGGAGAACTCCCATGATATCAGAACTATCCCATAAATCTACATGACACATACAGTACTTACCTTTGCAGAGTGATTCACAGAGCAACCTGTGCCTATAATCCAAGGCTCTCATCAGTGTCCCAAGTGACTGCAATTGTATGGAATGTTATTTGAAATGTCAAGTTCAGTGTAAGAAATTGATTGCTGCTGATATTCTAGTTGTTTGTGCTAGCAGAGATCGCAGAACATTTCTTCCTGACCTAAATTTGGGGCTGTCTTGTTTACAAGTCAGAATTAACAATCAGACATTCGAGAACTTTTGGTATCATAAAAAGGAGCACTACATTCCCATCATATTGTCTAGTTAAAGTTAGTCTGTTGATGCTGCAGAGCAAGGTGGAAATAAAACACGGGCAAAAGAAAGCCACAGGAGCCAAGCTGAGTATCAGAGGAAGTGTAAGAGGAGGGAGAGGGAATTTTCTTGGTCTTGCAAACTAGGACATGCAAAGTCAGAGATTAGTATATAATACACTTATGGAAAAATCAAACTTTAGCAATAAACAATGATTGAATGTTCTTTAAACCTTTGTCGTGTCTTGAGGGATATAAAAATATTGTTCTTTATATCAATAATGAATTTTGGAGTACTTTTTTAATTAAAATTAATTCTTACAACATGAACAATGTTATCAAGTATTTTCCTCGTTCTTAGAAGTAGACAAATAGATTTGCTTTCATCAGTTTGAAAATTGTTTTGTGAGATAGGTGGATTTCTCATTGTTGAATGACACTCAGAAAACCTGAAAAAAATGTAAACAGTTTGGTTTCTTTCATCTCCCTTAAATTGTGTAGATTTAAGCACACTTCAGGTACTATTTCAGTGATTGTGGGTTGCACTATCACATCTATATCTTTTCCAGACCATTTCTGTGCCATTGGTAACTAAGGAGTGATGCTTTGAAAGGAAGCAAACCTGAACTTTGCTTCTGCGCCTTGATTTTCTCACCATGTATAGAAGAGTATGACACTGAACAGAAACCACAGTTCAGGCAGACTGTAACAATATGAAAGGAATTCACAGTAGGTTTCATTACATACATGCAAAATGGTATGCATTTGGTTGGAGTACTCAAGTGAAAAGTGCATGGAGAGAATAAAATGAATGGAGAAAAGAATGATCTAAAATGCTGCTAGTTAAAGAAACCTTTTTTTTTTTTTTTTTTTCCCCCAAGCCAGTTAAAATTTAAAATATCTGTATATACTCTTGCAGCTAATTGGGTAACTGGGTTTTGAATTCATCCACAAGGATCCATCAGAGCTGTAAATGTTATTGATGAAATGATTTTCCCCTTGGACAAAATTTGGAATTAAAGTTGTGCAAAGCCTAATGTGCTTTGTACAAGACCGCCGTTTTTTACTTTGTAAATGACTGCCCTTTTCATCCCCAGATATGTCCTGAAACCAGCAGCTAGTGTCTATCTCAAGCTCTCTAGTCCACTCAAAATAGTGAAAAAAACTTCCAATTGCACACTGGTGTCAAGTTTTTTGTGTTATTTTCTTTCAAATTCTCATTTTTAAGCATATGTGAAAATAAAAGGAAGTTTGAGTAATGATAAGCAATGTTTCTGGGGAAAGGTGGAGCATGAGAAAAATTAAAATTTGCTGGCTATTGAAAATAGAGTTGCATAAAATCTTCTTTTGAAAACTGGCATACTGCGGTTTTGGGTTCTTTTTAATTGAAATCTAATTTGGAAATAAGTATGAGACAGATAAACTCAGTATCTACTGTGTTGTCTTACCTCTTCTGGTGGACTAAGTGCTAAAAGAAAAATCCTGAGCTTCAGAGTTCTAGACTTGGCTTCTTCCATAGTCAGCATCTCTGAATTTTAAGGTTCTCCAGCTTCCTGCTTGATGACCTTTCCATGCTCCTCTCTTGAGGAGACTCGTTCCTGCTTTAACTCATTGTCCAAGATAAAGTGTTTTCTCAATAGTGCCCTTTTTTCCTGTAGCTTCACTTAGGTGAAAATTAGTTTGGCAAACTAATACAACTTTTTCTCTACTCTTCCTATCTCTATGGTAACACTAGTGGTAATGAGAAAGAACTCCTTTGGGGGAGTGATAGGAAATGCAGAAAAATGGGCAAGCGAAAGTAAGAGTCTAGTACAGAAAATTATTAACCTTAAAGAATTGGTGGTAAATGAAGATGAAAATGCATGGCACAGTCAATCTGGGTTGGGAATTCATTTTCTAATTTCTTGAGATGGTGAGAGAAAAACCAAGTTTTATTTTGCAGTAACAGAATCAAGAAGAAATCTATCATTACCGAAGTATGTTTGTAAGAAAAACATACTGGGGCAGTGGAAGATAGCAAAGTGAGTGAAGAAAATTTTTCATACTATATAGGCAATTTTGGAAGCCTTAGTTGCTGTGCATCACTCCTGTCTCTCTGGATTGACAGCCCAGGAAACATAAACTTATTTTAGTTCCTGGTTTGTCGCTGAGTAAGATGTGTAAAAAGGGTGATGAAAATACTCCTTGTAGTGTTAAGAAGCTTGTTAATCTACATAGCGATAGACACAATTTAATGCTAGATGTTGGAGACATTGGACGCTAACATATGTTGTTGGTGATATTGCCTATCTCTTGGTAGTTTTCAGTATTTCTGTAGAAGTGATGACCAAATGTATTTTTCAGTTGCAGAAGCTGAGATAGAAAGTATGTGTAGAAGACCTGCATGATCCCCACAGGTGAGAAAAGCAGCATTCATACAGAGGAATCACACAGCTCATAAGCCACTCTTTGAGCGGTTTTAAGTGACTCAGCTTCTGTGGTATATCCCCCCACCCTGCCCCTGCCCTTCATGTGTTTTTTAAGATTACGTTTGACAGCACTTAGCTATGATACTGCCGCAGTTTTTACGTGTGTTTCGGATGGAGTCTGCAAGAAACCTTGTCTCTCTACAAAGAGAATGTGCAGAGCAGAAACAGAAAGGGCAAGGGAGAAAGAGGAGAAAAGATGTGCACATTAGAATCATAGAATCATAGAATAGTTAGGGTTGGAAAGGACCTTAAGATCATCTAGTTCCAACCGCCCTGCCGTGAGCAGGGATACCTCACACTAAACCGTGGCACCCAAGGCTCTGTTCAGCCTGGCCTTGAACACTGCCAGGGATGGAGCATTCACAGCTTCCCTGGGCAGCCCATTCCAGGGCCTCACCACCCTTACAGTAAAGAACTTCCTCCTTATATCCAATCTAAACTTCCTGTATTTAAGTTTAAACCTGTTACCTCTTGTCCTATCACTACAGTCCCTAATAAGGAGTCCCTCCACAGCATCCTTAGATATCCTTCAGATACTGGAAGGCTGCTATGAGGTCTCCATGCAGCCTTCTCTTCTCCAAGATGAACAGCCCCAACTTTCTCAGCTTGTCTTCATATGGGAGGTGCTCCAGTCCCCTGACCATCCTCGTGGCCCTCCTCTGCACTTGTTCCAACAGTTGCATGCCCTTTTTATGTTGAGGACACCAGAACTGCACACAATACTCCAAATGAGGTCTCACAAGAGCAGAGTAGAGGGGCAGGATCACCTCCCTCGACCTGCTGGTCACACTCCTTTTGATGCAGCCCAGGATACGTTTGGCTTTCTATGCTGCAAGTGCACACTGAAGCTGGCTCATGCTCATTTTCTCATCAACCAACACCCCCAAGTCCTTCTCCACAGGGCTGCTCTGAATCTCTTCTCTGCCCAACCTGTAGCTGTGCCTGGCATTGCTCCAACCCAGGTCTAGGACCTTGCACTTGTTATGGTTAAACTTCATCAGGTTGGTATCAGCCCACCTCACAAGCGTGTCAAGGTCCCTCTGGATGGCACTCCTTCCCTCCAACATATCAACCGAACCACACAGCTTGGTGTCATCAGCAAACTTGCTGAGGGCACACTCATTTGCACTGTCCATGTCACCGACAAAGATGTTGAACAAGACCAGTCCCAACACCCATCCCTGGGGGACACCACTCGTTACTGGTCTCCATCTGGACATTGAGCCATTGACCACAACTCTTTGCATGTGGCCATCCAGCCAGTTCTTTATCCACCGAGTGGTCCCTCTATCAAATCGATGTCTCTCCAATTTAGAGAGAAGGATGTCATGTGGGACAGTGTCAAACGCTTTGCACAAGTCCAGGTAGATGACATCAACTGCTCTACCCCTGTCCATCAGTTTCATAGCCCTATCACAGAAGGCCACCAGATTGATCTGGCAGGATTTCCCCTTAGTGAAGCCATGCTGGCTGTCACCAAGCACCTTGTTGGTTTTCATGTGCCTTAGCATGCCTTCCAGGAGAATCCGCTCCAAGATTTTGCCAGGCACAGAGGTGAGACTGACTGGTCTGTAGTTCCCCGGCTCATCCATTTTCCTCTCCTTGAAAATGGGGGTTATATTTCCCTTTTTCTGGTCATTGGGAACTTCACCTGACTGCCATGTTTTTTCAAATTTGGTGGACAGTGTCTTAGCAACTCCATTTGCCAGCTCCTTCAGGACCTGCAGATGAATTTCATCAGATCCCATGGACTTGTGCATGTTCAGGTTCTTAAGATGGTCTCGAACCAGATCCTCACCTAACACTGATCAGGAACTTACTGACAGAGAGACAAGACAGCTTGGAGGTACAAACCTAAGGTCTTAAGAAAGCTGAAGTAAATGAGAAGGAAGAAATAAGATGGTAAAACTTCACTGCTGTTTCTCTTAAATGTTTTATTAAGAAGAAAATAACCAGTCTTAGAAACAGTCGTGTCTAGTTTTCTGTTGTGTCTGTCTTTTCCCAAATACTCCCATGGGATTTTTGAAATTTAAATGATGGGTATGTCCTTCCAAAAATTATTTGCAAGTCTTCATGTCATTATTTGGTCAAAATTTCTGTTGACATCAATGTTTGCCGCGGTAAATACTACAGAAACTGTGATCATCCTTTAGGATTTGTTTCGGTAGTAATGAATCCAGAGGGAATCTGGAGGAAAAAAGAAAACCCAAACTTTTGAGATTAAATGTGCAGTCTGTTTCTGTCTTTTAAATTCTAGACCTTTTCTTTAAATCATTGCACAAGTGACCCTTACTGTGCATAGCACACAGAGAAGTTTCAGTTTAGTCATTGGCATGTGTTAGTGAGGACTTTTGTAAGCAAGGAATTGCTGGCTGAAGAAAATGCATTACATTACTTATGTCCTGTTCAAGTCTGGCTTATAAAAGAATGTTGTGGGATTTTTAGCTGTTCAAGAATAGTTTTCTTATAGTATTTAAGTTTACTTTCTGCACTTCGCTTGGTTAGTGAATGAAAAGCAATGTACAGGAAACAACAGGCTTTTGAAAGTTGAAACGACAGTGAAGTATCTTCTACTGCATATTGTTATTAAGATTCCCCTCTTCAGTATGTCTCCATCTCAATATAGATGTTACTGGAGGTGAAAAATTGGAAGTGGGGCTCTGAAGTACCATCTGGACTGTATAAATGGGGGCTAATATAGATGCAACAATGCTTGATAAGTTCCTAAAAATCATGTTGACAGCTGTTGAGCTCATCTGTACTCAGTGTGGTTTTTTAAAGAGAAGCTAAGGAATTTTTAATCAAGGAAGATTACTGAGCAGATTACTGTGTGCTGAATATTTAAAAATAGAGATACTTTTATTATTAAAAATTCCTGGTTTAAGCCTGAAGTGTTAAATTTTTCCGCTGAAAATGTAAAAGCTGTTTTGATTTAAAACAGTATTAAATTATTATGAATGAGATGGAAAGAGATAAGGAGATGGAAAGAAGATAATATTTATTCTGTTTAATGGGAATGTTCTATTAGAATGTCAGCTTGAGTAAGTGCATGTAACTTTAGGCTTTACAGGATTTCAGACTGGCATTTTGGAGGGAGGGAGGTTTTTCAGTGACCTGTTAGATTGGAAAATGTCTGATGTAAAGAATATTCTCTATGAAATGTTTTTGTGTGAAGTTATTTTGGTAATCTGCTCTCATAGGACCAATTGCTAGTCTTTTCCCACCCTAATGAAACTAGGTCACTAGTTTTTGGCACTCATCCAAGCTGTGAGATTTATTTGGTGCTCAAGCACACTGTCTAGAGATAGTGATGCAATGTCAGCAAGGCCACTTTTCATTTCATGAACATAATTTCCAGTGCCCTGGAATTAATTTATTCACTGACCTGTTAATAACTGCAATCTGTCACTGGCTTACAGAGGCAGAGGAAGTGTCTGGAAATAGTCATGGTCACTCTACCAGGTTATTAGTTACAGGATTTCTGTTCAATGTAATGTTTTTTGGTTTTGATCATGTGGAAGAGTCTGACTGTTAATGAAAACAAACCAGCAACTTAATCGAAAGGAAAATACTTGTAATTAGTAAATACTTGAGAGAGATAACTGACTTGAAGTGGTTGTTTTACGCGAGATTTGTACTGTAACATATCTGAAACATTCTGGTTACCTTTGAAATAGTGTAGGAATTCATCATGTGAGATGATACATAATTATTTGAAAAAGCACGTTATGGTATTAGTGTTGTTAAAGAAAAGGAAAACTAGTAATTAAAATTTACTGGCATTCCAAGTTTATGTATCTCCTCCCTCTCCTCTCCCCACCATTTTGGTAAAATCAGGATTGTCTTTTGCCACAGGAATGACAATCAAGCGCTCAGGGCATTGAGTTGCTCTGGAGAACTAGTTGCTCTGGATAACTAGTTGAGTTGCTCAGGATAACTAGTGAAATAGCTGTTAGCCCTTTTCTACTTAACATGTGCCAGAGACCTGGAGAATCAAGCTTGCCACTGCCGTTGAGGGAGAAGGGTTTGGGGGTCAGAAAACAGTACTTGCTACGCAGTGTCATTGCTGGCTTTTTCCTAGCAATGCTGCTTCTATTTTAAATATTTCTGTTTCTGCTGCAAAGAGGCAGCAAACCTAGCTGTACCATTCA
This sequence comes from Amazona ochrocephala, assembly GCA_039720435.1. NCBI lineage: Eukaryota > Metazoa > Chordata > Aves > Psittaciformes > Psittacidae > Amazona > Amazona ochrocephala. Next base: position 36,719,524 of record CM077909.1, on the reverse strand, counting down.
ACATGGTACAAGCCGCATAGCATCCTGAACCTTAAACCACTGTCAAGTAAAATTATATTTTGCCTATAGCAGTAAGCTGGCTCGGATTAAAGAACAAGGTACCATCTCTGCATGTAGTAAACCCTGTTCTTGGGTAAATATAGGAAAAGGCTTTTCTAGGCTTGTATAAAACTAATCTTTGGGCACAGATTAAAGCTTAATAATGGGAAGGGTTTTTTTTGTTTTGGTTTTTTTTTTTTATGGTTTTGGGGTTTTTTTGGGGTCTGATTTAATACAGTTCAGGAGCTTCTGCGTTAGAGTACTTCATGTAGTATTAGGGACATTAAAATTTTTGATGAACTGTCAGCAGAGTTTAGCGCTGATCTACTGTTCCTGCCATTGCAATCAAAAAAAGAATTACCACATTTTTTGGTCTTGAGTTTCATGATCAGTAGCATTTTTCTTGAAGCTTTAGTTCCAGAAGATAACTTGTAGCCTGGAGTTCCATGGCTGAGCAATGGTAGCTGAAAACATGGAATTATAGAGTAATAGAATAGTTAGGGTTGGAAAGGACCTTAAGATCATCTATTTTCAAGCCCCTTGCCTTGGGCAGGGACGCCACACACTATGCTGCTGCTGAACCCATGACATCCTCTTAGGAAAGATCAGTGAAAGGTAGCTGTTTTAATTAGAAAGCTCATATTTTTTGTACATTTTCTACCACCTTCTTTCTGCAAGAGTTGTAGAATACTACCATACCTGGGTTCAAACATAGGAAAGCTTAAATTGTAGCTTCTCTCTGTGTACCCTCTGAGCTGGTAGAACAATTCTGAATTCAGACATCCAGACATGAGGCACTAGGTATTAATCATCAAACAGGGAAACACATTACAACAAGGACACAAGCGTTTCTCAGTTTTTGCATCTTGGAGCAGGAGCCAACCTTTCTCTTTAGTCAGTTCCTAGAAGGCTGTTCTTGCAAGCAGAGACAGGATGTGGGATTGAGTTCCTTGGTGTCCTGTGCCCTGGAGCGTCTGGCTGGGGCTCTGCTTCTGTATTCTTACTCTTAGCGCAGGAGTTGTAGGTACAGTATTGTGTCCTCTGATGTGTAGATACTATGATGTCCGAAATACTTTTCATGTGTAGGTGGTATAAGTTGAATACCAGGCATAATGTCAGTGTTACAAGGCATCAAGCACTGAAGGTTTTAAGGGATTTTTTTATCAAGTACAGAACATAGTACAAATTGCTGTTTTTACATTGTTTCACATGGATCTGCCTGCCTTTTTTTTTTTTTTTTTTGGTTTGGTTTTTTTTTGCTTCGTTTTGAACCAGTTTGGGGTGTGTTTTGGTTTTGGGGTGTTTTTTTGGGGGGGTTGGTTTTTATTTTTTTTTTAATTTTCTTTTTACTTAGAAAGGACAGGCAATTTGTAATTAAATACACGTAATTTGTGATCGTAACAAACTCATGAAAATGTAACAATTGTGAACAAATATAGCAGATGACTATGGGGCCATTTGTGTAGGCAATACCAAAACTTCATAGACTGTCCTAATGATATGAAGTTACTGTAATGCGATTAAAAGGCACAAAGGTACAACACAACTTTGTGCATAGCCGTCATAAATATGGCAAAGAAAAACTGAGATAAGAAAGCGTGATTCAGAAGTAAAATTTACTAAGTGTAAGTTGTATGGGCTTAGCCAGTAATTTCCAATGAATTTTGATATATAACAGCTCACACAAAAGATTGGAGCAACTCTTTGACAAGTTGTAAGTCGTAAAGTCAGAATAAGTGTTCATATTTTTGACCTTATTTTTTGAGTATAAACTTTGCTTTCCAGTTCGGTCTTCATTTTACACAAAATTAAAAAAAGTCAAAAGGAAAAAAATTATAATTCTGCTTGAAAAGCAGGTGGCAGCCACTGATCTTTAGTTGAAATTCCTGACGTTTGACGATGGATTCATATATTAATTGCCATGAGTTTGACAATGAGCAAGGCAATATACAGCTCGTATGTTAAACTTATTTCAGTGGAGGGACTTAATATAGAGAGTTTTAACCCAGATATATTCAGCTGTCAGTTCCTGTGGGACTGGACCCAGAGAAGTGAAATATTTCTCACTGCTTCTCCAAGGTTTGCTATTGGAGGCAGAAATAGAGTGACTGAATTGTGATATTTTAGTTGTTCATAAGGATGTTATGCCTAGCCAGCTTTATAGCTGCTGCAGGTGATCAAAAGTCTTGATGCCTAATGCTTGGAAGTGCTAGCTATCTTTCTGGATATCATCTCTTCAGCAATGTAGGAGGTCACCCACTGTGACCATAAAAAAACTTCACTTTCTTCAATCTCGGAAGTGCAAAAAAGGAAGAAAGTAACACTGGGAGCACAAAAATAATAGTACTTGCTGCATAAGAAGTAACTATTATTGTCCTTGCTTATTGTTCATATAGAAAAAATAATTCCCTGTGAATAAAGAAGTCTTGGAAGCGTCAAAGGTTCACATAGTGGAAAAGGCTGATAATGTTGTCTGTTCTGAGCTCCTCACACTTCACCATTTTAAAATAAGTTAAAACCCAAGTAAATTCTTTCCACATTCCGTGCAAGGTGTGTCCTAAATTAAAATGCGGAATGTAACATAGTGTATTTACAGATTTTCTGATTTCTTGAATTTCCTGCAATACATATGTAATGTCTCTAGGCACAGTTTTTCTTTTGTTCCTGGTGAGATGACTCTGGCCTATGCTACAAGTTTATCTTTGCAATACCTTTCTTACTGGAAACCTAAATTTAGTTTGGTGTGCTTCAGTGTCTGCAAGCACAACATTCTTATGCTTTTCTACTCCTAGAGTGGAGGTGATTATAGATAATGTAACCAATGACAATCACAAAAATTCTCTATTGTTTCTTTTTAACTACCCCCCATAACCTGCCCAAATTTATTTGCCCAGGAAAAAATGTGTTTGTTTAAAAACAAGAAGGAAGGAAGGAAGGAAGGAAGGAGGGAGGGAGGGAGGGAGGGAGGGAGAAGGAGGGAAGGAGGGAAGGAGGGAAAAGAAAGAAAGAGGAAAGAAAGAAAGAAAGAAAGAAAAAGAAAAGAAAGAAAGGAGAGAGAAAAATAAGTGAAAGCTATGTTTTGCAGTTGAAGAGACATTTCTCTTTCTGGTGGATAGAATAAAATAATTGTTAGGCTTTTGTCTGTTTTAGGTTTGTCAGATGGTATACATTGTAAGAGATTTGTGTAGATGTCCATTTGCCCATCCTGCCGTGCAAGAGCCAGCTGCTGTATAGGAAGAATCTGGTCTTCATAATCCCTGGTTCTGGGCATGGTCTTGAACAACCTTTTGTAGGTGACCCTCCTTGATCTTGGATGTTGGACAAGATGATGTCCAGAGGTCCCTTTCAACTCAGTCAGTGATTCTGCAATTTTGGCAGTTGGATGAAATATCTAAAGACAGGCAAAACAATGTTCTTTTTTTTGTTCTACTTCTCAAAATCAGGGTGTAGTGAGCTTGCATATTGTACTAGCACAAGCTCTAGCACAACACAAACATGCTAAATGTGTATGTGAGTCTAAATCTGTTTTGTTTTTTTTTTTTTTTCCCCTCACCCCCCCTCATCCCCTTCACAGAAAAAGGAAGTAGTACTTTAAAAGTAGGTCAACAAAATGTCAGCTGGTGAAGTGTGATGGGTCAATGGAAAAATCATTGACTTTCCTGAAAACATAGTTTGTAGAAGAAAATATTATTGCAGTCTCATGCTATTTTTCTACTTTGTTATCTTTTTCATTCTCTTATTTCCTGGTGTTACAGGATGGCACCTATGACTTGTGTGTTGGAATGGAAGGTTACCAGCTCTTTAGGAAAGACAGGCCCGGCAGACGGGGAGGGGGAGTTGCTATTTGTGTTAGGGATAGGCTGGACAGTATGGAACTCTGTCTGGGGACAGGTGAGCAGTCGACAGAGAGTTTGTGGGTCAGGGTTAAAGGGAGAACAGCAATGGGTGACATTATTGTGGGGATCTGTTACAGACCGCCTGACCAAGGGGACTTGCTGGACGAAGCGCTCCATAGGCAGATAGGAGCAGCCTCACACTCGCAGGCACTTGTTCTCATGGGAGACTTCAACCACCCTGATGTCTGTTGGAGGGATGGTACGGCCCGGCACAAGCAATCCAAGAGGTTCCTCGATTGCGCGGATGACAACTTCCTTCTGCAAGTAATAGAGGAGCCGACAAGGAGAGGTGCCATGCTTGACCTCGTCCTCACCAACAGGGAAGGGCTGGTTGGGAATGTGATGCTCCAGGGCAGCCTTGATTGCAGCGATCATGAGATGGTTGAGTTTGAGATCCTCAGGACAGTGAGAAGAGCGTGCAGCAAGCTCACTGCCCTGGACTTCAAGAGAGCAGACTTTGGCCTCTTCAGGAACCTGCTCAGTAAGGTTCCATGGGATGCAGCCCTAGAGGGCAGGGGGCCCAAGACTGTTGGTTGATATTCAAGGATCACCTGCTGCAAGCTCTGGAGTGATGCATCCCAACTAGAAGGAAGTTTAGCAGGAGGGCCAGGAGACCTCCTTGGATGGATAGGGACCTGCTGAGCAAAATTTGAAGGAAAAAAGAGGCTTATAAAAGGTGGAAGCAATGTCAGGCTACCTGGGAAGAATACAGGGATGTTGTCCAGGAAGCTAGGGACCAGGTTAGGAAAGCTAAGGCCCACTTAGAATTAAACTTGGCTAGGGATGTTAAGGATAACAGGAAGGGATTTTATAGGTACATTGCCAATAAAAGACAGGTTAGGGACACCGTGGGCCCTCTCCAGAAGCTATCGGGAGAACTGGCTACCCTGGATTTGGAGAAGGCTGAGGTTCTTAATGACTTCTTTGCCTCAGTCTTTACCGGCAAATGCTCTGACCACACCACCCAAGTCTTGGAAGGCAGACGCGGGGATGGTGAGGGTGGGGCCCCCGGGCCCACTGTGGGGGAGAATCTTGTTCGGGACCACCTCAGGAACCTGAATGTATACAAGTCCATGGGACAGGATGAAATCCATCCGCGGATCCTGAAGGAGCTGGCAAATGAAGTTGCTAAGCCACTGTCCATCATATTTGAAAAAACATGGCAGTCAGGTGAAGTTCCCGATGACCAGAAAAAGGGAAATATAACCCCCATTTTTAAGAAGGGGAAAATGGATGAGCCGGGGAATTACAGACCAGTCAGTCTCACCTCTGTGCCTGGCAAAATCTTGGAGCGGATTCTCCTGGAAGGCATGCTAAGGCACATGAAAACCAACAACGTGCTTGGTGACAGCCAGCATGGCTTCACTAAGGGGAAATCCTGCCTGACCAATCTGGTGGCCTTCTATGAAGGGGCTACGGAACTGATGGACAGGGGCAGAGCAGTTGATGTCATCTACCTGGACTTGTGCAAAGCGTTTGACACTGTCTCACATGACATCCTTCTCTCTAAGTTGGAGGGACATCAATTTGATAGGTGGACCACTCGGTGGATAAAGAACTGGCTGGATGGCCGCACGCAAAGAGTAGTGCTCAGTGGCTCAATGTCCAGCTGGAGACCAGTAATGAGTGGTGTCCCCCAGGGACTGGTGTTGGGACCGGTCTTGTTCAACATCTTTGTGGGTGACATGGACAGTGGGATTGAGTGCGCCCTCAGCAAGTTTGCCAATGACACCAAGCTGTGTGGTTCGGTTGATAAGTTGGAGGGAAGGAATGCTATCCAGAGGGACCTTGACACGCTTGTGAGGTGGGCTGATGGCAACCTGGTGAAGTTTAACCATGCCAAGTGCAAGGTCCTCCACCTGGGTCAGAGCAATGCCAGGCACAGCTCCAGGTTGGGCGGGGAGGAGATTGAGAGCAGCCCTGTGGAGAAGGACTTGGGGGTGTGGGTTGATGAAAAAATGAACATGAGCCGTCAGTGTGCGCTTGCAGCCCAGAAGGCCAAACGTATCCTGGGCTGCATCAAAAGGAGTGTGACCAGCAGGTCGAGGGAGGTGCTCCTGCCCCTTTACTCTGCTCTCGTGAGACCTCACTTGGAGTATTGTGTGCAGTTCTGGTGTCTTCAACATAAAAAGGACATGGAACTGTTAGAACAAGTGCAGAGGAGGGCCATGAGGATGATCAGGGGACTGGAGCACCTCTCGTATGAAGATAGGCTGAGAAAGTTGGGGCTGTTCATCCTGGAGAAGAGAAGGCTGCGTGGAGACTTCATAGCAGCCTTCCAATACCTGAAGGGGGCCTATAGGGATGCTGGGGAGGGACTCTTCGTGAGGGACTGTGGTGAGAGGACAAGGGGTAATGGGTTTAAACTTACACAGGGGAAGTTTAGATTGGATCTGAGGAAGAAATTCTTTACTGTAAGGGTGGTGAGGCCCTGGAATGGGTTGCCCAGGGAGGTTGTGAATGCTTCATCCCTGGCGGCGTTCAGCGTGGGGTTGGACAGAGCCTGGGGTGGCATGGTTTAGTGGGAGGGGTCCCTGCCCATGGCAGGGTGGTTGGAACTCGATGATCTTGAGGTCCTTTCCAACCCTAACTATTCTATGATTCTGTGATTCTATGACTTCACGTTATCACCTTTCACAATTTCATTGCATGTATGAGGTGGAGTTTAGTCTTTTAAAGAAAGGTGGTTTAGTCTTTTGAACAAGGATGTTTTATAATTTCTACCTTCTTACTTTGTGTGTATTGTAAACTCACTTTCATATTTTTTTATTGGTGGTAATAGAATTGATTTAGAACTTTAGTTGTACTGTTGCTTAACCAAGCGTAAGGTATGGAAGATAAACATGCAGTTACTGGGTTGGTGCCAAAGGGTGTTTGCTTTAGGTTGTTAGATTGGGAAGCCAACTTGACTAAGAGAAAGGAAAGTGGCATTACCCTTACAAATCCTTTCAACTAAGCATAGAATAATAATAGAATGATAGTACGACTGTGGTTAAGGTTGAGATGTATTTGCCTGTTCAGTTGCAGACTTTTTCCTTAGTCTAAAAGCAAAATATGTTCTGAGATTATTGTTAAAGCGTCTGTGTTTTACTGAAAATGGTATTACTATACAGTCATATTTAGGGAGCAAGAGATTCACAAGGTAGAGTGTTTCTTTGCCCAGAAGGTGGCAGGACAGAAAATCTCAAAGGAACTGTGAGATGCCCTGGTACTATATGCAGTTCTTATTTCTGGGCGTTGGAGGTTATATATTCTAAGGAATTAAATTATTCCAGGAGCTAATTTCAAAGTCACCAAACTTTCACCAAACAGTAGAGAGACTTAGGTAGTGCTACGAAGCATTTTCAGATTGGTAGTTGATTTCTAGAGTCAGCTCTTGTATGTGGCTGAGGAAATGTTTATCTGAGCTGAGTGTTAATATACTCTGGCATGTCTGACCTCAGTGACTGGGTTGCATTGGCATATTTGTTCCAGGGTTTGCTGGGTCATGTTGAGTTGTTTGTTCTAGCTTTTGCTCCTAAATAGGATTGAACACTGAGTAGGAATCTTGCTTCCAACAGTCTTATGCACATGGCTACTATCTCTACTGATGCCAAGAATATGTGGAATTATCTTGAGTAAAAGATTATCTTTTGAAAATAATATTGAGAGAATTGCTTTGTTTAGAGATTCAGTGAAACATCTGGAGGCTTTTTTTTTGTTTGTTTATTTATTCTTGTGGAGGGTGTGGTTTACCTGTTGCAGAGTTTTCATCATTCCCTGAAGCAGCTGTTGACAGAAGTAAGGTTCTACATTGGGTGAACAATTATAACTGAAGTCCATCCAGAATGCCTAAATAAACACATACAAGAAAAACAAATGAACAAAACAACCCCAACACAACTGTCAAATTTTCTTTGCTGAAAGAATTGTTTTCTTACGTATATGCAGATAGTCTAATTCTGTCAGACACAGCATTACTGTTAGGAATTTACATCAATAAGCACTTAGCTTAGGGGAAGTGCATTTGCGAAGTCATAGATCCATCATTTCTCTGTTTCGTTATGTGGGTTTTTCTCAGAGAGGGAAATAAATGCTTATCATTATAGTAAGCATTCCCAGTATTCCTATATTGTATTTATCAGATTACAGGTCTCTAAAAGAGTGAATGTAGGCAATATTTCACAGGGAATCTTCAGTACACAGCTCTATAGATTGTAAAGGTTGGCACTAATGATATATTTTTAGTGTATTAGATAAGGGAATCATCAAGTACAGACCAAGTGTGGAATTGTGTTTGGTCGTGTAGAGCTAGCAAATATGACTAAACTTTAGATGAGACTTCTATTGAAAGAGAGGTCTGGCAGTTTCTCCTGCTGTGTACATGGTCCTTACAGTCCCTTTGTCTGCGAAATAGTGATGCCCGCTAAAATTGAAGTAACTTCTGGGTAAAAGTTGAGGTGATGTTGATTTTAATTCCTGGTACTTTCCTGATATTTAGAGATTTAAGTAGGCTAACATAGTATCTTTAAAGAATTTCAGCCACGAGAAGTCAGCTTTAGCAAAGTATAATGACATAGTTAATTTTGAAATAATTACAGGTTATGAAAAGTGAGTTGTTAAAGAATTGAAAATTTGTTTTGCATAAAAGGTGTTACTGATTTATTTTCAATCTTCAAATATGCACGAAATATAGTATGAGTAGAGATATTTTTGCCTATTTTCCAAATGTAAAATAACTCCAGACTAATCTGCACTACTGCAGAAGTGAGATACTGGGACATAAACTATCTGCAGCGTAGCACATTGATTTAGAGTGTCTGATTGAAGTAAATTGCATCAATCACCAGGATGGCAATGTAGAAGTATAGAAGTGGTGTAATAGTAGTAATCATTTCCATAAAGAAAAAGTCAGCCTTAAAAATGTGTGTAGGAGGAAAATGTTTTCCAAGAACTAACTACATTTGAATATCATTTCATCAAAATAGAACACACCTCCATATGACTGGTATTTTCATTTTTAGTAATCATTGACATTCATTGTCAGAAGTTGCTTGTGATTCTATCTTTGAACATTGGCCTGCTAGATTTTATTTCCGCATACAAAACTTAAAAATAATATGCCTTATTCTGCTTTTCATTACATTCTATGATAAGTCAAAAATTTTCAGCACTTATGTATCAGTTATTTACATGGTCAGTCAGGCAATTATCTCTACATCATCATTCCCTCTGATTTAGTAAGCTGTTTTAACAGTTAAAAGGACTGGTTTGTAGTTTTCTTTGCCTCCCAATCAAGTATGTGGCTGATTTAATATAATAACTAAATCGAAAGGCAAAAATTTAAAATTTACTACTTTCAGATGATAGTTAAGCAAGTACAATTTTCTGCAGGCATGAAGAAAATTTTTTTTAATGGCTGATTTATTTTATTAAAAATTATTCAAAAATGATACAAACCTTTCTACTTAAGTGAGTCAATCTGTTACTTGTGATTAAGGAAAATCCAGATTGATTAAATAATGCATCACACTCTATCTTTTTGTGGGGAAATGAGATGTTCAATATGAAACTAGGTGTAAATGAAAGGTGTAATATGAAACTCTTCGTAGAGTTGGTAAACATAATGTAGTGTTGTTGCAAAGTCTGTTTCATAATGCCCTGCAATTGTTCCTGTAGTTTAACAGTATAGAAGCAGGAGGTACATCAGTTTGAAAATGCTGTGCTTCAGGGAAAATGCAGAAGCTTGTTAGAAGCCCTCTGCTTATTTGCTTATTCTTGATAAAGTTCATGTTTACAGTATTGAGAAATAGGTATCAGAATTGTACTTTCAGTCTTCTACTTTCAGTCTTCCTAGAAAGCAGGCATCTTAAGCTTCGTTGTAGTTTGTCAACAGCACTTTGCAGACAAGATAATTGAGGATAAATATCTCTTATGTAAAGCCAATACTGTTTGTGTTTGTTATCACTAAAATTGTGATTGCTTAAACTTGCCCTGTGATGGTAGGCAAATATAAATGATTCCAAATAATTGGAATGGAATTTTACTCAACTAAGGACTCTAACTTTTTCCTGAAATGGAGATTTTAATGAACTATATAACCTAGGTTAAATTCATAGAAGCAACCACCATAACTGTTGTGAATATTTTAATGAATCCAACCAAATTTAGACTTATGACTTAGTAAAGAAAACACTTAATGGTGAATCAGTATAATTTCAGTGGTTTAATACTTATGCCTACTGTTTCCTAACTTAGGGTCGTGCCCTAAGACGCATGGCTGTTTCTATGGACTGTTACTTACTGTACTACTTCTTTTGAATTACTTTAGGTAGAGATGATGAGGAGTAAGTAGTTCAGTGAATGCTCAGTGAAAGCACAGAAGAGGTAGAATTACGTGAACTTCATAAACGTGTTTTGTGCAGGAAAGAAAATGGAATATATAGTGATTTATTTAATATTCACTTTTAAGGAAAGATAATGGAATATGTTGCAAAATCTTAGGTATTTTTCTTCAATATCTAAAAGTTTAAATTTATAATGCTGCTGGATAAAGTTTGGTCTTCTGTAACAGCTTATCTAATATTCCAAGTATGAAAAGGAATGAGATTGAAGGGATTGGTATTATACCCAAATTTCATTGTAAATGTAAGAATTAACACTTTAACTTTTATTTTCAACTTGTGCAAAATATTGTGTACATGCGCATGCGTGCATACTCTCATGTTTTTAGGGGAATGATAATTTACTAGGTGCTTCACAAGCAATTTTCATTTTCTATTTTATTCTTTAACATATATTTTTCTGGATGAATTTAATATAATTACAACTTGATTTTTTATTTTAGAAACAGTTTGTGAAAAGGTGTATTGAAAAATGTAAAAGATGATGACATCAGAATTCTCACTCAGTGTTTTGGGAAACAGTAAGTTACATGAAGTATCTGATTGCTAATAAAAGAAGTAGAATTTAGTGAACAAAGGCCTCTAACCATCAGAATCAGCTCATATTTGACAAAGAGAACGTTGAAATAATGATTTTTTTTCAGTTCTTGACAACTAAACGTTCTTAAAGATAAGCAAAGTTTTGACTAGTAGTGAATGATATTTGTATTTCTTAAAAAGGTTACCTGTTAAAATTTAAAAGCAAAAATAGTTGGAAAAGTGTTCCTGATGTTTGTTAAGCATCCTTCTTTTATCTTTTTTCAGCTCTTTTTTCCCTTTTTGCCAATTATAGCAATTTGTATTTGCTGTAATTGCACGCAGGATGTTAGTAGTTGTATTTCCCATTTGTATGGCATGCAGGTTGTTAGTTTTCATTTGAGCTGTAATAAATTTTGATACTGCTGATTACTGCTGTGATGTTACTATTTCACACTAACTTCAGGATTGAGAAGTTTTCCTTAATGTTGGGGGGTATGAGGGAGAAACAGGTAGCACCACAGTTAGCTCACAACAGTTAGCACGTTGAAAAGATAAAGTATGAATTCTTTATGAGCATCAGTGAAGAAGCTAAAAGAGATTTATAGTATCTCAGAAACAACAAGAAGTGTTTTCTCACATTCTATATGATCTAACAGGTGAAATCTTCTTTATTGAAATGGAGGAGCTGAAAAGTTACTGTAAAGGCTCTGAAAAATGAAGCATAGTCAGTGTCACCAGTGGAACGCAGCCAATGTGATTGTGTAACCTGAATAGCTCTTACTTCAATACCAGTTTTTTCTTTTTTATCTTCACATTCAAAAAAGAAGGCAAAGGTACTTTTAGTGACTGTGGCAGAATAAGAAGTGAAATCACAGACTGTGATTGGTAAGAGAAACTTGTTATATGATAGTGAGATGGTCTTTAGCATGGTATATGCTAAAGCAGTATGAAGATGCGATTAATTATCCTTACGGATACATTTAATTTTGCAAATATAGGCTTATTAACCCAGAAGCAGAGAGGTGTAGGAAACATCAGGAAAAAATTCACCATGGGCATGGATTGTGTTGGGTTGTTTGCAATTGTCAAGCATTAGAAAATTGAGAAAGGTTAATTTATTTTAATATAAATAATTAAGAATTAGTATAAATCAGAGAGAAATATTTTTAGATGCTGCAGTTATTTTTGCATTCACTTATACACAGCATTACTCATAGTATGAGATTTGTCTCCAGAAAAGGCCAGGCTGTGTTATCAGAAGCCATGAGCACACAAATGTGGATAGATTAATGTGAAAGGAACCTTCCTTCTTTTAAATTTAGTGTCTCCATGCAGAATCAGCCATTCCAGCAGTCTTCCATTTACTGTGGGGGTTACACAAAACCTATATTAAGGTTGTAATGTGATGATGTGTTAATTTTGAACATCTGACACTCCATAGGAGGACTATGGAGTCATCGTTTGGATTTCATACCACTTTTAGGCTTTTTATAAAATCTGGAGTAGGGTCGGAACAGCCAAATCAGTTTTGGTTTGCACCACAAAATGCAGAATTTTAACAGAAATACAGAAGTGAATGCACTGGGGCTGGACGGCAGCTCAATTAATAAACAAACTGTGAAATGACAATGTATCATGTCAGTATAATTTATCAAAATAGCACATCTTTTAGGAAACTACTTAAGCACTTAAGTGTGGTCATTTCAGGACTTCTGTTTAGATTTCTACTAAATACCTTTTGTGTTAGAGCACTTCCTCTTTGATCCTACCATGCTTCTCTATGTCAAGCCTTCTGGCCAGTTAAGGGTTTGTATCATACTTTAATCATTCTGTTGTGAAGAAGCACATGTGGAATAGTTTTTCAGATGCTTAGAAAATGTCTATTATGTGAATCCCATTGTCTCAGTAGAATGAAAACTGATTGAACTGTGGTCCCTATCAGCGTCTTGTTTTATAGTCATATGAATCAGTGTTTGGATATTATGTTATTCATGCTATGAAGCTAGTGCAGTAGAATTAGGCCGTTAACTTACATGTTGGAAATATAAATTATGTATTTGTACCTGGACAGTTGGACTGCTATGATGTGATGTAAGGCAGTCTGTTCAGGTGCTATTTATTTAAAGCTCATGAACTCTAAATTTGAATGTGATTTAAAAAAAAAAATCAACACCCCAACTCCAAATTATTTGTACATCCTACTGTATCTCTGTAATAGAGAAGTGATATAAAGGAAGTTTCCAATTGTGTTTATGTTTAAAACAAAAAAAAGCTTTCTTTGATAACTGCAAGGTGACACACTAAGAATAGAACTAGGTAATTGAGGGAATTTGCTAGAATCTGTAATTACAAAGAGGTCCTTTTAAAAATATTTGGTATAATTAATTTGTTCTGTTGTAGCACATAAATGATCTGGTTATGGACTACAGGCCTGTAGTTTAGGACAAGGTGCAAATAGGAACAGAGTGATTGCCCCTGTTGGAAAATACTTACAATGTAAGTGTAAGTGTAGAAAAGATGCAATGTACATGTTCAAAATAGAAGAAAACCATGAAGCCATATTATTTGGTGTGGTAGGTGATAGTTTTAGTATATACTCATGATGCAGGCTCTTCCATTTTTGTTAGATGTTAGAGTAAAAGAAAATTTGGATTTGAAGAGGATAGTGAATATCTCCAGAAGACAAGTTTCCAGCATGAAGTGTATCAAGGAAGAAGGCACAAGGGCACTTATTTCACAACATGACAAGTGAGTGGTGGAGGCTGGCATTACTGCTGTAGTTTAAAGACCAGATTAAACCTTTTAGTACTGAATGACACTTCATGGGTAGGATGAAACAAAAACCTAAAAGCATTACACTGATATTTTTACTCAATAGGAGAGAGAGGAGGAAACAAAAGATGAAGAGGCAGAAGAAATACCAGATCAGAAATACAGGGTAGAGACATTCTCTTGGACATTTAGGAAATGAAGTCTTTGCTGTAGATTCACTCTTATACTCCGATCAACAAAAGTGTGAAGGCTGGTCGTATAAACTTTAACCTAAGACCATTGTGTCTTTCAGCAGAAAGAGTAAGTACTGTCATTGGGCATTCCCAATTCCAGGTGCAGAAAAAAATAATCTTTCTTCAATACTCTCACACTTTTCTTTGGATCTTTATAACAAACATTATTTGATTTGAAGAATAGTTGACCAATGCTGCAAATGAAGCCGAGTGGGGATACACTATGGAAATAAAGAAGGTTTTGAACTGGCAAAGGAAGTGTAGGAAGCTCCTAGAAGAAATAAGAGTACACTTGAAATAGTAAATGGAGCTTATATTGTGGATCTCTTGTGTATGGTTTCCAGTGGTTGATATGATGATACAACGCTTTTCATGGCCTCCTAGTTTTTCTCTAATCCATTAATGATTTCCTTAAGTCACAGATGGGGGTGTTACCAGAACTCTTTTGTTCTTGACAAAGTCTTAGGTTCACAGTTTTATAGGCTGGTCTTGCTTTCTCCATATTGAGAGAAGAATCAAATTTTAACCAAACAAAATAAAAATATACATCGTTGTTGAATCTGAAGTAGGCTGAATTTCTGTGAGCTTGTTATTTCATCTCACAATATTCATGCAAACTAATAATTCTCAATAGTTGATTGAACTGCAGACAAGTTTAAGAATGAAGTCTATAAGCTCTAATTTAAACTTTCAAGTGCAAGGGTGAATGAGGGGTGTAGTTTTCCACATAGCATTCCCCAGCTTATAGGTGGGGCTTATTTGAGCAAGTGAGGCTTTAGAATAAAAAAGTTTGTATTGTGTACTCCAAAGGTCTGTCTAGCCTCATATCTTGTCTCCCACAGGGCAAATGTATAAAAAACATCCCTCATTTTATTATTTTCCCAGTCTCTGTTTTTTTGATTAGGGATTTTCTGAGCTGGATGTAGTCTATATATTTTTAATAACTCTCAGTGGGCTTTCCTTCCATGAACTTGTCTGATCTTTCCTCCCCTTAAGCCTCTGCTTTGTTACAAGCTTTGTCCAGTACTTGTACCTCTAAGTTCGTTTTGCACCAAGGGATTTATAGATTCTAATGTAACAGTGACCTGACAGTTAACTGATGTTCTCATGATCTAAGTACCATTAAAAACAAATGACCATTACATCATTACCAGTGTGTGCAACTGTGGATTCTCTGAGCAGTAAGGGGAGTGGAGGTGCTGACAAAACTCATGCATTTTCTTGATTTTCTGCTCCTTCAGTCCTTGCTCCTTACCTCACTCACACTAGCTAATTTGAGTCTCTGTGTTACCTGACAAAGAGTTCTGGTGACCTAGTCATGATGCACTTTTTCCTGATGTGGTTGGTTAAACAATTTAAATAGTTACTTGGAAGGGTGTCAGCATATTACAAGCAGCTGGGCTGAGAATAGATTGCTGTACTACCCTGAACTGCCTGTTTCGCCATCCTGCCAGTAGTCATTGCTCATTTAGATCTGCTTGCAGAATAGCTTGTGTAAACCCTTCTTTATAATAGTCAAAATTAAAGGGCTAGCAAATTAAATTGCTACCTACAATTTAAGACATCCAGGCTGATTTTGACTAAAGCAGAAACAGGGAATGTAATTCTGAGCCCAGAGATCAGTTGTAGAAGCAGCCTTACTGGTGTTTAAATAGAAGAGATAACCTCTTTTACTGGTATAGCTGGACCTTTCTGATAGGTTAAAGCTAATATGATACAAGATGAACTTCCCTTGTGTGTTCTAGAACAATAAAATAACTGAGGTTAGACAGGCACTTTTAAGGTCATATACTCCAATCCCCTGGTGAAGTTAGATCAAGTTGCTCAAGGCCTTTTCTTGCGAAGTTTTGTATGTCTTCAGGGTTAGTTATTATTCCTCAGCCTCTCTGACCAACTAGTTCTGTGGTTTGACCACCCTCCTTACGAAAATTGTTTCCTTCTAATTTATTAGAATTCACTGGCTGCAATTTGTGCCTTTTGCTTCTGAGTCTTCTGCTGTGCATCTCCAAGATGAGTTGGTCTCTGTCTTTTCTATAGCTACCCTTTAACAAGATGGAGATAACAACAAGGACACTGTGGTAAACAGTCAAAAACATCCTAAAGTTTGTGGTAAATCACAGTCTTTGCTCTTCCCTCATTCACTGAGTCAACCATCTCACCATCAGGTAGTCAGGCACTGCCTCTCATGTGAATACAAGTGACTTCCAGGAAGATTTGCACTGTAGTTTTCCCATAGACTTAGGTTATGTTAGATGGCTTTAGTTCCCTGGATCCTTGTTCTTGAAAAGGGATATGCCATATGCCTTTTTCTAGTCTTCATATCAGGTACTTGATTGTTTAGACGTTCCAAAGAAGAGATCTGTGTCACAGTGACATTAGCCAGCTTCCTCAGTGACCCTTGGATGCATCTTATCTTGTCCTTGAGACTTTGCAATGTCCAGTTTGCTCATCTGCTCCCTAAAACAGTCATCCTCTACTGTGGGCAATGCTTCAGCCCTACAGGCACTACCTCTAAGCTCAGGAACCCTAGTGGGCCCGAGAGCAGACCTCGATGATAAAGAACAAGGCAAAGAAGGCATTGAATAATATTTCAGCCTTTTTATGTCCATTGTCATGCCTTTTCTTGCGGAGCACCTTTCCTTTAAGGAAAGAGTGAGGGGGCTGGGTCGGTTCAGCCTAGAGAAGAGAAGGTTCAGGGAGAATCTGATCAGTGTGTAAGTATCTGAAAGGAGGCTGTCAAGGGGATGTGCCCAGGCTCTTCTCATTGGTGCCAGGTGGTGGGATGAGAGACAACAGGCATAAACAAAACCTCAGAAGTTCCATTTGAACATGAAGAAGAACTTCACTGTGAGGTTGCCTGAGCTTTGGAATATGTTGCCCAGAAAGGTCATGAAGTCTCCTTCCCTGGAAATATTTAAGAGCCATCTGGACACAATCCTGAGTAACAAGCTTTAGGTGACCCTGCTCGAGAAGGGATTATAGAACCGTAGAATCATAGAATAGTTAGGGTTGGAAAGGACCTTAAGATCATCTAGTTCCAATCCCCCTGCCATGGGCAGGGACACCTCCCACTAAACCATGCCACCCAAGGCTCTGTCCAGCCCAACCTCGAACACTGCCAGCGATGGAGCATTCACAACTTCCCTGGGCAACCCATTCCAGTGCCTCACCACCTTTACAGTAAAGAATTTCTTCCTCATATCCAATCTAAACTTCCCCTGTTTAAGTATGAACCCTTTACCCCTTGTCCTGTCACTGGACTAGATGACCTGCACTGGTCCCTTCCAATCTCAACCATTCTTTGATTCTATGAGTTGTTCTTGGTCTTGTGCCTTATTCACCACACATCCACCTACTTACCTTGGTTGATATTTGGTGCTAACATACCTACAGAAGCTTTTGTTCTTCTCCAAATCCAGCTCCTACTTCCATTTGTGCTCATGTGGGTAATGTTTCTATATTCCTTCTAAGTAGCTTGTCCCCGCTTCTACCTTATGTACACTTTCTGACATTCTGGTTTTTTTTTTTTCCCATTTTACTACAGATGTTGTATTTACTGCCTTTGTATTTGCAAAGAGAATTTATCATGAGGTTTTCTGCATACCCAGTTTTTTTGTCCTTGAATGCTGCTGGAATTTCATCTGCTTTCAGTTGGAGGAATACCTGGGTTTAAGCAAATAGTTCAAGAACCTGAAGTCTCCGTTCACGAATAATTGACTGTGTTCCATAAGTGCAGCTCCACGGGAATGCAGTATTTGAAGTACTTTTTACTTGTTATGTTCAAAAATACTAGAGCTTGAGTGCAATCCAAAGCCTTATAATAACTACCGGTTTATACAGAAGATGAGATTAACCTTTCTGTTTTTAAAATGATTATTTCTGCTTAGTCTTCATAAAGTGCAGAAAGGCAGTTGTTCAGGCAAGTCTTATTGTTCAAACAGTATGCATGGCATTCAAGTGTTTCAAGTGTGTATTTAAGGAGTTTTCATTCTCTTTCTTTTTTTTGGATTTGAGACATTCCATTAAAAATAGGCAGCTCTGAATACCTGGTTTGTAGCTAACCTTTTTCTTATTTTTTAATCGGTCAGTCATTCTGTGATGAGTAAATTTATTTTTAACAGCAATTCAGGGTTATAAAGGTTGCAGTTAATATCCTTGTTATAGTGACTATTAGCAAATGTATATTTAATTTTATTTCATTGAAAGAAACTTATAAAATGTTGCACTGTTCATGAAGATTTATTTTATGACAGAAAAATGCAGAAGACTTAATTACAGCAGCCTGTAGACGTAATGGATATGTGTTTAACAGTTCAGGCCTCAATAACCAGTTTAATGGGCCGATCAAAATTCTTTCGTAATGTTATTGTGTTTGCAGCACTCATTATGTACAACAATTCTGTATTTTTCATTTTGTATGCTATATAAAAAAGTACAGAGATTATTATTTTTTTTTTTTTTTTTTTTGCCTGTGTCTTAAATTAGGCAGTTCTAGTGGTTTTTAAATGAGGAATTTAACTGCATCCAAAACCATTTAATCATACCTTTCCTAAAAAGGACTCTTTTGCTAATACTGTCTTACGATTATGATTTGTCTGAAAAGGCAGATTGCTCCCTTGGCGTAAAGCAGTTTAGAAGGAACAGATACTAGTTTTCAAATGATTTTATATAGTAGTTTACAGACATGTAGGATGTTCGGTGACAGTTTCAGGCTTTATGTGATGAAGTAAAATGAGTTTTAAACCCTGATGACTTCATGTTGAACAAAGTGAAATTTTTGCTTTGATCTTCAGGGATGGAACTTAAGACATGTATAATGACTCAGTTGTGGTTCAGACTATGATGGTTTTAGTAACTTGCTGGATAGTGCTATGCGCTGAGAAGTCTGTAGGAATAAGTGAAACAATTTTTGTGTAGTAGCTGCAATTCAGGTAATTCATGTTTTAATTATTATCCTTACCCTTATAATCGGTTAGTATTGACAAATATATTCTTTTATTAAAAGCATCTGCATTATGTTTTGTGGCTTTTAAGAATATATGTTCTCTCTGTAATCTAGATAAAGCATGTGTGTATTAGACTTATTATTGAAATCCCTTCTCAATATTTAGGTGGTAGAGAGCAAAACATAGTCATGGTGTAATCATTATAGCCAATTGCATTTGACGTCTACCAAGAAAAAAAAGGAACAACCTCAGTATGCTGTTGTCATTCTGTGGCTTCTGGTGGAACCTAAAATGTAGCTATTCATATGCCAGTCAAAAGACTCTTTTATTAGACTTTTTTGAAGTACTGCAGGAGTCTCTCTTCAGCAGGGTAACTTTAGAGATAACAAAGAACTGGCGGCCAAAATTTTACTGCTCAGTAACCCTGCCAGTGACTTCTGAATCAGGAGGTAAATGAATGTTAAAATACTGACATCTGCCTCTGTGAAATTCAAATTGATGTTTCAGCATTGTCAGTCCTGACACTTTTGACAGCTATCCATTTTTAATTCACTTTTATCTGTGAGTTTTGAAAAGAATTTTAGAAGTCACATTCAGAGATACAAAAATATACTGCAGCAAGGATTGTAATGACCAAGAGACAAAACTTGGACAGGTACAGGAAGCAAATAATATACAGCTATCTGAAGTATGCACTCAGTTGTTGATTTTCCGTAAAAACTACTTTTACGTATGTAGCAGATGAATATATGCAGTATATCTATTATAAATCTGAAGAGTTATGTGCAGCATCTCTGATGAAATTGATGTTGTTGGTATTTAAAATAAGTCATTGCAGATATGTAATGTAAATTATTGCAAGTTCTTAAATGAGTGTGACATATTTTAATTAAAATTACGTAATTCAATATACTGTTCAAGGCCAGGTTGGACAGAGCCTTGGGTGGCATGGTTTAGTGGGAGGTGTCCCTGCCTATGGCAGGGGGGTTGGAACTAGATGATCTTAAGGTCCTTTCCAACCCTAACTGTTCAATGATTCTATGATTCTGTGCTGTCAGATGATCTTGAGGTCCTTTCCAACCCTTACTATTCTATGATTCTATGATTCTATGATTATCAAAAGCAGAAAGTGCTACATAACCAGCTAGTATGAAAACTGTTTTCTTAAGTTAAGTGGCACAAGTCAAAAAAGTATTTCTTCAGTGAAAGGATTTCAAAGTTGGATGATTGTAGGGAGAGTCATGATGCTTCAGAATTAAAATTAGGGTTTCAGAAGTTATCTGTTGGAATGGAGAAAGTGCAGCAATTTTGTGAGAGAATTATAAAATGGTATCAGATCAGATGCACTGAGCTTTTAGACTTCTCAGCACAACTCTGACTTCTGGATCTGTGAGGCTCCTGACCCACACATCCATCTAAACAGGCTCTCAGTTGTGCAGGTTGCGCATCCTGTCCTGTGCTGTCTCTCTGAGGGACTCCATCCTGTCCAATGAGTGCTGGGCTCTGAGATAAGCAGTAACATACAAGTCTGCCTTAAGTACAAGGAATGAATTCCTAAGCAGAATTGGATTGAAATGTAGCATACCATCAAAGATTCTTATTCAGAGATGGTTCCTAACACCTCCTGCCCTCCACCTTCTTTTCTTTCTTTGGTGATAGTTAATACCCACCGTTATTTGTTTAGTTATCCAGGCTGCTTGAGTAAGGGCTTTCCTTCTAAAGTGTGCTTCCTTAAATTCATAGTAGAGCCTATAAGATTTCTTAGGTCTACAGCAGGGAGTTTGGGTGAACGGTGCCTCAGCCATGACAAGCCTAAAAATCGTATGCTGAGTTTCTGCAGAGGAATAGATTTTGGAGGTCTTGAAGTCTTTGCTGCAGCCTGGTCATCAATATACAAGTTGGCAGGAGACTAAGAAGGCTTGAGGGTGCTCACTGAATTGTCATGGGGTGCTTTTGTGTTACTCGGATATACAAAGCTAGACTTAGAAGATGCAAGGTAAACTTTATTTCCAAAACCAAGAGAGAATTATGAAAAGTGTTCCAGTGACTCTGTGTTTCAAAATGCATGTATTTCAAAACAGAGGAATTTTCAAAATGTTCTCTAATGAAGTGTCAACAGAAGCTAAAAGTTTGAAGAGAAGGTATTTGATATGCAGGAGGGTATTGGAGTGTTCAGAAGCTTGCAGATGGATGACATTTTATCATCAAACTGTGTTACCGCAGATTGTACTGAATAGGAAAATGCATTTTGTATAACTTATTCTGGAAGATATTTAGTATCTCCTGTTAACATGTAGCACCATGCCCAAAGTTATCTTGAGCCTGCCCTTTTAAGTTTCCGTTTCCATTTGCTTTAATAATAAAATAACTGGAAAGCCCCCAGTGCTGACAAATTCTGTGACACATATAGAATTTAAGTATGAAATGTCATCATAGCCAGTATGTACATGTTTTTAACATAAATATATTGCAAGATTGTACTAGTGTCTTGATGTATTTAAGTATGACGTTAGCATATGTTATTTTTGTCTTGAACCGTAGTACAAAGTTTTGGAGCATATTGTTACATCTCAGCTTCAGAAATGAAAGTTAAACATTTAGATGGACACAAATTATATATCTTAAAGTAGAAAAGAAGCTTTCTAAAATAAGGTTTTGGAGGAAACTTTCTAAAGAGCTTCTCTGCTCAGGAGTATTACCTATAACTGTCAGTGTTTGTTGACATATTTTCAGTTCTTCAGTTGGAATTCCCTTGTACTCTATTTGAGGACTTTCATGTTATTTGAGGTCAATAAAGTGCACATTTTGAAACAGACTGTTGTTATTCTTTGAATAAGACCCATGGTGCTGTCCAGGAGAGGACATGATGAAAAGTCGGTCTTTATTGTGTTGTAAAGCTTCAATTCAGCAAATTGCTAAGGCAAGTAATTGTTTAGCTGATTTCCATTAGATGTAGATCCATACATCTCTTGTATCTGATGCATACACTGAATCACTTGCATCTCATTTCATACACTGGTGTACTTTGCAGATTGAAGGGATAATAGCCCTTAACAAGTGCAAACATGATGTTACATTTCTCTGTGTGATGTTCACTAATTCACTTTAAGCATAAGTCATTGTTTCTCTGTGAATAACAACAAAAATGATAATTTCCTCTTGGCACAATGAACTTCGAGAAGCCAGAAGGAGCTCTGTACAAACCTAATCGTTAATGCTATGTTAGAATTATTTAAATGTGTGTATGCGAATAATGTGTGTATATATTATATATTCATCACAGCTGTGGTTTTCTAAGTTTGGAAAGGCAAAATCATGTAGTAGATTTTCTTATGTTTATGTTGTGCTGGTGTTTCAAAATACGTTTTGAAAGTACACTGCAAGTGAAATAATTTTCTGTTTCACTTTTAATGAATTAAATAACTAGTTATTATTCACTCTGCTTTAACCTCTACCTGAAAGTATTAAAATTATATAATGAAATAATTATATTTGAGTTGGGGTGTTTCACAGAATAGGCCATGACGCTGGCTTTGTTTGCAGCATTGTGTGTGATGAGGAGAGAATAGTGTGGTTTGGTTTCTCCTCTACGAAAAAGAAGGCAGATTATTGCAAGAAGCAGTACTGTAGAAAACAGCATGGGAGAGGACCATTATGTAAGGAAAATGAAACACAGAGGGAAGTTTGAGTAGACTTTGTGTCTTCCTGGGTGCTTTAAGATTTTCAGAAGAGGAGATGAAAGTCCTTGGGAAGCTTTGTGGTGGCTTGCCTTAAACTACAAATTAATGTCATTCAGAGCCTTCTGTATCACTTTTTTCTAGAATGTTCCCATCCTCCAGTTTCTTTTCCTAAATGAGAATAAGCCTTGGTTAGTTTTTCCCAAAAAACACTTAAAAGTGATAAGTATGTTATATAGTGATTACTTGTCAGGTCTCATTTTTAAGAAATAAGCTTGAATATCTTTTGTTCCAGTGTAGATTGAGAAAATTAGCTATATTAATAATTATGTGTCATGAGTTCAGCAGCAGCAGTCATTTTTTCTCCTTCATAGTAGCTGGTGCAGTGCTGTGTTTTCGACTTTCGGCCTGGAAACAGCACTGATAACACCGATGTTTATAGTTACAGCTTGGAATGTTTTGGTCTGACCAAGGACTTTCTGAGTCTCATGCTCTGCCAGGGAGGAGGGGAAGCCGAGAGGAAGCAGAAACAGGACACCTGACCCAAACTGACCAAAGAGGTATTCCATACCACAGCACATCATGTCCAGGATGTAGAAAAAAAAAAAACACAACAAAACAAAAACAAAAACAAACAAACAAACAAAAAAAAACCCAAAAAAAAAAAACACTGGGGCCGGAACCCGGAAGAGTTTTTTAGTTGACAGCTCGGTCGTCAGGTGGTGAGCAGTTGTATCCTCTTCCCTTGTATTTTGCTTGTTATTATTATTATTGGTGGTAGCGGCAGTGGTTTGTGTTATACCTTAGTTACTGGACTGTTCTTATCTCAACCCGTGGGAGTTACATTCTTTTGATTCTTCTCCCCATTTCCCCCCCCCCCCCCGTCTTGGAGTGGGGGGGAAGAAAGACTCTTCCCTTGTATTTTCTCTTGTCATTATTATTATTGGTGGTAGCAGTAGTGATTTGTGTTACACCTTAGTTACTAAATGTTCTTATCTCAACCTCTGGGAGTTGCATTCTTTCGATTCTCCTTCCCATCCCTCCAGGAGCGGAGGGAAGAAAGAGTGGGGAGTGAGTGAGAGAGCGACTGTGTGAGTTTATAGAGACTTAAAACACGACATTATGTTAATATAAAATTATATTAATTATATTAATAAAAATTCTGCAGTAGATTTATAAATCAGTTTTAAGGTTTTACATCAAAATGTAGGTAAATGTTTACTATTTTTTTCTATATTGTTGAAAGCAAAAGATTGGATGATCAGGGACTAGAGCACCTCCCGTATGAAGATAGGGTGAGAAAGTTGCGGCTGTTCAGCCTGGAGAAGAGAAGGCTGCGTGGAGACCTCATAGCAGCCTTCCAATACCTGAAGGGGGCCTATAGGGATGTTGAGGAGGGACTCTTCATGAGGGGCTGTAGTGAGAGGACAAGGGGTAACGGGTTCAGACTTCAAGAGGGGAAGTTTAGATTGGATATGAGGAAGAAATTCTTTACTGTAAGGGTGGTGAGGCACTAGAATGGGTTGCCCAGGGAGGCTGTGAATGCTTCGTCACTGGCGGTGTTCAGGGCTGGGTTGGACAGAGCCTGGGGTGGCATGGTTTAGTGGGAGGTGTCCCTGCCCATGGCAGGGGGGTTGGAACTAGGTGATATTAAGGTCCTTTCCAACCCTAACTATTCTATGCTTCTATGATTCTATGAAATGATGACAAAATTTCTTTCAGATAATGAGGCTGATAACATCACTCTAGAGGCTTTTAATCAGGGAAAGCCCATCTTCTGAGAGTCAGTGCCATTCTTCTAAATATTTACTGTAGCTTCCATTATGAACTAAATACTTGTAGGTGCGGATTTCTGACGAAGTACTGTCTTCTTTTATTTTTTTTTTACTAAAAATGAATATGAAATAATGTTATTGTAGGTCTGTGATCAATACAAATGAAACTTAGCAATTTAATTAGAATTCCCAGAAGTGATGAGCAATATGACAGATAGAGTGTCTTAAGAATTTGGGTAGTAAGCCTGTAAAAACGTCTTCAAACAGGACTTGTTCAAAATAACATTGTGCCACATCATAACATTCAGCAAATAAGAAGCTAAAACAAACAAACAAGCAAAAAACAATTAAATAGTAATGACCAACAAGCCAGGGTAAATACTGAGAAGGATCACTAACTGTCAGCAGAGCACTCTGATTTAATAAGCTCTCGCTTCATTTCATCTAGATTTCATTGTTGTGGTTTCATTGAAATAAAGTTTCTTTTTTGCTCTCTGTCTTGAGGTGCAAGATGCAAGATATGCGGGCATTGTTTTACTGGTTATTGTTTAAAAAAGTAATGTGATTACTATCTGTTCAGGAATAAAAATATTTGGGAGCTATTCTGAGTTTGAAGGAAAACTGTACGATCATCTTTCACACATCATTTAATGGAAGCAACATATTTCTCTTAGGCTTTTTGGGATTTATGTTCTAACATTTCAAATAGGTTTTAGTTAAGTAGAAATAAACTCCAGCAGAAAATGTGGCTTTCAAGGTAGACTTACACTGTAGTTCATGCAATGCAGTAATCCATAATGTAAGTGTAAAGATTTTCACTTTTAAACATCTTCATTTGATTTTATGTATTTCAGATTTCTTCTGTCTTGTGTTTTGTATGTCTGTGGCCTTACACATTAGCATTTGTAAGCTGATTTGAAGTAAAAATAATGGGAGTCCAGGCGAGACAGTTAGGAATACCTCTCTGACTCACAGGTGTAGTGAAATTCAGCTGGAGTGAACTTTCTGAGTGAACACAGAAACGATGGTGTGAGTGTTTTGGCATTGCTTGAAGCTTTGGTGTGGCTTTCATTACAGTACAGATAGGATTAACAGATGTTTTCTGTAGATAATGTTATTTGCAGATAATGTGTATTACAAGACGTAGAACCTAACCTTGCTCAAAAGAATAAGGAGTGTGGCTTTTCCTTTATTTTTCTGGTATCTGAATAGTTCTCAGAAGCTTGATAACTCAGGTTGTTCAACTTCTAGAAAAGTGACTAGTGAGTGCATGTGGCAATATTGTACACCTGTGCTGGATTCATTGGACATGACGAAACAAACTCTATATGAATGTGCACAGATTGTGAGGCACTGGCTTTGCTGCATGTATGCAAAACCATACATGTATGATTCATCTCACTTTTATTTGTCATAAATTTCAGCATTTAAAATCTGTGAGGACTACATGTATCTGGGCTTCATTTAATATGATGTTTAAAAATAGCGTAAGGGCTTAAATGCAGTTTAATGGGGAAAGAGTCCCTGAAACAGATCCTCTGCAGTGATGCAGATTTCACACTGCCTACTCAACTGGTAGCTAACTGCTTTTTATTCTTAATGAAAGATGCGCTCTTAGATCTTTGTTTCTACCCCTTCTGTTCATTGGAAAGTTATACCTCTGTGCTGTGTTTATAACATCTGTTGAATAGTGTTAAAAAAACCTCAACTGTACTGAAGCAGTTGGCACCCAAACGGAGCCGATGGGAAGGGAGGCTGCAGTGCAGAGCTCGGAGTGTAGAGAGTGCCTGCACTGCTGTCCTGAGGGAAGGGTGAGCAATGGGCAGGGCTGCACTCTGTGCTCCCTGGTGGAGGTCCTCCTGCAGCAGGTGGCTGAACTGCAGGAAGCTGTTACCAGGCTGAAAGGTGTCAGGGAAGCTGAGGGGAAGCAGCAATGCTTGCTCCGGGACCAGACTGTTCCGGGGCCTCGAGTGTCTACTGTTGCCCATGCAGGAAAGGAGGCTGCTAACCCAGGAAGCTGGGAAAAGGTAACAGAAAAAAACAACAAAAAAAGGAGGAAGAGAGCAATTAAAAGCAAGGGGCTTCCTCCTACATCTGTTGTCCCCACCCAGAACCGCTTTGCTGTCCTGCAGGGGGTTGATGAGCAACAGCGCTCCCACCAGGCGCAACCAGCTAGTGCACTGGTAAAGAAGATCACTACTGGTGCTGCCCGGAAAAAGCGGGGGGCCGTAGTAGTCAGGGACTCTAATCTGAAAGGCACAGAGGCACCCATCTGCCGGCCTGACCCAGGCTCAAGAGAGGTGTGTTGCCTACCAGGGGCTCGGATCAGGGATGTGGCCAAGAAGCTGCCTGCTCTAGTCGGTCCCACTGACTATTACCCACTCCTGGTAATCCATGTGGATGCTACTGATATAGATAGCAGTAGCCCAGAGACCATAAGGAAGGACTACAGAGCCCTGGGAGAGGTGGTTAGGGGCTCTGCAGCTCAGATTGTCTTTTGGTCAATTCTCCAGGATACAGGGCAGGACCTTGAAAAGGCTAGGAGGATTGGGCAGGTTAATAAATGGTTAGAAGGGTGGTGCTATAGTCAGGGGTTTGGGTACCTTGACCATGGGACTCAATATAGTAGGCCAGGTCTACTGGGGGCTGGTGGAACTGGTCTGACAAAGAAGGGGAAGAGTGGATTTGGTAGGAGGCTTGCCAGACTTGCCAAGGATGCTTTAAACTAGATGTGTTGGGGGAGGGGGGCAGCATTCCATCCCAACACACCCAGTTGGTTGCCAGCACCTACAGTAAACGTTCGGAGCAATGTAGGGATATTCCAGCTGCTCCAGCCAATGAGCCGGCTTCAATTGGATCTCACCTCAAATGCCTCTACACAAATGCCCATAGCCTGGGGAACAAACAAGAGGAATTAGAGATGTGTGCACATCTACGGGGGTATGATATCATAGGCATCACAGAGACATGGTGGGATGGCTCCTATGACTGGTGTGTTGGAATGGAAGGTTACTGGCTCTTTAGGAAAGACAGGCCCGGCAGACGGGGAGGGGGAGTTGCTATTTATGTTAGGGATAGGCTGGAGAGTATGGAACTCTGTGTGGGGACAGGTGAGCAGTTGACAGAGAGTTTGTGGGTCAGGGTTAAAGGGAGAACAGCGATGGGTGACATTATTGTGGGGATCTGTTACAGACCGCCTGACCAAGGGGACTTGCTGGACGAAGCGCTCCATAGGCAGATAGGAGCAGCCTCACGCTCACAGGCCCTTGTTCTCATGGGAGACTTCAACCACCCTGATATCTGTTGGAGGGATGGTACAGTCCAGCACAAGCAATCCAGGAGGTTCCTCGATTGCGTGGAAGACAACTTCCTTCTGCAAGTAATAGAGGAGCCGACAAGGAGAGGTGCCATGCTTGACCTCGTCCTCACCAACAGGGAAGGGCTGGTTGGAAATGTGACGCTCCAGGGCAGCCTTGATTGCAGTGATCATAAGATGGTTGAGTTTGAGATCCTCAGGACAGTGAGAAGAGAGTGCAGCAAGCTCACTGCCCTGGACTTCAAGACAGCAGACTTTGGCCTCTTCAGGAACCTGCTCAGTAAGGTTCCATGGGATACAGCCCTAGAGGGGAGGGGGGCCCAAGACTGTTGGTTGATATTCAAGGCTCACCTGCTGCAAGCTCAGGAGCGATGCATCCCAACTAGAAGGAAGTTTAGCAGGAGGGCCAGGAGACCTCCTTGGATGGATAGGGACCTGCTGGGCAAAATTTGAAGGGAAAAAGAGGCTTATAAAAGGTGGAAGCAATGTCAGGCTACCTGGGAAGAATACAGGGATGTTGTCCAGGAAGCTAGGGACCAGGTTAGGAAAGCTAAGGCCCACTTAGAATTAAACTTGGCTAGGGATATTAAGGATAACAGGAAGGGATTTTATAGGTACATTGCCAATAAAAGACAGGTTAGGGACACCGTGGGCCCTCTCCAGAAGTTATCGGGAGAACTGGCTACCCTGGACTTGGAGAAGGCTGAGGTTCTTAATGACTTCTTTGCCTCAGTCCTCATTGGCAAATGCTCTGACCACACCACCCAAGTCTTGGAAGGCAGACGCGGGGATGGTGAGGGTGGGGCCCCTGGGCCCACTGTGGGGGAGGATCTTGTTCGGGACCACCTTAGGAACCTGAATGTATACAAGTCCATGGGACCGGATGAAATCCATCCGCAGGTCCTGAAGGAGCTGTCAAATGAAGTTGCTAAGCCACTGTCCATCATATTTGAAAAAACATGGCAGTCAGGTGAAGTTCCCGATGACCAGAAAAAGGGAAATATAACCCCCATTTTTAAGAAGGGGAAAATGGATGAGCCGGGGAATTACAGACCAGTCAGTCTCACCTCTGTGCCTGGCAAAATCTTGGAGCGAATTCTCCTGGAAGGCATGCTGAGGCACATGAAAACCAACAAGGTGCTTGGTGACAGCCAGCATGGCTTCACTAAGGGGAAATCCTGCCTGACCAATCTGGTGACCTTCTGTGAAGGGGCTGCGGAACTGATGGACAGGGGTAGAGCAGTTGATGTCATCTACCTGGACTTGTGTAAAGCCTTTGACACTATCTCGCCTGACATCCTTCTCTCTAAGTTGGAGAGACATCAATTTGATAGGTGGACCACTCGGTGGATAAAGAACTGGCTGGATGGCTGCACGCAAAGAGTAGTGCTCAGTGGCTCAGTGTCCAGCTGGAGACCAGTAATGAGTGGTGTCCCCCAGGGATTGGTGTTGGGACCAGTCTTGTTCAACATCTTTGTTGGTGACATGGACAGTGGGATTGAGTGCGCCCTCAGCAAGTTTGCCGATGACACCAAGCTGTGTGGTTCGGTTGATAAGTTGGAGGGAAGGAATGCCATCCAGAGGGACCTTGAGACGCTTGTGAGGTGGGCTGATGCCAACCTGATGAAGTTTAACCATGCCAAGTGCAAAGTCCTAGACCTGGGTCGGAGCAATGCCAGGCACAGCTACAGGTTGGGCGGGGAGGAGTTTGAGAGCAGCCCTGTGGAGAAGGACTTGGGGGTGTGGGTTGATGAAAAAATGAACATGAGCCGGCAGTGTGCGCTTGCAGCTCAGAAGGCCAACCGTATCCTGGGCTGCATCAAAAGGAGTGTGACCAGCAGGTCGAGGGAGGCGCTCCTGCCCCTCTACTCTGCTCTCGTGAGATCTCACTTGGAGTATTGTGTGCAGTTCTGGTGTCCTCAACATAGAAAGGACATGGAACTGTTAGAACAAGTGCAGAGGAGGGCCACGAGGATGATCAGGGGACTGGAGCACCTACCGTATGAAGATAGGCTGAGAAAATTGGGGCTGTTCATCCTGGAGAAGAGAAGGCTGCGTGGAGACCTCATAGCCGACTTCCAGTGTCTGAAGGGGGCCTATAGGGATGCTGAGGAGGGACTATGCATTAGGGACTGTGGTGAGAGGACAAGGGGTAATGGGTTTAAACTTAAACAGGGGAAGTTTAGATTGGATCTGAGGAAGAAATTCTTTACTGTGAGGGTGGTGAGGCCCTGGAATGGGTTGCCCAGGGAGGTTGTGAATGCTTCATCCCTGGTGGCGTTCAAGGTGGGGTTGGACATAGCCTTGGATGGCATGGTTTAGTGTGAGGTGTCCCTGCCCATGGCAGGGGTGTTGGAACTTGCTGATCTTGAGGTCCTTTCCAACCCTAACTATTCTATGATTCTGTGATTCTATGATTCTCTTCCAGCACTTTAGGACTTTGAAACACATGAAGTGGTACTCCTAAGAGGCGTATGTTGGCAGACTGTTTTATATTGAGGCCTGAAAAGATGTAAGACATTACAGGAAAACTTGTGATGATTCGTATTACTGTTAAGTAAATGCAGTGGTCCTGTGAGTGTACACACACTTATGCATCTTTA
Organism: Amazona ochrocephala; assembly: GCA_039720435.1. Lineage (NCBI taxonomy): Eukaryota > Metazoa > Chordata > Aves > Psittaciformes > Psittacidae > Amazona > Amazona ochrocephala. Next base: position 36,689,365 of record CM077909.1, on the reverse strand, counting down.
TATGTATAAATATATATATATATGACTAGCTCAATTATGTGCATAGTGCCAGTATTTGCTTGTAAGAACTTTTCTTTCTTAGAGGCTTCCTGAAATTCTTACACATTGTGTAAGAATTCCTCAGTCAAGGGTCTTGGGATTGGTTTATACAACTGAGAAGTTGCAGTCAAGATAATTTTAGTGGGAATTTCAGTGGAAAAGTAGGCTATTAAAAAAAAAAACAAACCCAAAACAAACCACCAACCAGCCAACCAAAAAAGAACCCACCAACTTTTTGGTCTGGAAATATTGTAGGTCTTTACAGAGGACTGTATATTTACGGAGGTATCTTTTTGTATCCAAAATTTGTCTGAGTGTACTGTTGAAATAAAAGAATCATGTAATAGCTCAGGTTGAAAGGGACCTTTAAAAGTCATGTCTCCAACCTCCTGCAATGAACAGGGGCATCTTCAACTAGATCAGGCTTCTCAGAGCCCCATCTAATCTGACCTTGAACACTTCCAATGATGGAGCATCGACAGCTTCTATGGGCAATTTTTTCCAATGTCTTGCCACCCTCATAATGAAAAATTTCTTCCTAGCATCTAGTCTAAATCTGCCCTCTTTTAAAACCATTCCCCCTTGTCCTGTTGCAGCAGGCCCTACAAAAAATTTGTTTCTATATTTCTCATTACCCCACCCATATAAATATGGCTCAGTGTAAGGCTAAATAAGGTGTTCCTGGAGCTTTCTCTTCTACAGGCTGAACAAGCCCAACTCTCTCAGTCTTTCCTGCTAGGAGAGGTGTCTCATCCCTCTGATCATATTTGTAGCCTTCCTGTAGTCACACTCCAACAGCTCCACGCCCTTCTTGAGGGCCTCAGAACTGCACACAGCAGCTTATGTCTCATGAGAGCACAGCAGGAGGAAAGAACCGCTTCCCTTGACCTGATGGCTGCACTCCTTTTGATGCAGTCCAGGATAGAGTTGGGCTTCTGGACTGCGAGCGCGCACTGCTGACTCATGTTCAGCTTTTCGTCCGCCAGTACCTCAGGTCCTTCTTCTCAGGTCTGTTCTCAATCACTTCATCCCTCAGCCTGTACTGATACCAGAGGTTACCCCAACCCAGGTGCAGAACCTTGCACCTGGCCTTGTTGAACCTCATGAGGTTCACAAGAACCCACTTCTCAAGCTTGTCCAGGTCACTCTGGATGGCATTCCTTCCCTCAGGTGTGTCAACTGCACCATTCAGCCTGGTGTCATCTGCAGACTTGCTGAGAGTGCACTTGATCCTACTGTTTATATCACTGATGAAGATACTGAAAACTACTGGTCCCAATACAGACCCCAGAGTGACAGCACTTGTCACCAGTCTCCACCTGGACATTGATCTGTTGACCACTACCTTCTGGATGCGACCATACAATCAATGCCTCATCCACCAAAAAGTCCATCCGACAGATCTGTATCTCCAGAATTTTGAGAAAAGGATGTTGTGTTGGACCATGTCAAAGGCCTTACGGAAGCTCAAGATAGTCAACATCCATAGCTTTTGCCTTGTCCACTGATGTAGTAACTCCATCATAGAAGGCCCTTAGATTGGTCAGGCAGGACTTGCCCTTGATGAAACTGTGCTTGCTGTCTCAAACCACCTCCCTGTCCTCCGTGTGCCTTAGCATGGCTTTTAGGCAGATCTGTCCCATGATCTTCCCAGGCACAGAGGTGAGTGTGACAGGTTGGTAGTTCCCAGGGTCCTTCTCTCTAACCTTATTAAAAATGAGTGCAGTATTTCTTTTTCCAGTCACAAGGGACTTCACCTGACTGCCATGACTGCACAAATATCATGTAGAGCAGCTTGGCAACTACAGCAGCCAGTTCCCTCAGGACTCTGGGATGTATCTCATCAGGTCCCATAGACCTAATGTACATTCAGGTTCTTCAGATGGTCACGAACCTGATGTTCTCTTACAGTGGGAGCGACTTTCTTCCCCCAGTCTCTGGCTTGTGGTTCATCCACTCAAGAAGTGCGGGAACAAAGGTTGCCAGTGACTGAGAGCAGAAGCTCAGAGACTGAGGCAGAAAGGTTGTTGAGACTTCCACATACTGTTTATAGATTTTTCTGATTTCTAACAGAATTCATTTGTTTCTGTTCAGTCCTGAGCAGTATTTTCCTTGTATTGAGAGAGGGTGAATTCAGGCTCCAGGGCCATTCTTTGTGGTCCCAGTGACTCTGCTGCAGTGCCCACCACATTGTGGCATATGGCTGGCTGTGGAGCGCCCCAGCATGTTGCAGAAGGTCATGGCTTATAGGCAGTGTGAGGAAGAAAGCTCAGGACTTCTTTAGCATGAAATTGGACTTCAGAAGGAAGCAGAACTGGAGAAGAAATGACAATTTGAGAGGAATTCCATTTTGCTTTTTAACTGGAAGAAACTGGTAGGTAGTCCTGGAAAAGGCGCCAGTAGCTAAGCAGGAGGTGAGAAAAGCCTGCTGAAGAGCCATAACACCGGGGAGGGGACTGGGACTGGCCAGTCAATAAGCAAATTGGAAAAAGAGCAGGGCACAGTTTGAGTGTCCAAGTGGACAGATGGTACACAAAAAATGATGTTTGGATGGGGACGTATCAGCAATGATTGTGCTCGCTAAAACACAGTCCCTCACAGAGATGGGAATGGAGCCAGCATTTTTAGCAGCTTATCTGTAGTGGAAGAGGGGAGTCATTTTAAAATTTACTTAAGTATGAAGCTGTGTTAATTGCTCTGTGGACAAAAGTAGTTTATGTTAAAATGGACTCAACTTGAATTGCCGTAGTTAATTTTGAAATTGAACTCTTATACTTCAGTATAAATCAGTTTGCTATTTCAGAATGCTCCCATACACGCATCCTGCATGTCACATTACTGTTCATCAGCACTTCCAACTGTAGCATGTGCTGCACTCTACACGATGTTCAGAGTTACTGTAGGAAAATTTTACTGTTATCTTTTCGCAGCAGACAAATCCAGGACCTTGCAGCTGTAGGTAATATACCTTAGCTGTAGGTAATATACCTTCCTCAAAAAGTCTGTCTTGCATGGTTCCTGATATGGATCCTCAAAAAAAGAATGAGCAGGAGATTATCAGCTGTATAATCACTTAGGGGATTGTACAGGTGTTATGTCAAATGCATTTTGGAAGAATGTGACTGAAAATGTAACACTCAAAACCTAGCTACCATTATATGCAATCTTGCACAAAACAGCATAGTAGAGCTTGCAAAGTTTTAAACCAGCTCTTTGTCTTTATGCATTATTCTCTATATTCCTTTGTTTCATGGCCATGTATACTAGTGTTGTTATTCATAATGCGATTTTTTTAAAGACAGAAGCTTGCCCAAATACGTTGTGTGGATTGCGAGCGACATGTTCCCTGCAGACATTGCTAGCAATGTCAAGCCAAATTTAACTCTGTATTCTGAAGCAGAGATGTTAGAGGGGCACAAAATAAGGTGGAGGTTTTTCAGTTCTGTTTTTCATTGTTTGTTTTGGTTTTTTTGTTTGTTTTTTTTTTTTTTTTTTTTAATACAAGCAAAACACATTTTTCCATGGCTTTCATTCTTAGGTACAGCTGGCTTGCTTTGGCCAAATCAAAAAAACACCTCGCAATATGAACTGCTTGCTGGGCAATATTGGTGAAAGGAAGAGCAAATAAAAAACTTGAGTGATTACACACAAATAAGACTTTGTATTGGTAAATTTTATGTCATATTGATAAAGTTGATACTACCGTCACTGCCTGCAAATAGGAATATAAATGCATCTTATTGCTAAGATTCTCTAAATTAAGTTTTTAGATGGATTTAAACTTTTTTAGCATTTAATATAAGAAATACAGGTCTGTGATAATCTACTTACCCTACTATATCATACAAAGGAAATTAACGTAGATGTGGAATTAAAACTGATTAAACAATACTGTAAAGTACCAGATTGTTAGACAATGAAATAGAAAATAAAAAATATGACACAATAATTCAGAGGATTCACTAAATACCCTGTTTGGTTTTGAATCTCTGATTTACATTAAAAAGATTACTTTGTACTTGAAATTGGTAAATTGAATGAACAGTACTTTTTATCTTCTTGACCAGAGAAGTGTGAGTGGTCAGGATAACCTGATATGGATGTGAGAAAGTGTGAAAACAAGGTAAACTATGAAGTATAATCCCAGCAATAACAGTAGGTACTCTGGTAATATGAACAAGATATTATGATTTCCTGGAATTGAGGAGATGGGTGAAATACAGTCTGAACTCCCTTTGGTATTCTCTTCACACAGAAGCTTAGAAATATTTTATTAAATATTAATAACAACATAAAAGACCTTTGGTCTTATTTTCATTTTAATTTGGCAGGATATATATGCCATTCACTTTGAAGCCAAATGCTACTCCTTTGTATTAACCTGCAGGGAGTACTGGAAAATTGAACCAAGTAGCGTTTAGTTATTTCTCCTCCTGCCATGAGATAATTAACATCCAGTCTTTTGCAGGCTCTCTTAGTGTTACCTGATCCCCATATACAGGTGTCATATTAACTTCCAGAGTTTGAGCGGTGTGATGTAAAATGCTGCCTGAGTTTCACCAGAACTCAGGAAAGTTATTAACCTTCAACTTAAGCTGCTGAACCTACAAAGGGAAGCTTAATCTCACAATGAAATCAGACTGCAGGAACAAAATGGACAATAATTTCAGGAGGGAAGGAAAACTTCGTATAATATACTGAACCCATTTTGTTTTGTGGTGAATAATAAAGGCATCTGAAAAATGTGAGGATGGTAGCTGGTGTGGATAAAAGGAACAAGAAATTTTCTGACACATAAAGCCAAGGCAGGCATTAATAGGAAACGAAGAAAAATTGAAAGAAATCAATTGTATGAGGTCTTTAGACTTCTAGGCTCTTGGCCAGCTGTTTACCCACCCTACTTATATCTTATATAAGTGTTTCTCACTCCACATCTAAAGCTTCAGGGTCTTAAATGGGGCCTTGGAGCTTCTGATCGAGCGGCCAGGGATCCTGGAGCCTCTATTGGGAGAACCTTGAAGAGCTGCCAGGCTCCTTGGCCAGCTTTTTCCTCTAGCTAATGGTCTTGGGCATCCGCTTTGGCCAGAGCTTGGTATACTTCAGCCAACTGGCCAGGTAGTCTAGTGCTTCTTAAATCTTGGGGCCAACATATTTTGCTTGATCAGTCTAACTACAGAGCTATAAGCTTGCCAATCCTGCAGTCTGTGGGACTGGACACTTCTAATGGGTAAACGTCCTCAGACTGAAGAGTCTGGTGGACTTAAATGTTACGCATATTAGTTGACAGGAAACAGAGCTGCTTTCAGAGGAAACCCACCTGTGTTCCACGCAAAGAAAACGAATATGGTTTTACTGAATACTTCATTTTCTGATGAAATCATATTTTCCAATGATTATCAGAAAAACTCTTAACAAGTTTGACTGTCACTAGAATGCCCTATGACTGAAATTGTCTCCTCTGAACATGTGCGTTATGAAACATGATAAATTGCATCATCACATGTCCCCATGGATACCCTTCTGAATAGAATAGATGGTTCTTCTTTTATTAACCAGAACTCAGCATTTTGCATAATTTTTTCCCCATTGTGTAGAATAAACATAATTCTTTATTTTTGTACATTTTTCATACTCATTCTGGGGACATGATTATTCATTTTTCCATGTGAAAGTACATGAAGATAATAATACTTCATGTTACTGGAGTGTTGTGGAAATAAATTTCAGTAGTAACCACCCATGCTGTGGTGGTTAAGAAATTTGTTTTTTCCAGAGCTCCTGTGAGATGAAGGAGTATGAATAGCTTTGTTTTCTCAAAAAGCTGAAAGTCCAGCAAACAAAAAGTTCCTTCATCTCCTGATTGTACTTAGTTTTTAGAGAAATTAATTTTGTTAAGTGGTCAACAGAAATATTACAATTCCCTGTTTTCCTTTTTCAAGAAAAATCACATAAACATGGTTGCGATGCCCTGAGATATTTTTCCTGTATCGTCTGTAAAATGTAACAGGTGTAATTGGGCTTGTAAATTCATAAACTTCTGCATCTGCTGTAGCACATCATCTTAGGTTCCACCTCTCAATCAGAAAAGCAAATGTAGCCTTTTACGTAGTGGTTACAAGTAATGAACTGGTAATTGTCCTAGTAATGACCACAGAAGTTGCAAAACACTTTCTGATGTATCTCAGTTCCCTTGTTCTCAGATACGCATGTAATGTATCAGAGCTAACTGAAAATATCAAACCTGTTTTGTACTGTTAGAGCAGTTGGTTTGAATTTTAAAATGTTAATATTTGGTCAGAAGGAATCCCTGTCTTTGCACCTGTAAAGATGTAAGAGTATTAGTTGTTACGAAAGGGGATAAAATAGGTAAAAGGAATACTTTTGTTAGTACATACAAGTTTGTTTTTTTTTGTGTCAATAAATGAAACTGCCACATCCTCCCCAACTACTCAGTTATGAATATTACAAGTGTGTGCTTTCTGTGTTTAAGAAGTATTACTCAAGAGTTTTGAGGCATAGAAAATGAAAAATTTTAGAATTAGCTTTTGTTTTTACTAAATGATTTAATTTGCTTCCTCTAGGGTTTTGAGGCACAGAAGATAAAAAATATTAGTCTTTTGTTTATTCTAAAAAAATATGTAAAACCAAATGATTATGTCAAAAAGATAACAAAACTTATTTCTTCATTTTTAAGAAGGGGAAAATGGATGAGCCGGGGAATTACAGACCAGTCAGTCTCACCTCTGTACCTGGCAAAATCTTGGAGCAGATTCTCCTGGAAGGCATGCTGAGGCACATGAAAACCAACAAGGTGGTTGGTGACAGCCAGCATGGCTTCACTAAGGGGAAATCCTGCCTGACCAATCTGGTGACCTTCTATAATGGGGCTATGGAACTGATGGACAGGGGTAGAGCAGTTGATGTCATCTACCTGGACTTGTGCAAAGCGTTTGACACTGTCTCACATGACATCCTTCTCTCTAAGTTGGAGAGACATCAATTTGATAGGTGGACCACTCGGTGGATAAAGAACTGGCTGGATTGCTGCACGCAAAGAGTTGTGGTCAATGGCTCAATGTCCAGCTGGAGACCAGTAACGAGTGGTGTCCCCCAGGGACTGGTGTTGGGACCAGTCTTGTTCAACATCTTTGTGGGTGACATGGACAGTGGGATTGAGTGCGCCCTCAGCAAGTTTACCGATGACACCAAGCTGTGTGGTTCGGTTGATACATTGGTGGGAAGGGATGCCATCCAGAGGGACCTTGAGACGCTTGTGAGGTGGGCTGATGCCAACCTGATGAAGTTTAACCATAACAAGTGCAAGGTCCTACAGCTGGGTTGGAGCAATGCCAGGCACAGCTACCGTTTGGGCAGAGAAGAGATTGAGAGCAGCCCTGTGGGGAAGGACTTGGGGGTGTTGGTCGATGAGAAAATGAACATGAGCCGTCAGTGTGCACTTGCAGCCCAGAAAGCCAACCGTATCCTGGGCTGCATCAAAAGGAGCGTGACCAGCAGGTCGAGCGAGGTGCTCCTGCCCCTCTACTCTGCTCTCGTGAGACCTCACTTGGAATATTGTGTGCAGTTCTGGTGTAGTCAACATAAAGAGGACATGGAACTGCTGGAACTAGTGCAGAGGAGGGCCACGAGGACGATCAGGGGACTGGAGCACCTCCCGTATGAAGATCAGATGAGAAAGTTGGGGCTGTTCATCCTGGAGAAGAGAAGGCTGCGTGGAGACCTCATATCAGCCTTCCAATACCTGAAGGGGGCCTATAGGGATGCTGGGGAGGGCATCTTCATGAGGGACTGTAGTAATAGGACAAGGGGTAACAGGTTCAAACTTCAAGAGGGGAAGTTTAGATTGGATATAAGGAAGAAGTTCTTTACTGCAAGGGTGGTGAGGCACCGGAATGGGTTGCCCAGGGAAGTTGTGAATGCTTCATCCCTGGTGGCATTCAAAGTGGGGTTGGACATAGCCTTGGATGGCATGGTTTAGTGGGAGGTGTCCCTGCGCATGGCAGGGGGATTGGAACTAGATGGGCTGCGTGGAGACCTCATAGCAGCCTTCCAATACCTGAAGGGGGCCTATAGGGATGCTGGGGAGGGACTCTTCATTAGGGACTGTGGTGAGAGGACAAGGGGTAATGGGTTTAAACTTAAACAGGGGAGGTTTAGATTGGATCTGAGGAAGAAATTCTTTACTGTGAAGGTGGTGGGGCCCTGGAATGGGTTGCCCAGGGAAGTTGTGAATGCTTCATCCCTGGCGGCGTTCAAGGTGGGGTTGGACATAGCCTTGGATGGCATGGTTTAGTGGGAGGTGTCCCTGCCCATGGCAGGGGGGTTGGAACTCGATGATCTTGAGGTCCTTTCCAGCCCTTACTATTCTATGATTCTATGATTCTATGATCTTAAGGTCCTTTCCAACCCTAACTATTCTATGATTCTATGATTCCAGAGATGAGTTTAGGATACTCATGAAATACAGATATGGATTATTTCTACTATAATGTATAACAGGCAAACTGTAATATATAAATTGTACTGCATGGTTGCCATCATGCCAATGTAGAGCCATGATGCATTCTTGGAAAACACAACTAACCCAACTCCTGAAGTCAGGATAGTGTATAAGGATGAATGAAACATCCCACACTTCCCTGAAATCGAAGCGCAGCTTTCTAATTTCACTGTGGCCCTATTTTTAGCTGCGACAGGGTGAAAACCTTGAAGAAAGTAAGATCATTGTATCAGGCCAAGGTAATATGGAAAACCAGATCTGTTCTACTTATGTTCAAAATTGAATTTGAAGCAAATGAAAAACATATCCTTCATGTAGGTACAACTAGTGTAACTCAGTTTTTGATTGAATAGTTTTCCTATTTTGAGATCTGTTATAACAGAATAATAGTAGAGTTTAATTATTTCCATTTCTTGCTCATTTATGACTGTATTGTGTGAAAAAGAAAAATAGCTTCCAAAGTTATAATGAATTCAGTGTATGTCTGGTATTTTTCTTCAATTCCCAGAAAATTCAACAAATGAAATAGCAATTGAACAGCTAGTTCACCACAAAACAAGTCCGACAAAGTCAGATATGAAATAGTTTCCTTATTTCACAGAACTCGCCTGGCTCTGGAGACTTATTTGAGCCCACTATTACAAATCTCTGAGTTTCAGAAATAGTAGATTCATATCCTTCTTTAGCTCCATTTTTCACCATGTATTTGCAGGTTATGACCAAGAATGACTTTTTTTCCTCCGATTCTCAGACACAGCTGAAACCAAGCTTAGAGGAAAAATTGCACCTAAAGCTATCAATACTTTGTATCTTTATCCTAACAGCTCTATTTTAATGATATTTATATTTTAATATGAATTTGAGTCCAAGAAACCAGTGTTAATTAGATGACTTAGTTAATCAGAGTTTTCTCTTGACAGCTAATTCTTACCATTGAAGTTTTGTGAAATTGCGGAGAAAAGAACACAGAGTGCAGTGTACTTAACATATGTATGAGTGTTTTAAGCAAAAAAGTACAGAATTAGGTCCCTCAGATGCCTGACCTAATGCTTTTTTTTTTAACTTCATTTTGCATCTGGGCATCAAGAAACATGAATGACTGTGCTGAAATTTAAATTATCCAAACTAAAAAAGGATGGAGGAAGTTAGTTTCATTTTGATCTTTTAGGTCAGTATGCTAAGATCATTAATACCTGCATGGAACGTATTAGCCATTGAATTAACAAATAATCATTCCTAATAGGAATGGCTGTTTGTTAGTTGATTATGAATGGAGTGAAATACTTCTTTCAGCTTGGGACTATGAGGTCCTCATAATAAGCTTGTTTCTTTCTTGATTACATAGAAAAATAAAACATACTTACTGGCCTAATAGAATTTGGATGATCCTAAGAAATGTTTCTATCTGTTTCTAGAAAAAAAACCAAAACAAAACAAAACCACAAACAAGCTAAAGGAGGCCCTCATTTTCCCTGTTTCTAGGAAATATGGTGATCTGGTCGCAAAAAGGAGATGCTCAGGAGCTTTGCTAAGGTGACTGGAAACTCTGCTTCCCATTTTGGTCATCTCTTCCAGCTCCCTGCAACTGCAGGCTTCCTTGCTATACTTGGTTTCCCAGTAGTTTTTCCTTAAAAGACTTTTCTTCCCTTCATCTTCCTTTATGTGTGCCTTGAGCATCAGCATCAGTATGTAGTTTTGTGGACAAAATTTCTTTATTCTTTGAGGGGCAAGTAGTTGTATCTGTCCCATCCTGCACGTTTGCATGAAAACACCATTGCTCTCATATATAAGGAGCTAAAATGATCTAACATAGAGTATTCTGTGTTTAGTCTAGTAACTGGGGGAAGGTTTTTTGTAAAATTTGAACCTACCAACTTGGGCTTACAGGTGTGAGCCAACTAGCCCGTTATCAACCAGTAAAGAGAGGATGCGCGTATTACCATGGCTGGGGGATTATCAGTGCAAAACAGTTAAATCGCTGCTGCTCAATGATACTCCATGTGTACAGTGTGAGTAGCATGTAACATCACGACCACCTTAATGATCTCATTTTTATTGATTGTATTTTGTTTTCATCAGTTCCAAAATCCAGGGGTTTATTTGCCACAAATTCTCACTAGTATGAAATCATAGAATCATAGAATGGTTTTGGTTGTAAGGGACCTGAAGGGGGCCTATAGGGATGCTGGGGAGGGACTCTTCGTTAGGGACTGTAGTGAGAGGACAAGGGGTAATGGGTTCAAACTTAAACAGGGGAAGTTTAGATTGGATCTGAGGAAGAAATTCTTTACTGTGAGGGTGGTGAGGCCCTGGAATGGGTTGCCCAAGGAAGTTGTGAATGCTTCATCCCTGGCGGCCTTCAAGGTGGGGTTGGACATAGCCTTGGATGGCATGGTTTAGTGGGAGGTGTCCCTGCGCATGGCAGGGGTGTTGGAACTTGCTGATCTTGAGGTCCTTTCCAACCCTAACTATTCTATGATTCTATGATTCTATGACCTTAAAGATCACCTACTTCCAACCCCTAGCCACAAGCAGGGACACCTTCCACTAGACCAGGTTACTCAAAGCCCTGTCCAACTTGTTGTTGAACGCTGTCAGGGATGGGGCATCCATAACTTCTCTGGGTAACCTGTTCCAGTGCCTCACCACCCTCACAGTGAAGAAGTTCTTCCTAATGTCTAATCTAAATCTCCTTTCTTTCAGTTTACAGGCATTTACCCTTGTACTGTAACTGCATGCCCTTTGTAAAATGTCCCTCTCCTGCTTTCTCGTAGACCCCTTTAGGTATTAGAAGGCTGCTGTAAGGTCTCCCTGGAGCCTTCTCTTCTCCAGGCTGAACAAACCCAACTTTCTCAGCCTGTTCTCATAGGAGAGGTGTCTCATCCCTCTGATGGTCTTCATGGCCCTCCTCTGTACTCGCTGGAGGAGGTCCACGTCTTCCTTGTGTTGGTGCCACAGAGATGAAAGCAGTACTGCAGGTGTGTAGAGGGGTAGGATCTATTCATGAGAGTGGAGTATAGGGTAGAATTGTTTCCCTCTACCTGCTGGTCATGATTCTCTTGATGCAGCCCAGGATATGGTTGGCTTTCTGGGCTGCAAGCACATACTGCCTGCTCATGTTGAGGTTTTCATCAGCCAACACCCCCAAGTCCTTAGCCTCAGGGCTGCTCTCAGTCTAGTTTCTGTCCAGCCTGTATTTCTGCTTGGGATTGCCCTGATCCATGTGTAGGACCTTGCACTTGTTGAACTTCAGGAGGTTTTCGCTGGCCCACCTCTCAAGCCTGTCTGTAATAATACATGGCTTGAGTGGAAGCAGCAGACTGGAGAAGAAGGGTAAGTTATTTTTATTAGGCATTTTTAGTTAGAGGTAGGTCTATTAAAAACCAAGAAGGTTCAGTTAGTAGCTGAACTAATTTATCAATCAAAATCAAATGGTAAACCTGAAATGTTTTGTTTGAGATTAAATACAATATTTTGTTTCCCTAAAAAAAGATACTTTAGGCTCTTAAACCTGGAGGAAATAGAGACGCATGAATAAGCACCCAGATGAGAAGGACTGAGATGTTAGTGTAAGCTATCTCAAATCATATTTAGGTTTTAAAACATAAAAAGCATAAGGACCATGCTAACATGCTGCAAGCTTATCTTGCTTTTGGTATTTCATTGGATATTTCCACAGAAAACTACAGCTTACTGTGTGACCTTGGAAGTGTGCAAGCATGGTAAGGTACAGCCTGCTGAGGGTTTAAGATGGAGATGCGATAATGACTGAGTTTCTGAACTGTTTCAGGAGTCCAAATGCAAGAAGTACATATGTTACAACCGAGGCTGGCTAGGGAAGAGGGCTGCCAGATTTTAGGGAGAAACTAATCTCAGGCTTAAAATGAGAGCGAAAGATGAAAATTCTGTTTAAAAATACCATTTTTTTCTGATAAAGAGAGAGGAGACTGAGGCCAAGAAGGTAATGTGGGCTTGTGGTTGCTCATCATATTCCTGGCCTTGCAGGCAAATGGAGTCTAAAAGGGGATTCATTCACCATGTCTGCTCTTTTTCTAAAAATTCTATTATTCTCTTTAGATTTCAAGGGTAAAGAGTCATTTATTAAAGTTTTCTTTATTTTCTTCGGATTTTTTTTTAGTTGCTTGCTCATATGCCATGTATTCCCTAAAGGACTTAGGCAGAAGCAGAGCTTTTGAAGTCTCCAGGCTCCAGTAAGATGTTTCTGATCTGCTGTGGATTTGGGAGGGCTCTAGCACTGGCTTTTTAATCAAGCAGGTAGATTGCTGCTAGAGAAGGGTCAAAGGCTCTGCCTGTGGGAATGTGTTGAGAGATCCGCAACTAGGAGCAGCAATCAGGCTGTAGTCACATGTAGAACCACAGAGGGTGCAGCAGCCAGGTCTGGTCGTATCAGAATGGTCCTGCCTGAAGAGCAGGATGAGGCCAGCTAGTGAGAAGTGAGTGGTGCTCCCTATCTTGTTGATTCTTAATGTTTGTTATACGCTATTCTTAACGACTTATGTTGATTAAGAGGAATTTATAAATCTTTTTAATAAGTGCAGTGTTTCTGGCAACTGTCCTAGTTCTTGCTGCTGATACAGATTCATTTCTTCATTACTGCTGTATGTATAGCCTCAAATGTCTCTCTTCCAGGAATTCTGATGTAGGATGTAAAGAAAATAAAATTAATGTGTAGTTTCTTTGATCCTTAAAACTGTAACGGTCCATGAAAGCCAACTTGTCTCTGTGTGATTAAGTGACAGAAGAATCTAATTAGCACTAGCTGCTATGTCTGTAGGGAAAGACTTGCCATTGTGTACAGCCATTTTGCATTGAATGCTGTAGAAAGACTTCTGTATTGTATGTCACAACAGCAGGTGAGACGAATGTAAGAGGTGTTAGTAATATAATTTGTTTCCTTAGTGTTACAGCAGTCTGACAGCTACAGCCTGAGAATAATCACTTATTTAATCTCTTTGTTTGTTGATTTCCTGTCAGTTATTGGATTTTGGGTTTTTTTTAGGAATTAAAAATTGATTAGAAGGTGGTGGAAGAGCTGTAGTTTTCAGTTCATGAAAAACATCCAAGTAATACCAAACAATGAAATGTTAAAATACCAGCTTGCACTTACTGTGTAGGTGCACTGTTGCACAGGGACTGTCTAGTAGAAAATCTATCCCATGTACATTTAAAGTTGTTAGATGTCTTAACACAAAATTATGTGCATATTAAATTGAATGTTTTTAATGCATTTGGGCTGTAATGTCTTTTAAAACTCTGATTCTCAAAATATTAGCAATGTGAGTTAAGCAAAATTTATCAGTGAGGGAAGAAGAGTTGTTTTATATATACCATCTGTTTGGGCTTTTAATAGTGGTGGTTCTGTCTACCCTCCCTCGGTTGATCCTGAACAGCAATATATGGAACCAAGGGTCAGTCAAAAGTAGTAGAGAGATGCAATTTCCTAATAAGGACATGAACCAATAAGCAATTTAGATCTTCTTCCAGTCTTTCATATCTGGAGGGTATGTGCTGCTCTCAGTATAGCCGAGTAGTGACTGAATCCTATTTGGATAGCAAATAAAGAAGTTTTCTGTGGAGCCTATAAAGGGTGATCCTGGCTTTGGAAAAGTAGCCTTTCTCTCAGTCTGTGTCATAGGCTTCTAACCTGGTATGTTCAAATTGTTTTAATTGCAATTTCTTAGGCCAGTTCAAGTTCACTGATTTTAGTGATTTTGTAGACTGAATGCATGTTTATATTTACACTTGTGATTAATTTATTCTAATTGTTAATTGGTTTAATTGTTAATTTGTCATACAAGTTTTCATTATTCTTGCATATAGGTAATATACTTACAAGGAATAGTAAATAAAGTAACATCCAAAATACAAATTGACATGCAGAAATAAAAAGAAGATTTCAATTATTCATGTAACTTACAGAATGTTTAAAAGCAGCCGTGAATATTTCTTCACATATCAACTATTACTGTAGGATAGCAAATAGAAGGATCTGTCTGGGAAGTAAAAAGAACAGAATGCCATTCTGGCGCTCCTAGATAGTGCTACAAATTCTAACAGATCACGCTGAAGAAGTTAGGGGTATTTTTGAGTCTCAGAAATAAGTTCTGATTTACTGAAAAGTTTAGATTTTGTATTGCAGGTTGTTAGATTAGTGCATGCCATCTTTGAATGATTTTGGCTTGATTTGTGGTAGTCTCTGTTTTCAAAACTCTATTATGTTATAGCATAGGTACTAGACTCAGTGCAGTGTGGCTGCAGTGTATTTCTGCCTCAACTGGGAGGGCATACTACTCAAGATGAAAAATATGCTTCATGCGTACAAGTTCGCTTAACATGTATTTATCAGTAGAGAGAGCACTCTGCCTCTTTGGGATTTGACTGCTAAAACAGCAGGGTTGTGTCCTCTTACAGTCGCATTGGCTTTGCTGTTTTCCCTAGTCTCCCATTCTGTGAGCCACTGATTCTCCTTTCTTTAGTGCTGCTCAAGTCAGAGAATTTCGGGGATGAATAATTTCAGAGGTAAATTCTTAAAAAAACATTACTTTCAAACAGTTGAAAGGAGATTAATTTGATAGTAGTCAGGATGGGAGAAAGAATAGGGTTAGGAGTAGGAATTGATTTGGAGGTTTAGCAGAGTGATGGATTTCTTTGCTGTGTGGAAGAATAAAGTGGTAGATTTCCATAAGGAGAGCACCGAAGTGAGGAAAACATTCAAGTCACTTGCTCATAAGCAGTGAAGACTTCAGATTTAATAGTCTGGTTTTTGCTTTGCTTGTTGTTTCTTTATTTCAGTTCTGTTCATTAAAACTGAAGTAGTTGTCACATTTTGGGACTGTGTTCTGATTCAAAATGTAAATAAAACCAGGATATTACTGTGGTAATTAATTTTTCTGTATTTCACTTGCCCTACGTAATAATGATAGTTTTTCTCATGTTGATTTTTTGTCTGGATTTTCACATGAATCAAATTTTAGCTGTTATAATCAATCCAAAACTGTAAGAACATAGACTGTAAAATTATTTATTTAAAATATAAGTTTTTTGTTTTTGTTGCTGCTCATAAAGCCCACATCATTTTTAAAGTATGATCATACAGAGCAGCATTGGTTTAAACCTCCTACCTGTTGTTACAGCTGAGTAATGACTTCATAAATATGTGGGTGTACTTTTGAAACTGGAAAATGCCTTCTCTTGGGCCATTAATTTCTATCTGCAGCAATATGAGTTATATTTTAATGTACGTGTACTCTTGAATTTTGTTTAAGTTCACTTTCCATTGTTGCATTCCCAAATGACAATAAGACCAAGTTCCTATCTGGAGTAATAGGAAGGTATGTGGCTAAACCGAATGCTTCTGTGTGCTGATGTTTGTTGTATTTGTTTGCATTTAAGTGGAAGTTAGTAATTAGATGAATGGCCTTAGGCATTTCTCTTCTCTTCCTCAAATAATTTCAGTTTAAAAAAAAAATGGCAGGCTGTACATTGTACCGTGAGTCCTGGGAGTCCATGGGTGGCACTGCAGATCTGTGCTTGTCAAGCAATGCTTTGTCTGACAGTGGAGTCCATGCGGTTGGTTGTACCACACTTGTGAGGGAAATGTGGAGTAAGTTCCTTACACCAGATGCAGAATCCCTTTTGGAGTCCATCTTACAAAAATCAGGTTCCAGATGCAGTTTTTGGTTCCATTCATTTCATGTATGCAGCCATCTGCTGAGAAACCGTCTTCTATCCTTCTCAATCTACAAGAGGATTACTTATTTTGAAAATGAATTTAGTTTTTCTAAATTACCCAACGATTTCATCTTTCTATATAAAAGCTGTGATTATTTAACTGCTAGTGAATTCTGAAAGTGTATTTACACTTTCCCTCATGCATCTTAAGCTTTCACACATCTTCACGCCAAGTACTACATTCTTCAGACTCAAGCTGCCACCTTCAAGCCACCCACTCATGGTGGTTTGGTATACCCTAGCTGTTTTTCAGATAGTTTTTTTTTTAATAAACCAGTCCACAGAGGCAGGTGAATAAAACAGATTGTGAAAATTAAGGATTGATTTGCAAATTAAGCTGGCAGTTTTGGACCTGGGGTTTGCCTCTGCCTGGCTGGTGTAGGTACCTGGTCATCCTGCCTCTTTGACCTCAGGGTAGGGTGTTTCTGATTTTCCTGCAGGGCTTTCCTCAGCTTGACTGGCAAGCCAGACTTCCGTAAGCAACCTACTAGGTTCGTTTTGGCAACCTACTATGAAATCTCACTCAAACAACTTCTCTTCTCAGTCATCACAGACCCTGGGGTAACCTCTGAGTCAGCCACAGACCACTGTCTCAGCTTATATGGCCAGACACAAGAGCAACCTCACCTACCACCTGCTCTTTGCCAGCTCTGTGCTTTTTTACCCTTACGGAGATAATGTTCTGTTCCATTTCTTCTCCATCGTGTTTTCACCTGGTCACTTACATTCTTGTTGCTGTCTTTCTCAGTCTGTTTTCAATTGCTTGTCAGTTATACAGTTTGTGCCAGTGAAGAGCTTTTCATGTTCTCTTCTGTGGAAGGATTTGGGATCTTGGAGCCCATAAAAATTTATCCCTGCATTAAAGTTAACTAAAACGTGTGCAGTTTTGCAGGATGAAGGCCTAATCTGGGAAGTAATCTGTTGGAAACCTGGTACTAAATATTGTCTTGGTAGAGCATTTAAGTTTTTAAAATGTGTAATGTTTTGAAAATAGCTAACAATGGATGGAAGGTACTTTAAAAGTGGAAAAAAAGTTTGTTACACAAACTTTTAAAATATTACTTACCTGGCTGAAAAGTATTACACTAAAATCATATTTTTGTATTATTTTATTTATGGGCTCATATCGTTAAGGATTTGGTGTCATGAACAGCAGGTTTCTGTGTTCTGTATTTCTATGAGTTTCGGTGGAAAAGAGAAAAATCTACTCCTTGTAGCTTTATGCAAAAGAGTCACAAAGATACATTTGAGCCATTTCTTGACTGACTTGAATAATTAGAAAGTTTGTGGATAAAAGACTTCTGATTCACCATTGATTATTAATAAAACATTAGAAATGCACAGGAGTCTTAAAAAAAAGAAATCCAGAAACCCATCAGTTAAATCAATCTAATGTGAATCAGAGCTTATGATAGAAAGGATAAGATAGAAAGACTTGGCTTTGCATGACTTAACAGGATTATTACGGAATTAAAGTTTGGATTTTTTGTCAGAACAGAATTTTTTCCAGTATGTTTTGACAGAGCCTTCAGCAATGAGGAACTACTGACTATAGATACTCTCTGCCAGAATGATGAATCTATTTCCAGTAAGCTAGTTGCTTCATCTTGCTGGATATACTCTTGGGAATTTATCGTGTAATTCCCTTAATCCAAACCAGTTGTGTACGTATTTTGTAATTGATGAATTACTGAGAGTAAATAAATATTCATAAAAAATCAACTGTTTTTTAAAGACCATAATGTTTAACAAGTTTATACCAGAACTTAGCAGTCTTGTATTTACTGTGTCTTTTCGCATGAACTAAAATGTCATCTAAACCTGCTGTTTACAATTATTACAACATTGAATATATACCATCTCAGATAAGAATGCATTTACATTGCAGCTGTATGTCAAATACTGTTATCAGCACAGTGAGTAATGCCAGATCACTAGTCCTTGAAATAACATGTCATTAAATTTGTGAAGATTAAACAACTATTCTTCCATCAAATTCTGCTCTACATTTAGATGAAATGCCTCGGTTAAGTCATGTCTTTGAAGGTTGGGTGTTATTTCCTTTAGCTCTGATTGTAGTTGGCAGGCATTATATGTTCTTTGTGTATTACTGAAACAGAACATCTATCTGCAGTGTACTCTCTTTTCGGCATAAATGGATGTAACTTTGGTGTGTTGTATGTATTTTGGTGTGTTGTTTGCATCTAATTAATTGGGTCTTACTGCTTTTGTGTGTGCATATATCTTATTCCTACTACTGAGTATATGCGATTGATGCACTGAAATGCTGGCTTCTGTTCTGTGAATATTAATCAAAGAATATGCTGCTCTGCTTAATGGCTTTACAGTGCAGGAGGCAGACATAGACTAGTCTGCTTTTTTTGCTCTTTAATCATTGTTGTGTAAGACACTGGCAAGAACACTTTTCTTCCTCTATAAACACAATTTCATGCTTAAACATATCCATTGTTTGGGCAAAGTTATGAAATATTGTTGCTCAATTAAATTTTGTTTTCAACATTTCCTGGTAAAAGCAGTAATAGGAGAGATGAAACAGTAAAATAAGAGGAGATAATGAAGTATAAAAAAATGCTAGGCATACCAGGCGAGGAATAAGTAGAAGATGTGGAGTCAGTAAATTCAGATTCATATGGTTTCAGGTCTTACGATTTGGACAGATTGTTTTCTTTAACCAAATGTTTAATTACTATGGTGAAAGGGATAATTTATGACCAAACTATTCTTAAAGAGAGCCAGAGTAGAAATTTGCTGCATTCTGATGTACATTTAAAATGTGTATAAGGTAGGGTGTGATAGCTTCTTTGGGTGAGAAATTGAAAGATGTACTCAGTATTTAAAACTAAAAAGCCAATGCATGTTTGTGGTGATAGTGGTACAGCTCAGTATCATAAGCTGCAAGCTTCCTGAAAACACAGCTCACGTTGTTATGGCATGTAGTTCTGATATCAATGTTGATAGGTACAGTTTTAATCATTCTTCATGAATCTCACCAGAAGGCTAATAGGAAGGCTTAGGCTTCAGGGTTTGTAGTATTTTACAAGGGGTTTTGTCTTAATTTCCCACTGCCTCCCTTCCCCCCCCCCAAAAAAAAAAAAAATTCTCTAGAGTAGGGTCTTTCTCTAAATTATGCCATTAGCAAAGTTTCCCCTTAACAGTGTCACTGGCTTAGCTGTACAACTAACAGAATTAGCAGAATTTGATGAAGAGGAGTTACTCTTGCTGTTTATTGTCTTTGAGCAACAGGGCAGTCTTGCTAAAACCCTCCCAGAGGGGCAGAACATTAAGAATATCACATTATTTGTATTTACTAATGTTGTTGTTCCACAGATGATTTTTTTTTTTATCTGAGTGTAAGCATTTTTTTAATTCTTGCAGTTTCAGCCCAAAAACATGTCCCTGTTTTTGTTATAGATCATGATTTTTTAGTATTCTGGTGAGGCACAAGGCAGGAATCCCCCAAACTCTCTGCATTTTTGTATGATGTAATGTGTTTGAAGACAGGTTCATTTTTATGGAAAGGAATACAGTAGCTGAAGCTCGTGATTCATAAAAAAGCAGTAGTTGAAAGCCTGATCACTGAACCACAAAAACCTTTGCTTGTATCTAATCAGCTTACTTGTCTCAGAGATGTATTTAAAGTATTTTCAGGAAGCATCAATAGGAGAACACTATGGCTTCAATAAAATACTGTCTTAATCCAACATTATCTAGTGGAAGTTAGTCTGTTCTATTAGTTGAATGCACATTTATCCAGTGTTGTACTGCCTCTGTTTGAACACCACATATACATATTCCTCTTGCATTTATACATATATTTATATTTGAAATTATAGTCTTGCTTTTTGCAGAAATAGCTATTTGGACACAAATTTTTGCTTACAGAATGTCTATATAAATTGAATATTTGTTTCAGATCCATGTCAAAAAGGTAGAAATTCTATATTTTCAAAATCCTTTCTCCTGGATGAAGGCCATTTCCACTGCTTTAATTTGTACAAACATCTGCTTCTGTGATTTGAGTCTGCTTTTTCAGTTCTGATAATGATTATTCCCACATTCTCATTGTTTGTCAATTCCGGAAAGTTAATTGTTAGTCCAACTAAGCAACCTTCACATGTCTGGTTAATGTGTCTGCTTATTGACCTTCCGTAAATGCTGATCTGCCAAAGAGGTTTTTAACATAATGAGAAAAGCTAACCAAAGTTAGGTGCCTTTCTCTGCTGATCCACACCTGTCATGGCTTTTTAAAGACCTTGTCTAGTGGTATTATTTTAGTTTATGTATGAATACTGTCCCTAACATTTGCAGATTTTAGCATGGACTAGTCCTGTTTGAGTATATATTCTTTTTGAGAATAGCTCTTCATTAGTGTTCATATTGTGGTGATTGATACCATAAAAATTGGATTGGATTTGGTAATTACTGGCAAGTAGTTTTCCTTCAGTTTCTAGCTGATATGGAGAAGGTAACTTGTCTGCAGTAGAACAGAATCAATTATTAATATTGCCTCTTTTCAGTTATTTGCATGTCTTTCTAAGAAACAGATCAATTAATTTATTTTTAGATGTAGTTTCAAAACTGAAGAAGGCATTAGGAATGCCTTTGTATGGTAATTTAATTTCTGAATGCTCATATAATTATTTATGGAATTAAAAATATTTGAGCTGAACAAGGCATCCACATTAGTGGTATAAATGGATGGAAAACTGATACATTTTCTCTTTTTCCAAATTTCAGGGGGGACACAGAGATTACCTCGCACAATTGGAGTGTCTTTGGCAAAAGAACTAATCTTCTCTGCACGTATTGTAGATGGCGAGGAAGCAAAATCAATAGGATTGATTAGCCATGTGGTAGAACAGAATGAAGCAGGGGATGCTGCATACAGAAGAGCATTAGCTCTGGCAAAAGAATTTTTACCTCAGGTAAAATAAATTGCTTTGAATTTAGTTTTTAGTTTTTGACAAACATTAAAACTGAAAAAGAGCCATCTCTATTAAGAAAAACTGTCACGAAGTTACATATTAGAGCCATTCTAGGTATGTGGACAGCAATAAGGAGTTTTCTCTTGTGTACTGAATGGTGTTATTTGATAATTATTTCATGGTAAAGCAAAAATCCTTTGTCATGATTTGGTCTATGTTTGTATTGCATATTTTGGCTTTCAAGTGTTAAACAAAAAAAGGGTACAGTTGTGGGTTTTTTTCAGTAAAGCGTTTATCTCAATAGGTTATTCTATTGCTGTTTAACGCTTCAGAAGAGAGGTAAAAAGGTCCGTATGAAAGTGGACATATCTCAGTGTAACTTTTGTTTTGAAAACATGAAGCTAAATGTAATTTCAGTGTTAAAGCAAAGCCCATTTACTACTGGAAAGTTTGCTTTCTGTCCTTCTTGTATAAATTTGATGAAAGAATCATGCTTTTATTATCACTCATTCAAAGTGGCATCCTATCTCTGTCTTTCATAAAAGAATTGAAATGGGATTTGCTAAATCCCTGTGCTTTAGAACTTGAAAATTTCAGTAAAAAGTTTTAAGTATGACCCTTACAGGAGTGTTTGTGTTTGCTGATGTCTGCCTGTTCCCCTGTTGCCGTAGACTGGCAGCTGTTTGTTCAGAGTAGGATAAACCTGCTTTTCAAGTGGAGTCTCCCAGGTAGAAAATTCATAGGAGACAAAAGAAGAAAATAATTAGTAAACCATTTTACTGGATCACAAGTGTAAGGGTGAAAATTTTTCACTGAAGATGGAAAACGTTACAGATTAAATACAGCATTAATGTTGGTTATTTTTTCTCTTAAACACCCTCATAGACAAATGTGAGAAATACAGTGAAAATTTTAACATGCAGGGATTTTGAAAGGTGTATTTATAGTTAAAACTTCGCATTGGAACCAGCTCTAAGGCATTTGGCTTTTCCCAGAGCATGAGGCCACTTTTCTAAAGCAGTATCTGAACATTGAGAAGCTAGTGCTAATGGATAGGCATAGGAGGACTGAGACGATTCCCAAAGATGTCTTGCTGTTCTGCAGTGCCTTGGAGGAGGAGGATAGGAATCCCTTTGCTTGCTGGGCACTTCAATCGCTCGCAGAAGACTGTCATCACTTGACCAAGTGTAGGCTTTGCAGTAGCATATTTCAAATTTGAAGCTGCATCAGTTAATTTTATTTCATTATCACATCTTTTTAAGTATACCATTTTATCACAACAGGGATATGAGATTGACATTGCGAAAGCCTGTAGTGATGTCACTTGAAGTGGCCATTCTGATCCTTGTTTTGAAGGAAACTGAGCAAGATTGACAAAAGTGGAGATTCTCAGCACCTTTGAAACATAAACCAAACACACTGCTTTAATTAGTTTCTTCTGAAAACAGCATACTTTCACTCCTTCTCGATATTGAAACTGTCAAGACTGAAACGATGCTTGCAAGCAAATGTCTACTATAGTGATGCAGTTTAGGATATTTGACATATTTACTATAAATGTGATGAATGTCTAAAGTCTAGAAGATCCCAATCTAAGAACAATGATGTGTGGACTCTTCACTTCATTATCTTATACATTTTGATGATATGTAAATGATCTTTTTCTTTCATTTTAGGGACCAGTAGCAATGAGAGTTGCAAAACTGGCCATCAATCAGGGAATGGAGGTAAGGGTCTGTACTTTCCTAAGAGTAAGTAGAAGTCAGACTGGCAGCAGGTATACTGTGGTAGAACTGTTCTTTGTTTTTCAGTGTATAATCTTTCAAAATCTATTTAGTCAAAACTTTTTCACAGGTGAAATGCAATTTTTGTATGTCTCAGACCCCTGAGAGTAGGGTTGATGCTGTTTTCTGTAATGAGGCTTAGTAACTTGTCTGTCCAGAAGTAATGCACTCAGCTAATGATTAATACTAGAAAGTAAACATAAACTACTATGAACAAGTTGTGTTTCATGGAAGAAAACCTGAAAGTCATACTCTATAGAGCTTGTCAATGCTCTCAGTGTTTAGTAACTAATAAAGGCCAAAAGGCATGTTACTTATTTTTAATAGTTTAATAGAAGTTGGTGTTAGAATTAAATCTGGAGTCTGATTGCATACGTGATTCTAATTGCCACTCCTTCTTGAACACTATTGACGTAGCCCTAAAGCTTGTTAGAATCCAGCCCTGAATATGTCTGTACATGTGTTTTACTTTAGGCTTATGATTCATCTTGCTAAGCTCAGCAGGACTATTCATATTTAAAGTTAAGCACATGCATAAATTCTGCACCAGGACACCTGTAGCTCAACCGAATTTAAGAATTGACCTCTTAAAAGTCTCAAAATCAACCAGTAATATAATTGAGTTCAGCAAAAGCATACCAGCAGCAAGTTTTGGCCTGAGAACCAAACTCAGATACTAGTGTACAAAGAGTGTGTTTGTTAGGTTTCCACAGCAAGTAATGCTGGAATTCAAGATTTATTTTAGTGGTACCCAAGGTTCAAAATGCTACAAGCTAAATTATCTAGCTACCACATATAGTGGACTGGAAGATCAAAATCATAATGTTTATGGAATTAGGGACAGTAGGGTTAGAAGGATTCTGAATGATCACCTAGTTCAGTCTTGAGGCTCCAAGACCAATTGAGCCAAATGTTCATTCAAGTTGTTGTTACAAACCTTCCGTGGCAGAAATTTCACAGTTTCCTTTGGAAGTCTATCCTATAGCTTATCTCCCCTTCACAAATCGCTTGTGGTGCATAGACACAGTCCATTCAGTAGTCATGTGCAGAGGTGGTGAGTTCTGCAGCATCTGATGCTTGAAATAGGCAGAGAATTAGTGGGAGGAAAATTCATCCTTTTCAGCTGTTCAGACCCACTTACAAAGAAAAAAATGTTATTCAAACTAGGTGATGATTCAGGATGATCATTGGCCTCTTCTTTTTCTTTTAAATCACTTTAAACGTGAATTTATGTTTATTTTGTTGTACATGACATTTGACAATAACTTGTTTTAGAACAATTTTTAAATAATCATGCAGTACATTAAATCTTTCCCTCTGTAGTACATGATGTGATTACAAATGTGCAAGTAGCTAATGGTTTTTAGTCTAGATGATTTGTCGTAAAGAACATACATTGTTTTGACAGTCTATTACATACTAATTGTATCGCCAAATAAGGAAACTGTTACAGAAATACTAACCACTCTCAGCACATGGCAGTGTAGCAATTCTGTGTTCAAAAGTGTTTTAGTATGTGGCATATAAAAACACAGTACTTGTTAGCTGTCAGGAAATAATATATAATAAACATACAAAAATACGCTTTTAAAAAATACTGCATTTTTTTCCTCAGGTCGACTTAGTAACAGGTTTAGCAATTGAAGAAGCTTGTTATGCTCAGGTATGTAACTGTGATTACACAAAAAAAACCCCAGAAAACAGGCTTTGTGGGTGCCTGTTACAAAACATGCAGAAATTCAACTAGAAATTGCTCTTATGATCTCTTCTACGTTTAGACTTTCCTTCTACCTTGGTTTTGTAAGGTATTTAAGGATGGAGGTATAGTTTTGGACAAAAACATCTCCCTGCCAAGACTGTTAGGGTGAAGGTCATGAAGCACTACTATTCATATACCTCACCAATCATACACTGATATGCATCTGGTCCACAAACTGCCTTGCTTTTGCTTTTTATTTTTTTTTTTGTTTGTTTAACATGAAACAACTTGAAGGACACTTCTGTAACACGTGCCATTAATGGCATAATGTTCTAACCAGCGAAAAAACAAGACCAGCCTCTTTGCCAGCGAAGCATGGGAATAATGTATTTGAGTGAGTTTGTTATTGGACATTGAGACAAGTTTTTAATCATAGAAATAGGAGCATCAGCATTAGATACTTATTTAAAGCATATGGTGATCTGATTGATAATCAACCCCCTCCCCCTTTCCCCAAACAAAGCAGAACACCAGAACAAAACACGAAGAGCTCATAAACAAATCTGAAAGAGCTTCACAGTCGTCTGTTTGGAGAAAAGATACTCCTTCTTTTCCCAGATTGTTTCACAGCCTTATATTGTGGCTTTGAAGTGTCTGGTACTTTCCTGTATCTGACCAGACATTTTAGTTTTAATTTTAGTTTTGTATTATATGTTGCACGGTGGATACATTGAAGAATTAGGATTTGCATGAAAATACTTTTCTTGGTATTTTTTTTGGTGTCAATAATGAAATGTTACTCTGCTCATTGCAGACTATTCCAACAAAAGATAGAATTGAAGGCCTTCTTGCATTTAAGGAAAAGAGACCTCCTCGCTACAAGGGAGAATAAAAGAAGCTGATGCCTTTAAAATACAGTGAGATTACTGCTATGAGGACCATTAAGGTGCACCTGCATCTGCACCTGGACTATCACAACCACCAAAGTAAAATCCAACCATACTGATGTTACAACATACATGAATGTGTCCATGCTTGTACTGGGCCCAGCCAGAATTGTGTGTCAGCTCATGCTCATTACCATTTCTGAAGGCTGATATGTGTATTTGCAAGGTCACAGGTTCATGCAGCATTCTTAAAATTTCATATGTACGAAACTTACCATTCCACAATTGAAATAGCTCTGTAAATTCTTTATATATACAAAACCTATATGTGATGTTAAGTATAAATCTGCTGTATCATTTTATCAAAACAAAAGCGGCTACTGAATACCAAAAATAAGAAATTGTGCCAAATATGCATTGGAATGATTCTGTATGTGAGTAAAAATTATATTTGTGTATTCTACCTGAATATGTACATCATTAATAAAGCTAAGGGAAATGAAAAGGATTATTGCTTAGAAAATAATAAGCTTTATTTATGCGTCTTACACTATTCTAAGTAAAATGAAGTTAATTTTAGCACGTAATGGTGTCCTTTGGATGAAGTCATTGCCATTATGTTCATTTAACTGTATTAAATGAAGACATTTTCAAGGCCAGCCTTTAATTATGCATTCCTGTATGTTAAACCTGGCTTTGTCTTGCATTCGTCCAATGTACTGTCTGATCAGCACTGTCTGCTGTAAAGAGACTTTATTCCACTTGCCCCAGATATTTTACATTTTTGATGATTGTATTAAAGATTGTTGTGCAGGGATGTGACTAATGTGCTGTTAAAGAAACTAGAATTCTCTTCTTCTCCAGAATATTCCTTCTGGAGGTCCTAATAATGTATATTTATATATAATGGGGATGATACTGAAATGTTCTTTATCCTGTGGCAGCCTCAGGGTTCTTTTCATATACTGAAAGAGAAATCCAGCAGGTTACAAGGTGGGAAAACTGTTGTGATTCATACTGTATGTTTGCTGTGGACATGGCATATACAGCAAATGCCTGGAAATAACCTTTTGGAAAGTATTTTTGTTAACTTGACTGGAAAATAAACATGGCTTAGCAGTCAAAGGCTGTGTTTTTGTATGAAAACAAATTCATGTTTGGTTACTGTTGGCTCACAAAACTTGTGTATGCGCTGCTGTTTCTGCAACATTAACTGTGGTCACTGTCCATATCTATGATGATAAAGCAGCTGATCAACATGAAATGACAAGAATTCATTTAAATTCATATTTAGACATATCATTACATGTAAATTGATTATAACTGATAGAGCACATGCTTTGTTGACTGGTAAACTTGCTGAGTCGATCATTTTGCGCATGATAATTTACAAATAATTTACCGTTTCTTGTTTTGATAGCCATATAAAGCCTAGAGGGTCATTTTCTCATGTTTTTGAAATGCTAACATGTCATTTTCATTTTCACTGAGTAGGAAATAATTATGTTAATGGGATAAAAACTACTAAGCCTATGCTGATGGGCTTCTGTTTCTTAACTTTGATACACAGTCCAGTTACTGAGCTACCTCTGTTTTTCTAACAAGCGCTGATTAAGTAGCTTCTATAAATGTCTATTTTAAAATATCTAATAACTTTAAATACTATAGCATCAGACTGTGTAGATTCATGCCTTTAACTAGTAGTTTTGATCTCAGAAAATGAATTTGCTGTCACAGTGGTTCACAGTGGTCTCTCCATTCCTTTTCCCAGGAGAAGATACTGTCATACTGTAGCAATTTGAGTCCCTTCCTTGAAGTCAACAGCTTGAATATTGTTACAAAGTGAGTACCAGTAGGACAATTTTTAAAGGTACCTTCTAGTGATTTTGAAATAATTCTAAAGGAATAATATTTTAGCTAAAGAAGTGTTAATCACTTACTGTCTCTATTATTAAGTGACATGTTATGATGGCTGCAGTGCTTGTGATTAATAGCAGTATTAGAATTCTTCTTCCACAAGACGGTCATTTGTAACAGAAATGCGCTTATAAAGGCTTCTCCCTTTGAAAGTTATGATCTGGCAAATCTCCCTTAAAGTGCTTAGGCTCAGCTGTTTCAGTTCCTGGTAAAGCCATGCTTTTCTTCCCAGTACCTCATGGGTGACTGAGCCACAGTCCCCCCTTGTTTCCTTAAAGTTTATCTCATGATCCCTACTTGTAAGCAGCTTTTTCTCCTTCTCTGGCTGAGCTCAAGTGGATAGTGACTACTTCTGCACTTCTTCACAGAGCTGGATATTGAAAAGCTGTAACACAGGTAGGTCTGTTGCCTTCAGCTGATTACCTTTCAACAGTATAAGTGCAAGTTCAACTTACTGAATTGCCTAGGAGTACTCAGTTTCATGCAGAAATGAATGTGTGGCTTTATGTAATATATCGTTTTAGCCTTTAATCTATGAAAGCAATTGTATTTTCAATATTATTGAAGTAACTCACATTCTTACTTGGTTTACTACATTTCTGGATGTTTTCAGAACTTTCTGATGGCATCAGCTGCTTTAGTGCTTTTGAGTAGCTCACCTGCTATGAAGAAATACAGTGTTTTATTTATTATAAGGTTCTGTAACAATACAGTTAAGCGCCCTTGGAGGATGGAGCATTTCCATGAAATTTACAGAGCCATTTGTGCCAAATTGTTGTGGAAATTAGGTCAGTTTATGTGCAATTACTCATAGTCCTACACCAAGGTTCATATCAATGCTTTTCTAGAACTGCTTTTAACCAGCTGCATTCAGAATAGTAAACAGCAGGATATATCGTTTGCAGCTGTTTCATGTTTTCCTCAGTCATTGCTCCTAGATGCATTTAACCATAATCAGATTCGTTGAACAGAATAAAAAATAGCATGTCCATCCATCACAGGAGAGAGCAGATTATCATACTACTTGGAATCTGGTTTCCAGAGACTTAGTGAGTACGATAAGGGGTTTGGAAGTAGTGACACTTAACATACCAAAACCAACTCACTGTATGCAAATAAAAAGAGTAATTGAAACAATTTATTACTAAACTTAGTTTTTCTTCCATTGTCTTTCCATGCAAGCAAAATCTCTGAAAATGTGGCTACTAAGATAAGAGAGAGGGTTTATTTACTATTAAAAATATAATTAAGAACCACTGGTATTGTGTGCAGTGGATATTGAACAAGATAT
Organism: Amazona ochrocephala; assembly: GCA_039720435.1. Taxonomy (NCBI): domain Eukaryota; kingdom Metazoa; phylum Chordata; class Aves; order Psittaciformes; family Psittacidae; genus Amazona; species Amazona ochrocephala. The sequence goes on along the minus strand of CM077909.1, from coordinate 36,660,532 downwards.
GCCTTCATGTCTCATTTGTGCAATTTTAACCTTGTTCTAGCAACTAATGAGACTGCTGAAAAGCCATGGGGCTTCATTGTCTAGTGAGGCTGATACAGTCAGTGTACTCAGGGTGTGATAATAGTCATGATGATGTGGTTATTTTAAGATGTTCTTTTTCTGTGCACTTTCAGAAAGACAGCTATCACCAAAATTGAGAAAAAGGAGAATAAATCAAAAGGAGACATGTTCACCTAAAGGTAATTAAATTCCTCTTGTGTATTTTGAGAGATTACAAAGATTAATTTTTCTGTTTATGTCTTTTCTTTTTCTGTTGACTTTGCTTTTCCTCAAGTCTGGAACTCAGACACCAGGATGCAGGGAACACTTTTAGGAATTTTTATGGGTTGTTTTCACTTTAAGCACATTCACATTTTATAAGCAAAGCTAGGAAAGTTTTAAAAACTTTCCTAAAAGGTTTTTGAAGGATGTAATCAGAAATGATTGTATTATCACCAAAGATTGGGTAACATACCTTTTTCATTACAGGTATAAATCATGTTCACTTTCAACCTTGAAACGGAGTTGAGTAGAAGTTTCCTAAGTTAAGAAGAATGTGCTGTGTTTATGTAATGTATTCATTATGCGTTATAGCATGTATGTGCTTATATTGACATGTTAAATGCATGCATATGTATGTGTATGTGTGTGTGCATATGTGTACGCATAAAATTTTTCAGACAGGCAGGCAAGACCAAGCCATATGATAGTACTATTCTTCTCCAGCAAGTTTTGCATTTGTTTGTGCAAGAGCACTACCAGCAGAAACCTTGAACCCTGCAGAGCATGTACTGTGACTGCTACAAGTGGCCAGCCATACTTATGGCACGAAATTTTTCTAACACAGAAGTTCTGCCATAGAAGGAGCAGTCAAGTAGCTGTCAGGGGGATACATGTGTGTTGCCCTTTATCTGGTTGTGCACATCTGTTCAAGGCTGGAATAAACGTAACAGAAGTTGAAGTGAGTTCTTAATTTCAACAAAGGTGTGGCATCCAGATAGCACATTCCTCCCAGTCCTATACTATCGTTTGTTTCTGCAGTTTGGAGAGGCCTCCTGCAATCATGAGCAGCTCATTAATCAGCAATTGTTGTAGATTGTAAGATCAGTCTCCACACACACACACCCCCCCAACCCCCCTTAAATAAGCCTAGACCTAGATTTCATCTTCGAATTTTATCTAGTACACAATTCTTCCAAGGACACTCATTCACATGGGAAGAAATATGAAGTATGTTAAAAGAATTTATTACAGAGGGTGTGAACATTCTATGTCAAAGCTAAATCCTGTTGCAATATTTGAGTTCAAAATACTGCATTAACCCTCTAAGGCATACTCTCTACATGTATGTTTATAAAACCTTCAAAGTTCTGGCTAGTGACTACAACTCTTTGATTATGATTTCTGAAGCATATGCTAATAAAGCTTTTGTAACATTAAAGAGATGAGAATATGTTGCAGTTTTCTTGTTGCATAATATAACCACTTTCAGAACAACATGAAAAGTTGGTTATTTTTTTATGAAACTTATGCATCAAATTGTTGCCTCTTTATTCTAGCAACTGCTAATTGATTTAACATTTTCCTTTAAGCATAAGGGACTTTGTGATATCATCTTTGGCTCAACTCTTTCTAGCATGTTACAAAATCTGATGCCAGTTGTACAAATTTTTAAAAAATGTGTCTCTTTCATGCAGCTTAGAAAGACAAAATTTAAAATCTGAATTGTAAGAATAACGTTATGAAGGTTGTGCTTTTATTACATATAAATATCTAATAAAATTAATAGTTCTGTGTGCTTGTGTGGAAAGAGTTCAAACTCTTTCTATGTGTATTGAGTCTATTCTGCTGGGACTGTTGTCTTCAAAGCTGTCTGTAGCTGAACGAGTTTTGTAAATACATTAAAGTATCCCCAGCTAGGGGCTACTCAGGGTTCAGTCTGTCATTCGTGTTGTCCTTCTGGCCTGCCTCCTCTTCCAAGTAGTGGTGGAAGGAGAAGAATGCTGGGGAACATGCTTCTGAGAAGCAGTGGGTTTTGGAAGGATGGATAGGGGAGATGGGTTGTAGGGTGTGTTCAGGCCACATGTTTAAATCAAAGTCCATTTCATCACAGTCATTTCCAATACCTTCATGAGCAGCTCCACAAAGTAGATTTTTCTTTATTGGTTTATTACAGCATCTGAGGTTTATACCCTAATGACTTGTAGAAATTATAACATCCAAACATGATTTGTAGACTATCTGTATAAGATACAAAAGAAGGTAGGAGCCACAAATATGGTATAATGAGAAGGGTTCTGCCTAAGTTACCAGCTTGTAAGTGAGCACGTGGACATAGTTTTTCCCCACTTTGTGTGGAATGAAATTCCTTTCTTCATTTTGGATTCTTGCCCTTTTTTCCAAATCATAGCTGGGATCAGTCCTTTTTTGAAAAAGTGAAGAAGATATGCTGCAGCCCCTCAGTCTGTCTAATTATTCAGTAGTTGAAGGATTTGCAAAACACCAGAGCAAATCAGTTTCTGCTCTCTCCTTTCACTTAATTGACCTGAAGTCAGAACTCCTGCAGGAGTGACCTGGTCACTGGATGCTGTTAGTTATTCCTGATAAAACTTTTCTACTTCAATTACTTATTCTACAAGTTAATGTACTGAGATGTAGAGATAATGACCTATTGGTTTAGAGAGAGAAGGCCTGTCTTGCAGTCCCTCATGCAGCAAGTGTCACACTGTTCGTTTAATAGGACAAGAATCCTGCTCACTTTCCTGTCAATCCCAGCATCTCCTTTGCACTGTTCGAAGTTCTGTCTGCCAAGGGGGAAGATGCTTGCTGCGTCAGACTCCTTAGGTGTGAAAGGTATAATTCATAAGTCCTGAAAGGCCTACCTAATTGCCACTGCCTAATATAATAGGACTGTGACTTCTAAAAAAATATCATAATTTTGGACTTGGGCACCAGAGACCCTGCATAGAGTTAAGTCTTAGTTGTGTGTGTTTGTGATTGTGCTTCTAGGCTGCTTTAACATTTAGGATTATTAGTTAATCTTGAAAAGACTTCCTTAAAGTAAGCAAGGGATATCAGAAACCACCTTAGCCACTGGGGACATATTGTAGATGCCATGATGGAACTGAGTTGCTGTTAACAAATGGCAACACTTGTGGGGGCTGGCTACCCCTTTTTGTCCCAGCTCCCCGAAGTAGTGAGGCTGTCATCAGTGATTCAGAAGGAAACCCCAGCAAGGGGGAGGAGGTGGTGTGGGAGCAGCAGTGGCATAGTTGTGCTACCAGGCTGTGCTAAAGCAGTTGTGTGTGGCGGGTTATTCCAGCTCTGCAGCCTGATTCTGCCAACAGTGAAGCACAAAAAGCTGCATACAGGACAAATTTTTGATAATGCTATGTGTAATATGCATAATATATAAAATATATGGCCGTATGTCCACTCTGCTCCCAGCACATAGCTTTAAGGTTCATCATAGAAGCTTTTAAAGCATTGTTTCCATTGTTAGAATAACTCATTAAAACCACATTTCCACAGGTATGTGTGTTTAGAGTTACAAAAACATTTTGTCCTATACATGTTTTTATATTTCATATAATTACAGAATATTTATCTGCTGTATTTCGCAAGTATACTTTTGTGTAATACTGGTAGGAGATTAGGTAATAGCTGCTTACTAGCACTGTTGCACAAGAACATCAAATGTTACTGTGATGTTCTGAGATTTGAGGTACTGAGCATGCTTTTGGCTGCTCTGTTCCTGTGACCTTTAAGCTCTTCTGGATAATACAGCAGTCCTGTAATGATGCACATGTTTTTCTTTACATAAATGCCAGTAACCACTTGAGCAGGGCGCTTGATTCCAGTTTTGATGGGTGGTGCCTATAATGGACAACGGTAGTGTATTCAAGCCAAGTTGGCTATCTTTGTGCTTTGCAGTGCCAAAACTTCAAAGCTTCTTCCTTTCAGAACTCTAAAGCAATACAAGTTTGTGTTTCTTCATATCATCAAACTTAATTATTGGCAATAAGCAACTGCTGGCAGGAGCAGCGCATCACATGGCTCCATTTCTGCTTCAGAAAAGGTCAGCATATGGCATAAACACTTTGCTGTATTATGCAGCCTTGTACTCTGATCACATAACACATGCTTCAGAAAGCATTATGCAATGTTGCACTCACTGATTAATGACTGCTTGCACAAGAAGTTTTTCATTACCCTGAATGCTAGCATCCTGGGAATGATTAACTTTGTGACATAACTCTCATCACATAAATATGGAAGATTCAAATACAGCCTCAAAATAACGTGTTTCAGAAATAACTGAACACTTTCCTGCTTAGTAGTGTGTACAGTACATGATTAACAGCCACTTTAAACCACCAGAGTTGAATAGAAAAGCCTATTTGTGAGAATTGAAAACAAGACTTATTTTTAGGGTTTAAAGTTTTGCCCAAAATGAATTTTTGCACACAGCAGCATCTCATTCGCAATGTTTTTCCTTTGCTTGTGTAAGTTTGTATTTCCTGAGAAAAATCTGTGCCAACTATTTTCAGTGTTCAGCCAGTGAGTTAAACAGAACAAGTTAAATCTAGCCCTTATTTAGACCAGCAACTGCATGTGTGTAAAACGACTCAGTCCAGTGTGTTCAGTATTATAAAGCATAAAGTTTACAGTTGTGTGCTGAATCAGCATGGTTATTGAAGAGTAAATTCGCAATAATAGCTAATTTTTCTGCATGCAGAGTAAGAAAGCAAAATGTGGTCCCGATTGAAGTGCCTTGCAAACTCACAGCCCGGACATTACTACACATTCACTTCTGACATTTTCATATTCTATTCATTGATCATTCCATGTTCAAATTTTTCAGTTTCTTATGTTAAAAAGCATGATAGTAGCAAATCACAGATGTTATAATCTGAAGGATGTACAAAAAAGGAAAAGCCTGTAAAAAGAAATGTTATCATATTCCTCTGTATACGAAGATTCATCTTTGTTTTGAAGTAATGTCGGTTGCTACCAGTTATCTATGTTTCAACAGCTTTGTTACAGAGAAAGTTGGTTTGCCGGTTTGGAAATGCAAGATCAGTTTTCACAAGGAAATAACTATATTAAATTTCCACTTACTAATTTGCCTTTAAATGTCAGACTAGAAAAAATGACATCTGCTTTTTATGATTCTGTCTCCTGTAAGTAATCCTGCTCACAAACAGCCACATTAAATAAAGCTACTTAAAGCCCTTATAGTAGGGGGCATAGTTTAGGATGTCACCACTTTAGTGCATGTGTGCCATTTCTTCAGAAACAATATTAATTGAGAAAAACTAGACAAGGTAAATATTGACTTTCAGTATGTTCTCTTTAATTCTTGCCTTTTCCCACATTCCAGCTCCTACAAGCAGTAGCAAAGGCTGAAGGAAACGGCCTCTGACTAAGCATTAGCTACCAGCATGCCCTTATTATAGCTGAGGGCTCTTATTCTTTCTTAGCCTACGTGCAGAGCCAGCTAGTCTTTCAGCTGTGATGACGAAATGCCGTGCATTTCTTCCTGGAATAGTACGCAGATAAGAGGCCACTTGTTATGCTGAGGTTTCAGATGAACTTCACTAAGGGTTTCAAAACACTCTGTCACAATTATATCAGGTTTCTTTAGCAACCAATTCATTTCAGACACTTTTAAGATAAAAAGGGAAGAGATGTTAGTTTATTTTCCCTTGTGGTTTCACTGTTTAAGCCTTTACAGGATATGACTGGATAGTTTATATATGGCCTGAATTTATTATTAGTAAAGAAAACCAGCACATCAAAATGGATATGTTCCTTTCTTGGTATTAACATTATTTGCAGACCCCTGCGGGTACCTATAACTTGATAGAAGAAACAAAGATCTCATGTCTGTGATAGGCTGCTAGAAAGGTCCTGGTATGCAAACTCAGTTGCTGAGTGCTTGGAAGTCATTCTGGGCCCAGGAAAACCTGAGAGTTTTCAGAACCTTTCAGCACAAAACATTAATCCTTTATTCTGGTGTTGAGTTCAGATGCTAGGATATGTCTGTACAGTAAAAGCCCAGTTGACCTAGGAATTGCTTAGCAGTGATGGGAGGACTTGTTAGTGATATGTTTTTTGCAGAACTGGGCCCTATTTAGGGGATTCTGTGCACTAAAAAAAGCAACTTCAGTGGGATCAAACAAATCGCAAAAGCATCCAGACTGCAAAAGAAAGAGGAATCTAAGAAGTGTTTGTTTCAAACCAAGCAATATCCTTAGTAGCAGCAATAACCATACGTTACTGTGAAGGCAGGAATATATTGCCTGGAATAAGCAATGGATCACATGCAGGTTGTATAGCTCTCTTTGCTTACCCTTTGCTCACCCTTGGACACTAATTGCACATTTAGAATTTGTGATATGCCCCATTTCCACTGGATCTGAATGCTACTTTAGATAGATGTAGTCAGTAGAATGGAGACTCTTACAATGATAAATCTGAGTAAATCACAGCTTAAATAAGTACGGAATACGAAGAAAAAAAAGGCAACCCAAAATATCATCTGTCCTTGATCACTTCCCCTGCAGTTCTGTACACTTACTAGTACCTCATTAGCTGGGAACTAAAAGCTAAATTCAGTTTCCTTTTAAGACAAGAAAATTTTATTTTTCCATTTACATAATGGAATTTGGATCAAGTCTGAAAGTCTGTAGCCATATTCCTTTAGTGCCTTCCAAATAAATGTGTAATTCCCAGTGAGATCACTAGGAATCTTGACTATTCATAATCTGTTCTTTTTTTTTTTTTTTTCAGCTGTTCTTCAGTGAAGAAGGTCCCCTTTGAAAAAGTCCATAGAGCACTAAAGTTGTTAAACTCACCACTTTCCTGATTCCTTCCTCTCTCCCCTCATTCTTAGGCTAGTTATTGACTACTGACTCAGGGGGAAAAAGAAAAAAAATAACCAAAAAAACCAAATTTCCCTCGTGGGTGAATTGTTTTGTAATTGTTTACTAGAGGTAGGTGATTCTTGCACAGTACTATGAAGAATTCCTATCCTTGCCAGAGTAGAATTGACCAACAAGCCCTTGTTTCTTCATGATTTTTCTGCTCTCTTATTTTCAGAATGTGAAAGTCAGCCCAAACACTGTTGCTACAGTGGTCACTAGCAGGTCATAGAATTATAGAATGATAGAATAGTTAGGATTGGAAAGGACCTTAAGATCATCCAGTTCCAACCTCCCTGCCATGGGCAGGGGCAACTCACACTAAACCATGTCACCCCAGGCTCTGTCCGACCTGGCCTTGAACACCACCAGGGATGGAGAATTCACAGCTTCCCTGGGCAACCCATTCTAGTGCCTCACCACTTACAGTAAAGAATTTCTTACTTGTATCCAGTCTAAACTTCCCCTGTTTAAGTTTGAACCCGATACTCCTTGTCCTCTCACTACAGTCCCTAATGAAGAGTCCCTCCCCAGCATCCCTATAGGCCTCCTTCAGATACTGGAAGGCTGCTATGAGGTCTCCACGCAGCCTTCTCTTCTCCAGGCTGAACAGCCCCAACTTTCTCAGCCTATCTTCATATGGGAGGTGCTCCAGCCCCCTGATCATCCTCGTAGCCTCCTCTGGATTTGTTCCAACAGTTCCATGTCCTTTTTATGTTGAGGACACCAGAACTGCACACAATACTCCAAGTGAGGTCTCACGAGAGCAGAGGAGAGGGGCAGGATCACCTCCCTCTACCTGCTGGTCACACTCCTTTTGACGCAGCCCAGGATACAGTTGGCTTTCTGGGCTGCAAGCGCACACTGCCGGCTCATGCTCATTTTCTCATCGACCAACAACCCAAGTCCTTCTCTGCAGGGCTGCTCTGAATCTCTTCTCTGCCCAACCTGTAACTGTGCCTGGGATTGCTCCAACCCAGATGTGGGACCTTGCACTTGGCATGGTTAAACTTCATCAGGTTGGCATAAGCCCACCTCACAAGCGTGTCAAGGTCCCTCTTTCCCTCCAACATATCAACGGAACCACACAGCTTGGTGTCATCGGCAAACTTGCTGAGGGCGCACTCAATCCCACTGTCCATGTCACCGACACAGATGTTGAACAAGTCCCGTCCCAATACCGATCCCTGGGGGACACCACTCGTTACTGGTCTCCAGCTGGACATTGAGCCATTGAGCACTACTCTTTGCGTGCGGCCATCCAGCCAGTTCTTTATCCACCGAGTGGTCCACCTATCAAATTGATGTCTCTCCAACTTAGAGACAAGGATGTGAGACCTCATAGTAGCCTTCCAATACCTGAAGGGGGCCTATAGGGATGCTGGGGAGGGACTCTTCATTAGGGACTGTAGTAATAGGACAGGGGGTAACGGGTTCAAACTTAAACAGGGGAAGTTTAGATTGGATACGAGGAAGAAATTCTTCACTGTAAGGGTGGTGAGGCCCTGGAATGGGCTGCCCAAGGAAGTTGTGAATTCTCCATCCCTGGTGGTGTTCAAGGCGGGGTTGGACATAGCCTTGGGTGGCATGGTTTAGTGTGAGGTGTCCCTGCTCATGGCAGGGAGGGTTGGAACTCGCTGATCTTGAGGTCCTTTCCAACCCTAACTATTCTTTGATTCTGTGATTCCATGTCATGTGGGACAGTGTTGAACGCTTTGCACAAGTCCAGGTCTTTTAAATGTCAGACAATTAATTGTGACAAAAATTCTGATCCACTAAGTATAAGTGTGAATTATGGGTATATACTTTTTTGAAGTGCATCTTTTGTAAACATTGATTATAATTAAATGCCACGATGAAAAATTTTTTAGAAATGTTACTTATTAGATACTACTGCTTCCAAAGCTGCTTCATTTCTTCATTTTGGGTTTTTTTTTTTTTGTAAGTCAGCTTTAGTGTTGTTTGAGGCATCTCGCTGTGGTTTTTCTTATTTTCTGTCTCTAGAATATTTGATCTTAATGTCTGAAAAAGAATGTTGGCTTGGTTGTTTTTTTCTTGAAGTATTCCGGGTAAAAATAAAACCACAGTGCCTTTCTTGAAAATTATGTTAAAAAGATAACTTCTGTGTGATAACCAAGTTCCACAAGTTTTTTATCTAGGAGGGAGATGGAAAGTGGGTATTTGCTTGGGCCTTTTTCCTCCATCAAGCTACTTACAGAAAAGTAATGGATCATTCTCCTCTATCTCTTTCAAGCACAATTTACATTGTGTAAGGGTTCAAAAGATACTAGGGTGGGGACTAGCTGATACTAATAATATTGCTGTTTCCTAAGGCTATTGGTGCATGGGTAGAGCACAGTGATATCTGCAGGGCTGGATTTTTTCAGACATTCCAGGTGTGAGGGGCATAAACTCCACTGAGGATTGAGAAACTGTGGTGACAGGCTTCAGTCAATGAGCAAGTGTCCATGTCCACCTTGAACTGAAATAGTGATTCACTGTTGTCAGTATCCAGACTCGTTGGATGCAAACCAGCTCGGATTTCTTTACATGCAGCATGCATTTGCAAATCCTAATTGCAGAATTGCTGTACTGGGCATTTAAACAAAAGAAAAAAGAAAAAAAATGTATCATTGCCTGCAAATCAGAATTCTTACTTATTCAATTCCAGTTAAAATAAGAAAGGGGGACAGTCTGCATTGTGCTCTAAAAGTCAGCAGTTTTAGGCTATTCTAGGTCATAAAAGCAATAGCAATAACACTTGCCGGTCAGTTATTCTCAACTGAAATGTAAACAGCTTACACTGGTAAATTAATAATTGATAAACAGGTATACTGAACACTTACAGGTTCGTTATGACCCTGCAGTATTGTTATATGGAATAAACAGTGCTTACGAGAAATACTGTTGTGACTTTCAGTCTGACTGTGGAGAATGTAAGAGTTGGGGGTGGGCTTTTTATGCCTATTATCTGTTCTTCAGAGAATTATTTCATTGCTAGAAGCAGATGGTGATTTTTAAGTCCACTGCTATTTTGGTGTACTTTAAAAAAAAAAAAAAAAAAGGGGTCCTAAAAATAGACCCAAGTTACCATATCCAGCAAAAATATGTTGTCAGCTCTTTGCTGGGCTGAAAACAAATCTGTCAGCAATTTCTTTGGGTTAAAGTATCTGAGCACTTTTGTGTAGGGCTTTTTGTTGTTGGGTTTGGGTTTTGTTTTGTTTTTTGAAGAAAGCATTTTAAGTGGTTTTGTAGCAGAGTCCATTTAAAGCTCTAAGTATAAACAAATTACCATCTGTTGTTGTAAAGACACTTTATCAAATTGATGAGACCTGCACTCCAGTTAATGTTGTGGATCAACTGCATGAATTAGACTTTAAAGTCTGAATGAGTCTGAAATCAACATCTTTAGCTCTGCTGGAACAGATATTAAAAACCAGCCCATTTTCCGTAATTATGAAAACAAAAATGAGAGTGGCAGTTATTCATGCAGAAAAAAACAGCACTGGTAATGCATCTTGGTCAAGTAGGTTTCTTACATTAGCTTTGGAATAATGTCTTGGATTAAAAGTGCACTTTGGTAGAATTACTGAATGAGAAATGTCTCTTGGATTTCTGTGCACAGGTGATTGACATAACAGCCACACAGCACAGTATGTTCAGAAGTATTTTCAGTATTTGGTCGTTTTGGCATAACTGTTGGCCTAAGGACTAAATGTAACAGTTCAGGTAAAAGAAGGTGGTATTTATCTCTATAGCATGTGGACATATCCTAAAATGATGGAAAGCTGAACCAAAACCAGATCTCTAAGGTAGGGATTTCATTTTAATCATCTCACTGCAAAATATTTTGTCTGGCAGCATTTGTGTATCCACGATACAGCTCCTGATAATAAAATCCTGTGAAGTATTAAGAATCCTCATTGTTTCTTGGAGGTTGGCCAGATCAGTCATTCCCCAAATCATGACTTATTTTACTAATTAAGTGAACTGAAACTGACTTCTATCTGGAGGTGCCCAGAAGAATTTAAGTGTGCTAAATCATGCCTGCTGGCGGCATCAACCCCTTTCCATTGACTCTAGAGGTGGCTTAGGCTCCACATTGTGGTCTTTCAATAAGTCAATAAGACATAAGTTACATGCTTGCAGCAAGCAGTGTAGGCACTTGTGAGGGAGTTCAGCATATGCTCCAGAGCAGATCTTCCTTCAAACCTCCTGAACTTCACTTGCAGTGCTCAGTTTGATAAAACTGTTTCTCTATAAATACATTGTCAGTAATGTTGGCAGCCACTGCCCTGAGAGGTAGAATCATTTGGGCTTGAAACCAAATTGGCTGAAGTACGCCTGGAGACAACCTCTAGAGCATGCAAGTCACCTAAAGGAAAGGTGGGAGAGGAGACTGATCCACCTTCTGTTGTAGTGTGCTGAAGAATACATTTAGCTGCTGTGTGGCAAAGACACTGAACTCTGTGCCTAGAACTGCAGCTTTACCTCTTAGATTCGCCTCATGATGACTAGCACTGAATGTACAGTGTAGTGTGAAATCCTTCCTACAGGAGCCTGATGTTGCTTACTACAGGGATGGGTAGATTTTATGTGCATGATATGGGTAAAGTGCCAGGGTCATGGAAGTGCTGTGGATTACAGGTCATTGCCCAAGGAAAATGTGAATGCTCCATCCCTGGCAGTGTTCAAGGCCAGGTTGGACATCACCTTGAGTGATGTGGTTTAGTATGAGGTGTCCCTGCCCATGGCAGGAGAGATTGGAACTAGATGATCCTAAGGTCCTTCCCAGCCCTAACTATTCTATGATGCTATGGTGTGGTCATCTCTGGTATAGTATACATACAGATACTTTTCTTTCAGCTTGCTGTTCTGTGTGTTAGATATATAACTGTGCACTGATCAGTGCCAGGCTTGTGTCTGTGTTTGTTCGTGCAGTGGAACTGCACTGCCACGTCTGGCCCTGTACAGCAGCCCAGGACTCAATGGGACAGGCTGTGAGTTGGATGGAGAAAGAAAACCAGGTGGAAATAGTCTAATTTCTGAAATAGTTTAAGTTTTTAGAGGGGTGAACTAATAAAATTTTGTTTCAAGAAAATCATTTTCCTCCTCTACCTTTTAGCTTTGCACAGGTTTGACTCGTTTTGACTACAATTCCCATTATCCCAGTGTTATCTTCTAAGTAAGACTGATCCTGAACCTTCTTGTAATCTTCCTTATCCCCCAAATGTTGATCTTTCTGTTGTCTTCCCTGCAACAACAGATTACTTTCCTTCTCACACCACCTTTTTTTGTTTTGGTGAGTATTAAAAGCCTACCTTTCGTACACAGGTTTGCTATCCCACAGTCCTGATATGAAAGAATCTGTGGGATGATGTAAAGTGTGAAAAAATGCCTGCTCCTGCCAGGACAGGCATGTGATTTACTGTGTTGCTTGTGCTGAGGCAGCCACCAGTCTGACGTTTAACTCCACTGCTGTTTAACTTCTCTAGGCACAACCACATGATCCACGGTGATTGTAAGATGAATTTTTTGTCAGCCACTGTCTTTCTTGGAATTAAAGAAAGAGGAAGATACAGTGAGAAACTGTTTTTCATGAGAATGTTATGTCATTCAGATCACCTTAACCCAATTATGATCTTAAAGAAGAATGAAAAAAGTCACAAACCAAATATATTCTTGGCAGTGGGATTTGCTTTGCAAATACCAACATTTGGCAAGTTTCTACATTTTCCTCATCAAACCTAAATTGAAAGCTGAGGAAAAGAATCAAAATCAAAGTTGAGGATGTTGAATTGCACTAACCCAAATGCATGCTAGCTGAAGTCAACAGGGTTTACTTGTCTTAGCCAAAAAGAGATCAGATCTGCCTCCCTGAGAAGAGGCAGAAGTTTTCTTTTTGTCATGTTTAGAAGGGGTTATTCATTTGAAGAGAACACTAAATGACCAGAAATTGAACTACACAGACTTTATTGTGCCTGTCTTTTTGTAAAAGTATGTAAGCCGATGGGAGATACATTATTTTGTTTGTGTGTTTACGTGCATGTGCGCATACATGAATAGGGTCATATAAGTGCTTTTCACAGCTCCAGGTCTCCAGCATGTGTCAATATCTCCAGGTGTATGTAAGCCATCTGAACCCTGCAGTCTTAATTGCATAACACAGCCATGTTACAAAATATTACCACATCAAGTTCGTTTACATTATTTCATAACAAAAAGAAATACTATTACAGAACATTTTTACCCTTAAGGGAAAATTACTAATTATTTAAAACATTGTCTGTGTGTGTGTGTTTATATATGGTGCATAGGGGTATATGAGACTCATTATGGAAAAATGTAGGGGTGGATTAAAGCAGATCCGTGGGATACAGCCCCAAGGTCAAAGGAGTTTCAACAGACAAGAATGTCAGAAGCTAAGCAGAAAATACCAGGGTGGTTGATTATAATGAGCTTATTGGGGTGATGTGGACCACTTAACTTGAGGGGAAAGCGGCTCTTTTGAAGGGGAAGCAGCTGTGTGAAAGACTATCTTAGGTCTGGTCAGAGGACAGGACACATCCAGGAGACAGGTTTGGTAGACAGCAGATGTTCAGGTCTCTGAGTGGAATCCAGACACTGACGTTAAACTTCTGCATTCTCTAGACAGCAAGTGGATTGCTGACTTCTAAGACAAATTAATTCAATTATCTGTCTCCTCTCTTCAAATCCACATTTGTTTCTTGCTGCAATGCTGCAAGGCAATAGTACAATTGCTGGGTGACTGCCTATGCCCTTCTGAGATTTTTAGAGATTAGAGACTTTTTTCAGTGTGTGAAGTTTTGCTTTGTTTTTCATAACCAATAAGAAGCAGACCTGGGTTCTTGTTTCTGCTCATATGATTGCTTCTGTACTTCATCTGCTGATCAAAATGGAGGTCTCCCCACCCTCAGGTGGGTGCCCCAATTTCCTGCCCATGTAGGCTCACTGTTTTCTAAGTGCATTCATGCATGCCCCAGGTTCACATCAGTAATATGCTGGTCAGTACTGCAATTCCAGGGGCTTTGAAGGTTCACCCTTCTATGCCGACATACCCAGGATGCTTTTCTGTGTAATGAAGAGTTACATCTCTTCAGGAAAACAGGTGATGATCTTCCAATTGTCCCACATCAAAGCCCATACCAGCTTCAGCTATACTGAAAAAGAAATTGTGGCTATTATATTTAATATCACCCTCATCCATTGAGCAGAGTAGATGAATACTGACATACCTGATTTAGACTTAGCTCCTTGAAGACTAGGCAGGAAAACGTGTTTTCTGTGTTTTAAGACTGAGGCCTGGGCCTGAATGAGATGTCTAACCAGCTGGAACAATAAAGTTTTGTGTTCTAGAGTGCAACACAATCCTGTAAGAGTTCATAAGCCTTGTGAACAGACAAGGGCTGAGTGTTTTTGTTCTGAAGATTATGATGTGAGTGAATAGTTCTCCTTTTGCCTCTGAAAATCAGAGTCAGAATTTGCTTAACTTTAGGATTTGCGAAATACTGGTTTTGATACATGCTTAGGCCTTTTATAGACTCGACATTAGTTTTTAGTATCCTAAAGGGTGGTAAAATCAAGATACAAAAGCTATGTGCAAAGTGTGTGGAACTCCACTAGGCTACGACAATGATGCCTGGTGTAACAATGGGAGCTGTAGCACATTGTGACAGTGGACCCACAAGACTTTTAAGTAAAAACATGCGTCTAGTGTGAAATATAATTTTTAGCAGTGAATTTTAGGGCTTTCTATTCATCTCTCCAGAATTCCAGATTAATATAATGAAACTAACAATAAATAAATAAATAAACTCTACAAGTGGTGTCTGGGGCCACAGCACCTTCTCTCCCTCTCATGGAGCACCACCAGGAAGGAGTGTTCTCAGAGGGCATAGTAGGCTCTGGGAGATTGATAAGAGGAGTCTGCCCACAATCTCTCATGGTTTCACGGTCCTAAATTCATGCCTGCTGAGCTGGAACAGGGGTGTTAGTGGAGTGGAAACTTTGGTGTTAGTTGGAGGAATTCCCCTCACAGGTCAGAAAATCCCTTCTTGGGCAGGTGTAGTAAGGGGATTTGGGAGCCAGCGTGTGCTCTGCTGCCATTTTTCTTGTCTGTTGAGAAAGGGGACTCTACAGTCCAAAGATGTGGCCTAGTGCTTAGCAAGTGCCACTAGCAGTCAGGATGCACAAGATGTTTCTGAGCTTGCTGTTTTGTTGCATCTGCAAAGAAGGCTAATACTTCGCCTTAGAGGGATGAGAGGACTTAATTCCTGTATGTCATCTAGAGGCTTTCTAATGCAAAGAGCAGCAGTAAATACTGCTTTTGCAGGGCAGTACTGGGACATAGTCTGTGCTTGTGCTTTAATCACCTATTTCCACATAGTACATCCTTCTTGTAAAATACCTCTGAAGATATGTTATTAATGAATGCACAATTGAAATTTCTCCATGATTTTTGGAGACTTAAATTGTGTAGCAGCTAACACCATCCAAATATTTCCCATATCTCTGATCCATCTCCTTCAACCATTGTCAGCTTGTGAGTCCCCATGTTCCCTTCTTCCTGCAGTCCCATCCAAACATCTCTTTATCTATCTCAGCTGCCTGTAAGACTATATGATTGACCATACAGAAGACAGTGCCTTCCAGCAATCTGACCATGCAGGACATATTTTCATTTGGCAGTGGTGGTTCAAAATGCTTACTTGGTATATTGTGTCTGACCTGTTTGGTATTTAGGCTTGGTGTAACACATCTGTCTTTCTTCTCTTCCCCTAAACACAAGGATACTTCTGCAGGTGGGAAAGAAGGGAGAGCTCCAAGGTTGGTCAGGTTACCCAGCAATCTGCTGGATGTAATTTGTGAGTGACTGAAGGGAGTTAGAGATACAGCAGCTGAGAGAAGTCTTGCTTTTACAGCACATACGGTGTGCCAGCACATCCTCGTTTCGTTACCATTTCTCTGAGTAGGCTTCTCTCACAGTATTCTTTGACTTGTAGGGCTTCACTTGTCAATTATTTCAAAATTCAGATAGATTACACCTTCTGGTACCAACTATTTATATTATCAGAGTTTTCATCCTGGAAAATGAGAACAAAATAGGGGTATACTATAAATAAATAAATAAATAAATTAAAAGGATTATACTGTATCACTAAAATTGTCATAGAGTTGCATATACCACCTATCGGCAGAGGCAATGCACTTGTGCCTGTGTCTATTTAATAAATACATAAAGTCAAAAATTGCACAGACTGTTGCTATTCTCTTCTTTTTCAAGTCACTTTATATTGGAATTATAATGAACTCACGGCTCAAGTTTATTCCAAAGGTTACAAAATGGGTCAAATTGTTCATGTGCCAGTTTGTAGCTGTATGCTACTAGATTTCTATTACTGGTTTAGGCTAACACAGCAAAAAGTAGACCCATCTGTGCTCGTGTTGTATGCTAAAATTGACAAATGCTCGTTCTTGGGAGTCCAGGCAAAGCGAACACTGTTTTATGGAAAAGTTTTATTGAACTACAGAATGATTCTGTTGTCATTGGTGCTCCAGTCAGCATGCAACTTCTCCCCAGCAGAAGAAGCTCCAGGTAGCGTAGCGTTGCTTGAGCTGTTAGCAGTACTCTGAAGAAGAGTATCCTGTACAGAGTGCTTGGGCCTCTTTTATACCTCTTACCTTGTTAGGTAAAGGGCCCATGTGAATAGTAAATATTGTGTGGAAGACAGTGTTTGGTAGTTTTAGCAGATATTGGTAGCTTTAATATCCAGAATGGCACAATTAGCATTAAAAATGCAGTATACCTTAAATTTAGCACTAATGTTTCTGTAGTAAATTTAGAAGAACTGGCACAAGTACTCTACAAGAGAGCATAGTTGAAGTGATGATTCCAGGAAGGAATGATACTTACTTTTGTGGAATACATATGAACATACTACATGTATTTATGTATATTTAATAAGTTTCTCTTAAATATAGATGATAATATATTCGTTAATATGTAAATAACATATACACCAGTATGCACATTATACCCTCATACATGAAGCATATTTTAAACAACCTTTATGGAAAGAAAACAGTTTCTGTACCTGGCTTTTAACTATCTCCTCGGGACCAGGAAGTGAATTTGGATGTCACATGTGACTTGTCTAGTCTAATCACTGAGGATAATGTCTTCCATCAATGCCAGGGCTGGCAGCACAGAAGTCATTCCAGATTTCCTAAGTAGCTCTGCCAAGTGTGGCACAGCCCTGCCTCTGGGGCTGAAAGCGTGGTTGAATTCCCATAATTATCCTCTCAGGTTTGTCTGCTGGAGAAGGGTGCCCAGCAGTGATGTTTTTTGATCAGGAATGGATTTACCTAATCTGGCTGGATTGGAGCAGTAGCTTGTTTCATATGGCCAGTGCGCAGGTTCTTGGTCAGAAACTTATGTGTGTAAGTTATCAAGTTGCAGCTATCTGGCTTCATTCAGTCAGACTGGCATTTTGCAGCGCTAGGGTATCTGTCTTCTGACTTTGGCCAGCCAGTCAACAGTTAGCACTTCTATCTACAATGTCAGTCTATAAATTATGACCTCAGCCAAACCCCAGTGCATAAACTGGCAGCTGCAGTGTAGTTTTCAGAGAAAGCATGCTTTTGTCCACTGTAAGTGTATAAACCAAACTATGAGTCACTGTTAGTTTCCTTTTTCAGTTATCGTTGCTTCTTTGCACTCACATAGTCTCCCAATAAATAAAGCAATACTCTTGTTCTTCTGCTCGGAAGAAAGGGGGATCATGAAATTGTGGAGAACTAGTGAAGAACAGAGAAAAGATCCCTATTTTCACCTTGAATCAGTGGCATAACTAATCGAGCTTGAATTTGTAGATTCTTGCCTGTGCCTTAAAACAGAAGCTGGGTGTGGTGGTGGTACTTTCTGAAAGTAGAGTATGTACTTCCTAAAAATAAAGTTGATTTATCAGTGTAAGCACTATGGATCATGTAATCTTCTCCATCTCCAGTGGAATTCAGAGTTCCTTGTTGGTCAGGATGAGGCTGTGAAACCCAGGTAGATATTTTTGGCATCTTTCAGTAAAAGAGATCTTGTAAAACTGGATTTGCCCTATCTGACGGGGCACTGAAATTTCTATTTCATCAGTGTTTTACCGCTCGATCTTCAGCAAAGACACTGTCTTGGTGTTGCTGCTGTCTAGTGTGCCGTACTTTCCCTTGGCTCAACCCTGTCTCCTGCAGTGACCCAAAGTGTCATGAAGTGGAGGGGAGATCCATGCCACAGCTGACGTGTGTGATACCTGGAGGTCTTCTCTGGAACCAAGCCTAGGCTAGATTTCAGTTTTGAAGGACTTTTCACACTGATACCAAAAGCATCTCAGGAAATGTGGAGATTGTTGCTTGGAATCTATGAATGTAGTTCTTAGTGTCATTAGTGTTAACTGAGATTAACTTGAAAGTAGTGGGACTGCTGATTTTGCTTTGGGCTGACTGCCAGAGCAGAACTGGTTCCTGAATACTGTTCGTCTCTGTGTCTGAGGCAGGAGTGCAGGCAGATTAGTGGGTTACCGGTGTGCTCTAAACCTGTACTTCAAAGCTGATGTACTGGCAGCAGTTTAAAACTGAAGTCTGGCTATCCATGAGCATTCTGAAAATGACTGCCGCTTTGTCCGCTTTTGTGACAGAGAGCCGGAATTTGGTTTTTGTCATCTGTAGCGCTAACTCTGTAGCTTAAAAATCTATACTTTATGCAAATAGAAAATGTTAATTTACCACCACACATAAAATTGTATTTTTCTACAGATATCATACAGAACTATTGAGCTGTGGTTTGTGGCCTTGAAGTCTGGGCTTTTATTTCCTCTAAATATACTCCACTCTGTTTTCTGTGTGTCTGTCATGTTGAATAAGTAACAGACAGCAAGCACAGGGGCAGGACTCATGTCCCATGTAAAACAAAACAGTCAGCTCTTTGAATTGTGAGACTAGAATGCCATCAGGGGCTTCTTTGTCAGTCGCAAAGCTGGAATGAAGGTGACGGAATCCTGAGATAGAGTTGCAGCCTCTAACTCAAAATATGCTTAGGGTTTTGTTCTTGCATATAATATATGCCCACTTGGTGTTGTCCATAAACAGCTACACCTTTCAGACTTCATGTTGGCCTGCCTCAAGTTCCTTCTGAGCCATCCAACAGCCTCCCTTCTCTGTTTCCCTCTTTGCTGTCCTTTACCAGTGCAGCTTTCTCTGCCATTCTCCTCCACCCCATCATGACCAAAGTCCTCCTGGCTGCCTCTGGTGTTACTGCTCTGCTCAGCATCAGAGACATAGGTATGAGCAGCGACACACTCAGATCTGCCACCTTTGCTCTCGCTGTAGTACTTCAGCCTGTGAGCAGTCCCCTGACCTTGATGTTCAGGCTCTCATAGGATCCACCTAGTAATCAGTCGCATGCCACCTGTGTGCTATGTGCCTGTGTGCTGTGAATGAAAGAGAACATGTGCCTGTGAGAGTAGGTTAGCTGACTCTCATAATTTTCTGGCCTGATGTTATCTCACTAGATAATATCAGCACTAGGTTTGAATAATTCACCAAAGTAATTCTACTACTGCTATTAAAAGAAGGATTATTTGCAAACGGTTTTTTAAATTATTGTGGATCACACTTCTGAGAATACATTAAAAATCTCATTTCGTGTTACACCTTCCTTAATTCAGGGCTTAATTTATCTAAATTTTGCGGTCTATCTGTTCAAAGGCATGGTTTGGCAGTTCTCAAGATCGGTGTGCCAAACTGCTGATGTCTTTTCCAAATCTGAAGTTGAACAGATATTGCTGATGGGCTGATCAGTGATGCCTTGTGCCTCGGACAGATAGTGGTTCTTGAGCACCTGAATGGTGATGTATGGAGTTCCCCATCTGCTTGTGTCCCACATCTAGCACGCATCCTTTCAGCTTCTGGCTCCAGCAGATAAATGTACCCTTGCTCTTTATCAAGAAAGATGGATCTTCTGCATGGCTAAAGAAGCCAACTCCTGTGATGTCATCTGCCAACGCTTAATGTGTCATGAATGTAATCATTTAGAGTAAATTCTGAAAGATTTTTTAAAGATTATATTCTTTTCAAGTTGCATTATTATGGTTGCCTACCCATTGAATTGAAGAAGTACAGTTGATTTTTTTTCCTTGCCCTTGCTATGTACTTACAGGGTAGTATTTCAGTGAGGATTAACTAAATTCCTCTCAAAACCTAGCTGTTGCTCTCTCTGCTTTCAGGGTTATTTTGTCTGAAGCGAATTCCACTTCTCTGATGTTTTCTGTTTTGCTTTTTAAGTACTGTGATAAAAGCTAGCGTCTATTAAGTTTCAACTTTCTATTTTTGTCCATTGGTAAACGCTACACCAGATGTGGGCGTGACGGACCCTGTGAAGCTGAGGGAGTTCTGCTTTTATTCAACAATTTTAACTTTCATAACTGAGAATTTCAGCTCATTTTTTAGGGCTGTGTATGTGCTGTTTTGGTTTTTTTTAAGAGCTGAGAAAAACAGGCTTACGCAACTTAGTTTGCGTAAGTGCCGTGAGTCATTCACGTTTCTTGTTTGCGTGTTTCTCTGTGTGTGTGTTGTATTGCTTTATATAACCTTTTTTTGAAAAAGTACTACTGTGGATGGTAAGGATGTATTTTCCCTATAAAACAAAAAATAAATGTGCCTATTAGGCAGATAGCTGCTTCTTGCTGCTGTCTCCTCATAGATGCTGTTCTCCAGGAAGGCAGTTTGGTGATTCATCTTAAGGCTCTGGTTCTTCAATGGCACAGTTTTGGCTAATATATGAAGGTGTAAGGGGAAGGCCAGGTAGCTCTATCCTTTCCCCTTCATGGGCATAACTGTGGGTAACTCCATGTGCTAATGTTGCTTATATGTATATAGGGGTTTCACATGTGTGTACTTCTTTCAGCATAGCCTCTGCTTTATCACATTCCTTCCTACTATTTGAGGAAGAGTGAAGCTTTTAGAACAGAGTACCTCTGTGCATTGTTGAAAGAAATTTGGGTTTTAAAACCCTTCAGACAGCTGTTGGACACAGGTGGCAAGCATTCTCCACTAGGCACACTTTTAAAGAAGTTCCCTGAAGGCCTCATCTTTTCTGACAGTACTTCATAACTTTGTGTGATCAAATGTACTATGAATGTCTGGCTGCTTGGAGTTTATTGACTGAATACAGTTAGAGGTATGAAGTGTCAGTGCAGTTTAAGTGTTAAGTGTTAGAATTGCGGTTTTGGTTTTTATGTTTCAGGTATATTTTCTTTCACATCTGATGAGTGATCTGTGTAACTGTGGCAGGGAGCTCACTGTTAGCTTTACCAGAAAAGGGGAGTGTGGTTGATGATGCAGATATGTGCTCATAGGTCTTCTTGCTCCTGTGGCTGTACTGAGGCTTGCCAGTTCATTTCTTTCCAGCTCTCTGCTGTATTACTGTTTTCTGATGTGAGTTACATCCTCTCTGGCTGTGCTACAAATTCCTCCTAGCATGTTTCATACTGGTTACTTCCCTACACAGTCAGAAAACCCTTCACTCTTCTCCACAGCTCTGTATTTTACTGAATCAGGTGCAGGGCCTCTTCCTTCTTGTAATGCAATTTTTGTTTCCATTAAAGTATATCACAAGTTTTGCTTGATTTCAGTGACATCCTGTGTTTCATGCAAGTAGCATTGTTCATCCTCTGCCTTGTTCATTCTTGCGGCAACATTTTGACCACTGCGATAATCACTAACACAGAAATACTGTGTTTTCTGTCCAGTGCAGAGCAGATCTTCTGTAGTTGGAAGATAAGGCACTGTTCATCTACTGCCAGATTAGCAGATTAGCAGTATCTGGGGTCCACAGAAGTGCCATGAAACACTCAGGTACTGTTTTTAATTGTCTCTGATAGTGTACTCAAATGGATGACAGTGATGAGAATGACTTTGTCATTAAGAAATTGGATTTACATAAGGAATTGTAGTACCTGTCTAGCTTAAAAAATGTGAGCAATTCTCGTGGATATACTTGCATGTGTAAAAGGAAACATACACTTAGATTCCTTGATGGATTGATGTTCAGAAGAGCAGCTCTACTGGTTTGGGCTCTAAATGCAATTACCATACCCAGAGACAAAAGTACTGAGTTGGAGTCACATAGATGTTAACTGTTTCCTCCAGCAACTGTTGACAATAAGGCACCTCCTTCACTCAGCAGATAATAATTGGCATGACATCTGGAGATGAGAAAGATACTTGAACCTGTGGAACTCTCTATGAATAAGAAAAAAATCTTTCTTATATGCATAAAAACAACAATTGAGAATAACTTTTCATATTTAACCCCTAAAGAGGTATTTTCCCTTTGCAAACAGTTGTGTGGACAGTATCTGCATGGCCATAGTCGTTATTCTTACCACTATTATTTCATTGTGTCAGATGGTCCCTTGCATGAGTGGGCAAATAACCAAGTTGCCTACACCTTTATATTTATTATGACCTCAAGTATGTGATGGGAGAAATGAGAGCCTTTTTACAATAAAATCGCATAGCAAATTTTTAACAGTCATTCTCATGCTTCAAATAAAGCGACTGGAATTTGCTGATCCTTGAGATAATCCTTGAAGTCCTCTGTCCCTAGTGGGCAGTATTCTTGCATCCATTTTTATGCCCTTTCTGCAGAAGTCTAATACATATGTTGTCCACAGGAGTCAGTAATAGAAGCCAGCCACCTCAACGTACCACATACTGCAAGTGTATCAGGAACTTTAGAAGTCTCACTAGAAGATGAATGTCTACTTGAGTAAAAGGATGGCCCTGTAATGGCACACTTGTATGCACTCCAGACACAAATGCAAGAGTTTACAGAAATACACCCTCTGTTCTTGAAAGTAATTGAAGCGTGAGTTGAAATGAAAGTTTCTCTTCGTGCTATTGCCATTTTGCGTATTTTTTTCAGAGAATTTAGTGCAGAATCAAAGATATTATTACTTACTTTCAGAAAGAAGTAATTAATAGGGCATTAAAGGAAAGAAAAAAGCTTCACAAGGCTGCAGTTAATCTTTCTCTGTTTTTCTGTTGCATCCTCATCTGACTGCTTGGACACCACTCACTAGAGCTAAATTTTTAGCAATTGGGTTTTAGAAATTTCGCAGGAGTTCAGTACAACGCAAATTAACTTTCTATAACCATGATAAAGTAGGAATAATTACATTTTAAGTGACCCTTATGAGACATTTCCAGCTGCCTGGAGGAGAAATTTGGGTCAGTGCTCCACTAAGCACTTATGTAGGACATCAGTATACTGCTTTATTCCAGATAAAGTAAATTGCCGTCTTTCTACTGAAGTCAAAGGAGTGAGCCTGCTCATGGCCATGACTTTGTTCTGAGCTTGTCTGAACTCTGACAGTGATATGTTTTCTATGCATAAACCAAAAGGCTTGTTAAGCTTTACATTTTAATATATTCTTTACTTAGTGATTTGCTTTTGCCTCCTGTTCATTTTAATGGGTTTTATTTTAACTATTACCTTCTCTATGGCAGGAAATACAATTCAATCTGTTTTGGATATCATTAAGCTAATATCTGTATGAAACACAGTATGTCCATCATCTTAACCAAGTATCCTCAGCAAGTTATCGCTACTACTACTAAAAGTGTATGGCCAACAAGTTAGCTTGGTAGCAGAATAGACAGCAAGGGTATCAGCTCATTTTTAAGTTTACTTACGAAGCTTATTCTGAAAAAAATCCAGAGTGCCACAGAGAATTTCCTATCAGAAGGAACTGAGGAGAAAAACATTGTTTTACATATTCCTTGGGTGGATTTTTGGCACTAGTTTATCCTGGCATGGAAAAGCCACACATACCAAGATCCTGCAACATATACAACGTATAATGAGGAGTGTTGCATCGCAACTAGAAGGAAGTTTAGCAGGAGGGCCAGGAGACCTCCTTGGATGGATAAGGAGCTGCTGAGGAAAATTCGAAGAAAAAAAAAAGGCTTATAAAAGCTGAAAGAAAGGACAGCTAAGGCCCACTTAGAATTGAACTTGTCTAGGGATGTGAAAGATAATGGGAAGGGATTCTATAGGTATGTAGCAAATAAAAGACAGGCTAGGGACAATGTGGGCCCTCTCCAGAAGCTATCAGGAGCACTGGCTACCCTGGATTTGGAGAAGGCTGTGGTTCTTAATGACTTCTTTGCCTCAGTCTTCACCGGCAAATGCTCTGACCACATCACCCAAGTCTTGGAAGGCAGATGCAGGGACAGTGAGAATGAAGACTCTGGGCCCACTGTAGGAGAGGATCTGGTTCGAGACCATCTTAAGAACCTGAAGGTATACAAGTCCATGGTACCTGAAAAAATCCATCCACGGGTCCTGAAGGAGCTGGCAAATGAAGTTGCTAAGCCACTGTCCATCATATTTAAAAAATCATGGCAGTCAGGTGAAGTTCCCGATGACTGGAAAAAGGAAAATATAACCCCCATTTTCAAGAAGGGGAAAATGGATGAGCCGGGGAATTACAGACCAGTCAGTCTCACCTGAGTGCCTGGCAAAATCTTGGAGCAGATTCTCCTGGAAGGCATGCTAAGGCACATGAAAACCAACAAGGTGGTTGGTGACAGCCAGCATGGCTTCACTAAGGGGAAATCCTGCCTGACCAATCTGGTGGCCTTCTATGAAGGGGCTACGGAACTGATGGACAGGGGCAGAGCAGTTGATGTCATCTAGCTGGACTTGTGTAAAGCCTTTGACACTGTCTCACATAACATCCTTCACTCTAAGTTGGAGAGACATCGATTTGATAGATGGACCACTCGGTGGATAAAGAACTGGCTGGATGGCCACACACAAAGAGTAGTGCTCAGTGGCTCAATGTCCAGCTGGAGACCAGTAACGAGTGGTGTCTCCCAGGGATCGGTTTTGGGACCAGTCTTGTTCAACATCTTTGTTGGTGACATGGACAGTGGGATTGAGTGCGCTCTCAGCAAGTTTGCTGATGACACCAAGCTGTGTGGTTCGGTTGATAAGTTGGAGGGAAGGAATGCCATCCAGAGGGACCTTGACAAGCTTCTGAGGTGGGCTGATGCCAACCTGATGAAGTTTAACCATGCCAAGTGCAAGGTCCTCCACCTGGGTTGGAGCAATCCCAGGCACAGCTCCAGGTTGGGCAGAGAAGAGATTCAGAGCAGCCCTGTGGAGAAGGACTTGGGGGTGTGGGTTGATGAAAAAATGAACATGAGCCGGCAGTGTGCGCTTGCAGCCCAGAAAGCCAACCGTATCCTGGGCTGCATCAAAAGGAGCGTGACCAACAGGTCGAGGGAGGTGCTCCTGCCCCTTTACTCTGCTCTCGTGAGACCTCACTTGGAGTATTGTGTGCAATTCTGGTGTCCTCAACATAAAAAGGACATGGAACTGTTAGAACAAGTGCAGAGGAGGGCCACGAGGACGATCAGGGGACTGGAGCACCTCCCGTATGAAGATAGGCTGAGAAAGTTGGGGCTGTTCAGCCTGGAGAAGAGAAGGCTGCGTGGAGACCCCATAGCAGCCTTCCAATATCTGAAGGGGGCCTATAGGGATACTGTGGAGGGACTCTTCATGAGGGACTGTAGTGATAGGACAAGGAGTAATGGGTTCAAACTTCAAGAGGGGAAGTTTAGATTGGATATGAGGAAGAAATTCTTTCCTGTAAGGGTGGTGAGGCACTGGAATGGGTTGCCCAAGGAAGTTGTGAATGCTCCATCCGTGATGGTGTTCAAGGCCAGTTTAGATATAGCCTTGGATGGCATGGTTTAGTGGGAGGTGTCCCTGCCCATGGCAGTGGGGTTGGAACTAGATGATCTTAAGGTCCTTTCCAGCCCAAACTATTCTATGATTTTACGATTCTGTATTGGAAAGCAGGTATTCACCATTACCATGCTTTTTCTGGGTCACAGGAACAGGTTTTAAATAATGTGTATGAGAAATGCCTTTTAGAGGTACATGGGAGAGGAAAAGTAAGCTTCAGCAACCTATTATTGGAGGCTTTTCCTTGAACCACTTTTTGTGAGTCAAATACTGCAGTAATTAAACTGCAAAATTTAAGGGAATGTGCTTTGCTTTTAGTGGAAATCATAGAATCATAGAATAGTTAGGGTTGGAAAGGACCTCAAGATCATCGAGTTCCAACCCCCCTGCCATGGGCAGGAACACCTCACACTAAACCATGCCATCCAAGGCTATGTCCAACCCCACCTTGAACGCCGCCAGGGATGAAGCATTCACAACCTCCCTGGGCAACCCATTCCAGGGCCCCACCACCCTCACAGTAAAGAATTTCTTCCTCAGATCCAATCTAAACCTCCCCTGTTTAAGTTTAAACCCATTACCCCTTGTCCTCTCACCACAGTCCCTAATGAAGAGTCCCTCCCCAGCATCCCTATAGGCCCCCTTCAGGTATTGGAAGGCTGCTATGAGGTCTCCACGCAGCCTTCTCTTCTCCAGGCAGACCAGCCCCAATTTTCTCACCCTATCTTCATACGGGAGGTGCTCCAGTCCCCTGATCATCCTCTTGGCCCTCCTCTGCACTTGTTCTAACAGTTCCATGTCCTTTTTATGTTGAGGACACCAGAACTGCACACAATACTCCAAGTGAGGTTTCACGAGAGCAGAGTAAAGGGGCAGGAGCACCTCCCTCGACCTGCTGGTCACGCTCCTTTTGATGGTTTTCTCCAGCCACTTAACTCAGTTGTCTTTTTTTTTATTCAAATGTGATACACATTAGTCAAACATAAGTGGTTGAAGAATCATGTTGCAGAATGCCTCTTGAGAGAGAAGTATGTTATAAACATTTCTACTAATGGAATATTTATGTTAATGTAAATTAACTCCATAAGGGTGGCAAATCCTTTGAAAGGTGAACATGAAGTTCCTGCTGCAGAGTGGATGCCTTTTTCATTTGTTGCTTGCACAGTACAAACAGTGGTGTACAGACTTCTGTAGCCAACAAGGACTTTGCGAATGCAGTTTGGTATCCCTCAAGAATCAAGGCCTCTCGCAGTCTGAAAATACAATGCAGATTTGTGTGATGCTGAAGACAGGAGGGACATTTTGCAGAAATAACTGTAAAAACTGTGATCTGAGAAAAAATGTGAATGAACTGGATCCGTAGAAGAGTAGAAGAAAACAAATTACTATAGCTAGCTGGTAGCAGATTTAATTAGCTCAATAGAGATAGTGAACGTTTTGGAGTGGGTGTTCGGTTGCCAAGAATATTAGGTATAGGGACCTAAAAATGACGAGAAAGATATAGCTGTTGTTGTCTCTCTTTCCTGTAATCCAAGCTATGGGCATTTGCTTAGAGGCATGAGATCTGACAAATGTTGCAGTGATGTGGGGGACTAGTAGCAGACCTCGCCTGAAAAGTGTTGTTGTAGTTATAGCTGAATTCAAGACCCAAGCACTTTGCAGAAAGCAGTCTAATGAAGGCTTCTCCACTGGTGGCAACTGCTTTGTAATCCCCTGCAGGTAACCTGTCTGCAAACTCTGAAGTTTTGTGTATGCATATGTATACATATAGATAGATATAGATATATATATATATATAAAATACACACCTGAGTGCTGCCATGAGGAAAAAGTTGAGCATGACAGCTTCAAGGATGTCAAGATGGGGGAGGCGATTACGCCATCCTTTGGAAGACAGTGCAGCAACCAAAAGGGCCATGTCTATTGTAATAGTCTCCAGCTCCATCTCTTTGCTCTTGTGCATGAGGGGACACAGAAGCCCTGGAAGTTAGGGAAAGGCAAAGTCTGATGAAGTTGTGTCCAGGTTTCCTAAGCAGAAGAGGGTTTACCCAGGCTGCCTATTTTGAAGTCCCCAACCAAGTGTAAGAACAACCTCCGAGAAAAACCTTTGCATCTTGGTGAGTTTTGTTTGCTCGTTTGTTTTTGCAGCACATAAATTTATTATCAAAATAATTTATATTGCACAAAGCGCTCTTTCAACTGTGTTTTATTAATTCGGGAACAGCAATGATAAGATCTAGTTCTTTCCAAAGAATTTGGTATGCCAAATCTCCCAGATGGGATCAGATTACAAAGACAGTTCAGCTTCCCGTTAGGGTCTTCAGTGAAGTAGTTAGATTTTTCACAGCACTCATCATCTAGTGGGTCTGGTGTTCATTTTCAGGAATGGGAGCTGGTGAGCACTTCTGAAAATGTAACCTTTTGTACTTAAATATTTGTGTGTCTTCTCCTAAACTCATTTTTTGTGAAGTTATGTGATATTTTATCAGTGTTATTTTCAGTTTGTTTCCTTGCTTAACAAAACTAAACAGTTTTGCAAGAGTTCCACTGCATTTCTGTGCAGTTTGATTTTCATTTTTGTGTGATTATTTTTTTCATATTTTTGTGATGTTCAGGATATTTAAAACCTAAATGTTCATAAATATGTGCACAATTGAAACCGCAAATACCATGATGACTTACACAGTAGTGATAACTCCAAGTACAAATGCCAGATTTGAAATGTAAGTTGTTATTTGTATAGCCAATTAACATGAACGTCTGATGAATCACAGTAAATCCACAAACACATGCTGAACTGGGATTTTTGCACATGTAAATCCATTTGCCTTAACGCCTTGTTCCTTGGATAATATGACAGTTTTATGTGTCTTACATCTTTCCAAGAACTACAGATGACTTTCTTCCAATGGAAATCAGTCGGGGTGGCTTAATCCACCTTAAATGTCCCTCTCTGCTGGATTATTCTTTAATTATTATTTTACCTCTTGAAAGGTCCTCCCATTTTCAAGTGCTCTTGAAGTTACTAGGTTCTAACCCCTGACAGATTCCAGTGAATACTTAAAAAAACATACAATATATAGCCAGACTGGTATGCTGATGATGCCAGATGGGTCCAAGACACCTCTAAATCATTGTCACCAGTGTCACATGCAATTTTTTCTCCTTTCTAGGCACACCTTACTTATCAAATTGTTATTCAATTGTTATTGTCTTTTTCCACAACTCTATCTTCATCTGGCACCTCTGCTCTGATTCATGGCGCACACCACGGTATTGATCCCGTGCACCAATCCCAGCTTCTCCCTATGTGTTGGTACCATTTGTGGTGTAAACACAATTGCAGCACTTCCCAAAGACCTACTTTTTGTACTGTACCAAAAGAGCACTCATCTCTGCATTAAATGTCCTCAGCAAGAAAAGCCAGTTTCAGCCATCATTTCTTTTGTTCATTCTCCTTCTCATCAGCACTGTGACTTTTATTGCATCACCTTTGTCGTCCTCCTGTTTGTGAAGTCAACTGCTGTAGTTTGGATGTGTTCCTGGACAAGCAGCAACTCTTTTGCTGCCACTTTAGCATGTCTGGCACGTACTGAAGTGTTAGTTCAGTGAATGAAGTTTATTTTGATATAGGTAATGATTAATAGTCACAGCAATTCATGAGCTGTTAATGGTCTGTGTCAGATATCTTGGTGGCTTCTATTTCATTCTTACAAATCACTACCTAGGCAATAATCGTGGCTAACCTGCAAGTCAAAGTAAAGGCAAGCAACAAGCTGTGACTTCTGCGTTTCACAAAGTTCTCTTTTAAGTGTAACCTCGTGTTCCCATACCACCCCCACACCCTTCATCTGTTCATGTACTGGTTCCCTTCTTGGTCTAACTCTGAGCTGAGTGGGTAAAGGACTCTTTATACTGGTGCTTACTGCCTTTGCTCTTAGCACATTGGTCTGTATCTTGCTTTCTCCAGAGTTTCTGGATGTGATGTGAATGCTCTGCTATTTAGGAGATAACAGCAAAGGTGGCATAAGATGGAGAGTCATAGAGGCATTACACTGATCTTTATTCTCCAGAAGTGATCTCTGGTGCTATCGATTGAGAAGGGTGGGTGGGATGGGATTCTTCAGTTCCCCCCACCTCAGCTGAGCTGGGTCTGTTTCGCAGCCATTTGAAAGGTTTCATTCCTCAGGATAGGCTGTCTGGCCCCTCTCACAAACACTCGGATCAGTTTCAGCACATGAAAGAATAAAAGGTCTGGTTGCACAGAGCTGGGGAGAGGCAGCATTGCAAACTTCAGCAGAAAGCTAACCTTTCCTTTTCCACCGTTCTTCTGCTTTTCCCCCTCCTCCCAGTGAGCCCTGCAGAGAGAGATTAGCTATCAATCTGTAAATCCCCCAAGTACAGAAAGTAGTAAACCTCCCATCCCCTCCCCAGGAGGATATGTATGCTGACAACAGCCTTATTCAATCTGACACCTGTTTCACTTTAAAACAGGCGCCTATAAATAGAGTGAATGTAACCCTAGGTGGCATTGCAAAATATTATGGAAAATGCGGCTTACAACCCTGTGAAGAAGGGGGAGTAGAGAGAGTGGGGGCGGGCAAAAAGACACTATCTACCATAAAAACCTGGCAGCTTCATACAAGGGCTGTTGCTTTTAATTTAAATGTTCATTTCTGATTCTATTTTCAGATCCTCTCTGGGATTTTAGGAATGTTGAGACGTGCTGGTTATAAAGCCCTTAGTACAAAATGGTCACGGATGGCTGGAATGAGGCATGTTCTAATGGAAACAAATCACTTGTCAGTAAGCAGCCTTCAAACTTTTGAACAAAAGCTCAAAAGGGTCAGGGAAAAGACATGTTTGTTGACTTTAAATGGCTGGATGCAGGTCGTCAGAAAGGCATAGACTTCAATATTGTTGAGGTAACTCTTCAGTTCTATGTAAGATTGGGGTTTTAAGCAAGGTTAAGTACTCCGATGGCAACCATAAATGGAATGAGCAACTTGCTTACATTAAACAGAAAGCTTACACAAATGTAAATTGAAGCATGCATGCTACCAAAGTGTAAAGCGCATACACAACTGCAAAAGAGCCACAGAATGGAGCTCAGCTCTGGGAACTTCATTTAGGTATATAGAAGTGAATGTCTGTGAGAGCAACTATGCTATTTCTACTGACGTTTAGAAGATTAACTATTTCTGTAAAGCAAAAGTACATGTCTGTGATTAATTTGTGTTTTCTTTAGTAAAAATATTGTATCTTAGCTTTATAGTGATTTGAGAATAAATCCAGTCCCGAGTTTGCTTATTCAACTTTCTATAGGCTTTAAACAAAATTCTGCAATGCCAGTGTTGAAAATCTTTATTTGCTTGCAAGACCCATAATGAGATTCATGACCACTGGTTCAACCATAATGAGGCATCAGCCCTTCTTTTTCTTGTGTAGTATTTTATGCTGCTGTGTAAAATTAATCGTGTTCCTCTATAGTAAGTTGTATATGGTGGATGAAATAATCTTTGTGGAACATCATGCTGAATCTACTAATTCTGCTGAATCTTGGTTTCATGAGAAAATGAGGCTTATGCAATCTTTCTTTGTCATCAATCTGTCTGTATGCTAGTCCCCCTCACAGGCAGCTTCTGAGCTTACTCGGTCTTCAACTGGATTTGAAGAGGGATTACAGATAATTATGTTTTGACTAGATTAGTGAAAACTGCTTTCTCTCTAGAGGAGGAAAGGCAGAGGCAGTGCCTCTGCAGATGGGAAGGCACGTAAAACATAGGTGTCAGCTAATCAGTCCGCATGGGGGTCCCTAGCACAGCACACACTGTTCCATGCATACAGAATAGGCATGCACCAGGAATACATCGGCAACCGAGGAGACAGGTTCGGGCAGAGGTGACTGGGAAAATAAAGCTGATGGGACAAAGACGTGACCTCTGTGAGTAACCAGGTTTCATTTCAGTGTTCATGTAATAACTACTTTTTCATATGAAAAACAGAAGCAAAAGAAAAGGGAATGACTATGTGTGGTAAAGTGATACATGTGAGCTTCAAAGCACAGGGCAGGCTTTTGGTGTTTCTGAGGTTTATTCCGCTAAGTAAACATTATTCTGCTTTCAAAGGGAAGAAACTGAGACACTTTCTTCACACACATCAGACTTGTTCAAAGGTACCAAATGACTCAGCAGCAATGAAGTACAACATACAGACAGGTTTAGGTAGTTTAGAATCATAGAATTAAGTTGGAAGAGACCCTTAAGATCATCAAGCACAGCTGTAAGCCTGACACTGCCAAGTCCACCACTAAAACGTGTCTCTAATTGGCACATCCACGGGTCTTTTAAACATCTCCAGGGATGAGAATCAACCACTTCCCTGGGCAGGCTGTTCCAGTGCTTCACATTTGAAGTGAAGATGGTGAAGACATTTTTCCCTAATATTCAATCTGATCCTCCCCTGGCACAACTTGGGGCTGTCTCCTCTTGTCCTATGTCTTAATACTTGGGAAAAGAGACTGACACCCACCTTGCTGCAACCTCCTTTTCTGCAGGCTAAGCAATCCCAATTCGCTCAGCTGCTCCTCACAAGACTTGCGCTCCAGACCCTTCGCTAGCTTCATTGTCCTTTTCTGGACCTGCTCCAGCACCTCAGTGTTTCTTGCAGTGGGGGGCCCAGACCTGAACACAGGATTCGAGGTGTGGTCTCACCAGTGCCAAGTACAGGGGGGCAATCACTGCCCAAGTATGGCCAGCAGCTTAGCTTCTTTCTGTGTAAACCTTCACCTACCACATGTCCAAGCTATCCCTGAATCTTCTTCCTCAAGGCCCTTGAGCTCAGTAGTACTCACCACTGCTGTATTTTGGGCTGCTCTTTTGGTCCTTTATGTCTGCATCTGCTAGCGCTGCAAAAGGAGAGCATTGCCTGATGAAGCCTAGCAATTTCCTCATGTCTACAAAGGTTGTTGTATGTATTGCCATGACAAGGAAAACAACTTCCAAGTGCCACTGGAGGTTTTGCTTTTTCTGCCAGAAATGAGGGGATGTTTCTGTAGGAGGACTGTGAAGCAGCAGAGTAACCTGCAGAGAGTCAGCATGGACAAAAGTGTTCCTGGTACCTGGGTTAGCTTGTTTGAAGTTAACTGGCATTTCTCCATAGTGTCCTGCCCCACTCACCTTCCTTAGATTTGTCAGCTGATAGCCATTCCATAGTGCTCTTCTTTCTTGACCTGTCCATCACAGCAAGGACACTCAGAGACAATTGGGAGGAGCCACTCCATGTTTTCAGATGCTACACTACCTGGGATGAAGGTTATTAGCGGTTGGGCTTCTCAGCATTTGTGTGGATGGGTTTACAAACACCTTGTGTTTCAGTTAGGAATGACAAGTCTTATTGTACAGAGCAGTGCTTCAGTCCTGCTGCACCACTGAAGCACTGTTTTGAGGTCAGATGCTCCCTAGTAGGTTAATCTAGGTTCTTGGTGGAGGAGGGGGGAGGCAGGGAGTAAGAATGGCTGACAGGGCCATAGTTTGTTTGGTTTCCAGCAGCACTGGAAAAGCATTAAAGGTTGTGGGGGAGAGCAGGGGCAGGCATACTACTGCAAATTGCTGCTGCATCCTTCCAGTAAGACAAGTTGATTTTCTTTTTGCCCAAATGAGCATCAGATGGGAAAAAACACTTTTAGAAAACTTGAGCCTTGATAGTACATTTATTTTGGGGACAGAATTATGCCTGCTGCTCATGTGACTTGAATGTAATGTGCTTGCACACACACACGCATAGAGTTTTTGATTTTTATCACATGGCTGCCAAAAATAACATTGAAACGTATAAGTTAAGCATGCGATTATAACACAAAGGCACTTCATTAAGATTCAGGGCAGCTCAGGTTTCCTTCTGAGCATACCACCAGCAGGCAGTAATGGAGGAGTACAGCGGGCAAGTAAAAGGAACACTGCAACCTCATGGCAGTTTTTTCCTAAATGTCAGGCATGGTCAGCATCTGCTGGTGGGTTCCACAGTGTATGGATTTAGCATCTTCAGTAATTGTCTCTCACAGTGTTGAATTTAACATATATATGGTAATATAGAATTGCCTGCTTTTGGAGTTTTTTCCAAATTACAGCAGTTGGTCTTATGAATAATTTCTCTCTAATCAGCTGAGTCTCTCTTTCCTCTGTAACTCTTCTTCTAATCTTATTTTCGTAACTTGATACTTCTCTGACTTTCAATTAACACTTCAATTATGTTCTTTACTTAGATGCAGTAGGTGTAGCCTTTTGATATTCTTCCCTAATGTGATTTTAGTGCTGTCACTTCAGTTAGGGGCATGGTAATGACTAACCTCTGCTGCTGTAGCTCTGTTGCTGTGTTGCATAATGACTTTTCAGAAGTTCTGGATTAATGCAGGTCTGTTGATAATTTGAGGCCACATGGCAATATGATGCTTGGAAGAAATCCATCCGTAGTCTGAAAGATTTTATGGGAGTGTTACAGAAGTAGAGGAACATAATAGCTCGTTAGCGAGAAGTCTGTAGACTGAGTAAGGATGGGTAAACAAAACCTGATTAGTATCACTTACGTAAAAAAAAGCTTAATTTCTTAAGTACTCTTCTCGCAATACAGCATTGCAGTAGCTCCAGGTAAGGGTATATGATGCAAGCAAACGCATCCTTTTTCTGGAGTGCTCTCACTTACCAACACTCATCCTACCTGTTGGCACAGCGCACACCCTCTGCTCCAAGTTCCCTTGCTAAATGTGCCAGGTGTGGTGCTGCTGAAGAAAATCTTGCTGTGCCATTTGCTCCATTCCATAGCCTGTATGCCATCTGACAGCTGTCAACAGGCAAACAAAATAAGCAGAAAGAGTACATCCCATGGTTTCCTCAGCAAGTAGGCTTTTGGGAAGTTGATGGAGCAGAGCACAGCAGCTAATATCTATAAAGTGTGACTTCTCTTTCTGGATAGAATATAAGCTTTTTTACACCCCGATACGATTTTTTCTGTAGCTCATTATATAATGAGAATTCAAGATGAGGTCACCACAGCAGTTATCAGGGAGTGTCTTGGAACACTGCGTAGCTGGCATGGTAGAGAGGGTTGTTATGAAATTGTTTTTAAAAATAATTCTGGAATCCTGCCCCTCTTTCTGCTTATTTTAAGGTTCATATGTGACGTGTTGAATGTCTATGTCTTGAATTATGCTGGTGGTGGATCCTCCCAGCTGGTCTGTCCAGTAACTGCTGACTGGTACGATCATGTTTCCGTGTTAAAACTTTAAAATAAGTTAATGATAGCTATATTTAGTGACATCATTTTAGCACCCATATGACTTAACTCGCCCTCGCACTTTTCCTGAGACCATACAACAGCTGTGTTTTACCCATATACGTCCCATCACTTCAGGCACAGTCAAATTTTTAGAAAGAGGGAATTATGCTGTCACAGATCACTGTATCTTCCTCAGCTGTGTAGGCTCTCATTTCATTGAAGAGATGCTTGAGCTTTCTTTAGTCTTCATAAATCTTTCAGGAAAAAAAGTTCGAAGTTTCCTAAAGGAAAGGCTGTAGTGATTCTTTTTAGTAACATTATTCCTTTCAGGGTGCAAAACATACATTTGGAGACAGAGGATTTCTTCTTAAAATGGTGTATTGTCTTTGGTATCACTGAAGTGATGCAGGGCAATATTAATAGGTTTATTCTATTAATGAAGAATAGTGTTACTGAAATAATACATGAAATGTATTGAAAGATATTTCTTCTATTAGAAAGCTTTTGCACAGAGAATCTCTATTGTCCAGGAACAATTATTTCTGGAGAACCTTCTGTCACTCGCCTTCCCTACCTAGCTGCTCTGCTATTTTCATGCAGCTGTGATTGGTTATCAGTTTGCATGTTAGGAATTCTGTTTATAGTAAGATAAAATGCATCATAGTAACTGGACAAAGTTCACTCTCAGCTACATTGATGATAATTTGAGGTGTGTTGGTTAATAGCACTGACAGACGCAGAGGTGTGAACGGAATTTGTTTGCCTGTATCTATTGATTAGGGATTTATTTTTCTTGACTTGAGAATACATTCTTTTCATTTCCATATGTAGTGAAACAGTGTTTCTGGTGATCAACATCAGAATATATTTCCATTCAGTGAGAAAAGCTCTTGCTGCAGATAATGGTGCAATCTCCTGTTGTGGTGGAAGGTCGATCTGTAAAAAATTAATATTGAGTGTGATGTGTCATATGTTTCTAACTGGCATGTAATAAAGAGCCCCCCTGCTATGCCGTATGTTTGCATTTCACAGGACAGATAGTTTAGAGGATTCTGTCAGAAGTTTTACACTATCTTTACCACGAGAGAGATGTGAGATCTACTTTTCTCCACTCTAGCTCCAGTTCAGGTATAAAGCTGTCATATTCTGTGTGGCGAAGATGCCTGAGCAAAGACAACTCAGAGCCATTCATGGACTTAGCCATTGCTGATGTCTCTCCTTTTGAAGTGCAGGTTGCAGGGTGATCTTGTAGTAAACCTGGCCATGCTGGCAGTTTCATTCTGGAGAGGGTGATTTTTTAAATCTTATTTATATGACAGACTTCAAAACCTGACCTGAGGTTTCATCCTGAGGTCCCTGGTGGCGGGTGAAAAGCTGAGGTATTAGCAAAGAGAAGAGGTGATAACACAACCTGTGCAGTCGATCATCGGATACTCAGGTCTGTGGTCTGTGTCCTCAGAGGGAGGAGCAGCTGCCGCGCTGCCTGGTAGGGTGTATGGTCTGCCACAGCTGGCTCCTGGCTACTGTTCCCATCTGGTTATAAAATTCATTCTGGTTAATAATAAATTCAGTTAAAACCCAGCTAAATAAAGAAGGTCTGACAGTGGCTGACGATGTTGTGTCAGGAAGCCAAAAGGTGCTTTTGCTCACGGTTTTCTCAGTCTTGTTTTGTAACAGCAGGCAAATTACCCCTGCCCCAAATCAAAACAAATCCATTGTCAGTCTGGCTTTTGAGACAGACAGATTGTTTGGGGAAGAGGCTATATTTCAGGATGTGAAATACATGTATTACATGGTGTCCAGACAGGCCTCAGCCAAGATAGGAACCTCTAACACTGTATGAGCATCTGTGCTAGATGTCACCATTGCAGCACAAACTGAACCAATGTGTCCTTGGATGACAAGTCCTCTGCTCCCCGTTTAACCTAAGCAGGTTTGGAAGGTAGCTCAGTAAAAGCAGTTTTCAGAGAAGAAATCGGGTCTCCAGGGAAAAGAGTGAAATGAGAGGGACGAGAAGACTGATACTGTTGCCTGAGTAAAGAGGGTAAAACACAGTAAGAAATTTGGGGTGACGAGAGGTGACTGTCTCGAGAGGGGACGCCTGCAGGGCCTGATCAGGGGGAGGCGCGGTGTCTACGAGCTTCACCCCGGAGCAGCAACTTGCACCAAGGGAGCCTCAAGTCCTTGACAAGGCCTGACCAGGAGCCTGCAGCTCAGCGGAGGCGAGCGGCTGACTCAGAGGGGGCGGCACCAGGAGGACCGGCGGCAGAGCTGACTGGTTAAAATCCTGCCCCAGGGAGCGCGAGCGACCCAGAGCGCGGCGAACAGGGCGGGCTTGAGGCAGTTTGCGCGGCCAGGCGAGCGGGGTGGTGGGCGGATGGTGAACACTCGCCGTACGAGCAAGGCTCTGCCTGGGAGCTCTGCTCTGGCTGCCCCGGCAGTGGCCAGTGTAGGCACCCAGACGGAACCGATGGGAAGGGAGGCTGCAGTGCAGAGCTCGGCGTGTAGAGAGCGCCTGCAGTGCTGTCCTGAGGGCAGGGTGAGCAATGGGCAGGGCTGCACTCTGTGCTCCCTGGTGGAGGTCCTCCTGCAGCAGGTGGCTGAACTGCAGGAAGCTGTTACCAGGCTGAAAGGTGTCAGGGAAGCTGAGGGGGAGCAGCGCTGCTTGCTCCGGGACCAGACTGTTCCGGGGCCTCGAGTGTCTACTGTTGCCCATGCAGGAAAGGAGGCTGCTAACCCAGGAAGCTGGGAAAAGGTAACAGAAAAAAACAACAAAAAAAGGAGGAAGAGGGCAATTAAAAGCAAGGGGCTTCCTCCTACATCTGTTGTCCCCACCCAGAACC
This sequence comes from Amazona ochrocephala, assembly GCA_039720435.1. NCBI lineage: Eukaryota > Metazoa > Chordata > Aves > Psittaciformes > Psittacidae > Amazona > Amazona ochrocephala. The sequence goes on along the minus strand of CM077909.1, from coordinate 36,622,628 downwards.
GCTTTGCTGTCCTGCAGGGGGCTGATGAGCAGCAGCGCTCCCACCAGGCACAACCAGCTAGTGCACTGGTAAAGAAGATCACTACTGGTGCTGCCAGGAAAAAGCGGGGGGCCGTAGTAGTAGGGGACTCTAATCTGAAAGGCACAGAGGCACCCATCTGCCGGCCTGACCCAGGCTCAAGGGAGGTGTGTTGCCTACCAGGGGCTCAGATCAGGGATGTGGCCAAGAAGCTGCCTGCTCTAGTCGGTCCCACTGACTATTACCCACTCCTGGTAATCCATGTGGGTGCTACTGATATAGATAGCAGTAGCCTGGAAACCATAAAGAAGGACTACAGAGCCCTGGGAGAGGTGGTTAGGGGCTCTGCAGCTCAGATTGTCTTTTCGTCAATTCTCCAGGATACAGGGCAGGACCTTGAAAAGGCTAGGAGGATTGGCCAGGTCAATAAATGGTTAGAAGGGTGGTGCTATAGTCAGGGGTTTGGGTACCTTGAACATGGGACTCAATATAGTAGGCCAGGTCTACTGGGGGCTGGTGGAGCTGGTCTGACAAAGAAGGGGAAGAGTGGATTTGGTAGGAGGCTTGCCAGACTGGTCAAGGATGCTTTAAACTAGATGTGTTGGGGGAGGGGGGCAGCGTTCCATCCCAACACACCCAGTCGGTTGGTAGCACCTATAGTAAACATTCGGAGCAATGTAGGGATATTCCAGCTGCTCCAGCCAATGACCCGACTTCAATTGGATCTTGCCTCAAATGCCTCTACACAAATGCCCATAGCCTGGGGAACAAACAAGAGGAATTAGAGATGTGTGCACGTCTACGGGGGTATGATATCATAGGCATCACAGAGACGTGGTGGGATGGCTCCTATGACTGGTGTGTTGGAATGGAAGGTTACCGGCTCTTTAGGAAAGACAGGCCCGGCAGACGGGGAGGGGGAGTTGCTATTTATGTTAGGGATAGGCTAGAGAGTATGTAACTCTGTCTGGGGACAGGTGAGCAGTCGACAGAGAGTTTGTGGGTCAGGGTTAAAGGGAGAACATCAATGGGTGACATTATTGTGGGGATCTGTTACAGACTGCCTGACCAAGGGGACTTGCTGGACGAAGTGCTCTATAGACAGATAGGCGCAGCCTCACGCTCACAGGCCCTTGTTCTCATAGAAGACTTCAACCACCCTGATATCTGTTGGAGGGATGGTACGGCCCAGCACAAGCAATCCAGAAGGTTCCTCAATTGTGTGGAAGACAACTTCCTTCTGCAAGTAATAGAGGAGCCGACAAGGAGAGGTGCCATGCTTGACCTCGTCCTCACCAACAGGGAAGGGCTGGTTGGAAATGTGACGCTCCAGGGCAGCCTTGATTGCAGTGATCATGAGATGGTTGAATTTGAGATCCTCAGGACAGTGAGAAGAGCGTGCAGCAAGCTCACTGCCCTGGACTTCAAGAGAGCAGACTTTGGCCTCTTCAGGAGCCTGCTCAGTAAGGTTCCATGGGATGCAGCCCTAGAGGGCAGGGGGGCCCAAGACTGTTGGTTGATATTCAAGGCTCACCTGCTGCAAGCTCAGGAGCGATGCATCCCAACTAGAAGGAAGTTTAGCAGGAGGGCCAGGAGACCTCCTTGGATGGATAGGGACCTGCTGAGCAAAATTTGAAGGAAAAAAGAGGCTTATAAAAGGTGGAAGCAATGTCAGGCTACCTGGGAAGAATACAGGGATGTTGTCCAGGAAGCTAGGGACCAGGTTAGGAAAGCTAAGGCCCACTTAGAATTAAACTTGGCTAGGGATGTTAAGGATAACAGGAAGGGATTTTATAGGTACATTGCCAATAAAAGACAGGTTAGGGACACCGTGGGCCCTCTCCAGAAGTTATCGGGAGAACTGGCTACCCTGGACTTAGAGAAGGCTGAGGTTCTTAATGACTTCTTTGCCTCAGTCTTCATTGGCAAATGCTCTGACCACACCACCCAAGTCTTGGAAGGCAGATGCAGGGACAGTGAGAATGAAGACCCTGGGCCCACTGTAGGAGAGGATCTGGTTCAAGACCACCTTAGGAACATGAATGCACACAAGTCCATGGGACCGGATGAAATCCATCCACGGGTCCTGAAGGAGCTGGCAAATGAAGTTGCTAAGCCACTGTCCATCATATTTGAAAAATCATGGCAGTCAGGTGAAGTTCCCGACGACTGGAAAAAGGGAAATATAACCCCCATTTTCAAGAAGGGGAAAATGGATGAGCCGGGGAATTACAGACCAGTCAGTCTCACCTGAGTGCCTGGCAAAATCTTGGAGCGGATTCTCCTGGAAGGCATGCTAAGGCACATGAAAACCAACAAGGTGGTTGGTGACAGCCAGCATGGCTTCACTAAGGGGAAATCCTGCCTGACCAATCTGGTGACCTTCTATGAAGGGGCCACGGAACTGATGGACAGGGGTAGAGCAGTTGATGTCATCTACCTGGACTTGTGTAAAGCCTTTGACACTGTCTCACATGACATCCTTCTCTCGTAAGTTGGAGAGACATCAATTTGATAGGTGGACCACTCGGTGGATAAAGAACTGGCTGGATGGACGCACGCAAGAAGTAGTGCTCAGTGGCTCAATGTCCAGCTGGAGACCAGTAACGAGTGGTGTCCCCCAGGGATCGGTTTTGGGACTGGTCTTGTTCAACATCTTTGTTGGTGACATGGACAGTGGGATTAAGTGCGCCCTCAGCAAGTTTGCCGATGACACCAAGCTGTGTGGTTCGGTTGATAAGTTGGAGGGAAGGAATGCCATCCTGAGGGACCTTGACAAGCTTCTGAGGTGGGCTGATGCCAACCTGATGAAGTTTAAACATGCCAAGTGCAAGGTCCTACAGCTGGGTCAGAGCAATGCCAGGCACAGCTCCAGGTTGGGTGGGGAGGAGATTCAGAGCAGCCCTGTGGAGAAGGACTTGGGGGTGTGGGTTGATGAAAAAATGAACATGAGCCGGCAGTGTGCGCTTGCAGCCCAGAAAGCCAACTGTATCCTGGGCTGCATCAAAAGGAATGTGACCAGCAGGTTGAGGGAGGTGCTCCTGCCCCTTTACTCTGCTCTCGTGAGACCTCACTTGGAGTATTGTGTGCAGTTCTGGTGTCCTCAACATAAAAAGGACATGGAACTGTTAGAACAAGTGCAGAGGAGGGCCACGAGGATGATCAGGGGACTGGAGCACCTCCCGTATGAAGATAGGCTGCGAAAATTGGGGCTGTTCAGCCTGGAGAAGAGAAGGCTGCGTGGAGACCTCATAGCAGCCTTCCAATACCTGAAGGGGGCCTATAGGGATGCTGGAGATTGACTCTTCATTAGGGACTGTAGTGATAGGACAAGGGGTAACGGGTTCAAACTTGAACGGGAAGTTTAGATTGGATCTGAGGAAGAAATTCTTTACTGTGAGGCTGGTGAGGCCCTGGAATGGGTTGCCCAGGGAAGTTGTGAATACTCCATCGCTGTTGGTGTTCAAGGCCAGGCTGGACATAGCCTTGGATGGCATGGTTTAGTGGGAGGTGTCCCTGCCCATGGCAGGGGTGTTGGAACTGGATGTTCTTATGGGGCTTTCCAACCCTAACTATTCTATGATTCTGTGATTCTGTGATTTGAGGGCAAATGCAGGCTGTTGCAGCTCACATTACAGGGGATGGCAAATCACTGAAGTGGCTCCAGTAAGGGTCCAGATGTTTTTGCCTGTCCTCTAGGGCCATAGCTGGTGAAAGCACAATTATCCAGGCTGAGCTTGTGGGGATGAGGGGTTATCTTGTACAGGGCTTTTGCACTTTCCCCAGGTTGTGATCACCCATGACCAGAAAAGTGATTTCCCTTCCTGCTGGAATTGAAGACTCACTACCTTGATTCCAAGCCCCACAGGAGAAAATTGAAAAGCAGATAATGAAGCAGTTTCTCCGCTTCTTTACTCAGTTGTAACTGTGAAGTAATTAATCTGAAACTGAGGTTAAAAGATTTCAAAACTGGTGTTAGAAGAAAATGAGGCCAATATGTTTTTCAGTCGAAGCAAGAAGAAAAGCTGGGCAACTTCATGAGGGCATTTGCTCAATCTCTTGTAAAAATTTGAAGAGTCAAGAGAAGAGTACCAAAAATATTCGAATAGTATTAACACTTTATTTTATTTCCTTTTCTGTTTTTGGACCTCCATAGAAAGTAAAACATTGGGAACTGATGGAGTCCAGAAAGCAGCAATGAAAGTAATTAACGGGGTTCTGTCATTTGCTTTCCTGGGAAAGTGCTTGTGGCTGGCTGAAAGTGCTGTGAAAAAGCCAGTTAACATTATAGATGGAAGTGACTAGAGATCAACAAGATTAAAATTATTTAATTGCCAGACCATACAAAAATGAAGATACATCATATAACAGAGGGTACAGTACAGAGGTGGAGATTTAGTTGCATTTATTAATCTCTTCTCTAATGCAGTCACTTATGTACATACTGTGAAATTTGAAGACAATATTTCCACAAGGGGGGGGGGAAAATACTTCTAATGCACTGTATAATTATGATATAGGGCATCACAGAATCAAGCATTTAAGAAAAAGTCTGTATTAGACATGTATCTTAACAAACTGTTGTAGGCATTGATATTCCATAAAGCAAATGGGCACTGCAGGCATTTACCTGCATTTGTGAATTCTGGCCCCATGAGGACTGATGCCAACCGGGTGATTTCATACAGTAAGAAGAATCAGGTGCTTAAGTTATTCAACTTACTCACCTGATTTGCCTGTGTGACTGTAGCTACCTTGCCAGCTGGCTGAGCTGCAATTCAAGGTAGAGAACACACAGAATAAGTAGCTTAAAAATGTGGTAGCATGCGTAAACATAAGTAAATGAAGGGACAGAGCTGCCGTAGCTACGTGAACCAAGCAGGCATTGTTTCATAGTTTTAGCTGATCACCTACTAACTTCCTCCATTGTATTTCAAGACCAGTCACTTCATGAAATAGGGTACTAGGTATTGCATATGTATCCAAAAGCAACATGAATCTGCTGCAGATTGGTTTTGCTGTTTCACAAAGCATGGTCACATACACAGTCTTGAAAGAAGGTGGGAGTGAAGCCAATGTAGAATTAACCACACTGAATAACTTGCACATTTTCAATGAAGTCTTTCATGTATTCTCTGCTTTTCAAAAGTGAACAAGGGCCAAAACCAGCCACATCACTTGGACTTGGCTATAATGAACTCCTGCTTCTCTGCAGTCTGAATCTAAGCCACTATCCTACACATACCACATCATAAGAAACCACTAACCCTATCCATGGGGCCAGCACATTCATGTCTCTACAATATGTTCGTTACACTCACATTAATAAGTGAATATAATGTTACAATGCCTGTGCCATTAAACAGCACCTGTTCAATACAATGGAAACAAGGCACTCCATGATGAAATATATTATCTTCTTGACAAAGAACTGCACAACTGTTTGGCTAGAGCTGTGAAGCAAATGGTGTATTTACATATGAAAAGGAATTTGTGTACATTTGATGAATGACAGAATAATTGCTATATATGGTAAGTAAAAGGGATGTAAAATACTTCATATAATCATTACTGCTGTTGCAAGTAAGTGGGAAAGGCCTGCATATAGCTGTGACTGTACCTTTCTTGACCACTTCAGCTAGGCAAAGCGTAGACAGGCTGCTGGCATTATAAAAGTAAGTTTTAATCGTGGAAATCTTAGCTGGAAAAGGTCTTATGGACTCTGATAGAGTGTACTCACATCATCCCCTGGCAGTACATGCAAAGTGGATGTTTCGTCCACTTGGGTTTCAAGGGTGTCAAATGTGGGTCTTCCGCCGTTGTACTTGGATGACTGGTTCAGATTTTAATAAACCCCTGTCATTGATATTTTTTTCTTTTTTATTTAAGTAATGTTTTGGGTTTTTTTTTCTTGGTTTCATTCACAATAGTCTCACTATACCTTTATAAACCACTCACTTTTTTGGGTCTTGGCCATAGCTGGGCAACTCCAACCCAAACCTCTGCAGAAGCCGTGCTGGAAAACTTAAAAGGAGTGGAGGACACCAAGGTGGGCTCAGTATTGTCAGCGACAAGTTGCAGGATAGAAAAGAAGAAAGGATCAGAGGGTTATAGAAAAAATGCTAGGTAAAGGGAAGGGAAAATTATAGTTTTCAGTCTGCAATCATCTGTGCTACACATACACAAATCACAAAAGGGGGACTTTTCATTCCAAATTTCCCCCGAAATTGCTGCCCTTAGGAGTTACCTGGAGCTGAAAACTAGACCCAAAAGTAGAGATACTGTCCTTCCCACAATCCAGATCTTACTGCCCTGGTAAGAGGAGGTTTACAGCAGCTTTGGTGTGATATAGTAACTGAAAGGGTGAGAAATAGCAGGTGAAGAGAAGGATTCTGGACGGGTGAGGAAACAGTAGGTTCTTGATTTAGGAGTATCCATGTTTAGAGGTGTTGATCTGATTTACAGAAATGCTAAACCCTCACAGCAGAAACTGATGGCAGTGAGAATCATATTCAGCAAATACAAAGTGCTATCAAGTACTGAGAATTGTAGTTGGCATCTCAAACTGTCCCCCAAATTTGCTTCAAGTGTGGACAAATTTGACATTATTCTCACTGAAACAGCTTCTTGTACATCTAAAAATGGTAATAAAAACTCAGGAAACATACTCAGGTTTATTAAAAAAGCCCCAAATAAACAAACCCAAACAAACATAAAACCATACAAATAACATATTATGATTTAAAAGCCAGGTGAAAGCCTAAGAAAAAGAAAATTATCTTTTGCTTGTGGGGTTTAAAAGTCATTAGGCAAATGGAACCTGGAATCCCATGCTGAATAAGTAGGATAAACATAAATATCAAGTAACTACCCGTTCACTGGAATAAGACAAGATTAGAGTAGAAGAATGTCTGACCACATTTTATCCTATGTACCCAGCTGTGGGTATGAGATGGGTAGGTGAGCGCAGCCACTGGAACTGTGCTTGGGGAGCATGAGGGTTGCTGAATTAAAAAGCAGTGGAAAACCTTAATCCTGCTTCTCAATTTACTCGCATTCAAGGGTTTGATTTTATGAGTCTTATTATTTTTTTGCAGTTTTCTTCTCCAGCACAGTTCCTGGGAATGGAAAACAACGACAGTGTTTTCTGAAAGACAGCTGGCACAGCTGATTCCTCAGAGCACATGACCACAAACCAAACCTAGTACTGTCAAACTACGTTAATCTTCACTATGGCTTGCTTAGATTAGTAGCCCATCAAAATGTGGTGGTGTATAATGACCCTCTCTTTATAAACACTTCCCCTCTTATAGCTGATTTTTATATCTGTACAGTGTACCTGCACTCTGTGTGAGTAGCAGGCTCCCCTCAGTTCATAAGAATACCCAAGAAACAGTGATTGCCTGGTGAAGATTTTTCCACTAGCAAGCCTCTGTAATGAGATCTTGCATAACATTTGTTCTCTCTTGGAAGATCAGAACATTCCTTGCCAAACCCTCAACCTTTAAGTGGAAATAGGACACATTGCCCTTCCAAGAAGACATGGCTAGGATGGCACAACTTTTCTGACATAGACAAGGAGGCCTAAAAGAAGCAGGTCCTCCCATGTAAGAGGACGAGTAACCACAATTTTCCTCGTCTTACAAACTCTCATCTGTAGGTTTGTGCTTTTGTGTTTTAGAACATTATATATAGCAATCATGTGTGGGCAAGCAAGATGATCTACAAATGCTTTCATACCTGGTGAATAGGACTAGAGCACATAAACATGTTGTTTTATTTGTTTTCAATTATTCCTCAATTTAACAACAAAATACAATATTTATCAAAATAATAATGATAACTATCATATTCACAAACAGAGTTTTACTCAAACTAGAAACCATAGATATGCCAAAAAAAGTCCTTAATGTGGGGAAGGAAGAGGAAAGGTTATTTCCCTTCCCCCTTTTAATCTCTTAATTGGAATAAAAGGAGAAATTATTGCACTTAGTTATTTTTTTTCTATGTTTGAGGGCTTTTTTTGGTGTTTCATTTCTCTACCCCTTTAAATCTTCAAGGATATGATCAGGGGACTGGAGCACCTCCCGTATGAAGATAGGCTGCGAAAATTGGGGCTGTTCAGCCTGGAGAAGAGAAGGCTGCGTGGAGACCTCATAGCAGACTTCCAGTGTCTGAAGGGGGCCTATAGGGATGCTGGAGATTGACTCTTCATTAGGGACTGTAGTGATAGGACAAGGGGTAACGGGTTCAAACTTGAACGGGAAGTTTAGATTGGATCTGAGGAAGAAATTCTTTACTGTGAGGCTGGTGAGGCCCTGGAATGGGTTGCCCAGGGAAGTTGTGAATACTCCATCGCTGTTGGTGTTCAAGGCCAGGCTGGACATAGCCTTGGATGGCATGGTTTAGTGTGAGATGTCCCTGCCCATGGCAGGGGGTTGGAACTAGATGATCTTAAGGGGCTTTCCAATCCTAACTATTTTATGATTCTATGATTTTATGATACTGACATTTAATAAAGCTGGTAGCAGCACAAAAGGGAAGGGCAAATATTCCTCCTTCTTTAGATTATTGCCAAGTTCTGATCATCACACAATTTGTTGCATCAAATGACCATAAGAAAAAAGCGGTGAAAAGAAAGAAATACCAAAACCTTAAAATTTTGCAAGGGAAAAACAGGGAAAAAAAAATAATTCTTCAAATTGTCAAATGATAAATTGGCCAAATGGATTTTTTAAAAGTGCCTCAGATCAGCTCTTGAGCAATCAAGGTTTAGTTTATGGTCATGGATTAAGGAATGTTGCATTGTATTGAGATTTGTATCAGACTCAGTATATGCACACTAAACTCCCACTCTCATTTGTGAGTGTTCATCACTGTCAAAAGTAAGAATAACTGTAAAGAAGGAAACACTCGGTAATAGGTTTATCTCAGAGCCACTGCCAAGAAAAGTGACCAAGATAATACAATTACTCCCACAAATTTTATTCTCATTTTTCTGTTCCAGGTCAGATGAATTTTGTGGACCTACTAAAAATATGTGGCCTTTCTCCGCTGAAATGGGTTTGGGTATTTTGTTTAACAATAGAGGGTGTTGTGTTTATTTCCTTAGATCATTGTATATATGCAGTGTCACAAAGTAAGCAAACTCCTGTTATGTTCTTGCATCTTTGGCCAGTTTTGCCTTGAGCACCCAGTTATTACTAGGTGATGATGTAATTCTGTTACTAAACAAATGAATGGAAAGGATGTTAATGCTAAGATGAACCAGAGAGGGCAGCTAAAGGGCAAAAAAGGTACTTTTCTTCCACTTCTTTTTAGGCCAGTCAAAACTTAATTCCCTGGATTTATACGGTGTAGTATCAGATATGCTCAGTGCATAAGAAAAAAATGTGGTCATAGCTCAGTAAGACAGCAGATGTTATGACAGACAGCCTTCAGCTGAGGTTGTCAGAAATTTATGTGGCATCAAAGCATCCCCATCTCAACAGATGTCCTATTACATGAGCCAGATAGGCACCTACAAGCTGGCTCCCTGGCTTGCTTTTTCTCTGAGGCCCTGAGCAAAAGAGAAAGCTGATTAGCTTGAGATCCAAGCAGACTGCAGTACTAAGGACTACTGATAAATTAAACTCATTTACATTCTGTCCATAAAGATTCTTCCTTGAAAAGAAAAAGTTTTGAATGTGTTGTCTACTCCAGACCTATTAAGTACTCTCCCTACTGCCCCAGTTTGGGGTTTTGATTGAAAAAGAGGTACCTAGCTGGAAAAAGCTAAATCTAGACTTTGAACTACAGCGCATAGTGCTGCTTTCTCAAATAATAAAGACTGGGCACACCAAATTTGGAATGGAAACACAGGAAGTTTCCACCACTTGCAAAACTTACCCAGCAACAGCCCACTTACTAGGCTGGAACAAGGGAGCACAGAGTATGACTGTTATAGAGTGGCAGACACATGTCCATCATTTGTAGAAAGTTATGTGTCTTACATGATGTTCTCATGTATTATATTTTTCAGTCTTTCTTCACCCATCTTTTTTTTTACTTCAAAAGTCAAAAACCTGTTGACTTCATATTTTCCATTGGGCAGATGTTCTTTCTTGTCCCCTCCGGTGCTTCTCAAGATTAAATTAGATTTTAAAAGACATGAAAGATGTCGTATTTAAAACCCTGACGACAAAGAACTGCGTTAGTTTCATTTAAGCAGATGGTGACACAACAGTGTTATACACAGGCTCCAAACAGCAGAACTTGTTCATAGTCTGAACAGGTCAATAAAAGGTTGTATATATATGAAAATAATTTGGGGATTTTTGTGTATTTCCTTTTGAGCTCTCTTCTGAAGCTGATAATGATGGCACCATTTTACCCTGATACCACAAGCATGTTTTGGTAGAGCGTATGTTGTACTATGTCTAGTGCACTGGCAACTACCTTTAAAAGTACATGTTAATTAAATTAATAAGATAATTTCCCAAAAAAGTAGCCACAAATCAAACCATAAATACATAAATATTTCTACAGCCCTACATGTACTTATGCACGGATATGTACTTTTGGATTTGCACACTTCCTAGTGATGCAGGGATTCTTCCAGTGGACACAGTAGTGGGATAATTGCATAGAGATTAATTTTCAGTTCCAGTAAGTGATAGTCTATCTCTCCAAGTATGGCAAGTAAGCAGATTTTCAAGTTTTTTATCCATGTTTTTTACAATCATCTCTTAGGTTTTACAACTTAGGAGTTAAAAATAGTGACTATTTTGATGCCAGTTTAAAAAGAGCTAGGAAAGCTGTGAATATTGTGTGCAGTAAATCTGTGCCACAGCAGAAACAATCAGAAGTGTAAAGAGTAATGATTAAACATTTAATCAGAAGCATTATACTTTGTTGTGTTCTCATTGTAGCTGCAGGAAAAGATGCTGTAACAGATCTTTAAATAGAAAACCTGAGGCTAAATTCTACTTCATCCATCAAAAGCAGCTGCTAGGAGATGACCTAATTTTAGTGGCTTATCAATTCCTTAGTGCTTGTTGGTTGATGTAACTTTGATCCTCTGATGCTAGATGACTTTTGTGCTGAATATAGCTGGAATTTAATGTGAATCTTTTGGATGGCTGCCCAGCCAAGCTGCATAATCCAAACAAAAAGAGCAAGCCATACATGATTCAAGCTACTCACGTGTACAATAATACAAATACATGTATCCTGATTCCTTTGGGCAATCAGCTGCATGTCACCAAGCACATATTTCAAATACAATGTCCTTGTGGGGTTTTTGGTTGTTGGTTTGGTTTTTGTTTGGGTTTTTTTGTTGTTTTTTTTTTTTTTTCCCCCAAACAATGCTTTGCTTTTCATTAGAAAAACAACACAAGATGCAGTGAGAGTCAGCTGCTGCCAAGAAATAATGATAGAGTCAATAATTGCAGGACGTTTTTAATGAATGTTTTCCAAGCAAATCATTGCCATTTCAAAGGGCTGTTATTTCTATTTATGTAGAGATTAGCCTACACGTTATCAGGGAGAGTGAATGGTCCTATGTTTTTTTATCACTAGTTTTGTAGCATTTTTAAGAGATTTTTTCTTTTTTTAATACTGAAAATGTCTTTGTCTTTCTATCTTACTCTTTATCTGGACTGTAACTTGTTTTCCTAGCTCTCTTTCTCTTTTTGGCTCTTCACTAAAACCATCTGTGACACGCATGCGAGTTGTTGGGTGTGTGAGCAATGCTTCACACATATTTACTTGCCCTACTTGGCATTATTTGCTAGTCATTAAAGATTATGCAGGAGTTTTTAATATCCCATTTTTTCTATTCTCTTAGCAAGCTAAGGTAGGAATAAGAGAGTGGCCAGGCTGTTTGTTGTGGACTGCTTATTATTATTATTATTATGATTATTATTATTATTATTATTTTCCCTTTCAGAGCCTGCACCTGGATTTTAGACTGGGGAGGGCTTAAACTGGGAGGATTAGACTGGAAGGATTTCTGGGTTTTCTTCCTGGCACTCACAGTCATGCATTGTGTGAGCTTGGGCCAGTCACTTAGGGCCTGTTTTTCACACTCCAGTTGAAATAAATGGGAACTGCATGAGCTCAGCACCATTGCAAACCAGGTCATTTATCTCTCCTCCTTTCATTTGCGCACTGATAAATATAACAATCTTTGCCTTTGAGTATGCAAACTGAAGGATACAAATATGGGCAGTAATACACACAAATCCCTCATTTTCATGCACAGTCGTCCATTTCATACATCAGGGATTTCTATATTTGCGTTCTTTGGTTTCTCTCTGGAAAAATGGGCTATAAATAACAAAATATATACAGACTTTTAAAGGAGGCACAGCTGAAATCAATATGTTTGTGTAACTGCTTTTCTATAGTTTCATTTCTGTTAAAAATACTATTAGCTATAATAATCATAGAATCACAGAATCATAGAATAGTTAGGGTTGGAAAGCCCCATAAGAACATCCAGTTCCAACACCCCTGCCATGGGCAGGGACACCTCCCACTAAACCATGCCATCCAAGGCTATGTCCAACCCCACCTTGAACGCCACCAGGGATGACGCATTCACAACTTCCCTGGGCAACCCATTCCAGGGCCTCACCACCCTTACAGTAAAGAATTTCTTCCTCAGATCCAATCTAAACTTCCCCTCTTGAAGTTTGAACCCATTACCCCTTGTCCTCTCACTACAGTCCCTAATGAAGAGTCCCTCCCCAGCATCCCTATAGGCCCCCTTCAGACACTGGAAGTCTGCTATGAGGTCTCCACGCAGCCTTCTCTTCTCCAGGCTGAACAGCCCCAATTTTCTCAGCCTATCTTCATACGGGAGGTGCTCCAGTCCCCTGATCATCCTCGTGGCCCTCCTCTGCACTTGTTCTAACAGTTCCATGTCCTTTTTATGTTGAGGACACCAGAACTGCACACAATACTCCAAGTGAGGTCTCACGAGAGCAGAGTAAAGGGGCAGGAGCACCTCCCTCAACCTGCTGGTCACACTCCTTTTGATGCAGCCCAGGATACAGTTGGCTTTCTGGGCTGCAAGCGCACACTGCCGGCTCACGTTCATTTTTTCATCAACCCACACCCCCAAGTCCTTCTCCACAGGGCTGCTCTGAATCTCCTCCCCACCCAACCTGGAGCTGTGCCTGGCATTGCTCTGACCCAGCTGTAGGACCTTGCACTTGGCATGTTTAAACTTCATCAGGTTGGCATCAGCCCACCTCAGAAGCTTGTCAAGGTCCCTCAGGATGGCATTCCTTCCCTCCAACTTATCAACCGAACCACACAGCTTGGTGTCATCGGCAAACTTGCTGAGGGCGCACTTAATCCCACTGTCCATGTCACCAACAAAGATGTTGAACAAGACCAGTCCCAAAACCGATCCCTGGGAGACACCACTCGTTACTGGTCTCCAGCTGGACATTGAGCCACTGAGCACTACTCCTTGCGTGCAGCCATCCAGCCAGTTCTTTATCCACCGAGTGGTCCCTCTATCAAATTGATGTCTCTCCAACTTAGAGAGAAGGATGTCATGTGAGACAGTGTCAAAGGCTTTACACAAGTCCAGGTAGATGACATCAACTGCTCTGCCCCTGTCCATCAGTTCCGTAGCCCCTTCATAGAAGGTCACCAGATTGGTCAGGCAGGATTTCCTCCTAGTGAAGCCATGCTGGCTGTCACCAAGCACCTTGTTGGTTTTCATGTGCCTTAGCATGCCTTCCAGGAGAATCCGCTCCAAGATTTTGCCAGGCACTCAGGTGAGACTGACTGGTCTGTAATTCCCCGGCTCATCCATTTTCCCCTTCTTGAAAATGGGGGTTATATTTCCCTTTTTCCAGTCTTCGGGAACTTCACCTGACTGCCATGACTTTTCAAATATGATGGACAGTGGCTTAGCAACTTCATTTGCCAGCTCCTTCAGGACCCGCGGATGGATTTCATCCGGTCCCATGGACTTGTATACATTCAGGTTCCTAAGGTGGCCTTGAACCAGATCCTCTCCTACAGTGGGCCCAGGGTCTTCATTCTCACTGTCCCTGCATCTGCCTTCCAAGACTTGGGTGGTGTGGTCAGAGCATTTGCCGGATCATTTTAGCCTCCTTTATTACTGGATTAAATGTTGTCAGCTGCAGATGCCTTGGGTTTTACATGCTAATGTAGGTTATTACAAGACCCAGTGTTAGCTGTTTGACACATTTCTGGATTTTTCGGTGGGCTTAATTATCCTTTCTTGGTACCTGTATTTCTTCAGTGACAGTAAGGGTGCCCAAAGTGGCGAGCACACAACTCTAGGTTCCCCCAGCAGGTTGCCAGTGCTGAGACAGTGTAGGCAATTTCACTATGTCCTATGGATATCTAGAAAGGGCCAGATCTAGCACAAAAAGCAGGATTAAAAAGACGATTGTAATAAGCAGTCAAGTCAACATCAGTTTTCACTCTGCCTACCTCTGCTCAAAAAAACCCAGTAATAATAACAGATTTCTTCAGTGGAAATGAGGGTGACCAGTTAAATGCTATTGTTCTTGATATAAAAATGTCAGTGGCCTGTGTGTCCTGGTTCCTGTGTCCTGCTCGTGTGGGAACTTGCTGGAAATCTGAAGCACTGAGAGTCTTGCAGTCACAAGATACTGTCCACAAGCTTCATTGCTGTTGTGTTGCTTTAAATGATCAAATATTATTGAACATCCCAGTTAAAAAAACTAAACTAAACTCAATTCAACTGAATTAACTAAACTAAAATAAAATAACTAAACTAAACTAAGCTAAGATAAAATAAAATAAACATATCAGTAGCTTTGTTGTGGAAAAATGTAAATGCTTATGTTTTGCCTGAAGTCTCACAGACCAGAGAATAACTGGGACATCCTACCTGGGCTTCAAATCTGGATCCTGCTTGCTGGAACAGTTCCTCCCATCTGTGCCCCCTTCTTTGCCATTGTCCAAGGACTGTACAATGTCCCCTTTCTCAGGGAACAGACAAGCCCATCACACAACTGAAATACAGAGGAATGTCCATGCATACTGAAGGAAGCCTTTATTCTCAAGACCTCGCACTTTCATATGTCCCCATTGCACACACCAATCATGGGCTGGGGAAATGTTTGCCTTTTTCTTGCATTACACCTCCAGTAGTTGCACGGAAGGATTCGCAGCGTGTGTGCAGCCCTTGGCTGCTTTACAGACTATGTGAATTGCCCTGGCCAGAAGATTGGCCACTCCTGTGGCAGAACAAATATGTGAACTCACAGCTCTTGTGCTATTGCCCCAACCCTCCTGGTGCCAGTCAGCTTCCCAAATTGAACCTGATAATTACAGTGTTGTGTGTAACCATGAGCTTTCCAGGAGTCTTCAGTAAAACTCAACCAGCTTAAACATTTACTATCCAATTTCGTTCCCACTAGACTGGACAGATTATTATCTTCAATGGAAATAATCTTAGATGTTCTATAAGTGTCAGAGAACAAACAAACAGCTGCTGCCTCTAGAAAGGAACGATGTATTTTGAGAATGAGGCTGACAGCCAAGCATTCCAGAATCCTCACGCTGGCTATGGCAGATATAGAATCATAGAATCATAGAATAGTAAGGGTTGGAAAGGACCTCAAGATCATCGAGTTCCAACCCCCCTGCCATGGGCAGGGACACCTCCCACTAAACCATGCCATCCAAGGCTATGTCCAACCCCACCTTGAACGCCGCCAGGGATGAAGCATTCACAACCTCCCTGGGCAACCCATCCCAGGACCCCACCACCCTCACAGTAAAGAATTTCTTCCTCATATCCAATCTAAACCTCCCCTGTTTAAGTTTAGACCCATTACCCCTTGTCCTCTCATATATCCCATATTCTTGCGGCCTTGTAGTCCCCATGCAGCACAGACAGAATTGTTTTGCCTTCCTTCATTGTGGGTGTGTGTAAAGATTAAACAAATTACCTTAAAATTATGAGCATTAAAGTTATTACCTCATATAATCATCAGGAGCCTCTTCCTTCTAGTCAGACCCCTGGCTTCTGATGTTCTGGTTAAAAATTCACACCGGTGCAACAGTTTCTGTTGTGTTTATGATTATGTACTTCATTGAGGGTTTTGTGGTCTTTGTTAAAACGAAGAAAGCTCCTACTTTGCATGGTGTTCTAAAGATTAATTTCAAACTTCATGGTGGTGAGTTGATACTGCAAAATGCCAGGCTTTGCTACTCTCAATATTGTATTAAGTAGTTAGGGCTAATAGGAGTGAAAGTTCCCTGCTTGCAGGGTGAGTTTCAAAGCAGCATCACCAACTGGCCCAGTTGCCTGCTTGTAAAGAGGAAGCCAGCTGAGGCAAGGATGGGGTGGGAACCCAAATTCATCTCATTGACCTGGATTGGAAGCTCTACTTTTCTACCTGTACTTAACCCACATTCTGGATATATCTGGATGTGGGTTAACCTAGTCGTTAAATGTCCCTGTGTGTTTTTCAACCCACTTGCCATGTTTGTGAATGCAATGTAAATAGGCTATGGTGGTGTAAATTATGATATTACCTGCATGAAAACAGGCTTTTAAATACAGCAATGCATAACATGGTTACAAGATATGATTAAATATGTAAAAAGAACCTGAAAAGTTTTTGAAGGCCTACTTGTTCTTCCAGCATCCTTGAGCTTCTACTTTTCAGCAGTGGGAAAACCAGTTTAGACACAGATTATTTGTTATAGAGACATTAGTACTGAGTGTTGCTGAATGATCGTAAATGAGCTGTTAGCAATTTGAAAGCACTCACATTCTGAAATGTTTATTTAGTGGAACCAATATCCTAACTAATGTTTGCTACATGTCATACAAAATCAGGTATGATAAAATACATACCAAATTCTACCCTGCTTTCTGATTTTTATGCTTATATTTGCACTTATTCATGAAGTGCCATGTATAAAAACTCATCTTCATAAACACACTTTATGCTGAATTACACGCAACTGTTGTTACTCTGGATTGACAGAGCTAAAACTGAAAACTGGTTTTCTCTTTCCAAAATACTACTATTTGTTCCTGCAGTCAGACATTTGTGCACGGAAGACTAGCATAAAATACCATTTTTGCCTTTCAACAAATGAACAGAGATTGGGCTTTTTTTAGCCCTTTCTCAGGAAAATATCTACGTGTGTGATTAAAGTACCAAACATTGATCATAAGCACGCAGCCCCTTTGCTGGAAGCCCATAGACTCACCTGTCTAACTAGACTTCTGGAAAATAGCTTGGAAAAGAAATATGCTTGTTAGTCAAGAAAGCAAATCCAAAAAATACATTAACTTGGCATATGTTAACATGTACAACCCGTGGTGCTGGAAATAGTGGTGGTGGTGATCTTACTTCACGGAACTTTAGAAGGAAACTAGTTCATCATTCAGCTTTTGCTGTAATTAGTGTAACAGACACCATCAGCACTGGTTTTGGGCAAAAGCCTGAAAGCCCATGGTCCTTCTTGGGTAAAATCAATGAAGGGCAACTGTGCCCAGCAAGTGCCAACAGAGCTCTAGAAGCACCTGAGCAAGGCTGTGAGAGCTCTGGGCAGTTATGTCAAAGTGCATTATTGTCACATGAGTACATTATTGGAAATAGCTCTGTGTGACTTATCCATGATCACACATGGGTGATAACTGTGGATAAATAAGGAATGAACCCAGGTCTTCCACATCCTTGGGAAGGACTTCAGATATTGCATTGTATTTCTTACCTTTTCCTGATGTTTCAACTCACAGAAGAAACTGGCACTGAAGAAATGGTGTGTCTGCTACAGCCAGTGTGGCAGCCAATCATGAATTTCTTTGCAGTTCTGCTGATTTGTTGTGTTTAAAAATATAATAGAAATTAGCAGTGCTGGAATTCTGAGGTTCGTAACAGAGTTAGTTACCAGGCCTAGGTTTTCAAAAGCAATTTCCTTAGTTTATTTTATGTTTTTATTTTCTTACAGCGTGAGAAAATTCAAGGAACAAGACTTATGTTGTTTAAGAATGCCCAGTGTCTTTTTTGGAAGGAAGATCCAGGCTGTGCTACATTGCCATTAATGGCAATGAGTGTTAAGAGCCCAATCTTTTTGCAGCAGGGGAGATTAGAGCATATTGTGAATATGATTTCAGTATATATACTAAGTTCCCCAAGGGTATCTCATCAACAGCAACTTCAAAACTTACTTTTATGCCACTTCCACTCAGCTGACAAGAACACTTGACATTTTGAGAAGGTTTAGAATAGAAAACATTAGCAGTTCGTGTTGATCATGTAACTCATTGGCAAAAACACTACTGTTTAAATATCATGTTCAGTCATCTCTGGATTGCAATCTAATGAGTGTAAAAGAGGAGTACTTCTCAAAAGTGGCTTGTTTTGTAACTTATACTGTTACAAACTTGCAAAATGAAAAACATGGACATTTAATTCCCTATATCTATCATTTTAGAGGACGGTGTCCTTTTGTGCCTTGGAAAGGCACTCCAAACAAATCTAAACAAATAGTCATAATTCTGTACTTTCTGTTCAGTAAAATCTCAGTAGGAAATTTTCATTGTTGTGAACAGGATGAGTGATCTTGCTAATGTCATAGTTACCAAGTATGTTCTAGCTTGTCTTTGAACAGCTCCACCTTTATGCATGCATTCAGCCATTATCAAGGAGTAATGTTCCAGGTAATGCTTCAAGTAAAATAAAATGTAATGATGTCCTCTTTACTCCAACTGACATAATCACTGTTTGACTATTCCTCTAATTGAACCCAGCAGCTTTTAGAATTCACTTTGGCATGGATCAAGGAGTGGGATTGCTGATGTTTTTAGCTTGCTTGTTTATTTAGCTTCCCAGTACATAATCAGTTGAATAAAAATGACCTTTCGCTAAATATATCTGAGTGGCTATATTATATTGTACTAATGACTGCAACATGCAGAAAACCAAAACAAGCATTTTGCCAGTATCAACAGAAATGATGAAAACACAGTTTGCAGCAATGTACAAATTACTGCTGCCAGCTTGCAGTTCCCAACTTAACTATTGATGAAGTTATAAATTGTGACAATGAATATTGTTTCTATCTTGAGTCACTCTGTGGGCCAATTTCTGCTGTCATAAATTGAGACTAAAGCCATTACAATTAGATGGTTCTATTTCCATCCAAGTAAAATCAGAATTTTCCTTCAAGAAATCAAACAATGATGGTGTGATATGGACAAAGGCATACGTAGTGATTTCTGATGCATGGTTTCAACCAGTTCAGGTACAGAGATGAAAGATAACCCAGCGACTCAGTCTGAAGTTAACTTACGCCGCTATGTGTGGCTCAGAGTTTTGTTTGTGAACAAGGAAGTAAAAGAAATCTAATTTCAAGCTCCATTGGAAATCGAGGGAAAGCAAACAATATTTGAGAGAGAGAAAGCAAGGAAGGGATAGGATAAAAATTCATAAGTGATAGAAGGGGTGGGAGAAGGAATGGAGTTGTTTATCTGAATCCTCCCTAAATGTCTTCAGAGGCTGTGTTCCAGACCATCCTAGTTTTAGTTTTTCAAAAACAAGCCCTCCCTTTTATTTTAAGTAGCGGTGTGCTAGAACTAGAAGTACTTATCCAAACCAGCCGGAATTTAGGGTTCAGAAAAAATGGAACCTGGAACTCAAACAGCTTTGGTTTGGCTTCTGCAAAATCCAAACCACCTTTCCCTGCCTCCTCCCCATAGCTAGGCTAAAGCCGTAATCAGAGAACTAGCAGTAAATGTGTAAAACCAGCACACACTAAGAAGAACAACTGCAATTCAGCTACCTCTCTCAATGCAGGGCTGACTTATGGGATATCGGAAATATAGAAGAAATGTTTCCAGCCAGGAGTAGCTATGGAAGGAAGCAGCACCATTTTGGGAGCATGGATCTATACTAATGTAACAGCAAGGCTGTCTCCACAGACTCCCACTGACGTTACATCCCAAATCTATCTATGCTAGATAGCTTTTGTCTTGGCTGAGAATAGCTGAAAGTCTGAAATCTTTTCAAGTGTAGTATGTGTACCCTGTTTCACTTCACTGCTTTGCTTCATTAGTGTGGTAATCTCCTTCAATGCAAGTGTTTATAGAATGCTTGTTCTCCAGGTTAGAAAACAAGAATTGCTTTCATTGTTGGGCTTCTTCCAAGCTCCATCGTTAATTATAAATATATTTTATTCAAGCCTTTCTTCAACACCTTTTGTTTGGAAACTTCACTATTTAAAGACCTGGGTAACATCACAGTTAACCAAAGGCTGTAGTTTCCAAGAGGAAGAATATCCAAGATGAAATGCTTATCTTCTTTTTACCCTTGTACATTAATGTCTCATTACTGTCATTATTTGCAAAAGGGATGATTTTTATATTACCAGCATATCTCTTGCACTGCACTTTCAGCATTTAATAGCCATTAAAAGAAATAAATTTTAAACTTGTTTCGCTACACATGAATTTGGATTAACTCCCCCTCAGCCTCTAAATTCCTGTGGACATTTTTTAACAGTAATTTGCCAGGACATTTTTTAAACTTTACGGAGCAGAGCAAGCTTAGAAATTCTAATCATAATGTAAGCATTTTCAAATGAGAATATTCCTTCTGATAATATGACCAGTAACAAACAAGTTAGGTGGAAAAAATTAAAAATATCTCAGAAAAATTCCAGGCAGTCTTAGTGCATTTGTCATGAGATAAATCTCCATTTTGTGAGAGTAACTGATCCTTTCCAGCTCTTTTCTTCTTCTTTTCTGTAATGTTTGTTAAAGAGTTGTTGCAAACGATTTTGTCTTTTCCAGGTAGAATATGGAAGGTTTGCTGCACATATCCCTGGAGAGTCTTGGTCAGAGTTTTTACTAGAGAGAATAGAATTCACATGCACTTCAAATACTTTCCTGCACAGGGTCAGCTGGATGCTCTGGGACATGTTTTGAAATAAAAGCATAGAATAAAATTGTAAAACATAACAACGACTTCCTCACCATGGAAAACTTCTGTACAGAAAGATGATGTGTACAGAACAGTGATTCAATATGAGTGCAATTTCCTGTAATGGAGAGCCAAATTTTAGGACGCTGCATAGAAGACAAACATCTCCTGCTGACTCACCCTCATCTTGCTCCATCTTCAAATATTACAGTATCTCTGGTCAGTATCAGCCTTGAGCTGCTGCTGCCGCCGACACATCTGCCCTTTTTTAAATTATCTTCTGTGGAAGAGTTTAGGCTCAAATTAAATGTGATGTAAAAACAGGTGATATTCCCACCTGCTCTTTTACACTGTTTTTCCTATGCAAGAAAGGCTTGGATTTGGGTTGATTTGGGTTTTTTTTTAATAGTCTGAGTTAACATCACAAATAGACTCACGGGTGGGTATGTATCCAATACATACATTGCTCTAAGAGCAGGTGGGAATAGCTGTAGAAACTCATTGGTTTTATAGTTCCACTGTTGTTGCCAGAAAATTACATGCTGCTTTTCCTCAGCCCATTTTGAACTGGAAGAGCTGCCAAAAGCCTACTTGCCATTTGAATGATCTGAGAGGTGGGAGTTTTGGGGTGGCACATCCATCCACTGGCATCTTTGAGGGAGAACTAGATACATTTGATTTAATCTGGAGGGGCAGGCTGTTCAGACTCACTGAAGAAGCTGTTACCGCTACCAGTAACAAGCATGAGTCCTGTTCTTTGCAGATACAACTATGGACATTTGCTGGAGCCTCATGGATGGGTCCGTTCATTCTTTGGTGGTAGAAGCAAGTACAATGCACAGACACTTTCCAGGATGTGCCCATACTTGGAAAAATGCTATATGAAACTATGCAGTAGCAGTGGTGGTAGGAGACAGGCAGTAAGATTATGATTACCTGATGGCTTCCGTTTTTGAGAAGACAGAGTCATTCACTAGATGACTGGAAAACAGTTACTCCAATCTACAACAGAACTGGTAAAAAGAATTGTCAGATCTTTTATATCCCAAACAGAAGCAAGGAAAGGATGTCATACATTGAAAATAGGCTGTTTCTTTCTCCAGGCATTCCTTTAGAGATGATAGAAACTACCCCCACCACAGCCTTAGCACAGGAACATGCTGAGTTCATGCTTTCTATTCACTAATGATTTTGTGTTTTGGACTTTGTTGATATAATTTTGCTGCTATCTTAATGCAGATCACAATTTGATCTTGAATTTAGGGAATGGAAAATCCTGATAAACATCCGGGCTGTTATGAATGCAAAGGGCTTTGTAGTAAAATGTCTCTGACATACATGCATGAGAAGTGTTTGATGTTTTGTAGAAGGCATCTGTCTAAAAAAATGTTTTTTCCTCTGGCTTTGGTGAGCAGACGGGGGAAGTAAATGACAAAAAGTGACCCCTCTTTTCCTTTCCTACTGCCCTCGTTCTGTTTGATCTTGCAGTGATGTGGTAATGGTGAGTCTGTAACTTGGAAGTAATTTCTGTAACGAGTTATAGCATGAATAGAGGGGTTTTTATTTTCTGCTGCTAAGAGGAGACGTATGATCTGAAAATTGTTTTGAGAGAGAGAAAGGAGCAGCCTATTTCTACCTCTGTCACTGAATTGCTGTGTCAAACTGGGCAAGTCCCATAACTTCTCTGTGCCTCAGGCCTTTGCTGTGTACTATAGCATTCAGCTCTTGTGCTACTAGCAAATGTTTTACATGGTTTAATCATAAATGACTGCCTGCATGCTAATTAGCCTCAGACAGTGCAAAGTTTATTATCCTTGTTTTCAACCTTTACGCCAGTTCAGGGAATATGATGGGTGATTTTGATTTAGGCTTGGTCATAACTTGCAGGAGGAGAAGGAAGAAAGTGCTGAGGTCTGTAGAGGAGATGCAGGCAATAGCACAGATTGTAGGCTGGTGGGAATTTCTAGGCTCAGGGCTGTACTGCACAAAGGCTGCCAGCATCAGAGAAGCCTTATTACAGCATTTTATCTTGGCCTGGATTAGTTTAAACAACCAGCTGAGTTACCAGCAGCAATATACACAACGCAGGAGAACCTTCCAAATAAGTCCTGTGTCTCACACTGGCTGCACTTGACTTTTGATCACCAGATTTTTACTGTGCTGCTGCTAAAACTAGTTCAAATAACATTAACTGGGGCATGCTGGCCACCTCTCGCAGCTGTAGTTTGAAGGTAGCACATGCTTGTGAGCTCAGACCGGCAAATGAAAAAGTCAGGTCTGTCAGTCTGCCAGTGTGTTGCATCTGCATGAATGCGCAATCCACTGAAAAGCAATCGACTGGCCAAGCCCTGCAAATACCAGGGCAAAGCTGTGCCAACAGTTGTCTCCCTGACAACAATGTGAGTACTCTTCTGGGTGGAAGAAATCAGTCACAATCAGTCTAGAGGGAAAAAAAACTTGTGGAAATCCCTCTTGTCTAGGCAAGGCTGCAGTTTTGCCATAGGTAAAGAGAAAGGTGGCAGGAGTGTCCCATTCTATGGCAATACTGTAAGCGTAGTCCATAAGTACATGCAAAGGCAACATGATTAAATAAGAAGTATGGGAGCAATGCAATGTTGTGTGTGAAAATAGGCTCACATCAGTTCTGCATTTTATACACAGGCAACCTAAGAAAAAAGACTCCCTGCTGCAACATGGCTGCAGTCTGCCTCCCTGGAGAATCAGTAGGAGTTAAAAGAAAACTTCCAAATGCTGCACGCATCTATGAGGGAAAGAAGGAAGCTGATTTCTCCCAAGTTATCAGCTTGGGAGTGAAGAGATTAACAGGCTTTGTGTGTGGTGCAATGTATTGTTTTTTTTCATTTCGATGCACCCGAGAACGAAGCAAATCCCCCTGATTTCCCAGTATGACTGGGCAAAGAAAACCCCACGAATCCCGCAGCAGCTGCAACAGTATCTTCTTGCCCTCTGCCCTTTGTCCTTCTAAGGGAAAATGTTGGGTGGCATATAACATCTAAAAAGTTAATGATAGGCTAGCTGCTAAAAGCTAACACTTGTGGCTTTGGGTTACAGGAGCAGGGGAACAGTACGGCAGCCTGCTCATACCAAATGTCTGAGAGTACCTTACTCACGGGAAGCTCTGGCAGACTATAAAGTGTTCTGTTAATTATTGTTGACATTGCATAGAGAGCCTCATGCTGTTCTCTCTCTGCCTGCTTTGACTTAATTTGTTTGAGAAAGTACTTTTTCCATGCTGCAGATTATGTAAATTCATATACTCTACTGCACTGACAGATGTGTCTTTGTTTTAGAAGAAGCCATTATTTTTTCAGTGCTGAATGTGAATGGAGCATTTCACATTGGTGGCTTCAAAAAATATCTATAAAGTGAAGCTGAACAGCTCAAAATATTTTGCCCTCCTACACTGACATTCACAAGCCTTTATAACAGTGTTATCAAAAGCATTTGCAGTGTAATGTGT
Organism: Amazona ochrocephala; assembly: GCA_039720435.1. Lineage (NCBI taxonomy): Eukaryota > Metazoa > Chordata > Aves > Psittaciformes > Psittacidae > Amazona > Amazona ochrocephala. Next base: position 36,598,184 of record CM077909.1, on the reverse strand, counting down.
ATGACTCGGCCACAAAGACTCTGTTAGTCAACAAATGACTGAACACACATATTTTAGTCAGCTCTGCCCCACACAATGTGTAGCAGAACCCAGTTAACACAACTGTAGATAATGGGGCAATTATACTATATTGTGGGTCAAAGACTATCTTATAATGATCTTTAGCTCTCATAACTCCTTATCTGAGGAAACAGAGGGTGAAAAAGGGATGAAACTCACCTTTCTCCCTCCTTCTGATGGTAAGATATGGCTTGACTCTTCACTGACCCCCACAAACACTGCTTGCTCTAAGGCATGCCATGATTCTGGTAATCTGGCTGAGAGTGGTCACCTTGCTCACCTGCTGCATTTCGCTACTGATGATTACCTAGGTGTTCTTCAGCTCACTCTCCTATTCATTGATTCTTCCTGAACATGCTGGTAAGAAATGAAGCATGCTGTATCCACTTTAGCAGAAAAAAATGCTTCCTGTGAATACACAAATGCAGCAAACTTATGCCGAGGTTTCATTATAAATAAAAATGACCTCCCTGCCAATTGATCGTAATGATTTTTACAGTCTTCACCACCATTTCGAAACCAGGACTTCCCACATACTCCTTCCCACAAGGAGCCATCCGAATGAACGACATCTGTAATCAGTGCCCTCCAGCTGCAAGTACAAGAGCATGGCTGACTGACCTCCTTAGTATAGTGACAATAAGTGACATTTGATGATTGGAATGATAAAACCATGTGTATTTCATGTCCATTCTCAGCATTGTGCTTTTCCATCTTTAAACTCTTAAAATGTTGTATAATGAATAGCAGTGGAAAGAAAACTACTTACAAACCTGGTAACTATTGTATAGCTCCATTTGCTTTGGTCAGCCTATCCCTGCCCCAAGGAATTAGGGACAGCGGGGCTTAGCACCATGCAAAAACACTCTGATTCTCCCCAATGAGCAAATGGTTAGAAAAGATGTTTTGAATGGTAGGAAGTCTCCCTTGCTGAATAGTATAACAAGGAGCTCAACAGCCCAAAGAAGCAGGGTCTGTCCTTCCACACAATCTTGCCTTCCTAAATATGACTTTATGATGGTGGAATGAAGGTGGCAGCTTTACTCAACAATGAACAGGAACTTCATCTAATCTGCCTTCTTCATTATTTAGGAGACAACACTCTAATATATCCAATCACTACACCGTGGGTAGGATACCATTTCCCTTTAATAGGTAGAAAAGTTTCTTTCCCCATAATCCTTGCACTGCTTGGACACAATCCTTTTTCTATTTGCATTTTTCCATTACTAGATGATCCTATCTTTTTCTAAATTGCTAGTGAGTGTGTGATCCTTTTGTTGTCCACATGCAGCAAGAATTCTGCGGTATTTAAGTATACCAAAATGAAAAGCACCTCATCTGGAGATTTTCAGCATTTCAGAATTTCAGCAGAGATTACTGATTGATTTCCTTTTTTTTTTTCTTTTTTTTTTTTTTTTTTTTTTTTGTAAAAAGCCACTTATTTTGGTTTTGTCCATTTTTGAGGTTTGTGTATTGAAGTTACTCTTAAAAGTTTAAAACGGAAAGAATAGCACCCTGGTCCAATGTATATGCTACACTCTTGCTTATAGCTTGCAGCAGGTGAAAAAGCAGTAATGGGTGACCCAGAATGCAGTTAAAGACAGAAATGCAATGAAAAGTAGCAGCAGGCACATGTGGTCTTTTTCACTCTATGAAGCGTTAATTCCTTTTAATGATTTGTAGCTTAATTAAAAAACAAACAAACCAACCCCTCAATTTTTGTATTTGGCCAGTGCAAAGTAAAAGAATACTAATAATTTTCATTAAAATATTATTGAAGAAACAACTCCTTTAGTATTTTGGGGATTGGGCTTGAACAGAAATGAGATAGACTTTGCCTCTAATGTAATCATGCCAAGGGAAGTGGGAATTGATATGACAGATCATCTCAGACTATGTGAAGAACTGGGTTGAAGGATGAGGGTTGACAGGGATGTTATGCTGGCATGTGGTAGCCCTCCAGATGAAGGATGACGTGTATCTGTGCAGAAGGCATTTGTTTTTGATGGCCAAGCCATGACTGTGAAGTAGGCTTCCTTTCCTCTGGGAGCTTATCTCAGATTTCAGCAGCTCCCACTGCAAGTGAAGAGCACCTTTCTTTGACCTTGACATTTCTGGCATAAATGTTCAGGGGTGTATAAAATCCCCAAACAAGCACTCTTCTTCTTGTGGAAATGATAAGAGAACGAACACGTGACAAGATGATAGTGATGTTACCTAATGCATGACTGAGTTGCACATTTATTCACCTTTCATTGAAGTTGTAAGTGGCCACACAAGAAAAACAGGGAATATTTTGACCAGTGTGCCTGATGCATTAGTGGGCAGGTATGTAGGCATATGCCTAGACACAGGCACAATGATGATGCTTGATTCCCAAGGAAGGCTCGAAACTTGCCTGCAGAAGTCTTGTTAGAGCTTTTGAAATTTCTAAAAATGCAGTTTCAAAATTCACCTCTGCCTCAAAAGTACAAGCGAGGTTTTGCAACCAGCTCGTGAGATGCTCATCTTCCCATTGCAACATGGTGTCTCTGACTTAAGAAAGCTTTTCTTTTGGAAAACATCCATGAGTTATTTTGGCTTGCATCCTTATGCTCGGTAGGCGCACACTGCAGTACCCCTTAAGTGAACCACATTCTACTGAGAACAGCACTGACACTGTCCCTCACCAGGTGGGACAACAGACCCTGAGCAGCAGCTGCAGGTGGGAAATGCACGCTGGAGGTGTCCAGCTGCATGGAAAGATAGGAGTAACAAGAACTGGCCAAACTGGTTATGGAGGCTCATTTAGGGGGCTCTCTGATTCTGGGTCTTGTTCAGGCACGCAATGAAGCGGGCTGCAAGCAGGGTGGCTTCATTTGGAAAAAGACTAACACTCCTGTTTTATCATACTCTCCCACTCCCATTTTTGTCCCAATTCCTTCTCCCGTTTTTGTAGTGTTTTGATTGAAAGAATACACTGGCAACGATGAGTGCTGCATTTGAGGGAGGCCTCAGTTAAACTTGTTCCAGATGTTCTCAAACTGGCGTGTCCATGGCACTGAAAAGGAAAATGTGCCTCTCCAGTGAGAGGAAGGCACCCATGTTGCAGGCAATGCACGTGGCTGACTGCCACAGTTTCTAACCTAGTATTAACTGCATTAATTGTGGACATAAACAGTGTTTAGTGCCAAACATGTCACAAGCTGATTGTAAAAAATGTGATGTGGGCAGAGTTTCAAATAATGCTTCACATTTCATTTCAGGCGCCTTTGTCTCCTCCCCATTTTTCTTCCTGTCTCGTCCCCCCTCTGAATCTCCTTGAATGTGCGTGCGTATTGACGAAAATATAACCGCGTATAGAGCGGGAGTTCTATTCGGGTTGTAAATACTACGAGCGTACCTCCTAATGGCTGGGAGCAGGTCGTCAGCAGGCGCCTGGAGCCGGGGCGGGAGCTCCCGCAGTCTGCGGAACCCGCGTTTCCCCGCTCCAGTCCCGTCCCGCTGCGCCGCTGGGCGCCGCTGACCCACTTTCCTGTGTTTCCCAAACTGCACGGACCCCTGCCACTCGCGGGGCTCAAAGGCTTTTGACCCTTCGGAGAACAGCAGCATCCGCGTCCTCGTCCTCCTGCGCTGGTCCCCGTGGCGAGCGGGAGGTCTCTGCTCGGCCGCGCAGGGAGCGGCGTCAGGGAAGGCGGTGGCGCTGGGCCGTGAACCAGCCCGTCCCTGCAGCACCGCCTGCGGGACAGCGTGCGGCCCGCCACCCGTTTGCCTTGGCCTGGATCGCACCTGCTGCGGACGTGGTTGTCGCCCTGACCTTCCCCAGGATTGGTGTCCGACCCCGCAGTTATCTCCCAGTGATGCATCTTTAACAAAGCAAATAATAGACACAATAAATTACGAAGAAATTGAAATTCCCAGCGTGCACAGAAGGGGTGCTGATGGCATTTCTGCACAATGCAGCCCCACCTTCCTGCAAGAGAGCAGGTCACCAAAGTGATTTGGAAGGGCTCTGCCTTTGTGACTGACATTCTGGTGCTTTGTCCAAGAAAGACAATGTGACTATTGTGACAAACCACATCCAGCATAGTGCAGGTTGAGTACTAGCTTGGTGTGAGGAGCGCATGTAGGTGCTTCTTACCAGACCGTATGATTAACCTGGTGAAATAGTGCTCAGTATGATATTTGGCTCGATTAATTGTAACTTGCTTTTGGATCATACTTTGCCTTCATGTGTTTTCACCAGAACAGTGGGGTCTTTTTTATTCGTTTTAGAAGAATGTTAGAGAAAAAGCCCTTTAGTTGCATTAAAGTTTTGAAAGGGAGTACTAAAATAGTACTCTGTCATTTTTAAATATAAAATTCTTCTTAAACAGGCCAAAACTAAAATGTTCTGAAATTTAAAATTTTGTTTAAAGACCTTTTACAGTAAAATAATCTCAGTTTGGTTTGAAAAGTGCATGATGGGTCTTAATAAAGATTATTGGATTATTGAAAAACTGTACAGAACTTGTCAGTAAAGCATTTACGCAAGTATGTAAGCACCACTGAGTATACAAAGTGCGTACAAATACATGCAGGTAATGAAATGGACACTTATGAAGAAGAAGGTAAGGCTGCCCTGGTGCAGCTGGTAAAAAAAAGAACAAAAGCAAAACTGCCAGGAAAGTTGTTTCCTGGCAGCACAGATTCCGTAGCTTTGGGAATGTCCAGTGGGAGACTGTGGAGCAGTCAAGCTCTGCAGTCACTGTGACCCCCGGGTAACAGCTGTGGGTCATTCTACTGGCCGTTTTGTTGTTGAAGGGTGGTGGGCATGGGCCCTGTTTCTGTTCTAGAGAAAAGCAGGTGCTTGTATGTTTGGAGAGGATGGGCCGTCTTCTGTGTTTGGCTGTGCGCCATGACTTTAAGGCATTTCCCACTGAGGATGTCTTGGCTGCTGGTGCCTACTGACCTATTTGTAACCTGTGTTTCGCAGAAGTTTTATTTTGAGTACGGTAAGTGGAGAGTTGCAGGGACATCTGAGCCCTATCTTCCCCCTCTGCAAAGCAGGCACCTTCAGTCAAGCTTTCAGCTGTTTGATGGTGTTGGATTATCCTCAGCTAATGTAATTGTGTCCTGCTGTAAGGATAATAAACAAATCCCCTACTGACAGATATTTCAGCGGCTTTGTTAGAAATACCTGCCAGGTGTAAGTGACAAGGCTGTGGTCCTTGGCAGGACTTTAGGGTACTGTCCATGAGATAGTGGGGCAATTCCTGGGAAAGAAGGATTTTATAGAGGGGTTATAGTTGTTTGTTCATCTAAATGGGTTAGGGTGCTGCTGCTTCTCATGTGTCTTTCTCAAAACATAGTATGAATATTAGGTTGCAGATGGCAGTCACTAGAAATATAAATTAGACCAACTACTGTGTACAGCCAAGTGCAACCCTCTACCTCCTCTGCTATCACCTCTTCTTCGGTAGCTGTCTTATTTACCAGATGATTCAGCCAGGGCTTATTTATTTTATTTGTTTTCAAACAGCTGTATGCAAGACGCAGTGAACAGTGATGTGCAGGGACAAAGAATCTGCACATTATACAGGGAGTAAATTTTAGGTACCCATTCAAGCAGAAGAGTGAATATTTTGCAGAGTAGTTCGTAGGAAAAAACATCTCAGCTTGAATTTATTGATCAGTTTAAACTAATTTTTAAAACTTTCATAAGAAGTAGAGAACAGATAAACTGATATTTAGTTTTCTTTTGTACAAAATGTATTGTAATTTATTTTATTAGTGATTAAGTCAGAGCTTAGTGACTGCAGGAGTTGGTCTTAGTGACAGAGTTCATGGGATAATCTTATTAAGGGGAATATTTTACATATTCGGGCCAACCCAGCCACTGTGGTTAGGGAAGTAAAAATGATGTTGAGTGAGTGCCACCAAGTGTCCTCTTTTTGTATATGAAAGCCCAGGTTTTAAGTGGTAGAAATACAACATTGCACCACAGTTCTGTAACTTTGTGAGGGAGACCACAGAGACAGCAAATACTGTTAGAGTGACAGAAGTTGCAATTAATATCCCATTGAGTAAACTCTGGAGACCTGATAAAACTGAGATGTCTATGGCAGGGGCAAAAATGCAGACATTACCCTGGTTGCCCATCCGCTTCACCTATCTGTTCCGTTTTATGTTTCCTCTGAGAGACTGGTGCTGCTTGATGTTTACACTGCAGCTGAGGGTTGTGAGCACACATGGTTGTGCTGCTTTTGTCAGATGATGGTAGGATACGCCAGATCTTCCTTTATTAAGGCTGGTATGTGTCACAGGGCTTCCTAACAGGTAACACAAATTACAGATTTGGCAATTAACATCTCCATTTTGACCCTCCTTCTGCTGCCATTGATTCCAATTACAATCTTATGAATAGATGCAGTGGGGAAAAGGCTGAGACTGGGTGTCTTGGGAACAGCAGAGTTTCAGCAAACAAAAATATGTCCTCCAGGATGGTTTCATCCCACCTTCCCTGTAGATTAAAAGGTTTTGATGGATCTTCAGATTTTCAGTTCATACACGAGTATGATTAAGGAAGGAGCATTTATATTAGTATATTTTGAGTATTGCAACTTGCTGAAATTGGGATGATTCAAGCAATGGATACCCAAATGTGCCAAAACTCCAGTTGTGTTTCTCCATGCTGGAAGCTGGGGCAAAAAAGAGATGCCAAAAAGCATCTTGTTGCATGCAGTAATAACATCCCCTTGTCATTCTGGAGTTCATTGCCTGAATTTCCATATTGCAGCAGAGATGTGTCTAAAGTAGCTACACAAAGAGTGTGGAGGAAATTTTCCTGTGGTGGGTGGCAAACCAGTTATCTTTCCTCAGCAATGTGAAGTGTTTTTTGTACTGGTAAAGCAGCAGAAGGGGGCTAGGCTAGGACAAGTGGCTAGACAAAGAGACGAATTATTGCAGGGTTCGGATAATGTACTTAATTTGGAGATGACAGAAATACTTTAGGTCTCAAAATATGCTGAGCGCTGCATGCAGAATTTTAACATTTTTTTCTGTAACATATTTAAATGTAGATAAACTGATCAGTCCCATGCTTTATGGCATGCATTAAACTCAGAGGAATGCCAGGGAACAAAAGGGAGCACCATACATTGCAAGGATTCAGCAGCAAGTGAGCAGCAGACCCGCTCTGTTTAATCAGCAGCCCATTGTGTGACTCTGGGCCTTTCCATGGAAGTTAGTGGGTGAACAGACTTCTGCTGGCACAAATTTTCCTTGTATCCTTCCCTGCCATACTCAGGTTTACAGGTTTCACTATAAATTAACCTTAAAGAGTCTGGTTTACAGCTGTCTGAGCATGCTGTGAAAAACCTCACTTTTGAAGCAGCATCTGACTTTTATTTGCATGAGGAAGGGTAAAACTGGAAAATACAGAAACAGGGATCAGTGTAGTGGTGAACTATTTGGAATGACTTCTACTTTTCGCATGGGTGATGTGTATTTTGTGGGAACAAATCCAAAGAGAGATGACAACGCTCATTTGGTCACACAACATGTCAAATACATGCTACTGATTTGGGGGTGTTGGTCGATGAGAAAGCATTGTAGCCGAGAAGGCCAACTGTCTACTGGGCTGCATCAAAAAGAGCGTGACCAGCAGGTCAAATGAGGTGATCCTGCCCCTCTACTCTGCTCTCGTGAGACTCCACTTGGAGCACTGTGTACAGTTCTGGTGTCCTCAACATAGAAAGAACATGGAACTGTTGGAACAAGTCCAGAGGAGGGCCACGAGGATGATCAGGGGACTGGAGCACCTCCTGTATGAAGATAGGCTGAGAAAGCTGGGGCTGTTCAGCCTGGAGAAGAGAAGGCTGCTTGGAGACCTCATAGCAGCCTTCCAGTATCTGACGGGACCCTGCAAGGATGATGTGGAGGGACTCTTCGTTGGGGACTGTAGTGATAGGACAAGGGATAATGGGTTTAAACTTAAACAGGGGAAGTTTAGACTGGATATAAGGAAGAAATTCTTTACTGTGAGGGTGGTGAGGCACTGGAATGGGTTGCCCAAAGAAGTGGCAAATCCCTGGTGGTGTTCAAGGCGCTGTTGGACAGAGCCTTGGGTGGCATGGTTTAGTGTGAGGTGTCCCTGCCTATGGCAAGGGGGGTGTAACTAGATGATCTTCAAGTCCTTTCCAGCCCAAACCATTTTATGATTCTATGATTTTATGATTTGAGCTTTCTAAGCAGCAGTGTGGTGCGGCAGGTAACCTAGCTGCCCTCTGTGTGTGGGTTGGTAAGGTAAGGTGCTAGAGGTATATGAGCAAAGTGAGAAGTACTTTTGTAGATTCAGATAAATGTCTAAGCTTTGGTTTAGACAAAATTAACCTTCTACACAGAGCAATCAGGAAATAGCTGTCCTTCTCCTCTTGTGTCATTGCCAAGAACAATACATACAGTTATCAGTATTCTTGCCAGTAATTCACCTATTATCTCAGTTTAGAAGTGCTTTATTGTTTCAAGGACAGTTTTTCATATACTGGAGAATATTGCTATCAGGCTGTGGTATCTGGGCACTATCTCGCCACTCATACGAGAGAGAAAATAAAAGCTTCTTCTCTGAAATGACCAACCTTACTACAGCTTTAGAAGCGCTCTTTGGGGAGCTGAGTAGAAGGAAATGGGAAAGAGAAAAGTGTTGCTAAGAAACAATTTCAGATGCTTCCAGGTTTTATGGGAAAAAAAAAAAATAAGAACACGCCCACAAAATTGGACTAATTAATAGTTTCCAAATTTTCTATTTGCCAACAATACTAGCTTACTAAGTAAGGAAATAATAAGGAAATAGAAGCTTTGGGACCCAGTATAATTAATAGACATGAATAGGGAGGCTTTCCTGAGGAAAAGATTTCCACAGGGCCTAAATTTCCAGTAAAGCTTCCACTTTAATAGCCTCAGCGGAGAATCATTTAAACAAATTGCACAGTTGATTGGACATGTTGCATTGGTGAGCATCAGGTGGAAAATCCACAGTAATGGTCTACTTTTATGTGAGGAGAGTTCATGCTCTCATGACAACTGATGTGTGATATGTGCAGACGTGCCCTGCAAGGCAGTCGCACACTTGCAATCACTTACCCAAAACTAAAGAGGTTCTCAGCTTCTGCTTTTCAGCTATTAAAAGGGTATAAGAGAAAAACCTCACATCTCTAGCTGGTTCTGGATATATCCTTCCTTAATGCACACAGCTTCAGATTTGTTTTTTTGTGTTACTTACCATCATTCCTTCATGTTTCTGCTCAGCTTAGCTGGATATTGAGGTTTGGTTTTCTTTTGTTTCTTCGAGTTTTAATTGTGGGTTTTCTCCTTCAAATATGAAGGACTATTCTAATATATATATATATATATTATAATACGAAATCTTGCACTCACCACAATTTGCTGCAAGAAACATTTCCTGTGAACAAGTATATGGACCAAACTGCAGATCACTGGACACGGTTTAACAGAGTAAAAAGCCACAAGATATAACTCTAGGCGAAATGACCAGCATGGTTTTGGCCCTGTAGAAAAGCTATGCTTACTTTATGTTTTATTTAACTAAGTAACACAAGTATTGATATCATGACCCTATTTTCCCCTCTTCTACTTAATGCAGTTATGCTTTTATACATCTTTGTCTTCATCAAAACTTTTGGGTTTTTTTACAAACCCAAGTCCTATATGTTGTATATTTTTATTACACAGGATTGTGTTTAAATGTAAAAATAATTTTAAATAAGTATGTGACACAGGGTTTCCCTCCTCCAACAATTAATAAATTTCCATTTTTAACTAACAGCAGCAACAAAAAATTACGAAGTATGTTTATGTGGTTGAGGACAGCTTTACTAACACTATGTTAATTGATTCTTAATCCAACTTCTGAAGTATTTCAGCTAAAGACATTTGCAATGGACTCTGAAATACTTGTTCACATGTGGGAAGGTAGTTATTTTGACTTCTTTTTATTACAAGGTGGGTTGGACCTCCCTTTGAATGTAGGGTGAGAAAAGTTGCATTCTTCAAAGAGGAGCTTCCTTTTATTAAGATTTTCTACAGTCAGAGAAACATAGCTTTCATTGTGCTTTATGCTGAATCATGTGCTCAATGAATGAATGATCAATGCTTTGTCAAACCTGGACATGGTAAACTACAAAAGCAACATGATGAATACAAACTATAACATGTTTCAAAATATAGTTCTTTATGGTCAAAATGAAGGGAAATATTCCACTGGGATCTCACATTCAGGACAAAACTACCAAGTCAAACTTACAGAGTTTAATGTAAGGTTGTATTCCAACAGCCATGTACACGCTGACAAGTCAAACAGAAACAAGAGATTGCCAACGGAATGGTGTTGCGCTCAAAGAGCAACTGAGCCTTTTGGATCCCAACATTACTTAAGCATTTGGGAAAAATCAAGAGACAGGTGGCAGTATCTGACTGCACTCCTGTGCAACTGACTCTCCTCTTATGACCTGCCTTAATCCAGATCTTCAGGGACAGTGTCCAGAGGAAGAAGGCAGTTCTGTCTCCTTGAATGTCAAGTTCTTGACAGCAGTTCTTTCCTCCTACTTTTTCTCCTGCTTTAATTATCTTTTTCTTTAATTTTTAAGAAATAGCACCTGGATATAAGACCGTATTCTTCTTCCTTTAGATGTTGGTTTCGTTTGGCATTTTTTTTTCCACCTACTAACTTCATATCTCACACAACTCCACAAGGTGAGTACCTGTGTTTGCGAGTAGAAATGGGACCAATTTATAGTGATCACACTTGTATAATTCATTATCTTTCTTCTCCTTCACTCCTATGTGTATCCTTATAGTTTCAAACTATAGGCTATGTATCTAGGATAACTCCTTTTCCCAAAAGTTAGGCAACATGATCTTGACTAAGTTGTTAAACATAATATCACACTAAATAATTAATAATGAATAGCTTTTGTTCTATAGCAACTAAGGTGGATTTCAGTTCTGATGATTAATTGAAGCAGGGATGACAATATTTCAGGAAGTTACTGTCTGACAGCTACTAGTACTTATCTACCTGGTAGTAAAATATTGTGATCAATGTCCCTGGGAAATGGCTGTTTCAGAGGTACCCAAGGCAGAAGCTCAATGGATGCTTGAAAATGTTGCTTCCAGTTGATGGATGCTGGTGGCCTTGCATCGAGACATGTGGTTCTTACCATCCATTGTGTACGACTTGGATGTGCTCATTGTTAGGTTACATGATTAATTACGTGATTATGTGAGGCTCCACAGCCCGGCAGAGGAGTCCTGTGTGCTGCTGGAAGGATGGAGAGCCCCTACAACCCCATGAAAGAATTGAGCCCCTATCACATCTCCTGCGGGCTACCTCAGGGCAGGGTCATATTCTGCACATATGTGCATATATTTCCCACTAATGGACCATACTTTTCATTATGTAGTGAGGGAACAAGTTGAGCCTGGTGATAGTGCTTGTCTTTGCGTGAGGGCTGAGCATTCCTGTATATGTGATTGGCCCTGTGGACATATACCTGTGCTCAGCCTGGCTACTGGCTGTACCGAGGAACACAAGGTGATGGCAGCCTAACCTCTGTCAGATCACCAGGTTTGTCAATCTCTAACGTCCATAAATCTGCTAAATGTCATTAAGGCTGCTGTTGACACGGAAAGCAATGCAATATGGCAATTCCAAGGTATTCCAGATGTTTTCAAAATAGCATGTCTGCAAGCTTAAAAAGCAAATCATACCAGTTCATACCTTTGTTTAGGAACTGTATAGGCTGAGTTACCTTTCCTGTATTCCCAGAAGATACATTTTCATGCAAGAGAATCCTCTGAGATGCCCGTTATTTTGTTTGGTGAATACTATTGCCCCCTGCAGGCCATTTCTCAGTTATCACAGTTATTTGATTGGAACTTAAATTAGAACTTAAAGATGTTTGCTATTATAAACAAAATATTCCCTGTAGCAATTAAAAATATTGTGAATTTAATTAAAAGGGTTTATGAGCTTATAAAAGAAATAACTGATTTCTTCCTATGCTAATTATTTTCTACATTTGTTGTTTAGATTTACAGATTACTAAACAGAAAATTGTAACTGCTTTTTAAAGGAGATGAATATTTAATTTTAATACAGTACTTGGGAAAAATAAGGATTTTGTGAATAAGTGTATGTGTGTTAAGCAGTGTAGATAACTGACCCAGGGAGAGTGTCTCCATGTGCACTGTAGAAGGGTCTCTATGCAGTGCTGCTACTGCTCATATAAATGCAAGAAAAAGGGTAATGCAAAGCTGTGAGCAGAAGCAGCCCTGGACAGCATTCATGCTCTGTAGCTGCTAACTGTCCCTGCTCATAAACAGTGCTAAAGTCAAAGGCAGCTCACGGAGCTGAGTTTTCCTTGTCCATCGATAACAATGGTTCAGCTGATGGCCAAGCAGGCACTTACTCAGACCTCACATCCACATCCTTCTCCACTGCTTGGCCTCCTGGCACATCCCTGGGATGTCTCACAGGCCTCCTGAAGTAGAATCTAGATTCCTGCGTTTGTGTGAAAAAAAGAAAAGCACCCTTCATTTCTGGGTCTGCTAGAGACTTCAAACGCATTACAACGTTTTGGTGGATGATTGTTTGTAATAGAGATCCAGCCTGGACATCAGTGACTGTTATTCCTTTGCCATTGTACTCAAATTTGGACTTCTGAGCCAGTTGCGTTGGTAATAATTCCTTGGGCTGCCTATGCAAAAAGATATTTCTCTGTGTGAATGGAAGTCAATTTCTGAATACTTAGTTGTTTCTGTAACTGATGGTATGAATTAAGTATTAATTTATACACGTCTAATTGTGTAGCTTTTGCAATTAGTCCCTGGTCTACACTTGTAATTAGACTGTTTTTTCTTCAATCATGCGGTACTTCCCATCCTTTTTTCTCTGCTGGTGCTGATTTCTGCTGCTTCCCCAGCCCCGTGGGGCGCTGCAGTTAGCTCTTGCTATTCTTCACTGACCTTCCTGCCCCTCTCTGGTATAACATTTTAGAAGGTAGCCATGCCAGCAAAGAAGCAGCCCTACACTAGCGCAGGGAGGGAAAGGGCTATCTGTGAAGTGAAGCAGGACAAAGGCAGAGCTTGCTACTGGGTCTTGTGTGTATTGCTTAACCCCAGTGGTGCCAATATTGCTGGTGGTTTTTGAGCTATGCACCATGACAGACACCCTGTTCTAGACCCCTTCTTCAAATTCGGCTGCTGATTGCCATCCTCACACCAATCCCACACTGCAGGAAGGCTGGCAGCTTTCTCGACAGCCATACGGAGAGCACTTGGTCCTTCTTGTGGACTCGTCTTTGTCTGAAGGCAGTAAGTGTCCCTCCTCCAGCTCGCCCTGTCCCCTCCCCTCCCCTCCCCTCCCCTCCCCTCCCCTCCCCTCCCCTCCCCTCCCCTCCCCTCCCCTCCCCTCCCCCCCATTCCTCTCTCCTCAGATTCATTACTCCCTCTCTGAGTGCAATTCACATTATACTTTGTAACATTTATGTAAAATGTAGTCCAATCCTTTGCACTGAGCTTCATTAGTACTTCATGTAATCTTAGGGACAGTGCTAAAACTGCTGAAAAGCGTAGGAAGGGTGCCTTCTTAAGGAGTGCAACAGCTTGGTTTGCATTAGTTATTTTCTGTTAGCAATATCAGTACCGCATGTGGTATGTTCAAGTATTATAATATAACAGGATAAATATCACTTCTAATTATTATTGCTTTTTCTGTGCTTAGGCATGAAAAAAGATTTCATACAACCTGAGATGCCAGGAATTTGTAGTTGAAGCTCTCTTGATATCCTCCCTGACTAGTTAAAAGGATAAAATTTTCCTCCAGTGAACATATTCAGTCTGTGACACAGCTTCGCAGTAAATTTTGAGGATGAGCTGATGGTTTGAGTCTCATCAGATAGGATTATGTACATACGCTTCCACCTTGTTTTTACATGTCTTCCACATATATTCATAGAATCATAGAATATTTAGGGTTGGAAAGCACTTTAACATCATCTAGTTCCAACCCCCCTGCCATGGGCAGGGACACTTCCCACTGAGCCATGTCACCCAAGGTCCTGTCCAACCCCACCTTGAACACCACCGGCGATGAAGCATTCACAGCTTCCCTGGGCAACCCATTCCAGGGCCTCACCACCCTTACAGGAAAGAATTTCTTCCTCATATCCAATCTAAACTTCCCCTGTTTAAGTTTGAACCCGTTACCCCTTGTCGTATCACTACAGTCCCTCATGAAGAGTCCCTCCCCAGCACCCCTATAGGGCCCCTTCAGATATTGGAAGGCTGCTATGAGGTCTCCACGCAGCCTTCTCTTCTCCAGGCTGAACAACCCCAACTTTCTCAGCCTATCTCCATACGGGAGGTGCTCCAGTCCCCTGATCATCCTCGTGCCCCTCCTTTGGACTTATTCCAACAGTTCCATGTCCTTTTTATGTTGAGGACACCAAAACCGCACACAATACTCCAAGTGAGGTCTCACAAAAGCAGAGTAGAGGAGCAGGATGACTTCCCTCGACCTGCTGGTCACGCTCCTTTTGATGCAGCCCAGGATACGGTTGGCTTTCTGGGCTGCAAGCACACACTGCCGGCTCATGTTCATTTTCTCATCGACCAACACCCCAAAGTCCTTCTCCACAGGGCTGCTCTGAATCTCTTCCCCGCCCAACCTGGAGCTGTGCCTGGCATTGCTCTGACCCAGGTGTAGGACCTTGCACTTGGCATGTTTAAACTTCATCAGGTTGGCATCAGCTCACCTCACAAGCATCTCAAGGTCCCTCTGGATGGCATCCCTTCTCTCCAGAGTATCAACCGAACTACACAGCAAACTTGCTGAGGGCAAACTCAATCCCACTGTCCATTTCACCGACAAAGATGAATAAGACCAGTCCCAACACCGATCCCTGGGGGACACCACTCATTACTGGTCTCCAGCTGGACACTGAGCCATTGAGCACTACTCTTTGTGTGTGGCCATCCAACCAGTTCTTTATCCGCCGAGTGGTCCACCTATCGAATTGATGTCTCTCCAACTGAGAGAGAAGGATGTCATGGGAGACAGTGTCAAATGCTTTGCACAAGTCCAGGTAGATGACATCAACTGCTCTGCCCCTGTCCATCAGTTCTGTAGCCGCCTCATAGAAGGTCACCAAATCGGTCAGCCAGGATTTCCCCTTAGTGAAGCCATGCTGGCTGTCACCAACCACCTTGCTGTTTTTCCTGTGCCTCAGCATGCCTTCCAGGAGAATCTGCTCCAAGATTTTGCCTGGCGCAGAGGTGAGGCTGACTGGTCTGTAATTCCCTGGCTCATCCATTTTCCCCTTCTTGAAAATGGGGGTTATTTTTCCCTTTTTTCAGCCGTTGGGAACTTCACCTGACTGCCATGATTTTTCAAATATGATGGACAGTGGCTTAGCAACTTCATTTGCCAGCTCCTTCAGGACCCGCGGATGGATTTCCTCAGGTCCCATGGACCTGTGTACCTTCAGGTTCTTAAGATGGTCTTGAACCAGGTCCTCTCCTACAGTGGGCCCAGGGTCTTCATTCTCACAGTCCCTGCATCTGCCTTCCAAGACTTGGGTGGTGTGGTCAGAGCATTTGCCGGTGAAGACTGAGGCGAAGAAGTCATTAAGCACCTCAGCCTTCTCCAAAACCAGGGTAGGCAGTTCTCTCGATAGCTTCCGCAGGGGGCCCAAATTGTCCCTAGCCTGTCTTTTATTTGCAATGTGCCTATAGAATCCCTTTCTGTTATCTTTCACATCCCTTGCCAAGTTTAGTTCTAAGTGGGCCTTAGCTTTCCTAACCTAGTCCCTAGCTTCCCGAACAACATCCCTGTATTAATGATAAAGTTTAAACAATTGCATGTAAACCAGCAGGAATAGTCTATTACTGCTCCTTTCACAATTCTAGTTTTATAAATAAGGACATACAGAGGTCGAAAATCACTGAGGATGCCCTTACAGCCAAAGGAAACACCTAAGACTCCTGGCTCTTCGCAGATTCCCTCTGTTTCTTCTCGGTAGCTCCAAACCTGACTCTCCATACCTAATCCTCCAGCTGGGCTTCTCCTTATGTTACTTTCAGTAGACATTGATGTTTATGACTTTTTTTTTCCTTTTCCCACTGTCCCAGGCCCCTGAGTGACCACACTTCTTGTGTAAATGAGGTTACCCTGTCAACTCCACTCCTGCTACAGAGGTGCTGGCACAGTCTGGGCAGATGGGGGTCCTGGCTGAGTCCAGTGAGAAGCCACTTTCCAGGCAGAGTTAGGGAAGGAGAACAATGGAGGAGGAGGACATAGCAAGGGAAGGAGGGCATTGCAGAGGCTTGCGCCCTGTTAAAAAGTCCTCTCAGAGGCAGGTGCAATGTGCAGCTCATCCTTCAGAGAAGATCAGCCCTGCTAAACTGTCAGATTAGGTCTAGTTGGGGGATCCTTTAGGTCGGACTGATTTAAGCGGATGAAAAGGAGCTTTCAAGGTGTGTGGGGGGGAAGTTTCAGCAGATTGAAAATGGGTGAAATATCCATCTGCTGTCCATTTGGAAAGCTAAAATAAAAATATAAATACCTGTGCATTATTTCCAGGCAGGTGACTTATAATGATGAAGGAAAATAATCAGTTTTTTTTGTTTCAAAATGTCATTTCTTTCCATCCCGAGGCTTCCTGTGAAAGGAAAAGGGCTCTGGCTTCGGACTGAAGCTGGAGGAGGGCAACTAAGGTCAAGTTGGATTGACAGCACAGTCTGCAAGATAAGCTTGCACAGTTCACTCTACAGTGAACATGATGGGAGAGTCTTTACCAGAACGTTTAACACACAGAGAACACATCATGAAAGTTTTGGGGAAAACAAACATGTGTTACAGGCCACTGAGGCACTGAGTTAAAATGAGGTGTCTCCCCACAAGGCAAAGGCAGTCTTGGAGACAAATAATCCAGGCGTACTGAATTCTGCTATGTACTACTCCTGTTCGTTAAAAAGGGGGCAGGAGGGGGAAGGTAGATCTTAAAGCCATATTGCTTTGGAGAAGAGAGGAAGTTAAAGTATCTACTTCTGTTTCAAATATAAGTCTTTTTCCTGTTAAAACCTCCAGTTTTAGGAATGGGGCTTTAATGTTGACCACAGGGAAGATTTGGGCTAACCGTGGTAGCGCTGGCAACTAATCCCACCTTCTGTTTCTGCTGTAACCACAGATGCAAACCCCACCAGGCCCCAAGGCAATAATGAGGTGAGAGCTGCTCTGGGTGTGTGATGGGTGGTATTTACAGTTACAAGAATACAAATAAAGCTGGCTTCAGAAAGGCGTTAGTTGCCGTCAGTTACAAATACCACGGCAGGAAGGAGAACTAAAACCAGCACGTAGTTTCTTGTGTTCATGATGGAAGGCAAGTATAGCCACAAACGGAAGGTTTGAGAGGAAAAAGGTATTTGTAAATAACAGTGAGGAGGAATCCTGAATTGGAATAACTGCACACTGACCACAGTGCAGTCCCAGGGCCATCCGCCCGACCAGCGTGGCCGGAGCTTGGCTTTGTCTGCCACTGCAAATGGGTGGACAGAGGGATGATGTCGCTGCTGCCTGTGTGTGTGCGTGGCAGGACTTCGAGCCTTTTTCTCCAGAGTGCAAGAGAAGGGGAAAGAAGTAAAAATCAAAAGGACTTGCTGACACAAAAAGGTGTCATGTGTTGCGATGTGCCAATAGCCCCATCCTTAAAACCCCTGAGAATCACTAGCTCAGTTCAGCAGTACTGCTCTTCTTAGGCCTAACTTATTCAGCCTTTGCAGAGCTGTTCAGGTCTAGGTCAGTATGACTGATGGGGGGAGAAAAACACAAAATGCTTTTGGAAGATCCCTTCCCATTAATTACTTCCAATGAATTATTTAGAGTTTACATTACCAGCTACATCTTACACAATAACATTAAAGTTTGTGAGGACTTGCATGAGCAGCTGCACCTTACATGGTATTTTTTCACCTTTACATGGAAGACACTGGTTCTTTCAGGACTGCTCGCTAGGCAAGTAACACTTTTTTATTCAGCCACAGGGCAAACGGCCATTACTTGTTTGAAAGATTGTAACTCTGTTTATAGTGAAACATTGATGGTATTTCCAAAGACCTGGCTTACTTTGGCCTTTACGGTTAGGTGTATATGTGGAATCTTGCTCTCAAAGTAATTCAGAAAATCCATCGTCGTGGGTTAAGCCCAGACAGCCATGCAGTCGCTCTCTCACTTCCCCCTTTTCCTCCCCCCACTCCCAGAGGGATGGGGAGGAGAATCGAAAGAATGTAACTCCCACGGGCTGAGATAAGAACAGTCCAGTAACAAAGGTATAACACAAATCGCTACTGCTACCACCAATAATAATAATGATAAGGGAAATAACAAGGGAAGAGAATACAACCGCTCATCACCTGCCAAACGATACCCAGACCGACCGAGCAGTGATCTAACCCTTCCGGGTAACTGCCCCCAGTTTGTATAGTGGGCGTGACGTGCTGTGGTATGGAATACATCTTTGGCTAGTTTGAGTCAGGTGTCCTGTCTCTGCTTCCTCTCAGCTTCCCCTCCTCCCTGGCAGAGCATGAGACTCAGAAAGTCCTTGGTCAGAGTAAACCTTACTGAGCAGCAACTAAAAACACTGGTGTTATCAGAGGTGTTCCCAGGCTGAAAGTCAGAAACACAGCACTGCATCAGCTACTAAGAAGGAGAAAAATGACTGCTACTGCTGAACCCAGGACATCCATTTATTTCAGAGTTATGGTTATAGCTACAGCTCTAATGACATATGACATAGAAATCTTTTTGGTGATACCTGTGAGGGAGAAAGCTCCCTACTTTTATTCTCATGGTAACATGAGTCCTTAAGTAGCTGTTAAATGAAAGGCTTCATCTCAGAGGCTGGAGATGCTTGAACAGGTTTAATATGATGGGGGTATTGTGTTGAGGGTGGGTTTTGCTTATATTACAAGCTGACACAACCCAAGGAGGATTGGTACTTGAGGTCTGATAAGACTCACAGAGCTTTCCATATAGGTTCTAAGTTAGACAAGGTCTTCTGTAAGGAGCTTGGAAGGAGTCCTATATCCCATAGCCACAGCTGGCTTAATGTAAAGACCAGCGAGGACAAAAGTAACATCAGATTTTCCTGCACTGTAAATTGTGAAGGTGTTAACCTGAATACATACGTGTGGGTGCTGATGACTAGATTAAGTTGGCATGGCAGAAGTAGCTGCAGCAGCTGTGTAGCAGCCACACTTGGGCATCTGCCAGGCTCTTAACCTTTCCATCTTTTGAGCCAAGAGAAAGAGCCTAGACACTCCTTCAGATCTCAAAACATCTTCCCAGCAGAGAGGAGGTACCTGTGCTCTCCAATTTGGGCCCCTCCTCCTTGAGAAGACCTGAAGTCAGGATTTGCAAATCAGAGGCTGGATCAAAAGAAGTTGGTAATTCACTTGGGAGAGAGCCGGATGAGGGCTCAGTGAGCAAGATGGGAGCACAAGTAGTTACAGCACTAGGGCACTGTTGGCTGGCTTTTCCTAAACTGTCTTGCGCATTTGTTCCTTATTTCTGACTTATACAAAGGAGCAACATCCAAGTGTGTTTTGTAATTTGACAAATGTCGAGAAATTAGGTGGCTGCTTTTCTGGTTTCTCTTCTTTATATGCAAGGCTTCCTCTTCCCTCTGCCTTCAGCAGAAGTAAACAGTAGTCCTTGGGCCAAAATTTAGCTTTCCTTCAGCTCTTCATAACATTCAGCTCATGACAGTTAATGCTGTTAGCTAGAGATCTCCAATTTAAGTGTCATAAAATACTAATTATAATAAGGTGCTTGATGTCTCCCTCCGGGTGTGCCAGCTCAGGATGCTGCTGAAGTCCTATTGGGCAGGAGTTACCAGGACAGAGCAAGAAAGGTGTTTTCTCATGCTAGGGAGAGGTTAGTTAGAAAACTTCTCACATTATTGGTGAACCTAATTAATTTCATTACTTTAGAAGAGAGTCCTGATTATGCCTAGAAAATAGATGATAACCCCAATAGCAAATTATGTGCACAAGACCACTCAAGTTTATGGTTACACTGCAACAGCACATTTTGCTGACTATTAAGTAAGAGTAATGAATAAGACTTGGGTCAAGACAGAAGCACAGAATATCCACAGGGCAGAAAAAGCCTTGTTTTGGTCTCATGGGAGGAAGTCCGGATGATTTCAAGATTCAAGAGTAAAAGGGGTTGTTCCCCATTTCCACTGCACAAATTATGTCTGGGGATCACCTTCCCAAGGATACAATTTTCAAAGCTTACTTGCTTGCCTTATGTTTAAACTCTACTACACAGCACTAATGGGCTGCATTCTTTATTCTATTGGTCTATAAACAAATAATTCTTGTCAGAGGTGTTATGTATATAGTCTTATATGAACTCAGAGTTAATGTGGCTTTCAGACACCCCTCTACACCTGCTCTTTCTGAAGATGTATTTTAAAAGCCATTTTCCCGCCAGCTGCTGAGCTGGTGATAGATGGGATTTCATTAGAAAGACAGATAGATACAAGCTGACATCCTGGTTGAATCAGTTATTGGAGCTAGGGCTTACAGAAAATCCTGGGGGACGCATGTACAGGCACATGAAACCATCACGGAAAAGAGTAATATAAAGTCTCTGCTGCTTAGAGCTGTGACAGTTGTCCCAGAGGTTAGGCTGGTTATAGAGCTACTGGCTGAAGGTAGCAGAAAAACCATCTTGAGCTAAATACATGCCTTTTGTTTTGTTGTATATATTAAACCTTGCATGTTAACATAATAAATGTACATCTGGCTTAGCCTGTTGCTAAGAGTGACTGGAAGGCTGGCAGAGCTCCCTGGGGATTCACCAATGCTGGGAAGTCACACTGGGGTTTTCAGGGTGTTCCTCCACTGGGCTGCCAAGCCCTGCCTGGGTTCTGGTAGATCAGGATGGGGGAGCGGAGCCTCCTGAGCACACTCTGCCTCATGCCACTGGGGCATACAGCAGTGCCCGGGACTTCCCACATGACTGAGGTTGTGTGTGAGTCTCTATCTGACTCGCATGCTCATGCAGGGGCCCTGTAATAAAAGGAAGAAAAAACAAAGATGAGATATTGGCTTTACTGGGGAAGGTTTGCTAGCACACATTTCCAAGACACCTCTGTTGACACAACAGTGGATTTTTTTGTGTAAAGTAGTTACTTTTGGCTGTGTTGGAAAGTGTAACTTTTTTGCCAAATCTTCTTGCATCTAGAGATTTTGTCATTGTAAGCGTGTCAGGCAGGGAATGAAAAAGAAATCATAGCTGCAATGACAGGACCTTTCAACACTGATGAGGGATGCCTATGATCACACACAGAAATGGAAGATGAGTAAGAGACTCAAGGCCACAATCTGCTCCAGCTATGCAGAGACGCTGAAGAACAATGAAGTGGAGCAGTTGGCTTAGGAGCATTTCTCAGGGCTACAGAATGTTGGATATGTGCCCCTATTCTTTTGGAAAGTAATGGCATTAAGTAATGGAGAAGAAAAAGGAAGACACATACTCTTCTGAAAAATGGCTTATTATATCTCTGTTCTTAATCCTTTCAGTCCAGAGAAAATATTGTGCAATGCAGATGATGGATGTGTTGCATTTACAAAATCAAGAAATGAAAAGTCAGTTCCTTCAAAACTTAAACTCAAGATGGGCTGTGAGAGAACAGACCTGGCACTGCACATGGTATAATCATGAATGGAAGGTTGTGCATGTGCTTCTGTGTTTTTATAGATCAGGAGTTCGTAGCAGATTGTGTTCTGCCCCATCAAACCTTCATGCCATTAGTAGAGTGAGAATTAAGTGCTGTGAGACAGTTTCTGCCAGGAGGCTTTGGCAAGGAGAGTGCCACGCTGCTCTGGGCCTTGAAACAGCCTGAATGTTTGTGACAGCAGAATTTTGATCTACAAAATCTGAAGCCTTCAGGTTCGCACACAGACCATGTCTACTTGGAGTTCCCCATGCCCTTTCTCTCCAAAATCTGAAAATTCTATTACTGAAATCTTGCTTGTTATTGCCTTGCTGACTGAAGTATTTTTGTTTGCTCTCTCACTGCAGATAGCTGAAGAAACACCATTTGTCTTTTCAGAAGGAGCTTAAAACAATTTACCTGACTTATTTTACCTTAAGCCATTGTAATCAGTTTATGTCTGGGTTTGACTTTTGTTCCCCACAATTACATCAGCTTCCAGTCTTACCTTTATGACATAGTTTTAATCTTGTAAATTAAATCTTAATAAAAGACAATTCCAAGCGTTTTTATAAGTGTTATTACTGTTTGTTGGATATGTAATGTAAGTATTAAAGTTTGAAGATGTTCCGTCTGCTATGCTATCAAATGCGTTTCTGTAGCAAACTTATGGCACACTGAATATTTACTTGCAATAACCGTCCACATAAATTGAGGTAATGCCATCTTAAATATATTCTTTCATTGCAGAACTAACATGATAGTGAAGCATAGGGCTTTTTAATTCAACTTAAAAAATCAGACTGTTCTGAACCCATTAGCAAGTACTGAAGTGTTTGTAGTCATACTGAGCTGAAGGCCTGCTTTCACAACCATAATACGTTCACAAACACATCCAAAAGGAACTGAGATCAGCCTGCATGTATAGGGTTGACTTTCCCTTTAATGTGTAGCCAGTGTAGAGCATTTCTGTAAACACAGAAGGAAACCAAGCATGTAGACGTCTGGGGACAAGGTTCTTAATTTATGGAAATCACTGCTACCCAGCAGAAGTCAACAAAGCTATGAGAGCTAATTCCCTGAAGCAGATCCGCACTTTGGTTTCTTCAAATGTGTGTTTGTGTGGTCATTGTGGGACAAGCTGAATGTGGCCATCCACACTGATTAATGTCCTTCTATGGGAATAGGATACCACTCTCAAAAACATTAGTTTTGTAAACTGTGTGCTATGTAGGAACTAGTTTCTTTCTGTCAATGCAACAGAATGCTGCTTCATTCTGCACTCAGGATGACTATTTCTTAACAGTTACTGAAAGCTTTCAAATTACATAGTGGTAAAAGTCCTATTGCCTGAGAGGAACTCTCTGGCCAAACCAAAGTACCTCTGGAAAAGTTCAGCATGTATTCTTAGAGGTCAGAATGCTCCTGCATTTCTAGGTGTCAAGACTGAAGACTCCAACAGGTCTCCAGGTCTGGCTAATTCGGACCACTAACTGGGATGCTATTATATAGATTCAGAAAAGATTTTGGTATTCCTGCCTACCTCTGCATCTCTGCAGGGATTCACTATTACTGGTGGGTTTTTTCTAGCAGATCATTTTGCAAGAAGTGTGCACATGGAAGTTAATTTGGCCCTGAAAAAAAAAAAACAACAAACCCAAAACAAACAAACAAAAAAAAAAAGCCAGAAAAAGAGAAGGAAAAAAAAAATAAAATCCATAGTTGCAAGCTAGAGCAACTTATGATGAACTTGTAAAGAAAAACTATTTTCTATCCCTTCTTTAAAAAAAGAACAGTGTAATTTCTCTAAATTGATTCCTACTCATTTTCTTGTCCCTGATGGATATGATATGAAGAAACAGACTTAGAGTAAGGGAAGAAAGACTTAGACAAGTCTTTTTGAAAGCAGAGATAGTGATAGGGACCAATTGCCTGGAGTGACTGTGAAATCCACATTACTAGTGTTTGATGTTTGTCTTATCTAGGATAAGACAAGCATTTGTAGGGAATGACAGAGATAGTGATTTTGCTTAAGAAAAAGAGTGTATGGCCTCTTAAAGTCTCTTGCAGATTTCTGCCATCCTTCCCTCTTCTTTCTCTGTTGTTTATGTTCCCTTGAGCTTCCTGATGGTCTCTCCTATATTCTTAAGTGTATATTATGGAGGACTCACATATAATTGTTGGGTATTTGAATGTAATAAGCTGTTTTTCATTTTCTTTGATTTTCCAACTATCAATTTTTGGTTGTTACATATCTGAAATAGCATATGACCTTGTTAAACCACACTTCAGTAATCCAGAGTTAGGAACAAAGACTGCAGTTTTGGATTTGGAGTTTGGCAAAAACCAGACCAATCTCATGCTACTGTCCTGCCAAAGAAAGATGTGGTGCTCTTGGGGTTAAGGTCCTCAGAGGCCATTCAGAGGCCAGTGAGCCATTTCCTCAGCCTCATAGCATATGGGCTGGATCATAGGGAGGGTATTAACCATAGCATCATCTGGGTGGTCTTCATCCCTCAGCCTGGCTGCTTTGCAGACTATGAAAATCCTCACCCAGCAGATGAGCAAGGGAAAAGAAAGAAGGCTGCTTCTTTCCATGATAGGTAAACCACACGTTTCACTCTGCCCTTCAATCACCTTGCTTGAAGACAAGGCTCTGTTGAGTCAAGAAGCTAAAGGGACCACTGTGCTCCTTTGTGATGCTAAAAAAGTAAGACTCATCCTCCAAAACCTTTGTTTTTCATGGAAACATTAGGGTGCCTTTTCCTGAAGAATGCTACAAAACCTCCAGAGTAGAATTTGAGAGTTATTCTGTCTTTAATGGGTATATGCATACATATATGGGAATTTGCCCACGGGTAAGTAAGCTTACAGACCAGGGCTGGGTGCTGTGGCTCTTACACAGGTAGTCCCCTGTCGTTGTTTTAATGCCACAGATGTAACAAGAAGGCCTCAGTAGGACTTACAAATCTTGACCCCACTGTACCTTCTGCTAGCCTCAAACAGCATTACTTCTAAATACAGAGCATGTGTGTGGTGTAATCTCACTACAGGCAACAAATGACAAGTGTCTTTGCTGCGAGTAGAAGAGCAATCATGTGACAAGGTTTTTCTTCTCTCAGAAAAGGTTGAGTGCATCAGTCTAAAAAACCTTCTACTAATTGCTCTTTTACCTTTTATGCCTGGAGCACCCACTGATACTGATGGATACCGGTTTAACAGTATGGGTGCCTGGGTTTAAAGACAGCAGATGGCCCAAAATATTGGATTTCACATCACAAAATTGACCTTAAGAATCAGCTATGGAAATAATCAGAGACTTACAGTGAAGAGAAAAAAAAAAAAAAAAAAAAAAAAAAAAAAGATCCTTTAGGGCCATCAAGGGCTATATTTTTATCTTGTTGCCAGGAAAGAACCAGGGTCTGAAATTAGTGGTTGAACGGTTGTATTTGCAGAGAGTGAGCGTGAATGTGTCTGTATGGGGGGATGGTTTTTTTGCTAATGCAGACCAGGGCTCCCCTATAATTAGTGATGGCAGGTGGTAAGGCCTTGACACAACCATGCATTCACTCTGTCTCTTCGTTCAAAAATAGGATTTGGGGAAGCGGGGAGGCATTCAAGGGGATGCCACCGGTTCTTGGTTTTTGCGCAAAGCGTACCTTGCATGGTAATACTGAGCATGATTGATATCAGTCTGAAGCAAACTCGGTTGGTTTGGCTGTTTTTTTTAATTCTGCCCTTAACCAAACCTGTAAAGCAGTCCCAGGCTGTGGCTTCAGCAACCGGCAATGGGAGGCCAGCTGAGTTGTGTAGACTCCCACAAAGGGTGTCTTGCTTCCGGCAGATGTCCCAGATACCAAGCCATTTGATCCTACCACAAAAATAGTTGCGTAAAGTATTGTGCGTTGGCTCTGATCTGACAGTGATGGGGCTGTTCCACTTCTCTGGGTGGTTGGAAAAGTCCCACTAAAGCTGTGGCTTGTGTCCAGCAAGCCCCTTTCTGTGGGGCAGCGAGGTGCCCCAGAAGAAATACGGGGCACTTTTCCCTTCCCTTTTACAGTTGTGCTTTTAAAAAACAACACGTTTTCTTAACAGACTGCTGGCACCTCGCTTTGTGATGAGGAGGGATGGGAGCAGGAACACAGCTTAAGGTTTCTGACACATTTCAGGAGTGCTGCTGTGCCTTCAGGAAAACAAGCGCCTACAACCAAACCCTCAGCTGGCATCAACTGGCAGAGACTGGTGACCACAGTGCTGGGAAACTGATTTACACTGGCTGGGATCTGGCCCCAGAGAAGAAGAGTGAAGGAAGCAGAGTGTATTACGTTGCACAACAGAAGTGGGAAGGAGCTGCATGCTCAGGAGGTTCATTAGTGTCAAGGCTGATGTTGGTCTTAATGCCACTTTCATCTTTCAGTTTCGTGCGCTTCCCACTCATGGCCTTTCCCAGCCTTGCTGGGACTAGAGCTATGCCGTTGCAGAATTTGAAGCTGGTAACCACTACTGACTGCTACATAGAAATATTTGTCAGAAAACTGTACCATAAGAATCATGCCAAAACCAACCCCAATTCCACAAAGTTGGTCCCATGTGGGCTGGTCAGTGAAATCATGCAAGAATGCTGGTTTTGAAAAAACAAAATGTTAGCCAGAAGAGGCCTTCTGTTCTGTTCAGTGGGTTTCAGACCTGGTTGAAAACTGTCTCTGCCCAGCTTGTAATTCCTCCTGGTTTCATGAGATGTGTAGTTTCAAAATGAGCTGTGAAAATGGGCCAAGCACCACACCCAGAGAAGCAAGAGCCTGTTACTGCCATCATCAGAGTGACAGTAGCACAGCCATCGGCCTCATTAATAATCCTAATTATTATTCTAGTCTCCAAACTGGTGCATGTGACCAAGCCTGCACTGCCTGACGTGCAGGCAGAGTGCATTAAGTTAATTTCCCTTGGGAAGTTCAACGTATTGCAGCCATATGTGATGCCCCTATACTCTGCCTCCACTGCCTTGCGCCACTTGAGTAACGCAGAGTGTGCAAAACAGATATCAAGTCTTCTGACACAGTTCAGAGAAGTTCGCTCATTCACATGTCCTGTCTTTGGTATCTGCTTGGACCAGAGACAGCACGTGCTCCTAGATCATCCTCTGGTATAAAACTTCTGGCTACCAGTCAGACTCACAGATCTGCCAGGCTGGAGGCTTTTGCCTCCCATTTTCAGTTGCCATTTTAAAGACCTTGCCTTGCTTGCTTTTCCTCTTTGTATTTCTCTTAAACAAAGCATCTCATGGTGGTAAGTTTCACCATTTCAGAAAGGAGTGGTGGGCTATCATTTCTTAGCCTGCTGCAAGGCTAAGCACAGAAGGCACATGAAAGCACGTGAAAACAGCAACCTCACTGGACTGTGTCAGCACCCAGAACTGATGTGAAAATCAGAGCTGCTGGGTGGAATGGAGTTTATCTGGGCCATGGAGCAGCAACATCCTCTACTAAATAAATGTTCTTGCTTGCCTCCATCCTGGTTAAAGTGGTACAAAGGGCCAGTGCCAGGCCCTGGTCTAGCTAGGTGGTCTCTGACTACTAGGCTATCAGTACTATTGATCAGTTTTGTTGCAGCAATACCTTAAAGTCCTAACTTGGAACTGATCTGCATTTTCAAGATGCTATAAATGTGCAGCAGAAAGATAACTCAGCTCCTGAGAGTTGGCAACTGAAATATGTAGTGAGCAGGAGCAGGAGGATTCAAGTGGGTGCACAAGGCTGTGAATATACACTACCTTTCTTTTGCTGTTTCTAGATTTGCTGGATGACTGAGACGGCACTGGACAGTGGAGGGTTTGGGAACACCTATCAGACCATAACCAGAAAAATGAGAAGACCTTGTTGGTTTCTAAGCTCCTTATGATTCTCTTTAAGGAGCACCCTCTGCCCTGGGACAAAGGGCCAGGCCGTGCCCGACACGTGCACTGAATTCATCTCTGCTCTTGATATGCCTGGAAGTTGGTAGTTCAATCAAAACTGAAATGCTTTTTGTCAACACTAGCTACTCATAAAGGCAACAGATGTGTATCAGAATGTAAGCCAGCGCAGCACTTCCCTGTGGAGGTGTTTAAAGGGGACAGTGCCCAGTTCCCTATTTTTGCTCATTGCTTTCACCAAGATGTTTGAAGTCTAAACCACTGCCTGACAGTGAATTAAAAACAGCCTCTTCCTCTGCAAGCTGCAGGGTACTTTGAAACAGACTGTCAATTTCCCTAACAGCAACAAAAACATACCAAATAGAACAGGTTTGTAGCTTTAGAAGTTTGGTGTGCTAGACCATCCTTTGCAACTGCTCTTGGGCTTTACCACCTACTGTTAACACAACTTTATTTAGTACACAGGATGCAGAAAAACTACGCTATCAAACAGGACTCTTTAAAACATAGCGTAAATCCTCTTGTGTTAATTGTGGTTATGCTCAATGCCTTCTGAGGGGGTAGGTTGTGTAAGTGATTTTATTGCTTTTACGGAAGGCAAGGTAGAAGAGAAAGTAAAATTATAGCACAGAGACAGTGTAATACTAAGACTGTAGTTTGTGAAACATTGTATTTCATAGTACCCCAGCAAATAAAGTCAAGAAATTCTTTACTGTAAGGGTGGTGAGGCACTGGAATGGGTTGCCCGGGGAAATTATGAATGCTCCATCGCTGGCGGTGTTCAAGGCTGGGGTGGACAGAGCCTTGTGTGGCATGGTTTAGTGGGAGGTATCCCTGTCCATGGCAGGAGTGCTGGAACTCGATGATCTTAAGGTCCTTTCCAACTCTAACTATTCTATGATTCTATGAAGTATGTGCTTTTAAGTATTAGTGAAGGCATGGCCTTTATGGGCTGCTATTGAAGAATACTTCGGTTTCATAAAACAAGGCACAAAAATAACGCTGGTAGGTAGTTATTAATATTCTTTTTTCTTTTGTTTGAAACTTTTAGAATACAGAACTGTAATTCTCTAGTTGAAACAGACCTGTGCAGTTGGTTGAAAAAAGACAGAAGACTTGAGCTGTTATAGGAAAATGGTGAGCCAACATCAGCTATGGTATAAATGAGAATATCTCAAGTAAGTAATTGAATTTGTTCATAAAGATGATAAGTGATGAGAAAGTCTGCTTGGCTTCGTACTTGAGTCATGCCAGCATCTGAGTTTTCTATCGGTCTGAGTGACAATTCACAACTGGTGGCTTGCAAATACCTTTCTGTAAGGATTGAAGCAATTTGGGAGCTTCAGTTACAATAAGTATCTAAAGGAATGTTACTTAAAAGCGCCTGAAATGTGATCCAACTTTTTTCTTCTTTTTTTAAAACATGCAATATACTTGCTTTTGTAAGCTAGTATATTAGCCCTAAACATGCTTTAATTTGATATTTCTTGTACACCACTCACCCCTTCTGTGAGTGCTTTGCAAAGATGTGGTAAAATATAAGCAACAAACCTGTTTGTACAGTAAGTGTATACAAAAAAGACATACTTTTTTTCAGATAGACTTTCAGAT
Source organism: Amazona ochrocephala (assembly GCA_039720435.1). Lineage (NCBI taxonomy): Eukaryota > Metazoa > Chordata > Aves > Psittaciformes > Psittacidae > Amazona > Amazona ochrocephala. The sequence goes on along the minus strand of CM077909.1, from coordinate 36,568,835 downwards.
CAGAATTGAAGAACTGCTAAAGGACTTACTCAGGCAGAAAGATGCTCTTGGAACAGTGTGCAAATGATCCAACTTGTTGAAACAAGCCAAAACAAGATTATTTATTGCTAGATAATTGCATTAAATCAAGTTTGAACTAAATGCAATTTTGCCTGTGGAGGGAGATAATAAAATGTAGCTAATATAGAATAGGAAAACAGACTTCAGGAACAAAATTAGTTCCTAATATATTGTTAGTGGAATCCATAGATGTTATTCTGGTGATATGACTCACATTGTCATATAGAAATGATATGTGATAAATGATATATATATATGACTCTCTTCAATATATATGAAAATGACCTTTTTAAATATGTTAGTAATCACTATTAATAATGTAATTATTAAATGCCATATTTCTTGATGAGTGAGCTAGAGTGTTGTAAAAGCAGTTACCTAAGATCTTTTTTCTAAGTTTTAGGGGAGGTTCAGCAAAGTAGCACACCTGCTTAGTACTTAGCATTTTCACACAATACCATGGGCCACAGCCTGTGTTCACTTGCGGCAAGAAAGTCCAGTGTAACAGGAAAGCAGGACTTTTCGCCATGGGGAACACATATTTGTCCTGGATGTATTAATTTGAAATTAATCTGAAAACTGGTTATTCTGCCAATATTCTTACAAAAAAGAATACCTCCAAGATATGGCTGTGTCTTCCTTAAAAACAGTTTTGTGCTCGGGTCAGAATACTTTGACTTGGCTTAAAAATTGATTTTTCTCTGCGTCTGGTGTCTTCAAAAAGCCATTGGCTTTTGTGTGCGTTTGGTTTTTATTTGGATTTGTTGTTGTTGTGGATTTTTTTTTTTTTTTTTTTTTTGGTGACTGAGATGAAAACAAACAAACACTGTGCAGAACTGCTCAATGTAAAGCAACAGATTTCTTCATAAAGGTCAAGATCATGAGGTGCATCTAGACCATTAGAAGATTTCACTCTGATTTTACTGTCTAAAGAGCAAAGTGAAGGTATGAGGCATGTTAAAGACCAATAATCGAGAGGGCTATGCTGGAGCCCTCATGTGGGAATGGTGCTTGGGCAACAGCACTCCTTTAGCTCTATGGCTAAAACCAGTTCCAGTTAACACCATGATCCAAAAGGCACCTAAGAAGAGAAGAAAGCTGTGGCTGAAACTTGCTAAGACAACTGGCTTAGCCTTCAGTTTATGTACCTTTTTCAGTCCATGTCCTCCTACACACAGCTTGAGGAGGACATTGAAGTCAAAATAGGATAACATTTGTATAATATAAGGAACTGTCCAAAGCTTTGAAAAGTAGTGTTGACACAAGTCATATTTATCATATGTCTGCACCATGCACTGAGCATGATCTTGCTTAGTGCCTCCATGAACTGTCAGACCTACAGTATGACTACTAGGTAGACTAGTAGCAGCACTGAGAAATTAAAAATGTTTAAGTACTCAGAATTTGAAGGGAGGGTAGTGAAAACTGCTTATTGTTTCACCTCTGCCTCAGACCCCTCTAAACACGTAAGGATGGCAGACTGTGTTTGTTTCTTCTAAGGAGAGAATAATACATGTGAAGCATGAAAGGAACATAGTCTGATATTGCTTCACACTGACTGTAAACACCTTTCCTCTTCTTCATGGCTGCACTGCACAGCTCAGCCCTTGGACTCAGTTTGCCTCCTCCTCAGCCTTCCTGTGGCCAAAGTGGCCACAGGAGCTGCAGAGGGTTGCATCTGGGGCAGCCGAGGGAGGTGGGAGCCAGCAGCCACAATGGCAACCTGCCCCAGCTGTCTGTGCAGCAGGCATTTTCCCACATGGTTCCTGGGTATGGGTGCTGTGGGCCTCAGTGCTTATCCTCTGTCATCAGTCCTGTCACTGCTGAGGGACACCTCGGCTCCTCCTGCACCAGTGCATCTTGCTGTGCAGAGAGCCTGTCTCAGACAGGACTGTGCGTCTTCCATTGCAATGACATCAAAGCATCACCCACCATACACAATTTCCCATGAGAAGGACCATCTCACAAATGTCCCTCTAAAGCACGTATTTCCTGAACAGATGTGGATTCAGCTCGACCACAGGTCAAAGAAGAAATCAATTGCTCCTCTGCTTGGCCTTTGAAATGAAAGGCAGGTGATATTCATAGGTAAGAAAGGGAATCTATTTTTTTCTAACTATGCATTTTCACTAGAGGAATATGCTCAGCAAGATGAATGGCTTAGGATAGGGGTAAGGGTGGATAATTTTTTCATTTATTTCTGTGGGCTTACTGTGGGGTCCGCAGCTTGCCAAAGGACTATGTAGAAACATAGTGTTTCTATGTGTCATTTTTCCAGCGAAGGACAAGACCATTGAGTTCATGTGGGTTAGACTGAGGCATAAAGAAGGTCAGTTCAGTGCAGAATTATTAAACTTGTCCTAATTTACTCCTTTGAACACAAGTTTGATCTACATGTCCATAAAAGGTTTCCTGATGGTTTATGCGTGTATGCGTGCCTGACACAAATAAAAGACACTCTGAAAAACTGAAGATATTGAAAAGCAATCCCATAAAATATTTTTACAGCGAACATCTGCATGTCTGGTCTCTTCAGATTTATGTTGATTTCTGACAAGCAGCTTCAAATTTCTCAGTGCAAGAATCTTGTTCTTTCAAGATTCTATTCTGTAAAACTTCTAAGTCCAAACATGAACATGTTGCTATCTTTTCTCTTTTCCCTCCATACATCTGCATCAGGCAGATTACATTCATTCATCAAGACAGCTGAAGTCACTGCCTTTCAAACTTGTGCTACATATTACATTCTCTTCCTAGACTCTCATTTTAAATAAAACTTTGTTCTTTATCTACTTGGAGACCAGGAAAGGGACAATTTGCTGAGAAAGGACATGCTCTGGGATCAAACAGGGTGGTTTGTGGAAGGGCTACAGCTCACATCTGTGCTTCACTTCACCTTCATCCTCCATCATTTGTAGTTTTCTGGGTCTAGCAGTAATCCAAGCAACTCGATCCGACAGATTTAGTGTGTTTCATACTGTAATTGGAATCTCAGTACTTTAATGTCTTCATTCAAACAGTTTCTCTGATCATGGCACTGAAAGGGATGTCTTATGCTATACATAGCTTTATGTGAATAAAGGAGGTTTATGTGATTATAGTAACAGTTCGTAAAATCTAGGAGACAAAGAGTAATTTGGAATTCATTTATTCATAACAGCAGAAGTTAATATTCTTCTTGCCTACAAAAGAATTTTGTACATTAATCGTCTGTCCTGGATGTCTATTACTCTGCAGAACTAGTTTGGATTTCTTCAGGATCACAGTTGCCCTAACTTCTTTTTTTGTCCTTTTTAGTCTCTTCAAAATACTGTTTTTCCTTAAATAAATAATCTTGATTCCATAAAGACAGTATAAAAGCTGTCTTCCACCTTTCCTGCAGTATTTGAACAGAATGCTTAATTTTAGTCTCTGTTTTGCAGCTAAGTATTTTACTCATGCAGAATAAACCTTTCCTACAACTGAAGAGTCAAGATTGAAGCAATTTAGCTTATTTTTTCATAATTTTAAAATTTTTGTTAATGGTGCATTTGTTTCTGAAACAGGGGCTTAGTGTGTGTGCATGTCTTTTTTATATATGTTGCCTATATTGTTTTATTGTCTTGCTGCTTTTTACTTTTTTTTTTTTTCTGATGATCTTCCTCTTCACCTTCTGTCTTATCTAAGATTTTTCAAACTTCCCTAAATATAATTTTAAACTAAGCTCATGAAAGCCTAGCAACGGCTTCAAATACTTAATTCATTACCTGGGACCAAATTGTGTACTCCCTTGGCCCAACTTTGTCAAAAGCCTTGCAGTTGAAAGCAGAAAAAAACCTGGCATGTAGCCATGAGAGGATTGAAGAGCGGAGACTATAGGCACAGTGATTCAGATTAATCTCTGTATTAACTTCACTGAAGCAATACATCTGGAACATATTAAAACAGTTTTACTGTGTGATCTGTCAGTTATGTGTTATCGTTCTAGAGAGTGGCTCTTTAAAGCCTTTTCCTCCAGGTTAAATGAATTCAGAGATAGTAAACTGACAAATCGCAGGAGATGCTTTTCCTTGGAGGTGTCTGTGGGGAGAATTTGCAGCAGTATTAGGCCCAATGCCTCTCATTATTTTATGGGGGAGCTGAAAATACAGAGAAAAATGCTGTTAATAAGATTTGTGGGTGACAAGAGGAACAGAGATCTGGTAGAGAAATACAAGCATAGAGAAGGCAGGAAATTTCAGAACAGCAATCTGTCCATCTCCCTTTTTCTTAGTAAGTTGTGCTGGCTAATAGGAATCCCTGACCATACGTCTGTATGTGTGCACGCACTTAGACAAGGATAGAAATAACATAGTCTCTTTCTTGTTAAACTTTGGTGACCCCTGGTGAGCTTTTTGCATGCTCACTCAACCTGTGAGGAGCACAGCCTGGAGAGGGGGCTTTGCCTTTTGGGTGAGCAGGGGGCTGGATGATACCACCTGTTAGGGTCATCCAGATCCACAGATGAATGGCCCTTATTCCCTGGCAGTATCTGCAGTTTTGGAATTGATGAAGAATTATAGTCAGTCCAACAGGGACACCGAAGGCCACGCAGAAGTGTAGGAGCAGCGACCACGCAGCAGTATCTACAACATTCTCTTCCTGGGATAGGTAGAGCTTGGCCAAGCTCATTTTGCTGCTATGGGCTTGCTGTGACCAACAGCAAGACCAGAAAGTACATGCCTGTATGTCTGAAATAAGGCATATTTATACATAGCTCCACATTGCTAAGCACAGCATAAGGAAAATAAATAAATCAACCAATGAAGGTACATTAATTTAATCTTACACAGGCCACAAATTTTTTAACAGTGCCCTGTCACAGTGCCCCTTCAAACATGCTACAACTGCCTGGGTGCAAGCTGAGCCCTATTGCTCATCTGAATACCCCCGGGCCAATACCAGCTACTTTAAGCTTGCTGTTATGAGAGGAAGACTGTTTCTCAAAGTTTTTTCATGGGTGATGTGTACTGTGTCTCTCCCCCTTCCCACACCATCCTGCCTTTTGGAGTTATGGATTTCCTGGTGACCCCCAAAGGCATGCAGGCGCATCCTCTAGCAACGGCATGAGCATGTGGCAGCAGATCAGCTCCTCTAGCAAGGAGGAGCAACGACTGGCTGTGTTTAGTGGTTATAGGAATAAACAAATGGGGTGCATGTATCAGTACGGATAACATTACAGCGCTTGTGTTAGCTGAAGAGGATGCAGTATTTGTCTTTTGTCCCATAGTAGGCTGGAGGTCCAGTGACAGCCCTGAGGGGTTAAGACCACCATGTGTATGGTTTACAGAGGGTGCTGAGATCACAACTGGCCAGCAAACCACAGAACACTGGGTTGAGTGCCCACTGACCTCTGTAACAGTGGGGAAGGTGCCAGGCACCATCGCCATCACTGCAATCTCTCAGGTGAGCTGGATTCACATCTCCTAGGGAGGAAGGGAAAGGTCCTGGAGGCTCCTGGCAAGACCACCCGGAGAGCTCCGCTAGCAACTTTGTGCTCCCAGCACATGGACTCACTGATACAAGCCTGTCTGATTTTTTACTCTAGAGAGGTGCAAACCCTCAGAAGATTTATATCAAATGGCAGCTTGCAAATGATATTGAGACCCAGAGACCCTGGGTGAAGCACAGAACTATAGGAGAGGCTAAAGGGTTTGAGGGTGCCTCACAAGCAGCAGGAATCAGCTGCTTGAGCTGTGTTGGACTGATTTACAATTCAAGTGATAGCTTATGTTCTCAGAGATCCCTGATACCTAATTGCAGTGGTCTAAATTGATCAATGGTGCAAAATTTACTAGTGTCAGGAGGATAATCTAATTCAGGGGCTGAAGTGTGATGGGGAAGTATGGGGACAACTCCTTGGTGACTGCTTGCACAAAGGCCTGTGAGATGTAGGCACTTATCTGGGGACTGGAAGAAAAAACTCTTCGTTACCAAATAGCAGACAAAACATAAATCAGCTACTGCAACTTGTATTTGGGAAAGGTTCAGAAGCTTTGGATGCCTTGTTCTTTCACATTTAGCAGTCATTAATTCACCTTTACCCCTCTTTTGCCTTGCCTTGGGTCCCCACCTGTCCCTGTTCAGACACGGAACACTTTCCAGGCATTCCATGCCAACACTTGTGAGGTCATCATGGTTAACTCCTGCGGGTTGTGCCCCTTGCTCTTCTGGACACAAGGTGTGTGTGACACCAGTGAGTGTCCAGCAGCTGCAGACGGTTCTCTGCTCCCGTCCTTCGAACTTCTTTTCTCCACAGCAGCAAGATGTTGGAGGTAGAAAACACTTTCCGTAAGTTTGCGACATACGGTGACACAGCTGCCAGTGGCAACAGCATGACAGGGAAGAACTTCTCCAAGATGTGCAAAGAGTGTGGGGTCATGGATGGGAAGGCCGTGACCAGCATTGACGTTGACATCATATTCAACAAAGTCAAGTGAGTGTTGCAGGGAGACACGGTGGGCAGCACAGCAGGGTGGGAGGAAGGAACGGCAGGAGGCAGGCAGGCTCTCATGTGAGGAGCAGCCTCTGGGCAGCCTCATCCCACTGCCACCCAGTGGCAAGGTAACTTTCTTCTTTTTTGTCTTTGCCATAGGGCCAAGGGTGCCCGCACCATCACCTTTGCAGAGTTCCAGCAGGCCATGAAGGAGCTCTGCGTGAAGCGCTTCAAGAACAAATCAGCAGAGGAAGCGCTTCAGGCTGTGTATGGCCTCATTGAGGGGAAGGAGCCCAGCCACGTGGGCACCACGGTGAGTAAGAGTTTCATCACCCACTATGCACCTCGAGCTGCCACAGGGGTGTTTGTTCCTGCTGCGGGCACATGTGCTGTCCTCACAAGTAGAGAAGAGCTTGTTCATGACTTGTTTCTTAACACTGGCTGCATCTTGCTGGCCTCCTTTCTTGCAGAAAGCCACCAAGGCTGGTGGGGTCGAGAGGCTGACGGACACGAGCAAATACACCGGGACCCACAAAGAGCGTTTTGATGAGAGTGGCAAAGGAAAGGGTCTTGCTGGCCGTGAGGATCTGACAGACAACAGCGGCTATGTTGGAGCCTACAAGGGAGCTGGAACCTATGACAAGACACACTAGGACTGAAACTACTTAAGGAAATAAAGACTTTCCCCCTATAACATGGGAGGAGAAGCAAATAAATGTCTCCTGCAAGCAGCCTTCTGTGCCTGTGCACCCCAAATCTGGCAAGGTGGGAATGCATGTGGTGGGCACTGGATGAGTCTGAAGGGTGGTGAAGGTTTCCCATCTGACCATGCTTTGATCACTTGTGGTGGGCTTAAATCCAAGCACAAGCTAGCCTTCTGGAGGAAATTCTATGGACAAGCTAGTCTACTGGCATTGCATTGCTTTGCATTTCCAATCAGGTGAACAGTAGTTTGGTCTCTGAATAGTCATTATTTAACCCTCCCAATATGTGATACTTTTTGCTGTGTTTTTTGGCTTGGGGAGCAGTGTGTGCATGCTTTTGTAGAGCTACACTGGGTCGCTTCTGAGTTGACTGTTTCTTGTGGCAGACAGCTCATCAGTGATACCTGACCACATGCTGAAGAGCTCTCTTACAAGGCAGAGAATTGAACATGTACCTCACTGTGGAGGGGGAAGGGGGACCACTGACATCAGTTTCTGCTTTCCCTCTTGCTAGTTTAAATCTTCTCACACATTGCTAGCATTTGGCATGGTCACTCATTACTGTTCACCCCACTTTAGAATGCAGGCAGCTGGGGAAGAGTTTGTGAGCCTGAAGAAAGCAAATCAAAAGCTGTGGTGCAGATGATCAGAAAGGAGGGAGGGACTTTGTGGAGCATAGCAGGCCTTGTACTTAGGAGAATGGTTTGCAAGCTCTGCCTGCACCCTAATCCTTTCCCCAACTCCTCTTTTTCTGGTGGCTGCCTTTGTCACCCAGCCCCATCGCTGTGACTGCTTACGAGATCTCTTGTGCTCTAGACCTAGAATCATAGTTGCACTTGTTCTTTCCCCCTGGCTTTTCAGCAGGCTGGTAGGACTTGCATATCCCCTTGTCTCTGCTTCTAGAACTGTGTGTGTGTGACCAGTTCTGAGGTGTTCAGTGTGGGCACACATACAGAACCCGCTGGTGGGCAGTGTGGGGCTCCTTGGGTGTGTGACTGGCTTTCAGTCCACTGGAGCTATCTTCCCTGCCAAGCAACTTCAGACTCCTGGATTAGCATAACTGAGCTTTTAAGGATAACTGAAACAGTACTTTTGGGACAGTTTTTCCTGACATTACGGAGGATTATCTAGGTGTACTATTCCAGTCCTACAAGCTCTCAGGCACAACACTTGCTCAGAGCTCATTGCTCTTTGCACCATAGCACTCATGAATGTCCTCCTTCCTCGCCTAACAAAGCAGTTAGGTGGATCTAGGAATTAACAAACCCCACTCATTCATGTGCTTTCTCATACGTTGTCCTTATGCACCAATGACCATTTAGACTATTTTATGATCCATTGCGTCCCTAGCTAACTTGTGTGCAAAGTGGTTTGGTGAGTCTGGGCTATGGGGCAGGAAGTTCTGTAGAAAAGGGAGCAGGTGCATTGGGCATAATTGGCAGGGTCTTGGTAGCTGGGGGTTGCAGGGGTGACCTGGGAGGAGATCACAGACCACCCTGTACTGGCCCACAGCTTGAGCAGGGCTGGAGCAAAGAGTCGCCACCAGTGAGTGCCAGAGCAAAGAAACCCCCTGGGCAGGGGCAGGCAGACCCTGGAGGAGGTATGACTCTAAAGGGACTGTAACTGGTGGAGAAGGGCAAAGCAGTGCAGTGAGAAACGATAACTGGAAACAGAAGAGGAACCACAGAGGCTGACCTCAGTCTCCTGTGCTGTCCATGGCCCTGAGGCAACTGAGAGGATGGAAGGGCAGGAAGGGGCAGCAGAGGTGTCTGGGGGGAAGCTGATGTACTTCCCCTCAGTGCTTATTTAATTGCTTGTCTATGTTTGTTAATATCAGAATGGATGATTTAAAGTTTCTATTAGTAGGCAAGAAACTGTGAAATTCAAACTCAAGATTGCTCTTTTGCTAAAGACAGTAGGAATGGGATATGGAAAATGCAAATAACAGCACTGGAACATACGTAAAATACAAAAAAAAACTGACCTCATGCTTGCTTTTTAATTTTTGGGATAACTCAGATCTTTAAACATATTCTAAAGATGGCTGCTCTCAGCAGTGCTGTATTGGTACATCATGTTCTGTGCAACAGCTTAAGGAAAGGACCTGTAAATTAGGATTAACAGAATGGTGTACAAAAAAGAAAAGCTAATGCACTCAATAAAATAATGACAGAACATTCTCAGATAGCTCTTCTTCTGGTAACATAACATTTCTTATTTCAATACAGTCAGTAGGTAATTGCAACAAACAATACTTTAGAGCTATGATTGCTGTTCCTGAACCTTCCTCTCATTAGTTCTGAAGTGGATCTACTCATCCTGCTGCTCTCAAGATATGCCTGCAGAAACACAGCTGAGAGGCTGCAGGACTGGATAATGTCCTGCACTTGCACAATGTTTTTTAACTCTTTCCTGCACTTTGGTGTGTAGATCATAGGTCACAGTCCCCTGGTCTTCCAAGGTGAAGGGTTGATTGATTTCTTCCCCACAATATAATACTATGCGAGAAACAATGATAGTGCATATTACAGTTTAACTAAAGCCATGGGTTTGAGGGTCTCCCAGTATTTTCAATCTACCCCTAAATGCTTATAAATACATGATGGATAGTTATCAGCAGGGTCCTGCTGGCTCTTGGTGGCCAAGCAGAAAGATGTACCAGCTTCATGGGCCCAGCAGCGTACTAGCACCAAATGTAGTTTTCAAGCAAAAGACATAGGCACCAGCAGTCTCACAGTTGTATCTGTGTTCGGGTTTGGTGTGGCATCCGATGTCTGACTCCTTGTAGCTGCACTTCAAACACACTGAGACCTGTTTGTCTGGGGAAAAGGCAGACAAGGACTGCCTTCAATAACCAAGCAAACCTTGAGTGTATTTATTTGTTCAGGCTCCAGCTTCCTTGTAGTTAAATGGTTCAATTGCCCACGTGCAGTTCTGCAGACACACACAGAGATGTGCTGTTGGGCTTTTTTTTTTTTTTTTTTGGTGTAATTTTAAAAAAGTACCTATAGCTGGCATGAAAAAACACTGTGACACTATGGGAGCTTTGGGAACAAACTGAGAGCTTTGTACTTGTGCTTGTGTAGCATGAGTTCTGGTTTGCATTAACTCGGGTACAATGTGACACTGGAGGGTGAATATCTGAGACATGATTCAATCTGTACTTCATCCTGTGATCTAACTTGTGCAGTACTCCAGCACCAGCAAGAATCACTACTTGTGCTTTCTACTCCTTATAAGTAGAAATGACAAAAAGATGAGGAATGCCATGTTCACTCCCTACAGCAGCAACAGAGTGAATGGGTAAAAAGGAAGTCATGGCTGACAGAAGAGTTTAAAAATAGTACCTGACTACTCTGTGCCCCTGGGGAAGCGGTAATACCAGTGGATAGAGGATTTTAAAACGGCCAAAGACATGATGCATCAATTAGAGTCAACAACACATTTACAAACAAAAAGAATAAAGAAAGGAGTTAACGTTCTAGTGCACTGGGAGCATTCAAAAATAAATGTCTGTGTCATTTGATATTTGCTCTGTTTAAGAGGCCATATTACCTAGAAACCCAGCCATGCTGGAAGAAAGAGGTTAGAAGCCTTCATTTTGGAGGTGGCTGAACTTTATTGGGCACCGCTTCTCCGCACTGTCCTGTGACCATCAGAGACAGTGTGAAGGCTCTGTGAGAGGACTGGCTGCTGGTGCTCCTCCTGCAATTTAAGCACGTGCCTGCATAGCAGTCAGGAGGATGAGGCCCTTGGAAGCTGCAAGGAGAGAAATGTAGCTGCACACACACAAATGGCCCGGTTTGCAGGGTTTACTAGCCACAGTGGGAATCTTGCTGAAATAAAACTACATTAATTATCTAGGTGCTTACACCCAGCTACTGCTAAATTGTCAGTACTGTGGATGAACAGCGAAGCATTGGCATTTACAACTTTCTCAAGTACAGTAGAAAAAATACCCCAAGTCAAGTCCACTCTGGCAAACTCAGTGAACTAGTTTTCTTGTTTCTCTGGAGTGTCTAATATATTCCTGCACTTCACTTTCCCTCCACCCAGCAGCTACTTCCTTCAAAGCAGTTTCCTTGCTATCTTCTAGAAACACACCTCAAGACCAATTAGCAATTTTTTGCCCACTGGTCATTGCGCCACTGTACTGTAGGCACAACATCATACACCAGTCAAATAAAAATCATTTGGTAATACTGGTGAAATCTTCACACAAATTAGAAGAAGATCTGAAGACACACCTGCAGTAGCTGTGCAGTAGGAACTGCAGCAGTAGGGCAGGGTGTTATTGAACACAGGTAGGAAAGAATATGACAAGAAACTACACACACATGTATGCATGTACGTGTGCGTAACACTTTTAAAGCACTCTTCAGACTGCACAAGAGACAGATACAGAAGTCCTCTGCTACCTCTTCTGCTGCTCAAGCATGCAGTTGGTCTTGCATGTCAGTCAACTCTTGCTGTTGCTGAAACCAGCATAATTTCACTTTAACAAAGCTGGAAGAAAAAACCCCAGATGATAGCAGCGCACCCATTGGCTAGTAGAAATGCAGCAGGACAGACAAGTGAGCATCCTTGTGCCGCAGTGTGGTGTGATAACGGCTCATGGCATTTTCCGTGGAATTGAACTCTTCTTTGCAAAGTTGCTCCTTTTTGCTGTTGCTGTTGCAGGTTGCATCTCTAACATGATGGCACAGGGAGCTTACCAACCTGCTGCCACATGAGGCGCTTCAAGGTGGCATTGGACATCCTCCATAAGCACTTTGCTACAGTTAAGCAAGGCCTGGATCTAACAGGCTCTCACCCTGACAGTTCAAAGCATTTGCAATGGTACACAGATGTGGACAGCTAATGATCTGTCCACATTTATACTGGACTGGTCAGTCAAGTGCTATTTACATTCGAAGTTATGGATTGTAATGAATGGCAGTGTAAGGCTTTCCCCAGCTGGCTCTTGTTTCCTCTGCTGCTCTGGCTATCGAGAAACGTGCACAACTCCTCAGGGAAGCAGTGGCTATACTTGGTGCAGAGTTAATTATATGCTAAGGAACCCAGTGGGTATTCACCTCAATTAATACATACATGGCAGAAAAGGAAAAATACCCACTTGGAGATTGATGCACAGTGCTAGCCTGGTTTCAGTAAGCTTTGTGTAGCTGGAAGACTACATTGCTCTGTTTCATGGGAATCCATGCTGTAATACAAGCCTGAAGGAAGACATGTATGCCATAGGCTTGGTTTTTTTTCAAACACTGTTCATCAATCTAGCAGGAGACAATTACCCTCACTACAAACTCTGTCTTTCTGATAGTCGCTGCACGCTCACCCTCATTCCTTCCCTCCTTTCCAGCTGCGAACCTTTACAGGCTGCCTGAGTGCCCAGTAAAGGCGCTTGCACTCTTGCTCCCAGCCACATGTAGTTAGGGCAGAAGGCATTCACTGTGGAGTCTTGCCCATCAGCCCTACAAACCACTCCCTGCTATCACCGACCCCATGAGCTGCCCCAGGGGAGAGAGACAGGGTCTGAATACAGCTGTGCCACTGTGTTGCATAGCACAATGGTGCGCAGCACTTGGACACACTGCTGTGTAGTGGTGATACTGGCTCTTGAAGTGGCTCTTTGCCACCGAGTGTGGGATTGCTTTAAGTCTGGCATCATTCTTCTTCATTGTCAAGAATCAGATGCTGGTTTTTGCCCCCCCCTTTTTTTTTTTTCTTTTTTTCCTTTCTTCTTCTTTTGCATGAATTACGGGCTTTCTGTCCTCACTAAACATAGGGCTGGTAATTACAATTGCCAGCTTAACGTTTCCCTGCCCTATTCATCCAAGATGCCACCCTTACTCTTATCTATGCATGTGTGGGACATATTCTCTATCTTTTTGCTGGCAATCCCCCACTGCTGGCATCACTTAAACGACGAGGGGACACAGTTCCAGAAGTCTTCACTAATTATCCACAGCTAGCCATTCACAATATAAATCACTGAAGATTTTTCCTCCCATGGAACTTTGTTTCACAGCAAGCAGCAGACAAACAAGTTCCTCTGTCTCACACAGGCACAGCAGCAGCAGGGAGGAAGAGAGGGGGAGCACAGAAATGTTTCCACAAGTGCACCGGTCTGACAGCGTTCAGGGATTGCCACCTCCCGGCAGGGCTGGGCCATGCAGCTGCCACAGCACTGGGGCGGCTCTCAGATGTGCCCTTACCGGAACTGCAGTCCTGACCATGACAGTTTCATGTGTGAAAATCACTGGTATTTTTTATTGCCTGACTGGAATTCCCCTTATTGTTCGGTGTTTGAAGCAGGTGGAGATTGCACTGTGGTTTTTAACAAATTTGGGTGGGTCTTCATAGGAAAATGTGCATGACCTTTGATGGTCTGCACGAAGTCCATGATTTTGTACCTTTGAGCCCTAACCAAAGCTGTAATTACACTGTGTTTTCCTTCACTGAAAAACCCGTTTAACATGTTCTCATCCACTCCTTTTCTGAGTTACTCACACCAACCTCCCTTCCTCCATGATGCAGTTCGCTATCCTTTAACTCGCTGTGGCAATTACTTTGTGGGGCTACACTGTCAAATGGCATTTCTCATACAAGTCAATCTAAAAACAAAGACAACTAAATCCAGACAGTCAAAAGACAAATGGTGCAGCCTTGCAAGTAGGAAGGTGGAACAATCACACCAGATTTGCTATGCAGGAAAACAGCTGCAGCAGTACTGTCAGTCACTAACCGATCCCCCTTACAGGTAAGTATCTGCTTCAGGAGCTGTCGGCCTGTCAGCCTTTGTTGTCTATTATTCAGATTCCCATTCAGACCTATCCAGCCTTTGCTTTTCTGAGGACTTGAGCTTGCAGGCAAAAGCTAGAAGAAAGATTAAGAATTCTCTATTGTTGTCTTGGACTACCTAGAAGAGTTGCCTGCACCTTTGAGGGAGGGTTCACGTGGTATAATGTGACTTAAATCATGCACAGCTGATCTTGTTACTCCTGATACCTCTAACCCTCCAGATCCAGCACAGTATGTATGCACAGGATTTCTGCATTACTCCTGACAACCCTAACCCTTCAGATCTAGCATAGTATTGTTGTATTGTAGCAGTATCTTTGAAAGGCTTAGGTGTAGTAACAACATGAGTATTTTGGGAGATCTTCCTGCTAAATCAAGTCCTGAATAGCTCCAAAAGCTGCCCAGGCTTCAGTGGGCTCATCTGTCATGTCAGGTACTTTCAGTGTCAACAGGGGAATTCCAGTCTTCCACAACTATCACAGTAATGCAGTAAATACACACACTCAGCAGAGCAACAGCATTTATAGAAAGTAGTTAAATTTTAAAGGATACTTGTTAAAACAACATGTTTTGTAAAACAGAGTCTTTAATTTCTACTTTGAAACCTAACCTATTTATTTCAAAATACTTTATATTCTCATTGTAAACTTTTATTACATAAAGAGTGAAGTTAAAAATAATCAAGTAACAACAGAAAGTGACAGTATCTTGGAAGAGAGGGGGAGAAATACTCCTCCAAATTTGCTGTACCAGATAGTATTATTTTAGAGAGAGATTATCTCAGGGAAATTGAGTACTGTCACTCATTGGATAGTAGAGATCTGTGCAATTTTTTTATAACTAATATCCCCATGTATTTATTAATTGCACAGGTAGAGCCAACAATTTTGCTGCAACAGGATTAAAGCAACAAACCACCTACATATAACCATGGCTAACTTCTACACAAGCTGCTATTGTAGAAAAATGTTTCTTAAAAACAAAACAAAAAATAAATCATACTCAAAATAAGTCACATTTGGTCACATTTGAAACATGGTCTATTGCACTCGGTATCTTCCAGTAGCATGTGGTTTCTGAAGTGCCCTGCATTGGACGCCTGAGATTAAACTACCCAAAATCACCAGGTATTTTAAAAAAAATAGACCATAAACTTGGAAAAAGTTACAGTAATTCCTATGTTTCTTATAGTCTTTCCTTATGAAATTTATTTCACACCTTCTCACTGTAATTGCCCACAAAGTTTCTTTGCTAGAGAAAAACTACCACTGCATCTCTAAGAACGCCCTCTTCACACAATTAAACACCTATGTTAAAACCAGCCATATGCAATATATATAGTTAACTTGAAATCACATTCTTAATGCACATTTAAAATCTCCATGTCTAGTAGATGCAATGCATGTAGATTCCTGAGATACATGTGAATACCAGTGAAGTAGCTGCTTGTCAGGAATAAGTGATATAAATTTTGATATCTATAACGCATGAGATTTGACAAAGAAAGAATAAGGGTAAAAATGGAATCAGAAGTTCATTACATTATTTGTTATTATCATTGCTATACTTGCACATTAATGGAGATGCATGGTGAAGTACAAAAGAGCGATTAGACAAATATCTTTTCCTGAGATCTTCACAGGGATTGCTAACAGGACAAATACCAACATTCAGGAGTGGACAAAAGTAAATTTGACGTCCATATTCCTGCTTTAAAAATATCCGAGCTAGGGGCAAAATTTAGCTTTAGAGAAGATATGGTGTGGTGAATTCTCACATATGCTTTTCAAGAAAGGTTTTAAAAACATAGAAATGATTGCTGCTTGAACCTGAACACAAGGAATTTCGGGATTCTCAAAGAGATACATGGAGAACGTACCTCTGAAGAAGACTGAAATAGCACAGAGAAAGAAAGGTGCTGCTCTGTCACAGCTGTCTTTTCAGGAATACAGTGATGGTGTTCATGTTAAAACCCAGCACCATTGTCTTAGGTGCTGACAATTGTTGCTGCAAGATGAGAGTAAGCACCCGAGTTCCCAGGTTTCCTGAGGAAAAAAATTACTCACTGAGGGACAGCTGGGCTTCCACATGAGATGAGGAACAAAAGAAGTTGGTCACATTTAAAGGAGAAGATGATGTTAGAAATTCACATCTCCCAATTCCCCTCTGTTTACAATTACCACTGAGAAGAATACAAGTTGTAGGCTTCAGGCTAAAATCAAACATGTTGTCAGTCAAAGCGGCTGACACACTTTCACAGTGAATTTCCTTCACAGTGAAAAATGTTTATGCTATTCTTCTTTGGGGAGGGGAAAGGCTGGAACAACTCTTTTATGCCTTTGATGGCTAAGAGTATTAATGACAAGAACCTAAATTCTAATTCGCAATCAAATACATGACAGGAAGAGGGCTGAAAGACATTAAATAGGTTTTACATGACTGCATAATATAATGTCAATAAAGCTGTAAATAAAATGAAATGGAATGTAGCAAAAGGACATCTTCTCTGAAGTCCTTGCTGCTTGCTTTGGAACCTCTCCACTTTTAACACTATTTCAGGGCTGGATATTGCGTAGAAGGCAAGAAAAGGCAACTCTGCAGATACAGGGTTTAGCTCTGAGCTTTGCAGGGTGAAAGTGGCAGTACAAAAATCAAAGTCGCTTGGTTTTGGGAACTGAATTGCTTCTCAGAGGCTGCTGGCTGGAGACAAGGAAGCTGCTGTTCTTCGTGTCGTTAGTGGGAAATGTCATAATAGTAGTTACGTAATCTCAGCTCAACTGCAACAAATCCTGGTCGGTCATCAACACTGTGGAAAGACAACAAGTGTCACTGCCCAGGAAGCAGAAAGCCGTGAAGGTGCATGGCCCTTGTAACACTCGGGGCTTTACCTCAGCGATAGCTCGTTTAAAGCTGCTCACTGTATTTGAAGGCTACCAACATGACGCTACAAAATGAATGCCAAATGGCAAATATCACTACAGAGCATCCAGTCAGTGGATTTAATATCATGCCTGTTACTTAGTGGTTGGTGAAGGTACTGTAATGGACAAATGGTAAATCAGCTCCATTTCATTTTGTACTTCATTTCCTCCAGCAATAATCTACAGAAAGAAAATACTTACAGAGCAATATCTGCCTTATAATGGATACTACAGTCATACAGCATGGCTTACCACCACTGACAGCAGCCTACACGTACACTATATGGCTATACCAACTATATGTACATCTATGTGTATAGATATTCCTCTATATCTGCAATTTTTTGTTGATTTGGGAGGACACAACTGAACTGGCAACAAGCCCTTACAATAATACATTATATATTGAAACAGTTACACTGTCTGACTTTAGTTTTCCTTTTTATTTCTTCTTTTTTTCTTTCCAATATTAAAGATATGTGAGTACAAATAAAAAAGCAGCATCCTTTATGATATGCTTATGAATCACAAAAAAACCTCAAAACTTTCTAGTCGAGAATTGTTGCAGCATTTTAGTCAAACTAAAAGGCAGAAATTATTTCATGGCTCCACAGTCTTTCTAGAATACTAGGCGTAATAAAGCTTACAAAGCATCAAGATAGCTAAAAGTGAAGTACCACAGCTCCTTATAAAGACTCCAGAGACCTTTGCTAGGCACACATATTCTCCAGAGGATTAACCGGAAGAATAACTGACATTACAGTAGACTTTGGATACTTTATGGAGACCTTCCTACAGCTAAAAGTCAACAAAATAGTTTAAAATGAAAAATCTTAAAAATTTTCAGTAGATTTTTGCAATACATTATTAAAAAAGAGATCAGGTAGGTTTTCTTTTCTTCCTTGTCTGTATTTCATAATTCTAACTTCTGAACTGTTACTGATCAGAAAAAATGTTTCTGACATACTATGTGTGATCTGAAAAGATGTTTTGCCTCTTACTAAAAGGAAGTCAATGGGATCCAATCTTGAATACATTCAGAAATCAGAGAAGAGAAAAATAGGTCAAAACAATTAATTATTGAGGAATAGAATGAATAATTTGGCAATATGACACTGGAATTTCAGTAAAGTCTTCGAAATTAAAATGAAACAAAAATGATTGCTTAATTTCAGACTTTCTTTTCAAAATACTTGTTTTATGACACCCTGTATTTTGTATATAACTATTACAGCAAAATCAGCTCTGCAAAATCAGCTTCTCTTAGTACATTCAGTAACTCAAACAATTTTCACTTGAAAGTGCAACTGATTCCTTAGTTTGGAGGTGGCTTATAAGCTAAACACCAGCTGAAACAACATATTTTGAAATACCTTTCCCTATTCCTCCCCTCCATCCTGGCTGTTAGACTAAAATATACTTCCATTAAAAGAGAGAGCATCACATCATACTCACTTGTACGTCCAACATGATTTCATTAGATCATAGACTTCTGTTGGACAGACCTCTGGACGTTCCATTCGTTCTCCTCTTTCAATCATTTGTGCAACTTCACCCCCTTTCATTCCCTGGAATCAGGGTGACCAGAACAGTCATCCAACTTGCAAATGATTGCAGCACACATGCTAGTATAAAACAATCAGAGGCCTGGAGTTGGTTTTAGGGCTATCCTTTGCAACTCATTTGTTGCAACAGATGGGGTGCTAAGGCCAGCCTTGGCCCATAATATAACCCTTTTTAGGTAGAAGGGATTGGTTCAAATTTGCTCTGCATTTTTTGAGAAAAAAAATTGCCAGATAGAACTACTCACCTTATATGGTTTTTGCCCATAAGAGAAAGCTTCCCACATTAAAACCCCAAAGCTCCACACATCACTTTTGCTAGAAAATTTGTAGAAATTCATGCATTCTGGAGCATACCACTTGACTGGCCATTTTCCATGACTTTGTGCCTAAAATGCGTCATAAAATAAAGGAAAAAAAGCAGGCTAGAGACAGTAGAAAGTAGTAAACAACATCAGAATTCACATGCACACATTCGTACCATAACATTTCTGATACAGCCTGCATTAGAAAGAACGGGTAGCAGCTTCTTTAAAATTGTTACAAATTTAATCCTAAATTTTCTACTTTCAAAATAATGCACCAAAATGCAATCTATGGTAAATCCAAGCTTAGCCAAATGACACCGAGTCATTTTTATAGTGGCAATTAATTCAAAATTCTCTTTAAAAGTAAGATTTTTCATCTAGGGTCTCCACAGAGGGTAGAAGATACACAATCAGCTACACAGACTGTCCTTACTTGAAGTTGATGCCCCATTTCAGAGCAGACTGATCACCCTATGGCAGACTTCAGTTTGATAAATTATGTCATAACACTGTGTTATGATGATGCAAGTGTTAAGCTATCCCGGCAGAGATCTAGATCTAGTGAAAGAACCCCACTGCACATTGTGGAGTTGTGAAGGGAATGAGCCTTTGATACTGATTCTCAAACCTCTGATAGGTGGCTCCGGCTAGGGTACTGGCAGCAATTAAAGATGTTACTGCCTCTTCTTGCAGCAGATACTATTCCCACAAGAAGGTCATCAGAAGGGAGTATGTGCCTGCTCCTCCTCTGCAGGATTTCACAGTCTAGCTTACTAGTTTCATATAGCTGATGAAAGGGAATGTGCAGAAGGAAAAATAATTTGAACTGCAAGAGCAATATATCAGAAAAAAAAGATGTAGACACGATTAGAGCCTTTGTCTCCCACAGATATTTGCACCTTATTATATGTGTCAGTTATTTAACACCCTTTAGCTGTACAGAGATCCAATGAATTTAAAACCAAGCTAAACGCATTCTGCTTTGATCAAATGTTTATTTACCAGTGATGTTCTTTCAAAAACCTCCCCGAATTCAGTTATTAGTTGATAATACAGTGTGCTAGCAAAACTGTCCTCACACATGGTGAAAATCATGTGCCCAAAAGTTCATATCTGCAACAAATACATTCTCCCCCTTTTATATATGGAGGCATCTCATTTCTACTGTAAATTTCAACCTTCTACTCACAGGTTTACCAAAGTAAATAGAAGAAGTAAGCAAATAAAAGAAGGGACAGGCTTTTTCCTCCACACACATCTCTTAGTGTTGATCACGCGTGAATATCAGTGACATACTATCAAACTATAAAATAATGGATGATACATATTATTTCTAATTTTCAACCCTTAAAAACAACTGCAACCTTACTGAGCTATACTACTATATGTGTTGTGCAAACCTTACCTTATAACCTTTCATGTGTTGTGCAAACCTTACCTTATAATAATTTTCATCAGCACTAAGAGCTTTAGAAAGTCCGAAATCACTAATTTTTGCATAATGTTGGGTGACTAATAGCACATTCCTTGCAGCCAGATCCCTGTGAACAAAGTTACTCTCCTCCAGGTATTTCATCCCCATGGAAACCTGATGTACCAGTTCTGTTATATTCTTCTCCGTGACATGTCTGAAAGTCATAATTGAATTTTAAGAGGTCAGGAGTTCATTTTCATGACTTTTCATGGAGTTCAAACATAAATCTTTACTATAAACTTCCCCACATCTTACAGGAACCTGATTCACTTACACTTAGATAAGCTTTAATTAAAACAGGCAGCAGAAGAATATCCTGACCAAGATGATGTGTGATCCTATCAATAAATGAGGACATGTGAAAATTCTTTCATTTATTTAAAATTCACTGTTTTACCTGAAATATTTGACAGCTAGAAAACATGTATAAAATAATCATGTTCCAGTAAAGAGTAACTAAATCATTAATATTACATCAACAACACGTGAATTTAAAATTGCCCTTAAAGGAAAAACAAAACAAAACAAAAGAACCTGTATCTTTTTTACCCTTTGGATAAATCCTACGAAATAGACTCAAACTTACATACCTATTTTTTTGCAAAAATTTGTTCAATGGCCCAAGTTCAGCCATTTCCATCACTAACATCCAGGCCTCGGCTTCACATATGCCTATCATTCGGACAATATATGGGTTATCCAGTTGTTGCATTACATTTGCTTCTCTCAGTAATTCATCCTTTATGGCTGGATCATTACTCTCATTCTTAAGAATTTTTACAGCCACTGGCTTGGCACCCCTATGAAAAAGAACCCAATTCTCCAATTAGTTGCTGAAAAATCTGTGTGCAAATGCACACAATCTTCATCTGATGCTTATGTGCACACTGTACAAACTGTGACAAAAGACAGAATTGACATTTGGAAGGGAAAAAAACCCAACTGTAACAGAAATGTCTACCAAAAGGTCAGAAGGCAGCTAAGCAAAAGAAAGAATCTGAGATATTTATAAATAGTCATAAAAATGTCTTAGCAGGCCTGAAAACAAACATAGTGGACAATATCTTCTTGCTCATCATGGCAAGAATGCCATAAAGCTTTTCTGGCAAGAAAAGCTATAAAGGCCTTTCTAAGCACTGAGGTATTTTGGGGGTGAGACTAAAACATGCAGCACTGAAAGGCCCCAGGCAGTGCACTAAAATCCTGAGAAACTAGACCTATCCCTGCAACCTGCAACTCACAAATAAAAGCTAAATAAAAGAATGACTGATGAGGTTGACAGAGCTCAAGTGTGAAATAAGATTAGCAAACACACAAGCTGGGACCAGAGCCCTTCAAATATCCCCAGATGCACTGGAAAAGAAGAGTCCTTCCTGGCTCTGAAAACCTTGGTTAAAGATATGCTTGCAGCTTCAAGTGCTGAAATTGTATACATAATCAGCCCATGCACTTAAACAACATATGGATAACATCTTACTATGAAAATGCATTAATAGTAATGTGTTCCAAATTCTCCCAGTATAAACAAGGTCTGTTCCAAGTGTAAAAACGTGATAAAGAGGGCATAACATGTTCTGTCTTCCTGAAAATCAACATTCCAGCTTCATGAAATAGGTATTTATCTTAATTATTTTAGGTGAAAATCTCTGTGCTACAGATGAGCTATCCATGGCACTCTACGCCATTTCTCAAAGACCAGTTGTTCAGATGGGACATACTGCGTAGCACAACTGCCCACACAAACTATGGAGGAAGGCAGTGGACTTCCCACTCTACTATCCCTAACAGGAGAGAAAACAGTCTCAAGGGGCACTTCCTCACTTCACAGACAAAAATAATGGCTGGGAGGTGGCTATGCTGTAGGCAGAGGTGCCTGCAAACAAGAGAGAGGGGGATTTGACTAGATCTCCAGAGGTCTCTTCGAACCTAGCATTTCTGTGATTCAGTGAAAATGAGTGTATGTTGCCCGTGCAGGAAAGGAGGCTGCTAACCCAGGAAGCTGGGAAAAGGTAACAGAAAAAAACAACAAAAAAAGGAGGAAGAGGGCAATTAAAAGCAAGGGGCTTCTTCCTACATCTGTTGTCCCCACCCAGAACCGCTTTGCTATCCTGCAGGGGGTTGATGAGCAACAGCGCTCCCACCAGGCGCAATCAGCTAGTGGACTGGTAAAGAAGGTCACTACTGGTGCTGCCAGGAAAAAGCGGCGGACCGTAGTAGTAGGGGACTCTAATCTGAAAGGCACAGAGGCACCCATCTGCCGGCCTGACCCAGGCTCAAGGGAGGTGTGTTGCCTACCAGGGGCTCGGATCAGGGATGTGGCCGAGAAGCTGCCTGCTCTAGTCAGTCCCACTGACTATTACGCACTCCTGGTAATCCATGTGGGTGCTACTGATATAGATAGCAGTAGCCTGGAAACCATAAAGAAGGACTACAGAGCTCTGGGAGAGGTGGTTAGGGGCTCTGGAGCTCAGATTGTCTTTTCGTCAATTCTCCAGGATATAGGGCAGGACCTCGAAAAGGCTAGGAGGATTGGCCAGGTTAACAAATGGTTAGAAGGGTGGTGCTATAGTCAGGGGTTTGGGTACCTTGAACATGAGACTCAATATAGTAGGCCAGGTCTACTGGGGGCTGGTGGAACTGGTCTGACAAAGAAGGGGAAGAGTGGATTTGGTAGAAGGCTTGCCAGACCGGTCAAGGATGCTTTAAACTAGATGTGTTGGGGGAGGGGGGCATCATTCCATCCCAACACACCCAGTCGGTTGCCAGCACCTACAGTAAAAGTTCGGAGCAATGTAGAGATATTCCAGCTGCTCCAGCCAATGAGCCGGCTTCAATTGGATCTTGCCTCAAATGCCTCTATACAAATGCCCATAGCATGGGGAACAAACAAGAGGAATTAGAGATGTGTGCACGTCTACGGGGGTATGATATCACAGGCATCACAGAAACATGGTGGAATGGCTCCTATGACTGGTGTGTTGGAATGGAAGGTTATTGGCTCTTTAGGAAAGACAGGCCAGGCAGACGGGGAGGGGGAGTTGCTATTTATGTTAGGGATAGGCTGGAGAGTATGGAACTCTGCCTGGGGACAGGTGAGCAGTCGACAGAGAGTTTGTGGGTCTGGGTTAAAGGGAGAACAGCGATGGGTGACATTATTATGGGGATCTGTTACAGACTGCCTGACCAAGGGGACTTGCTGGACGAAGCGCTCCATAGGCAGATAGGAGCAGCCTCACGCTCGCAGGCCCTTGTTCTCATGGAAGACTTCAACCACCCTGATATCTGTTGGAGGGATGGTACGGCCCGGCACAAGCAATCCAGAAGGTTCCTCGATTGTGTGGAAGACAACTTCCTTCTGCAAGTAATAGAGGAGCCGACAAGGAGAGGTGCCATGCTTGACCTTGTCCTCACCAACAGGGAAGGGCTGGTTGGAAATGTGACGCTTCAGGGCAGCCTTGATTGCAGCGATCATGAGATGGTTGAATTTGAGATCCTCAGGACAGTGAGAAGAGCGTGCAGCAAGCTCACTGCCCTGGATTTCAAGACAGCAGACTTTGGCCTCTTCAGAGGCCTGCTCAGTAAGGTTCCATGGGATATAGCCCTAGAGGGCAGGGGGGCCCAAGACTGTTGGTTGATATTCAAGGATCACCTGCTGCAAGCTCAGGAGCGATGCATCCCAACTAGAAGGAAATTTAGCAGGAGGGCCAGGAGACCTCCTTGGATGGATAAGGAGCTGCTGAGGAAAATTCAAAGGAAAAAAGAGGCTTATAAAAGGTGGAAGCAAGGTCAGGCGGCCTGGGGAGAATACAGGGATGTTTTCCGGGAAGCTATGGACCAGGTTAGGAAAGCTAAGGCCCACTTAGAATTAAACTTGGCTAGGGATGTTAAGGATAACAGGAAGGGATTTTATAGGTACATTGCCAGTAAAAGACAGGCTAGGGACACCGTGGGCCCTCTCCAGAAGTTATCGGGAGAACTGGCTACCCTGGATTTGAAGAAGGCTGAGGTTCTTAAAGACTTCTTTGCCTCAGTCTTCACGGGGAAATGCTCTGACCACACCACCCAAGTCTTGGAAGGCAGACGCGGGGATGGTGAGGGTGGGGCCCCTGGACCCACTGCAGGAGACGATCTGGTTCGAGACCATCTTAGGAACCTGAATGTATACAAGTCCATGGGACCAGATGAAATCCATCCGCGGGTCCTGAAGGAGCTGGCAAATGTAGTTGCTAAGCCACTGCCCATCATATTTGAAAAATCATGGCAGCCAGGTGAAGTTCCCGAAGACTGGAAAAAGGGAAATATAACCCCCATTTTTAAGAAGGGGAAAATGGATGAGCCGGGGAATTACAGACCAGTCAGCCTCACATGAGTGCCTGGCAAAATCTTGGAGCGGATTCTCCTGGAAGGCATGCTAAGGCACATGAAAACCAACCAGGTGCTTGGTGACAGACAGCATGGCTTCACTAGGAGGAAATCCTGCCTGACCAATCTGGTGACCTTCTATGAAGGGGCTACGGAACTGATGGACAGGGGCAGAGCAGTTGATGTCATCTACCTGGACTTGTGTAAAGCCTTTGACACTGTCTCACATGACATCCTTCTCTCTAAGTTGGAGAGACATCAATTTGATAGGTGGACCACTCGGTGGATAAAGAACCGGCTGGATGGCCGCACGCAAAGAGTAGTGCTCAATGGCTCAATGTCCAGCTGGAGACCAGTAACGAGTGGTGTTCCCCAGGGATCAGTGTTGGGACTGGTCTTGTTCAACATCTTTGTGGGTGACATGGACAGTGGGATTGAGTGTGCCCTCAGCAAGTTTGCTGATGTCACCAAGCTGTGTGGTTCGGTTGATATGTTGGAGGGAAGGAATGCCATCCAGAGGGACCTTGACACGCTTGTGAGGTGGGCTGATGCCAACCTGATGAAGTTTAACCATGCCAAGTGCAAGGTCCTACACCTGGGTCGGAGCAATGCCAGGCACAGCTCCAGGTTGGGTGGGGAGGAGATTCAGAGCAGCCCTGTGGAGAAGGACTTGGGGGTGTGGGCCGATGAAAAAATGAACATGAGCCGGCAGTGTGCGCTTGCAGCCCAGAAAGCCAACTGTATCCTGGGCTGCATCAAAAGGAGTGACCAGCAGGTCGAGGGAGGTGCTCCTGCCCCTTTACTCTGCTCTTGTGAGACCTCACTTGGAGTATTGTGTGCAGTTCTGGTGTCCTCAACATAAAAAGGACATGGAACTGTTAGAACAAGTGCAGAGGAGGGGCACGAGGATGATCAGGGGACTGGAGCACCTCCCGTATGAAGATAGGCTGAGAAAATTGGGGCTGCTCAGCCTGGAGAAGAGAAGGCTGCGTGGAGACCTCATAGCAGCCTTCCAATACCTGAAAGGGGCCTATAGGGATGCTGGGGAGTGACTCTTCATTAGGGACTGTGGTGAGAGGACAAGGGGTAATGGGTTTAAACTTAAACAGGGGAAGTTTAGATTGGATCTGAGGAAGAAATTCTTTCCTGTAAGGGTGGTGAGGCCCTGGAATGGGTTGCCCAGGGAAGTTGTGAATGCTTCATCCCTGGCGGCGTTCAAGGTGGGGTTGGACATAGCCTTGGATGGCTTGGTTTAGTGGGAGGTGTCCCTGCCCATGGCAGGGGGTTTGGAACTCGATGATCTTGAGGTCCTTTCCAACCCTAACTATTCTATGATTCTATTCTATGATTCTATGAGTGCATGTAAAAAGAGAAACTGGTGAGTGCTATCCAAAGTTATTCAGGTGCAGTCTATCACCCCAAATGAAATGCACAGATTATCGCTGCTCTGAAAAACTAAAGGCTAGAGCTCTTACATATTAGACTCCACAAAAACAGAAGAAAACACTTACTTTTTCATCTTATAGAACCCTTTCTTTACAGTACCAAAGTTGCCTGAGCCAAGTTCTCCATCCTCCAAGGTTAACAAGTTCCTGTCAAGAGTGACATTTTTTGGTTTCATTTCATCTGGATCAGCATATGGACTTTCATAAACCTCAGTATCCATGGGTAAGGCATCTCTCTGATCACCTGTAGGTCAATCAACGAAAAAATCAGACATTATTTAAGGCATTTTTGCTGCGACAGCTTTTACATATTCACCCTTTCTATGTTCAGGATCATCAGTGTGTTTGACTTACAAGGGCATTATGAAGAAACCACTGGCAATCCAGCTACAGGCACTTCAGAAAACCCCAAAAGAGAGCGACTTCCACCTGGCGACAAGCTCTAACTGCTGAGCATTTGTATAATGTGAAACCAGGAGATCCTTAATGGGAGGAGGGTTAAAGGCTGGCCCTTCTCCTCAGTATTTCCTGTTAGTTACCTCAGACAATTTTTCACTCAGAATGCTGCCTTATATGTGGCTCATTCTTAGCACAATCATTAATTACATTTTACAGAAAGTCTGAGCACCAGCTTTGCACTGTGGATGCAACAAGGCACAATTCCTTTTATGAAATGGAAGGATGCAGCTTTTAGAGCAAATGAAATAATAATCTTTCAACATGGAAGGAAGATTTCTGCTAAATGACTTTTATTACTGCTGGTGATATGTGGCAATTTCAGCTTCCAGGCTTGAGCTATGATAGTGGCTGTACCAATACACAACATGGTGTGACATATATGCAAGAAAAATGAAATATGGTTAATGGGAGATCTTTGGCATAATGTAGGAAATGGCATTAATCACATAAATTTCCTACCTTTTTCCGCTCCTGAAAGACTTCTTTTCCTTTGCAGCACGTAAGGATTAAAAGGTGCTTCATCAGGTAGGTGGCTAGTAGTTGGCTGAAGCTGTAGCACACCAATAGAGGTTTTATATTTAGCAATGAATTGGTAAGTTAAAAGCATTTTTTCCCCAAGGATTATGGCACAATGATTGCAACAGCCACAGAGATGAGAATCAGAAAATGAGAAAGGGATCCAGCAAAGTTATTTCATTCTGGAGGTAATAGTTTGAGTAAATATGCAGGCCAAATAAAGCATACACTGCTAACGCATAAAAAGGCTTTGCAAATAATTTAGAATATTTGATCTGACAGAATGGGTAATGCACAAATCTTATTCTGCAGATATTAAATTTACATACTTTTTTTCAAATCTAACCTGTAATACAATTAGTCATAGGAATTTCTCTTTAATCTGTTCTTCCTCCCTCTTCAAGTTATCTCTGTCCATACCTAGGCCATAGAGAAATTCCTAGCACAAATTCAAACAAAAAATATTTCCGTGTTTCTCTTGTGGATGCTACAGAGTGAATCCACTTGGAAGAATCTGGGGTAAAAAAGTAATTATTTCACGGACCAGATACTAGACTAGTTAGTCTGCTCTAAAAAGGTAGAAATTGACTTAATTCTTACTATACTTGAGTATCCATTTCAAATACAATCCCTATTTCTTCATTCTTCATCAAGGGAACACTATGGAGCACACAAACCATCACAGCATATTTTCATGCTACTTGGCTCAAGGATGAGTCTGGCACTAAAAAGTAGATGAGAGAAATTTACAGTCTTCTCTCTTCTGTCTATGAACTGTCAGGAACAGGGAATTACAGACCTTATTTCCGCAGTTTAGTCCCTTTGTTTCTCAGTGTAAAATTTCTACTCTAGTTGTGAGTGACCTCACCCTCCTAAGAGTGTTTTGATACGAGAAATTCACACATCAACACTAGTTTGCTTGGCTTGAATAGGAAACAAAAGCATATTGTACTTGCAAAACACTACTTGAGTATGCAATTCTTCTTTTTAATAACTAAAGCTTTCAGTGGCATAAGTTCCTGCCTGAAACAGTTGTGGTTTTCAAGTAAAGAGAAACAGAGCTTGAGAAATGTCCAGGAGTGAATTACTGGACGCAAGAGAAGTTCTATCACCAGGAAACTGCATTTTGTAGGAAAAATGCCTGACTTGGATGGTACAGACCTTTTAAATCATAAGGAAGTGTTTTTCCCACTTGTTGGATGAAGCAGAAAAGTTAATACTACATAGATAATGTAGTATTAATAATATAGCAAACCCTAAGCTGGAGGCCAAAATGCAGCAAGATTCTTGCCTAGTGGGATGAGCATGGTGACATCAGGGATGGTATGGATAATGTTTCTGACTTTATTGCTCAGTCTTGTGGAACAGTGTTGAAAGGCCATTTGCTGTCAGGGCAAGCCACAAGAGCCCTGAGATGGTTCTGAGACAGGTGAGGGAGGGATCAAACTGACCTGCGAATCTCAAGAACAAGGAGGCAAATGAATGGTATAAAACAAGATCTTCAGCTCTAGTTTTGTTTTTCTAGTCTGGTACACCTGGCCAGGCCTGCAAGTTAAGAACTGTATTTCCAAGACCTGTGTCACTGTATTTCACACACAGGCCATTCCCTAAATCCCCAAGCCCCATTAAATTGGAACTCAGTCTTAAACCTCTCAATAGGCTGGCAGTTTCACTGTGAACACTTAGGACAGTCTTTCTCTACACTGTGTCAGGATGTATAGGAAAATGCTTATGTCCAGTAAAAAAATATTAATCATCTTTTGCAAAGCAAAACCAAATCAGATGGAATTATACCTACTGAGACCACAGTGATTTCATATATCCTTTGTTGCTTCAGAGCACATTAACAATACTTAGGGTTTTCAATCTTACTGCTAGTTACTATGACATTATTATTACTGAGAAGAGGCTATAGTTTCATTTGATAGCTTCCTGGATGTATTCTTGCTTTCTCTGTTGACTGTATTTATACTTTAAAAGGGAGATAATTTTGTATTCCAAAAGGTAATCGGAATCAATTAACTGAGTTGATATAAAGCAGTATCGACTGAGATAAATACCTGTTGCCAGACAGATACGAGTACAAAGAAAGCAGGTGCAATTTGCCACATTGCATGGATTTTACAGAAGCCTCTGGTTAACACTTCTTGGCCAAAGTGCCTGAGAGTAGAGTGGGAATAAAAGGATAAAAATATGACTACCTAAGGAAGGGACTGAGATGCTGAGTCTTTGGCAGTTTCCAGGATACTGGAAGGAAAGTTCTGAAATACTCAGGGATGACAGGATCATGCTTTCAAAGGATGCTTTTGTATATTTTATCCTTAAAATAAGCTTTCTGATAGAAACGCAAAGTGTTCAGAAAATGACACCTAAAAGAGCCTGCACTGATCTGGGCCTCCTTCGTTTTTTGGAAGGGTTGACAGCACTATCAATTGTCCTCTGTTCATTGTGGGGACTACCTCAATTGTGCACCAAAAACTGATGGGAATATCTGAACCCAAACCCACTACACGTCTCACAGCACATCCATCTCTAAAAACTCCGAAACCTTTTCTGTAGCCACAGTTAGATAAAGTCACTCAATTGTAGGTGTTGGTGTAGCTGCAGCTCCAGACTCTAGCTTTAAGCTAACCAATGAAGCATGCAGCCCTGTCTTCTTCCTTTCCATAAACAGTCAAGTGCTGGATGGAGCTTGTGTAGTTGTTGTTATATAACAAGGAATATAAATTCATCCCACAGAAGCCTACAACTTCAGCAGATTTTCCTGTTTTAGATGAGTAGAAAGATTGTGTACCACCCTTCCTCATTGTAACCCAAGCTAGCAAGAAATGAGATACAAGCACTGTGGGGAAGGCCTTTGAAAACGGTAAGCTCAAGATTTCAAATGGCACAGTATGTGACACCTTGTGGTATGGACACTTCTAAACTATGGGGCAGGCTGCCAGCTTATGCTGTCATACTAGAACGCTGTTGTGATCCAGTCCTGTTTGCACATCAATATTTTATTTTTTTTTGCCTTCTGCTAAGGTTTGATTTTTATTGGTTAAACTTCTCAGGTAAGCTAATCTTATTCAGTTAAGCTCATCTAAATTTGCCATTCTTCCCCTTATTAGGGACTAGCTATACTAGTGTGGCACTTTTACAGAAATACAGCCACACCAACAATGAGAGGAAAGCAGAAGGCAGAGACTTTGTGTTGACTCAAAAGGTATCTTTCTAGTAAAAGGAATACCACTTTCTATGCATGGATAAGGCCTTAACAGAATAACCCTTGAGCAGATTTGATGGAATCTGGTTGATGGAATGGGAACAAGACCCTCCTATGTTTGTTTAAAAATATGAATAAAATGGCTTTAACTACTCTAAGCCTGATTTTTATAATAAAGATTATAATTTTATAGTAAAGAATATACTTACAAAGTCGATCAGTACAGCAACTGCAAGCTCTTTTCAGGTTAATAATTCTGATTTGTAAACACACAAACGTAGTCTCTTATTTTGCTAAACCAACCTGAATAGCAAAATACTGCATGATAAAAACCGTAGCCAAGTCCTTAATGAGCGTTTGCTATGAAAATATGTCACCACTAGGTGGCACAAGTGTTAAATTGTTAATTTTACATTATAGTAAAACAGCTTGAAAATTTTTTATCTGAGTACTAAAATTATATGCAAATAAACAGTTTGTGGTTTGGACTTTTTTTTAAATGCAATTTCCAAGACTATTCCAAGCGTAAATTTTCCATTTTAGAGTCTGAAAGTTTTTACGTAAGAGAAGCAACTGCCTAATTAGCCAGGTCTAAGGTAAACTCTGCATGTTGGGGTTAATGAGTGGTATATGTCTTCTGGTGCCTGCTCATTTTTGTTAAAAAGCAACCGATAATAAATAAATAAATAAACAAGAAAAGACTCACGGGTGGAACTGAGACACACATGTTATTCTCAGCATGCAAACAAAGCTCATGACTGCATGCTTCACACTACATCAATTGCTGGAAATCACAATTTTCTCCAACAACATTTTCATTAGTACACAGCTAGATTCCCCTTGACTCCCTGATATCACCTTTCCCATTCTACTTGATCTTGTGACATCTTACACTTCTGCAAATGTAATTAGCATGAATGAATAACAAGATTTGTGCACACTGGTTCTGTAAGAATATATTTTGTGGCTGTTATTAACAAATTATTCCCTTAACGTGCTCAGTAGCATTATGTAAGCAAGCCAATCTTCTGATTAGGAATGATATTTCAGAGTAGAAGTATCACTTTGTTCCGCTGTAAGCGACTGGTTTTTTGAAAAGCATTTTATCACATTTTAATTGCAGACATTTTGAGATCTGCACTAAAATTTTGGGATGTGAGAAATTACTTAAAAATAGACCCACAATCTTAAAAACTTCTTTAAAACTATTGCTTTAGTTACAAAATCAAGGCCATACTTATATTGATGACTAGGAAAGAAGCAGAAAGTTAAAAAAAACCTTCACAATCTGATTGTTAGTAGCCAAGACACACATTTATAATAGCAAGCCAAATGAGGGGAGTAAAAAAAAAGAGTGAAATTAGTCAAATATAAGTCCTTTTAACTCATTCAAAAACCTGAGAAGACTATATGAGGCACCTTTTTGCTGCCAGCCTTTGGAAAGGTGTACGATTTGAGTCTTGAGATAATTCCACCTCCTGCCCAACTCTAGAAACCACAATATCAAAAGGAACATTAAATATGTCAGGAAAATAACTAAAGGTATTTTACAAAGCAGATGTAGTATACAAGAACAAAATGCTCCCAAGTTTCCCTTGTGTGTGCCTGCAAGTACACATTTGATGCATCAAACAAATGTAATACAGGAAATCTTAGTATGAAATTTTCTTTCGACTATGTTACTCTCAAGCCATCTTAAATATATACATATACCTTAAAGCAGTTTTTAAATTCAAGCATATTGCCCTTTCCCCAGATCTTTTACACAGTATGTTTCTCCTGCCTGAGTTACTGAACTTTAGCACACATTTAGCAATGTAAATCAGACGATAACTTTGGTGTCTACAAGTCTGACTGATTTAATCAAGCAAGATTGGAAGCAAACCTTGATCTTACAACTATGTGGCTACTGAAGCAAAAAGCACACAAACTGATATTAATTCCAAACAAAAATGAACAGGCTTTAGATTTTAAATGTGCAGTTATGTTCTGTATGAAGATATTTTTAAAAGAAATGCAAATACATCTTACTATAAGACATAAATACATCTTACTAATAAATTTATTTAATTAAATTTGACTAATTAGCATTTCTAGGGTAATAGAGAACCTACCTGCCTAATTAAAACTGTGATGGCCAAGCGTTTAGGCTGATCCTGAGGTTGAAATAATAATCTGAGCCACATTCTTGGTTACTTTAAACAACCTTTAAAATGACTTATGGTTGGATGTTCTGAACTTTCAAAAAACAAAATTTAACCTTTTTCTACTTTCTGTTTTTCTCAAAAGATAGCTTTTCTAGTGGTTAGGATCAATATCTTTCCTAGCTTTCTTAATAAAATCGCTTCCTTGATGTAAAATTTACTCCAACCACACCAGCAGTTTCTAGTTAAATTAATTGGACAGTCTGCTTTGGATATTATTCAGCAGATCTTTCCCCAGGGGTCATACACTCTCTTAGCTTCAAAGCAACTTCATATTTGGGCATGCTTTCCACTAAGTGTTTGGAATCTCACCAGTGTATTTCAGGCATTAAGATATACAAAAATAAAAAATTACTGAAAAATTGGTCCAGGTAGGAATACCAGCCTTGGACTGTCCCTCAGAACAGGCCATTCCCCTCCATTCTTCAGCTATTAATCATGTTCTGTCTCTCTTTTGCTCCTTTTTTTCTACCCAGTCTATTCTCACAAGTAGATCTCAAATCTTTCCTGTTGCCTGGCTCTGCATTATCTCCTGTTGGCCAACATTCTTCGGTGCAGTGCCCCAAAACTGCTGAAAGCATTCCAGCTGAGACCTTATGGGTATTGAAAAAGCTGGAAACTCCTCATAATTCCCTTTCTTCTACAAGTGTGATGGTTGCTGGTCCTTGTTCCTGTTCTGATTCATTGCAGGCATCACCTCCCCTGAAAATCTGTTCCTGCTCCCCATCCTGTGTTCTACAGCTGGTTATTAGGAGTATAATGCCTTGAACTAGTTTCTACTTTACTTCACCTTGTTTTTTCCAGGACATTTCTCCAATTCAACACAATTCTTTTGTGTCCCAGTTCAAATATGCATAATCCCAATTCACGTATTTTGGCAATTCCTTTCGTAAAATAAAAAACATGCAGTACTTCAGAAATATCAAAACTCTAAATTCTGATGGTGAGATTGCATATCCCCTATGTAAGACCTTGTGATTGTATTTGTTCTTTTCAGGATGCATTTTTTGCAATCGAAATCACTGTATTTTAGCCCCTGCATATGAAAAAAAAAGCTACAGAAACGGCCTTCAGTAAGTTACTGATGAAGATATTAATGTATGACAACCTGGCAATATTAACTGAAGTCTTTGAGCTCCATAAGCAGTAATATTAATTTTGAATTTTTCACTTTCTGTTTCTATATTTATACTATAAGAAAGTAACTTAGCAGGCTTGTTTGAGAAAACTAAAGAAAACACAACATTCAGATTTCAGTTTTAAGAAGGTCAGAATGTCAAACATATTGCAACTTTGAACAGCATTTTAGGAGAATATTTGTAAAATACGCAGTTAACACACTCATTCATATATTTTCCTTCTATCCATCATGATGACTCCTAAACGTAATTACTACTGATCAACCCTGAAATCATTAATGGCTGTATGTAAAATGTGCAAGTGACCAATTATACTTAAGTCAGCTATTGCTAGAGAAGTTAAAGGGTGGAGTTAATCTCATAGAATCACAGAATGGTGTGGGTTGGAAGAGACCTTAGAGATTACCTAGTTCCAATCCCTGGCCATGGAGGGGTTGCAACCAGACCAGGTTCCTCAAAGTCCCATCCAACGTGGCCTTGAACAATGCCAGGTATGGGGCAGCCACAGCTTCTCTGGGGAACCTGTGCCAGTGTCTCACCACCCTTGGAGTGAAGAATTTTTTCTAATGTGTAATCTGTATTCCCTCTGTCATCTTAAGGCCATTCCCCCTGGCCCTATCACATTTTAACTTGTCCTTGTTAAAAGTCCCTCTCCAGATTTCTTGTAGGCCCCTTAAGGTATTGGAAGGCTGCTATGAGGTCTCCCCAGAGTGTTCTCTTCTCCAGGCTGAACGAGCCCAGCTCTCTCAGACTGTTTTCATGGGAGAGATGCTCCAGCCCTCAGAGCATTTTCACAGCCCTCCTCTGGACTTATTCAAGCAGGTCCACATCCCTTTTGTGCTATTGCCCCAGAACTGGAGGCAGTACTGCAGGTGGGTCCCATGACAGCAGAGAGACGTAGAATCACCTTCCCCAACCTGCTGGCCAACCATATCCTTTGATACAACCCTGGATACAGCTGGCTTTCTGGGCTGCAAGTGCACCCTGCTGGGCCATGTTGATTTTTTTTTGTCAACCAAGACCACTAAGTCCTCCTCAGTGCTGCTCTCAACCCCTTCTTCACCCAGCCTGTAGCTCTGTTTGGGATTGCCCCAGTCCACGTGCAGGACCTTGCACTTGCCCTTACTGGACTTCATGAGGTTGGCACTGGCCACCTCTCGAGCTTGCCAAGCTCCCTCTGAATGGCATCCTTTCCCTCCAGTGTGTCAACTGCACGACACAGCTTGGTGTCATCAGCAAACTTGCTGAGGGTACACTCAGTCCCACTGTCCATGTCACTGACAAAGATGTTGAACATCCCTGGTCCCACTACTGAACCCTGAGGAACACCGCTTGTCACTGATTTCCTCTTGAACATCGAGCTGTTGACTGCAACTCACTGACTGCGACCATCTCTCTCTCTCTCTCTCTCTCTCTCTCTTCAAATTCCTCATAAGTAAGCCTTTGTCATTTCCTGAATGACTGGCTCTTGATATAATTCATTAATGTTAGCAAGATTAATCACACCCTGTTAGCATGATCAACGTTTTCACCTGTAAAGCATCATCAACAACTGGGGCGGTATTACCGCAATGCATTGGCGAGAAGAGGTTGGTTCATTTACTTCTGTTGCACAGTCCTAAACATCAACCAACTTTGTCAGATACATGAGGGGTTTTGTTACTACTTCTTTGACAAGTTAAATACCTACAGTAAGACTTTGGTTGCATAATTTTGGCAATTTTGGTTGCATAATTTCCAGTGATTTAAAGGGGCATTTGTTTTTCAGAAAGCTGTGGTAGGAGAATGGTTCATGGACTCACCGATACTGAAGTAAATGTAATCGCTTATTTAAACAAAAATATTTTTTCTATAATGTGGGACTGCATTGAGGTAATGACTTAGATGATTAGGCTCTCCAGGGCATAGTGACACAGCTAAATTAAACTCCCTATTTCAGATGAGATCAGCTACAGCTGAATGAGATGGTGTGTTACACCTCAGGTGGCTCCTCTAATCAATGGACCCTAAGAACTTAGGCAATTATAATCGTAGATGGGCTTGCTCACTCTTCATGGAGCTGAAGAAAGCACTTCCCCCAGTTTCACTACACAAAGAATTAAACTCTTCTGCAAAGTCTGCTCTTAGGTGCATGCACCTAATCTAAAAATAAACCAAACCTCAATTTCTGCTTCAGCCAGTAGATTCTCAAAATGGACAAGGCAGTATCTCTCCTCCTAATGTTGATACAGTCACTACAGAACATGATGATCAATGAGGCATTCCGCATATGATAAATACTAATTTTTGCATACATTATATGTAAAAAAGAAGTTCACAAAAATTAAATGATGAACAGCTCATGCAAAACACTGATGAAAGCAATAACCATGCTAGAATATATTAAGCTTATTCTTTTCAACCTACTACTTACATCCCTACAAAAACAAATTCACTGATGCAACAACATATAAGCATTAGGCTTCTTAGAGCAGTATGTGACTGTAAGCTTTCTCAAATGAATGCTGCCGCTATATCACCACCTACTCTTACCTTAGAAGGGGGTCCAGGAAAAGGAAACCCAACATTATCTGTAAAATAATCACATGTGGAAGGATGCTGAGCAAGGTGAGAAATGAACTATAAGAACATAAACTTTAACACAGGGAACCAACTTCCTATTTTTTAAATTGCATTACAGTGCATTTTCTTCTTACCAACCCTATTTCCTTTTGTCTCTAAGGTGCAGCAGACTCTGGTACTTGCTGCCACAGAGACAAAAGTATGGGCAGTGCCTAAAGTGATTTGATGGAGCAGAGTAAGTACGGGCATATCCTCTCATCATGGCACTGGTATGTAGTTTGAATGACAGAAGGTCTTGGAGAAAAAACACCACTTCTGGAAGAGCACAAGTTAGGCAATGATTGACCAGAATCATCTTTTTTCTTCCTGACAGGCAGGGCAAGAGGAAGGACAAGGTTTCATTAGTATTTCATACGCCATTAAAGAAGAAGCAGGACAAAGAATATACCGGACTTCAGGGCATATCCCCCACACCACTATCCCCTCCCCTTCTCCCAGGTTATCAAAGAATGCCTCTCTGACCCCCATTTTTAACATCAGGTGCAGCCAATTCCTTGTTCTGCTCTTCTCTCTCCAACATTGGGTGCAACCGCACCCAACTGAATGCCTATAGCAGTGCTGCTGATATACTGGCCTCATTCTGGAACAAGGACAGTTGGAGGAATGCTAGGATGACCACCTTGTTAGTGCATGGGGGCCAAGTAACACACACTACCACTTCAAGCAGCAAAGCACATTCTTGATCTGATGTCAATTTAGAGCCAGCCATAACTGGACTTGGGAGCCTCCCGTAATCTACAGGATCTGCCTCTAATCTGCACGGTCCGACACAACTTATTTGAAAAGTTGGAAATTTTTTTTTTAATCCAACTTTAGCCTACCTTAATCTGTACCCACCTACGTGGCAAGTGGAAAAAAGACACACATCTTTATTATCATTACCATGGCTACTTATACATATCAAAATAATAGGAATAACTCACCATTTTCTGAGCCAAGTGGACAGGGAATGGTAAGAACCCTTAATAATCCATCTGGTTTGTATGAATAATGCTCAACTAACTACCAGAATGAGAGGGAAACAAAAAAAGAGGAAAGAAGAGAAAAAGATATGAAAAGGTAAAGATAATATAATTACTTGTCTCTTTAAAATTGTGTACATATGTACAATTGGTAAATATTGCAGCAAGTGAACAGGGCATACAGCAGATCTTTATTGAATGTGTTCTTACCTCATCTTTACTTCTCTTTAGCAGGGACTCAATGTTTCTAATGTAACCTTATGGATGAATCTGGAACTTGATCCAGGAACTGGATTTTTAAGACTCAGGATTCCACAACCGGTTCTGCTACCTTTGTGCCTCTGAGCAAATCACTTCTTTTTATAACTCAGTTCCGCCCTCGTTTTTTTTTTTTTTCCTTTTTTCTTCCCCAAAATGTGTATAACTACAGTGCACGAATTGTTCTCATAAGCAATGCTTTCTTTGGCCCTCAAAGTCGCAGTGGGATGCAAACAGTTAACAAATACATAGCACCAACAGTTGTGGCCATTTTTGTTCCTGGGTTGTCCTCAAGATGCCATTTTATTACTGGTATTTTGGCTTTGGTATACTTGGGTAGAAAGGAGGGGTTCTGTGAGTGAAAAAGTTGCAGACATATTTGAAAAACTTGTAAGACAGCAGAGCTGCTTTTAAATTTCCAGTGACTTCAGGAAAGCAACATGCAGGACTTTTACAGGACAGGGTAAGAATGAATATATACAAGTAAAGACTCACATTTTAGATTTGTGGCTCACTTTACTTGTTTTAATAGAATTTTCAGCAAAGAGGATGCAAGACATTTCTGCAGGGATTTAAATGCCCTTGGCATTTTAAATTTTCACAGTCATTTCTTCCAATATTCACTTTATTACCATTTATGGCATAGTCAACTATGAATTCCTTAACTGCTTAATCTTCACCAGGGTTCAGACATATTTTGGTGGTAACCTTCACCATTTTCAGCCTTTAAGGTAGAATATTAGAAAGCTAAAGAATGCAGTATGTGTACAACATCCTAAACAATTTTCTTTGTGCTTCCTAGAATTCTGTTTCTTGCTGTTATAAGCTCATTATCAAAAGACTATACCCAGCATAGCTACTATTGAATATGGTCACTTGCAAATGCAAAAATGGTCTTCCACTCTAGAGAATATTCAGCCACCTGAATAATAATTACAGCGATTTTGAACTGGTCCAAGCTGCAATATAACATGTGAAAAAGATCAAACTCTCTACACTTACATAGCTTTATATACTAATATGTATTTCCTTCCTGGATAGGAACCACATAAAGTTTGAAACATATGACAAATAACCTGCCAAATGATGCTGCTGTTTAGATGAAGACTGTTGTCACACAGCGTAGTAAAACAAGCTGCCTTACTCAGTTATACAGAAATATGACGACAGATATCCAAGTGATTCAAATTTAACAGACCTGCCAGAGGGTGTCAAATCTTTTCCCATCCGGTATGGAGAGCTTCCCTGTCTTATCTCTGTCAATACGGTAATGCAGTACTTTTCCATCATTCAGCAGACACAGGGCATAGGAACCATTGCTGTCCCTTTCTCGGATACTGTAGAAATAAGTGAGATTCTCATAGTTATTTTTAAAATCAGCCTTTCATTGAAGTTTTTGAATTAAAAGCAAACAAAATCAGCATTGCAACTTTTAAAGACATTTTGTTAAGCTTTTCATTAATTTCTTAGTGTCATTTCTTTTTAGACATAATTCCCTACATTTTTTTTATTTGTTTTTCTCTCACAAAATCCAAGAGATGGCAACAAAAAATTCAGGATGTGGAGCTCTTTGCTAGGCAGCTACAAAACATTGTGCAGCGCACAAAGCACTCCCTGAGCAAGGAAGCATTTGAAGGCTTGTGCACTGCAGGCCTGCAAAGCCCATGGAAATCTGAGACCAGGATCCAGCATATGCAAACAGCTACACTTCAGTGTCCTCTAAAGTCAACCTAGAATTAAAAACAACAGATAAGTGCCTTCACCAAAGCAAGATTTCTCTCTCATATCTCTTATTTTGAAATAAAGAGATGACAGTAAGGGCAGAAGATAAAATACTAAAAAAACATTTTGTGAAATAACAAATAAAGGGAAAATCTTTGTGCACTGAAGCATCTTGTTTGACTGGGAATGTAAAGAAAAGCATACATTTCTGTAATCATAAATTCTTAAAATTTTGGTAAAGACATTAGTGCTTTGTTGCAGATTTCATGTGAAATTCACATGAAATTCCACATGGTGTTGGTTTAAACTTCAGCAGTGAGAGATCAAAAAATGTAATGTAAAGACATTGTCTAGAATTCATAAGTAGGCAGGATGATGTTCTTACAGGAGAAATGCAAGTAACATCTGAGATGCCTACAAAGAGTGGCAGAGTTGTTTTATGTGTACTCAAGGCTAGGTCACTGGGACCAGTGTCTTCTGGCGCCTGTTCTCAGAGTAGATAGGAGTTTTCTACTCGTTCCATCTTAGTTGGCATAGCACTTCTGAGTTTAGAAAGTAGGCTTTTTCTTTTAGTTTAAATTGCCTATGTTCACTTACTCCTGACAGTGAAACAGAAATAGAGCTAGCTTAAAATTTTCTGGAATAATAGGTTTGTCTTACGAAAAGCCCAGATTCAGCAACACTGAAACATTACTTATTCCACTGTGCTCAGAAATCTACCCATTCTCCCTAGAAAGCCCTGAAGAGAAATATAGCAGGATATGCTCACTAAGGTGTTGTGAAACTTTTCTGTTAGCAACACTAGTACTTGCTATCATATCTCAGAAGACTGCAGAGACAGTAAATTCTGCTCCTCGGCTGACGCACTCAAGGCTGAACTAAATGTGTTTTGTCTGAACTACTCATGCAACTGTTTTTTTTTTCCAAGCAGTGATTCTTGTTGCATAAGATGTGAACAGGACACTGGCTACAAAAAAAGGAACCAAGGTCAGGTTTTTTTCTGAAACCAAAGTGACTTGCCTAGTATCTCTGAAGCAACTTGAAACACCACAATCTCTTTTTTCATGACATTCGGTATTTTCTCAGAGTGCTGATTTCCTGTGCTGACTGACCAGTGGAGAGCAACAGGTTCTGCTAAAATGAAGAATGGCCTTTACTTTGTCTTTCTCTGACTTGCTTTTAGCAATTAAGGCTGAAAAATATTTTCAGAATACAGGACATTGTTTCTATAACACGAATGGCATTTCATTGCAGTCAGATTTCTGTTCAGCATAGGCAAGATTATAAAAATGCAATGGATTGTTTCCTAGTAAAAAATGTCCTTTGTGCTCCTCATGAGGAAATGGTGGCTCCAATACAATTAGCTCTACTGAAACCGATCCCCATTTGCAAGAGTTTTTACTATCCCAAGTGGCATTGTAAACATTTCTTGAAATTACAGGCATCAATGGGAGAAGAGAGTCCTGATTTCTAAGGACCATGGCACAGATCCAAACAGTCTTATCAGTATGCAGTGCACAATTTAGGAAGAGTTCAGGTTTATGAGCGCATTTCTGAGCTCTTCCTTCCCCCACTCCAACAGTTACACTAACTCTGAAGACATCTGCAGTTCACAGTCGTGGCAACTTCTGTCAGACACCTCTACCACTGCATGCACAAAAAATCTCCATTCTAACACTCATGACTGACCAGTTCCCAGGCAGAGCCTCATTTTCTTGGGGTTATGGCCCAGGTGGTTTTTTAAACTGTAGCCAGTTAGCTCCAGGACAGACTGGATCCCTACAGAACACAACAGCAGGAGGTACTACTATCTTCCAACAACGTCTGAGGAGTAGAAGTATTAAGAGCATTGAAGCAACAACCAAACAATGTCCTAAGTCTCAGTTTTGGCAACGAGATCCCTTATTGGTTCAAAGAGTGCTCTCACAGAACTTACCATCATACATCAAACCAAAAACTTTTACTACCTTTGGTGACAAGTATAGTCACAGCCATGATCTGCAATTTCATTTTGGTTATGAAGACTGTGATAACGGCTGTCTAGGTTAGACTAAGCATCCAGGTATTCATTTGGGTACACAGTACGCATTACGTTACAGTACTGATACTGTGGAAAATGGTATCAAAAAAATGGCATCAAAGAAAAGGTTGCTCAAACTGAAAGGTTATAAATTGAAACCACTAAAATTGAAATCAAGGTTTTCACATCCTCTTGAGGATGCTGCCTGTACTACTAAGGGCCATCACATTAGATTTGGGGTCTTAATTCATATATGGAATTTTCCTTCTCTGAAAAGAAAAAAACCTGAAATTCAAAATGCACTATCTGCTTCAATGTGCTTGGAAATTACACACAGTACTGATAACAACAAAAAAAAATCTTCATTCTAAAAAGCTATATATAAAAAAACAAAAAAGCATTTCGGCAAGGAAGCAAGCCACTAGTGAAATATCACCTGGTCCTCCATTTCATGGCAATTGCAGAGAAATACAAATCTACAGAATTAGAACATACAGATAAGAAACACCTGTAAATAAACAATCTTTTCCTTTCACACACTTAATCAGAAACAGTGATTAATTTGTTTCTGAACAAATTAATCAGAAACCATTGATAATGAACAATGCCACTGAAAACAAATTTGAATTCATAGATATATGAGAGAAGCACCAAGGTATCCAGATTTTCTATGACATATATTTTAAAAGAGCAATTTTAGAAAGATCTGAGAAACTCAAATGTTATCTAATGCAATGCAAAAAAGGTTTATTTGTTGATTTAAATTTTCATGCAACCTACCTTTGAGTATTTTTTATGTTTCTGTGAATGTAACCAAAATAGCAACCAGTAAGTATTTTGTGTATCATTACAAAGTATGTAAACAGCTATCTGTTCTCTTGTTTGGTAGAATCTCTGCTTTTGCTTAGAAGCAAAAAGAACGAATGTCTCAGTTTTTTTGCTTCCAAGTGAAAAGCCAAATGATCCCTTTTTTCTAAAGGAAAAAAAAATCCACGAGGGTAAAAAAAAATAAACTGCTATTGCAGTACACCTCATTGACTGTGTAGGAAAGAAGTCACAGCATTTTACAGTGGAGAATAATGGAGGAAATAAACTAGTAAAATGCTTGTTTTAGGAATGGTGTGAAATATCATCACTCCTGAATCCAAGGGTGTGTGAAAAGCTTGTTCTCAGCCTTGCT
Source organism: Amazona ochrocephala (assembly GCA_039720435.1). Lineage (NCBI taxonomy): Eukaryota > Metazoa > Chordata > Aves > Psittaciformes > Psittacidae > Amazona > Amazona ochrocephala. Next base: position 36,526,454 of record CM077909.1, on the reverse strand, counting down.
TTGCCTTCTCAGTTATAACAGCTTCCTTGATGCCAGAGATACCAACATTCCCCACTGCTGATCAAACTCCAGCCATTCCCTGCTTGTCTGCCCGTATGAATATCTCTCTCTCATAACGTTATTAACAATATGGCTAGTTTTATCACTTCAAATACGACTGTACATATTCCGAGTTGGGAGTGCAATAAGGGATGACCTTGGTGCCATCTGTAAAAGGATCATACAAAGGAAAAAATGGATTGACTGTAGTCTTCATCTACATTTTTGTTCTCTTGGGGTTATAATTCCTCTGTTTAGTAACACATTGAAAGTTGTTTCAGAAATATCAGCATACTATAGAATTTAGGAGCTAGCTCAGGCACACACTACTGCTATCTACAATACAACCTAAAACTCCAATTCCTGGCCACGCTAGTGAGCTGCGCAGTGAAGAAACACCTTTGCAAGAACAATTGCATCACTGCAGTCTATTTTGCTGGCATTGCCAGCAATCCTGGCATTATTACCCTGCCAGCAAAATACACTATGCCCCACTAAAATTTGCTCCTTAACAAGTAGCTCTGCTGTATAACTGCACCTGCAACATGGGATTTTCTTGATACAGCTACCTCAGTCAGAGAGTGTATCTTTTTTTCACACCCCCAACCCACTCTGCTGCTAAAGCAGACAGCATACAGCTAGCCTTCAGAAGCCACAGCCCTGCTGTAATGGTCTGCAAGTGCACTTCACTGAAGATCAGCAAACACCTCTCCCGAAGAGCTGTGGGCATCATCCAGGCTGCTGTGGAGGGGAACCTCCAGAAGCATGGTTTATTGTTTGCTTTTTCTTCATGTATCTTGGAAAATTTTTATGGTCACCTAAGCCTAGCAAGTGCTTGGTACTTTGAAGAGGAACTTCATCATTAACATCTCTGAATTAAGCTCATGTCTAATAGGACTGTTTTCTCTTCATCTGATCTTAACAATGTCCAATTCCATTTATGGATGCAAACAATACTGATAGATTTATTTAAAGAATACTTTACAACATCAGATAAATCCCCTAGCTCAGAATGCACTCTAGCAGTGGTAAATCTCTAGTGGAAGACAGTAAGTTTACTGTACACATAGGCTGCTACATGTGTCAAACCCACAGATTGTTGGTCAGACAAAAGACGAGAAGACTTATGGACAACTGCACTTCAAAAATTTTTATTTCTAAATTGTGTTATTAGTGCTAACTATTGTGACAAATAAGGGGCAGTTTAGACTCTTGATGTCATGAGATGCCATGATGAGTCAGCAGCTTGAATGAGTCGCCGTGTTAGATTTACGATGCTATTCATATTCAGGAAGCTTTTAAATTCTTTCCATATTTATGGTATTTTTAAAAAAACCCTAGATTTGAAAATCTTATTGTGCTGCAAAGCAGCACTTAAGAAATCTGGGTGATGGACGTGTTCCGACAGAGACTGCTGCACTGGATTTTGTTTCAAGGTAGGTATGTCAGACTGTTAGCACATTTTTGATGTACTTAAGTTTTAGAGACCCTTGTAAAAGGCTATACAGAAATATTCTAGCCTTTTAAAATGTATTATTTTAATAAACAAGATTATCTTTTGTCAAAAACCAGCACCTGTTTATGTTGAATAGCCTCATAGTACATCTCAGTGAAAATCCACCTTCTTCCGGTTTTCCCAGGCTCCAAGTCCTATCTCAACACCTGAACTTCTCTTAGATTTTGAATGTTTCTAAGTTTTACCTTTCAATCAGCTACCAGGCTTGAATGTATCAACCAATTTGAGAGACACAGTCCCTGAGCAGCTACACTCACAAGCACAAATGCACAGCCTTCAGTCTACAGATGTACAGAAGATACCGACATGCGTTGCTGCTAGGTAACGAAAAAGTATGTAATGCCTGGGCCTGAAATATAAAATGCACCTCTCTAGCACTCAGAAATTTTGCTGCTCTTGTTTCAGTTAGCTAACTAATGAATGGTTTATTTCTCAACACCTACCAAGCAAGCCCATGTTAGGCAAACCACATATGCAGAAAATAGAAAACCTGTCCAAATTAGACAGTTCTTTTCTTATTTCTGATGAGCCTCTGGGTCTACCGAGCTGAGAGCTAGATGAGCTCTGGAGAGAAAAATCACCAGTCTTTGACACAAACAAACATCACATCATTTATCTTGCTGCTCTGGCTGCTGAATTATGGGGCAGATGAAGATCTAACCCTGTTTCTTTTCCAGGAGCATAAGAGTAAACGGCAGCTAAGTGGATACTAAGCTCTAAACCTGACAAATAGGCAGTCTGTGCAAGAACAACTAATGCATCCTAAAGCACCATATAGAAGTAAATAGTGTTGTATTAAGGAAGAGGGACTCAAGCTCAACATACTGTCAGTTACATCTTCATACTATCTAAGCTCTATTGGCACATGGTTTAAACCCTCTGTGGGGTTTATCTACCTCGTGAGAAAGCAGATGCCTGATTCCCAGAGAACTACGATAGATAAGCACTTGCTGACATACATAGTCCCACAGAGGTCTGACTGCCCCCTCTGCAGCTCACTGAGCATGTCACGGCAAACAGCACTAGGACATCTCTAGCGGGAACAGGAAAATGCTCGGGAGTATTTCCATTTAAAGCTGTAGAAATACCTATAGAAGATTAAAAATAGACCAGGGTTTACAAAAGAGACTGAAAATGTCAAGTCTGCTAAAAAATTATACTCTTTCACTCCAAAGCCTATGCATCTTGTTAAGAAATGATAGCTAAGAGAACCATTTCTCTGAATAAAAATAATAAACTATATATATATATTCCCCCAAAGAGAAGCATTTTGACCACACAGAAACCAAAGTGTGCAAGAAAGAAACTGGAAAATCTGCAAGTTTTAATACACGACTCAGGTCATTGATTAAATAGCACTGATTTGGTAAAATGTTAATTCAGAAAGTAATATTGTTTAATAGAAAAAAACAAGCTATTAAAAGAAAGGGCTGCTGCTTTGTTTCAAATCACCTGCTCCTGCGTCTAAAAGGTAGGAAAAGATACAAAGTCACTAGGCAATGAAAAGGAGTGATGGTATGGTAATGCCGTGCTTGTATTCTGTGACAGCAACTACATTCATCAAACCAATGAAACCTCTGTGCTACAGGAAGAAGAATTCAGAAAAGATTAATCTGTGATGAGGGAAATCTTTGGATCCACCAAATTTTGTAACAAAATTTCTAAAAAATTTATAACAATTTTTTTGTTACAAATAGCAACAAAAGCAACTGGTAAATGACCACCTGGATGGTATAATTACGGCAAATCAGTCAAGTGAAAGAGTGGGTACTGTTGAAGCATACCCGTTCTGCACTCACTCTCGGGGTTTTACTTTGGACTAGCTTTAAAAAGGTCAAAGATAGTGAAGTGCTGAAGAAGACCATGTAAGTGGGTGAAGAAACTTCCCTCAGGAATTGCACAGCTCTAAGTGATCCTTCCCTGGCCATGACCTTTAAGCTTCATTTTCTATCATTATATAAATACTTCCACTGGGGGACAGGGTGAAAAAAAAAGGTGCTCAGTGAAAACACTTTTTCAAATGAGGTTTTCCAAAGAAAACCTTTTTTTTGCTAGAAGATTTTGATTGGCTCTAATCCTCATGAGGTGATGGCTGTTAGTCACTATCCTAAATGATGCATTTGCACTCAGAAAGCAAAACATCATGAGGTTGAGTAAATGCAGACAGTGGCACACACAAAATGGAGTTACCAAGGTAAAAGCAATTCCATTTGTTGTGTAAGTCCAAAACCAAGCACCACCACTGTTCCTGGGAAACTGACAGTTATGGATCCCAACAGGCGGTTTGTATTTTTACCACTTTGGTGAGTCAGTGTACGGTGTGCAAGTGGCCAGAGACTGTGGCAGCCATGCTGTAGGGCCTCTCTAAGGAGGCCAGGCTATGGCAGCCATGCTGTAGGGCTTCTCTGACGAGGCCAGGGGCTGCCCTGGTTCCAGCTGGCCTCAAAAGACACTTGTGTAGGGCACCACCAAGACCCTCAGCCACCTATGTGGTGCCTCTGCCTCTGTGAAAACATCATTAAGGACAGATGTACGCTTGGTGGGTGGTGGTGGAGAGAAAAAACCAAACACAAACCAGAAGTGGCAGCACAAACACCAAGGGCAGAAGAGGAGGCAGGAAGAGATGCTCCAGGCACCAGAGCAGAGTCTTCCGCAGCTTGTGGGAGGGGCCACAGTGGAGCAGGTGTCCACACCATAGCCCTCCAGGCAGGTGTATGTTTCCTGAAGGATATTTCCTGTGAAGAGCCCATGTTGCAACAGTGTGAGGATGAAGGAGCAGCAGAGAGATGAAGCTACAGGCTCACTGCAACTTACACCTTACACCCATCCTCCCCTGTGCTGCTTGGTGGGGAGAAGATTCGGGTGTGAAGACTGAAGTTGAGCCTGTGAGAACTGGGGGTGCGGGTGTGTGTGGGGAAGGTGTTTTATTTATGTTTTTGTCTATGTTTCTTACTGTCCAACTCAATTTCAACTGATAATAGAATAACTATATTTCCCAAAAAAGAATCTTGTTTTGCCTACGAAACTTAGTGGTACATGATCTCCCTGTCTCCATTTTGACCCACGATGCTTTTCAATCCTATTTTCTCCCATGTTCTGTTGAGGAGAGGGAGTGTGACAGCATCTTGGTGGGCCAAGGTTAACCTACCACAGTCACTTAGTACCGTTTATCAGTTATAAAACAAAGTTCAATGGATTTTTCTTGCTGTTGAGTTTCTCTGATGCTCACTTTAGAATTAAACCTAGTACCTGACCAAAAACCAATGACCCATGCTTTTGCTATAGTTTCCAATCTTTAGCTAAATGGAAACCTAATCTTGGATGCACTTGCTTAATATAGGGATGATTATGTCATGTATATCATGCTAGACTGGGCTCTTTCACTGTGAACAAGACACCTTTTAGGGCATACTCTCATTTGATTCACTCAAGGGTACTGTGTAATAACAGTGGTGGTACACAAAAACACCAGAAAAAAAGCACTCACAGAAATTTTCCATTGTTCCTTGGCCCGATGAGGATACGGCGTTCTGACTCTTCCCGCGAGATCCTCCCATGGAACCATGGCATCTTCTCATGGGCTGTAGTGGCAATCAACTTCTCCAGCTGAGGCTTTTGACTGATGATAGCTTGTTCAAGAGCATGCCCCTAGAGAGTGGTAAAAACATAGTCAAACTGTCTTCTGCAGTAAAAACATGACAGGTAGACTCCCAGTAAAGGACTGCTTTTGGGACATCCATAATCTGCACATCTATAAAGAAAAGATCTGGTTACTATGAAAATATTAAACCAGAAACTAATGTACAGTAATTTAAACATCACAGAGCTGGAATTCTTCCTTTACCTCTGATAAATAGAAAGAAAAATAAGTAGTAAATTAAGCTTTTAATATACCAGTATATAACTGAAAATTAGACCGTATTTTTATGCTAATGAGACATAGCTAACTATACGTAGTCTCAATATCCTATGACAGTTTACTGAAATAAACTGAACATGCTTTGAACTGTTGAGGTGCGTTTATATTGAAGACATCAGTACAAAGTCCCCAAAACCAGGCAGGACAGTCCCAACTTTAGAGTGAAATATGTTAATATTTTGGTATAACCTATATACTTATAAACCAATCTACAACTTACCACTTCCAAATTTGGCCCAGAATCTGAGGGAAAAAAACCCTAGTTTCATCAGTTTTCAGCTTGAGTTCATAAACTTCCTTCTAGACTGGGCTCAGACTCATCAGAAAGAACTGTAAGCCTCAACACTTGTAGTAAGTTTCAGGCTTTTCTAGTTTGTGCATTGCTTGATATACTTTATAGAACAGAACACACAAGGTTACTTGCTAGTAACGAGATGAAAAACCTAGTGTAACTCCATGAGTTCATAATGGTAACTCATGGCATTCCAAGGTGAAATAAAATTCCCATTGCAGTCTTCTACACTAGTGTTTCCATGTTAGGACTGGCTTCTTCAAAGTCATTCTAAGGAAAAAATCCAACCTGTTTTCCTCAGCATGGAACATTCCTGCTTGACACAGGCAGTACCAAAGCTCTGTAAGCAGTGTTCTGCAGTTAAGAAACCCAAGTTCTGTTTTGGACAAATTAAAATAAGCAGGAGGCCAGATAACAGGGGAGGATGCAAAACAAGTCACCATGTCACCATGCCTGCCTACACATCAATGAACAAAAATTCAGAACCAAAAGCAATAAACAAACCATCTCTGTATCTTGTTCATTACATCTATTTTGGTGCATGTGGAAATCCAATGACACAGATCAGTGATAGACAGATAGATGGTAAATAAGGTTATACCAGCCAAAGACATCATAAAGCTCCTACGTTTTCTAAAATTTAAGAAAAACTATTATGGCCAACTCACTGCATGCACTGGGGAAAAAAACCCCAAAACCACCTCACTGCTCAAAACGCAACAGCTACGGTTCCATTGTGAAAAAATGCCACATAAAAACAGCAATAGCTGGAAACAAACACTGCAATCTCTTAGCAGGAGGGCCAGGAGACCTCCTTGGATGGATAAGGAGCTGCTGAGCAAAATTCGAAGGAAACAAGAGGCTTATAAAAGATGGAAGCAAGGTCAGGCGGCCCGGGAAGAATACAGTGATGTTGTCCGGGAAGCTAGGGACCAGGTTAGGAAAGCTAAGGCCCACTTAGAATTAAAATTGGCTAGGGATGTTAAGGATAACAGGAAGGGATTTTACAGGTATACTGCAAATAAAAGACAGGTTAGGGACAATGTGGGTCTTCTCCAGAAGCTATGGGGAGAACTGGCTACCCTGGACATAGAGAAGGCTGAGGTTCTTAAAGACTTCTTTGCCTCAGTCTTCACCGGCAAATGCTCTGACCACACCACCCAAGTCTTGGAAGGCAGACGCAGGGACAGTGAGAATGAAGACCCTGGGCCCACTGTAGGAGAGGATCTGGTTCGAGACCATCTTAGGAACCTGAATGTATACAAGTCCATGGGACCGGATAAAATCCATCTGCGGGTCCTGAAGGAGCTGGCAAATTAAGTTGCTAAGCCACTGCCCATCATATTTGAAAAATCATGGCGGTCAGGTGAAGTTCCCGATGACTGGAAAAAGGGAAATATAACCCCCATTTTTAAGAAGGGGAAAATGGATGAGCTGGGAAATTACAGACCAGTCAGCCTCACCTCTGTGCCTGGCAAAATCTTGGAGCGGATTCTCCTGGAAGGCATGCTGAGGCACATGAAAACCAACAAGGTGCTTGGTGACAGACAGCATGGCTTCACTAAGGGGAAATCCTGCCTGACCAATCTGGTGACCTTCTATGACGGGGCTACAGAACTGATGGACAGGGGCAGAGCAGTTGATGTCATCTACCTGGACTTGTGTAAAGCCTTTGACACTGTCTCACATGACATCCTTGTTTCTAAGTTGAAGAGACATCAATTTGATAGGTGGACCACTCAGTGGATAAAGAACTGGCTGGATGGCCGCACGCAAAGAGTAGTGCTCAGTGGCTCAGTGTCCAGCTGGAGACCAGTAACGAGTGGTGTCCCCCAGGGATCGGTGTTGGGACCGGTCTTGTTCAACATCCTTGTGGGTGACATGGACAGTGGGATTGAGTGCGCCCTCAGCAAGTTTGCCGATGACACCAAGCTCTGTGGCTCGGTTGATACATTGGAGGGAAGGAATGCCATCCAGAGGGACCTTGAGACGCTTGTGAGGTGGGCTGATGCCAACCTGATGAAGTTTAACCAAGCCAAGTGCAAGGTCCTACACCTGGGTCGGAGCAATGCCAGGCACAGCTACAGGTTGGGCGGGGAGGAGATTCAGAGCAGCCCTGTGGAGAAGGACTTGGGGGTGTGGGTTGATGACAAAATGAACATGAGCTGGCAGTGTGCGCTTGCAGCCCAGAAAGCCAACCGTATCCTGGGCTGCATCAAAAGGAGCGTGACCAGCAGGTCGAGGGAGGTGCTCCTGCCCCTTTACTCTGCTCTCGTGAGACCTCACTTGGAGTATTGTGTGCAGTTCTGGTGTCCTCAACATAAAAAGGACATGGAACTGTTAGAACAAGTGCAGAGGAGGGCCACGAGGATGATCAGGGGACTGGAGCACCACCTGTATGAAGATAGGCTGAGAAAATTGGGGCTGTTCAGCCTGGAGAAGAGAAGGCTCTGTGGAGACCTCATAGCAGCCTTCCAATACCTGAAGGGGGCCTATAGGGATGCTGGGGAGGGACTCTTCATTAGGGACTGTGGTGAGAGGACAAGGGGTAATGGGTTTAAACTTAAACAGGGGAAGTTTAGATTGGATCTGAGGAAGAAATTCTTTCCTGTAAGGGTGGTGAGGCCCTGGAATGGGTTGCCCAAGGAAGTTGTGAATGCTTCATCCCTGGCGGCGTTCAAGGTGGGGTTGGACATAGCCTTGGATGGTATGGTTTAGTGGGAGGTGTCGCTGCCCATGGCAGGGGGTTTGGAACTCGATGATCTTGAGGTCCTTTCCAACCCTAACTATTCTATGATTCTATGATTCTCCTAACTCAAAGAGCACTGTATGGCAAAATCATCCCTGGATTTACCTGCAAATTCCAAGTTTGTTTGACATACTCCCTGATGAGGCTCTCTTTTAAATCTTCAAAGGGTCCTGTTTTGGGTTCAACGCCTGGTGGGCGGTTGAAAGGTTTTCTCAATATACAGATAAGGCCATCTGCTGCTTCTGAGTGATAGTTAATGAGTTCAGCAGGACTGGCATGTGACTTGCCTCCTGCAATGGCATATGAGCCACTCAGCTCCCTCTCAATGGTATAATGATGAACCTTTCTTCCATGGGTCAAGGATAAGGCAAAGCCACCCAGGTAATTCCGGCTTTGGCGGAGCAAGTATAGTCCATCACTCACTCCTCCTTGCATCAGATACTCTTCTGCTTCTTCACGTGTAATATTGCCAAAGAAGTATGGCAAATGGTTAGCCGGGTTCACTGTGCTGGAAGTCATGTTTTTTCTTTTCCAAGAAGCTGAAGTATTCTATAACTGAAAAACAGACAGAGACATGAGTATCAGTTGGAAACAGAATAAACCAGTAACATGGCAATTCATATGTGGTATGTCAGAAGCTCATTTTTTGAAAGATTTTTGGTTTTACCTTAGAAGTTCTCTTTCTAAATCGCAATAGAAGTTTTTCCTTGTTATACAGTAATATAAAAGTTTCCTATAACTGCACAAGTTACCTTTGACTCTGCCTCTTTTCTTCTTTGCCTAGCCATACAGAGGTCCTGACATTTTCACTTTCCTGAGCACCTTCGTCTATCCTTTGGTTCCGGCCTTGAGGTGTTTCCCAATAAAACAAAATAACTAGGTAAGATAGAGTCAGTGAGAAGTTTTTCTTTCCAGTTTTGTGCCATTCTAATTTTGCTTATGATTAGCTTATGCCAGTATGTAGGCTGAGTATGGACAAAAGTCTTATATTAAAATAGTTAACATTCTTCTCCACAGAGATTTACCAATAATAATAATAATGAAAAAATTACAGTGTCTTGTGAACAGTCTTCATTTCAAACACCTTACATAATAAGAAGGCAGACTACCAAAAAAACCACAGGAGACAATCAAGTTCACCATCTCTGAAGACTAATAATGAATATAACATAAACATCTTCAATTCTTTTATTCTTACTTTAACAATAAAAATAATGTTTTTATATATAGATCATATACACACACAGTGTAACATTATTATAGTTTAAAATATATTTCTTAAAAATATGCACAAGGACTCTACAGAACTCTAGCTACAGGAGCAGTGTTCTTGTGTTCTGTCTTCCCTGAGTTATCCCAGTCTCTAACCTACACTGTCAACAGAGAGATTTATTTTCTTTAAGCCTCACTGGTGGTTTACACTGCCTGGACAGCTAAGCATTGTGCTGGAATTACTTTTTTGACTTTCAAGTTACTGAACAGAAGACATCAGAATATAAAAGTCGAATTTGTTCAATTCTTGTTTTAGTGACTTTTAAATGACTAATGTATCCTGGGAAGAATATCCCAGCATGAGTATTTGCAAGCATTTTTTAATGTCAGATGAAGTGGTCCACAACTGCAATTACTTAGGCAAGTTCACCGGTCGTGTTATTATTTCTTGAACAGTATGAGTTTTTCCTATACTTTCTCATATACTTTCTCTTCCAAATGGTTCCTCAGTCCAATTACTGTTTGTCCTGGGTTCAGCTGTCATTTTTCTCTTTGTAATGTAATGTAATGCAATATAACCTAATAGTTTTTTTTTCTTCCTTCTAGTAGCTGGTGCAGTGCTGTGTTTTGGTTTTAGCCTGAGAACAAAGCTGATAACACACTGATGTTTTAGTTGCTGCTAAGTAATGCTTACCCTGATCAAGGACTTTTCAGTATCCAATGCTCTGCCAGTGAGGAGGGGCACAAGAAGCCGTGAGGAAGCAGAGACAGGACACCTGACCCAAACTAGTGAAAGGGGTGTTCTATACCACAGCACATCATGCCCAGTATATAAACTGAGGGGAGTCATCCGGAAGGCCCACATCACTTCTCCGTTCAGGCTATCGGTCGGCAGATGGTGAGCAATTGGATTGTGCATCACTTCAGTTTATTGTTGGGTTTTTTTTCCTTTTTAGTTTTATATTATCTTCCCTTGTTATTTCCCCTATTGTTACTATTATTATTAGTAGTAGTTTTGTATTATACTTGATATTTTGGACTGTTCTTATCTCAACCCACGGGGTTTACATTCTTGTGATTCTCCTCTCCATCCCGCCCGGAGGTGGGGGGGGAGGGAAAGCAGGGGTGAGTGAATGGCTGCATGGTTCTGAGTTACCGGCTGGGGTTAAATAACACTGTTTAATCAGGGCTGGCCGCAGATCTACAGTTTATGTGGCCTACGAAGGAAGGAACTCCATTCAGGGACAGTTCAACACCTCCCTTCAGTCTAGAAAGAGGATAAAAATCCTCCTATTACTGCCTTTGCATCTGTAAAATTACTTAATCTGAAAAGTTATATTCATATGAAAAATGTATGAAGTGCTTATATTTGTATTAGTTGTGTGCGTTAAATTAAACTTTTCCTTAGGAAGTATCTCTCAATTTTATTGACAAAATTTTTATTTTCCTTGTCTTTTAAGTTCAGTTGTGACAACTTGATATTGAAATGCTCTTAAGTATACAAAATAAGTGACAGCCTCTCTTATCTGTGGTGTATTATGCAGACTTTAGACTAACTAGGCAGCAATACATGAAAGAATAAACCCTGTTGTTTGTGTTTACAAGATCACTGCAGATCTTGTATTTTTTTCCCCAGTGTGTATATACTAAGAAAAATGCATATATACTGAATATGAAACCTATGAACATTAACTGACAAAATACTGTTCTCTGTGTTTTATTCAGGTTACTGCAGCTCTCTTTTCCCACCTTGCATTAAGCGTGGCTAGAAGCAGATGAAAGGATCAGAAGTTCAGTTCCTGTTTCTATTGCTGTGCAGGATATAGCAGGAAAAACAATGTGCCCTTCACAGCTGAACTAAAGGTACAATTTTAGGGAAGCTATCCAGCAGTCTCTGGAATCAGCATTAAAAAAGTCAGGATGTTTGTGAACAGGGTTAATAGACCTCTCTGCTTGCGGCTGGCCAAAGCCTTTAAATGAGTTACAAGAGCACATGTGGAGAGGACTTTATGGAACACCATGCAAGAAGGGAATGTCCATAATGCAAAGCTGCAACTAAGGAATGGATGTTTTAACATAGGGCCTTCTGGCACATGGCACTTCGGAGTGGCAGCTCTGCAGCAGCCACAGCTGTGGAGTTTGCAAGGTTTGGACTGTTAAGCGAGGCCTTGGTACTTGTATTGTGCTTGGAGAGCTGTTCTTTGCAGCTCTCAGTGCTCGGCTCCAGAGCTATTGAAGGATTTTCCCTGGCCCTGCCAGTTTCAGGCAGCCAGGACACCCCAGAGTTGAGCTTGCAGCAGCAGAGGTGAGCTGTGCAGGGACACCTCACTCTGGGGAGATGGGAGGGTTTCCTTCTTTAAGAACCTGGGCATTTCTTCCCTCCTTCCCAGCCCAGCCAATGACCATGGCCTCTCTTCTCTTCCTAGCACAACACCTGTTGCTGCAGCACCGGAGGCAGGGAGCAGCTCAACATCACCAGCTCCCTCCAAACCACTGCAGCCTGTGGAGGGCATGGCCATGGAGCTGGAAGACCGCTGTCCCATCTGCCTAGACAGCTGCGAAGAGATCAGCTATGTGATGCCTTGCCTCCACCATTTTTGTTACCGGTGCATCCTGCGGTGGGCTGAGACCAAGCCCGAGTGCCCCCTCTGCAAGAGGAGGATCCAGTCCATCTTGCACACAGTGGAGGCAGACAATGACTACAGGGAGCATGTCATCACATCACCTCTGACACCATCAGTAATCATTCACCAGGCGGAAATGCCCAGACGCCCAGACTCCCATGACTTTCATCACCCTGGAGCATCCCATCCATGGGCTGCAGAAGGGGTGCCCAGGGATCCTGTGGGCCACCTCCAGCCTGAGGAATGGGTAAACCTTTTCCAGGACCACCCGACCCTCCTTGAGACCGTGCTGTCCTGGGCTGAACATAGGCTGCAGCGGATCTTTCGAAACAGGTGGTTGGAGGCAGCCATAGTGGAGAGCACCATCATGGTCCTCCTGACCAACTATGGCATGAATGAAGAGCTGCTGGTCCAGATGCTTGGGGTCTATCTTCACACCCGCACAGTGACATTTGTGCAACAGCTTATCCGTGTTGCTGTGCGGTGGTGTGGCAGGGAGGCCAGCCATCTGCTAGGCCAGCAGGGAGGTCTCCTGGCCCTGGCCCTGGGACCTCCAGCAGCCCAGCAAGATCCACCTGGTATGAGCTTCCCAGCTACCCCTCTGCTCCCAGTGCCATCATTACTGCAGCAAGAACAGCCCCAGCAGGAGCCAGAAGAGGCTGTGCCCGGGCCCTCCACTCCCAGCCGGGGCAGGGAGCGCTCCACTGGGAGGCCAAGGCAAGCCCCAAGGCAGAGTGGCAGCAACCCTGAGGCCTCTACAATCAACAAGAGGCCACCACCACGCCTGTGAGCAAAGTAGGGTGCTGCGAGGGACAGCCGAACCAGGGCTGGGCCATCAGCTGGGCTATGTGCCAGCCCTCAAGGGCTCCCTACACTCCTCATGCCAAAAATTGTACTACACTACAGTACCTGTTCAGAAAAGCTCAGTAATGTTGCAGTGAACAAAATTCAAACAGAATTTGCCACAACACTCTATCTGCGGAAATTTATTTTCAGCTAAGTATTTCATGGACGTTCCTTTTCTCCATGCCTTTAGTTTCAGACTTACAAAAATGTTAGGACCTTCATGTCCATAGAGGATACAGAACTTTGCAATGAAATTTAAAGATAATATAGTAAAACTGGAGTGGGGTGGTGTCATGGGTTCAGCAGTCATTTTTTTCTCCTTCTTGGTAGCTGGTGCAGCGCTGTGTTTTTGATTTTGGGCCTGGGAACAGCACTGATAACACCAGTGTTTTCAGTTACTGCTTGGTGATGTTTAGGCTGGCCAAGGACTTTGTGAGTCTCATGCTCTGCTAGGGAGGAGGCGAAGCCGGGAGGAAGGAGAGACAGGACACCTGACCCAGACTAACCAAAGAGGTTATTCCATACCACAGCACATCATGTCCAGGATGTAGAAACAGAGAGCAGAGACCCGGAAGGGTGGTGAGGGTGCACGGTGGGGGGCACTGGTGGGGGTGCACTGCGTGGTCGGGCTTGATAGTGGATGGTGAGAAATTGTATTCTTTTCCCTTGTATTTTCTCTTATTATTATTATTGGTGGTAGCAGTAGTGGTTTGTGTTATACCTTAGTTACTAAACTGTTCTTATCTCAACCTGGGGGAGTTGCATTCTTTTGATTCTCCTTCCCATCCCTCCACGAGCAGAGGGAAGAAAGAGTGGGGAGTGAGTGAGAAAGTGACTGTATGGGTTTATAGAAGCTTAAACCATGACAGGTGGGAGGGGAAATTTGCATTCCCTGGCTAGAAAAGTTTCTGATGTACTGGCTACTGAAGTTAAAATTCACCCTGACTGTTGTGTTTCACACCAGGCTATTCCTCAGAATATAGTTTAGTCTCAGTATTTACTATATACTCTTCAGGTTGAGCTGCCCAGACACAATTTCTCTTTGGAGGTCTTTTTGTATAATCAGCAATGCCAAGTTTTTCCACTGCTGACAATTCAGCATGTTTATGAGTAGTAATATAAATGCTGAAAAAAACCTCATACTGTTCATTAAGAAGTCACAGAATACACACAAACCAGAAATCATAGGTATGCACAGCAACAGGGCCAACAGCCTCTGAGTAAAATTTCTGTAATCTTTCTAGATGTTCCAAACCACTATTCAAAGGGGGAGCATGTATAAGCATACCAAGTTTAACCGAATGATCATATCAGATACAGAAAACAGAGAAGGTGATACACTCACTGGATGCAAAGGGCATCATAAAGACTTCTTATAATTCTGAGATTAAGACTGTGGGCAATAGTTCACTTTTGGCACAACAGACCCTTCCATAAGGAGATTGAAGTTTTCCTGATAGAAGCTTTGACCAACACGCTGAATGAAAGAGCAGTAAAAAGGGCTGTTCATGTGTGAGACTGGTTTCTTTGACTCTACTTAGCATACCTTCCAAAAGATAAAACCTAACAAATATAAGTACAGACACTCCAGCTCTCAGAAGCCTAACAACATGTTCTATGTGTTTATCAGCTGGGACAAAATGTGGGAGAAAAAATAACACTTTGTACGTCTACTCATGCTGCCTATGCCCTAAATTAGTTATTCACATCTCATCGTAATGAAAACAGTTCAAGTGCTAACTCCTGACTCCTTCCACCTAGCTTCTTTAGAAATTTATCTCATGGACCCAAGAGGACAGAAACACTTAGGCACGTAGAGGATGGGCAAATGTTCTATTGTCTTAAAAATAACCACTATGAGGCTTTTACTTTATGATGATCTTGAGATACAGCATTCATTACAGAAGTGCTCCATTTCACTGGCAGTTATTTAAGACTCCCTATCTTGGAAGAGTATCTGAGCTTAAGAGGGTTGTTTTCTTTGGCTGGATTTTCTTGCCTCCCTTTTGGGAATTTAATACCCCTCTAGGATCAGTAATAGTGCAGAAGAAAATATGTATTTGATTCACACTTTTCTCCCTCTTCAAATTCCTCCAGGGGACAAATAATTCTGAGCTTGCCAAGTCAGCATGTGAATGTGAGGCTGCAAAATGGAGATTAAGTACCCAAAGGGCTAAATGTAAGGTTTTTACCCTTGAGAAGGTTGAAGGAAGTGCAGCTGGTTACCTGAGAGATGCACTTGAGCTTAACAGTAAAAGAGGGTCTAATGCGCAACGCTGCCTATAGCCATTATATTTGACATTTAAGGAAACTACAAATACAAGCAAACATAATGGGTTACCCAACATGAAAGAAAAAAAAATGCATTTGCATGTTTCCTATGCAAATACATAGGAAAATTAGGTACCCAGTTTCCGTCATCAGTGTCACAGACAGTGGGTACCCCAGACATAACACAAGAGTTTTGTACCTCACGTTTCCTGCATGCAGGGAAGTGGAACATTCTTGTACAACAGAGCAGCGAAACTCAGGAGAATTCACCTGGAAAGCATAGAAACAATCTGTGTTGCCCATACTGCTACCCTTAGCCTGCTTCTCTTTCATCTCTTACATTTAGGCAAGGATAAAGGTAGAATAATTGCTTTATTGAATGGTTTGCATAGCAGAGAGCATAGTGTTACTGAGGTACTAATCTCCACTGTAACATTAAAGATTATAAATCACAGTATGAATCTGTCTAACAAAGACCAAACAGTACGTGGAAGGAGACTTAAGGACAGATGACGGATTA
Organism: Amazona ochrocephala; assembly: GCA_039720435.1. Taxonomy (NCBI): domain Eukaryota; kingdom Metazoa; phylum Chordata; class Aves; order Psittaciformes; family Psittacidae; genus Amazona; species Amazona ochrocephala. The sequence goes on along the minus strand of CM077909.1, from coordinate 36,510,466 downwards.
TTCTACTCATCCAGCTATTTAATGAGTAAAAGAACTGAAGTGTGACAAAAGATCAAAAGGCATGTAGTGGTGAAACAGTGCTCCAAATAAGCTCTTTACCTGAACAGTTATTATTTTCCCTTTCTTTGGTTTTCAAAGTAGTATTCTGTGAGCAATATATGAAAGTATAGAAGTAAAGAGCAAGTATCTTTTGCATGCAAAAGACAAAAGAAAGGCTCACTGGAGAGTGCAGAGTGATGAAAATACACTGACTGAAACAATTTGATCTAGCATAGGGTGAAATTTTTTCTTTTCCCTAAAACTCGTGTTTAATTAGAATTCTTGGAATCAAGATGTCTGCCTCTGTGAACAGCACTATAATTTTTCATTTTAAGATTCTTTTCTACATTTCCATGTAAAAGGTGAAAGTAATTAGGTATGCAAAGAATTAGATACATTTGATGGTGACTTCACGTAGTATTTTAAATATTCAGGTACTTTCAGGGTTTAGTATAATTTTAACAGTATACTCCGAACTGATGTAAATTGTAACATGATTGCCATGAAGGTACTGTAAACCCATTGCTAGTGCCTCACATTTAAAGGTTATATTTACATTTTTATAGTACTTTAACAAATAAAATGGATTTAAGCAATTGTTGTGTTCCCATTTCTTCACCTTTAAAACCACCTTCCAGTCTGTCTAGGCAGCTGAATGGTAGTCTAAATTTGATTCATCAGATTACCTTTAAATGTCTTCTTTACCATCCTGCATAAACATGAAGACTTAATTTCTATACAGACCTTAGGAGAAGAATTTTTATGAGAAAATTATGCAGAAATAAAGGAAGAACAGTAAATGTTTTAAAGTAAGTCATTAGGGAAGGAAATGAAGCAGAATACCATTTTCTCAAGTCATTTGAACAAACTAGAGTTTGGTCAGGATACAGGGTGAACTTTCTGACCTACCGAAAAAAAATCTGAAATCTTACTTAATTCAACTGGTAGCACTAATGATTTTTACAACTTTTGTAGACAGTGATATCTCCAAACAATGTCCCATTCATCATCTGAAAGAGATGTCCGTAGTACTGTCTCAAAAGGAAAAGCAACATACATGAGATCACCAATAGGTTTCTTCCAATATAGTGCTCTTCCTCAGGAAGTGCCTTGGCTGTGTACTGATGTCTAAGGCAGTATTGTCTCAGCCTCCACCTACTGCGTCTCTAAGAAGCTTACAGTCCACAGCAACCTTTCCACCGATGCTTGGGCCTCTGTCAACATGTGTTTTCTCCTACTCTATGAGAAGTTTTCCTCATGCAATCAAACGACCATCTCTAATCTCTAGATACTTTTACTGACCACCTAAGGATTACGCTGTATTGTTTTTTTCCCTGCACTTCAGACTTTAAAATGGGCCTTCTTTCATTTCGAAAGGCTTTCCTGTTGTTCTACACACACTCCTGGGCAATGAGGATAGATACACAAAGCGTATCTGTTAGTTTTTAAACAACTTTCACTCTTCAGCATTTTTTCAGCATTAGACTTTCCTTAGCACTTTTATCAGACATAGGTGCCAGGTTCCACATTTTACTTTGCTAGCAGTTCAGTTTCAGAAGCATTTTCCTTCTTTCGGACATTTCTGATTTCTTGCAATGGTTTTGGGAAAACTACAGTGCTCCTTCTAAGGTTTTTAAACACTGAGATGTATTTTAAGAGAACAGCAGCTCAGTTAAAGTCAGTCTGGGAACGAATGGGGAGTGTGGTAGCTTTGGGCCCAGAAGACTTTTCTGTTGAGGAGTTCACAATCTGAGTTGGATAATGCTGTTAGTGACCTGCAAGATTGTCCAAACTATGATAGGTTTTGTGTGTTCTCATGATTTTGAAAGTTAGTGGCCTTGCTACCACCTTTCTGATCTTAAGAGAAAATAACATTTCCCCTTGTTCATGGAATCACAGAATCACAGAATAGTTAGGGTTGGAAAGGACTTTAAGATCATCTAGTTCCAATCCCCCTGCCATAGGCAGGGACACCACACTCTAAGCCATGTCACCCAAGACTCCATCCAACCTGGCCTTGAACACTGCCAGGGATGGAGCATTTACCACTTCTTTGGGCAACCTGCTCCAGTGCCTCATCACCCTCCCAGTAAAGAACTCCTTGCTTACATCTAAAAGAAACTTCCCCTGTTTAAGTTTGAACCCGTTACCCCTTGCCCTATCACTACAGTCCCTAATGAAGAGTCCCTCTCCAGCACCCCTGCAGGCCCCTTTCAGATACTGGAAGGCTGCTATGAGGTCTCCACACAGCCTTCTCTTCTCCAGGCTGAACAGCCCCAACTTCCTCAGTCTGCCTTCATACAGTCGGCTTTCTGGGCTGCGAGTGTACACTGAAGCCGACTCATGTTCAGTTTCTCTTCAACCAACACCCCCAAATCCTTCTCCACAGGTTGCTCTGAATCACTTCTAAGCCTGTTATCTAGGTATGCCTGGGATTGCCCCGACCCAGGTGTAGGACCTTGCACTTGGCTTGGTTGAATTTCATAAAGTTGTCACTGGCCACCTCACAAGCATTTCAAGGTCCCTCTGGATGGCATTCCTTCTCTCCAGTGTTATCCACTGAACCATACAGCTTGGTGTCATCAGCAAACTTGCTGAGGGCGCACTCAATCCCACTGTCCATGTCACCAACAAAGATGGTGAACAAGATCAGTGCCAACACCGATGCCTGAGGGACATCACTAATTACCGATCTCCGGTTGGACACTGAGTCACTGAGCACTACTCTTTGTGTGTGGCCATCCAGCCAGTTCTTTATCCACAGAGTGGTCCATCCATCAAATTGATGTCTCTCCAATTCAGAGACAAGGATGTTGCACGGGACAGTATCAAACGCTTTGCACAAGTCCAGTTCAAGGACGTTAACTGCTTTACCACTATCCATCAGTTCTGCAGCCCCGTCATAGAAGGCCACCAAATTGGTCAGGCATCTAAATCCTCAGCATATTGGCCTTAATAGAACAAGAAACTGCCAAACAGGTGGTGCTGGTGCTTCATCTACCAAGTTTAGGGAAAACATCATATATCTGCCCTCTTGTGTTACAGAGTTATTCAAGCAAAGAACTGAAACAAAAACTCGAACACACCTGAAATCATTAGTATTAAAAAAAAAAAATAAATAATTATTTAATAAATATTTTTCTTTGGACTTACTTTCCGGAATCATTTTTGTCTGTACTGAAGACAGTTAAAACAGATGTTTTATCTCCACTGAAACATGAAAGAAATGTCTTCGTTTATTCTAAATTGCATCTGACATTCTGATATCATCAGACTACTTCAGGCACTCCAGCTATTGAACTATTTCCTGAGGAAATACTACTTAAATGGGCAACGCTATTACTGTCCTTATTATGAGGCAAACAAATGCTTATAAAAAGCACCACAGTGTTCATATGTTATTCAGGGGTTTACTGTGTAGGCTTCTGTAGTGAGGTCATGGGGGGCACTGATCACTAAAAAAAACACTCTTCTCTGATGCTACGAATCTATTGTCTCTCCTCCACAACACCTTATTTTGGGGACTTTCCTGTCTTTGTTAACCTTTTGACATTTTACAGTTCTCCTCTAAAAAGGTTTTTCTGCTTTGATCTTTTAAAAGATTCAGAATGCTATTGGGGAAAAAAATAAATAAAGCAGCCAGGTATTTATGGATTAGAATTATTCTTTCCCTGGCAATAGAAATCCCATGGTTTCCACATATACCTCAGAAAAACAGGAGGAAAAAAAAAAAAAGTTTGGTGCTTTAGAAAAAAAAAAAAACAACAAACAACTCACCAACACAAAAATATCAACACTTCCTTTCACACTTTCATATCCTTGCCATGCTCTACTAGTTGTTCCCTTGCCTCCTTTTCCAGGGAAATCTTACACTGTCACAAATGCAACCACTGCCTGAGGCTAAAGATGTCTCTTGTCAAAACAAGTATTTTTGTCTTAAAACAGATGGCATTTTTTGTATGGAAGCCTGCTCCCTTTCGGGTAAAGTACTTTGCTGTGATCAGGACCCCCTAAACACCACACAGAAAAGGGAACCACTGGGGATGACCTAACACCCAAACGAAAGCTTTCAAGATACTTCAGGCAGACCCTTCTCTAATCTCCTGCTTTCCTGCTCCGACAAGGTGTGAACAAACTTCTCTGGGCGCAGACAGACCTTCACAAACTTCAGCTCTGTGCTCTGCAGTGTCAATGGAATTTTACAGGGACAACTGCTTCTTCCCAGTGCTGACATAAAAAAAAAACCTGGGTTGGGGTGCAGTTACAAAAGTAACTTTTCCCTGAGAAAGCAGGGAGCCCAAAATTGCCTCTGAATCCTTCAGGAACTACTGAGCTGAGTTACAGGATACGCAAAGTTCCAATCTGCCTTCATTTCAAGTTTAGTGCCTTTCCAGAAATACATTAAAAAGTAAAACTGCTCTTTGTAGCACAGAGGCTGACACAGACTGACTGGCCTCATCATGAGTTAGAGTGGCAAAATAAAGCAGGTTCCTCTTTTAGACCTAGGTTATCTGTCATCTGAAGCAGTCTGCAGTATCCTGCTCTATGTGAGGTATAGAAATTACTGTGGGAACAAAAATAACTGGCTTTTCATACTTCTAGAATAGGCAAGTTTCTAAAATTCATCAAGATTTCTCAGTGCCACTTTCAAGAGTCTATGAAAATTGTGGCATGTTACCTTATTCTTTGAAAAGCTCCTGCTAGGAGAATATAGCAAGGTTAATGTTCTACTGTAGAGGCACTAGCTGACAATGGCTCATCTCTTGCTGGCAATGACACCCGCAGAGGTCTGGAAGAAAGGACAAGCATTTTTATGTTATTTTTTTGAAAGGAAGATGAGATATGAGCTCGCACAGCCACACTCCCAACGTTAAACGTCACTTTCTTAACATCTATGTAATGTGGGGCTTTTTTTGTAATTAGGAGCCAGATCAAAGGAAGACTTCTCTCCAAGTATAGCATCCTCCAGCAGTGGAGCCAGCTCCTCCTGACTAGCTTTTGTGAGGACGTGTATATCAGAAAGGCAAACTGAATAGCAAAAAGCCTCCCCATACCAATTAGTGTGTCAATGAATCCGTACTCCAGAAAAGGCTAGGCCTGCATCCTCTCCTCATACTGCCCTATATGCTCAGAACAAACAGTACAGCAAAAGCTCACTTCTCGTTGCTATAAAGAATGGATCAGGCTCTTGGCAGGCAGGAATACCTTTTAGGCAGCAAACAACCTCTTCGATTAACTGTAACCTCACTTATCACATAAAACATGAGAATGTTCCTGAAACGCTACAAAGACGGAGGCAGGAGCCTTCTCCTGCTGTATCACAGAGGAAGCCTATTTGCTACAGCTGGACCACTGAAATACTCTTGACAAGGTCGGGTTATCACTCTGGGCAGAGAGAGGATGCACCTGGCCTCAGTGCGTTCTGGGCCACCAGGCAGTATTTCCCTAGCTCTTGCATGACAAACTGCCAGGCTGGAAAAACAAATAGCTTATTTTCAATCTTCTTTTCTCATATTGTGCCATCCTCTGTACAACATCAATGGTTACATTGCTAAATGGTCCATAGGCAATTGTTGCTACAGAGAGTTGCTACACCAGGATACCAAAAAGCTGCCTCCATTTCACAGAACTTGTTCCTCAGGAGTCAGAGGCCATTTGATTTCACACTAACAACATCACTCCCTCAACACACCACTGCTTTCATGCTAAAACAGCTCTGCATCCTCTGCAGAAAGGGAGTTCACTCTTCCCTTACAAAACTTTTTCCCTGAACTTCTGTATATAGGATACCTGCGGACCAGATCTTTGCTACATCCACTGGACGAAGACTGTCACACAGCTGTTGAGCTCACCTGAAGCAGCATGAGATTCCTTACCAACTGCATAGGATAACTGAGGACAGAATAGCTACTCAAAGCCTTCCTCAATGCGTTCTTCATTCTGGGGTGCCCTGCTGTGTGCACGACCGGAACTGTTGGCAGCAGCGCTCTTCCTCTTGATACTCACTATAAATAAGTCGTCATTCTCAGAAACTTGCAAGATGGAGTTGTGAAAAAGACAGCCAATTCCATTATCTGATTGATAAAAATAATCCTTACTTATATATACTGCTTGTTTTACCAACTTTTGAGCAAAATACTGCAGAATTCATATGTATTCTTTGAAATGCAGCACTGAAATCTAACACATTATGTCAAAGATGACTATGTTAATGCTGCTTCCTTTACTTAGATTCCCCATATTTCAGGTATTGGAGATTTTTCACCTTATCAAATTCTTGGTTTTTTTTGTGTTTTGTTGGTTTTTTTTCTTTGTTTGTTTGTTTGGATTGATTTTTGGGTGGGTTTTTTTTTGTTTGTTTGTTTTTTTGTTGTTGTTGTTGTTTTGTAAAGTGAACTTGTTTTCTTGATTCAAGTTATAAAATTTGGGCTAAGCTTCCCAGAGTGGGAACTCATCCATGAACAACTGCCTAGCACACTTACTACCTTCCTTTTCGATGCTCTTTCTAAACAAAATGACAAAAAGGATTTTTCAGTTTAAGTTTTTCTGTAATGCATTTTAAAATAGGTTTTTTCTGAGGGAAAAGATGCCTTAGTAGCAGGTTTCGAATGCCAGGCTTTGAATCTAGACTGAAAACCAAACTTTATATTCAAGCTACAAAAATCAAACCTAGTCTGTAAAAAATACTATGACATTGTTTTAAACTGAGCTCAATTCCTTTGAAATTTGTAGAGCCAATTTTGAAATCAGCACTAGAATTTTTAAAAGCAAAACTACACATTTTAGCATTTCAGTTTTACTAGCCCGTAGATGTTCTCAGTCACACTGGCTTTAGCTAAGAGACGGCACACTGACTCACACATGTTCTAAAGGCTGTTGTCTCAAAAGTTTCATGTTTTTTGTTTTTTTCCTTTTCTTTTCTCACTTACTTCATTATTTCATTGAAACAGTGGGAAACAGTAAGAGAAAGCCTATCCAGGACATTAAGGGTAGGCTGTGGCTGATGAACATTATGCTGACCCTTGGTCCTTTTATTCGTTTTACCAAATCTTGTCTCTTAAGATAAGGATTTTTAAGTCTTAAAAACCATTTAAAAGCTCTTTTATTTTTTTTTTTTACTTTATGATCTTAAAATACTTAGCCAAATGTATGCCATTTTCTTAGTACATATTCTACTCTAACATTTCCTGTCTCTGTTTTCTCTAGTTACCTCCAACCACAAATGTTATTCCTGTCAATTCAACTCCACCCCCACCCTAGGAGTTGCCTTCATGGATTTGCATGGCTGGATTTACATACCACAGTGCCATAAGTCCTACTTTTCCAAAAGCTTTTAGCACCTCACATTTTACCTCTACTCAGTTTCAGGGCTGAAAGATTTTTTGTGTTGCCTACTTTTGTTTTGAAGGGAACAGAAGTTTTTGGATATGTCATCGGACAAATTGTTCAACAGCTAGGCAACATCAACTACATAACCTTGCTGCTGAAACCTTAAATTAATGGAGGAAAATGCAAATACTATGCAACAACTTTGTGATCACATTATTTTTATTATGACTAAATAAATATTGATAATTGTGTATTGGCCTATCCTCTACAGCATATAATAATAGGGAATAATCCTGTAAAGCCCAGGGCTGCTGCTTCTCACAAGAGTGATCAAAGTGCCTATATTAAACTGAAGAAATTAGTAATGATTCTCAGTGCAAGAATTAGGAATGTTTACCTGGAAAAGAGTTTTTATCAATGCCAGCTGAGACATAAATCATCATCTCCTCCCCAAGATTTTCTTCTTTCATCAAATGCAAGCAAACCCAGTGTTATATTGTATTACAGAACTGTCCACCTGTAATAAAATGCTATTTTTATTCCTAAATTAGAAATTAAGAATCTGATTCTGCGAATCCTTACAGGGTGAGAAGCCTTTATTCTTATGACTGAACCTTACTACTCATGCTCACAAACGCCTGCAAAATGCGTTCAGTTTTTCAACAGGCACCTTGAAGGATACAGGCACTCTTGCCCCAGTGGAGTAACTCACTTAAGCATGCACCTACTTTAAGTGAAAAAGAAGTCATTTTAAATAGCTCATTGGAACAGCCTTTCTGCAATTATTACTCAGATTGAAGGGTAAGTGTTGTATTCCTTGTAGTTATGATATGAAAACAGACAAGTTCCCTTTTTCAGCTGTGTTATTCTGGAACTAAATACATGCAACCAAAAGCAGATTCTGGCACAGCCTGTCTCATGTGTACACAACAGATCTCGAGGCACTGATTCAAAAGTCTATAAAGCTGGAAGAAGGATAACACTGGATAGTATCTTCAGTGGATCCCGATACAAATACAGTTTCTTACAGCCACGTAAGACTTACTGCTTTCTGCTAAACAATGCATATTGGAAAAGCATTATGAAGGAAAAAAGTGTGATTTGCAAAAACTAATTACGATTGTGAGATCATGCCCTCTGAATGCAACATGTATTTCAGAAGTGACTTCTCCCACTTCCAGTGCCTCTGGCATACATATACAAAAGAAAGGATGGGAGACTAAAGAAATGCCCCTACGTTCTTGTTTGTTTTGTTTTGTTTTGTTTTGTTTTTTTCATCAGTATCTTCAAAGGTGCTTAAATCCAGCTTTTTACAATTTTACCTTCAATCTTCAAAACTGTTACTTTGTGCTGACTGTGACAAGGCAGTGCTTCTAAATATAAATTTCAGGTTTTGTCTCCCTGTGACTTCAGATGAAATTCTGCGCTTGTATCAGAATTGCAACACTGCAAATGGGAGAACTACACACTTCACCTTTGCTTTGCCAAAGTGTTAATATTTTCTAACAGATGCAAAACCAGAACACTTCAGCTGTATTTCTCCTGGGATTTTGCAGTCATTCACTTTAACCTTTCAGCCATTTTTCAGCATTCTGTTTCCAAACGCCTTATTTCAAATTATTTTGTCTTCACCAGAGTATAATCCTTCTCCCCTCACAGAATAACTGTCAGAATATAAAGAACATTCAAACTTCCTTATTTTCTGTTTATCACTCAATGCTCAACAGAGGGATGAAGAAAAAGTCACAGTTCCTCTAAATGGACTTGTCCTACAATATGCTGTGCACCGCTACAGTTCAGGGTCTCCAAGCCCGTGAAAACACACAGCTTTGCATGCTTATACTAGCTCTGTACCATATGGCCGTGCCCGTGGATGAGGCTGCAGCTTCACCCCAAGGACTGCTCAGGAGATCTAAGCTTCTGCAGATAGAAAGTGCATCACACAAGTAACAGAAAAGAACATTATTATTTTTTTTTTTTTTTTTAATAAAAGGCAGTTAAATCCCTTAGAAGGAAGAATTTTGTTTTAAAATGGAAATACTTAGCAATATATCATGCAATTTTGCCAGACTGGGACTACACTCACTACTCTCCTACTGGAGTCAGTGTCACCTAGCAGAAGTATCGCTTATCTATGCCCAAATTAACATCACTTTAAACTAATACAGCCAACTACAACACAAACTTTATGCAGCACAGAAGAAAACTGAGTAATGCTGGCAAAACACACGAAGAGCAATGGCTCTGGCATCAGGCTTAAAATAGTCATCTACTTCCAGCATGTCTACTAACACACTACAGTTGCTTTCTTGGAAACAAAATAGGGAAGTTTGATAAGAAAGAGACATATTTTTAAACCCATTTTGCCAGGCATCAAATCTTTTGACACGTTATGCACCGTCCATAGAGAAGCCCTGTGCTTGTGTACACTTGCTTTGTTGAAAACCTACCACAACAGTGTACCGAGATGTAATGAAATCTACTTTTTTGTACTCAACTTGTAGATTTGCGCTCCTAAAGCGCCAGGCTCGCTAGTCTGTTTTTATTACTAGTACATGTTTTCAGAAAGGCGGCAACAGGAAGCTTTCCCGCTCGCTTCCCGCCTGGCTTAGCTCCAGCCGTCCCCCCACGCACACCTCCTTTGAGGTGCATGCCGCCGCTCCGCCACAGCTCCTCACGCTCCTAGCGCCCCGTGCCCCACCGCTCGCCGCTGAGCGCGCCCGCCCGCCTCTCCTTTCTGCCAGGCCCCCGCCCGGCTCGCGGTGTCCATGCTCGGGGCCGCTACTCACCGCTCCCCTCGGGTCGCTCCGCACCGCGCCGCCGCTCGCGCCCGGTGTCTGCTGCCGCTGCCTCTGCCGCTGGGAGAGAGCCGGCAGGGAGGCAGCCCTCAGCGGGCAGCTTCGCCGGGCCGTGCCGTGCCGTGCCGGGTCGGGGTACAGCCGGGAGCAGGGCTGGACCCGCGCTTACCGCGGCGGGAGCCGTCGCTTCCTCGTTTTCTCTCGCAGCCGCGGCCACTTCCTCAACGGGGTGTCGCCGCACTCTCCCTCCTCCTCAGCGGGCGCAGCCGGCGCGCCCCCGGCCCCTTCTTTCGGGCGGCAACCCCGGCGGAAGGGTGCCAGCCCGGTGGCACAGCACGGCACGGACCGCTGCAGCCTCCATGCCCCTCCGGCTTGGCTTTCCTCGCGGGCTAGGAAGCGCCAGCTACCTGCGGACCCCGCGGTATGGGGGGGGGGGGGGGGGGGGGGAGGGGAGAGTCGGTACCCTGCGATGCGGGTCTCCACGATGCCGCCTGCGATGGCTGTCGTTGGGACCCGATAATGTGGGTCTCCGTGATAACCCGGCGATGTGGGTCCCTGTGGCAGCGGCCGGCTCTGTAAGATGGGCACAGTATTGCCCATCACCACGCCTGGGATGGAGGGTCAGAGTGTATCGAGTGTGGGCTTCTCCCCACAGGAAAATGAGTATGTACACTTTTGGTGAATATTTTAAGTTCTGTCTTTTCGTGTACTTTGGTAAGAAAATAAGTCTTGGAGGGTTTGTTTTTGGAGCAACACAGGGGCCTACCGTTGCACAGTATCACCCTTCCTGTTATATTTCATCCCCCCAAGCTCCATATTTTAATCAAAAATACTTCTTGTAGCAGCTCCACATGTGATGGAGACTCCAGTATGCCCAGACAACAAACTGAAGGAAAGTCCCTCTTCACGGCCTCCTCAGTACTCTGTGTACAGGGAATTAATTCCCTGCAGACAACCCCTCAGATACAAAAGGTGGCAACTTTCCTTTGCCTGAGGCTGTCGAGGGATGACATGCCCTGGCTATGGGTCATACAGGGCTGATGAGTGGCATGAGGAGCCTCGGCTGCAGCCTGAGCACTCAGGTCTCCTTTAGCTGTGACTGTGCTGCATGACACTGTGCGGTCCCCTGATGAGTGTGGTTACCTCCTAATGGGAGGTAAAGAAAGCTTCGTTCTTCCCAGTAATTAATCAGTGGTGGCACTGGTGTGGGACACTGGCCTTATTTTAGAGCAGTGGAATACTGGCTCTCCTTCCACTTTGCAAAATGGCCCATACATCTGTTACAGTTAACAGACTTGCCAAAGTACAAAACTCTCATATTTCATACCAGTTAAAAAGGTGTCTGATTTTGCTTCGTTTCAATGAGATTTTTGGTAATTGCTGTAGTGGTGGTGTGTTTCTTACTGGCACTGCCTACATATTAGAAAAAAGAGAAGAACTTAAAAAAACTAATTCTTTGACGTTTTGATGGCACAGTATCAATACCCAAGTGTGAACAGAGCATAATCTGCAGGAAGCAGCTTTTAGAAAATCATTATTGGACTATGAACTGTTTTTTAAGAAGTCTCATCTTAAATAGGTGAAAAAAAAAATCAGTACTGCATGGGCTTTAAATTATATATGAGCAATTGTACTGGACCTGGCTCAGATGAAATTAAGTTTCTTCATAGCAGCCTGTATAGTGCTGTTTCTTTGATTTTGGCTTTAACAGTATTGGTAGCACACTAATGAGCTGTCTATTCCAGCACACTGCTTGCAAAACATTGAGGCTTTCTGTTTCACATTCTGCCCCTGTCCCCAGCATGTAAGCTAGTGGTGGATAAGAGTCTGGGACAGGACACAGCCAAATCAGCTGCACTCAGTTGACCAAAGGGATATCCCATACCATACTCAGCAATCAAAACTGGGGGTAGGTGAAGAAAGGTGGAGGGTGAGGGATGTCTTCCAAGGTGGCCACTGCTTAGAGACTTACTGGGCAACCCTGTGTTTGCTGGAGGTGGTGAGTGACCACCTAGGTATCATTTGTTTTGTGCTTGCTTTTTACCTTTCCTTCACCTATTAAACTGTCTTTATCTTAATACACTGCTTTGTTGATTTTGATTTTCATATTCTGCCCTCAGTCCTGCTGGGCAGGGGCAATTGGACGATTTCCTGTGTGGGTGCTTGGCTGCTGGCCTGGGTCAGCCCATATCAGAGAAGAGGGGAAATCCAGCAAGGGAAGTAAATATTTTTTGGTGCTGTCCATAGTTTACTTTTTCTTTCATTTCACAGGATATTTGATACAATGATAAAATGCAATTTTATGTGTTATCATATATTTATATATATGCTATCATTCTGAAGCTTTTCTGGTCCTGTATGGCTGACTCTATAGGAGGCCAGTAATTGGCAAGATAAAATAATTCCTCTTCTTGTCTGGCAAAATTTTATCAGAGTATATCTGTGTTTTATTGTAAAGATTCAGTAAATATGTGGAATCTTCCACCCAACATGAATATATACAGTAGAAACCAATAGTTTGTACATTGCCTTCTACTAATGCTGTCTAATAACCAGAGCAATTAACTTTGTAACCCTCCGTGTTTTTTGGGGGAGCATATGAGGGAGCTTCAAGATTTTGTTATTGCAATGCAATTTGAAAGACCACTGCTTTCAGCAGGCATGACAGTTTGCCTAACGTCAGGGCATATCTAATGTGGTCGGAGACTTTACAACTACATGTCTACATGCCATGTCAATCAGTGCTTCCTGGCAAAACTTTAACCCTGAGGTTGGACTTAACTTTTACCGCAGATGAAGTCCAGATTTTTTTTCTGATACAAAAACCATGAATAATTTCTCATATACCATGATACTGTTGCAGTCATCAGCTGCTCTGGTGGTTCCACACATGATTTACTATTTTTTTCTGCATAGTGAAAGCAATCGGGATGACCGCTTGAACTCACAGGACTTAACAGGGGGGAACAGGCCGGTATTGATGTTGGTGATGATGGAAGTTACACTACTGGTTTGTTTCAAATCTGTTTTTTATCATATCATCAGTCATGATAAAGTTGATTAACTGATTTAAAAGAATATTCCCAAATATAATTTCTTTACTATACTGACTCAAGGATCAATATAATTTAGGAAAAGTAATAATGTAACCCAGCCTTTCCAAACTTCGGAGATTTGGACATATGAAGTGTTTATTCTGATGCCTTCCCATTTGGTTAACAGGTAATACAAGCAGGCATGTTGAAATAGAACTTTTTTAATCTAAGCGACCACACTGAAGCATTATTATTTATTTCATTCTCCAGAGAGAATTTTTAGGTTAGTTTCTGGCTTATAGGGATAGTGGAATTCGGAGATGTACTTTTGAAGAAGTAGTTTGCACTGGTGGAAGTCTGCTGCAGTGCAAAGGGTGCTACTGCAACTTACTCTTGAGATAATTACAGACTGGAGCTGAGCATTTTTTTAAAATGCCATCTCTCTTTCTGTTGGAGGGAATGCTGTAAACTAAGATGATGCTTTGTTGTCTGATTGAATGTTGAATGAGACTGTCTCATTTGAGGTTCAAATTCTTGATACTTGGCCATACTTACAGCTAAAGGTCAAGGGTCTCTATGAGAGAAGCAATTAATGTCAGCAAGATGGGACTCTACATCTATACAAATAGAAGAATGCTGAGGTGACTCATTTTGCCTAAGGAATATAAAATTTCCATACAGTTCATTGAATTAAGTCATGGCTTGAACAAAAATGCATGCTATTTGGGAGTTATTTATTGTCTGCTTCATTTTAATTTTGATAGAAGCAGTGATTCAGTGTTGGCACAATAGCAGTAGACAACATTTAGAGAAAATTAAAACCCAATACCCTGAAAGCAGTGTTGTGACACAAAAGCAAATTACAGTCAGAAAGAACTGACCTGGATCAGAAGCTACAAAAAGTAAATCCAATAATATCATATCCTTTGGCCTATTTCTGTTTACCAAAGAGTAGCAAAGATCCCTAAGTAGCGGAGATCCCACGCATGAAAGGATTCCATATATTGTAAATACCAGCCATTTGTGTTTCCACAAGGATTTTACTTACTTATAGCTGAATATAACTAGAAAACAGTAGCAACAAAGTCTAGGCAGAACTGAGTACAATTACACATCAATAGACTGGGGGAGATGTGCTGCAAATTAATTGACCTGCCTACCTATTATAGAATCATAGAATCATAGAATAGTTAGGGTTGGAAAGGACCTTAAGATCATCTAGTTCCAACCCCCCTGCCATGGGCAGGGACACCTCCCACTAAACCATGCCATCCAAGGCTATGTCCAACCCCACCTTGAACGCCACCAGGGATGAAGCATTCACAACTTCCCTGGGCAACCCATTCCAGGGCCTCACCACCCTTACAGTAAAGAATTTCTTCCTCATATCCAATCTAAACTTCCCCTGTTTAAGTTTAAACCCATTACCCCTTGTCCTCTCGCTACAGTCCCTAATGACATGAATCTATAAATTCTTACTATTTCAGTGATATTCTAATTTACTGCTTTGACTAGAAATGTTAGTAGCCATATCATTTGCTATATGAAATTAACAGTAATAATTCAGGGGCTTTGAGGTATTTTCTGTATCAACTCACACTAAATGTAATGGTATCTGCATTATTTCATGTCTGTATAACTGTAACAATTTAAATACCATAATTTTGCATGCAACAGTCACATTTCTGATATTTCCCCTCTATTTTTACCTTAAAACAAAAAAATGGATCATGGTCATTATGTATATCTGTTGTAAAACTTGATAGTTTTGCCCGCTGGTGATTTAGAGTTGTCTCAGGGTGAATTCACTCCACGTGGAAGATCATGAAGTGAGAAGGTATGATACCTACATTTTTAGATTTATGTGAGACTTTGCAGGTTAAAATTGTGGATTAGCTGGGGAAAGATGTTTTCTGAACTTGCATGACTTTACAAAATACAGTTATGTTAAAGTAAAGACGTAGGCTTGGGCTGCGCCAGTCCAGTCCTTAAGACTTCGTGTACCACATGCCCATGGCTAGTAAGCAGTTCTAGCTTTTGTTTTTATAGCAAAGATGCATCTGTTTAAACCAGTATTAAAGAATAGTGCATTGTTTGAGAAGAATGACTAAAAGAAGCAAAAGCATATACAACAGCAAGTTATGATGGAATGAAAAGCAAGTCTTGTTTAAAAGCAGATCGTTCTTTAAAATAATTGCCTAATCATAGCACAGCAAATAACCAAGGCAGTAGGTAACAAGGAACTGATAATCAAATTTTTAAGAAGTCTTGAGCAAAACCCTTAAGAAAAAGGTATTAAGAAGAGAATGGGCTCTGCTGTGGAGAAGAACTAGCATAAAGTTTTTTTAAAAGATAAAATACGTAATCATCTTCTAAGTCTCAGAAGATTGAGTAATTGTGGGGAAAGATTCTGTTTCAGCACCATTTCCAGAAGCATTTAAGTCTGTACAATGCTGGATCTGTAGCCTTCTGAGAGCCATCTTGGACTGTCTCAGTCATCAAACAAGAATAGCGGTGGAAGCCAGTGTGTCAGAGCTGAGAATTGTGTTGGCTTAAAGTCATATCCTCGGTGGAAGCCTTTTTTTATCACTGGTTATATACTGACATACTAGAGCATGAAGAGCACATTTTCCTCTTCCTGTTCCTAAGCATCTAAAATTTTATTCTAAGACTATGATATATTTATGTGAATAATAAAAGCAGCCACACTTGCGCTGAACCTAGGACATTGGTGAATAGAGACAATTGGACATAAACTATAGATCCTTAAGTGTATGTAGAAAATGAAATAGATTAAAATGTTTGCAACGTAAACCTACTAGTGGCACAGAAAACTCCTAATTTTTTATTTTCAACTGAAACATGGTTAGACTTTGCATAACCTGTAAATAGTCAAAATACTTAAATAGTATTTTTTTTTTTTTTGTATTTATATGCATACTTTCAAACGGTGTGAAGCTAATTCAGTACAGGCCAAGCTTTTGGGACTTGTCAACAGTATTTCTCCCTAATTCCATGTTCCAGAGAGACTATGATTACCTGGGTATCTCGCATGATTTCTTTATTATGGAGCCCCTCTCTGATCACAAGGACTGGGGACAGAAAAGAGAGAGAGGGATTCTGCAAAAGTCAGTTTGAATTCAGCTGTAGTTTTGTTCTGTCTGTAACACTTGCCAGCTCTTTTCTACAGAGCCAGTCACTATCTTTGTACTGCAGTCTAGGAACTTGTATGTGCTAAGATGCAGTGCTGGTGCAGTCTGCATCTGTGCATTTATGCTTAATCTAAGAAACCCTTCTAGAAACTGAATTAGCTGTTATCCGCAGCGCTTAGAGCTAATGGTCTAAGCCGGACTCACATTGCTTCCTGAGGAAACAGTATTCCCAATAGCAGGAAGTACCCCTCTTTGAGAAGAGGTTATGGAGACACCCAGTAGGTCTCTTTATGAAACCAGTTATAATTGTCACAGATTCTGACTAATGTACAAAAAGCAGATGTATGCTTTCTTGGTTAGTGCTAGCCCTGGAAAAGGTATGATGTATTTACACATCACTGCAGCTGAATTAATGAGTCTCCTGTCAGATCTGAACTGACCTTGTATCCCAGTTATAAATATTCTTCCAGCCAAACAACCAGGGGCACCTCTAACTCAGGTTTCACTGTATATGAACCAGGCTATAAAATACTGTACAATACTTTTTATAATGCAAAATATTAACTATCTGTTCTCATAACCTAATTTCCAGTAAGTTATGAGAACTGTCTTTACAGTCAAAATAAACACTTCTGTAATATCAGAGTCCTCATGTATAATTGCGTTTTAGTTTATTTGCTGCTGCAAGGTAGCTGGGGCATTCACACTGAAGCAACATACCTGAGAAGTTGTAACTCAAGGGATATCTTAAAGTTGCACAAGTAGTGTTTTTCAGTTTTCTGTCATATTTTGTTTTCAGAGACTTGATTTAGCACTGACTTTATTTTCTACAGACTGCCTCTGAATGAAAACTACACTGGAGTTAAAAAAAAACACCAAACTTAAAAAAACCCACAAAAGCTGAACTGTTCTGCATGCTTTAAACACCACTGTCTTTTCCATGGTAGAATTGATTTAGGAATCCCTCTTTCACTGGTTTGCAAGAATGTTAGTATGTCTTCCAGTCCATAGAAGGAGCAGAGTATGACTGCTCAAATAAATATGCCATTTATGATGGCACTCATTTCCTAATTTTGTACACACAATAGGATTTTACCAGAAAGAAATTGTCCTTCTTACAGTTATAAAATAACATGTCCTCAAGAAGACAGATTTGCTGACAAAAAGCAGGAGGATTTAACAATCATATTCTAAACTTCTTCAAAACAATCTTTAATGATATACCTTGAACTAAATCAGTTTGAAAAAAAACCATTACTTTAAACATACACTTGCCTTTAGAATTATGCAGGACAGAGAAAGAAGATATGAGAAAGAATTAAATCAGCAATGTCAAAAAGTGGACATAGCCTTGGATGGCATGGTTTAGTGGGAGCTGTCCCTGCCCATGGCAGGGGGGGTGGAACTAGATGATCTTAAGGTCCTTTCCAACCCTAACTATTCTTTGATTCTATGATTCTATGATTCTATGATTCTATGATTCTATGAATATGAGACGGATGAAAGATCTCATTTTCTAAATGCGTGATGCAGCAAGCATAGAAAACGGAAATAAAACAGTTTGAAATTTGAAGTTGTTTAAAAGGACTAGGTTTCTTTATCCTCTCCTGTGTGGCAAGATAGGGTGTTTATGATGGGGTATTGAGCAAACGCCACATTTCTGTGTTTAGTGTTTTTCAAGCGCAAATCTTGGAAGGACTGTGTGTGAATGCTGTACTTAGTATCTTCCTATTATAAAGGGGAATAACAATCTCTTCCCTTCATAATGTGAGCATAGGAAAGATTGTCTCAATCAGGTTTCTGTCAAACGTGACACAAGTGCACGTAAAATATAATTTCTAACTTCTTGAGAACTGAAACTGCTGGGGATCTCATAGCTTTAAAACAGAAAGCAGAAGTTAACTTGATTTTAATCTTATTTACATTGATTTCATACTGCAATGACCTCTCTATGTCTAGTAGACATAATTTTTTTATTATGTCTACTAGACATTTTGATTAATGCTGTCAAGTTTATCCTTTAAGCCTATATTATATGTTGTTTCCACCCATGTTCATAGTGAAATGAAACTCTTAAGAAGGTGCACTGACAAGTTGAATGAATGAGCTGCATATGAGAAAGGAATATTAATCTAAATTATTTTAAAAATGTAGACATGATTCTTGAGTCAGAAAGAAAAACTAAAGTAATTAAGGAGTAGCACTGGTGGGGCTTAGTCAGACATGATACTGCAGGTAGCCCTCACTGGGAGTAGAATTAGAAGCACTTAGCTATGTCCAGTAACCTTAACCACATGTTAATAATGTACTTTCAGATGTGTAACAACCACAGCACTTCTAATAGCATAAGAGTAATAAAGAACTGAGGCATGCCATATGCTATTTTTTTTGAAGCTTAATCTTTCTTTCTTTGGGGTTTTGTCTCTCTTTTTTTTTTTTTTTTTTTCTTTTCTCTTCAGCCTCTCCTGTGCAGCAAGATGGGGTGTTTATGATAGCATGTCGGGCAAGATCCACTTTTCTGTGTTTAGTGTTTTTCAAGCGCAAACCTTGGAAGGACTATGTGTGAATGCCACACTTAGTATCATCTTGTTAAAAAGGGAAAAAGAGATCCTTGAGACTGGAAACGGCTATGCAGCAGGAAAAGTTTGAAAGCAGTTGTGTTCAGAAGACTTTCAGTGGCTCCAGAAACCCACATACTCAGATATGGGCTGCAGTGGTGGAGTCTCACTGAAACATCTGGAGAGCTGATTCTTGGTCCCTAGTCTGATTCATCTCTTGCAAGTCATACAGCAGTGTAAAACCTAGTCTGAAGCAAAGTCTGTATTTGGCCTCTAAATTGTGCAATTGCAAGGGTGGAAGGCATGGACAATGGAAAACAGAAATCATTGAATCCCACCAGGTTTTTACAAAAACACTATAAACAGATGACATTGCACTAGATTGTGTTCAGTTATTCTTCCATCTTGCAGTTGGAAGACAGCTCCATGGTGGCTGCTTTGTCGGTCTCACCAGCAGACAAGAAAACACTCATACCATGAGTATATCTGTCATTGTCTTTTTCTAAGTTTCTATTAGCTCAGCTTGGCTCATTCATATTTAAATACTTAGAAATCTGTGATAAGCATTATTTTGAGCATACTAGAAGTTCATCTGTATGTATCCATATTGCTGTAAGGCAGTGGTACACTCAATGCCCCTAGGGATAGCTAATCTACATTTTAATGACTTCCTACATCCATACACACAAGTGGATATTTGAAGTTCCTAGCATTGTCCTCTTGCTTCTGCTCTCTCTGTCTACATATAGCCACGACAGATGCATTGTCTTTATTTGTCATATCCGTAAATCTTGTAAGACAAATAAATGCTTTTTTCATCCTGATTTTCAATACTGTAAATGTCAGTGAAAGGACAGCATGGGTTTTTGAACAACTGTGCACTTCATTAATACTTGTTGCAAGTATTACTACTTTTGAACTTCTCTCTCCTTAGCAGTGCCATATGGTGCTTTAAACCAACTAAGGAAGAGAATTTACTATGGATTGAATACAATAAACTACAGAAAAGTCTTATAAAAGATCATCAAATCTATTTTTTACTTACCAAATAAATAAACATCTCATTCAGAAGTTCTAAAAGACATCATAAGGTGAGTGCACAATATAAGCTCCTGATTTATTTTTTTCTTTTTATTATTAATATTTATGTAACGCCACAGAGGTGTATATTTTAGGGATTATGAGGCAAATCTCTAGCCCTGTGGATGTAAAACCAAACATGAAAAAGAATAATGTTGAGGTATGTGGATAGGAACAAGATGAAAATAAAAAAGAAATAGTAAAAAGACAAGAGTCCTTAGCTAAGGAAGCAGTAGGTAAGAAAATGTATCTAGTATGCATTGGTACTCATATAAAAATAGTAAAACAAAAGACCATCGAGGCCACAAAGTTAGAGACTTTTAATTAAGAAATGCTTGAATTCAAGTTCATGTGCAAAGCTTTAAGTCATCCTATTTGTCTGTATCTGTCTTCTGAAATTATATGGGCAGTAAGCCATCTTTTCCAGGAACCCTGACTCACGACATTGGCAGGGTAGGTTTGCTCTGGCAGTGACTCATGTTGGGTGGGGAGGAATTCTGCTGATGGGATTCCTGTGTTATTTTTCACTGGACTGGACATTGTTTGATGAGTAAGGGTTTGCCTGTGAGAGGAGTGCAGTACCTTATGTACATGTAGATGTTTGAAGGACAGTAATCCTGCACCAAACCTTCTCTGTGAATTCTCTCCACTACAGCAGAGAGTGCCTTCCTGTGTGTTAGTTTACTGTCATTTCAGAGAGGAAGGCCCTTCCTCCCATCTCCCTGTCCTTCTCCCTGGGAGGGTGGCTGCGACTGCCTGCACAAGGAGGTAGGGAGAACGCTTGATGCCCTGTCAGCCCAGATTATAGCATACTGCACTGCACATTTTAATTGTAGACAGGCATTAAGAGAAATCTTGATGAGTCACTTATTAAATAAGTGCAAATCCCCTCATGAACTAAATGAAGCAGGAATCTTGTGGAAAATTGGTTTGCATTTATGGAATTAGGGTACTGTACAGCATAGACAACAGTGGGGCATGTTATAGTGTTGTGACTTAAGCCGAGGTGGTAACTCAGCATCACGCAGCTGCTCACTCAACCCCTCTTCTCTCCCCAGGCAGGATGGGGTAGAGAATCAAAAGAATGTAAACCCCACTGATCAAGATATGAACAGTTTAATAACTCAAGTACAATATAAAACTACTGCTACTACTGATACTGGTAAGGGGAGAAAATATAAAACTAAAAGGGGGAAAGGAAATCCCAGTGAAACACAAGTGATGCACAATAGAATTGCTCACCACCTGCTGACCAATACCAGCCTGAACCAAGCAGTGATCAGTCCCTTCCAGATAACTCCCCCCAGTTTATATACTGGGCACGATGTGCTGTGGTATGGAATATCCCTTTGGGTAGTTTGGGTGAGGTATCCTGTTTCTTCTTCCTGCTGGCTTCTTGTGTCCCTCCTCACTGGCAGAGCATGAGAAACTGAAAAGACCTTGATCAGCGTAAGCACTACTTAGCAACAACTAAAACATCAGTGTGTTACCAGCAGTGTTCTCAGACTAAAGCCAAAACACAGCACTGCACCAGCTGTTAGGAAGAAAATTAACTATCCCAGCCAAAACCAGGATATGCAGTTATACCTGACTTCAATCCTGACTTTTAAGTTTTGGTAGCCTAACTTTGCAACTGTTAAAAAGAACTTAACCAGACTAAGACAAGAAAACCAAATATCTTTCAATGCCATACCAAATCCTTATTTCACTATACAGAGGTACTAAAGTTCATCACTGAATGGCTTACAATATTTTTAATATAGGCAAAACATGTCTTTATTCTAGCATTTTGGGGGGAAAAGACAAGCTGTTTCTAATAAAGTTTACATATGAAATGATGAAAGATTTGATTTTACGCAGACAATGGAATGTACAAAAAATCAGTTGCAGGGTCGTAGTCTGATGAAATTATAAGCATCTGACAACAAGGCCTTCTGGAAAGGTCATGGGACTCAGGTCTATGTAATACTATAGCTCCATCCACAGCACTTTGCTTGTTCTATTTTTTGTTTATATTCCTGTGTCTCAAAGGCTAAAAATATTCAGAGATTATTTCAGGACTAGAAAGTGAGAAAGGGGAAAAGCAAAATAAGTGTTTAATCTGATTCTCTTTTAGTCAAGTACTCTTGCCTCACTTAGAAATGTTTTTGAAAGCTCTCCTTGTCAATTTAAGGGTTTAGAAGAAACTTGTGAACTATGTGTTCATATGAACTGTTTCATCCCAGGAGCTTAACCTAAAGACAGGCAATGTATGTATCAGGTAAATGTGGGTAACACGAAATGAATGACTGATGACTGAAGTCTTTATCTACTTGAAAAAAAAAATGAAATACCTACATAACAAAAATCATTACCTCCATAAAGGTATTTAACTGGTACGCCAGTTAGCATTGCTAGAATAGAGAACGATGGGTGCTGGGATCTACGGTCACTAAAAGCAACTGAGTTGAGTTTTACCTGTGGCACAGCTACCAAGTGTTACCAAGCTGAAACTATGCCTGTTTTGTAAATCAGTTAAAATGCATCTTTGTCCTGGACTACAGCCTAATGCTTATTGCCATGTCCATCCACATTTTCTGTCCTTTTGATCTACTTTGGATGACAGCGCTAGATTGCCCTAATAAGGAGTTAGCTGTAGAATGCAAAAAATAGAGGATTAAGTAGGCCTTGGGGTCTAAAATTACTTTTTGAATCCACACTTCGGTCAATCTGAGATGACAGCATAAAATATTTAGCTATGAAAGTATTTTTCAATTTAGCAAATATCAATGAAGAAGTCAACTGCTGTGACTAGGAGGACCCCCGAACATGGTTCTGATCTCACTGCAAGTCTCGATCAGTCACAGTAGTAGGCAATTACAGCAAACTGCCTTCTCGCTGTGCTGCACATTCCTTAACTAAGCTCTGGTGTGAGAAAAAGATTGCCTTGCAAATGCCAGTGGAGAATTGTATGACGCAACAGTGCAATTCACCACAGTAAATCTATGTCTCCTACTGTCTTATCTTTAAAATGAAGCAGCTAAGTTAAAGGAGTAGTTTATGCAGAAAAGAACAAAAGAAGCCGTAGGATGGTCCAAACTTCCCTGACAGCAGTGTAACAACTTCTACAGTCCTTACCTCATACGCTTAGAAAAGTGTGGTTGAGTATGCAATTACATACAGCTGCAGGCTTTTACTCTAATACAAAGTAGAATATGGTATTGTCATTTTCTGTACAGAGTATTTATCCAGTTATTAGGATATTTTGAATAGAGAATGTGCCTAATAAAATTGTGGGTGATTTAAACTGGGACACATAGAGTGGAAATGGTATTAGAGTTCAGAATGGAAAACAAATTGGAGAGATGCTCAGGAAAATTAACCACTAATTTAGCAGGAAAAAGTACAAAAAACTAAGTATGGGAAGGAGTGTCAATGACACAAATGAAAGAGAAGAGTCAACTGGAGATAGCAGTTCTTCTGAAAATGATTGAGAGGTTACATTTTATAGCAAGCTCAATGAGAATTAACAGTACCCTGATGCTACAAAACACCCCAACGATTGTGCTGGAATTTATGAGGAGAACAGCCAGAAAGGCATGTGAAATCCTCCTGCTCTATGGAGCATTACTAAAGCTGTGGTTGGAGTGCTATTTTCAGTTGTGGGCACATGCATTTCCAGAAACATGTAGGGAAACTGTGTAGATCAGAGATATTTGGAGATAGTCCAGTCCAGTTCAAAGAACTGGTGAGAGGTCCAGGAACCATGGCCTGTGGGGCTGTTAACATGAGGAAGAGAAGACTTAACAGAAGATTTTAAATGATGGTGGTGACCTGAATATAACAAAAGGGCTATGAAAAAAGGAAAGAAATAATCTGTTCTCTTTGTCTATAAAAAGTAGCTAGGTAAAGAAATAATATGCTTTAACTGAAGCCGAGGATGTCAAGGATGGAAATGGCGAGAATTGGTCTGATATGGAGTGCAGTGAGTAACAGGAATAAATAGTGTGGGCAGGTTGTGTGATCACTGTCTCTCAAAGTCTTCAGAAACAAGTCTCTTGACATGTACCTCATATGATCCTGTGTTGGGAAAGAACCCTGACCTGAAAGCCATCTCAGTTTTCCTTCCAGGTCTAGTTTTCTACAAGTCTGTACAATGAAATGTATTAAATTTTACTTCTACAGTGAATTTTAGATTAATAGTTCCATGCTGGTTTGCTTTATGTTTTCAGAAGCAGCTTGTGGCTCTCTGGGAATTCCTACCCCCGGCCATAGGCAAATGTTTACAATCCCTCACTGTTTCCTCACTGCACATGGAGTAAGCTTTTGACCTTCCTGGGTTCACAAGTCTGAATCAAAATCTTGATTCACTAAAAGGCATAACCCGGAAAATATTCTCAAGATGATGTTTTGGAAACTGCTATTCAAGAAGTTACAGATTGTGTAAAATGAGCTGGAAAGACCTCTACCACTGTACATTGGTAACATATCACTCTTAGAAGATTTCTTCTATTACCATCATATCTTTCAGCAATAATTGCTACCATGTCCTTATCTGAATCTCTGTAAATAAAGGAGATTTGAAAGATTTAGCTTGTACAGATTCACAACAGTTAAGCATATTCTGTTATACACAGTATCACCTGATGCTTTCAGTTTGCCTTAGTTTATTCATTATGATGTTTCATCTAAAAAGAAATTGAAGGATGTGGCTATAGGTAATCAACTTTAATGATCAATTTGTATTAAAAGGTAATATATTAGGATATTTTTAAAGGAGGTGGCTTTTGGACCTAACTAATCAGTTTGAAATAATTCTGGGAGAATCCACAGGTAAATTCACTGAGAAGGATTTCAAGGGTAATGTATTGTGTGGCTCTTTGCGTCTAGGACTTAGACTGTCTCTCATGGGTTTATGTTTGTCAGCAAGCTAGCACAGCCTTTGCTGGCTTCTCTCATAGCAGGAATTTTTGGCTGCCTGATCACTGTGTATCACTGATTTTTTTTTTTTTTTTTTTTCCATTGGTTCCTTCCCAGTTCCTCAGTTTAGTAATGCAAAGATAACAGCTTATATGTGGCTTGTTTGTCCAACATGGACTGAAATGTGAATTCTACCCAGAGTCTCAAGAATGTGTTTAAGAGGCTATACGAACCAGCTTACAAGGTTGCCTAACAACATTTAGTTCTTGGCCATTCTGGAGGCACCAGTCATGCCCGATGTGACAAAATGTGGCACACTTTAGACACCCATTGGCCATCATACTAAAAACATCCACTCATTTCACACAAGCAGTAGAAGATAATTTGATGCTGAGCAAGGTTGGGGACTGCATGGTGATGCTCTGCTGACCTATTTATTATGAATTCATGGGGCATTTATTTTCCAAAAATTCACCCACACCCACAAGTTTACATCATCTGTTGTATACAAGAGTGTATTCCATTGTCTGCAAAGCGCCTAAACTGAGCTAATGCATGGCTCAATCTAATGAAGTAAAGTGCCTGGGCAAATAGATGAATCGCTAGTGACACGATGCGGGGTGATAGAATGAGTGTGTCATGCTTGAAGATAGCCTACATGAGGAAAACAGTTTGTGATGTGTTAGGATTTGAATTTACACTATACAATTCATACTTTGCATGAAGATTTTATGTTAATCCACAACACACAGAAAGGGTTAGTGTCCTTCCATCTAATACATCTTTCATCACTTAAATGGGATATATATTTAGTACAGGTCAATCACCTGGAATCCAACAAAGGAAGAAGATAAGGCTGAAAGATTATTAATTATATAGTAAGATGTCTAATGGAAGTGGAACTACTCATTTGAGTATGTCACTCTTTCTGTCTTTAGACTGTGGATACAATTTAGGCTAGATACCTAACTTCTGAATGGCTTCTGGAGTTATATGAGTTGTATTGCAGCCTGAGAGCTGTGATTCCTTCTTATTTACTAAGGCGAAATCCTGCATGACCAATGTGGTGACCTATGAAGGGGCTACGTAACTGATGGACAAGGGCAGAGCAGTCGATGTCATCTACCTGGACTTGTGTAAAGCCTTTGACACTGTCTCACATGACATCCTTCTCTCTAAGTTGGAGAGACATCAATTTGATAGGTGGACCACTCGGTGGATAAAGAACTGGCTGGATGGCCACACGCAAAGAGTAGTGCTCAGTGGCTCAATGTCCAGCTGGAGACCAGTAACGAGTTGTGTTCCCCAGGAATCGCTGGTGGGACCGGTCTTGTTCAACATCCTTGTGGGTGACATGGACAGTGGGATTGAGTGCGCCCTCAGCAAGTTTGCTGATGTCACCAAGCTGTGTGGCTCGGTTGATACATTGGAGGGAAGGAATGCCATCCAGAGGGACCTTGAGACGCTTGTGAGGTGGGCTGATGCCAACCTGATGAAGTTTAACCATGCCAAGTGCAAGGTCCTACACCTGGGTCAGAGCAATGCCAGGCACAGCTACAGGTTGGGCGGGGAGGAGATTCAGAGCAGCCCTGCGGAGAAGGATTTGGGGGTGTGGGTTGATGAAAAAATGAACATGAGCCGGCAGTGTGTGCTTGCAGCCCAGAAAGCCAACCGTATCCTGGGCTGCATCAAAAGGAGTGTGACCGGCAGGTCAAGGGAGGTGCTCCTGCCCCTTTACTCTGCTCTCGTGAGACCTCACTTGGAGTATTGTGTGCAGTTCTGGTGTCCTCAACATAAAAAGGACATGGAACTGTTAGAACAAGTGCAGAGGAGGGCCACGAGGATGATCAGGGGACTGGAGCACCTCTCGTATGAAGATAGGGTGAGAAAACTGGGGCTGTTCAGCCTGGAGAAGAGAAGGCTGCATGGAGACCTCATAGCAGCCTTCCAATACCTGAAGGGGGCCTATAGGGATGCTGGGGAGGGACTCTTCATTAGGGACTGTGGTGAGAGGACAAGGGGTAATGGGTTTAAACTTCAAGAGGGGAAGTTTAGATTGGATATGAGGAAGAAATTCTTTACTGTGAGGGTGGTGAGGCCCTGGAATGGGTTGCCCAAGGAAGCTGTGAATGCTTCATCCCTGGCAGCGTTCAAGGTGGGGTTGGACATAGCCTTGGATGGCATGGTTTAGTGGGAGGTGTCCCTGCCCATGGCAGGGGGGTTGGAACTCGATGATCTTGAGGTCCTTTCCAACCCTAACTATTCTATGATTCTATGATTCTATGTTAGAATTTCTTTCAGTGAAGTGTGGGAACATTCACCAATAATTAAATAAATCTGCATGTTCTGTTGACTACATGCACTTTTGTAAATGATTAGGGACATTTATATATTTGTTGAAGTTAAGGATTATCACACTCTTTATAAAGTAAGCATAGATGTTAAATATTGTTCCTTTAATGCTGGTGTAATTGTGAAGGGTGAGTGAGTGGCTGTCTGGTGCTTAGTTGTCAGGTAGGCTTAAACCATAACACTCAGTATTGCTGTTTCTGGTTTACAGGGCAAGAAGACTCCTGTTCAGAGCATCATCATACACAGCATGGTAGCCAAGGCCACTTTAAGGAATCATCAGAGTGTTGAGTAAGCAAGAAGGTCTAAAGCAGCATTGTAAGGTGCTCCTGGAAGATCTCGGTGAGTTCCTAGCAAATACTTGCATATGTTATTCATAAAGGAGAGCTGAGTAAAGAGTTAAATTATTCTTGATTCCCAGTTCCCAATCATGATCTCAGTTCCAGTTTTACCTACTAATTTGCAACTCCTATCATGATTCTTGGTTCTGCAAGTTTATTTTGTTCAGCTCATCACTCCACTGTTAAGTGCCACAGCTTCTGCTGAGCTCATGTTCTTATTTTGGGAGCCACTGCTTTTGATGCATTTCACACTTTCTGGAAATTAACATAATATGAAAACTTGCACCTAGAAGGCAGCTTTTACATATAGAAGACAATTGTTTCTTAGGACTTGTATTAGTGCAGTGCTACCTGTACTCCATAAATTATTTATTTCCTCCGTGGACATCGAGTGTGTTCTGCTGTGTCCATTAGGTACTCTTAAGTAACATCCCTTCAGGGAGAGACAGTGATGGCTGCTATTCTTAAAAAGATCTGAATCTTTTCTAAAATTCACCAGTTCTAAGGGTTATTTCCTGTTTCAGCTGGCTTGAAAGGTACTTCCACAATTAGATGTCTGTAACGGCTCCATACATACCATAGCATACTATAACATTATCATGACTGAACTACCACTTAACAGGCTTCATGGAGTTGCCATATTGCCTCACTGTCAGTGGGAAAGCACCGTACTGCAGTAAGCAGGGATATCATACTGAGATTTCTGTGGAAAAACTTAGGTATATGATCTGCAGCATTTTTTCCCAGTTACAGCATATTGTAATAACTTGTTTTCGATATTGCTAGAAAGTATGACCATTGCAAATACAGTTCATTTACTTAATCCATGTCTTACTTCTCAAAACTTAATCTGTGTTTTACCACTCCAAGCTGATCAAAAGGTAAATGAATTGGCTATTAAAAACTGTATTCAGAGCTTCATAATGTAGGACATAATGTCTGAAAAACTGTAAATAATCCTTTTAAAATAAACAATGCTTCCTAGAACATCATATTTCAGTAGTGAGCAAAACTTAGAAGATAGGCCCTTAGTAAACTTTAGCAGGAGTAAGATGGCATATTGAATATCAGTAAAGTTGCCACTCACTTTAGAAGGCACAGGAGTCCATTGAAAGACTTCTGTTTCCTTTCCTTCTCCATCTGTCTGTGCTTTTCTAATAGCATCAGAGTGGCAGATTTTTCCTCTGTTCTGTGTGTCTGAAGTCATTTAAGTCATGTCAAATCCTTTGATTTTCAGGATTTTTACAAAATTTGTTACTGCATTTGATGTCTTGCAGGAATAGCATTTTCTCTGATGCTTCAGAGGAATTGTCAGAGATTTCAGTAAGATGCTGTTTGTATACACGTGGAATGAGTATTAGGTACCAGGTTATTTGGTCCCTTTCCTCCGTTCTTCCAGGCCAAGTA
This sequence comes from Amazona ochrocephala, assembly GCA_039720435.1. Lineage (NCBI taxonomy): Eukaryota > Metazoa > Chordata > Aves > Psittaciformes > Psittacidae > Amazona > Amazona ochrocephala. The sequence continues at coordinate 36,481,479 of CM077909.1, read as the reverse complement.
CATGCTTTGGGCAGCAGCTCACATGCCAGATTAGCAGGGCTATTGCAGTCAGTGCTGTTAAGTAGCATTGGAACTCAGTTCCTCTCTTAGTGCTAGATAAATACAGTATTAGAAGAGAGTCAAGTAGTTGCAAACTCACTGTAAGCAAGCCTCAACAGAAAACTGGCAGTGTTCCATGCCTTCCTGCCTTCATGTAGTTCTCATTTCCGCAGGGCCCAACAGCATTTTTGAAAGTTTCTATTCCTTCTCTTCTATTCCCAATTATGAGACTTCTGACATAATCTTCTCACCCCTCCTGCTTTTTAGTTGTGCTGAGGATGACACACAGCATGGAAAGTTCATCTTGACCTGGCTAAATGTGAGTCTGGGAATTCCTTGATGGCACTATCTCCTACCCTTCCAAAATACTAAATCCTGATGTACTGTGCAGTGAGATTAGCTTGAGTTTCGTAAAATGTCAGAGTTCATCACTCTTGTTTTATTGTTCTTTTTTTGTCTTTTCCCTTTTAGCGTCATATTGATATCTTTGTTATTTCCTTTAGCATTATGATTAGTAGTAGCATATTGTACTTTAGTTATTAAGCTGATCTGAACACAACTCACACGGCTTACACTATTTCTATTCTCCTCCCCATCCTGTCTGGGGGCAGGAATGCAGGAGGGGTGAGCGAGCAGCTGCATGGTACTTAGTTGCTCATGGGGTTTAAACCACAACATCCAGCTACATGACCAACAATGAAAAGCCTTTCTCATCCATGTTCTTAGGGGATATAATCTGATCTGAGTGCTAGCACATAACAGAAGGAGGGTTTCTGGCAACCTGGAGAGTAATTCCTATAAGTAGTGCACCACCGTGCAGAACTACAACTTCATGATGAATGCATCTGGAAACAAACATAGTGTCATTTCTACAAATTGACACACTTTTTTCCACTGAATAAATAATAAAAAATGCCCTTTTTGTCCACAATTATTTCTAGATAAAAACTTTATTTTCATAAAATCGTAGAATCATAGAAGAGTTAGGGTTGGAAAGGACCTTAAGATCATCTAGTTCCAATCCCCCTGCCATGGGCAGGGACACCTCACACTAAACCATGCCACCCAAGTCTCTGTCCAACCAGATCTTGAACACCGCCAGTGATGGAGCATTCACAGCTTCCCTGGGCAACCCATTCCAGGGCCTCACCACCCTTGCAGTAAAGAACTTCTTCCTTATATCCAATCTAAACTTCCCCTCTTGAAGTTTGAACCCGTTACCCCTTGTCCTATCACTACAGTCCCTACAAAGAGTCCCTCCCCACCATCCCTATAACCCCCCTTCAGATACTGGAAGGCTGCTATGAGTTCTCCATGCAGCGTTATCTTCCCCAGACTGAACAGCCCCACCTTTCTCAGCCTATCTTCATATGGGAGGTGCTCCAGTCCCCTGATCATCCTCGTGGCCCTCCTCTGGTCTTGTCCCAACATGTCCTTTTTATCCATGTTCTTTTTATCTTTTTCCATGTCCTTTTTATGTTGAGGACACCAGAACTGCACACAATACTCCAAGTGAGGTCTCACGAGAGCAGAGTAAAGGGGCAGGAGCACCTCCCTCGACCTGCTGGTCACGCTCCTTTTGATGCAGCCCAGGATACCGTTGGCTTTCTGGACTGCAAGCGCGCACTGAAGCCAGCTCATGTTCATTTTCTCATTGACCAACACGCCCAAGCCCTACGCCTCAGGGCTGCTCTCAATCTCTTCTCTGCCCAGCCTGTAGCTGTGCCTGGCATTGCTCCGACCCAGGTGTAGGACCTTGCACTTGGTATGGTTAAGCTTCATCAGGTTGGCATTAGCCCACCTCACAAGAGTGTCAAGGTCCCTCTGGATGGCATTCCTTCCCTCCAAAGTATCAACTGAACCACACAGCTTGACATCACCAGCAAACTTGCTGAGGGCGCACTCAATCCCACTGTCCATGTCACCAACAAAGATGTTGAAGAAGACCGGTCCCAACACCAATCCCTGAAGGACACCACTCGTTACTGGTCTCCAGCTGGACATTGAGCCATTGAGCACTATGCTTTGCGTGAGGCCATCCAGCCAGTTCTTTATCCACAGAGTGGTCCATCAATCAAATTGATACCTCTGCAACTTAGAGATGAGGATGTCGTGTGAGACAGTGTCAAAGGCTTTACACAAGTCCAGGTAGATGACATCAACTGATCTACCCCTGTCCATCAGTTCTGTAGCCCCGTCATAGAAGGCCACCAGATTGGTCAGGCAGGATTTCCCCTTAGTGAAGCCATGCTGGCTGTCACCAAGCAACTTGTTGTTTTTCATGTGCCTTAGCATGCCTTCCAGGATAATCCGCTCCAAGATTTTGCCAGGCACAGAGGTGAGTCTGACTGATCTGTAGCTTCCCTGCTCATCCATTTTCCCCTTCTTAAAAATGGGGGTTCTATTTCCCTTTTTCCAGTTGTTGGGAACTTCACCTGACTACCATGACTTTTCAAATATGATGGACAGTGGCTTAGCAACTTCATTTACCAGCTCCTTCAGGACCCGTGGATGGATTTCATCAGGTCCCATGGACTTATGCGTGTTCAGGTTCTTAAGATGTTCTCAGACCAGATCCTCTCCTACAGTGGGCCCAAGGTCTTCATTCTCACAGTCCCTGCATCTGCCTTCCAAGACTTGGGTGGTGTGGTCAGAGCATTTGCCGGTGAAGACTGAGGCAAAGAAGTCATTAAGAGCCTCAGCCTTCTCCAAATCCGGATTCATGCCCTCTATGTATTGTAGTATGTAATTTATTTTGCAGATCTGTTCTATTACATATTTTTTTTAAGGTCTGTAGAGGAAGCTGTTGCTTACATTTTTCCTTGGGCACTTTGGAGTTTTTCTCATTTTTTTTCTAGGCTTTTTTTGTAGAATCTTTAGTCTTTTGATTTTGAATCTGTTTATATTGACCTCATCAAAATTATTTAAGTCATATTTGCACATAGATGCTTACATATGAGCATGCATTCTACTTTTTAGTTACATTTCTTGGTTTTCATTTGCCAGATGGAACATATCTTTGGAGGTTTTGTTTTGTACACTTTAGAAAGCAAATTAATATTCCACATCAAGAGGGATTTTTTTTTTTTGAGGAAAATGGTCTACTATCCAGATACTCAGAAAAAAAAAAAAAAAAACACCCCAAAACATTAAAAAAGTAGTCTAGTATGACCATAAACTCCCATGTATTTGGAGGAAAAATTGTAAGTATGGTGTGTGTGTGCGGAGGATGGCATTATACCTTAAATCAGGTGCCCAGCTGTAATAGTGATGGCCGCCATGTAAAAACTGGAAGAAATGTCCTGCTTGTTATGTTCCACAGCTGGAGTTCAGGGGAATCTGTAGCTGAAGAAATCATAGGATAAAATAAAAGGAGCCATGAAAGTTGGTTCTGAGACAAATTTATTATGACATTTTCTCTGTCATGGTTAGGTAGGTCAGGTAGAGAGGCAAACATAGACCTTATGATTTTGTTTATGCATTAATCTATCACTTAAGGGGAAAAAAGCTTTGGCTAAGAATAGTCTTGTGTCATATGATTATTGTAGAAAAACCTTCTATATTGTCACTTTACTGTTCCATGCTAGGTTCTTGTCTTCATATTGAATTTGTACTTTACATGCAGCTACTTATGCTATGATAGCTGCTACAGTGAGGGAGTCTATTTTGAAAGCCATACTCAAGATAGAGAGGAGAACATTAAGCCTCTTCAACCCAGGAAATGGTCAAGCAGGGAAGTTTTGATAGGTATCTATGAAAGAGTAAGTTGTATAGAATTACTGGCTAAGGGTACCAATCAGAACTGAGAGGATGGGTTCAAAACAAAGGCATAGTTCTTCACACATTGTCTTGAGCTATGGGAGGCCTTGCTACATGTTTCTGTAGACTTCAAAGAGCTGGCTCCAGATTAAGATGCAAATGGCCATGCATATAAAAAAGAAATCCCCTGAAAGGTTTTAAATACTAAGATCTTTCTACTTAATTATGCTGTGTCAGAATCATGTAGTCCCTTAGACTCAAGTAGTTGACAGGCGTGAGAATATTCAACGTGTTTGCCCTTTTTGTAGTCTTCCCTCATCGTTTGCTTTTGGCCACTGTTGGAAACAGGATTTTGAGCTAGTTTCTGTGTGGTCTTGTATATTCCTGCTTTTGAAAGATATAAGCTAAATACTATTTCTAATAACAAATTCTAATAACTAATCCTGACAGTCCTTGAACCATTTTCTCCTAGGACTAGAACTTGTGAATGAGTAAGAGAGCTTGTGATAAGTATATATATCGTGAGACTCTTGTAAAACAGAGCACAAATACTGTTTTTCCATACATGCAAAAGAAGTTTTTCATAAAGAAATGGTTACGTGTAGACAGTTCTACTTCAGATACGTATGTGTAGCTCAGTTAAGCTGATCTGGAGCAGGCATGTGTGCTATTTTGAGTAGAATGGGAGCATGAAATCTTATGTGCCAATACTATCACTTATGACCTAATTGCAAGTATAACTACAAAGTTCAGGAGGCCTTTCCAAACTCACTGAGGGACGGAAACAATGAATAAATTATGGTCGTTGCCGCCGATACTAGGGAGTCACCTTGCGTACTTAGATACACATAAAACATAAAAGCCAAATTAGGTTAAAGGCTCTTTGCAGCTTGCTGTCAGAAGTCTTCATTTGTAAGCAGTCGCAGAGTGCATTTATATTTTGAAAAAAAAAAAAATCTGAAACCATCTGTCAGCAAATGAATTGCCTATGCAACATGCTCATTGTGACAGAAAGATGTGTAATTGCTAAGCGCTTCTGGTATATACTTCCCAAAGTATAGAAACTTTCAGCATCCTGTCAGTAATTTACATTTATAAGTTTTCTTCATGAACTATGTGTTCTCACAAGCCTTGCAAGTGTTAGCATTTTAATTATAGGACTTTAGCTTTTGACTATCCTGCTGATTGCCATAATTTCCTTTAGTGCCCTGAGATTTCCTTGGAACTTCCCAAAACAACAGTTGATAGCAAAAATCATACAAAATTTTTAACATCATGTGACAAAAAAGGTAAAATGAGAATACGCATAGATATGAAAGGAGAATAATGTAAGAAGAAAATTTATAGCACTCCCATAAAAACATATCTGGAAGTTACACAGAGAGAATAGTTTTGTTTCACTTTTTGGGACATTGGGAATCTTTATTGAAGGCATATTTTATACTGCTGTCATTGTAGAATGCATTGCAAGGAATGAAAGAGACTTGAGCTTGCCTCTGAAATGTTTCTTGCACGCACACGGTCATGGAAAGGTAATGAGGTTAACAGGAAAAGCTAATTAACTGTGCATCAAGGAAAACATAGGAACAGAAGGAAAATTTGACAAGAAAGCATGTCATAGAATCATAGAATCATAGAATCATAGAATAGTTAGGGTTGGAAAGGACCTTAAGATCATCTAGTTCCAACCCCCCTGCCATGGGCAGGGACACCTCCCACTAAACCATGTCACCCAAGGCTCTGTCCAACCTGGCTTGTCAGCCAAGAGTAAGCTGTGAGCGGTCTCTGGGGGTCCCTCTCTGCTGTTTCTGCATACAATTACTTTCCAGTGGGGTCTCATGCAAGATCGTTAATGAGGAGAGAAGGAAGCGCACCATGTAATGTTTAGAAACTGACATTAACCTTTGATGTAATGAAAAGGGGTTTGAAAACATAGTCATGACCAGATTTTTTATTATAGAGTATATTCACACATAGTGTGAAAACTTGAGTTCCTAATTCTTTACAGGTCATAAATCTCAAAGTATTTGCTTGTTTCTTCTTAGGACATTTTTTTTTACAGTTTTAGCTTCTGCTTTTGTTTTGTCTTTTTGTGAGTTTCTACATTGTGTGCTTCTCTAACAATGCGCCATGATGGCTTTTCATCTCAGGAGTCTCAGGCAGTGAAAAGGGGAGAGGTGTCATATGTAGCTTTAAGCTGTGATAGTGGTAGGTTGGAACTTCTTCTACATCAGTTTACAGTCAACAGTTGAAATCAGTATTTTTAGTATGTCATTTACCTGAACTCCAAAGTCTCAGGTAGTTGCTGCAAGATAGAAGAAAGTGCTTATGATACAATAAGAAAACATAAAATAAAAAAGCTTTACATTAAGCAAGTTTATCAATAAGTTCTGTAGTTGCTTTACTAGGTACATGGTCTTTTTGCCCTGCTAACATTTGCTTGAAACTTCTGATTTCTCTCTTGTTTATTGTCTTTTTTATCCACTGTAATTTGATTGTGGAGCCTGTATATCGTATCTTCCCTTGATACTCATACAATTTTGTTAGAGTCTGGATGTTATAAAATAAAAAACTATTTGTCTTTTTTTCCCTACACTTTCCATTTATAATCACTCTTCTCCTCCTATATTCTACCAACAACGTCCAAGCTGTGTTTGCATCCTACTTGTAGTCTGTGAAGTTGTTTGAAGGAATCTGCAGCTGATCCCCAGTGTAGATTAAAATGCAAAAGCTTCAGAGCAGCTTTTTATGGCACTCCGGGATGGCGGTGCAGAAGGAATTTTGCACTTCAACTTTGGTACGTAGCACTGTGTGCTCAGAAATCAGAGCACTTCTTAAATAATACATCACAAAAAAGTAAAAGGTTATGTTGGATTCTTACCTGCACTGTGCTGTCTTTTTGAATTTTCTTCTTTACTTTTCTCTGTACACAGGCTCAGACACTATTGTCTGTACTGCTGAGGAGCTATTGTGCTATTCTTTGCCACCATTAAGCTAATTTTTAATCTGTTTGACACCAATGTCAAACTCTTCCTTCCCAAGCCGAAAGAATTGCTGTCAAGCTGTGGGGGAAATGACTCATCAGAGCTTTAATTATTACTGATTTGGTAAAAAAAATGAGAATAAAGGAACTCAAGATGATCCAAGATGAATGAATGAGGGATGTCTTTCACATTTCTACATTATGAATTGATAGACATACTGTGTTTATCATTAATAGAAATTTAGAGACATTAAACCATCATCCTGAGAGAATGTCAAATGGACATTGACAATCTAAATGGACGACCAAGGCAGCGATGACAAGCCTTGTGCAATTTGCTAATGAAGGAAATTCATGTCTCTCTTACTTAGCTGCATGATTATTTCAGAACCACAGAGTAGCTGATGGGTGCTGGAGACGTGTATCTCTCTGATGCTCACAGTCCTAAAGATCCCTATTGTAATGAGGTGAAGAAGCAAGTAAGTTATCCTGCAAAATCCTGACATAACTTGACACTGCATCCCTTCACTGGAGTGTTCTCTTATTGTGTAACAATTTGTACATTGCGGCAGTCTGCCTGTCAGCATGATTTCCTCTTCTGATCAAAGGCACAGGGTGGGGCTGTAATAGCTATTTAGCTTTTATAGTTTGGAAATTTCTTGGTTTCTTCAGAAGAAAGGAAAAACTGATTTCCAGGAAGAGCCTGCATGCAGCAATAGCCTCTGGCAACTCTGTTGCCCAGGCCTTTGGCTGCCTTTTTTTCAAGGCCAGCCTTGATATCCTGGGCCCTTACATCATGTTCTTGGGAAACAGCCATGTGAGAAACAGCTGGGAGATGTCTCAGCAAAAGAGGGAAAAAAGAGGAAAGAAAATTTAAAAACTAAGAAACAGTGGAAATCCTAGAGAACAAGAGAGATATCTGGTATAGAGATATTGCAGAAATTGTAACAGAGGTATGCCAATGTCAGTTTCAATGGGTATTTTAAGCAAACTTCAGTGTTGGTAGCAATGAACGTGAAAATGCAGTTTATTGTTCAATGCATATCATGTCAAAAGGAGTACAATTTTTAAATAATGGAGTTTTGTATTTTTATGTTATTTCTATTTTCTTTAGACATCGATTTTTTTGTCTAGTGCCAGATACTGGCAAAGTCACTGACCAGCTGTAGCTAATAACAAAAGCCAGTAAGTTTTATTGATTTGATAGTGTGAGAAGACTCAAGAAGGACATACCTATCAAGCTCCTTTCTGGTTCTGCACCTATTTCTAGAACTATTCCCAGGACATAATTTGCCTTGGTATGGGAGCAAAGCCACAAAATGCAGGTCTTTTTAGTTCCTGGTATGAAAATGTGGGAAGAGAAAAAGGGAGATAAAAAACTGTGGAGGTGTTTTGTCATCAGTGACCATGAAAGTCTGTCAAAGCATGTTGGGATCAGCTGCTCCGATGTGAAGCAAGAAAAATAGCTGGTGAAGAATTAGCATCAGACTGCTATAGCAAGGGCTAACAAGATAGCTTAATCAAATGCTAAAGCTGGAGGATGCCAGAGCCCCAAACAGCTCTTAGTTCTTATGTTGTCACAAGGAAAAACCAAAAGAGAGTGCTGATGTCTGACTCAAAGAAGAGCTGTTTTCTTAAACTTTAGCAATCTGTAAGTCATGAAAATGGCTAAAAACAAAGAAAACAACCAACCAAACAAAAACCTGTTACAGCTGAAGCCAGGACAATGAGTTCTTAGGAAAAAAAGCCACTTTTGTGGCAAAATCACATGAAACCAAGCACAGCATTAAAGCTCTTCAGCTGTCTGTGATAGGGTCAGATAACAATAATTTCCCCAACTTATGCCAGGCTCTTGCACAAATCTGTGCGGTCAAAAGCTGACTGAAGTAACCTGTGGTGTAGGTTTCAAAGCAGAGGTCTTAGGAAAAGAGAGCTTTTAATCTACAAAACCACTGTGCAATATATAAAAGGGTAGGTCTCAGATTATTTTATCCATATACACAGAAATAAAGACACATGTTCACCAGTATTAAAAAAGAGAAGGGGGAATATTGAGGTTGCAAAACATTTCTTCTGAAGAATGTGGTGTGGAAGCAGGAGATACTCTTGGGGTTAGGGAAATTAGGACTCAGTATTATTTATTCCACAACCTTTTTTGAAGTGGTTTGTTGATAGCAATAGGACTGAGAATCATGCCTATGCCTTCTAAATAAAACATTTGCTGGGAAGAAAATTTGGGAGCTGTAATTATTATTTAATCTGTGTTTGCCAAAGGGCTCCTACCAATAATTCTAAGATGCCAATGGAAACACTCATGGCCAAGTCACGTTATGATCAGGAAGATAATGGTGACTGATGCCAACTTGTCTTAATATGCAGTGTTTTAGCACAGAATATAGTGTACTGAGGTGTTATCATGACCATTTTAAGGCAGAAACAGGTGGAACAGGAGCAATTTCACAATCTGCAAAGACACAGATGTGGCCACAGGCCCAGGGTCAGAGACAAAATAGCGTATTTGTCAACGAGACACTTCACGTACAACTAATTATCCCAGATGAAGCAAGGGATTCATTATAATTTCCTTTCTTTGCTGGGAATCAGAAGTGAAAGTGAAAGTTCTGTTTTCTGTGGTTTATTTTTTTTAATGCAGAAAGAATATTTTAAGATCACAGGCTTGTGTGCTTGGAAATGGACAGGAATTCATACTCTCATCAGTCATGCTTCAGCTTCCCTTCTGTGAACAGAATAAGACCATAATCACTCGACATCACTATATGGAGTTATTAAATAATAGCAGCAACAGCAAGCAAAACACTCATGATACATGGAAGTAGAAATGGTTCATATCCCTTTGCAGGTTAAGAAACTTACTTGAGCTGTTTCCCTTTGGCTGCCTGTTCTCTTTAGTACTTACTCAGAAAGAGGTGAGCCAAAGAAGGATATGTTCCACCCTGTATTGTTGACTTGTCTTTAATATTTTCCTTAGAACAAAAAGACTATTTTCTTTCTTCTACATCTTGAGTTATAGTTGACCTTTTTGGATAAAAAGAAGAACCTGTTTTCAAAAATGTCACTAATTCATAAGTAGAACTTTGGCACATCTTACACTTTTTATACTGTTATATAGGGGACTGTTATATAGATCCAATCACAGTTTGATATGAACTATGATTCATTAGGGCATGAGATGGCTGTTTGGAAAGAGAAGGTAAATCAATCCATAAAAATAATTGCTTCATTTAGTTTTGTCAGTTACTCATTTTCCATGCGCATAATCCTTTTTATGTATTGTAAAATACCAGTAGGACTAATATGTCCAGCTTAATTATATTCAGGATGACAGAACTGAGTTGATATGGGAGAGAAATGTGTCCTAACCCTCATACAACTTAAATGAATTGATGGTTGTGAACATTATAGAATCCAAAGCTTCCTTATTTCTATTTATAACTCTTTGTAATGCTTACTCTGACTCAGTCATACAACATGAATGGCTATAAACAGAAACATACGGAACAAGTGATTCAGCCTGAAGCACAACTGTTTCACATGTTTGGTTATGTTTCCCCATTGAAGCTGGTCACAGAAATGGTCATATGTGCTTAAAATCTTTACATATGGAAACAAAGTGGTTGAAGAGTTTTCATGCAAAATTTTTTTCTTGACTAACATGGAAATGTATTATGATTAAGCTTTGTCCACCAAACCTAGTAATAGATGTGATAAATATTTACAAAAGGCTCATTTGTGCTATTCTGTCAATGAAAAGAGCTCTGAAATGTTTGTAGATATAACTTTCTTCACTCTAAGTCACTTTTTTGGGTGAAAAGCCAATTTAAAGATACCTGTAATGAATACAGCACTCTAATAAATTACAGAGCTAATTCAAGTGCTTGTCTTTGCTTTGTCCTGGTTTGCAAAGCCAGAATTGTGACAGCAGAGAAAAAGGTGGAAGAATCACTGGGAGACCAAATGAGTACAGCACTAGCTTAAATTAACTGTTTTTTGTTTGTTTTGTTTTGTTTTGCTTTGTTATGTTTTTTCCAAGCCAGAAATATTGCATAATGACAAGAAATCAGTGAAAGGGCCTACACTCTTTCTTGTAAAAGATGCACCCAATTTCACAAGCTGAGTTTTAGAGCAACTATTTTAACGTTAGCAAGTAGGATGTTCCATAAATTATATGTGCCTGCTTGTAACACCAACTACTCTTTCCTCTGTTTCTGCTCTGCATCACCCAAGAAAATATAGAACAAAGCACCAAATACAAAATAGTTTAACTTTCAGTGTTGCATAAAATATAATCTCCTATTGTCTTGAGCCACATCTGTTGGACTTCACAGGGGACTACAGTCTTCACAAAGGCCATGCTTAAAAAGACAAAAAATTATATATTCTGGATATTTTTTTTTAACCCCAAAATCAATATATAGTACTCCAACAATAGATGTGTCACACTATTTCTTAATCCATGACAGGCAAATTTTCTGGGAGCTGACATAATGGCATGGATTTCACAATGTTGATAATGAATCTGTGAAAATGAATGAGAAATAAAACTAAACCATGAGCAAAGAGAGAAAAACGCCTTTTTCGTATACCTGTTTTTCACAGGATGGAAACGATTACTCTTGTACTAGACAAAATGGAAGATGAAAACTAGATAATAACTACATAAGGAATATTTTGAAACAGTCATAAATAATATCATGAGAGTCTTGAAGCTGTATATTTGGCCTTGATCTGCCTCATCTGTGTCCATGTCATGGGAAGAAAAGGATATAGCGCCAGGTTAGTCTTTCACAGGTTTTATAGTAAAAGCATCCCAGTGATGGTTAAAAGCAGGGCAGAAATTCCCAAGTGTCCCACTTGAAGCCCCAGAGATCCAGCACACGCTCCATAAAGGACCTGAAGCAAGAAAGCTGGGTAGATAAATGCTCCAGCCATCCCTGGTGGTCGGAAAGGTTGGTTAGAAATATCAGCAAGCGTGACATTGGCACTGCCTGTTCTGAGGTCAGGCACCACCTAGCAAAGGTTTTGTGTGACTTCAGAAGTCTGCATGGGCTCCAAGAAGAGTTGTTTTACACCCTTGCGTCTTGCAGAGCCACAGCCTTCTGCTGCGAGGGGCTTCACCTAGCACTGACCTGGCACCAACAGATACCCTGAAATATATTCTCTTCATATTTGAATCCCATGTTGCACAGAATTTGACTCAAACCAAACAGCCTTGCCCTTCCAAGCACCAGGCAAGTGGATCCTCTTTCTTCTCCAACGTTAGTTGTATGCCTGGTAGACCTATTAGGAGATATCTTACACTTGAACTCTATACTCAGGCTATTCAGCAGTGTCAAACAGAAATTAATGGAAAGTAGTGTGTGCAGAATCAGGTCCTATATAGCTTTATTGCCTTGAAAGGAGGTATTTGTGAGATAAGGTTCAAATAGATTACTGCAATGTGGAAATCTGTTCCTAAATGCCAAGGAACTATGCCAGAGCAGTGATAACGATTTGTTGCACATGGGCTTCTATCTGTTTTCATTCTTTGTTTCTGATTAGTCAGATTGTTATTACTGCAAAACCTTACAGGTTAATTTACACAACAATTAAAATGCAGGATGAAAGGAGGAAAAATTCTCTTGTGACAAAACCGAAGCACGTTAACATGGCTGAAGTCCTGTTGATAGTAAGGTGGCCTGATGTCAAGAAATACCATCTTGGGAAAAGGTTGTAGGAACTATTCTGTGAAGTATTTTCTAGATTTTATTTAACCTACTCCACAAATACATTTTTTAAGCATCTCCTAGTTATTAGTATGTTTTCATTTTAGCATTTCTATGGCTACTCAAATTCTTTTTCTCAAACTTTCACAAACATTCACCAGCATATTGCTGTAGTACATTATTACTAGGGCATTGCACAGTACTTGAATTTCTACTAAACTAAGAGACACTTTAAGGTCATCAGGAGGTAGTGGAGAAATGTTTATAATAATGACAACTGTTTGGCACACAATTATGTCACATAGCACAGTCCAAGGAAATATTAAAAATATGTAATTTCCAGCAATAAATTTTGGTGCTTTTCTGATTCAAAGTAATTTTCTTTAACCAGAGTGCTTCTGATTAAATATTCATTTGTCTCATAAATTTCTAAGACAATGCCAGTGCTTTCATTTGTGTGTATACAAGCTGGAAATTAAAAAGAAAACTTTTTTTAGTCTTACCTGGTACTGAAACCTTGCTGAAGGGATACATTATAAAATTATCTGTATGTGTATATCGAGTTCTAGTTACTCCTTTGGATAGTGGTATGTATTTAAAAAAATCTAGGTATGTAATATATCCCACAGAATAAATTAATTGCTGGAGTATAATTTTAACACCACTGGTCTCAACAGGGCTACAACTGAACTGTTCTGTACATTGCCTTTTTAAGCCTTCATTGGAGAATTAAAACCAAAGTGAATATCTTTCCATATATAATTTAGCAATTGGAGAAAAGCCCAAAAAAACCAAACCAAACCTATTCTCCCCCAGGCTTATTCTGTTTCACAGTGTGATATTTACAAATGGGTTTATTGTATTTTTCACAGCTGCAGCAGCAGGGACCGTACCAGGTTGCTATTATTAGTTAATCAGGTGATGAACAAGTGCAGAAAATGGAACAGACAGCGAAGTTTCACTCTTTGAGCTCCAAAGAAGGTGTGATCTGAAATGTGATATAAACTGTCCTTCACAGCTTTTTTTGGGGCCTGATAAGAAGGGAATCTATTCTGGTGACTGTTGTCTCTTTCAGTACAGCTTTCTGTACTGCATTTACAGACAGGGTGATGAATTTTGAGAGAGTGTCTGAAAAGAAGGTGTTGGCAATCTCATTGAGAAGCTTCCTCTTTCTGATTCCTGAGATAAATGCCTGAATTGTATATCTGGAATTCCTTTTCACAAAAAAGTTAATGTAACTTTTGTTGAACCACGGTTTTCAATGAAACCTGTCTAAAGGATTCAAGTAATCAGCAAAGTGAGACAGCTTTCACCATCACATAAAAGGCAGCTCTTTTGGAGAGAACAGGACTTCAGTCAGATGGGGTCAGCTTTTCCCTGTTGAGAAAAGAAGTATGTAATTTTTACATTATGTTAGGCATCATGCAGGCCATTCATAACGTAACATTTATATCTTGAAAGCAGATCAACAGGCTGGGAGGGAAAGCTTTCACTATGCTGAGCTTATACTACTCTTGTACCGAGAGTACAAGAGGGCTGGTTTTTTTTTTGTGTATTTGATTGTAGAAGCTTGTGTCTTAAGTCCTTGTTTTCAGCTGTTGGAGACGGCTGTGAAGAGCTCAGGCTGTTTTTTCTGATGAAGCTTATTTCATCTGTAGTAGTAGTAGTCACTACAGACCTCATCAGAACATTAGATCAGGTAAAGGCTTCATTGAAGTATTGATTGGTGCAGGACTTTTGGGAACTGTACATCAAATGTGCATGTCTTTTGCAGGCTTATGTATGCTAATAAGGACAGGGGAATGTTGTGAGTCGCACAGTGAGCAATGAAGGCAAAGGTACTGAGCGTAGGACAGCCTACCACTAGTAATGTGAGGCCATCACATTGTAAAAGATACTGCTGGTTAAACACTGGAATATAATTTGCAACTTGTCTTTATCAGTGTAAAAGTAGCCTCTTATTTTACTCATTTTATGAAATGACATATATAAAAAGGCATTTTTGTACCGGCCCCAGAGGTGGGTATTTCTGCTGATGCTTTTTGGGGTTACTGTCTTGCTGACAAGAAATCAAATGTGCGATCCTGAGCCAAGCTCTTGATCTTGCTATGTGGAGTAAGAGCAATGCCAGTGCTTCCTGGCTGTTGGCACTATTCTCCAAGTCTAACACTACTGGGCTAATATTTATTTTTAAACAATGCAGTCATATAAGTTTACTGAAATCATTAGGAAGGGAGAACTCTTCACAATATCCAGGTAAACATTTGCCCATACTGCCTTCAGGTTATTTTGTAGTGAGTGAAGATCAGAAGGTCACATTGACCTTTTTCAAAGTAATAATAGTACATCCAAAACCAACAGAAAAAGAAGCTGGGATGCTGTATTTAGTCAAATACCCAAACCAACCAGTCATGCAGATGTAAAATATTGAGTTACTTGAAGTAAAAAATTGCACACCTATAAGGTCTGCTGCAATGAGCCTCCTACTGCACACCTGTATGTTCTACACCAGCGAAACTCTACTCTCAAACAGGACTTTGCAGATCAACCTGGGACCTTCTGGTAATAGAAAACATCGATCTCTGCCCAAAGGAAATGTCATGCTTGTCACATTCATTGGTCATACTTGTGTAGTTCACTGAAATCAAGATATTTTAAAGAAGTGCATGAATCTCAACACAGAGGCCTCTTGCAATGAAATACAAGCCACGCAAAGGATCAAACAGCTTCACTCTTGCTTAGAGAGAGATGAAGGACTTCAATGAAATCTTCCAAACTATTCCTCTCCCTCTTGTTTTTTTTGGTAGCTGTCTTATCTAGAGAGAATCCTTTGTATTTAACCAGAACAGATTAGCAAACTATCTATAAGCAAATCTTTTCTATCCATCATGTTTTTATTCAAAATTTGATTCAATAAATTGTTTGCCTATTTCCAATTTGTATGCACCAACATAGTGCTTCCTGAAATTATAGTAAGACTATTTTATAAATTCAAATGTTTAATGTACACGTAGCAGTGAGTATAGTGATCAAGTTTATCTGTGAAATGTCAGCAAATTTAGCAGAGAAGGAACATTTGCTAGATTTAGCGAGATTGTGTTACTCACAGAATGATGAAGTGGTAGCAATAAATGCAAGTGTATTCTCTCTGCCTATGCCAGCACAATTGATTTAGGCAGAACATATCTGCATTCATCCTTATTCTAGGACTATAGAAGTGTTACAGGATGGAAGGGCTCATTTGTTTAGAACCCACTTGCACAGAAAGGTCCCAGTTCTCAACTCTGTGAACTGGCACACCCTGAAATCTAATTTCAGTGAAGTTAGGCCTTCACCCACTCAATATTTGGCTTTGGCTGCTTCTTACACAAATATCTCCTCTAGAAAGGGTAATAGCAATGGTAGCCTTCTTTGAGTTAGCCCTAGGATATTCATAAAACCGGCAAGAGATAAGGCACACCTTTTGCTATCCTGTATAAGACTAGTCTATATAAAATTTCAGTTTATTCTGAGAAAACCCATGTCTTCAGTAGGTGCTGTTACAGAAAAAAAGAAGTCTAGTAGCCAAGTTCTATCTTTAACTGAATACTGTAAAGCCCCAATGTACAATGAAAATCTGACCCCACAAGAATTACTATTTTGGCCATGGCATATCTGTGTAATTGTTAGGTGGCCTTTCCGGGAAAATTATTTTCTAACGTACAGCATTTATATTCCCAAACTATTTTCTCAGGGTGAATGCAGTAGTGGTAGCAGCTGCACTGCTGTATAGTTAGTAGCTGCGCTGCTCCTACCTCTGCCAATCCTTAAGGCATGGACATGTCTACATGCAGTGTACATATGTGCAGCACAGTGTCCAGGTATTCTCAGGGCTCCCAGATGTACCATTATCAAGTCAGTGGAGGCATCCCACCGCACTTTAAAGTAGAATCAATTACTTTGAAAGAAGTGCTGAGCTGAGGTGGTTGTGCTGGTTTTGATTTTGAAGATAGCTTATCCGGGACAGGCTGAAGTATCTATGCACAGTCCACATTGTGTTCTTTAGACATACTCTAAGTTACCCAGAGCCTATAAAGAAAACGCATACACTTTCTTGCAACCAATTCTACCACCTTTTATCAAGAGAAGTGGTCAGAGGACTTAAGTTTTTATTTAGCAGGTGCCTAAACTAGTTGTCTGCTTAATCATGATCACAGTTATGGTCCGAGTCTTCTGAGGC
This sequence comes from Amazona ochrocephala, assembly GCA_039720435.1. Taxonomy (NCBI): domain Eukaryota; kingdom Metazoa; phylum Chordata; class Aves; order Psittaciformes; family Psittacidae; genus Amazona; species Amazona ochrocephala. The sequence continues at coordinate 36,464,756 of CM077909.1, read as the reverse complement.
CTGTAATGCTCCAAACAAAACCATGCTGTTGTATATTAATAAGCTATGGTACAGTAACAGTGGCAAAGAGAAGGGTAGAATTAGCTTGCATATATGGTGTAATTTTTAAGTTTTTCTTCATTTTTAATACTGATTTTCTTAAATAAACATGATTATACTGTTCTGAAAATGTTCTAGGCTAGCATTCCTTATTTCTTGTAGAGAAAGCAAATACTACATATTTTTATGTTGCACAATATAATAGCACACAGCCCACACAGTGGGAAATTTAAATGAACAGCAGGTCTTCAAATTTCACTGAAAGGGCTGTTATATTTCAAGCGGGGAACATTTTTATTGCAGTCACATTCCTGACATCCTGCAGGATGCATATGCTTTTTTTAATTCTTTCTTGATCTCAGAACAACAGCTAACCAGCTGGGAAAAGTGAATATCTCTGAGATACCCGTGAACGTCTTATGAATACAGGTACCTCACATTTTTGATGCCGGCATATTTTGTACTGAGGAAAATCTGTATTTCGTCCTTAAGAACTGTAGCAAGGATTGGCTGTGGGAAGCCTCATTGTATACAGTCAGTGTTCCGGTTTCACTCAGAGCAGACAGCTACTAATGGCATTACCCAACCCAGTGAGGGGGCTTCCTGTAACAGGGCTTCCCAAAACTATTAATGCAGTAGTGAAGGGAAGCGGCCGCTCAGTATTTTCTGTTTGTGTTTGACCTTTCCTCATTCTTTGGACCTTGACACAGCCTTCACTGCTTCCCCCTGTCTTAGGAACAAGCCTTACCATTTTTATTACCTCTAACTGATGGTAGTCCTACCCCACATCTTTAACCTATGCTTGTTTTCTCACCTCCTTAGCATTCTACTTCCTCATCCTCACTGTCTCTTTCAATTTTAAGACTAGGAAAAAAAAAAACCCAGAAGCTATAGTTGGTTATAATGAACTTTAGTTTATTAGTGATGCTCTCCCAACCATGGAAATTCATCATCAAAGAGCTACTATCCAAATAAAGTGTGCTAAAAGACTGGGAATTTTGAGCATTAAAAGGACAGTTTTGCAAGCTGCCCATGACCTAAATAGAAAACAAGCACATTTGGGTTTATAAAAATACATATATTTAAATGCTACTAAATACAAGGGAGTGTAGATATCAAGGCAACAAAATGGGAGCTGAAAACATTTTTGTTAAGCTTTCCGTATGAATCACATTGTGTCTTTATTGTCCACTGATGTGCAGCATACAGATATCCAAGAGTACTATCCATAGCCTGCTGTAGTTCTGGAAGCTGTCTAGCCACAGCAACTCAAGGCTTCATGAAGCAATTTGCCTTTGCCCATGCATCTGCAGTAGGACTGCTTCTACATACCTGCTTGTCTAGCAGTGAAGATATATCATCAGAATTCAGTGAAAATCTGTGAAATTTATGTCTGTGAATGACCCAAGTACCTTCAAATACCGTGATTCATGAGCCCACAGCCATGTTTTCTTAGTGAATATAAGGAATTTGCAGAAGGGCCTACTGACCAGAAAGCTCTGCTAAGACTCATCAGCCTATTCTTAGCCCTGTTACTGGTAAATTAGATGACCTTGGTTACATTAATTCACCTCTCCAGACCTCAGCGTTACCCACTGAAGCACTGTGGTAACTGTGTGCGCTGGGATTTGCAAAACTGGAAGAGGTTTAATACTCCTCTTATTATCCATGTTTAAGGGTAAATGAAGAACATGCAAATTCTGCCCGTAATCTATTCAAGCAGGAGTTGTATTCTAGAAACTGAAACTTCAGTTACTTGGAACAGTGTTCAGAAAGGTAAATAGCTTCTGCCTTCCTCCAAATGAATGGAATTTCTGCCAAGAAATTTTGCTTACCCAAAAGTGTCCTCTGGAAGATTGCTCCTGATACCTCAGCTAACATTGTTTTCAATGCTTTGAATTTTGTAATGTTCTCTGAACAACCTTCACTTTGCATTCTCTAAGACAACTAATATCCAATAAGGAAAAATGAGTAAAGATTTTATTTATTTGTTTGTATGATCAAGCAATATAATATGATAATTCAGATGAAAGAAATTAAGTCTGTCTTGTTTTTTTTTTCCACTATGGCAATTCCTTGTTTTATGTGGCTACCAGGTTTTGTTCACTTCATTCATCAAAAATACACATATCGTGTATTTCTAAGGATATGCAGGGCCTTTGGGAAGAGAGACTGTTCTTGTAAGGATAAATATGTCTGACCTACCAGCTTCTGCAGTGTGTCCACGGTGACAGGATAAACAGGAAGCAAGGACAATTTGTGATAAGGGTCAGGTGTCATTGATGCCATGATATTTTATATAGCTCTGCAGATAGGAGTAAGTGTACAGATGCCAGCAAAAGCCTTAAAAATGTTAAGACATCCAAAGAGAAACATGTAGTAAGAACCATCGAGAGAGCTGAAAAGTCACCAAAAAGTAAAGGACAGATAAAAATGTTCCCATTGTTTTCATGGGACCACAATAAAAATTTCCCCTTGGTGACAGGGGGGGAATCTGAAGGTAACATTATCAACAACTTTCTCATTCCTGTTATTTACCCAGTTTTCATATCTGAAAATAAATGCTACCTTTTTGCCTGACTTTGGTTGGTCAGGGTAGGATATCTTAGAGATGGGGGTGTGGATCCCTGTAACATGAGGTGGCACTAGGCTGCTGCCATTGCTGGTGGAAGCCTTCCTGATCAACGCCAAGAAGAGGATGTGTGGAAAGGGTAGTCTGCTCAGTTCTCACCCTGACGAGCCTTGTCAGCTGAGCAAGCTGCCCTGTAGAAGTCGAGGAGGGCATAACCTGATTGTGCAGAAGGCTGTCAGAGCAGCTAGCCTAGCCTGCATGTCCTGATCAGCCTGGGGAGGTTTTAGCAGACTCAGCCAACCTTGCAGAAACACAGGCACACAGCTGTGGCATTCAGGGCTCCTGACAGGCAAAGATGAATTTCAGCATTAATCAGGTAAAAGAGAGTATTTTTGCAGGTGAGATGGAGAAATCTGATAACCCCTCAGCTATTTTTGGCAAGGTGATGGAACACTTGTTAAAATATTGCCAGAGACATGTAAGATCTCTGTAATGACACAAATGCTGATGACAGGGTTGAATCAACGGAGTAAAGGGCTGACACAGTGGGACAGGGAAAGTGAAGCAGATCAGTTAATCACTGTATTACATAACAATGGAAAAGAATAGACCTGTTATTAATTTTGGTTCACACCAAATGTCTTATTCAAGAAGTAGATTCTCATAGATACTGGTACCAAAAAGGGTTGTACACTATGTTCAGTACTGCTGTAGCATTTAATATTTCATGACAGGGCTAGGAGAGCAAACCAGCAAACCAGGTGGTGGCATTTAAAAACTATAGGCTTTAGCTTAGCAGATACCACTGGCAGACACATGACTCTACTCCCTGCTATGAACATCCTCAAGAAAGATGAATAACAATGTGTACCTCTACATAAAATGGCAATGTGGAGTGTAGTGGAAAAGATTCTTACTATACAAACTCCCTGCTTCAAATCTAGTTGGTAGAAGTGAAATGTAATTACAGACTTAGACCAGGGTCAAGAAAAGAGCTTGAAAAAGTCCTGCTGGTATCCTGTGTATACTACACAAGCCAGGGAATTGTTAGCAATGTGCATATTTTTTGCACCTACACTATAGGGCTTCTAAGCATCTTCTAACACCGTTTATGTCCTTGACATTTTTGCAAAGGCAGAAGATTAAACCACTGATACTAGGAAGAGTTTCAAATTAGTAGAATTCATTTCTATTGCTTCTTGTACTATTACCCTGATTCTACTCTTTATATGGAAAAAAGTTCGATAGCAATAGGGAGCAGCAATCTAGCAAATGATGGAGGGCTCTTTTCTCCTTACTGCTCACCTCCAATTACTGATGCAATTGGGAGATTTGAGTACCAGTTAGATCTGTGATGTCAAGACAACCTGTGATTAAAGTTTCCATTTCAAATAGCAACAAGAAAGTCTGAAGAGAAAATTGGGAATTGTGACTGCATAGATAAAACTAACTTCATTTTCAAATTGTGAAATGCAATTTTTATATCTAAAAAGGCAAGACCCTTGAAATGTTTAATGTAATCCAAACATTTAATACAGAATATTTATAGCTAACTCTTTGACCAGTTAGCATTAAACAGAGAAAGTAATGGCAAGTTTCAGATTGTTGAATCAGCAATTCATGAATGGAGATGTTATGTGGTATTGAAAGTACAAAAGTAATATGATGACTGCATGGAATCAAAGGATCATTTAGGTACCCTGCAACTCATCAAGTGCAACTGTCAAGCTGGCACTGCCAGGTCCATAAGTGCCATATCTACACATCTTTCAAATACTTCCAGGGATACTCAGCCACTTCCCTGGGCAGCCTGTTCCAGTGCTTCACAACCCTTGTGGTGAAGGAATTGTTACTAATGCCAAATCTAAACCTCCCGTGGCAAAACTTGAGGACATTTCCTCTTGTCCTATCACTTGTTACTTCAGAGAAGAGACCAAGATCTGCTGCGCTACAACCTCATTTGAATAGCTGTAGAAACTAAGGAGGTCCCCCCTGAGCCTTCTCTTCCCCAGACTAAACAGCCCCAGGTCCCTCAGACGTTCCTCATCAGACTTGTGCTCCAGACCGTTCACTGGCTCAGTTGCCCTTCTCTGGACCCGCTCCAGCACCTCATTGTCTTTCTTGTAGTGAGGGGCCCAGAACTGAACACAGGATTCAAGGTGTGGCCTCAACAGTGCCAAGTATGTCACATGTTGTCTCTGCTGCTCCTTCCTCCTCAGGTGAGGACTCCTCACAGTCTTCCGTTGCTCCAGAGTGGGGTCCCTCACATGGGAGGCAGTCTTCCATGAACCTCTCCAAAGCAAGTCCTTACCCTGGGCTGCAGTTCTTCATGACCTGCTCCAGTGTGGGTCCCTTCCAAGGGGTGCATCCTTCAGGAACAGACTGCTCCAGTGTGGGTCCCTGGCAGGGTCACAAGTCCTGCAGCAAACCTGCTCCAGCACAGGTTTTCCATGGGGTCACAGACTCCAAGCATCTCTTCCTCCTCATGCTTTACTGACCTTGGTGTCTGCAGAGCTGTTTCTCTCACATGTTCTCATTCTTCTCTGGCTGCAATAGCTATTCTGCAGGGCTTTTCCCTCCATCTGACATACATTATTCCAGAGGTGCTACCACTCACTGCCACTGCTTGGCCAACGGCGGGTCTGTCTTGGATCCAGCTGATACTGGCTCTGTTGGACATGGGGGAACAGGGAAGCTTCTCACAGAAGCCACTGCTGTAGACCCTTCCCTAACGAAACCTTGCTATGAAAACCTTCCATAGCCCTGTAATGGTTTGCACCTAAAAGCTACTGTAAAACCTGCATGGGGTTGTCCTCTAAAGGGTTACAAGACAAACATATGCATTAAAAATTAAAGGACTGCACAGGGTTTTTTTTTTTGTGGTTTTTTTTTTTTTTATTATTACTGTCAGGAGTAATGCGAGTAACTGACATAATGTTTGGATTTTAAGGCATTATGCTCATACAGATGTAAGTCTTTGGCTATCTAAAATATAATTTGTCCTCCTGAGAGCTGTAATAACATTTGTCATAGCTGGACAGTCTTTGATGGTTCTCAATCCTGTGCAAATCTCGAAGAAAAGATTAATCCCCGTGCTGAAATTCTGCTGCACCTTTGTTTTCACTGGTGCTGAAATGCTTGGTACAAAAAAGCATTTATGCACAGTGACATGTTGGCACTTACGGATAGGAGAGTTACGATCAATGAATGACTCTTCTGGTTAATGTCATTCACCCGCATTTATCAAGACATGGGTTTCTTAACCTTCCTCCTGCACAGAGGTTTCCTTCAGTGTCCCTGGATGACTATGGGTCAAATAGAGTGAAAGGTTCAGTGTAAATATTGGTCAGCAAATGGAAAGACTGTTCTTAATATACTAATTTATATCCAGTATATTGTGCGATGGGTGCTTATATAAATTCACAAAAACAGACACACTCTGTTTTGATATAAAGGCCTCTTAACAGTTTAAAAATGTCACAATTTTTCTTAGTAATACTAAATACTATTTTCTGTGTGCATGATTTAGTAAGATGCATCTTTAGACAAAAAGGAAAAAAATGCTGGTTAAATGGGGCCTTTTTTGCTCTTCACAACAAAGATTTTTTTGGTTGTTTTTCTTCTTTGGTTATTATAAATGTTGTCAGTATGATTTTTGGAAGTGACCCTGTTAAATACTGAGCAGCACTACAGTCACTTCCCATTTCAGAGAAAATCAGGCTAAATATAGTTAGCCAGAAATTTTCAGTGACAATAACACTATCCTCTGTGTATCTGGACAGATATTAGAGACTGGAGTCAATAGCCTATCTCCTTCAAAAACTTTTATGGTATCTGACATCCCAGGAGCTAGTGAGGATTACGTCCTGCATTGTTTTCCCTATGGATCAACAGCAAACCTCTTACTGCTCTCAAGTGTTCAGAAGCAAGTGCTGGAGTTATGACCCTCATGAAAAGCAAATATGTCTTGCACCATTCCCTTCACCAGCAACCAGGTGAAAACTTGGAAAATTTTGGTTCAGACCAATACAGTCAATAATGTGAACTGCAGGTCAAGAGGCTGTCTAAAGGCAACTGCAATTCATCACACTTTAGGTTTCAGTGAGAAAACCTGGGCTGAAATTCACTGAAATCTAAAGGAGAAGGAAATTGTCCTCTATGGGATATGAAAATATTTTCTCCAAACTACCAATTCCATTTACAGACTATAGGAGTGACATGTCTTGCAATTTTGCTGGAGCTTCTTTTCTTTCTTTTACTGCAAGCTAAGACCTAGGCAGGGTTTTATTACAACAATATTTTTTTTTATTTATTTTCAACTTCTGTGTGCAACACGATACCTTACAAAGAGATGAACTCAAAGATCACAGTTACCAATGCCAATAGTTCATCTGCCTGCCCACAGGGCCTGAAAATATTACACTGTAATATGCACATCTACAGAAGAATTGCAGTTTGAGCTTTTACTGCAACATTTCACAGAGCAGCTCTGGTTGTCAGATGGAGCTTAGTGTTAAAGTATATTAGATAAGAATTCACCTATCTAACCCTAATTGAACAAAGAGGTAATCTGGAGTCACTTCAGCGTAAATGAGAACCTTAATTACAGTCAGGAAGAATTTGGCCCCATGGAATTGGTATGGACCACCAACTGCCTGATACACTATGTGTGTCTTTTAATCACATTTGCTTTATACATAAGATGTAATTCTACCAGAGATAGTCACATGCTCTAATGCATTGTAAATGGGCTACAATGCACTTAGCCAAATTTGAAACTACAAAATAATTTGATTATTATATTTTCAAAATTATATGCATATTGACTTGTCAGTTATCCACTTTTTGAGTTTTCCAGGTTTAAAGAGTGTGCAGGCATTAAAAAGACCATTAAAATGTTATGCTTCATTTACAAAATGGTGGAAGTTTCCTAAGATTCCAATGCAGTGCACAAATACAAAATACAGCCTTTTCGATAACTTGTCCTGTAGCTACAGTCGTATTATATGCACTGAGTGGAATCTAATTACTGCACCAAGTACAGGGCATTATGCTGACCATGAGCTGTCCTAGAAAAACACTCAATATATTTATTTATTTTTTAAGATAAATTTCTTCTTAGACAAAAACTCCATATAGTTTTCTGAAAAAAAGAAATAGTATGCTAAGATCTTTTATAATGTCCTACATACAAGTCAACAGTTCATTTTTGAGCCCAACTTGGAAACACAGTATGGGAAGATAGCAAAGTATTATTACAGATATATGGTAACAACCATTTTTAAGGAGAGTTGTAAGGTAGAACTAGCTTTCTTTAAGATACCGCATAGCTAAGGAAGTAGCTTTCCAAGTATGCAAGACAAGTGTTTCATTTTAGCTAGGGTACAGTTTAGTGAAAGCATTCCAGAGAAAGAGAGGTTAGCAGGACAAAAACCATTCCAGTCTTTGCTCTCTTCTGGCTGCTCTCTGCCAAGATTACGTTCTGCCTTGCAGAGAGAAAATCTTTACAAGGGAACAATTGTTCTAGATCTTTAACTTTTACAGGGAAACTCAAGACTTTCTCTTTTTTTCATGCTGTACATGGCCATGGATTGAATTTTGACTCAGAAGCTGTCCTTCTGATGTACATCCAGGTTTGTGCTAAATGTGCATTCTAGCTTTAGGCAGCTCATATTTTGCTAACTAAGGATGCCTCTTGTTCCTTAAACACCCCCTCTAGCTCAGTATGCAGCACAGAAACCTAATATTCATGCAGCTTGCCTAAGACTTTTCTGTGAGAGAAGCTTGCAATAGAAAGTCTCAACAGGGTTTTGTGCCCTTGTCCTCTGCACTTCCCTTCCACCTGTCAACACGAGGCATACTGGTACATATTTTGGGGCTGCAATTCTTCCCTGTGAACAGACCCTGTCCACTTTGCCCACGTTAACATCATGTTTTACAGCAATGTAACCTCCCTGCAGTTTAGGGCAGAAAAATCTTTTCTGTGCTGTTCCACTGCTGGCCTGCATGGGACTGACCAGGGTATGGGTTTGTGGGATGCGCTGCTGGGACCACGTGTGAATAATATGTAATTGTGATGAGGTGAGGCATGCCTGGGATTTTGAAAATCTGCCTTGTCTGGCACACCTGAGCAACCCTGTTGAAAGCAGCAGTCATACAAAACCATTGCTAAGGGTAGGAGCTGCCAAGCTAGTTTTCGGCAGAATTAGCACAACTATGGCTCACAGTGTATTAAAGTGTGGTGATCCAGTACTGTGCTTCTGCTCAGAAAAAATCTCATGGCGATTTCAGTGGGAGAGCCCAGGTGGAACTGGACCTTGTGTTTGCCACTGCAGGTACATACCTGCAGCCTGTGAAAGAAAGATTTCAGCTTTGGACAGGTAAGGAAAGAGTCACAACAGGCGATACTGATATTTGTATTTGAAGTAAATTCAATTTTGGAAAGAATCAGGATTTTGAAAAGGTATGTTATAAAAAAGTCTAAATATCCTTCCTGTTGGAATAGGGTTCAAGAACTATAATCTCCCAGACTTGTGATGTAAAATAAGTGAATAAAAGTCGTGGCAAATCATAACTAAAGCTCCTAGGTTCTTCTGTTTTTAAGGACAATTAAAAGGCACATTCAGAATAAGGACACAGTTACTAAGTTCTGTTACCTTTGAAAATCACTGAGAAATCATGTTTTATCTACAGAAGCACTTTGTAGACTCTTTAAATAAGTGGGGCCAGATTCTGCACTCATGCTACCAGGGGCAGTACTGGGAAAAAGTGCAGCCTAAATCTCTGTGTAATATTTTAAACTTTATAGATTAAATTTTGCTGTGTTGCAGCAACTATAATACCTTGAATTCTTGCTTTCAGGATACTAATTAGCCAATTCTCCAGGCACATGGGACTAAGATATTGCTGAAAAGTAGAGACAAAACCAAAGGCAGGGCTTTGCTGCAGGTTGTAGGAGCAGGCCTGCGGCTGGGAGAGGCACGTGGTTTGATCCACAGCTTGCTGGCTGGGAACCTGTAGAAACAGGCATCCGGATTAATCTGTACCAGAATCGCGTACCCATGTAAGTCACTTCCTCAGAGCAGATTGGCCAGGTCATTATGTGTCCTAATATACTTACACTTCTGTAAGACACACATGTAAGAGGAGAAACCTTTTCATTTTTGTGTTTGGCCAAAGTGTTAATATGATGAATATACCTTTCATAAAAACAAGCAAAACAAAGTCATCCTTTACCAAGAGTGGCATTTAAAATTTATACCTGGCTGTTGGGAGATAGCTACTTGACTCATGCTTCTCTCAGCAGTCACGACAAGCCTGAAAACTGGACACTTTCCATGCTGCTGTGCTGGGGTGCTGGATGTCATTTGCCCTCTGCAGGGCAGCACTCCTTGGCGTGAGCCCCTGTATGTCGCAACTCACCCCAGCTACGTGTTGCAAGCTTGCAGTGTGGTAATACATACTGTTGCTACTGGGTGATGAAGGTAACATCTCCCCACATCTTCCATGGGGATTCACAGGTTCTGCAGCAGAAGTTCAAACATCTCCAGTGGATGCCACTTCTAGCCTAGAAAGAAAATCCCTGAGTAGTTCTAGGAGTTGCTTTAAAAATTAACAGCTGAAGGAGACATTAGATCTTGTCTCTGAATTTTTCACCGAAAAAGCACCATTACCAGTGGAAAATAGAATGCATTTTCTTAGTTTATGATTGTCCCTAAGCCTCAAGAACCCTATTTTACACTGCTGTCAGGAAAAGGAAAAAAAAAATAAATTGTATCTGTTTCAGATTAGTGAAATTTTGAGGGCTGTGTCAGACAAAACCTTTTTTTATGACTTGTTTTTGAGACTTGATGTTTACTGCAAATAAATACTGGATGTAAAGGGATAAATTTCTCAGCTAGTATATATCAGCACAGCTCCATAGATTTGAATAGGGCTATGCTGGTTTAAGCCCACGGGGGACTGGCCTCACAAAAAGCTTTGTAAGCTTTTTAAAGTTAAAGGAACAGGCTTGTTCTGTGTTTAGGTTCTGAAAGACGGGGAAAATTATGCACACAGAGTAAGGTAATCTACAGAGTATTTGGAGGGCTTAAAGACTAATTGTAAAAATACGCTACATTTGCTGAGAAAGTCAGAAAATTACAGCCTGAGTACATGTACTCTTTACATATTTATTCCACAGTTATTCAGTAGGTGGCAGTTAAAAGCCTAGATGAGCTTTGCAGTCGCCATTTAGGCAGTAGCATCAGTAGAGGCTGGAGTCAGTCCGTCCGTAAAAGCGGAGGGGAAGAGAGAGGCTGTGATCAAGCCAACAGAAGCATTAGCCACAGCCGGGGCGCTGGGGAGAAAGCGGGAGAGGAGCAGAACCGCCAGAGCACGGAGCCTCTGAGCACATTGCGGGCAGCAGCGTGCGCAGGGCGCAAGGAGAGGCAGCAGGCGACGGGGCTGCAGACCCCTTGGTTAAGTCAGGGTCTCCTTTCTGGAGGGGAAAGCCAGTGCAAAGAGGGTGAGCAGCTGGCGTGATGAGAGGCAGAAACTGAAGAGCATTTGGACCTTTCTGTTCCTGCGCAGGTAATTCTTTTTTCCTTGTTTTTCCACATCACTTCCTATAATAAACATAGTTTTGCATTGAGATTAGTTCTCTTTATTTCCTTTGGCCAAAAATCCACAGTCCTTACTCGAGCAAAATTTCCACTGAAGTCAATAGAGTTTTGTGTGAGTTACGACTGGAATATTTGATCTAAGCATGTATCTCATGCAGAGAACATGGCATGCTGTAAGATGGGGCTGACAAGCCAGAAGCTGGTCATATACATACTGGCCAGTTGAACAACATAATTTTTATATGTGCTGGGATGCTAGTGGCTTCATAACCTTTTTTTTAAACTGTCCTTCACTAAAGCTTGATGTGCTGAATTTTGCCTTAGTTTATACCACTGCCACTGCAGTGGTTTAAGGAGAAATTCTTTTTTAATTATTATTATTAAATTAAAGCTACATTTTAACTTATGTGAAAAAAGAATAAAAAAGTGTTGAGTTTTGTGAAATAACACCAGGTGTTGCTTTCTTTGAAACAGATACAACTTTGCAGCATTCCACTGACAGGAGGGCAATATTTCATCTTTCCAGTAAATTGTCCTTTCTCAATTGAATGAAACAAAATAAATCATGAAAGGCCATTCTCAAGAGTCTCTGAGTGACTGAATTCAGGTCTGATAATACTTCTCTTGCTGTCTTCCCCATGAAATGTGGAATGCTCTGTATGCTGCAGCACTCAGTCACAGCTGGGTGAGCCCAGAATGGAGCAACCAGATTTGATGTATTTCATATTTAAAGCATTTTCTGAATGTCTTGTTTTCTTGAGTTCCTAGTCATACATGAATACGTATATGCCTGTTTATAAATGCACCCTTGTATAGGAATGTAATATGTGCATCTCTGTACCTATTAGTGCAAACAAAGCTGTTGCAACTAATTACTGTTACACCTTTGCTAGGATTTTCAGTTTACTGTATCTAGAATGTTTGCAGGTCTCACAATTTTTAATTCTGGGTCAGAGGCATATTTTGGTTTCCCCTGTGTGTGTGTGTCCATCTGCCCCCCTTGCCCCTTTTACTTTTCTGAGTGATGGAATTCACTTGAGTTCAGCAGCTGTCCACCAGGGTCCAGATGTGTTTACTACACGTAGTAATGACCAATCTTCCTAGAATGGCATCCATACCATCATTCAGGGACTACGATGGCTATAATGTGGTATCCCTCCAAGTTTCATGCTTTCTTACACTGCACACCACATTTCTGAGGCTCTTGCATGAAGAACTGCCCAAACATGAACAGGTTCAAGTATGCAGCTGCCAGTCAATGGTCCCCTGGAACTAGGGGAATGATTGCGATGTACAGCTATTTGTCTTCATCCCTGGGAAAAGAGAAGCATGAATGTGTATAAATGGGCTATGAATACACTTAGGCTGGAAGGTTTCAAACCATTAGTGCAGCAAGGTTCTGGTATTACCTTCTTATTGAAGTAGTAGAAAGTAAAGGCTCTAAATGCTTTTCAGCTGGAACCTGATGGAAGGGTTTGCATGAAATGGTTGCCTGCAAGGTCAAAGAGTTAAATTTTGTAATCCAGAGGTCTCTTTCAGTGCTAAACACCATTCTTACTTTTCACTGGAAGTTGTCTGCATTTAAAAGTCGCTTTGCAAATGGGTCAAGGTCTTTGGAAGCACAGTTTTCCACACATCTCACAGCAGAGCAAATGAAAGCATATTTCTCTTCTTGGTTGTGCTGCATTGCTGTTTATACCAGCAGGCACATAAACCCTAATGTGTCTGCTGGTGTAAACAGAAATATTATTCTGAGATGGTCATCAGGCTGAATAATATCACCTTCTCACAGTGCAGAACATAGCTCTGTGGAAGACGATTTTTGTTCAGAGGCATGGCTCCTTCTGGCCAACTGGTCAAGACAATATTACATTGGCACTACAGTCTCTGTAGTACCAACAAAAATGCTGGATAATATATAAACTGATAGTGCTGTTCCTGAAATTGTTACTAATAATGTTTTTAGTTTCCTTTGAGGATCACCTGGTAACTTTCTTTTTGTGCTAGCCAACACACCTGCCCATGTAATGATCCCACCATCATGCGTGAAAAAGCAGACTCACACTTTCATTGCCACAGAGTGTGTGCTTTTGGCTCAAAACTTAGTTAATTTTAAAAGCCTGCAGTAAGCAGTATGATGATTCAAAGATGCTGCTACAGAATGACCACAGTCAATTTTTGTATTCCCTTTTCTTGTGCTTCTTTCTCCTTATAACCTGATCCTTTTTTTTTCTTTTCTTTTTTTGCCTTTTTCTGGTTTTGGTTTACATGCTGCATTTTTCTTTCAATTCACAGTGTACCTCAGTAACTGATCTGTAATATATAATTTTAATGTTACACGTCCCACACTGTGTGAGAGTGTCAGGCCATTGGTACACTTAAACTGGAACAGTACTCATTGCGGAAGACTTGGTTTGGCATATGAGGCTGATTCCAAATGTTTATTACTTTGCCCTTAATACTTTGTATTCCTAGGCTTAACTGAGCAATCATCAATATTACATAGAGAAAAATGGCAATTCTGTGAACTTGAATACCTAATATTACCAACATTGCTTTCCCTTTTAAATGAACAATTTCCATGAGTGTACCAGGAAAAAAAAAATCTTGGATTTGGTATTTTTCTGTATTTTTTACTTTACATACACAAAGATTTCTAACATCAATGAAGAGATACTTTCACTGCCTTTTTGTTGTTGCATTAAAATTACAATGTACATTAGATTATCTTATCTAAGTGCTGGAAAGTCAGTGGAAAAGACCTACTGAGTGACAATGCAGCTCTATGTATGAACTGAAACCGAACATTATTTTTGCATTATGAGAAAACAAATATAAATTTGTTTTCCATCACAACTACCGATTGCTCTATAATTCTTGAAATGAATATCAAAGGAAGATGAGAAAAATGTCAAAAAGGATGTGTCAAATCTGTGGCAAAATTCACTTTTCGGCTCATACAGGGGTCAGGAACACCTCCACATAAGCAAAAAACATTTGAGTTGAATGTTAGACTTCTTTATCTGAGATGAAAATCTGTCTTTAATTTCTTTGACTGAGCAGGGCTACAGTATGGTATGGAAGCAAAACGCAATCACCCTCCCACTGGCTGCAGGTAATGGAATTGATTTTAGTTGAATCTGAAAAAGTGTCAATGACCTTATGACAGCCTTTTAGCCCACTCATTTAAAATATGTATGTAGTAAAACAGCCGTATGAAATGAGCAAATATATTTCTGGTCTGAAGGTGTTTCCTTTCCAAAATAGCCAATAATTCTGACTTAAAATTAATGTGAATCTCAAAAAAGGAGACTTATCCTCCTTTATTTATTTTGATATTCTTCCCTGAAAATTGATAGTGACAGCTTTTGTCTGTTCTTAAAAAATTAATAATTTAAATTATCAAATATTAGCTACCACCAATAGCTAAAATATTGCTGTAAACCCAAATAAAATCATTTGTTTTCCCAATTTGTTCACTCAAACATTAAAATGCTACCATAAGTTACTGAGAAAGTCTTTTTTAATCCTTACAGTTTTTAGAATTTTGCCTACCGCTACAAGAAAAATAAACATTAATAGGGAATAAGGTACTCTAAATGCTAAATCTACCTTTCTTACTTAAGAATAGAAAGTACTGAAAGCTGGGCAGTGAATAAGATTAGTATGAGATTGTTTTTCTGTTTAAAAATAATTTAAAAAATCAGCCAGGAAAGTATTGAGGTTTGTGAAAGTCCTGAGATGCAGATTTGTAAATTAATTTTAATTAATTAAAAAAAAATATATTTTTTTTCCCCCAAAAACAGGTCATAATAAATTGCACGTCACAAACAGCAAATAGGTTCTTGTGAACACTTAGAAACTCCTATCAGAAAGCTGTCATTCACCACAGCTATACTTTAATTTCTGGTTTTCAATCCTTTCCTATTTACAGAAATTTTTCTGTGGAAGTGCAAGCTTCTAGCTAGTGCCAGGAAGCCTGTTGACAATGGGACTGCATTACTTATTTACTTGTCAGGGATGCTTCTGTTTTCTAAAACCCACTGCATTAACCTGTTTGAAAGTTACTGCCCAACAAACCAGTTGCAAAATGTATTATACTGGCTAGCAGGGCTTTTGGAGGACTTAAGTATGCACAGGTAGGACATCAAGACAGATACTCATATTCATAGAATCAGAATCATAGAATAGCTAGGGTTGGAAAGGACCTTAAGATCATCTAGTTCCAACCCCCTGCCATGGGCAGGGACACCTCAGGCTAAACCATGCCACCCAAGGTTCTGTCCAACCCAGCCTTGAACTTAGTTTAAGATACATTGTTTTGCATATGTTATTATTTGGGCTGTGAAAGAATATCAGAAGTGTTCCAGTGATCTGGACAGCAATCAGGCTATCCTTTCCAGCCCTGCAAGGAAAAACAATGAGAGGACTTATATTCGTTAGTTGGAAGCCTTGAATTTAAATAACTCTCCTTCTATATCAGATTTGCAAAAATAATCTCAAATTAACATTAAGGAATTGAGGACTATGGTGAAAAGGCAGAAGGGACACTGGTCTTTGCGCTGTTTGCTTAATGAAACCAGTCTTTCATGGATGCATGGTCCTTCTGTGCAAATACACACATTTATGGGATTTTTATAATGAATCTCACATATATCAACATCCAAAGTTCCTAGAGTCAAGTGATTATTTGGGATTTTTTTTGTCTTGTTTCTTTGTTTTGTTTGGTTTTGTTTGTTTGGGGTTTTTTTGTTTGGTTTTGTGTTTGTTTTTAAGTTTGTTGGTTTGTTGGGTTTGCTTTGGTTTTGGGGTTTTTTTCTACTTTGTGTATGATTCTAACTTTCTGCATTCAGGAAAACTTAAAAGCCACATCTCTTTCTATGAGATGCAGAACAAAAAGTCATCAGTTTCAGACATCTGGACAGCAGAAGTTCACTACAGCATGTAAAGTCATAGATAATTGCCAAAAAGAGTGCTATTGAAAAACAGAGGGTCTGAAAGGTCAAACTGAGTCTCTGATTGTGCATTTACGTGAATGGCAAATTCCAGTTAATAATCCTGCTGCTTAACTCATTGGTAAAATGTCCTGCATGTTGAAAGGTGAACATACAACATTGTAAGTTAAAACTTTCCATCTTTGTTCAGGTAAATTAAACATTAAGTTAACATTGCTTTTCTCTTCAATTATAATTGAGAGCAACTCTGCAATTTTCAGCCATAGCTTATTAATGCCATCTAGTTTTGCATTGACTAAAATAAATCTGGAACTCCAAAAGCCTCAGTTCATTCAGATCTTTTTTTTGACCACACTTGGTGACTTCTACACAGAACTTGAAATTAGGTTATCAAGTTGCTTTCAGTGACCAATAGTTCAATGCTGTTAGGCCAACATGACTTGTTTTATTGAACAATTCCTACGTTGTTTTTACCTGCAGCACCTATACTGACCTGCCAAAAATTTGCTGAATTTCTTAACCTTTTCTCCACTGCAAACAGCAGATCATATATATATATATTGGATGAGTGCCATGTATGCAGACTTTAGGAACAATGTTCAATTAGATCACAATTAAGCACAGATTTAAAAAAAAAAAAAATTAGAATAATGTACACAATTTAAGCACTTTCTTAAGGACTTGGCTGAACTGGGACCTGCAGGTCACATGCACAGTGCCCATCTTCCTTTTCCTGCTAACTTTACATGACATTAACTTTTTCATTCAGTAAACCAGTACGTTAGTGCTTGGTCATTCAGCACTGGCAATCTTGAAGTAGATTTAATCTTCACTGATCATGCAGTATTGCCATTATTTTGAAACAACATGCTGTACCGTCCTCCAGTGTTAACTGAAATCAGTGCTAACAATGGGCATGATTCAGGGGCCAACTGCATAAAATTTGGTCCTGGAGGGAGTCCTATAATGAGCTGTTAGACTAATGCAAAAATCCAAACTATTACTATAAAACAACAGCGAAACTGGTGCTGCAGTCTGAGAAGTTTCTGGAAGGAACTAATGCGTCTAATTACCAGGACTTCATAATCATCAGTATAATCACCTTTCCTTTGAAGAAATGAGATGTTTCTCAGAGAGTTATCATTAGATGGAACAGCTGTAAGTGAAGACTTTTTCTTAGCAATAAAACAATATACTTTGTTCAAGCTGCTCTGGACACGGTGAAAACACCCAGAGAAATCACAGTCAAATGGCTTAAAGATCTCTGGCAACTGGCATAAATACCTTGAGGAAAATACAGTCCATTGCTGTCTTCAAATTCCACTTCACACTACTATGTGAAAGACTTTTTTTGCATTTCAAGACATCCTAGGTTTTTCTGTAGGAAGGTGTGATCCAAAAATATCTGACATACCTCCCTATATTTTTGGTTTGTAAAGGAATCAAAAAGGATATACCAATTATGAATAAATAATATTCAAGCTAACATTTGTTATCCAACAATATCTGGTTATATCTGCTAACAAAAGTATGAGATACTTACATTCGAGTGCAAGGAAGTCACCAATATATAGATAAACATTTTGAAAACAAAATATGACATCTTAATGAATTGTCAAGCTGAAATTTTGATATGGAAATGCAAATTCAGGAAGCAGTTTTAGTCTAAATGCATCAAACAATTTTGATTACCCTTGTTATTACTGTCAATCGATGCATAACTACTCAGATGACTTGGCCTGTCATTCTCCTATTTTGTGTATAACACAAATCAAAAAGAGAAAGTATTTTGAATGGATAATTATGTCTGACCAAGTCTTTGCTCAAATATCAATGAAACAGGCATTACCAGTGTGATAATATTCATCTCTCTTAACAAACATGACAAGAACAGCATCTGCATAAAAGCCAGAGCTGACATAAATCAAAAATGCTGCAGCATGTATGCAGTCATGATTTACACTTGCTGATCATCATGAAGCAGACTTTCAAAGAGCATTTTGTTCAGCAGGAAATAAGAAAAAATGTGCTTTGCACATGGACTAGAACCTTATGTTGCAAGAAAAAGCTGATTTAACTGTTATAATTTTGTCTTCAAATATGTCCAATTTTCCATTGATGTGAAAAGACCAAAGCAAAGCAGGCAAAGAAAAAGAAAGAAAAGGAACGAAAAAGTGGGTCTTGTAGTAAAAGATGAAGACACTGGAAGTAGGAAAATTCTCATTCTTTAAGTCCACGTTCTTTGGCAGATACAGTGAAAATACTTCTTGAGAAATGCCTGCTTATATACAGAATGAACAAGTAAAAATTCCTTGCAGAGCGCTCATTCTCTCTTGTATGTAAATAATGTGTACCTTTTTCACCTTTCATATGGTGAAATGGCCATTAAGCTTTCAACCATGCTAAATCCATCTTATTTATCACTACATTTGGTATTATTCTTCACCTTATATCTTGTATATTTGCGCAGTGGTGTCATCACTGGATGGCCTTATGGACTATTAATTTAAATTGATGCAAGCTTTTGAACTAAATGCACTGCTTGTACTTTATTGGATTTTCATAACAATAGCAATAGCAATATAAACAGACACATCTCCAAAAAACCCAAACCAAAACAAGAAAAAAACAGTGAGTGACATGAGATGATTTTACTTGAGGAATAAGACCTTTCAGGAAATTAACATACACCATGTGACAATTGCTGTATTACTTACCAGACTGACATTTCGGAAGGACATCATAAAACTTCAAGAACTGAATCAGCTAAGATGCAATCAAAGCCTCTGACTCCAGACAGCAAAGGTAGTATCAGACTGTTTTATAGAACAAAGGCTGCAGTGTAAGCCCTATACAACATAAACCCATTAATTCCAGTCTTTCCCACTATGGCCGTACACTTCCTCTCCGCAACAACCTACTATGTATTTAAAGACTGTTATCATGCCATCTGATGTTCCTTGAGAAGCTTTTTGGATGCTTAATACTTTATAGCATTAAGTTCCACGTTTGAATTTGTTTTAATTTTTGGGCAACTATATGTGCCAGTTTTCTTGGAGATTTCTGAGTATGCTGAAAGTATGATATAGCAGACGTACACCCAGCTAGCATTTAAACTTCCATTTCTCCACTCTGTATTTTCGATGCTTATCATAGTAAAAATTTCATAGTGCATTTTTTTCTCATCATCCCATATTTCCTAGGCTACGTATTATATGACTGTGCAATGCTTAAGCTTATTCTGAGGTGAAACAGCCATGGTTTTCTCTCTTACCTTTTGCTCACAGAAATTATTAAACTATAATTCCTATGAGTGATAATTTAGTGCAGTCACCCACAACTCTAAGCTCTATGACTATTCTGGTTTATTCTCAGTGGAACATTATCCTGCTGGATTTCTCTGTTCTCATTTCTTGCTAGCTACTTTGGTTTTGTTTGTTTTGTCAACAGCGTGAGCCACTCGCCCATTTTCCTTGTTCCTCAGAGCGTTTTTCCTCTTACATAAACATATACACCGGTGTTTTCTGAAGCTACTCTTTTTTCCATTTCTTGAATTCTGCTGTCAGAGGTAAACAATTTTGTTTCATTGCCTCAGGATGAACACTCTTATTTATCAATCTTTCCTATATTTAAACAGGTCTCTGAGAGTGACAGCGACTGCAGGGTAGAAGAGATAGAAGTGAAGCTTCCTTATGCCTGAAGCCAGGCTGGGGAGGCAGAGCTGTGACAGTTCTTCATGTTTCCTCAGGAACAGAATCCCCAGTTGCACTGGTTGTTCTGCCTACAGCATGCCAGATGAGGAAGTACAGCTCCTTCATCCCACGCATTATGTAGACAGGTGTTTTCAGCTTACTCAGACATTAGAATTAGGACAGAATAGAATACCCTGTACAAGAAGGATAACAAAATCAGGGTGTGCTTAAACAACAAACTTAAGACATCAGTGCAGCATGGATAGCCACAGCTTTAGTCTAACAGGCACAGGCAGCAACAGCATCAAAATGCAGCAGCACAAAATTAGTGTGGGCAGGCAACTGCAAGCTGGCAAGGTGATCATTTGGGCTCCACTCAGATCCATACCTCTACAGCGTCACTGCTATTCTCCCTGTGCCAGGCAAGTAAAGGGTGACTTAAAACCCTGCCCCACAATTCAATCACTCTGCTTCCGCGAAGAAATAGCTCGAAGGCTTTCCTTATTCATTAAGAAATCCCTTCGGGTTGTTCTGGATCAGCTGCTGCCACAACATTGCAACAGGCAAATTCAATCACCTGGCACCACTGGGGCACTCAAACAAGGTTCTCTATTAAATCAGCCCATTTTCCTAAGAACAAATAGAGGTTCAGCAAATTTTGCAGTTTGTTCCACATGTACTTTTTATGCATCTAGCTTTGGTCTAAAAAGTAACAATATCCTAGACTCTCTTAAACTTGTAGCGTTCAATTTTTTAGTTTTTATTTGCTTAAATCTCACTAAATACGACAAGAGGCTTGTACATGCTGTGTACCTAACAAGCTGCTACTGTTAGGAGGATAAATTCATCTTCACATTTATTTCAGTCAATTCTAAAACAACTGCAGCTTGAAACCATGTGAACTTTACCATTTCTGTTATTTCATAATAATGTCAATATTTGTGGTCCTACTGTTTATAGCTAGGTTTTGTCAAGAGGAACTACCTTCAGAATCACAGAATTTTGAGACTTTTGGCATATGCGTTTGCCAGCCTTGAAAATGTAAGCCACTTGAAAATGTTATGAAGACATCTGCATAACTTTTCTGATGTAGCATGTCTCCAGTCAGATTTCATCTGTGAGATAAAGATTAGAACATAAAGACAGACTATACATGAACAATCTCAGTTCACCAAAATGTACTCTGACCTGAAATGCAAGCAGAAAAACACATTGAAGTGGGACACATGCTCCTAAAGAGTTAGAAACAAAACATACTTGGTGCTGTGGCTGAATAATTTACAAATACATCTTAGATGTCACTCAGGAGTGTTCAGTTGTAGTGAAGATAGATTCCCAAACTACTAAATAGGTGTCATGTTTAGAGTAATTGCCTATCATACACCTGTGTACTTATGTGTTTCAACAATGGTTTGAGGAGGCTTTTTTTAAGGACACAAGAAAAAATCAGTTTCTACTATTTCGGGGGGCTTGGCCTTGCTGAAGTACCATTTCCCAGCTGCAGCTTTTGTTTCTGGGGATATTAGTCAAGTAGGAAGCACACTGAAACTCATAATGTTCATTTAAAATAAACCATGAAATGCTGAAGATGATCTTTTGTTACCAGTCCAGTAACAAAATTAGTTGGATTATGGATTTTTGTGCAATTTTCATATATTTGCAGTTATGGATTGCAAACCCTAAATTTACTGCTAGAATAAATCATTCTGTAATCTAAGTCTTCCTAAATGATTACAACTAATATGCCATCACTTACATCACATTAATTTCTTGTAATGGGAAAGATATCACAATGTACACTCTCCACATGTACCTGTATTAATGTCTATCTTGGATTTTTTTGTCATTTTCTTTCCTAGATTTTCCCCTCTATCTGAGCAACATACATACTGAGAAACATGCCTGAGCAAAGCAATGATTACAGGGTTGTTGTGTTTGGAGCTGGAGGAGTGGGCAAAAGTTCTTTGGTCTTGAGGTTTGTGAAGGGCACTTTCAGAGAGAGCTACATCCCTACTATTGAAGACACCTACCGTCAGGTGATCAGCTGTGATAAGAGCATATGCACTTTACAGATAACTGACACTACAGGGAGCCATCAATTTCCAGCCATGCAACGTCTTTCTATTTCTAAAGGACATGCTTTCATTTTGGTTTACTCTATCACAAGCCGACAGTCCTTGGAGGAACTCAAACCAATCTATGAACAAATATGTCAGATTAAAGGAGACATAGAAAACATCCCAATAATGCTGGTGGGGAACAAAAATGATGAGAGCCAAAATCGAGAGGTGGACAGCAGCGAAGGAGAAGCCATGGCTAAGAAGTGGAAATGTGCCTTCATGGAGACCTCTGCCAAGCTGAACCACAATGTGAAAGAGTTATTCCAAGAATTGCTAAACCTTGAGAAACGCAGGACTGTGAGTTTACAAATTGATGGCAAAAAAAGCAAGCAGCAGAAAAGGAAAGAGAAGCTGAAAGGCAAATGTGTGGTGATGTGAAATTGCACTGTCAGAAGTTAATCATGCAATCTCACCTGTCTGACAATATTCATACAAAACCTGCAGATAGCAAACAACCATAGAATCATGGAATAGTTAGGGTTGGAAAGGACTTTAAGATCATCAAGTTCTAGCCCCCTGCGATGGGCAGAGACACCTCCCACTAAACCATGCCACCCAAGGCTCTGTCCAACTTGGCCTTGAACACCGCCAGGGGTGGAGCATTCACAACTTCCCTGAGCAACCATGAAAGACCCTATTCATTAGTATCTGTTTTAAAAGAAATATTTTGAATTTAAAAAAAAAAATTATTTACTGTAGTTACTATGAAAAAAAACCCCAACAATTAAAATCATGTACTCAGCTTCTAGTGAAAAAAATCAGGAAGCAAGAGAAGGATGGGCCAGGATATCTAATTTTGTGATTTACGGAAGAAAAGAAATTTCATCCTTAGCATAATGCAAAAGTTTTGGAAAGTCAGCTTCATATTATTTTTGTTTCATATAACTGCAAGAGATGGCAATGCATAAAGTTGGAAGAAAAACAAAGAAATTGCAATGAAGAAACCTAGAACTATAAAATGCATGCTGAATGTTGTTATGACATCCTTTTAAGAATGTTACAGACAATTCTGTGCAATTTTCGTTACTGACTGGTGGGGCACTGTGCATAAGGCAGTATGGGATCTGCCAAATAAACAATTTCACACTGAAAGGAAATGTGAGGGTAGCAGTGGAAAGGTATGGATATTCTCTCTACCCTGAGCATGAGATTTCTTCCTGTATGTTTCAGTGTTTGAACTGAAGGATGACAAAAATCCAGGCTCTGTAGGAGAGATGCAAATCATCTTTTCTGGACCCATTGCTTCAAGAATCACTTTTGCTTCTGGCCTCAATATATTTCAGAAGAGCAGATGTTTTCCTGGAGAGAATGTCAGATTGTACGGAAATGGTGTACATAAACAAACCGAAAGCTTCCCCAGGGAGGATTGGCTGGAAAGTCCCCTGCAAAAGCCTCTATGGGAAAGGCTCCGTTCAAATGCTGCTGATGGTTAATAGTGAAAGAAAGGAAAGTCTATTGAACTGGTAGTACCCTTGGAGAGGTGTCAATGTAGTATACAAAATTTTTATTTAAGTTACCAAATAGCTGAGTGAAACGTCTTTACATTACTATATTTCAATTAGAATGCTTTTTCATTCATGCACTACTAGATCTATTGCCTTTATATTGTCTGAAAGGGTATATATTAACCATTTAAACTCATGATTTGAGCTGCTGTGACTATAGAATCAAATCATATATCTGGAATTAGGGCCCACAAAGGACCCTAGGAGAAGATTTCCTGGGATAAGTAGTACAGGATTTGGCATATTTAGAGTTGCAGTCAGTACTGTTTTACAATGCAATACAAAGTTCAGGATAGAAAAAGCTGGTTTAAACCACCTTTTCAGGAGAAACTTCTCTTTTCAAAACCTTTGGAAGGGGAATAACAGTACAAAATGTGAGCTTTTCTGGATCTCTCTCCAAAGTTTTTTTAAAACTAAGATGAATGAATAAAACATGTATTCTACTGATAACAAAGACCATCTAACATAAGGAAAGCACATATAGTTTTTAAAAGACACATCAAAATTGTATAAGCTACAATTTGCACCTTAGGGACTTCTCTGAAATAATAAAACAAGCCACCATATTTTGGTGAATGTTTATGTTGAAATCACACTAAGGGAAAATTCAGTCAAGTACTAGTATTATTAGTATGCATGCTGTTGCATTATAAATATCTTCTAGGAGCTGTTCAAATGCAGTATTTGCATTAAAAATTGTTACCTTGTTCCTCTTAGAGTTATTGCTTGCTTGTGTTCAACATTTCAATCAAACGTGCAGTCATTTCACAGGTAGAGTATACATTTCTTTGAACAAGAGTCGCTATTAGCATTGCCTAGAAAAGAGCACAACTTTTATCATTCACTCAGAAGAAATTTCGGCACCCTTAAAATCAAGTTTAACACTCCTGCTGATGTCAAAGAAGACAGAATTTTGTGTGCTTATTTCATTGCATCAGAAAATTAGAGAAAGCGTGAAAAAAACCCTAAGGCTTTTCCTTAACAATAAATTCCTGGCTCTTACATGATGCTTTTTCTCCATAAAAATCAAAGCACTTCACAAAAAAGACAGCATCATTATCTTAACTCCTCAGGTGGTGAAACTGAGGCATGAAGTGAGTAAGCAACTACACACAGATTACCCAGCAGGCTAGCTGTATACCCAGGAACAAAAGCAGATTTCATCAGTCCCAGGCCAGTGCTCACTCTGCATTTGATCTGACTGCCACTTCACATTCTTAGCTAACTTCCAAAACATGTAAGGAAAACTATTATGTCTTATATAGCTAAGTGCATCTTTTTCTTGTCAGTCTGTCAAAAGTTCAAACAATATTTACAGATCAGGGATGCAAAACATTTAAAACCACTACATTTGGTAAGTCTTTTATAAATATTTAAACATCTATTCTGTTTGTAAGCAGATGGCTGACAGTGCTCATCTTCGCAGCAATGGATTCCACTAATGAAACTGGAAAATCAAAAGAATGATCACACTTAAGGAGTAATGGGTCATATCTACAGGTCAGCAGTACAGAGGTCTCCTGCTGATGCTAGTACGCCGGTGCCAAAGGTTATCATGCATGACACATGCTGAAGCAGCCAGCAGGGAATAATGACATAAACTGAAAGAAAAAAAAAAAAGGCCATACAAAGACAAGGATGCTTTTAACATTATTGGTCATTTCAACTGAAGGAATTTTTTACATAGCGAAGAATATTGCAGAAATAGAATACAGGGGATCTAATTACTCATAAGCTATAACTGCAAGATATTTCAGGCTGAAATTTGGCCCTGGACTTTCTTTGAATGTGCCTCATAGCAAGTGAGTAGTAAGTTTATGGCAAAGGTGGAAATCAAACAAGTGGCTGCCAATGTCAGGCTTGAGGACCATTTGCTTTAATTCCCAGTTGATTTCTCACCTGCTACAAAATAAGCCATGAATTATTTCATAGGCTTGCATGTATCAAAGCAAGGCCAATACAGAAGCAATATTACTTGTGGACCACAGATTCAAAAGAGAACGTATTTTATACCCTTGCATTGTCGTCCTAGTTTATACTACTAGATTTTACACATCTTACATACTTGAGAGCTGGTTTAAAGCATTTGTTTTGCTATTACTTATACAATTATTTTTTTAACACAGGAAAAACATTTTAAGTTAAATAAAGAAAATATACAGCTTTACTACATTTTGTGTTTGGGAATGTGATATGAGTATAATAAACTCTTTAAAATATCCAGGAAAAACATTGCATATATAAGCCATGTAAGATTTACAGTGAATTTTAGCAACCAGAAAACATGCTCTAGACAAAATGACTCTTTACAATGCATGTTTTTTTCTATGTATATGTGAAATATTAAGATATATAGTTATCATGAAAATGTGTTGTTGCTATTTCATTAGCAAATATTTTATTCAAAACCTCTTGATATGAAGTAATTTGTGCCTACAAGTTTCTATGTTTCTGGTGATATGAACATACAAAATAAAGTTTTAAATGGAAACACAAGTTTGGAAGAATCCTTGTTGGTGCCTGCATTGTGTTTATTACATAAGTACTTTTAAGTATGTACTTTCTAAAAGTTTCATGCAGTAGAAGTTGCAAAGGCAATTAAATAAATAAATAAATAACTACTTCCATGTTAGGTAGTGTCCTAAAGTCGTCAGCTCTATGGATCAGATTCCTGAAAAGTCCTGAGAGAACTGGAGCAGTATCATGTTATCTGACATATACCTTTCTTTTATTATACTGTGGCAAACAACTACACTTCCAAAGCAATCCGCCTTTATAAAGCACAGATTATTATGGATGTATCTTTTGGCCATCAAAAAGCAAAACAGTTCTGCAAGCTAGCCTGTATTTTATCATTTACTTTAAGATAACAACAGATGAAACTTGATGCTTGTGCAAAATTGAAACTTATCATATGGATCCTTTTATTCCTCCTCATTTCTACCAAATTCCTGATGTTTTTTCACCCTACTAAACTACTGCATATTATGTTACCACCTGTTGAAATAAAAGGTCAAATATAATACTTTGACACTTCTTGCAAGTTACAAGATGTGGTAACACGTGTTCAGTTAAATAATCATTTCTGTGTGTAAGGGGGGGATCAACAAACAAGCTTGAACACTCAGACACATTGGTAGGCATTTGAACCAGTGATGAAACATTGAGTATTGAATACAGTTTTCATATCACTGTGCAATAATTGGACATGGTAGTCCACAAAACCTTTTTTTTTTTTAGTAAAAGACATCCTAGAACTCCTAATAAATACTATAATTCATTTTCTTCTTCTAATACAGCATCATTTACTATGCTTGGTCCCGACTTAGACACAGCCTACTGTGAAAAAGTGAATGTGCCCAGTCAGTGTCCTGGGGTTTGTACAATATACTCGGTAACTGTTTTTCAGATGTTTTCCCTATAGTATTCCACAGAAGCACCACAAAATTTGCCTCCCTCTGAATTTTTGTCATTTGTACTACTCTCATTTCCCATGGGAAATATTTTCATTGTTATCACATACCCTCATTAAGTTGTGAATATATACTTGCCATATTTAGTTCACTGTCATTTTAACTGGCATGTCCCACACACCTTTTAGGTAGATTTTCTAATTAATTCACAAGTTTATTCCGTGCAGCAAACAGTATCTAAAGTCCAGCTCTACTAAAACTGCAAAGAGAGGGAGAGAAGAGCTTGAGCACCTTTAAAAGTACATACCTGGATGCTCCTTGTGAAGGATGCAGACTCCTCTGAACCAGATGGATATGGGGTTTAAAGAAAGTATTAAGCCTCTTCTGTTTCCTATAGTTTACCTTTACCTTGGCAAACTATACATAACCACTTTACATAGTGAGTCAGAATGGACCTATTGAAAATCATAATGGAACTGAAGTGGAAAAGAACATTTGTTGTTCAGCCAGATGTATTTATTCCTCATTCAGATGCCAAGAAAAGGAATGATGGATCCTACAAGTACATCTCTATCTTGATGTTCTGAAAGCTGTGAATGACATCATCTGTCACATGAAAGAAATACAAATACAAACTGTATTTGTATTCATTTCAGTAAAAAAAAGGCAGGAAGAAGTGTTTTTCCATAAGGGTTGTATGGCAAATATTTTTTTCCATATATAAGAGGAAAAGGATCATTTTACATTAGCTTTCAGAAAGAAATGAGGAGAGCACAGAGGTGCCAGCCACTTAGCATATACCTGCTTTACAGCAACTTTTGCTCAGTGCTGTTGTAAAGATCCTTTTCATCTGTTACTTCCCTTCCACATCTGGTTCAGCTCCTGCTGCTGATAAACTTGATCCTTAAAAACAGACTGTTGACCTGTTTATTAATTTGTTCAAGGTTAGGCACTCGCAAAATTCACAATATAATGGCACTGTATGCTTAGGCATATGAATTTAATTCCAGATTTTACCTGTGGGCCACCTGTCACTTGCACAGTTGGATCATTATAATAAAGAGATAGGAGAAATATAATTTGGTGGGTAGAGTGGGAAATGGCAAAGCTGAAAGTTTTTACATGAATTTACTATTGCTCAGGGACTTCTGAGATCAAGAAGGGCTCCTAAATGTATCTTAAAAACAAAACTAATATTCTGTAGTCTTGCTGACCTGCACTAATGAACACTGCTGTTAGGGACATCACAACAGTAGGTTACACAGGAGAGAAGTTACTCAGGGATCAGCAGGGAGAAGAGCAAGTGCAGTCCTCTTTCCCACCATGTGGGAAGGGGCAGGTATGTTTGTCAATGAGAGGAGATGACCTCTGCAGCCATGACCAACCTGCAGCATGAACACCATGTCCTTTCCTCCTACTAACCTCACACCTGTCATGGCTTGTTTTCCATGGTGAATTTAAAAATTGACTGGAACAACAAAGTCTAAAACAGCAGCAAGGTAGTTTTATAGAAGCACATCTCCAAGTGTCCAAATAATAATCTCTTTATATACGGCTCTGTGAAGAGCATGTTCACATACCAATGAATGATAAACGACTGTATCAGAAGAGGCAGGATTATGCGCAGTCTAGAGAAGCTGAATATAATGGAAGGTGAATATGTATAATTTCAATGGTAATGTTTAGGAAGGATGAAGTAAAAGAAGAAAAAAGTCAACTGGATATACTTGGAATTATCCTAATAAAACAATCCATTAGGTCACAGAACAATCACACAGCAAATGTGGCACTTGATATGAACATTACAAGGCCAGGATAGGGTAAAAAAGGAATCTAAAATTCTGCCCTCCCTTTTGCTGCCCAAACCATATTTATCCATCCTTGCTCTCCTGTTTCTTTCCAAACTCAAACCAGATTTTAAGGCTAGCCTCATTCAGCAAGTTTGATCAACACCTAATCTCCCACATAAGCATGGTCTTTTGCTTACTTAGTGTTCAATGCTATATGACATTTTACAAAAGCCACAAGTAATCCCAGTATGGGAGAGAACCTTTCAAATTACTTAATGAATTACAAACAGTTCAAAATAATTTCACAATTCCAGTAATTAGAGGAATACAGTAATTCTGTTAAATCATTTCCATACCAAAAAAAAAAAAAAAAAAAAAAAAAAAAGAAAAAAGAAAAAATAATAATAATAATCCTTTCAGTTATGTAACAATGCACAAAATATGCCCAGATTGCAGAGCTGGAAAATACCATCAAAGCCAGATGGACGTAAACACAAAATTTTATTACTGGAATGGGGGTGAAAGAAGCAGCAACACCTTTGTTCGGCTGCTTTCCCTGCTTCTTCCCTTCCTGGGAAGAGCAGCCAGCCAGGCTGCCTTTGCTGAGACAAAATGTTCCCTTGTCCACTGGGAATTGTTTATAGAGTGCAGAAAAAAGCAAGACCACCTCTTGGGGAGAGGCACTGATGTGTTTTTTCCCCTCCCATAGAAGTAGATGCTGCTAGGAGGGTAGCCTTGTCCGAGAAGGGGAGAAGAGCAGACCCTGGGGGCCAGTACTGCCCCAAGACATGCAGTAAGGCTTGAGACATGCAGTAAGGCTCTTTCCCAGTAGGTGGGGATGGGGATGGGAAGCACAGCAAATCATTTCTGCCCTGACAGACAATGCCAACACTGTGATGGTCATAGCAGAGTTTAACTTATACAGCCCAGCTATCAGTTCATGGAAATACAGTTTAGCAGATACCTCAACAGATGCAGATTCAAATGCCTTGCACAGAAGTAATGTAGCAGCTACTAAAAAGAACAAAAACATATTTGGTCAACAATTAATAGGTAAACAATCTGTACTTACTGAAATATTTCCTGAGTACAAAAGGCAGTTACAGTATTTACTGATTAAATCAGTGGAGGCACAGCTCCACTCTTTCTCCCACTGGTAAGTCTAGCCTGGACCAGGCCAAAATTTGTAGGGTTGACGGTGTGAGATAAGTATATCTATGGTACGTTAGTCCAGGGATTTAAATGAGATTTGTGAGGAGATTAAAGAAGAATGTGACTAGAAAGTAATAACTTTCAGCTTTATTACCATAGAATCATATGATTTATTGTATGGCCTCTATTGGCTGTGTTTTCAGTTACAGCTCTGCGAGCTTCACCTCGGAGCAGCAACTTGCCCCGAGGGAGTTTCAAGTCCTTGACAAGGCCTGCCCAGGAGCCTGCAGCTCCTGGGAGGCGAGCGGCTGACTCAGAGGGGGCGGTGCCAGGAGGACCAGTGGCAGACTTGACTGGGTAAAAACCTGCCCCAGGGAGCGCGAGTGACCCAGAGCGCGGCGAACAGGGCGGGGTCGAAGCAGTTTGCGCGGCAGTTCGCGCGGGCAGGCGAGCGGGGTGGTGAGCGGGATGGTGAACACTCGCCGTACGGGCAAGGCTCGGACTGGGAGCTCTGCTCTGGCTGCGCCGGTGGTGGCCAGCGTAGGCACCCAGACGGAGCCGAAGGGAAGGGAGGCTGTAGTGCAGAGCTCGGGGTATCCTAAGGGAAGGGTGAGCAATGGGCAGGGCTGCACTCTGCGCTCCCTGGTGGAGGTCCTCCTGCAGCAGGTGGCTGAACTGCAGGAAGCTGTTACCAGGCTGAAAGGTGTCAGGGAAGCTGAGGGGGAGCAGCACTGTTTGCTCCGGGAGCAGCCTGTTCCGGGGCCTCGAGTGTCTACTGTTGCCCGTGCAGGAAAGGAGGCTGCTAACCCAGGAAGCTGGGAAAAGGTAACAGAAAAAAACAACAAAAAAAGGAGGAAGAGGGCAATTAAAAGCAAGGGGCTTCCTCCTACATCTGTTGTCCCCACCCAAAACCGCTTTGCTGTCCTGCAAGAGGCTGATGAGCAACAGCGCTCTGCCATCCTGCAGGGGGCTGATGAGCAACAGCGCTCCCACCAGGCACAACCAGCTAGTGCACTGGTAAAGAAGGTCACTACTGGTGCTGCCAGGAAAAAGCGGCGGGCCGTAGTAGTAGGGGACTCTGATCTGAAAGGCACAGAGGCACCCATCTGCCGGCCTGACCCAGGCTCAAGGGAGGTGTGTTGCCTACCAGGGGCTCGGATTAGGGATGTGGCTGAGAAGCTGCCTGCTCTAGTCGGTCCCACTGACTATTACCCACTCCTGGTAATCCATGTGGGTGCTACTGATATAGATAGCAGTAGCCCGGAGACTATAAAGAAGGACTAGAGGGCTCTGGGAGAGGTGGTTAGGGGCTCTGGAGCTCAGATTGTCTTTTCGTCAATTCTCCAGGATACAGGGCAGGACCTTGAAAAGGCTAGGAGGATTGGCCAGGTTAATAAATGGTTAGAAGGGTGGTGCTATAGTCAGGGGTTTGGGTACCTTGACCATGGGACTCAATATAGTAGGCCAGGTCTACTGGGGGCTGGTGGAGCTGGTCTGACAAAGAAGGGGAAGAGTGGATTTGGTAGGAGGCTTTGCCAGACTGCTCAAGGATGCTTTAAAGTAGATGTGTTGGGGGAGGGGGGCATCATTCCATCCCAACACACCCAGTCGGTTGCCAGCACCTACAGTGAACGTTCGGAGCAATGTAGGGATATTCCAGCTGCTCCAGCCAATGACCGACTTCAATTGGATCTCGGCTCAAATGCCTCTACACAAATGCCCGTAGTATGGGGAACAAACAAGAGGAATTAGAGATGTGTGCACATCTACGGGGGTATGATATCATAGGCATCACAGAAACATGGTGGGATGGCTCCTATGACTGGTGTGTTGGAATGGAAGGTTACCGGCTCTTTAGGAAAGACAGGCCCGGCAGACGGGGAGGGGGAGTTGCTGTTTATGTTAGGGATAGGCTAGAGAGTATGGAACTCTGTCTAGGGACAGGTGAGCAGCCGACAGAGAGTTTGTGGGTCAGGGTTAAAGGGAGAACAGCGATGGGTGACATTATTATGGGGATCTGTTACAGACCGCCTGACCAAGGGGACTTGCTGGACGAAGCGCTCCATAGGCAGATAGGAGCAGCCTCACGCTTGCAGGCCCTTGTTCTCATGGGAGACTTCAACCACCCTGATATCTGTTGGAGGGATGGTACGGCCCGGCACAAGCAATCCAGAAGGTTCCTCGATTGCGTGGAAGACAACTTCCTTCTGCAAGTAATAGAGGAGCCGACAAGGAGAGGTGCCATGCTTGACCTCGTCCTCACCAACAGGGAAGGGCTGGTTGGGAATGTGACGCTCCAGGGCAGCCTTGATTGCAGCAATCATGAGATGGTTGAGTTTGAGATCCTCAGGACAGTGAGAAGAGCGTGCAGCAAGCTCACTGCCCTGGACTTCAAGAGAGCAGACTTTGGCCTCTTCAGGAACCTGCTCAGTAAGGTTCCATAGGATACAGCCCTAGAGGGCAGGGGGGCCCAAGACTGTTGGTTGATATTCAAGGCTCACCTGCTGCAAGCTCAGGAGCGATGCATCCCAACTAGAAGGAAGTTTAGCAGGAGGGCCAGGAGACCTCCTTGGATGGATAAGGAGCTGCTGAGCAAAATTTGAAGGAAAAAAGAGGCTTATAAAAGGTGGAAGCAAGGTCAGGCTACCTGGGAAGAATACAGGGATGTTGTCCGGGAAGCTAGGGACCAGGTTAGGAAAGCTAAGGCCCACTTGGAATTAAACTTGGCTAGGGATGTTAAGGATAACAGGAAGGGATTTTATAGGTACGTTGCCAATAAAAGACAGGTTAGGGACACCGTGGGCCCTCTCCAGAAGCTGTAGGGAGAACTGGCTACCCTGGATTTGGAGAAGGCTGAGGTTCTTAATGACTTCTTTGCCTCAGTCTTCACGGGGAAATGCTCTGACGACACCACCCAAGTCTTGGAAGGCAGACGCGGGGACGGTGAGGCTGGGGACCCTGGGCCCACTGTGGGGGAGGATCTTGTTCGGGACCACCTTAGGAACCTGAATGTATACAAGTCCATGGGACCGGATGAAATCCATCCACGGGTCCTGAAGGAGCTGGCAAATGAAGCTGCTAAGCCACTGTCCATCATATTTGAAAAATCATGGCAGTCAGGTGAAGTTCCCGATGACTGGAAAAAGGGAAATATAACCCCCATTTTTAAGAAGGGGAAAATGGATGACCCAGGGAATTACAGACCAGTCAGTGTCACCTCTGTGCCTGGCAAAATCTTGGAGCAGATTCTCCTGGAAGGCATGCTAAGGCTCATGAAAACCAACAAGGTGCTTGGTGACAGCCAGCATGGCTTCACTAAGGGGAAATCCTGCCTGACCAATCTGGTGACCTTCTATGAAGGGGCTACGGAACTGATGGACAGGGGCAGAGCGGTTGATGTCATCTACCTGGACTTGTGTAAAGCGTTTGACACTGTCTCCCATGACATCCTTCTCTCTAAGTTGGAGAGACATCAATTTGATAGGTGGACCACTTGGTGGATAAAGAACTGGCTGGATGGCCGCACGCAAAGAGTAGTGCTCAGTGGCTCAGTGTCCAGCTGGAGACCAGTAACGAGTGGTGTCCCCCAGGGATCGGTGTTGGGACCGGTCTTGTTCAACATCCTTGTGGGTGACATGGACAGTGGGATTGAGTGCGCCCTCAGCAAGTTTGCCGATGACACCAAGCTCTGTGGCTCGGTTGATACATTGGAGGGAAGGAATGCCATCCAGAGGGACCTTGACACGCTTGTGAGGTGGGCTGATGCCAACCTAATGAAGTTTAACCATGCTAAATGCAAAGTTCTCCACCCGGGTCGGAGCAATGCCAGGCACAGCTCCAGGTTGGGCGGGGAGGAGATTGAGAGCAGCCCTGCGGAAAAGGACTTGGGGGTGTGGGTTGATGACAAAATGAACATGAGCCGGCAGTGTGCGCTTGCAGCTCAGAAAGCCAACCGTATCCTGGGCTGCATCAAAAGGAGTGTGACCAGCAGGTTGAGGGAGGTGCTCCTGCCCCTTTACTCTGCTCTCGTGAGACCTCACTTGAAGTATTGTGTGCAGTTCTGGTGTCCTCAACATAAAAAGGACATGGAACTGTTAGAACAAGTGCAGAGGAGGGCCACGAGGATGATCAGGGGACTGGAGCACCTCCCATATGAAGACAGGCTGAGAAAGTTGGGGTTGTTCAGCCTGGAGAAGAGAAGGCTGCGTGGAGACCTCATAGCAGCCTTCCAATACCTGAAGGGGGCCTATAGGGATGCTGGGGAGGGACTCTTCATTAGGGACTGTGGTGAGAGGACAAGGGGTAATGGGTTTAAACTTAAACAGGGGAGGTTTAGATTGGATCTGAGGAAGAAATTCTTTACGGTGAGGGTGGTGGGGCCCTGGAATGGGTTGCCCAGGGAGGTTGTGAATGCTTCATCCCTGGCGGCGTTCAAGGTGGGGTTGGACATAGCCTTGGATGGCATGGTTTAGTGGGAGGTGTCCCTGCCCATGGCAGGGGGGTTGGAACGCGATGATCTTGAGGTCCTTTCCAACCCTTGCTATTCTATGATTCTATCTCTATAAATTATTGTAGTCTAAACATTACTGGGTGACTTAAGTTACACAGCACCACTTTAAACTTCTTCTGGAAGATAGAGAATTTAGTATAAAATATCAACATTGCATTCCAGTCAAGCATATTATTCTGTACTATACAGACGTAGTAAATACTGTATTTTTAAATGCAAGCTAGTAGTTATAACACTACTCTGTTTATTGTGATTTCCTTTGTCTGTCAGTTGTGTTTCTGTGAGAGACTGATCTGAAACCAGACACCACTGTCTATTTTCTCAAAGACTGGTATGAGAAGCTGAGATGGGACTCCACCATGACTGGAGGACGAGTGGGAAAGAAGACTCTTCCATCCATTGCCTTAAGAATTGTTGTGAGGAATTGAAATGGGACTCCACGGGCCATTGCCTCAGAGACGAGTGGGAGGAGTTGAGACTCTTCCATCCATTGCCTGGGAGAAGGGAGTGAGGAGCTGAATAGGGACTCCACTATCCATTGCCTAAAGGATGAATAGGAAAAAGCTGAGATAAGACTCTTCTGTTCATTACCTTGAGGACGGGTGTGAGGGATTGCTGCCCATTATCCCAAGAATTGCTGCAGCTGAAGACCTGCTGCAAGACCAGGGAAATGTCCACCAGGAACAGGATATTCAAGGATCACCTGCTGCAAGCTCAGGAGCTATACATCCCTACTGGAAGGAAGTGCTGCAGGAGGGCCAGGAGACCTCCTTGGATGGATAAGGAGCTGCTGAGCAAAATTCGAAGGAAAAAAGAGGCTTATAAAAGGTGGAAGCAAGGACAGGCGGCCTGGGAAGAATACAGAGATGTTGTCCGGGAAGCTATGGACCAGGGTAGGAAAGCTAAGGCCCACTTGGAATTAAACTTCACTAGGGATGTGAAAGATAACAGGAAGGGATTCTAAAGGTACATTGCAAATAAAAGACAGACTAGGGACAATGTGGGCCCTCTCCAGAAGCTATCAGGAGAACTGTCTACCCTGGATTTGGAGAAGGCTGAGGTTCTTAATGACTTCTTTGCCTCAGTCTTCACCAGCAAATGCTCTGACCACATCACCCAAGTCTTGGAAGGCAGACTCAGGGACAGTGAGAATGAAGACCCTGGGCCACTGAAGGAGAGGATCTGGTTCGAGACCATCTTAGGAACCTGAACGTATATAAGTCATAGAATAGATAGAGTTGGAAAGGACCTTAAGATAATCTAGTTCCAATGCCCCTACCATGGGCAGAGACATCTCCCACTAAACCATGTCACCCAAGACTATGTCCAGCCCGGCCTTGAATACCACCAGCAATGGAGCATTCACAACTTCCCTGGGCAACCCATTCCAATGTCTCACCACCCTTACAGTAAAGAATTTCTTCTTCATGTTGAATCTAAACTTCCCCTGTTTAAGTCCATGGGACCTGATGAAATCCATCCACGGGTCCTGAAGGAGCTGGCAAATGAAGCTGCTAAGCCACTGTCCATCATATTTGAAAAATCATGGCAGTCAGGTGAAGCTCCCAGCGACTGGAAAAAGGGAAATATAACCCCCATTTTCAAGAAGGGGAAAATGGATGAGCCGGGGAACTACAGACCAGTCAGTGTCACCTCTGTGCCTGGCAAAATCTTGGAGCAGATTCTCCTGGAAGGCATGCTGCGGCACATGAAAACCAACAAGGTGCTTGGTGACAGCCACATGGTTTCACTAAGGGGAAATCCTGCCTGACCAATCTGGTGGCCTTCTGTGATGGGGCTACAGAACTGATAGACAGGGGTAGAGCAGATGATGTCATCTACCTGGACTTGTGTAAAGCGTTTGACACTGTCTCCCATGACATCCTTCTCTCTAAGTTGGAGAGACATCAATTTGATAGGTGGACCACTTGGTGGATAAAGAACTGGCTGGATGGCCGCACGCAAAGAGTAGTGCTCAGTGGCTCAGTGTCCAGCTGGAGACCAGTAACGAGTGGTGTCCCCCAGGGATCGGTGTTGGGACCGGTCTTGTTCAACATCTTTGTCAGTGACAGGGACAGTGGGATTGAATGCGCCCTCAGCATGTTTGCTGATGACACCAAGCTGTGTGTTTCGTTGATACACTGGAGGGAAGGAATGCCATCCAGAGGGACCTTGACACGCTTGTGAGGTGGGCAGATGCCAACCTAATGAAGTTTAACCATGCTAAGTGCAAGGTCCTACACGTGGGTCAGTGCAATCCCAGGCACAGCTCCAGGTTGGGCAGAGAAGAGATTCAGAGCAGCCCTGCGGAGAAGGACTTGGGGGTGTTGGTTGATGAGAAAATGAACATGAGCCAGCTTCAGTGTGCGTTTGCAGCCCAGAAAGCCAACGGTATCCTGGGCTGCATCAAAAGGAGTGTGACCAGCAGGTCGAGGGAGGTGATCCTGCCCCTCTACTCTGCTCTTGTGAGACCTCACTTGGAGTATTGTGTGCAGTTCTGGTGTCGTCAACTTAAAAAGGACATGGAACTGTTGGAAAAAGTCCAAAGGAGGGCCACGAGGACGATCAGGGGACTGGAGCACCTCCCGTATGAAGATAGGCTGAGAAAGTTGGGGCTGTTCAGCCTGGCGTAGAGAAGGCTGCGTGGAGACCTCCTAGCAGCCTCCCAATATCTGAAGGGGGGCCTATAGGGATGCTGGGGAGGGACTCTTCATGAGGGACTGCAGTGATAGGACAAGGGGTAATGGGTTCAAACTTAAACAGGGGAAGTTTAGATTGGATATGAGGAAGTAATTCTTTACTGCAAGGGTGGTGAGGCATTGAATGGGTTGCCCAGGGATGTTGCGGGGGATAAGGAACAACATAATACTGATCAATCTGATCACGCTGAACAATTTATTGCGCGCAAGCATGTCTTTTATAGAAAAGTTTCAGAACGCTAGAACATTCGATAACACTTGATTGGTTAACTTCACCCCGCGGAGTGCTAGCAACAGTTTAACGATTGGTTGTGGTTTAAAGTGTCCATAGCAGCAGGCTCCGGCTTCCAAGCAGGGTTTTCTCTGTGGTAACCTGATCCGGCTCCGCGGTGTCCGGCTCAGGGCCTTTGTTAACCCTTTCGTCAACCTGCAACGCCTCACAAAGCGTGTTACCCACTGCTGGAGTGAAGCTAAGTCAAAGGCTGGATTGCTCACATGTCCATTAGCTGAAAGGAATGCTTCCACACAGGGAAGTTGTGAATGCTCCATCCCTGGCAGTGTTCAAGGCTGGGTTGGAGAGACCCTTGGATGGCATGGCTTAGTGGGAGATGTCCCTGCCCACGGCAGGGGGGTTGGAACTAGATGATCTTAATGTCCTTTCCAACCCTAACTATTCTATGATTCTATGGTTCTATGAATACATGACATGAAGAACATCGGTACTCCCTCTCATCTCATTATGAAAGGGGAAGTAAGACATCACCGAAATGGATGCCTTCCAGGTGTCACCAGAAGGACGTCACCATGAGGACACCCACCTCTGATGGCCTCTTGGGGGACACTCTGCTCTGATACCAACTATGAACCCTGAAGAACTACCACCAACCAGAACAATGGAACCCCAGGACACAGCTGGGTCCATGGTGGTGACTATCTCTCTTCACCCCATATCCTTGCTTCATTTTCTCCCTTTTTTCCAGTGTGTCCTATTGCTATCCCCTTTATTGCAATAATTTCCCTCTTTTATAATAACTGCCTTTTTGTAATCTGTAACGAAAATACTGACCGATTATGGTACTTGACCTGTTTTGCATCTTAATTTCAGTCTTGGAATCACTAACTGAAACAGAGTCTGGCACTGGGGTTTTCTCCAATCAGACCCTAACAGTTTCCTCAGGAATTAGTGCTCTTCTACAGGGTCTTTTAATTTGAGCTATTCTAGGAAAAAAAGCTTTCACATTAGGACCATTTTCAGCAAGACATTTTTAAAACACATTCAATGGCAATTAGAGTTTGGAATTCAACAGAAGAATTTAACAGTAATTTGTAGAGACAGTATTAGTCATCCCATTTCCCACACAAATATGTTTTATGGCTTGAAATGTCACTAAAATGG
Organism: Amazona ochrocephala; assembly: GCA_039720435.1. Lineage (NCBI taxonomy): Eukaryota > Metazoa > Chordata > Aves > Psittaciformes > Psittacidae > Amazona > Amazona ochrocephala. The sequence continues at coordinate 36,426,310 of CM077909.1, read as the reverse complement.
CTATTTTAGAACACAGACCAGAAGCCTGAATAGAAACAGCTTTAGCTTCTTTCATTTTAATGTTCTCATACATGGAAATGTGTACATTTTCATTTTTTTCTGAATGCCAGAGACCAATTTCATTCTTGGATTAGTTCACAGTAGATTTGTCCCCATGCTTTCCAGATTGTTTTCAAGTACATTGTGTTTAGTATGGTAATAATGGAGTTGGTGTTGTTACAAACAGAAGGTTTTTGGACTCTATGGTGATTTATTGTTGATGTTTTCAGTATAGGGAACTATCAAACCAAGAGAAAGATAAACCTGTAAGTAAGTTACAAAAGAGGACTTTTAGGAAATGTTTTCTTTTTTTTAACTCATTCTTTGTTTGGTCCGTAGCAAAATGATTAATATTCATGTGTCAAAATTCCTTAGGTATAAAACTGTAACAATGTGTGTTGTGTTTTTTTTCTTTTTTTTTTTTTTTTTTTTTTTTTTCCCCAGGGATGCAGGAAACTTGTGGAATACATGAAATGAAAATTTTATTTCTCTATGTTCTTTTAATGCAGTTTTATAAAATAGATGTCAGTTTTTGAAAACCTAACATCTCTTCCAAACTTACAACATAGGGTAAAAATCTGTTCCCTTGGGACACATCAAATTTATCCCTTTGGTTCTCATGTTCTCATTTCAAAATACTCCAGTGTTAAATAAAATAACTCTTGATCAAAAATAACTCCTACTTTATTTACCAAGCTCTCTGTTGTTGATAATGACTGAAACTCTGCCACAGAAAACCCAGAGGAGCCACAGGGGGAGTCTGGAAGGGCAGTCTCCCAGTCCTCTGCCTCCACTTGAGAAGAAATCTGCAGTACCTCCTCAGTTCCTCTGAATTTGGTTGGTTTTAGGTCACATATGCTGGGCCCCAGTGCAGACCCCTATGATAAAAGCACAGGTAGGCAGTTAGATGGCAGCTCACACTGAATATGCCAGGCACTGCTAACCCACTAAAGCTGGCAAGGAGAGCATTCACAACCCCAGCCATCAGATGTCTCTGTCCACTCTTTTCAAGGTAACATCCATCACATACTAATATTCTACTCCATTTTTGGAGGCTGTAGGCAACTTCCTTTTCACAGTTCTAAGGCAATGGGATTCGTCGTCATGTGTACCAATGTAGACACTGACTTAGAGGTAAGAAAAATTAATTTTGGCTGTGGACATGAAGTTTTTTTTAGTCAATAAGGTATGACATTATTTATGTTTGCTTTGCAGGAGATTTTCTTTTTAGAAGAAAAGATCTCCAGTGGTTGATTTACCTTTGAAATTTAAAGAGAAAAGATCATGTTAGATGAAATCTTTCTTGAATGTTCATTTAAAACCAGCTTCCTTTGAAATAAATTTGGAGTTTTCTTCTCAGTCTAGAAATGAACTTTAATTAGGTATATAAAACTATTGACTTTTGCTTTCACTGACATGATCATCTTTACTTACTGAGAGCAAGACTAAACTGACAAATGGTCTTAATTGCATCACGGTGTGAGAAAGGGAGCAAGCAACTGAAGAGCAAAAGTTACTTGCAGGGGATGATGTTTTGCCTATTGATTATGATTTCAATCTTAATTCCACATCTGTGTGAAAAGAGACGACGTTCCCATTAGCATTTCTGCATTGTAAAGAATAGAGTTCAACCCTTGAGAGAATTTTGGAGGAAAATAGAGCAAATTAAGTTCAGTAGGCTCTGGCTTGAAATTGCTCACTGTCTGGACATGTGCATTTGTTCTTTGATAAAGACTGACTATTTTGAAGTAAGTATATAAATAGGTACCACTCCACTCTGTTCTATGTCTTTGGCCAAAATAGAAATCCCCCAAATTAGTGGAAACAGCTCAGCTTGTCTAATTTTTGGAACACCGTATTTCCAAACAGCAAAAGCAGACTTTCCTAGATATATTGGGAAAGCTTTCAGTGGTCTTGACATATCCAGACAGCATTCAGAGAATGACAATGAATGAATCCGAATGGTGATCTTTCTGAGAATAACAGTGACCAAAGACCTTCAATAAAAATTATATTCCGAACCTTTTCCACTTATTTTCTTGTTTCTGGAACAATAAGAGATTCAGATATAAGCAATTTCCGTTGGTATAGCTGAAAAAGCTATGTACAGCATAACACTTTTATATGACTTTTTGCATCAACTGACCAACAAGAAACTTGTACTGTTTAGCACATGGTGAAAATATCACACAAAGACCTGGTTAGGGATTACAAACCAGCAAATGGTCAGACGTAACTTGGGTTTTTTGTCTCAGTCTAGTGCTTTCTTTCCAGCGGAAAGAGAAATGGCTTTAAGGAACCATCAAAAAGAAAGGCAGAATATGATGAATGGTTTCACGCAGGCAGAAAAGACACCAACATGCAGAGATTAACAACAAAGGAATTCACAAGTGAGTTAGACAGACAGACAGAGGAGGTGCCTCTGTTCTTGTTGAAATCACTGACGCTATTCTGGATTTGCACAGGTTAAACTGGAAACAAATCTGACCTAGGAAGTAACACTAATGGAAATGCATTCAATAATAAGTGAAGCTTTTCATATTTGATGGAATTTTGGGTAAAAGATTTAAATGTTTCATGCATTTGTGGAATGGGAAATAAAGTGGAAAGGTGTCATCTAAATATGGCATTTTAAAACAAACCTGGAACTTAGTGCTGGCTGAGGAGACTAGGTTTGAAATATGGGGAACCTTACCTATAAATTATCTGTCTCTGAAGGCTGGAGGTACACGATGTCTTCCTCTTATTGGTAGCTCATGTGGACTGAGCCAAAGATCCCAGCCTAGTTCAAACAGCAAACAGATGTCCACATTTCAGGACCCATTTCATTTTCAATTGCTTTTTGACTGGCATGAATTATCTTCACGAATTAATTCAATTTTTTAAAATCCCTCTTAAAGGTAAATGCTGCCTGTTCAGTAGCATTTTTTTCTCTTTAATAATGATAAAAAAAATATAATCAGAGATTTTTCTGATGTTTGTGCAGATGGGATGCAAAATAAAGGTTGAATTAATGGAAAAAAGTAGAACAAAATTGGAGCTTATAGTTTGTTAAGACTTTTTGCAAGTGACTATTTCAAGATAAAAGAACACATGTAAGAGTTATTGCACAAACTGAGATATGCTGACCAATGGTGTGCTTTCTGTATGTTAGAATTTTGTAATTGGTATGCATGCATTTGTTTTATTTTTAATTTAGCTGCGAGTATTAATAGTTTATAAATGAAAGAACATCTTTAAAAAAAATAGCACATTAAAACAACATTTCTTTTTAGTCACTTCAAGTAGTTATAAGCCCTTTTCAGTTAAATAATGAGGTGGGAGAGCAAGAAAAAAGGTATTTTTAGATCTGAAAATATTAAAATGGGGGTGGCCATTACAAATGTGGGAGGCTTTTGCAATCCAAAGGCTAGCTGAGAAAATAATACAGCAAGATGTCCAGTGAGCTTTGGAAAGGATTGGTGGCAAATTCTCTTCCTTTTTATAAAGCAGAAAGTAGAGAAAATTATAGCAAATGGAATATTACCATCTGTAATAACTGTCAATCAGTAGGGAAGAAATTACAGAGTAAGATAGCAAAAGAGAGTATGGGTGAAAGTAGTTGCAATACAAAGAAGAAAGATGAGCAAAATAAAGACAGCACTCTTTTAGGAAAAAGAATAATGAAAAAAAAAAAAAGAAAAAGACTTCAACCAACTAGTGAAACTTCAAAGTATTACCTCCACCTTCTGTTCCAGATTAAGAAATGTGCAGGCCATTTGAAGGGTGAGAGAAGAACAATGGGAGTAACAGGACATCTAGAAATCCTGATCTATGCTGAATAGATGAAAAAATGTTTGGGCCAGTATGGAAGAGCTATATGGTAAAAGCTGTATTAGATTCCAACTATACTAGTAAATGAAGAAGAGAATCAGCTCTGTTGCATACCCACTTTTGCAAATTTTTCTGTAATCTGAGCAGGGAAGCACTCAAAGTGAGGCTGGGTACAGAAACTGACTGAAAAAACTACATGTATCCTTTTACCCTCCTCCTAAGTGGCCAAGCAGGGGAAACACCAGTTGATGGGAGAGGCGTGCATGCTAGTGATGTTGCTGTTGTGGCCCCCAGGCACATCCTAAAAGCCCTCACCAGTCTGATTTTCTATTGCTTCTGTGATCCGTAACAGTCACTGAGGACAGCTCACAATCATCCTGGCATAGATACAAACTAATATTTCCTTTCTTATGAACTGCTTTGCAACAGGCATACAGTTACATTAACACTGCTAATAGTAGGAAAAATGGTGGTGGTGAAATGCATACAGTATAATAACAGATGATACGCTAAATAGGACACAGTAGCAGGTGTATGGAGCAGCAGGAGACACCAGCAGGAGGACTACTGGACAATGCGTTGTAGTGGCTGGAGAGAACATTAACTCCAGATGTTGTGGTCAGTAGTTACGTTTTAGAATATATAGAGAATTAAAGAATTATAGAATAGTTAGGGTTGGAAAGGACCTTAAGATCATCTAGTTCCAACCACCTTCCATGGCAGGGATGGCTCACGATAGACCATGTCGCCCAAGACTCTCTCCAGCCTGGCCTTGAAAGCTGCCAGGGTTGGAGCATTTACCACTACTTTGGGCGACCTGTTTCAGTACCTCACCACCCTAACAGTAAAGAACTTCTTCCTTATGTCTAACCTGAACTTCCCTTGTTTAAGTTTAACCCATTAACCCTTGTCCTATTGCTACGGTCCCTGATAAAGAGTCTCTCTCCGGCATCCTTAGAAGCCCCCTTCAGATATCGGAAGGCTGCTATGAGGTCTCCACGCAGCCTTCTCTTCTCCAGGATGAACAGCCCCAGTTTTCTCACCCTATCTTCATACGAGAGGTGCTCCAGTCCCCTGATCATCCTCATGGCCCTCCTTTGGACTTGCTCCAACAGTTTCTATGTTTTTAGTTAAAGGTTGCTACCTTCATGTATTGTGTATGCTATTTTGATTCATTATGAAGATGAGTGCTGTTATAAATGCTGAGCTTAAGTTAGGCACTGGGTATTTTAACTTCTTTTATTCTTTAAAAAATGCACAGCTGAACTGCCAGTGGAATTCTTTCCCAATAGAATCTAGATGTTGCTAAAGATAAAACAGAGACAGAAAATCAACCCTGAAACTGTTATGTTTAATGCCCTTTTTTTGTTAAGAATATCTGTTTGTTGCTTAAGTTTTGCCCTTCTGTATTCCCCTTTAGTTAAAAGGAAGAATAATTTTTCCTGGGAGATCCTCAAAACAGCTCTTGGTTTTCATATTTCTTCACCTGTTCCTGTGGCTAGACATTCTTGGAAGAAATAAAGCAGCCAGTGTTGCTTTCTTCAGGCATTGTAGTTCTTCTATTACAATTGTTGTATATGTGGCAGAAAAAAATTGTCTAGCATTTCCTTACGGGATTTGGTGTTTTATCAAGTAAGACTAGCACCCTAAATATAATTTCTTTTACTTATCTTGCTAAAAAATATATGACCCAACAAGAAAATCTACAACCACTATATAATCATTAATGTAATATGTTCTCTCTTATCCTAGAAATTTTATCTAAATTTGACACAAAAACGTATTCTATGAAGTTAAAACATTAACATTTGGATGCTATAATACTAGGGTTACTCTGTTGCTTTCTGTGAGCCCTACTCAAAAAAAATAAAATACCAGCCTATTGTATATATTAGGATACATACTTGATATTTCAGCTCAGACTGATTAAGGGCTTCTTCTGGCATTTGGACATAATTACTATGATATGAAAGAAAAAAAACCCACCTGGTAACAGAGGTTGCCATGTTGACAGCTGTGTGGGCAGGAGAATTGTGTTTCACTGCATTTTTTATCTTTCATTTCATCATCTGTACTGGAAAGAAGTGCGTCTGGCATAAGATTACATCTCAGGGGTTTTTTCTTGTCTTACTTCTCCAGATATGGGGAAAAATAGATTGGCTTTAGCCATTTTATGAAACACAAACATGTTTGCCAGCAAAAATGATGTCAGATTTATTTTATGAGAAATCTGAAGCATGGTTGAATAAGACTCTTAGTACTCTATAAATTACTTTAATGCCATATGAACAATATGATTGCTATAGCAAGCAATCTCAAAGGGAGATTAATCATTATAGATCCATTGAAAAAGCCCCACAAACTGAAAAAAAAAATCACCTAACCCAGAAAAACCCAACAAAATACCTTATTTAGAGAGTTAAGAATCTGTCAAGATGGTTAATAACTGGGTGGCTTAGATTTTTCTTAAAGTACTTTTTGTTTATAATTTTTTTTCTTTTTTTTTTTTTTATCATCTTTAAAACATTCTGGGAAGGGGAATTACGCCCACAGGGAAGATGCCAGAGGAATTTGAAGATGTCCATTCTTCTCTTTCTTTTTTAATTAACTCTGCTTATTTCTGTTGACTGGAAAAAATAAATTTTATTTAGCTGGCGTGTTTTACACAGAGTCTTTTTTCTCCCCTTGAAAGAAAAATTCTTGGTGAACTTGAAAAGTGAAAATCTTGAATGCGGTGCCATTGGTTCAGCACTCAATATGTCTTCCACAATTGAATATTAGCATGTGCAGTCAAATACATGTGATTGTCATGGTTTAAACCACTCACGCAGTTCATTCACTCACTTCCCCCTCTTTCTTTCCCCCCCACTCCCGGAGGTATGGGAAGGAGAATTGAAAGAATGCAACTCCCACAGGTTGAGATAAGAGCAGCTCAGAGACTAAGGTATAACACAAACCCCTCCTGCTACCACCAATAATAATAACGACAAGGCAAATACGAGGAAAGAGAATACAATCGCTCACCACCCGATACCCAGCCTGACCCAGCAGCGAACCCCCACCCTTCCGGGTCTCTGCCCTCCATTTTTACATCCTGGGCATGACGTGCTGTTGTATGGAATAACCTCTTTGGTCAGTTTGGGTCAGGTGTCCTGTCTCTGCTTCCTCGCGGCTTCCCCTCCTCCCTGGCAGAGCATGAGACTCAGAAAGTCCTTGGTCAGACCAAAACATTACCAAGCAGTAGGTGAAAACATCGGTGTTATCAGCGCAGTTCCCAGGCCGAAAGTCAAAAATACAGCACTGCACCAGCTACTAAGAAAGAGAAAAATGACTGCTACTGCTGAACCCAGGACAGTGATACTTTCAGATGTATACCACTCCACTGGAGACTATACTAAACAATACAGCAGATAATGTTGCAGATTAAGGACTTGTTGATTTTGTGAACAGTATTTTTTTCTTCTAGAGAGTGATAAAAGGTTACATTAAAGAGTACATTAATCTGATATCTATTTCAATTAAAATTCATTTTCTGTGGCCTACATTTAATTACAGCTGACTATTAAATACAATTATCACCATCTCTTAAAGTCAGTTTGCCGTGAAAAAGTAATGTTTCTTTTAGAATGACAATTTCTTTATGTACTGATTTAAATGTATTGAGACTTTAAAAAAAAGCAAGAGATGTGCCACAGTTCCCTCAACACACATGAGACACAAAAAACTTGCTGTGTGTTTTGCGTGGGACATCATTGGTGCCTAGAGAGGCAGAATAATATTGATGTCAAGGTTATTTTCATTTCTGTATGATTTCTTTTCAGAAGAGCTAGAGCTGTTTTCTGACATCTGCAGTGTTCCTCTGCCTATCTAAAGGATGGATAGCCAGATCATACTCTAAATTCATATATAACAACAAAGTTGAGAAGAACTTTGCAGAACTCAGGCTAGAGAAGATGAATGTGCAGAACCTTCGGAGAGTTCCAAGGACCTTGCTTTCTTATTCACTGCTTATGTGTCTGAGAGAAAGGAAATTGCTTTTTCCAAGTTTGGTAATATTTGACTTTGCAGAAATAACTACTGCTTGAGATGTCACCTTCAAGTATTAATCAAACCTATTGTTTAATTCAGACCTTCTGGTGAATGATTTAGACTGCAAGGCAATATAGCATCCAGATACTATTGTTCTAAAAGCAGTATTTTTTGAGTATTTAGGGAAAAAATGCTGGTAAAACATTTTTAAATGAACTGTGGAGCTGTTTCATAAATATTTTTCTAAAGGTCCTTAACTGATAATCACGAACAATGCTGATAACTTAAGTTGCAATTTTCTGCCTAGGTTAATATGGCTTTGATGTTTTGGCTCTGATGCAACACAGTAATACTGCAGAACTGTTCTCAAGATAATATTTAAAAAAAAGTCTTTCATGAAGTAATAAAAAAAGCCCTGCCAAAACTTACAACACTTAGCAAAAAAAAAGATTTTTGCACTGATTAGCTAGGGACAAATTATAGATGTGGTAATTGTACCCAACAATTAAATTGTTTTCCTAAATTCAGATTCTGCCTTCTGCCCAGCATGGCATACAGCTGACCACACGGGAGTACGTGAGCTGTATATGGGGTGAAAAAACCAAGTCAGCAATATAGTCTTCTGGGATTATTCTTAATCACAGAATATACACTGCTAACAACTGTTAACTACTTTTGGAAGAATGCCATGTTGAAATCCTTTAAAATAATAGTTTTAACCAGATTCATATATAAATCCAAATTTCATGTCAGCAATACAACACCTACTATCACATTAACCCAACCTTGGTAATAAGGAAACAAATATTTGTGTTGTTTAGCAACCTGCTTCCACTGGTCAATGATGTGACTTTATGTTAGTTACTTGACAGATTTCTTTCACAGTCTGAGGTAAAGCCAATTTTCCTGTTGTTAGGGCTCCTGCCAAACTCCTTTGTTTTTTCTCAGGGATGTATTTAATGGGAAGCCAAGGCATTGCACAGTGGGTGCCAGTTTTCACTTGACGATCTAACAGTTTCTCTACATAATTATAGAATCACAGAATGGTTTGGGTTGGAAGGGTCCTTAAAGATCATCTAGTTGCAAATCCACTGCCATGGGCAGGATACCTTCACTGTCACTGATCTCCACTCAGATATCGAGCCAACTGCTCTTCAAATTGAGGAAAAGTACCAAGTCTATAAGACAATTCCTATCCAGATGGCCTCAACAGGATATAGTTGATCTTGAGAACACAGCCAAAGGAAGATGAAAAGTTGAGGGATGCCTGCAGCGATTACCAGGACAAAAAGATTTCTTCATTATGAGGGTGGTGAGACATTGGAACAGGTTGCCCAGAGAAGCTGTGGATCTCCCGTCCCTGGCAGCTTTCAAGGGTGAATGGAGTTTTGAAAACCCGGTCAGGTAAAAGGTGTTCCTGACCATCACAGGGTTATTGAAACTAGATGATCTTTAAGGTCCTTTCCAACACAAACTATTCTGTTTCTATGATTCTGTGACAGCAAGTCCTTACTGGAGCAGGGAAGCAGCCATGGCTCTGGCACAGAGATTTCAGCTGGGAAATGTCTGGTGATAGCTTCAGGAAAGAAGGTGAAAAGAAAGGCAACCACACCAGAAATAAGAGTTATGCTATTCACAATATATGAAAACTTTATATCTAGCTATTTTCTAAGAGCCCATTTACTGACAGATGGATAGATACATTTATAGAAACTTAGGCAGAAAAACAATACCACTTCAAGTCATGTCCATGCCATTGAATCAAGAGAAAAGCTGACAACATCTGACATATGAGGAAGTTTGTGACCAGGAAAGCATAATGCTAAATGTCATGAAAAAGATAAAATACACTGGAATCTGTTGTAGTGCATGGAGGCAGTAGTAACACTCAAGGACACCCAGTTAGCTGTTCCAAAATCTTTGTGAAATACACTGTGTAAACATAACTGTTAGCACCCACCTAAGTTTATTTTTATAGATTTATTTTTACAGATTGATTTTTACTTAACTGTTCTTAGTTGGTTGAGGTGATGTGAGAATATGCAATTATACCTAATACCTTTCCTTTGGTCTGCATATGTGTTTCCTGTGTCCAAGGCAAAATACTGGTTGCTGTTCCAGGAAGGCAGCAGCAGCCATTACTATGTGGCAGAGCAGTTAGTTCAAATATTTTCTTTGCCATAAACCATGTGGTAAAACAGTTGAAGTTGATGGTGGAAATTACATGACACATGGTTACCTACAGTGCAAAATCTTTACTTTTCACCACTGTCTTATATTTCTAAGGGTGCAGTTCTTGCTCCTCAGTGAATGGACTTGCACACTGAAGTTGTCAGGGATATAAATTGTGATTAATTTCATAAATAACTTCATATAGGAAATCGTGTGTAGGAATCTCAGCACAAACATAAAAAGCAAATATTGAATACACATACTGGAAACTGGTTGCTGGAATCTGTAAGATCTTTTTGTCAGTGAGAGGGGATCTGATGAGTACCTTTAGTTCTTACTGTGAATTTTTCTAGATTTTTTCACTCCATGTCAGCAGTTAGAAAACTGCTAGCATCACTTTTCAAGTGTCACAGAAAAAGTTCAGTTTATTTTCTCAGGATAGATTATAATGGTTTGTTGCTTTTCCACTGGTATCTTTATGATGTCTTCCCTTAACCCCAAACATTAAAACTGAAAGCAAATTGCCAATAAAATTAATAATAAAAGAGGAGAATAATTTGTCAATAAAACTATATCCTGTATGTGTCAATCAGTATGTTTAAAAGTTGATACGTCAGATAAAAAGTTTTACTTTCATAATCTTTTACCACTTTTTCAAGGCCAGTCTAGTAAACTCCTCTTATACTTCAAAGGGGTGACTTACTGCCTTACTTCACAGACTGCTTTTATAAAAACACTGTAAAATCCAAAGCACTAAGTCACATGATAATCAGCTTAGTTTAGATCCCCCCCCCCCATATTTCAGAATAACTTTTTTCTATAAGCATAGTACAGATCAATAACGTTTCATTTTTTAACTCAAGTAAGTCAGCTACATCTTTAATAAAAATCACAATTTTGTATACATTTCAGATTAATTTTCTCCTTGTCAAGGTCTTTGAAATGAAAATATGGTAGCACATGTAACACTACAATTCGTTCACACTGCTGAGTGTCTACGCACATGCTTAAGACTACAGTAATGTAGCTAAGGATTTTAACATAGAATTTGGAAGCGTGTAATGAATATTGCCTGTAATCTTCAAGAATCACCTCAAGCTCATAAACTTTATGGAATAATAACCAACTGAATAAAAATTCAAGCAGTCTAACAAGATAAAAAAAAAATCCTTTAGAAACGTAGTGCTTTTCAGATAAATACTAATGTTTTATAGGACAGTATGGGGGTTGTTAATGTTAATTTTTCCCACAAATTTCTGTTTTTCATGTTGTGTATAATTTTTATCTTTAAATGCTTAGGACAGAGATCAGAAAATTAACCTGTAGTGAAAAAAAGAATCAGGCTTTTGATTCAATTCTGGGAAAATAAAGACTCCAAAATAAAACTTGGCATACCTGTAAAAAAAAAAAACCAAAAAACCCAAAAACAAACAAAAAAAACCCAGCCAAACAAAAAAAAACATCTTTTAGCAAAATAGCGAGTGCATATATGCCAAAGATGTATACGTGGCATGTAGCTACAATATCCCTCAAATATTTATCACTTTTTACTGCATGTAAGCAGAGTATAGAAGTCCAATTACCCTTCCTCACAGACAGTTATGAAGGGCAGAGGACAAGATAACACAAAAAGTATGTAACAGAGGAAGGACTTGTATGGATGCAATGTAGCTACTGTGTTAGTGCTCTGATCACTGAACTTGATTTTACTGAACCTCTTGCCATGAAGACCAAGGCAAAAAAGTTGTTGAGTACCTTGGGGTTCTCCATGTCCCAGGTGACAAGGTCTTCATTCTCCTTCTGGAGGTGACTCATATTTTTTCTCATCTTCCTTTTATCCCCAATGTACCTACGGAAGTTTTGTTGTTGCCCTTATTGTCTTTGGCTAGATTGAGTTCTGTCAAGGCTTTAGCTTTCCTACCCTGATCACTGGCTTTTCTCTCTATTTCTCTATATTCTTCCCAGGCTACTCATTCTTGCTTCCACCCACTGTAGATCTCCTTTTTATGCCAGATTTTGTTCAGGCACTCCTTGTTCACCCATGGAGGCCTCCTGATGTTCCTGCCTGGCTTCCTGTTTGGCAGGATGCGTTGCTCCTGATCTTTCAGAAGGTGATCCTTGAATACTGATCAGCTTCCTTGGCCCTTATTCTCTCCAAGGCTTTATCCCATGGTACTCTGCCAAGCAGATCCCACAAGAGCTTGCTGCATGCCTTCCTTTCTGTCCTGAGGATCTCAAACTCCAGTGTTCTGTGGCCCTTGCAGCCTCCGGCCTCACATTCCTCACCAGACTCTCCCTGTTGGTCCAGTGTTGCCTCTCTCCTCTTTGGTTCCTCTATCACTGGTAGAAGGAAGTTATCATTAACGGGTTCCAGGAACCCCTGGATTACTTGTGCCCTGCTGCGTTGTCCCTCCCATAGATACCAGGGTGGTTGAAGTCCCCCATGAGGACCGGGGCCTGTCAATGCGAGGCCATACCTATCTATCTATAAAGGGCCTTGTCCTCTTGGTCTTAGCAGACCCCCACTGTAATGTTACCTGTCTCTGGCCTCTCTCTAATTCTGACCCATATGCTCTTGGTCAGGTCCTCATCCATTCCCAGGCAGAGCTCTGTGCACTCCAGCTGGTTACTGACATAGAGGGTGACACTATGGAATTTCGCATAGTTATATGAGTGTTTACTCAGAAATGGGTATCTTCTACTAAGCAGAAGAAAAAGATGATACACTGGACAGTTAATGGTTCAGCCGCATATAAAACCAGTCAAAGGGCAAAACAACATTATTTACGTCCTGTCCGTATGTGAGCCAGGTCTTGCCTAGTAGGAGCAGCTGTTTGCAGTTGAAGTTCTGAAGTCAGCAGCAGGATGCAAGCAGTAACAGCATATAGGCTGCAAAAGCCAGTGAGATAGACATGGTGCATAGAGAGGGAGAAATGCTGATATCAAAATTTTGGTCCATTCAGTCAGTCACTGTCTGTAACACCAGGAGTCTGGTTTGAGGGTGCTGTGGTGCAAAATCACAGATTGGTAGGCACTTCTGGAGGTCATCCACTCGCACTTCCTGCTAAAAGGAAAATAAAAATCAAGTATGTATCATGATGTCCAAAGCCTTTTCCAGTCAAATCTCCACATCTCTTAGGTTAGAAGTTCCCCAGTAGCACCTGCCGCAGTGGATAATTCTGATTTTTTTTTTTTATACTGTAACTTGTACCTGCTACCTTTCACCCTCTCACTGTGTTCTGCTGCCCGCTGATGAGTCTGGCTCTACACCCTCCAATACAGTAGTTGAAGACAGTAATAAGCTTACCGCATTAACTTTCTCTCCTTAAGACTGAACAAACTCAGTTCTTTCAGCTTCTCCTAGTAAATTCTGTGCTCCAGTTCCCCAGTATCTTGGTGGACATCCTACAGTTTGACTATATTTTCTTTGTACTGGGAGGCTGGAAATTGAGCATAATAGTCCAGGTGAAGGCTTATGAATACTGAATAAAGAAAAATGATCACTTCCTTAATCTGCTTCCTGTGCTTTACCAATGCAGCCCTGTATGCAGTTAACCTTCGCTACTGCAAGAACACATTGCTAGTCCATATTCAACTTGTTGCCCACTAGGACCCTGACAATTTTCTTCAAAGTCCCCTTCCAGTAGTTAGCCTAGAATATTGAGTTTGTCCACCCCATAAGCATGATTTTACATGTGTCTTTGTTGAATTTCATGAGATTCTTGTCTGCCAGTTTCTTCAGATTATTGAGATTATTGATCTCAGTTGGTCCTTTTAAGCAGCACTTCCTTTCTGGTTTATCAACTGCTCTCCACATCTTAGTCTGACTGTGAACTTCCCAAGGAACTACATCACATTATATGAGTTGTTAAGTATATTAAGCACTATTGGTTTCAGTATAAGCCCCTGAGGAATGCCACTAGTAACTGCTTTGCAGGTGTTGGCACTACGCTTTGACTGTGACAATCTAGCCATTTTTTAACCCACCTTGTAGTCCACTCATCCGGACTGTACCTCCACAACTTGGCTATGTGGATGTTATGAGAGGCCAAACTGAAAGCCTGGCTAAAGTGAAGGCAAAAAATATCTGCTGCTTTCCACCCAGTGATGGAGTCAGCTAACTCACCACAGAGTGCAGTTGGTTTGGTCTGCACAGTCTGCCCTTCATAAATCCAGGTTTCCAGTCTTGTTCTTTTTTTAATAGACACTTTGTAGATAGAGACTTTTTGACTATACTTTTCGGTGTATGTGGTAGAGCATATACCATTAAAATCCAGGTACTCCAATATTTCCTTCTAACATACCAGCTAAACTGTGTGCTTTGAGTGTGCCCTCATAGCTTGGCACACAGGAAATATGATGCTCTCAAAGGCGTCTGCAGCGCCAGTTCGGACATATTGGTTAATACACCCAGGTACGTATGAAAAAGGACTACTTATTTCAGTTTAAGTAGAAACTGCACTTCTCCAAGTTATTTGCATGCAAACTGGATTTAGGCTTTAAATCACAGAAGTGGTCATTTGGGTTTTGCTGGAAAGAACTATGTTCTCTCTCTCTTCATTAAACTTATCAATATTTATTCTGATATTCATATCTTATGCCATTCCTGTTGTCTTAAAGAGTGCATTATTTTTATACATTGCTGTAAACCATAAGGTTTCATAAGGAGAGTGATCTCACATCCTTTAAGTGCTACTTTTTTTACTTCCTGACTGTTGAATGTTTTATTTTTTCAGCATAGAATTCAGAGCAAGATAAACCATGCAGCTGAGAACAACATTTAAAAGCATATAATCATTTTCAGACTTTCTTACATTGAACTTGGAGCCCAGCCCAATGCCTGAATAACTTCTTTTTTTTTTTTTTTTTTTTTTTTTTTTTAGATTAGATTCAATGCGCAGCTTTTTCTTTGTTTTGAAATGGAGTATCTTGTCATAATGCTCTGTAATTTTAAACCTAGTCTATCAGTGCCCCCAATTTAATTACAAAATTGTTTACATTGTTCTGTTTTGCCCAATTAGACTGTGCTGTTGACATATACATTTAACATTTTGTTAGAATAATTGGATTAGAATGTTTTGCAGGGTTAATGGTTCTCATTGTTAAACGGAGCATTGCTTTCCCTATCTGCCATCTGTAACAGCTCACTAGAAAAACAGAAATTGAATTTCACCTAGCAGTGGGATAACCTTCTCATTAAAATAGCCTTCAAAGAGAGAGAATTAGATTCAATGTCGGGTTTCTAGCTTGAAATGGTTTTATTTTAGTGTTTTTCAATTTTGCTTGATCTAATTTGTCAGAAAATTCTCATTGTGTTTTATGGAATCCAAACAAGGGAAAGACGGAAGGAAAATAAGGAAGTTTTGTCAAAGGAACCTGTCTTCTGGTTCTGCAATAAGGATCCAGGTTACTCAGCACTTTCAGATAGCTCACTGCAGACCTAGGAGCCAAAACCTTGGAAGCCAGTAAGCTAAGTATTTACCTCTAGAGTCCTTGGCTCCCAGGCACAGCCAAGAGTTTAAAGGTTCCCAGAGATTTCAGGTTGCTTGGTCCATTGCTGGAAGCCTTTGCATATAAAAGTGCCATGAAGCAGCTATTCTATTACTTATTTCTGAAAAGTATGCCGGGTTTAGCCAACAATTATTTTTTAGTCAGTCCCTCTAGTACTGGAAAATTTCCTAATTGGCTTTGCTTGCAGCATGGAGTAGGTCTAAGGCTGTTGCCCTTTCACCTAGCAAAGTCTTCCAAATTTGTAGTTAATTCTATTCAGTGCTGTTATTTGGCTAGAACTTTGCCACTGTTGTGGCTTGTTTGTTTTTTTCACATTTTGAGACTGTTTCCCAAAAATTATCTGTCTTTTCACTCACATCCCTCCTCACATCACCATATGTAAGACCGTTGCTGCCCTAATTTGTTTGTGATTAATGAACGCAACTGTGCTTCAAGATTTTACGTAGGTCTATCAGAACAAAATATCACAAAATGAGACTGTTTCTACAATATGTTTGTGCTCTTTCTAACTTAACTGAAGTTTCATTTTGCAGAGGTGAGCAGCTCTGCAGAGGCACCTTCAGCACCGGAGCGTGGGGAAATGGCAGTGTCTAGAACCCTGGTTTCTGACCAGCAACAGCCACCAGGGTCGGCCCAGGCCCTCCTCAGGCCTTGCTGTGGGGTCGGCAGTGCCACTGGCGCAGCCGCTGATTCAGAGGGGCGATGCCAGGAGCTACAGCACTGCCCCGAGCGGGTGAAGAGCACCAGCGGGTGCTACAGACCACCAATCAGGAGGACAGTGTGGATGAAACCTTCTATGGGCAGACACGAGCAGCCTCATGCTCTCAGGCCCTTGTCCTCATGGGGGACTTCAACCACTGTGATATCTGTTGGAAGGACAGTACAGTCCGGCACAAGCAATCCAGGAGTTTCCTCGATTGTCTGGAAGACAACTTCCTTCTGCAAGTGACAGACGAGCTGACAGGAAAGGTGCCATGCCTGGCCCTGTATTCATCAACAGAGAGTGCCTGGTGGGGTATGTGATGCTCCATGGCAGCTTTGGCTGCAGTGATCACGAGATGGTGGAGTTTGAGATCCTCAGGGCAGTGAGAAGGGCACACAGCAAGCTCACTGCCCTGGACTTCAAGAGAGCAGACTTTGGCCTTTTCAGGAACCTGCTCAGTAAGGTTCCATGGGATGAAGCCCTAGAGGGATGGGGGGCCCAAGAATGCTGGTTGATATTCAAGGATCACCTGCTCCAAGCTCAGGAGTGTTGCATTCTGACAAGAAGGAAATGGAGCAGGAAGCCCAGGAGGCTTCCATGGATGGATAAGGAACTGCTGAGAAAACTCAGAAGAAAAAGGAGGCTTATAGAAGGTGGAAACAAGGACTGGGGGACTGAGAGGAATACAGGGATGTTGTCCAGAGAGCTGTGGACCAGATGTCATGGTTTAAGCCCAGGAGGTAATTCAGAACCACGTAGCCATTTGCTCACTGCCCAGCCTTGACATGCGTGAGAGGTGGGCGTATGCCAACCTCATGAAGTTCAACCAAGCCAAGTGCAAGATCCTACACCTGGGTCAGGGCAATCCCAGGCACAGCTAGAGGCTGGGCAGAGAAGAGATTCAGAACAGCCCTGTGGAGAAGGACTTGGGAGTATTGGTTGATGAGAGACTGAATATGAGCCAGCTTCAGTGTGCACAGCCCAGAAACCAACTGTGTGCTGAGCTGCATCAAAAGGAGCATGTCCAAAAGGTTGATAGAAGTAATCGTGCCCCTGTATGTTCCCATGAGACCCCACTTGGAGCACTGTGCAGTTCTGGTATCCTCAGAAGGACATGGAGCTGTTGGAACAAGTCCAGAGGAGGGCCGCAAGGACAACAAGAGGTCTGGAGCACCTCTGTGTGAAGACAAAGTGAGAAAGCTGGGTCTGTTCAGCCTGGAGAAGAGAAGGCTGCGTGGAGACCTCATAGCAGCCTTTCGCGATCTGAAAAGCACCTACAGGAATGCTAGAGGGTGACTCTTCATTAGCGACTGCAGTGATAAGACAAGGGGTAATGGGTTCAAACTTGAGCAAGGGAAGTTCAGGTTAGATACAAGGATTTTTTTTACTGTGAGGATGGTGAGGCACTGGAACAGGTTGCCCAAAGATGTGGTGAATGCTCCATCCCTGGCGGTGTTCACGGCCAGATTGAAGAGAGTCTTGAATGACATGGTCTTAGCAGGAGTGTTGGAACTAGATGATCTTAAGGTCTTTTCCAACCCAAACCATTCTATGATTTTATGAGATGGCATGAGGGAAAAAAAATCAGTTACCCAAAAGAGAGACAGAAGTAGTATCTTACATGGAAACTTTTTCTGAAGGCCTAACGCTTGGGCTTGCCTCACCTCGCCTTGCTTTGTCTCCCCTCCTCTCCAAGGATTTCTGAAATGTTTATATGGAACAGAATATTTAGGGTTGTCCTTTTTTTGTACTGCATCCACTTAACACATACTCTTTCAGTGTTGCAAAAGCGAGTACTTTATTTTGATATAGATGTTCTGGATAGAGGCACTACAAAGATTCTTAAATGTAGAAAAAAAAAGAGACATCTGGAAGAAGGTCTTTTGATTGGCATTCTGTGATCTAAACCATGCTCTTTCTCACAAGCTGCAGCTCCTCCAATTAACACAATTAAGGACTGTCCCTGTAAGTATTCTATGTGGCAGCATCAGAACCTATGAATTCTGAAAGCTTGAATTATCTTCTAGTTTCTGGACTAAATATTGTTTCCTGTATTTCTAGCCTGTCTTGCCCTTCTGTTTTGAATTTATTTATCTAAAATATAGGTTGTCAGATGTGCACATCATACTAAAAATAGTCTCGCCCGTATTTAATGCAACAACTGTAATTTCTTTTTATCTACCAAAACCCAATGGTTTACACACATACTAAGATCTACATTTTCCCTCAACAGTCTTTCACAATCATCTGCTGATTGACTGTTACAGACAGACCTTTTATTTCATCATTTCCAACAGATGTGTTCTTACCTAACAGAATTACTTATCATTAGTCTCAAAGATCTTGTGTAACTGCATGTTAAAAGCCTAAACTAGATGTACCGAAATCTCACATATTTATGCCAACAACAGCATACAAATGGAGAGTAGGATCTTTTTAGCTAATCCTGTCATTGTAGCAATGTACACATCTCAGTATTGACTGACTGCATACTCCTAATGTATGCATCAAATTTCAACTGTTCTTAAACTTCTTTTTAGAAATGACAGCCATCATAAAATACTGACATAAAAAAACCTAGCCAAGGATGAAGTTGATTTCTGGGACTCATGAAAATATATTTTCTACTGAATAGATGAATCTAAATATTTAGGCTTTGTGTTAAGGTCCCTAACAACAGCTAAGAAAATTATATATCAGCATTTGCATTAGCATAGTGTTGTCTACATTTGCGAACAAATTTTTTACTGCAGACAAAGTCCAGCAAGACAATAATGATTTCATGGAGGCAGCAATTTTGGGGGAAACATAGCAACTCAGTGAACATGATAAACTAACATATTCACAGTGCACTCCACAAATCAGTAGTCAAAACCAGACAACTCTAAAGTAGGAACAGGCTAAAAAAAAAAGAGAGGAAAGGGTATAGCCAAATGAAGCAATCAGACAGTCTTCTGCCAGAATTAATTCCTCTGCCAATAGGAAAAGAAATAATTTTTTAAATTTATTTAATTATTTGATTATTTATTTATATATTTCCATGAGACTGTATACTGAAATGCAGAGAGATATTCCCATTCCGTGGGGGAAACACTGTATGAGGAAGTGTGAGAGAAACATTGTAAATCTTCGTTTAAGTAAATAAAAGAAATAATGAATAGGTGAATGTAAGATTGCAGGATATTGCAATTACATGATATCATGTAATTTCTAAAAAAGCTTCCTATAGTATCTTTATAGCTTTTAGAATTATTTGTTTTTATAGAAGTCAAAACTTTACAGAAGGAATGAAAAAAAGCCAAAAAAAGAGTTTAAGAGCACACTATCATTTCGCACTCAATTTTGATCATCCCCTTAGAATTAACTGTAGCTTATCTAGAAGAAGCAGCAGGAGTTAATAAACTTATTCTTTTTAGTCTAATCCAGAGTGGGGGCAAGAATCACACTAGCTTATAGTCATGGAAAACAAGCAACCTGTTTTCAGGTCTGACTTTAAACCGAAGAAATATTTCTGTCTTATAAGTTTCAAAGTAATAAAAATAAATTAATAAAATAAAATATCAGTTTTTAGCTGAAGTGAACCCTGTTCCACACCAAGACATTTATACAAAATATGAGACAAGAAACAGAAAAAATATTCTGATGTATCGTGGAAGTTACTCAAGTATTCTTACCCAGGTATACTTCATGAACTTGAGTGAACTTAAGGTTTATGAACGCAAAGCTTGTGAATAGCAGAAATAGACAGGACAACCACTTTGACATGTTGTGTCATCACACTTTCTTTATGTAGCATGACCTCAGCTCCTGAGCACTTTCTTTTTTTTAATATGAATGCTAACCTGTCCTGTTCCTTTCTGTCCATCATTGTTCATTCTGTTGTGCTTTTCTGAAACGTCATGAAGATATTCCTCTTGAGGCAGGGAGCATAAAAGCTCTACTTTTGACAGCAGAGCTGCTGGAGTTAACCCTACAATGTGTCATTAAGAAGTCATCCACTTTAAACTTGAAAAAAGCAAATAGCTCCAGCTAGGCTTGTGTTGGACCATAACATAGTCCTGCTTCACCATGTAAAGAAAACAAGAGTGCACCTTGGCCTTCAGGTAAATGTCAGTTTGTAAGCACTCCCTTAGAAATACTGAATGTCCTGCTGCCATAAAAAGTAACAAATTCTTGAAGTGATAAAGAAAATGAATAAATTACTGAGTGGAGCAGTAAACATATTTTGTTAACAAAATAGTTTACCTATGTTTAAACCTAGTGGAATCAAACACTATTTTTATTTTATGCCACATGAAATTCAATAGTTTCAGTTTTAGTTTGATTTGCTATTGATTCTACATCCTTTTCCAAGCTAAATGTTGCCTTTGGGCTGGATAATAATAAGAACACATTAATTTTACATACATTAGAAATCTCTAATAAATTAGAAATTAGGCTTCATTTTAGCTGGAATAAGTAAGACCTTGTTATTGGGC
This sequence comes from Amazona ochrocephala, assembly GCA_039720435.1. Classification (NCBI taxonomy): domain Eukaryota; kingdom Metazoa; phylum Chordata; class Aves; order Psittaciformes; family Psittacidae; genus Amazona; species Amazona ochrocephala. The sequence goes on along the minus strand of CM077909.1, from coordinate 36,405,565 downwards.
ACTAGGCTACATTTCTTCAACAAAAACCTTTCACTGCATTAGGGAGGGGGGGAAACGGTGAAACTGAACATATGATTTTCTTTTTTTCTTTTTTTGTTAAGTGCTGTTTCATTCTTTGCTGTTACATGACATTAAGTTTGCAAAACAGAGATGTTTTACGTAGTAGATACTCTGCAGGGGAGCAACATTTCTCCTGTTCTGCTTTACCCTGGATGCAATACCAAGGAATGACACTTTAAGCAGCCTAAGTGATGAAACAACTGCTATCTTTAACTTCAGTGGTTGGGAAATCTTGCAACCATAGTGATAAAGATCACCAGCTAATAAATTGCTTTTCCTTCAATAACAAATGAAAGACCTTTTTTACTAATTCTTATCCAGACTAAATAATCGCCTGAAATATTAAATTTGTTGTACTCTATACCTACCTAAAGCTGGATGTCTCCCAGCTTGAGATCTGTCCCATTTTTACTGTTTCACTTCATTATCAGCTCAGAATTAAGTTGCTGGTCTCCATTTGCTAAACGAATCATCTAGATTTCAGGATTTTTTTGAGTCTGCTTATTATAAAAACAGAACACTGGGGTCTGTGGTTTTACATAATTTTAATTTGCAAAACGACATCTTTTTCTGCTCTGTTCAGTTGTGCTGGGTGACTGAGGGGTTCTTTTAACTTAGCAGGTATTTAATAAAAAATATTTCTACCTCATGAGCTTTTACAAGGAACCAAAGGAAGTAAACTCCATAATTTGGATGTTAATGCATACCACTAAAGATACAAAGCTCTTTCCCCTCAAGCTGAAGCAGTACATGGTGTCCTTTTTCAAGGAGACATCCACTCTTGGTATAAGGGTTTCCCAGATCTGGTCCTAGTGCCCAGCTGGTGCCCCCTGGAGCTTTCATGGCACTGATAGGAGACTTGCTGGGTGAGCTTTGCAAGACCTCCTCCTAACCTTTAATCTTTCTCTTCCACTTCTATAGCGTGTACACATCCCCTGACCTGTGCTGTAAGTTTAGAAAATGACCCTGTGCACCCTATCAGTACCTAAGGCCTTGGTGCTCTGTACTTCAGAAAGCAAGGAAGGGATATTTCTCTTCTCAGAGTGCTATTCATTAATTAAATTGGAAAAAAATTTCAAATTATTTCTCAATTGCAAGAAAAAAGAAAAAATGTGAAAAGAAGAAAGTGAAAAACTAGAAATATCAATATAGAGATTTTTTTGAAACATTTTAGATAGAAATTAACATAAAAATCTTGTCTTGAAAACTACCTAAAATAAAATAAAAAGTTAATGCTTTCTCTCTGCTCTCAAACACTGTGGTACATTGTTTTGGTGTCATTCGTCACAATTAATTATGCTTTTTCAAATGTGAGTGAACTCAGAAAATGTAGCAATTCTGGACAATATTCTGTGAAATAACTATCGAAAATTGCATACTAGGAGACACAATTCTAGGAAAATTCATTAAAAATAAATAAAATACCTCCTGCTGAGAAGATGCAAAGCTAATTGATTTCAGTCTTTTTTTTTAAAAGGAGTTTCACAAGCTCATAGATCATTCCACCTGAAGTCTTCTAGTTATTTTCCTTCCCTAGACTGCAAGGTTAAAATAAATACTGTATAATTCATAATGATTAGTTTTTGCTGTAGGAAGAACAGAAAGTGTAGACATATGGCACCCTCATAGAAATGCTAACTTTGAGGTAGAGTACTTGTGGTTCTTTCATGCAACTTTTCATTTTAATTTAAGTAGCATTGATGCTTTATGTCTGTAAAAAGAGCACTCTAAGTGTGATGGTTATAGCAAGATTCAATGCATACTGCTGGCAGTTTTGTCTAGTTTAAAGATAATAATGACAAGTATAATTTTCCCATAAAAGGGATTTTCTGCTATTGTATTTTTGAGATAGACATGTTTGCTATCTGTTGGTAGCAATATACATAGGTACAAAACTACCTTAGGGAAGTAGAGAAGTACCATCATTAAAGTAGTTTAATTTTACTTATGACCTGTCAGATACAGTTGATTTGTTGCTGAATACAGTTTGATTATATAGTATAGCAGTATAGCATTTTAACATTGAAATGTATATTTTATTTAAATTTCATCTTAGCTTTAATAAAATAAAATAAAACTATAACCATCAGTCCTGGAATGCTTATTCTGTTTGCATTTGGAGTTGAACTAAGATGCAGCTTTTTTTTTTGCATCAAAAAGGGAAAAGGAATAAAAAAAAATAACAAAAAATACTATATTTTAGCATATTTTCATTCTAGGAGTGAATCATTTGATAACAAGCTGTTCTGAGACAATTGGTTATGAATCAACACCCACTAATACACTTCAGTATACTCTCTATGTCCATTTATGGTTGTAAAAAGCTCAGGAATGGCATGTACATGTTTCAGAAGATTTTTATTTGTGGTTATTAAATTACATTTCCTAATTACAGTGGTCTGAACTAGAAACCCTTCGGAAATTGAGTTTCCCATCATCTCTGATTATTCCTTGAAATACCTTGCTTATAAATAACTGAAACATGAAACACCTCAGAGGAATTTGTGTGGAGGTTGTTTTTAGCTTACTAATTAAATACCTCTGACTGAGATAGTGACCATTGGGGAAATACAAGCATTGCCATGAAATGCAGACTGCAGTTTTATCTGCATATACCACGCCCTTCACCTTCTAGACGTCTCCCTTCTTTCAAAGGAGTAAGTTTGCATTTATCTGAATATTTAGGAAGGGATCTTTCCATATGCATGAGACTCCTGGCACAAAAATCATGCGCGTATGCCCACAGCAGTATGTAATTCTGCAAGGAGCTGACATGCCCAGAGCCAGGACTAGAGAGGCTGGGATGGAGCAGAAAATGCCTCCATCACATGAAACATCTCAGTCAGGCTAGGTGAGCAGTTCTGATGGGTCATGAGCATACCCAAACGCTGGACTGTCACTGAATGGCTGCACTCACAATCCAAACCCAAGCGTTTGACTGAGTTTGATTGCAGTTTGGCTTTCTGGGCATATGGTTTCTTCACCTCACCTATCGTGAATTCTCAAAACTGCTGAGACTCTGGATTGCCCACAGAGCTTACAATTCATGGTTACCAGCCTGGGAACTGTTTTATATGAAGATCCCGTATCTCAGCCTTTGCCTCAGTTCCTTCATAACTCTTAAAACTGTTTTATACTTATCAGGTCCTCCAGTGCCTCCTGATCCTTTTCTCAAAACCTTCAGTTCTTCCAACAGCTTCCTCTTAAAGACAATAAGTTACCAAAATGCCTTCCCAAATGCCACTGGGTCATCCAGCAGAATCATCCATCTCAGTTTGATGACTTCCTTTAAACATATGCTATAGAGTACCTTTTCAGAGAACAGTCATTAAGAGAACAATCCCTCTATGATCAGAAGCACACCATTCATGCTGTACGCGCACCTGCTGGGCACAGTGTCCAGTTTCCTGTTGTACACTGGAAATGACTGCAAAAGCTGAAAGACAATTGAAATTTCTAAGTTGTAATATTATTCAGAAAGAGAGAGTGAAAAAAAAGCAATGACTCACTGAGAGGATTCCACTCAGCAGTTAAGTAAGCAATTTTGCATACAGAAAAACACCAATTTAAATCATTGCCAATTGGGCTAATTTAATAATGATGTTTTCTAATAGTGAATGGTTTGAGGGTAAGCATGAAAATTCCAAAGACCTTGAAAGCAAATCCTCTCACTGTGAATAAAGGATCATTTTGTCCAGTGCACTACATAAATCAGGTTGAAGATGCTTCAAGATACTATAAATTTTCCTAGTTGTGCTTTGCTTTTTCACTAAGATGTTTGGGTTCGTGGGATCAACGAAACAATTCCTTAGTTCTACTTCAAAGAAATACTGTAAAATGTAAAACATGAAATGTGAACAGGCTTTTTTGTCTCCTCTTCCCCCACAAATCTTTCTTCCTTTTTGCACAGGAAACAGTGCTCTGCTCCTCAAGTGTTTATGTTTAGTGATAGTGTGTATATCCTTGTCATATAACACTTCTAACACATCGTAAGTACCTCCTTTGGGTTGACACAGTTAATTAGGTTTTCTGTCTTAAACGGTGGTAGTCTGTCCCTCTGAACAGTTAAGATACAAAAATATGATAAAGAATAAACTGGAACATGAAATCTGAAAAGGCCATGTCAGAAAATACTGTCACATAAAGTCATATCGCAGCTACAAATTCTAGCAGGATTAATTCACTGAAATCACAGCAGCCATCCAGCAAAGCTATTACCGGGAAACTAGTTCTACTCAACTCTAATTTTTGTAGAGGTCTGCAAAACAGCTCTGGTGAAGAAAACGTCTTATAAAAGTCTGGTGGTGCAGAGGGCTTTGGGAATACAAAAGAGGCAGCAGGGGCCTTTTGCTGTGTAAAAGATAATGGAGATTTATCTTTAGCGCAAGAAAGAGGTCTGACTTCTTTGTCATAGAAGTTTTACATTGAAGCAAGGTCACTGAGGTCAACTGGAGTTACATCTATGCAGTAATTTATATGATGGAGTAAAAATCTCTGAACTAAGCTTTTAAAATAAAGACCTGCAGGTGGGGAGCTAGTATCCTATTAGTGAAGAAGAGAAAGGAAGGCAAATCGGAAAAGAAATTTTGAAAGGCTATCACGCTCTAGAAAGGTATAGATTTATAGATCTTGGTATGTGTGCATTAAAGGATAGGCAATTTTGGGAAGGATAATTCCCCTACTCTATGACTCAGATTCAAAATTAACCATATTTGAGATCTGAAAAGGTGTGGTTAACTTTTATTCTGTATTCTTTTCCATTTTCTAATCATCCCAAATTCTCAACTTTGGCTAGCCCCATTAGAGAAATGAGAGTATGAAAACAGACTCTTCTCAAACATCTCCAGGGTAAACTGGACAGACAAAAACAGTAAAAAAGCCTTTTCTTTTGTCTCACATGTTATTCAGCTTTCATGGGCTGGTGTACCTCAACTGAATCCCTGAGCTCCTGAGAAGATGGGGACCTACTTCCTTCACTGCACTTTCACTCAAGCAAATTGTAACTGTGTACCACAAACAACACTTTTAAACATCTGATAATCTTTACATTAAATGTGCCTCCTTATATGAGTGATAAATTAAGTAAAGCTATGCAACACATAATTAAATAATTCAATAGAAAATGCTAGAAAGTCTTGAAGTTTAATGAAAATCGTACAAAAGGAGGATACAAAATGTCAAGGCTGTTATTGGCACCTAGAGCTGTTATTTGGGGTTGACGATGTAGTAGAATCCGCCGAACCAACTTCTGAGTGATGTTATTTTCTTTTGTTAGCATAAGCTGAAGCACATGCTTTCAAACCTGGTCCCTTAGAAAAACAGATACACAGATTCAGCCAACATCGGTGTGTAAACCCTTTAGTGGTGCTAAATTTCTAACACAGAAGCTGTACCAGTTAGCCGAGTATAGCCACTGAGTTGAACATAGCTGCTTAGAAGTACCTTCATTTTTTTTTTATGTCCATCTTCCTAAGGACATAATTAAAACCTTATACACTATGAGACTGTAGGTACAAATGTAAGCTTTCCTTGCTAATACATAGCTTCTTCCTTCTGAAAGGTACAGTGCCTCATTTGAAAGACAAAAGCCTTTTTGTCACAATACAATATCTAATAGCCAGCATTTTGTATACAGCACCAACATCAGCTTCTTAAGGTTGCATAGTCAAATCAACCCCTTTCAGTTTAAGCTCTCTCCATTTGCTGAATTCTTCTGAGGGAATTCTTTGTTCTATTTGTCATTAAATTAAAAAAAAGCAGTAAACATGTTTGCTGTGCTACTTAGAATCATAGGCGAGGAGAGTCAATTGTGAAAAACAATGCCAACGAAAAAGTAAAGAAGCCATTAATGAAAAAACTGATAATGTTAACCCAAGTGCAACCCAAAAGCATCATCAATTAAGTTTTATTATTTTTTTAATCTGAGAAGTCACATTTTTACATACGTAAGCACTGTGTAAAATTGCTGTTGATACTGCTATCAATGTTAATGAATGACTAAATAAGGAGTATATTCCTTATTTTCTGCATATTCCTTATTCCTGTAGCTGAGGCTTTAGCAGGCAACAAATGTGGCAATTGGGCCAGAGGGCAGCAATTTGTTCAGAATCTCAGAGCAAGGAACAGAATCTCTTTTAGCTCTTTAGCCTCAGCCTAACTTTCAGACCACAAAACCATATCACCTGTAATAGCATCCAGCAAACTGAAATGTATTTGTTAGATAACAGAAATCAGAGTTAAAGGCATGGATATCACTGGGGGAAAATAAAAAAGGTTCACAGTCCAGCACCATCAGTTTGCCTTTACCTGGCAATACGCTGATCTGTCAAAGTCTTTTCTTTTTTGATTTTTCTTCTTCCTTTCTATAAGACTACATTACTAGAAAATATGATTATGTTTTTAAAGTGATGCATTCTGAAATTTATGCCTTGGAAGAAAATAAGAAAAAATGTGCTATATGTTTGTGTTTGTATACTATAAATAATACCATTTTTCTTTAACTATATAATTATTTGAAATTACATCTGTTAACCTACACTTCTACACTGTTGTGTTTTTTTTTTTTTTTAATCAAGCACAAGAAGGCTTTTCCTAAAAAATAAACAAAATAAACTACTACACAGAGTTATTTTATAAATCGTACCCTTAGAGAAAAGTCACTTTGCAAGAATATGGCACTAACATGGTTACACTTGTGGAAGCAGTGAAAAAACGTACAGTCTACTTTTCTTATCCACATACTCTTATCTGCTGTTTTCAAGCACTACATACTTACAAATCTCATAGGTGTCCTGCTCAGAAGTTAACAAAAGCTATTCTCAGCTGCTTGAATACTAATGAAAGAGACATTAGATAAGATGCTTAAATAACAACTGGAGCAGGGGCTAGAAATTAGGTCTCTTTGCCTCCAAGTCAGTACCTTGGCACTGAAGCAAAATAATTAGGTTCAAAGTCCTCCACCTGGGTCGGAGCAATGCCAGGCACAGCTACAGATTGGGTGGGGAGGAGATTCAGAGCAGCCCTGTGGAGAAGGACTTGGGGGTGTGGGTTGATGAAAAAATGAGCATGAGCCGGCAGTGTGCGCTTGCAGCCCAGAAGGCCAACCGTATTCTGGGCTGCATCAAAAGGAGTGCGACCAGCAGGTCGAGGGAGGTGCTCCTGCCCCTTTACTCTGCTCTCGTGAGACCTCACTTGGAGCATTGTGTGCAGTTCTGGTGTCCTCAACATAAAAAGGACATGGAAGTGTTAGAACAAGTGCAGAGGAGGGCCACGAGGATGATCAGGGGACTGGAGCACCTCTCGTATGAAGATAGGCTGAGAAAATTGGGGCTGTTCAGCCTGGAGAAGAGAAGGCTCTGTGGAGACCTCCTAGCAGCCTTCCAATACCTGAAGGGGGCCTATAGGGATGCTGGGGAGGGACTCTTCATTAGGGACTGTGGTGAGAGGACAAGGGGTAATGGGTTTAAACTTAAACAGGGGAGGTTTAGATTGGATCTGAGGAAGAAATTCTTTACGGTGAGGGTGGTGGGGCCCTGGAATGGGTTGCCCAGGGAAGCTGTGAATGCTTCATCCCTGGCGGCGTTCAAGGCGGGGTTGGACATAGCCTTGGATGGCATGGTTTAGTGGGAGGTGTCCCTGCCCATGGCGGGGGGGTTGGAACTCGATGATCTTGAGGTCCTTTCCAACCCTTACTATTCTATGATTCTATGATTCCAATTTTTATTCACTGACTAGAGGCTATGTAGCAGCTATATGCAGCACAGAAGCAGCGTCAGTACAAGAACAACCTTCAACTTGTTGAGACAGACATTTGCCTCTGAAGAGGAAGACCCCTCAAGGCCCCTCAGCCTCAAGGTTGAGCTGGGCTGTAGGACTCCCACACCCTGGGTGAGACTTCTAATTGATGAATTTTTGGGAAAAAAAGAACCAGGCCTGCAGGGCAAGGAAAGACTGAGGGAGGAATAAACATTGGCACATTCCATTGTCATATGCAGTGTGGTGCTTGGCTTCTGCGTGCTCCCTGTGGCTATGATAAGGGTAAAAAGCAAGGCAGGTGCGTAGATATTCAGAACTGTAAGGACTGGGATGCTCTGGGCAGTCTCAGAAACACAACTTCACTGTACATAGCAGAGAGATGTGCTTTAATACCAGGAGGTTGGTATTCTGTTTCTGAACATGCCCAGAATAGTACCACATTGGTTTCCACATTCTTTATTCTTCTGTAGTGATTTTAGTGCTAGTTAAAATAGAGCAGTCATGGGAGATGCACCCAGGGAAGCGGACAGTAATGCCATTTGGTTTTAAGGCCTCTAATTCTTTTAGGCTTAACTAAAGCTCCTTGTATAGTAAATGAATTCTCAAAAAAGTGGTTCAAGTTATGCAAGTTTGCTGCTTATGGCAAGGCATTGTGAATACTCACTGTAAAGAGAGAAGTAGGCAGGAATTAGGTGTCTAATTATTTATGAATTTGTAAGCTTAGCTGCCATTACAATAAAATATGTTGTCTAAATAGCTGTATACTTCTTTCCAATATTGTGAAATGATAGAGCAGAAATGATAGCACTTCACTTGCGTTTGAAACCTTGCTATCAAATCGATGCTACAAAAGGACCCAAAAAATTGAACTCTTGCTAAAACTGCTTCTCCTCAGATGCTTGTTGTTACAGCCTATTAAAACAGAGTTATTTCTGATCAACCTTTCCCAAATTAGCTCATGGCTGAAATACAGAATAGTTTTCTGCAGAAAATGCAAGACTACTTCACAATATTTGAAGAAAAGTTGAAACAGTTTGAACTCCAAAACATAACTGAAGAATTTACCATTATGAACAATGTACAAGACTTTATACATCTGTGAAGTGAAAATCATCTATCAACACCAGAGATCTTTAAGTCACAGGAAACTACTATCATTTGTTCAGAAAATGATCCACCTATAGAAGAATAGTGTTTCAGATAATTTTTATCATCTTTACTAAAGAAAAATCAATTTTTTAAAGGCTTTTAGGAAAAAAAAAAAAAAGTAAAAAAGAGAAAAGAACAACAGAAAAAAGCCCACAACACTCAAACCCTTGTTTTCATTCATGACTGATGCAGGATGAAAGTTTGTGCAATAAGGAAAGTATATCCAAGTCATGGCTACATTTAAGTCTTCAGAACTTTTGCTTACTTCTAGCTTTATAAGGCTGCTTGAACAGTTCTGTGTAAATTATAATGATAATACCTTGGCAAAGTTTTTGCACAAGCTCAGTACAAATAGAAAGCTGGTGTGAATATCTGGTAATTTATGCCAAAATTTAAGAATCAGTCAATTAGGATGCACTTTGGCATTTGAATGACTGACCTAATTTTGAAATGAGCTGTATGTATGCAGTATTCATAAAGTTCAGTCTTTTTATAAAAAAGCCTTCTGTAAAGAATGTTTATTGGTATTAAACATGCTTAAAGTCTTTCTCAAATGGATTCAGTACACTAGAGTAAGAATAAAAATATTATGGAAAGACAAAAAAACCTATTTCAGAAAAATGAAAAACTCTAGAAAGTGGCATCTGGACAATACTGGGAGACTACTTGAGCCACTAAGGAGAAAAACTGATGTCCGAGTCCCTCAGTTGTCAACAGTTGCATTAAAGTTTGAAATACAGCTCTCCTTCCCTCTTCCCCCCTCATCTATTCTGATTCATCATAGAAGCCTGGAATCACAGAATAGTTAGGGTTGGAAAGGACCTTAAGATCATCTAGTTCCAACCCCCCTGCCATGGGCAGGGACACCTCCCACTAAACCGTGACACCTAAAGGCTCTCTCCAAACCGGTCTTGAACACAGCCAGCGATGGAGCATTCAAAACTTCCCTGGGCAACCCATTCCAGTGCCTCATTGCCCTCACAGTAAAGAATTTCTTCCTCATATCCAATCTAAACTTCCCCCGTTTAAGTTTGAATCCATTACCCATTTTCCTCTCACTACAGTCCCTAATGAAGAGTCCCTCCCCAGCATCCCTATAGGGCCCCCTTCAGATATTGGAAGGCTGCTATGAGGTCTCCACGCAGCCTTCTCTTCTCCAGGCTGAACAGACCCAACTTTCTCAGTGGAAAGTATGAACTTTCTTCATTCAGGAGGTGCTCCAGTCCCCTGATCATCCTCGTGGCCCTCCTCTGGACTTGTTTCAATAGTTCCATGTCCTTTTGATGTTGAGGACACCAGAATTGCATATAATACTCCAAGTCAGGTCTCATGAGAGCAGAGTAGAGGGGAAGGATCACCTCCCTCAACCTGCTGGTCACACTCCTTTTGATGCAGCCCAGGATACGGTTGGCTTTCTGGACTGCAAGCGCACACTGCCGGCTCATGTTCATTTTTTCATGGACCAAAACCCCCAAGTCCTTCTCCGCAGGGCTGCTCTCAATCTCTTCTCTGCCCAACCTGCATGTGTGCCTGGGATTGCTCCAACCCAGGTGTAGGACCTTGCACTTGGCATGGTTAAACTTCATCAGGTTGGCATCAGCCCACCTCACAAGCGTGTCAAGGTCCCTCTGGATGGCATTCCTTCCCTCCAATGTATCAACCGAGCCACAGAGCTTGGTGTCATCGGCAAACTTGCTGAGGGCGCACTCAATCCCACTGTCCATGTCACCAACAAAGATGTTGAATAAGACCAGTCCCAACACCGATCCCTGGGGGACACCACTCATTACTGGTCTCCAGCTGGACATTGAGCCATTGAGCACAACTCCTTGCATGCAGTCATCCAGCCAGTTCTTTATCCACCGAGTGGTCCATCTATCAAATTGATGTCTCTCCAACTTAGAGACAAGGGCGTCGTGTGGGACAGTGTCAAATGCTTTGCACAAGTCCAGGTAGATGACATCAACTGCTCTACCCCTGTCCATCAGTTCTGTAGCCCCATCATAGAAGGCCACCAGATTGATCAGGCAGGATTTCCGCTTAGTGAAGCCATGCTGGCTGTCACCAAGCACCTTGTTGGTTTTCATGTGCCTGAACATGCCTTCCAGGATAATCTGCTCCAAGATTTTGCCAGGCACTCAGGTGAGACGGGTCTGTAATTCCCGGGCTCATCCATATTTCCCTTCTTAAAAATAAGGGTTCTATTTCCCTTTTTCCAGTCACCGGGAACTTCACCTTACTGCCTTGATTTTTCAAATATGACGGACAGTGGCTTAGCAACTTCATTTGCCGGCTCCTTCAGGACCCGAGGATGGATTTCATCAGGTCCCGTGGACTTGTATACATTCAGGTTCCTAAGATGGTCTCGAACCAAATCCTCTCCTACAGTGGGCCCAGGGTCTTCATTCTCACTGTCCCTGCGTCTGCCTTCCAAGACTTGGGTGGTGTGGTCAGAGCATTTGCTGGTGAAGACTGAGGCAAAGAAGTCATTAAGAACCTCAGCCTTCTCTAAATCCAGGGTAGCCAGTTCTCCTGATAGCTTCTGGAGAGGGCCCACGTTGTCCCTAACCTGTCTTTTATTTGCAGTGTACCTTTAGAATCCCTTCCTGTTATCTTTCACATCCCTAGTGAAGTTTTATTCTAAGTGGGCCTTAGCTTTCCTAAGCTGGTCCTTAGCTTCCTGGACAACATCCCTTTATTATTCCCAGGCCGCCTGACCTTGCTTCCACCTTTTATAAGCCTCTTGTTTCCTTCGAATTTTGCTCAGCAGCTCCTTATCCATCCAAGGAGGTCTCCTGGCCCTCCTGCGAAACTTCCTTCTAGTCGAGACGCAACACTCCTATGCTTGTAGTATCCTTGAATATCAGCCAAGAGTCCTGGGCCCCCCTGCCCTCTAGGGCTATATCCCATGGAATCTTACTAAGCAGGTTCCTGAAGAGGCCAAAGTCTGCTCACTTGAAGCCCAGGGCAGTGCATCATCCAGACTGGTTTCAGTCTAATAAAACCCTGTTGATGGATAATACCAATCCCTTACAAAAAAAAATCAAAAAATCATAGCCAGCTGGCCACAATTATGAAGTTCAAGGAACTTACTTTTTTTTTTTTTTTTTCCCAACTGTGAAAAAATGTCTATCGGGAATCAACACATAAATCTTTCAGACCTCTGCCCATAGCCTTTAAGACTCTGATTACATTATGTTAGAAACTGCTGTTGACAATCATCGAATCCAGGTCAAGCCCCAGCCTAAGACCTGCCATTGCAGACACAACCACAGAAGCATTTTCAGTTCCAAGTACTACAATTAGGCTACTTGTATCTCGACACAGCTTATAAATATCTCTATTTTTGAGAGAAATTGTCTTCCCACACAGATCATTATCTCCAGTGCTCCAGACAGGGATATTGCACTACTAGAAAAATGACGTGTACTGGATTTATCTCAGTCACAGACACACACATATATGAGAACATGTAGACTACTGGGTATTCAGGGACCTTTTGGACCTTTTACGTGCTTATGTAGAGAGACAATGGAAGTACCTGTTGCAACTCTTAAAGGCCCTGTGAGGAAAAGTATCCCTTTCTCTTTGTCCTGGGTAACAAGAGGATCGTAAAACCTTTCATCCTGTTCTTGTCCTGAACAATGCCTTCTCAGAAGCATAGATCCGCAGAAAGTTAAATAAGAAGTCCAACTGAGAAGACCATCTCAGAAAGCAGTGTATACAGACTCCTACTCATCAACATCTTCAAGATTGCTTCTTTCCAAGTAATGGTATTAAAAAAAAGGGGGAAACAAGAAACTGCCAACAATAATAAAGAGGACTACAATCTTTCCTGAACTGTTTTTCAGGGAAACCTGCTTATGGGAAAAAGAATTTTTTATCCGAAATTTCTAGTATAGATAAAGATAATTGGTTTATATATTACCTTTGCTGGACAATTGCTTTTCTGCAATTCAGCCTACTGGATACTCAGAACTTTTTCTGAGGTTTTCTACAGGCATTCAGAATGATATTGACAGTACCTGAAGAGATTTAAATCTACAACATGGTATATTCAATGACCTACCCATACGAATCTTAGTATGGTAAAGTGGGGTCAACACAATGAGAGTCATATAGGCAGCTAACACCCTTTGTGGTTCTGGGGGTTACAAGTTTCCCAGAGACCTGTTATTACTCCCAATTGAATCTTGATTAAAGGCTCTCTTAGATTAATCTGACTGGAATCAGATCCCACTTCCCACTCCAATGATGGTCTGACAATTTACACTGTTTCTGGAGGATGATAAATCTGCGACGGAATAGCTTAAGTCTGAGCTAATGAGTCCAGGAAAATTGAAGGAAGAAAAGAATGCATCATAGAGAATGTGACACAAAGTACAATCATGAAAGTTCATCCAGGAATATAAAGGGGAAAAGGAATTTCAGTTAGTCTGTATCTTCAGAAGAAATACCCTTTTGCTGACTTCAGCCTATGAAAGAAAACACTGCATAAATATCTTATGAAAATTATTTTGCATCACAACATCACATCTACTCAAGTGCTACAGGCTGCTGTTTCACAGCTGCTGGTTATAAGCCTGTGGGACAACAGAGGCATTTTTTGACATTGTTTCTTTATAGCAATGTACCGCTAACTGTACTACTTTCAGGATAGAAAACCTATCCATGCACCTTTTACAGAAACGTACATGCATACACATTGGAATAAGATCTGATATGCAGAGAGGGAAAACCAGGTTGTGGAAAGAAAATTCTCACCTCTGTGACTGCTCCCCTGTCATCCACCCCTGCACAAGAAGAAAAAAGTGTTTTCTGAGCTAGTCATGATGAATCTAGTTTAATCTATTCATCTAGTAAATAACAGGAATGACCTTGTGCTCCACATGTGGGTGTTTTAAAGCAGTCAAATGACGGCACCAATAGTATTAATCCCTCTGGTAATTATAGTGATCAAAGAAACAGAGAAAAATTGCATGTTTCAATGGGGGAAACCGATGGTTAATTTGTTTACTCCCTGGGATATATTGAGGTAATAATTAGCTAAATCATGGAGGGTTTTTAAAGGTCTTTGTGTTTCCTAGAAAATAATCAATTGTTTTATTAAAAAAAATAATTAGAACGCATGTAAAAGGATGTGTAACATTAGAAATGTATGGACATTGTGATTTCAGGGTCTTGGCTTACTTATTAATTTATTTTTAAATGAAGTGACTTCCTGCAGCTACATTCACATTACGACCATGAAGAGCAGAGGGGAGTGAAGGCTGCAGTGCTGCCCGTTTTCACTTGCTGTATCCCAGTACAACCTAGTCTGTACCCAAAAGGCACTAATTCATCTGGAATTGCATTGACTTCTGCTCACACTCTACTGCTGGTCTCTTCTCAAAAACCGGCTTTGCTCACAGTTAATACCAACATTCAAATTATGTGACCCTTTCACACTGCTAATTCTTGAACCACACTACACCAGTTCTTTTGTAGAATTCCAGATGGCACAAGCCAAAAGAACATCAGTATCACTAAAACAATTTATCACCATTGCCAAGCTCACTGCCCAAGTTCAATGTCCAGAAATATGCTCAGAGCTGATGAGCTTGCTAGTATTGGTATGATTTGGGAGTTTACAGAATCACAGAATTATTAGGATTGGAAGGGACTCCTGGAGATCATCTAGTCCAACCCCCCTGCCAAGGCAGGGCCACTTAGAGCAGATTGCACAGGAATGTGCCCAGGCGGGTTTTGAATGTCTCCAGAGAGGGAAATTCCACAACCTCCCTGGGCAGCCTGTTCCAGGGCTCTGCCACCATCAATGCAAAGAAGTTGTTTCTCATGTTGAGGCAAAACTTCTTGTATTTTATTCTATAGCCATTGATCCTCATCCTGTTGCTGGACACCACTGAAAGGAGTCTATCACCATCCTCCTGGCATCTTCCTTTGAGTTATTTATATGCATTAATGAGATCCCCTCTCAGTTTTCTCTAAACTAAACAGGCCCAGATCCTGCAAGCTCACCTCATAAGGGAGATGCTTCAGACCCCTGATCATCCTTGTGGCCCTCCACTGGACCCTCTCTAGCAGCTCCTTGTCTTTCTTGTACTGAGAAGCCCAGAGCTGGACCCAGTATGTGTCACAGCATGTGACACAGAAGATGTGGCTTCACTAGGATCCAGTAGAGGGGGAGGATTGTCTCCCTTGACCTTCTTGCCACACTCCTCCTAATGCACGAAAAATGTTTATGAGGGAAACTGTGAGGGTGTAACAAGCGTCAAGTACTCACAGTGCACTGAAGTTGCTGCTTTACACTTGTTCCAGACTGCTGCTAGTTATTCCCTTCTGTAAGATTCACATTCATTAAAATAAAAAAACAACTGACACGCAGTGCTTATACACAGACTGCTCAAAATTTCCTGACTCTGTAGGATTCACCTTATGCTGTGCTGGAAGATGAGGCCTATCTGAATTGTACCTACTAATTATGCTGCCTACCAGGAAAGCAGGAGGTACACAAAGCTGAGTTAGCAGGTTTTATCCACCATGAACTCCTTACAGCAGAGTGGTATTGACTCCAGGGAGATATTTTTAGATAATCAACGTCCCCACACCAACACAGTAAAAGGTTGTTGCAGGGGGTACTGACTACAGCTGGGCAGATGATACAGTTTTTAGAGCATCAGAGTAAATATTATTTCCTTGGCCAGCTAAGATAAAGCGCTGTTTTCATCAGCTGGGAAAAAGAAAAACAAAACCAACCAACCAACCAAACAACACCCCCTAAAAAAACTCCAACCAGAACAGATGCTGGGTTTTGTATTTTTTCTGTTTGTTTGTTTGTTCATTTGTTTTGTTTTGCTTTTATTCTAGGGAAAAGCAAAATCAGCTTTACAGCAGTTAACCAGAAGTGAGAAGCTGGCTTCAAAAGCACACTAGGATTGTAGCACTGTAAACGCTTTAGAGGGGTTATATGTACTTTACCAATCTTCTGCTTTACATGCTCTCATGTAAAATGAGTAAGATGCTGCTTCAAAGATTTTGTTCTCAAAACTTGCTCTCTAGCAAAACTATAACAGCTGGACAGGCATCCACAAATCCACTGGGGATGATTCATAGCCCCAGGCAACTGCTCTGATTTTGCAAGCTGAAATCTGGCAGGGTAGCAGTTGTCTGCATCTGCTGCTAAAATAATCACTGAAGTGAATAGTGAAGATGCATTTTCAAACCGAACCATTTGGACATATTAATTCTTGAAGAGAAAACCCAAACAGGCATTTAACATTGATTTTAAAACTACTTTTTAATTAATTAAAAGCACATACCTTTGTTAAGATATTTGTGTGTTGCAGGCAAGAACTGAATGCTTGCAAACACTTGAGCCTTTTATGTGCAGAATTAAGGCTTTCAGAAGACATTCAAAGGCCTTTCCTCCCAGGTAATTAATTTAAGCAAATTGCTGATCTCAGAGAGTGTGGCACAAACTTTGTTATGCCACAAATGTTATGGCTCAACATAAGATACTGTTTATGTAATTCAAACTACCAGCTAAGAACTTCAGCAGGTGCTAGGGAACCCATAAGAATTCAGCTGTTGGCATGAGAAATCAAGACTTTATAAAAAAGCAATTTGTTTTAACAGGTGAAATAATACTGGGTTTACCTATAATCTATGAACCACATGCTGCTTAACTGACAATTGCTGGAGGCAATGTAAAAGGTCTACTGCAATGATACTATTTAAGGATGGGTATGATAAAACATAAGTAATTATTTTTTATCTTTAGTGGTTTAGTGTAACCATAGTAGCTCTTAAGCTTTTTTTTTGTTTTGTTTTGTTTGTTTGGTTGGTTTTTTTTCTGCTATGGCTTGCGCTATCTAAATTCTTTGTATGATGTGGGAAAGGTCATCTGCTGTTTGTTACCTATGTTTATAAATTCATCCTTGGCCAGCCGTGGCAACTGTAGAAAAACTAGAGGTGACTGTAGGAAAAAAAAGCTGTGCAGGTCTCCCACATCAGAAGGCTAGTGACATGCAAGGAAAGCAGGATGTTGCTGTTTAATACAGAGGAAGGCTCTGCCTGTAGATGCTCTCTTATCCTGCTGTGGACGGGTAAGTACTTCCCCTGGTTACACATTTCCACATGCCTTCTAGATTTCAACTTTAGGGGCTTTATAGGCCTCATCATTCTATCCTACTTTTCAGTTCCTCTCTTTAGTTCAAGTGAGCTCCTGTGCATTAAGTCTAATCCACCATTCACAGCATGCTGGCACTACAAAATGGCAGCTACATGAAAAAACATAGGGAAATTCCTGTTACTGGGGCTTTTTTTTCTCATCCTTCTGCATTTAAAAATAAATGTAACTGTGATATTAAATGTAGTGGAGCCTACTTTCAATTGCCAAAGAAAAAATATTCAGTTTAGTCCTGAAATGTTCTTGCTTTTCATAGCTTATCTTCTAGGACATAAATAGTCCTCTTGATATAGTTGTAGTTTCCATCCAAGTTCTAATTTCATTGCAGTAAACTCCATCATTTTGACTTAACCCTGAGATGCATTCTACTTCTTTCTATGTCAAAAGCATACTTTATGTATAGAGACTTGCCTAAGAAGTTCACTGATTTTTATTGCAATGCTCAGATATTCAAACTGTGATTTATGGCTTTAAAGGCCACAAGACCCTAGAAAATGAAGTCTAGTCTTTGCTGTGAACTTAGTAAAGAAAGTAAAAGACCTTTTTTATTCCCTACACATCCTTCCTCCATCTGGAGCTCTGAATTTTGAAGAGGGAAATGTTTTTCTACACTATATAACATGACATCACTATCACCATGAAATTGAGTAAATACCGAAAAAGATTCTTTCAGGGCTACATTGTTGGTAAATAAGCTCAGTAGGGCGACAGTCCATTGTTTGTTTGTGTGTTTTTCTCACATGGATCACCAAAGCTGGAGATGAGGGAAAAAAAAGAGTAGTGGGCAACTCTAAACTAGAGGTCAGCGCTTAAATTAGAAAACTGAAAATAAGTAAGAAAGGCTCGTCTACTGACAAGCATCTGCTTATTTTGCACACGAAGTCATGAACCTGGAAAAAGTAGCACAGGACTTGACAAATTAACATGCAAATTCCTCAAATATGCTTTTCATTGTTTTAGGTTGAATGTAATAGCCCACAGTAGCCCCCTGACAGCAATGAACTAAACTTTGTGTCAGCATTTACAAATCTTGCTTAGATATCGCCTGCAGGGAAGAATGCAGGTGACAGGCCTGTATGGACGTTAGTTTGATTTTCATAGTTTTAATTTTCTTTTTCTTGACAAGGAATTAGCAAATATGTAGCAAATCAGTTTCAAGAATATGACTGGTGTTCATCATTAAAGTCTCAGCAGAGCTCCTACCTTTTCTATCACATAATCAAAAAACAGAATAAGCAGTACAATATACAGAGAATTTTTACATAACCTCCAGATAGCCTTATCCTGTTCTTCTAACTAATCTACTGCAGAACATAGAAACTGAAAACAAAGCAATTATACTAATATTCAGAGAGCTTCTTGCACAAAAGCCAAACAATCAGTTATCTACATGTTTCAGGCAGAAGCTTCCCTTCCTCACTATCTTTAGAATCAGAAAATCTGAGTGGAACATATTCAAAGATGAAACTACTTTCATGCCACCCAGATGGATCTGTCTCCACAACATCAGCCTCACTGACTGCTGATGGGAGTATTTAGTGAATCTTACCTAGGAACCTAGAAAAAGTCCCTAGTGTTAAATAACACTTTCTTATATAACTGAAAGTTCAATTAATTAAACTTCACAGAGAAAATTGTAAAAAAAGAAGAATGCTAAATGCAGATTAATAATGAAAGAGAATAAAAGGAAAACAAACAAATATGCTCACCCTGGAGCTTTTTAATATCTTTTTTCCACTATCAGGAGGGATTAAGTCTCAAAAGCCAGGTAGCCATTTGCATGAGACAATGGCATCCTATAGAAACTGGCAGTAAATAGGCAGGCTTGTTCTATTTCCACAGCTTACCTCAGCAAGTAAGACAGTTACAGAAAAATGCTGTGCACATTTTTGCTGGTGCAAATCAAGATTCTCTGTCAAAAACCATGGCTCTGTTTGCATACACACAAAAAACATCTGTGGCAAAACCCTCAGTATTTTGGAGGGCTGAGGGAAGGGAAGGCATTTTCTCCTTGATCTACACTGTCTGTGGCAAGACAGCAATGTGAATGAATGTTGCGGATGTGTTCTGCATCACTTGCAACCCAGCAAGGAAGAGAGTGTAAAATCTCTCCTTAAGCATGGCATATCTTGTGTCAGCTGTTCTCATGTTCACAGGCTAGTGAAATACAACTTTTTTACTGTAGTAACTGATAACTTGTAGACTGACAAGGAGACCTAAATACACAATAGAATCATAGAATCATAGAATAGTAAGGGTTGGAAAGGACCTCAAGATCATCGAGTTCCAACCCCCCCGCCATGGGCAGGGACACCTCCCACTAAACCATGCCATCCAAGGCTATGTCCAACCCCACCTTGAACGCCGCCAGGGATGAAGCATTCACAACTTCCCTGGGCAACCCATTCCAGGGCCCCACCACCCTCACAGGAAAGAATTTCTTCCTCAGATCCAATCTAAACCTCCCCTGTTTAAGTTTAAACCCATTACCCCTTGTCCTCTCACAACAGTCCCAATGAGAGATATAGAAATGATGTGAATTGAAAACACATTAGAAAATAGAAGTTTCTTGCTTCCAACAGCTATCTGTTAAACATATGTCATTGCAAATGTTTCTTATTTGAAACAAAAAAAGGAATCCAGATTATTTTTCCCTTTTTCAAATAATATGGTGATTATAGTTTCCATTTAGCCACAGCTGGCATAACATGTTGCAACTTACTACAACCGCCAATTGAGATCTTTCCCAGACTAAAAATTTAATTTACTTAATTTTGATCATTTTTGAATTATTGCAAATTAAAACATAGTTGTTGTGAAAGTTCAGTGTTAGAAAATTAGAAATAACTGGGATGGCGAAGCTGAATTTAGTGTTTGTAACAGGAATGCCGTCAGTTTTCTTACAGATTCAACGACTTATGAAGTGGCATTTGTAAATCTGAAATAATTAACAGTAATTTATCCAGTCTCAGTGTTAAAATTATCTATTCTATCAACCCTAACAAGCATGAGAGTCAAAAAGACAAAGCTTAAATTTGTCACCAGTGTAAAAAGGATGCTGCCTCTGAAATTACTTCCAGACCTTCAGAGTCACCATTTATTTAGCTGACCTAGATTTCAGCATTAAAAAATGACAGCAGCAGAGAGCTTAACCTGTGCAATACTACACAAGCAAAATAAAAGATAGTAAATGACCAGCCACAATCAGAAAGGAAGCAAGCAGACAGGTCAGCAGCAGCACCCTTTCATCCTAAATCACACCCTGGTATCTGCAATAGAAGGAAAGGCAACACCTTTCCTGATTTTATTAGACAAAGGCTTCTTCTTTTTTATTTTTTTTTTTTCCTGGCAGTTCTTTTATATTAGTATTTTCAACTTTTGATGTCTGCAAACTCAACTTAATTTACAAAACCAAGGAGGGTATGAAAATACAACTTCATTTTGTTCGAATTCTCAAAATCCAGCATGAAGCTGAATGATGAACTTCAAATTATGTTTGTTCCAACTTTCTGCCCTGATGCCTGCAGTCTTCAAGTGAAAGCACTCTAAAAGAAAAAAAGAAAAACAACCCCAAAACACACTTGGAAAGTATTAATATTTCATAAGAAAAAGAAATGAAAGATAATCTTGTGAAGAGGAAACCCTTGGGGATATGCTAAAAAATAGTCCTTTTCAACATCAGCCATGAGATTTTGTTTATAGCGGGTTTCCTCCTTAGTGTCTCACGGTCTGTTTAGAATACTATAAAAGCCAAAGTTCTTTTGATAAGTGTATAATCCACAGAGTAGATTAAGGCTCTCCTAAGAGGATGCAAATTCCTTTAAATAACAAAAACATGCTTTTGTTAAAAAAAGAATTATTTTTTGAAAGGGATTTCTCCAAAGGTCAGACACATCTTTTGAATATTTTTTCAGTAGTGAGACCAGTGGAAGGCTTACAATGCATAAGCATGAATAGGGCCAATACATTTATGGCTGCTTAGAAGAGGCTATGAGTATCTTCCATATCTAACTGCACTTACCTGGTTTGCTCAGGACCTGCATTTTCCTTGTTATTCTGCCCTAGACAAAAATTTCTAGGCAAGGAGGAGTAACTATTATTAGAGTAAATGTGATGAAAGCAGAAAGCATAGCAAACAGATGTTGATGAATTTATTACATAGCTGCAGTTTCTTTCTTTTGAGTGAAAAATGCCCTCAGCCTAGGAATTCCCTTTATTTTAAGGTATTAGGTTGAAAAGCACTTTTGGAGCTGGTCCTAACCATGTTACAGCCTTTATTTAGAGACCCGATTCTCCCCTTTCACATGCAGACATTCACACAGTGGAAATGGAAAGTGGAAATAAAATATTAGTAGCGACAACGCAGCATACCCACTTCTTGCTCACTTGACATAATGCTAAACACTGAAGAATTAAGAGGGATCAGCTACATTGGCAAAACTGACTGTGATGCTGCTGTAGGGCCCAGAAAGGTTCCCTTTCTCTTTGGATACTCTCTTGTAGCTTGCTTGCACCCTGACATAGACTTCTTTGCATAACATCTTGCTCCTCTCCTCTGGTGATGAATTAGTACCTGCTAGAAACAAGGTGAAATGAAGTCCAGGAGCACAGCTTGTCAAATAGAAGCAAAAGCATTTGACACACCCTGAATATTGCAGTATATATAGGATATAAAAGAAAGAATAAAAGCTTCTTACATAACTAGAAAAGTATGACTAGGTCAAGATTAAAAGGAAAACAAATCCACTAAGTAGGCCTATATTCTAGCCTTTCACCACAAAGTCCTAAGAAAACATTTATACAAATTTCCTAGCTTATCTTGCTCCATGTCCCAGGCTATTGTTCTGATGCTCTCTGCAAGATTGTCCAGAATTCTGGAACAGTATTCCCAGTTCTTACTCCATAAATTCGAGTGTGCCATTTAAATGCAGAAGTTAATTTCTTGGTGCTCCAATTACTGGCACATATATGCCTTTTGGCCTGGAACCAAGTCAATCCATCTACATCCTTCCCTTTTTTTTCAAATCAGAAAGAAACTAGAGGAGAAGAAAAAAAAAAAAAGTGCTCAAGGCACAGGTAAAACCTGAAGTTTTCTAAATGAAAAGCACTGATTTTCTAGTTCTTGCTTCTCATGTTTTCCAGGAGAAAGTCTATCCCCATGTTCCTGCTGCATTTATTTGCAGCATGCAAATAATGGGATCTGCAGAGCAACGTTGAAAACTATAGTGAGGAACTTCAAAATAGTCTTTTCAGAAAAAGGCATAATAGAAAGAATTCATCTATTAGTTAAAAGTAATTGTTTCAAGGGTTAGATTTTGCCATCTGCCATTGTATTTGTTATTCTATGAAAAGAATTACTACATTTCCCCTTATAAATGAAGAAAACCAGAGAAATGAATATAAAATCACTTACTGTGAAGAAGTGTGGCAGCATCTTTTCCTATACTTGCCATGGTAATCTTGTGCTTTTGGATACATGTTAAACCACACAGCAACAGGAGTGGTTTTGCTTTTGTTTGTAGGTTGGTTTTGATTTTTTTTTCTAAAGAACAAAAGATTAAATTGCAGCTGTTTTTTTTCAAGCTGTTTCATATCATGCTGTGCTGCTTTGAATGCTGATTACAACAGATTGAACATGTGTTACAGACACATAGGTTAAGGAAGCACTTATCTCTCATATGAGAACACTAGATATCCTATCTGAACAAACAAATTTGCACATGGAAGGAAATTGGAGCTCTGGAATCATCATTTGAAGTCTGATGTATCTCTTTGTCATGATTCACTGCTGTGAGGACAGTCAGGGCCAGGGGCCACCATTCTTCCAGAAGTCAAGAAAGAAACCATTAATCTGAGCAGAGCTAATGGAATGCTGCCCTTCCATGCCGCTCTGCAGCCTTCGTTCCCCTCAGACATACAGCTATCCTGCCTCAGGTGGGATATCTGCACAGCAGAAATCCATCCTGCTCTCTGCAGCTGATTTGCTGTTAGGAAAATCCCCTGCAACTAACACAGATGGCATAAGGAAAACCAGTTTCTAGTAGGTCCTACAAGAGCCTTTCCAGTCTACCTGGCTTTTTCCCACAGCTCACTGCTGCCAGAGTAGTTCCTGAGTGGTTTCTATATAGAGGAGCTTCTGTGGTACAGAATGGTCTGCAACACTTCCTCACCAAACACCTTCCTTTGCTTATTTAGCATATTGATTTGACCAACCTCTTACCCATGTTGGAATTTGTTTTTATGAAGGAGTTTCTGTTGGGTTTGGTTTAGTGTTTTCTAGCTGACAGTCCATTTCTGGATGCACACCAGAGTTAATGAAAGTACTGCTAAAACCCACAGAAGGTGAAAATCACCTGCACCCATAGTCGGTTCCCATGTTCTGCAAGCCAAAGTGTACTAGTCTGCTTTCCTCCAGAGGGAAAGCATATGGCAATAGAAAAAGAAGAGGCTCTGACTACAGAGGAAATCTGAAGGTTAGGAATTACTACTAATGGCAGATTTATCCTGAGACAAGGGAAGCATCATGCGAGCCATAATACTGAATTGGCAAGTGCCGCCACCCATAATAAATATGATATATTGGTCCTTCATTCACAATGTGTTTTGTTCAACAAACCCTGTGCATGAAACCAGGGGGGAAAAAGATAAACATATTTGCAGTTCAGCATGTTAGTAACCTTGTTTCTGTAACAGTCTCTCACTGCCTGAGAGCCCATGAGGAAGTTTACTACAGATAAGCATGGAAATTCTGAGGTTTATTATTGTAAAATACTTCTATTATATCCAAACAATTTTATCAGTGGTATTCAACTGATTATAGTTACATTAATGAGCTGCAAAGCTACTGAACTCTCAGATGGAACTTCATAAATACAGGAATTAATTTTCCAGAAGAGGAAAGTACTTGAATATGAGACTAATCAGAAACACTGAATGCTAACCTAACCTCTCTCACTTCAGTGTAACGATAGCTGGGCCACAGTGAACACTTTGGAGAATTTGAAGTACACTGTATATACTCATGACACTAGAACCCAAACCATTTAAACACAAAAGAAGTACAAATGGAAATTCAATTGCATGCACAGCTTCACACTGTGGTTTTTAATGATTCTGCAAATTTCTTCATGGCCTCTGGCATGAAGGATATAAATATGCCCCATTCATTATGAATCCCCCCCTGAAATCACTGACCAGCCTGTGCCTTTTTTGAATCTAAATGAAGACACCTCTGGCAAACTCCAGTTTAGTATGCCAGAATGTGAAAGAGGTAGGCAGCAAGAGAGTGCCATCATCAAAAGAAACACATAACAAACAGACTTGCTCTTCCCAGCTCCTCCAGCTCACATCCTCCTCTCTTACCTCAGTGGTCAGGCCACCAGCTCCAAACCCAGACTTCTGCCTCATCACCCAGAAATACCAGCTGCAGTTTACAGATTAAGCAACCACGAGCTCCTGTGATGGAGATGCTTCTGGACATGGGCTGCAGAAGCATAAGCATAAGCATGGATGTGGAGATGAATGGCTGCAAATTGTGTCCTTGCCTTGCAAGGGCTGCAGCAGAAGCACCTGAACACACTAGGGTGGTGTATACACAGCTCTTGTGAACAAATGGTGGGTTTTGATTTCTTCACAGGCACACTTGAGGATAGCAAAGTTCTTAGACCATAATAGCTTTCCCATGTGCCTGAGGCACATGCTATCCCTGGGGGTCAGAGAGGATAGTCTCTTTTATGTAAAGCCCCCTAGATCCAGAATAATTTCTGGACTGAGCTCTGGCCCCTTTCTGAGGCAGAATATGGAGAAAGGCACTGCAGGAAAGCCCCTGTCTGAACATGCCTGAGAGACACTGAAGAGGGGGCAAGGAGGCTCAGTAAGGCAGTGTCGAGCCGCCAGCTGCCTCTGCAAAACCTGTAGCAAATCTACAACAGCTGAGCGTGTGGTCACCCCTCAAGGCCAGCTTCGAAGGAAGGGGCTCCCACTTCTGGTATGTTGCTTCACCACGGGGCCAGTTTGCACCTCTCTGCATGCTCAGCCTCATGCAGATGGGGTTCCCAGCCTTGTCTGCAGCAGCACTTCTTTTGGGTTAGCTTCAAAAATAACTCACGGGATAACAACTCCTGATTTTCCCCTTTTCCCTAAATACACTAATTACATGTGCGTGTTTTAACCTGGGGAAATCTCCTGTTGCCTTTTACACTGTCCCAGGTGTGGTGGAGCCAGTAGGGCTGGTGAGGCAGGGAGCGGAGGAGCTTCTGGCAGGGTCTGCCTGTGGCAGAAAGTCTTTGTACTACAAACTGCTCCTCTTCATACGCAACATCTTGCTGAGCTGGAGGGATGCGCTGGGACACATGTTTGGTAAGGGGCAGAGGGGTGTGCAGTGAGGACTGCCCAGGAGGGAGGGCTGCAGTGATGGAAGGGGTCATTGTGGGGCCATGAGTTGCAGCCTGCAGTGGGACATGTGTTTGGATGGGGCACATGGGTGTGCAGTGAGGACTGCCCAGGAGGGATGGCTGCAGTGATGGAAGGGGTCATTGTGGGGCCATGTGTTGCAGCCTGCCAGCAGTGCACATGGTGCAGGTGCCATGGGGAGATGGTGTTTTTCCTGCTGCTGCCGGATGGCAAAGTGGCCAGTGTCCAGGGCTGCCTTAAAGCCTCTGAGCAGTTGCAGCTGCCCATGACAGGGATGAGCTGATGCAAGCAAGGGAAAGACATGCAGGGTTGTTTGCAGCAGTGTAAGGGCTACACATCCTCTAGGCACCACTGAGAGCAACACGCATGCTTGGAGGAGATGATTCTCAACGTGAAGCAAAGTAACTATGTGTCTGCTCTAATTTATGCCTACATAGCTGCATTCTGACAGATTCCTTCTTATAGCTGGAAACAGCTAACACCATGATGCATGTTTGTGAGTAGAAGGCTCATTACCCTCTGCTTTCATCAAGCAGTAAACACTCACGAATGCTACATTCTGAGATTTCCAGAGGTGAACTGCACCATTTTTTAACAGCTGTACCGGAGACACGCTACATTAAAACAACAGAAAACAGGCTTTACACTTCCCTAAAAGAGCTTTCTAAATGACATGGATTATTTGGCTTATGTATTGTTATTGCTATTCATAATTAATGGAAATGTACCTTTTTTTCACTAATGGAGAACAACCACTGCAAAAAGCACTTAGATTGCACTATACTTATTACACATTTTAGGAACTAAATGTGCACTTAACCTGTGATTAAAGTTGCATAACAAAACTTTGTGAATATTGCAGGTGAAGAGTGTCCTGTCAGTATCACATACTACCATTATACAAAGCTATTTGCTCTGAGGAATGTCTCTTTGAAATGATAAAATCATTTTTCTGAAGGAAGAAAAAAAACGAAAAGAAAAATCTTAAATGTATCACTTCCGTGTTTCTCCACAGCCTTCACACCTCCTTGGCAAACTCTACATGCTTAACGAACACTGCATGTGAGCAGTAATTAAAATAATAATAATAATAAAAAATGAATAATGCGTGGTGGTCTGAAGCTTCTCCCACTGTTGATGATATGAGGAATGGAACCAAATGGAAAAAACATCTGCAGGGTAAAAACCGCAGAACAAAAATCTGAACATTTTTGTCTGGGAGCTGCCCTATTGTGTGGTGATATAGAGTAACATGTGAAAGGGCTCTTGGTCAGTGCTGTACGGAGGGGACTCTTGATTTTGCCCGGTTTCTGCTCACCTTTCTTCCACTTGGACTTACACATTCATATTGTACTGACTTTCAGGCTTTATGCAGAATCACTGGATGCTAGTATCCTATAGAAAGCAAAGGGTATGTGTACAATTACCATGCTCTTTTCTTTCTGTTCTCTCTGAACAGAGCCACACCGGAACCCACAGGCATATAACTGCTGCCCTGCCAACACCCCCAGAATAGTTACATTGCACAAAAAGCGCTATGCATTTTTTATTTTGTTACCAGCCTAAACAAGTGTTAAGAGTGTTTCTCATTTTGTGATATTTGTCAGCGTAATTTGAGCTTCGATGTATTTCAGTTTCAAAAAGAGGAAAGAAGACCAGGTGATATAAGGAAGAAATTCTTTACTGTAAGGGTGGTGAGGCCCTGGAATGGGTTGCCCACGGAAGTTGTGAATGCTTCATCCCTGGCGGCGTTCAAGGTGGGGTTGGGCATAGCCTTGGATGGCATGGTTTAGTGTGAAGTGTCCTCGCCCGTGGCAGGGGGTTTGGAGCTAGATGATCATAGAATCATAGAATCATAGAATAGTTAGGGCTGGAAAGGACCTCAAGATCATCGAGTTCCAACCCCACTGTCCATGTCACCCACAAAGATGTTGAACAAGACCGGTCCCAACACCGATCCCTGGGGGACACCACTCATTACTGGTCTTCAGCTGGACACTGAGCCACTGAGCACTACTCTTTGCGTGTGAGGTCCTTTCCAACCCTAACTATTCTGTGATTCAATGATTCTATGACATAAATAAACCTTAAGTTACTTGCAAGTTCTTTGCACCGTTCCAAATAAATATTCACAATCTCAAAAGCAATTATTTTTTTTTGTAGAAGTAATAAATACCAAAGCCTGAGGCTCAACTATTTAATCAGTGTACTACAAACAGTCTTTGAGTGATGATTCATCTTCCAGGCATATCGAATTATTTGTAATTATACATTAAAAAAAAAAAAAAAAAAAAACAAAAAACAACCCAAAACCAAAACCTTTTAAAATTAATTTATGCCCTTTTGTTTTTAGGATTTTGGCTTGACAAATAAGCTTGTAATTCATAAACAACCTAGGACCAGAGTTCAAAGGAAACAATGTTGACTGGAGTGTTTTTTGTTGTATTTTGGAGAACACAGAGTACTGTGTTTGTGCCATGCACTAATAGAAGTAATTAAATTCCTGGTAATATCAAGGGAGAGAGAAATTCTTCATGGTAAAGCCATATTCTGATATTATGTGAACAAGTAACAAGGGAGAGTTGGATGTCCCTTGGAAGCAGGACTTCGACGACATCGGTATTTCTCTTTAACTCACCCACTGTGACAGCTGTCCTCATGTTAATCATGACTTGGGCACTAGTCTGGGTAGATGCTCCTTTTAGCCTATCTAAATTTGCTCTGAACAGAGTCAGCAGCTATTACTGCAAATGGCTGATTCTGTTTTCGCATTTCTTACACTTTTTCCTGGTGGAGCTTCACCACTGGCTATTAGCAACAAGAGGGAAGAAGAACCATGTTGCAGCGGCTGCAAGCAAGATTTTTTAATTAGTTGAGACCTTTGAGAGTCTCATAATAACACTAATTACAGGCCACAGACTGCAGCTCCCACAGCCACTGTTTAACACATCTCTGGATTGAATGATACAAGTCACTGTAGATAAAGTTCTTTGCAGGTAGAGGAAAAAGAAATAATAATTATTTAGCTCACCTATATTATTATAAAAAGAATTAAAACTGATCATTTGGGAAGTATATTCTGGGTTTTAATGTATTAATAATTGTGGAAAAACAAAAGCCTGTTTCATCCATTAAATTGCAGGGAATTTAAAATTTGCACTTCACTTAATTTTAAAAGATTACCTGGACAATATTAATTTAAAAAGCAGACTGCAAATCATCACCATTAAATTTTTTCTGAGGAGAAGAACAGAAACCTGGATAACTTAACAGATGCAATTGCACTTCATACTAATTAACTGCAAATTTTCTTCAAAATTAATTAGCATCCTATTTGGCGCCCAAGGTTAGATAAAGCGTGGCTATAAAACCAGGTTTTAATGATGATGAATAGAAAGGAATTTTAATGTCCTGCACTGGCATTAGTGGTCTGCCCTTGAAGACAACACTTTTGCTAGATTATCCTGAATTCCTGAAACTTGAAGTGTTACATGTTTTCCTTTTGTCCTTTTTTGCAACAACTAAAAGGAAAAAAGCAGACAGAGACTTTTCATACTTAGTTCTAATCTGCAGTTTAATAATTGACTTCTTTCACTTCACGTTTTATGCCAAGGTTTCTTCTGGGGATGAGCAGCCAGTCCAGTATGGTAGGTTCAGTGAGATAATCTAGAGTGCAGGGCGAGACATCAGATAACACTGGTGAATGCAAAGACTAACGGTTTTGACTAGGTCTTCATATGTTCTATCCCTTGATCATCAGTACTCTTCTAGTTTCACCTGCTTACTTTAAGACTGTCATAAACGAGAATCTCATAAAAGCTAATATTTGAGGCCCTCAAACTTCCATTCTGAGCAGTACAAAAGTGGCCCTCTGACTTATCCTCAAGGCTCATTTTCAATACATTATTCAGAATTGTCAAAGAGAGACAGTGTAAAAATGACGTTGTGGCAATTCCAGACTATATGTCACAAAGTAAGGATCTGACACAGGCAAGTGAATTGGTAATGAATTTCCTTTGACCTGACAGCCACAGAGTTACAGATACTCATCTAGTTGACCAAAGGAAGCCAACAGATGTGGGGTTTGGTTTCTTTTTTATTTTAGCAAAGCTTTATCACCAAACAATGCAGTTTAACACGAGCAAGTGCTGGATTCTCCACCTGGGGCAGGGCATATATATGGTTGTACATACATACCTACATGCTGGGGAATGAGATGCTGGACAGCAGCCCTGCAGAAAGAGATCTGGGGGTTTGGGTTGATGGCAAGTTGAATATGAGTCAACAGTGTGTGCTCTGGCAGCCAAAAGGACCAACCATATCCTGGGGTGCATCAAGCAGAGCGTTGGTAGCCTAGTGAGGGCGGTGACTGTCTCACTCCACAGTGCTCTGGTGCAACTGCACCTCAAGCACTGTGTGCATTTGTGAACACCTCATTGTGAGAAGGACATCAGACTATTAGAGAGTGTTTTCAGAGGAGGGTGACCAAAGTGGTAAAAGGTGTCATGGGCAAGATTTGGGAGGAGCAGTGAAGACTTTGGGAAAAATAATTAAAAAAAAAAAGCAAAAACCAGTGAACATCTGCAGGCTTGACTCCCAGTGCCAGCATCCAGCTACAGCCACCGTTTGAAGGATGGGACCCCTCCCACAAGTATTTCTTTCAGAGAGATGCATTTGAAAGCTGTAAACTTTAAAAATCCCTCCTTAAAAATTCACAAACAGCGCATGTGGTTGAGCATTTTCAAGTACTATTGTAAAGCAATTTCTAGTAGTGTTTAGGAAAGAAGGAAGAATGTCTGTTTTGCATCCTGGGATTCAGTGGGATGGATATCCTCTGAAGCCTTGCAGACTAACTTCCAAAGCTATTGAAAAAGGGGTGGAATTGAAAAAGATCCTTGCATTTACAGCTTCAGCCTTCCTAACTGTAGCGCTGTCCATTCGGCAGCTGGAGCAATTAATGCAGAGCAGAACCATGGTGGACATCTCTGCCTGCCTCCCACTTGCAATGGTGGCCCCCTAACTCCAACCACATACGCCTCAGGTCAAACCAGAAAGAGAGGATGTTCTTTCCCTAGCATCCCTGAACAGGAATCCTTATTTGTCACAGGCCACTGTATAAATTTCCTTACTCCTGGCTTTGTAACAGAGAATGTCTTTTGCAGGCCTATGAGTAGGCTGAGAAGAATATTGATGCCCCACAAGGGACTAATATGGTCACTATTAGAGGAATACATGTATTTTTTTAATATGAAGACTGTTCAGTAACCTTTTCAGCAACATCCATCTTAGTTCATAATTTGAAACTGAATATATAAATATCATTCTGGTGGCTGAAATTCTTTTAAAATTTGTTTTAAAGACCTAATAGTCCTCTTTGGTGAATAAGATATTTCTGGCTCCAAATACACATCTAAATCACAAATGTGTATGTGCATATTGGTATATGTATTATATCAGTCATAGCAAAGGTTAGGCTAAATCTTCTTAAGTACTGCGGCTAAAAGCCTATGTGTCCTGATTCCTGTGGTTCATTTGCATTACACTTCAAATATATCCAATAAATTGTATTTTCTGTGAGCTTATTTTACTTAAACTTTTTCTTTCTTAGGGTACAAAAAAAAAGTACTTCTAACAGCTGACTAAAATATCTTCAAAGTCATCTTATTCCTAGCCATGCTGTGTTTTCTTCCAAACAGTCAAAATAAAATTATTATGAATAACAGTAGCACAATTGAACCTTGAATACTCTGAATAATTTAAATTTAATTTTAAGCATTTTTTAATGTCTGTCAAAATGGGATAAAAATGTCATTATAGCAAATACACACATAACTATATACATACATACATGTATGCACTTGACTGTGCATGTTCACATCTGTATTACTACTTCTATGCTTAAATCTAAGCAAGTGCAAAAATTATTATTTGAAATAGTAACTATTTTCCGAGGGAAGGGAAGCATCAACCTGTACTGTAATTCAATTTGTCCCTAGAAATCCTACAGGGTATCAAAGTCCATAAAAGAGCTTGCTGCATCAGAAATGCAGATAAATTTTATGTGGATGTCATTTACAAAAATGACAATGAAATGTGCAATGAAGATTTCTGATAGGTTTCATCTTTATAAAGGTTTATAGTCAAAACATATAATTAAATGAATGCTATTGTAGAGTTACAGAAAGAATCTGGAATTAGGAATCTGGAATTAAGAATCTGGAGTGAAACACTTTAAATCTCCATGGGCAGCGTAACCTTAAACTCCAGAAACTGTGTGTTGCACCATTTTGCTTCCATATGTGAGGTTCTCCAGCTCTTTTTAAAGTTCACTTCAGATCTCAAGCTGTGATCTTCCATAAAAGTAAGATTAACTCTGATGACTGGAGTACTGGCACTTAAAATTGTGCTGTGTACAAAAATATTGAGAAAAGCCCTAAACAGCAATAATTTAAATTATGTGAGATTTACAAGATTGACATTTCAGGAAAGAAACTTTCATTCCATCTATGACTTCCCTTACCTACCTGCTCTTAGGAAACCTGAACTACTAACTTGTTCACCAGAATGCTTTATTCCAAGCTCTGATGAACCTTTTAGTTTCTTCTAAACCTCTGTAGTTAGTGCTTACAGTGATGTTCTCCTTGTTCGGCTACAAGAAGAACTTAAGACCACATGGACTACTTACAAAACCTGTTGTCCATTAAAATTCTTGCCATCAATACAAAAATCCGTTAGTGGATGAAAAACAATGACTCATTACCAGCTTCTATGTCACTGACAAATAAATCTAGATGCATTGATAACTCCACATAAAACACAAAAACCAATTTAATGTGTGGAGCAAGAGACATAGAAGTAGCGATGCTCAAAGTTAGTTTAATGGGAACCTTTCTGGATTTTGCCTTGCGCTTGCCTATTCAGGACCCCGCTGATCCACATACTCACGCTCGTACCTTAGTTCTGATCTACTACCTTCTCTAGCTATCGTCTTAAAAATTATGCTGGCCTTAGCCCAAAGCCTCACTTGCTCACTGCCTCAGTGGTGAGCTGCAAAGATGGTTCAAGGGCCTTTCCTGGTCCAAATCTAAATGTAGCTCAGTTTTATTTTTACTGTACTAAGTCCTTCCAGTCTGTGACACAGAAAAGCAGGTAAACCTGGCACTTCCAGCATGACTGTGCTATGCATCTCCAATGGCTGTGCCATTTGAGCCTCCTTTTCACAGGCATAACTGCATCTATCAGGATAAACACAAGCACTTCTCATCACCCTCATTCTTTTAGTCTTAAACATTGCAAAGTGATTGCTATCCTAGAGCATAACCCATGACCCCCACAGATGCAGCTCTAAGCCTAACCTGAACAGGAGTCTTTATTTATGTGCTTATCTGTGCTTTATGAAAATATTTCGTATTTTTACTTAAAATAATTATTAGCAACTGGAAAATTGATAAAATATTATTAGGGACAAGAAAAACTTTCGTCTTTCAATTTTTTCTTCAAACAATCTCTTGCTAAACAAGCTATTAATGCCTACTAAGATGAAAAAAAACCCAAACATTTAAAACTGCACACACAGTGTTGCAATTAATGTTAACAAGAACTTCTTCCAAACAGCAATGGATATTCTATAGCTGAATCTGGACAAAAGCTACAGTTAGCTCTAACTTTTCCTGTGAGATTGTTTGAAAACTTTTGAGGAGGTTGTGGCTTAAAATCATAGAAATACTATAAGGAAAACACACAAAAATAGATGTGTTGATTAGCGTGTTAAAGAGATACTGTGGTATGATAAAGAAAGTTTTCAACAATGCTATCTGCATGGAAAGATTAAGCTCTTTAAGTTCATATTAGAAAATTTAGGTTGTACTCCATTATGTTATATAATGTATGACAACAGGATTTTGGTATTATCACTCCACTAATCCTGTCACCTTGGATTCTCATTTCTGGATTTATGATCTATTTATTGGAGTATAATCAAATCCATTTCTGTTGAGAAACTGCCTTCATGCAGAAGGAATACTTCTCATATGATATTTGGAAGCATGAAATTTTATTACCAAAATGGTCATACATCTTCCCACATTCTGTATATCAGAATGCTCTGATTTACTTTGCAATGGTTAAACATAATACATTTCTCATATCCTTTCAGTTTTCATGATGGTCAGTCTCTTCCTTCCCAAGATTAATTTTAAGGGTAGGACCTAATTTTGCAGGTGCAAGATGGAAACAAAATAAGACAGCAGATGGACTCTTGCGAGGTGGCAGGTTTGTTTCCATGGTCCATATTTCAAATGTGACAAACTTGAGGGTGGGTACAGGTCACATGTGAAGACTCCATGGGCTGTCTTCATCCTCCTAGTTGCTTTTGTTAAGTTCTTCTCCCCAGATTAGAGAAGAGATAATGTTTTATGGGTACGCACTTGTGGTACTCCAGATGAAGGAATAATTCTGATTTTGTTGTTGTTGGACTGGAGAGTTGGGAAGTCTGAGTAGCCTCTTTCCCCACTGCCGCCACAAGAAGGCTAACTCACCTATATCTGAAATTGATAATTGTTGTCATCTCCTGTAAAAACGCAGGAGATTCCATTGTCAGGTACGAAAATAGCATTGAGAAGTCTTCAAAATAAGGATGATGATGGGTCAACATTCTATTTCATATTGTTGTTATTTTAGTAAACAATTTTGTTTTATTTTAGGTAGGCAATGTTTTTACAATATCAGTGGTAAATTCTACCATGGGCCAGCCCATACATATAGAAGTCTTTGAAACTGTGGAGTTCATTTCTCTTCTGGATCAGTTCTACACATGTTCTATAAATAAATTATGTGAAAGATTATACTTTGAATCTAGATGTAACTATTTGCATTTGAGGAGCTAAATTTCCTTAAGATACAGGCCATTAAGAGTTCACAAGTTTCTAACTCCAGAAAAAAGTATGAAATTGTGTGTGGAGAGAGTCTATGACCTGTGGTGTACAAAAGTAATCACTGAGCAAGCTCCCCAGATTATACTTTACTCACTAACTTGATAAGGAAAAAGCAGACTACAATGCATGCATATTACAGAATGAGACATCTTTATAAAAATCACAAGGCACACGTAAATTCTGCTAATATAAAGCACCCCAGTGTCATGTTTTTTTCTTCCAGATCAAATTCTTGACTAAGTTCAACAAAGCTCAGAGGGAACCTTATACTTTTCTGAATAAACTGACCAATTATAACCTGGTTTCTCTAATATTTTTGATAGGTTTGTAAAACTTTTCTACTAAATAAGCTATCTCTTGCTAATGTCTAGTTTTTTTGTGAAATTACATGAATCCTTCTTCTTCAGCAAAATCTCCATTAGCTTGGATGAGGGACCATGATTAGGTAGGATTTCTGGATAGGAGCAGATTAAATAAAATTGGAATTAAGTTCAATCCAAAACCTGAAAGTCATAGAAGAAAAAGGAAATAACCATATGTGAGGTGCATTCTGATAACTTGAACAGCTTTTGCTTAAATACATTTACGTGCAAGTATCTCTCGATCTAAAGAAATACCTAATAAATTTTTAATTAACTTTACAACCCAATGTTTTAGGCCCTGGGGAGTTGTGTTAAAAGGCAATTTAGGAAGATATTTGTTGGTTTTGTTACAGTTTTCTAGTTTGCTATTTGAGTGAGGTTGGGGTTTTTTTTATTATTTAAAATTTTATTTAAAAAAATTTTTCTTCTGATGTGGGTTTGTAATAAACTATTTCTGAAAGTGTCACTTCATGATTTTCATTGGCATTGATGAAAAAAATTACAAAATTTAAAAACCCCATGTCAGACGGAATCAGTGTCAGTTTATGTTGGGATCTGCTCTCTGATTCCTCGTTAGGATCAGAAAGTACTTTAGCATTTTTAAGGCTTTTCCTGTAAGTGACATCAAGCATTAATTGCATTGTGGTAGATTGTGTAAGTTATTAAATTAGATTAACTTGGAACACCTGACTTCATTCTTGAGTATCAAAACAGTAACTTCAGAGATACTGAGGCAACGTTCAGATATTTGAATACTGTTTGGATAGCCGGCTGAATGCCTGCATTGAGAGAAGCTACCAGGAAAGAGAAGACAGATCATATCGCCATGTACAGGCACATGTTCCTACAGCTGAGGGAACGCATTTAACAAAAAGATTCTCTGTTCACCTGGAACATAGTGTATACATCAACGTTACATAATCCTAGAAATACAGGCACTGCTTTTAAGGCAGTGACATAGAGGTGTGCTTTTTTCACCAGCTTTTCATACCACCCTCATCAATCTGGTGGCTGTGTGTCTGAGCAGTAAACATTGTACTTCTGCTCAAAACAGACAAAACATTCACGGAACTCCTCAATGACAAATTAGTCTTTTAATCTCAGTTTAGCTTATAGCAACAAAACCCAATGAATTCTGTAAAGTACCATAAGAAATTATCCAAATCAGATTGTTACTGCTGATTAAAAATTATTTATAAGAATTCATTAATCACTGCAATTAGTAAAAGCAAACCTGGCACTAATTAGCTCTCTTTAACATGTCAATGGTTTTCCAAGGTGACCTTAAATAAAAACTATTTAAAATACTTAGGGATTTAATGCAGTGCCATTTGACATTTTCAAAAGCAATACTTGATAGGTTTATGTAGATGTATTTGCTTTAAACTCACTGTCTCAGTAAAAGCAAAATCAGTTGCTGTATTATAATCTCCAGGGTGTTAAGGACACACTTTCTGGACATAAAAGGAACAGTGCTTGCTCACTGTTTTCACTCTGCATGGGTAAATAGGTCGCAGATGTTATATGCTGTTTTCGCACTTTTGAAAAAGCAAATTCAAAATGCAAGGTCACTCATTCAGTTAAGTACCCCTATTAAAAATACTATGAAAGCACTAGTCCTCCAGTTTTGCATATAGGTATTGAAAGTTTTAATAACCCTGAACAGACATAATGCATGAGACAAAACTGCTTGTATGATATATAGCCATTCTTTACTGTCCTAATCATACAGAACAGTAATAACACCCAACCTAGCTAGCCTATGAGCTAGCTTTATTCCTGCTTTTCAGGCTTGAGGCAGTGAAAACTTACAAGTGTTAGTTATAAAACCAGATGCACTGTAAAGGTGTTTGGTTTCATTGCTTTTGCTGGGTTTTTTTGGGGGAGAGAGGTGTTCTGGTTACAGTTCCACCAAACTCTCCTCATGAACAAAGAGATTTCAGTGCATCTATCTATATAAAGGCAGCCTGGAGTAGTAAAGTCGGCCATGGACACTTGGTGTTTCAAGTCTGTTTTTGCCTAAAGCAAGGTGCTTTTGCATGATCCTTGTGGGCAAATCATAGAATCATAGAATAGTTAGGGTTGGAAAGGACCTCAAGATCATCAAGTTCCACTCCCCCTGCCATGGGCAGGGACACCTCCCACTAAACCATGCCATCCAAGGCTATGTCCAACCCCACCTTGAACGCCGCCAGGGATGAAGCATTCACAACTTCCCTGGGCAACCCATTCCAGGGCCTCACCACCCTTACAGTAAAGAATTTCTTCCTCAGATCCAATCTAAACTTCCCCTGTTTAAGTTTAAACCCATTACCCCTTGAACTCTCACCACAGTCCCTAATGAAGAGTCCCTCCCCAGCATCCCTACAGGCCCCCTTCAGGTATTGGAAGGCTGCTATGAGGTCTCCACAGAGCCTTCTCTTCTCCAGGCTGAACAGCCCCAATTTTCTCAGCCTATCTTCATACGAGAGGTGCTCCAGTCCCCTGATCATCCTCGTGGCCCTCCTCTGGACTTAGAGTTCTAACAGTTCCATGTCCTTTTTATGTTGAGGACACCAGAACTGCACACAATACTCCAAGTGAGGTCTCACGAGAGCAGAGTAAAGGGGCAGGAGCACCTCCCTCGACCTGCTGGTCACACTCCTTTTGATGCAGCCCAGGTTACGGTTGGCTTTCTGGGCTGCAAGCGCACACTGCCAGCTCATGTTCGTTTTTTCATCAACCCACACCCCCAAGTCCTTCTCCACAGGGCTGCTCTGAATCTCCTCCCCACCCAACCTGGAGCTGTGCCTGGCATTGCTCTGACCCAGGTGGAGGACCTTGCACTTGGCATGGTTAAACTTCATCAGGTTGGCATCAGCCCACCTCACAAGCGTGTCAAGGTCCCTCTGGATGGCATTCCTTCCCTCCAATGTATCAACCGAACCACACAGCTTGGTGTCATCGGCAAACTTGCTGAGGGCGCACTCAATCCCACTGTCCATGTCACCAACAAAGATGTTGAATAAGACCAGTCCCAACACTGATCCCTGAGGGACACCACTCGTTACTGGTCTCCAGCTGGACATTGAGCCACTGAGCATTACTCTTTGCGTGAGGCCATCCAGCCAGTTCTTTATCCACCAAGTGGTCCATCTATCACATTGATGTCTCTCCAGCTTAAAGACAAGGGCGTCGTGTGGGACAGTGTCAAATGCTTTGCACAAGTCCAGGTAGATGACATCAACTGCTTTACCCCTGTCCATCAGTTCTGTGGCCCCATCATAGAAGGCCACCAGATTGATCAGGCAGGATTTCCCCTTAGTGAAGCCATGCTGGCTGTCACCAGCTACCTTGTTGTTTTTCATGTGCCTGAACATGCCTTGCAGGAGAATCCGCTCCAAGATTTTGCCAGGCACAGAGGTGAGACTGACTGGTCTGTAATTCCCTGGCTCATCCATTTTCCCCTTCTTAAAAATGGGGGTTATATTTCCCTTTTTCCAGTCACTGGGAACTTCACCTGACTGCCATGATTTTTCAAATATGATGGACAGTGGCTTAGCAACTTCATTTGCCAGCTACTTCAGGACCCGTGGATGGATTTCATCCTGTCCCATGGACTTGTATACATTCAGGTTCCTAAGATGGTCTCGAACCAGATCCTCTCCTTCAGTGGGCCCAGGGTCTTCATTCTCACTGTCCCTGCGTCTGCCTTCCAAGACTTGGGTGGTGTGGTCAGAGCATTTGCCGGTGAAGACTGAGGCAAAGAAGTCATTAAGAACCTCAGCCTTCTTCAAATCCAGGGTAGCCAGTTCTCCCGATAACTTCTGGAGAGGGCCCACGTTGTCCCTAACCTGTCTTTTATTGGCAATGTACCTATAAAATCCCTTCCTGTTATCCTTACCATCCCTAGCCAAGTTTAATTCTAAGTGGGCCTTAGCTTTCCTAACCTGGTCCATAGCTTCCCAGACAACATGCCTGTATTCTTCCCAGGCCGCC
The DNA here is from genome assembly GCA_039720435.1 of Amazona ochrocephala. NCBI lineage: Eukaryota > Metazoa > Chordata > Aves > Psittaciformes > Psittacidae > Amazona > Amazona ochrocephala. The sequence goes on along the minus strand of CM077909.1, from coordinate 36,366,728 downwards.
TGACCTTGCTTCCACCTTTTATAAGCCTCTTTTTTTGCTTTGAATTTTGCTCAGCAGCTCCTTATCCATCCAAGGAGGTCTCCTGGCCCTCCTGCTGAACTTCCTTCTAGTTGGGATGCATCGCTCCTGAGCTTGCAGCAGGTGATCCTTGAATATCAACCAATAATCTTGGGCCCCCCTGCCCTCCAGGGCTGTATCCCATGGAACCTTACTGAGCAGGTTCCTGAAGAGGCCAAATTCTGCTCTCTTGAAGTCCAGGGCAGTGAGCTTGCTACATGCTCTTAAGTTACCACAACTTAGTGACACGTCACTTGTCAACTGAGCCAAAATTTCTCACCATGTCTGCATCACAGCTTACCTGCAAGTAAGAAATAAAATGTGTTTGCTCACACCATCATCTTCTTCATTAGCCTAATCCATCGCCAGTTTCTGGAAGGATCATTTCACAGCCACAGCCACATCCATGGCTTTCTTTGTAAGTGATAATCTGGGTTCAATATCTCATAGAATGAATTCTTGATTTAAAAACACAGAAGCATCTGTATCTTTTTAATCTCATGTGTTGGGTCCTAATACTTGTGTGTGGGTTATGGGTCTCTTTGAACAGTATGTTTTTCCCCATTCTCACAGGTGCTAAAAAAACTTGGCTGTGCATTCAACAACACCATCTGTTGAGGGAAGGCACATTATGAGAGAAAGCGAATGCATGAAAGACATTTAGTAAAGGAGAATTCACTAATGTAAAAATTTGAGTAAGAGTCTGTAAAAATAAATCATAATCTATTTACAATGTGTGAAATGAATATATCAGTCCTGAAGAATGTATTCCTTAGTAGTTAAAAAGCAATAGTCTCACTTTTCAGACAACTGCTTTATTTGAAACCACCTAATAAATTAGAATCACTACCCTCTGAATAATAATAATAGTAATAATAATAATAACAATAATGAATTACATATAAGAAACAAGCAGCCTTCAGGAATATAGCAGGATATTGCCCATTTCTCTCAACAGAATAGAGGCAGTGCTTTTGTATAACTGGATAAGGGTTTAGAAGGCCCAGAACATGTTTGCCTTTCTTTGCCCAAGTGTATCATTGGCTAAATGCAAGTTATTAACTCTCCCTGCAAATGTTTTGTAAAGATAAGAGAGCTACAGAACTGAGTCCTCTACCATGAAAATTCATAACTCATCATGGATATTAGAATCTGCAGTAATATTTTTGAGATACAAGTCTGTGACTCACTAGATCCTGCTTAACCTCACAAAGTTATTAGTGTTTCGTTGTTATTATGAAAGAACACCTCTGGCAGGGATCAGTGTTATGCTGCACAAAAAATTGAAAAGACAGGACATACTCCAAAGAGCTATTAGTTTGGAAGCTTGTCTAGTGGAAAAAAGCTCTCAAAAATGTTATACAGCTGTTGGGTGAGATGGGGAACCATGTTAAAAAGAAGACACAGTGGTCAGTCATAGGAAGAAGAGCTAGTATAGCCACCCTGAGTAAACTGTGTCTAATGAATCCTCACTTGATAAGCAGAACAGAAATGCCATCTTAAGTGCATTTTTTATCTTTCTGCTGCTTGAAAATTGTCAATGTGGGGGCACTTTCTGAGACTCTAAAGTTTCATGGATTGAGGCATCAAATAAAATAGGAATAAATATGAGTAACACTTTTGTTCCATCTGCCACACAAATACAGTGTATTGGCTCTGCTTTCTATGTCTAGTTTGATTTAATGGCACTAATAGAGAAATATTGTTTTTTTGTTTTGTTTGCTTGTTTGTCTTTAATCCACCAGCACTATCACAGTGAATATGGCTTTCGGAAGACAAGGAAGCTTGGTCTCCATAGTGAGGAAAACGTAGACTGCCTCTTGTGCAGTTACATGCCGGCTACCTTTGAGCAGCAGTGGTATCAAATTCACTGCAGGTGGTGGGACCTGATCAGACATTTGTCTAAATGGACAGTCTAACCCACACCTCACATGATCCCATCTACACCTTATTGGCGTCTGAGCTATCTGGCTTGAAGCTTCAGTCCCACCTTTCCCCACAGAGTAGACATATCCTCTGTCAAATGTGGAGGTTTGCTGATTCAGTAGTGGTTTAGGCATGTTTGTAACATCAATCTAAACAAGATTTTGCTAATGGGCTTGTTACCATGGATAAATCCATAGTACCAGACACTTGATGAACTACAGTGGCGTTGTCCCTAATTTTTGGAAGGCTGATCTTAACCAAAATGTTCAAGCCACCACAAAGGCAAAGGCACAGCCATGGAGGTATTATTGCCTTTCACATGCTCTAGTAACAAACTGAAGACCACAGAATATTCTGAGTAAACTCGGTATTGTTCAAAAAGAGCTACTACGGTAGCTAATGCAAGAGCTCAACCCCCTTCTCCCCAATATAGTGGGAACGCAGTAAATACAAATGAGAAATTATTCACATGGAATAACTAGCTAGTAAGACAAAGCAGTCCAGTTTCCTGGATTGATTAGCTCTCATGTAGTAAAATGCCACTTAAAATCAGATTTTGTGTAAAACAATAGGCTGACTTTGGTCATCTCTCTTTCCAAGCTGAGAATGGTTGACATGTATAACACAACAGCACTGTCTTGTTTGTTGGCACAATATAGTCAATATCAAATGCACTGGAAGGTATTAAGGAGGTACCGCATATTTTTATTTATATGTATATGAGTTCAGCTACATGCATTTCTACAGGTCCACTATGTTTAATTATTTTACTGAATCAGTGTGATTTTTTAAAAAAAGTTTAATTATTTCTTTAAATTATTTTTTCAGTGACAATAAGAGCAATCGAGAAAATGATAGTGTATTACACAGATTGCTCATCTTCATGTGACAACCCAGTAAGAAAGAAAATCAAGTCACTGATGTGTTTAAGAAGCATCATTGTTATTTTCATATGCATTTAAGCAAACAATTTTCAAAATGACATTTTTAAAATTGAAATTGCTAATGAACAATTTCTTTTAATAATTCTTAATTAGCATGTGTTATATTCCGTTATTGATGGAAAGAAAATTGAAAGTATAATACATTTCTAGTTTTAGAACTTTTTTAATTAAAAGGTTAACCATAATTTCTGTAACATTTTTGAAGTACAAAAATGAAAAGAAAGAAGCATAAAAATAAATATAATCCAATGTTCGACATTTATTTGAAAGACACATTTGCCAGAATACAAAGCAGTATTGCACCTACTGCCTGAACATAAGCAGTAAAAAACCTTTTCTCCAAATATTGTCCTGTATCTTTTTGAAGTATTCATTGAGCAGAGTAAAAAGGAACGTTTTTTGCTGATCTTTCCTTTTTTCCATACTATTTGTTAATTTCAGTCCACAAAAAAAAACTAAAGCAAAACAAAATTCTCCTCTGCCACTCTACTGTACTGTTTACAACAGCTGGAATCACACAATTTTCTCCTTTGCTTTTTACCGGATCAGTGTACTGAAAGTAATGGCTTAGGAGCTGGTGAGTAAACAATGTAAGCAACAGATAGCAACTCATGCAGGAATAATGAGTGCCAAATCAAAAGGAAGCCTTTGAGTCATGCAAAAGTCACAGACACTGTTGCCTTTGGCTCTTAGTGCTGAACTGTAGCAAGACTAGTTTCCACTCATATGTATAATATATATTATTATATGTTGGAAAAATACATTTTTTCAATAAATAAAACTGTGTGAGTGCACTGGATGCATCTCACACCCAGTACCTGTTCAGATTCAGCTCTTGCTACCAAAACCCACAACCACAAATGTTTCAAGGAGCCCCAGGACAATTCAAAAGGAAGTGCTAACACGAGATGGGCTGCTGCCAAACTGCAAGGCAGTGAGTGCCCACCATGGAGCTATTGCTGCCACCATTGCCACTGAGCAGGGCTCAGGTGGGAGGAATTCAGTGAACCCAGAGGCCAGCACAGACAGCTGATGTTCATGCTGAGGTCGTGAGGCACTGAAACAGGTTGCCCAAGGAAGTTATGAATGCTTCATTCCTGGCAGTGTTCAAAGCCCGGCTGAACAGGAACTTGGGCAACATGATCTAGTGGAGGCATCCCTGACCATGGCAGGGTGGTTGGAACTAGATGATCTTAAGGTTCTTTCTAACCCAAACCATTCAATATTCCAGGATTCTATAGGTGCAAACAAGCACTCAGCAAGCCAACCTATATACTATATTTTGTTTTCCCCTTTCTGTAAGCAAGAAGAAAAATCTGAAAATGAGGATAGTAATACAGACTTACCTGTCACACACAAATTGTGCTTGGCAGCATGAGTTTGTGCCCGGATAAAAAAACGAATACAAATTGCAAACATACTTCTCCAAACATGTTCACTGTTATGGTGACTCTTTGATAATTTGTACTTTTTTACAAAAACTTTATAAGTCTAGAAAACATAGTGGGGCTGTGTGTGATCCAGAGCATGAAGCAGTAAGCATTTTCCTCCTTTATTTCTGTCACAAACTTCCTAATGTTAAGCTGGGCTCCAAATGCTCCAGCACCTAGTTCTTGCAGAAAGTTGACTGGACTGACAGAGTGGGCACTTCTCAATTTAATCACAATAAAAAGATCACTGGATAGGTGAGAAAATTTACACCAGCTTCACAGATTATTGGATCCTGCACTTACATTGATTTTTGAAACATTATTGTAACAGTCTTCCAATACCTAAAGAGAGCCCACAAGAAATCTGGAGAGGGACTTTTACAATATATAATATAATATAATATAAAATAATATAAGAAAATATAATATAATATAAAATAATATAATAAAATATAATAAAATATAATAAAATATAATAAAATATAATAAAATATAATATAATATAATATAATATAATATAATATAATATAATATAATATAATATAATATAATATAATATAATATAATATAATACAATACAATAAAATACAATAAAATATAATATAATATAATATAATATAATATAATATAATATAATATAATATAATATAATATAATATAATATAATATAATATAATATAATAACAGGATAAGGTGAATGGTGGACAGAGAGGAGATTTAGATTAGATGTTAGGAAGAAATTCTTCGCTGTGAGGGTGATGAGACACTGGCACAGGCTGCTCAAGGAAGCTGTGGCTGCCCCATCCCTGGAAGTGTTCAAGGCCAGGTTGGATGAGACTATCAGCAACCTGGTCTAGCTAAAGGTTTCCCTGCCCATCACAGGGGTGTTGGAAGTAGATGATACTTATGATCCCTTCCAACCTAAACCATTCTATGTTTCTATGATTCTAAGACCATTGACTTCAGCTGAAGAATGTGTACACATGAGGAAAACCAAGCATAAATTCCCTATACTCAGACAAAATTGGAAGAAGCACTTCAGGCTACACATCCAAAACACTAATAAAGGTTTTGGATAAATGTAAAAGTAATGCTGTCTGTGAAATTCTGATCTGAGATTGGGTTTTATGAAGACTTTAAAGGATGAAAGATAAAAACAAACAGTGGCTTTCTGTTGTTGGTTGTTGGGTTTTTTTGTTCTTTTATTTTGTTTGTTTGTGGTTGTTTTTTTTTTTTTGTGGGTTATTTGGGTTAGTTTGGGTTTGTTTGGTTTTGGTGGGGTTATTTTTGGTTTTGTTTTGGTTTTGGTTTGTTTGGTTTTAATTCATTAGTAAATTGATGATTTTGTGGTTGTGTAGATCTGTTCTGATCAAAGCCCAGACGTTAAGACTCTGTGCTTTCTCACATTGCACTTTTGTTCTTTTGAGAGGCTTGTATGTAAATCCCAGAATGCATATAATGTCAAATGGACTAAAAGTAGGACTTGCCTGCAGGGCTCAGTAAGTTTGCTACAGAGCGCTTTCCAAGATAATTGAGGTTATTCTGCTTGTGAAGCAAATAGATGTGATTTATTAGAGCTGTAGATAGTAGATTACTAGCATGTCCTCCGAATAATTCAGTGGGCAGCATGGCAAAACGCTAAAAAAGACTGCAATAGTTTTAAATTCAGCACTTCAAAATCATGTGCATTTCTCCCTTCTTGAGGGTAACTCAGTGACAAGTTCAGCCAGTAATCTCCATTCCCTAAAAACAGTTGCCTGTATTCAAAATCTCTTCCAAAGCTCTGCCACATCTCTTTTATCAGTTACAGTTTCTCACACGTCAACCCTCCTCTTCCTATCCAAAAATAATGCATGTTTTAAATAAAAAATCTTGCCAGCTCAAAAGAGTAGTACTATTTATCATGGGCATCTGTATAACAATTCTTCACATTTTCATGCTGAGTAGTCTTCTAAGGTCACTTGCACAAAAATGCAAGTACAAAATATCAAAGAAAATACCAGGCTGCGCCCTGCTTCATGCCCCAAGTTGTAGAGAGCTATGGCTATTGCAGAGGACTGAAATCACAACCATAGTAGTCACTCTCTGGCCCAGAAAGCCTTGGTATGCTTGTTTTCAAGGCAGCAATGAAATTACCATTTAGAGATGAACTGCTAATCCCTCCCAGAGTTTAGTCATCTGAATCAGGCTGGTACAAAGGCTTCCCCATCCACTGCAGATCAGTCATTTAGGCTTAAGAAAATGTGGGAAGGGTGGGGGAGAGTGGTCTGGGGGGGTTTTCTTAAAACATTAAAAAAGAAATTTTTTGGAAGGCAGAACAAAGGTCAGACCTTTGTAAAAACAACTGGTGGTAACAGTACATGCCTCTTTCACAGCAAATGAATTGCAAAAGCAATCAGCTAGAAGAAATTGTGCTGGCCTCCTTAGTGTGAGGGGATTTAAATCTGCAACACCTCCTCCCTACAACTCTGTTATTTCAAGGGTTTGGGATAGTCAAAACCCACAGGGATCCCCACCGCTTCTTGTGGAATCTGCGGCATAGCACAGAAGTTAAAATTCATGAGGCTAAAAGAAAAATAAGCAAGAATGAGTAATACTGAAATCTGTCACTTTGGGCAACTCAGCAGGGAAAGAGAAGTCTTGGTTTTTGAATCCTGCTTTCACGTCTGCTTATTATTTACAATAACTAAGTATTCAGACTGTATTTAATTAATTATACGTAAAAAAAAACCTCTCGCTGTCAACTTATCTCTTCCTCTAGCAGTCGCACTTCTGAGTACAGATGAAAGTATTTATCAAAACAGAGCTGCAACAATGCTGGACCAACTCAAAGGCTGACAGATCTGATTGCCAACATCCGATCCCCAGCACCAGCCAAATGCAGATGCCCAGGAAAGAACAGAAGAGTTGAGCCAGCAGAGATTATGCTTCTCTGCATGCTTTTATAGCCTTCAGAAATTCACAGTCAGTGTCAGGATATGGTCTGTATGTCTTCATTAATCTTGAAAATGGCTCCTAAAATTTATTCACTCTAGTTTTGCTTAGGTACCTAAATTCTTCTGTGACTCTGTTCCTAGATACCCAGCTAGGTTCATCTATGTTACCAAGCCAGCGCTTGCCATGTGTGAGGCTGTTCTTTTTGATGTGAATTTTCCATGTTTTTCCTTAGAGTCTTATGGGATGCCCTGGAGTGCTCCAAAGGTGAGCCTCAAGAGGTTTTGCTCTGGGTGGAAGCAGGCTGGAGCTGTGCACCTGGGACACAGAGAACTCACAACATGCAGTGTGAATGCATTTAGCTCTCTGTACATCCACAGCACATACCTAGGACTGAGAAATAACATGAGCATCACTGCTGGCAAAGATGGCATAGATGTGTCCTTCCTTCTATGCACCATTCCAAATGCAAGTCCACCAACTGAGAGCCTGGGTGATCTACTTATATAGAGCTCTTTAAAACCCCCACCTATAAAATCTGGTTTGTTTTTATAATCCCCAGAGACATTGAGCTTCCAATAGAGGAATTAGAGAATGCTAGGAAAAAGAGGGAGAAGGGCAATGAATCATGGTAAGACCTATAACTGCAGAGAAGCCTAAGCAAGTAAAAAAGGAAAGAACTTTATTAATCAGAGGACTAATTTCAATGAAAGTTTCAATTAAAGTTTTAATATTAGACGACTGAGAGAGAAAGTGTTCTGGGAAAGGCATTTTTAGAGATTGTAAAGACTAATTCATAATAATGTTCAATTTAAACAATCCATGAATAACTTAAATCGCTTTATTTTAGAAAAGATTAAAAGTATGCTAAAAAAAAAAAAAAAGAAAAAAAAGGCTCCCAGTCTCTGGATGGATCAGGAAATCTTACTGTTCACTTTAGGGTTCACAGCATAAACAGGTGCTCTAGTTTGTGAGGGTAAGAAATAAGCATGTGGTTGTGGGATCCCATGTCAATGGGAGCTGACTTACCTTTCTTTCAGCTGAGCTGGGGTAACTCGCTGAGAACCAATACCAGCATAATGTATCCCAGCTATCTCAAACTGCCCCCAGGAGAGTGAGATGATATTTGTAAAGCACCACATTAGCAGCATTCAACTTCTAATGTGCTTCCAAAAGAACCTGGTAAAACTCAGTCCCCATTGTATTTACAGTGGGTCATATTAATCGAATAAACTGAATTAACATTTTAATTCCCATAATAATGTTTGTCCAGCAGTTATCTAACATGTTTCTAAAGCTTTTCTAATCCAGAGGCTTTTATTGTTTCAGTATCCACTCTTAATACCCCAGTCAGGATGAATACACCCCTCAAGAACAGTGTCTTCCCTTCAAATAACAGATAAATTCTATCCCTCTGTATGTGCTATATTGAAGTCGTAAGTAGTGACCTTTGTCAGCATAGCAGCTCGGACAATTTATTCTCCAATATTTTCTGCTTTCCTGACAGCTATTTTGAGGTCATAAGAGCAATATGGCTTAACAAGTAACCTTTGTTAATTAAAGGCACTAAAAAAATCACCTTTTAAGGACCCATAATGACACTTCAATTTACCTATAGGCTGTATCTAATAGAGTAAATCTCAGGGGATAAGCTGCAAAGCATCAACCGGGCAATCATAGAATTGGAGAAATGGTACATAAGTCAGTAACTCAGACAAGTTAGAGTAGTTAATTCTACATTTAAAAAAACAAACAAACAAAAAACAAACAAAAAAAAAAACCACCCCCCCAAAACATACATATTTACATATATATTTACATATATATTTATATGTATATTTGCATATATATATATATATATATGCACCCTTCTATTTTAAAATGGACACATGAAAAAGTCTCCAGGCCAATGATGTAGCATGAGTCAGCTGTTCTGTGGAAAGTCCACGGAATGAAACGTCTTTTGTTAATAACCTTCATATATTAAAATACTTATGTAAGAAAACTGCAGATAATACATGATAATTTGTATGTAACACTGTGACCAAGTATTTTGAAAGTTATTTTAACTGTGTTATTAACATCAAAATGGTGCATTTTTCTTTATTCACTTGCATGTTTATTTTTGTTTTCCTTAGGATTTAATTGCAGCTAAGACTTTGTTTCTGTAGTTTGCAAAAACAGTGTAGTGCTGTGCAGCACACTGCCCAGTGTGTTGATACTGTGTAGGAAGAGGCAGGGATCCTTGAAGCAAACCCAGCTTTTTCTGCAAAGCACTACAGACCTCAGAAGAAACGTCTTCAGCAGTTTCTCCTGTTGCTTTCTCACTTCTCTCCTCCCCAAATCGGTGCATTAACCTGCACATCTCATGAACTAAACTAGTCAAAGTAACTTACGGACTGTAGATTTTTACAGATTAAAGAGGGGTGTAAGTATGAAGTACTACCCTGAAGTCTCAACAGCATCGTATATTGCATGTATGTATAGAAACGAAACCTACTGAATGGGCCGAGCCAGAATCAGTGGGTGCTGAAAATGCTAGCTATAAGAAGGGCTCATCCTACATGCTCACTTAGGCAAGTCCAGGAAAAGAATATCCTACTCCACAATAATAGTTATGTAGGAGTAATTCTAGCCAGCCTTTATAGCTGCCCACAATAGTTTGCTTTCATGGCTTTGTCTGACTGCCACAGGTCTAACAGTACTTTAAGAACAATACTTCATCTGCAGGCACAGGATGCTAAGAATGCACAGCAGGTCCCATCCAAGTCACCCAAATAGGCCAAGCAATGCTGCAAAGGTCCTATTAGAGAGTCTATCAACATATAAAAAACTAGCTTTCCTTCTGCAAGTGACAGTGACATTCCAGCTAACCCAGCATATGTACTTCAGTTAGCACTTTTCCAATAAACGTAGTTTGGCCTATAAGCCTAATTCATGACAGAGCATATTGATATGTGTGATCCAGGGATCTCTTCTTCATAGACTCACCTCCACAATCATTTTCAGGTTCAATCTGTCATACATCAGAAACAGGAATTCACTGCAGGTTGGTAAGGATTTCTATTTTCACACATCTTTTAGGAGGTTGGTTTAAAAAGGCAGTGTTGAAAATCAATGTATTTTGAGATTTTTAAAAATACACAATTAAATTATATAAACCCAGCAATTTCCACAAATTCATCAGTCCAAAGTATGAATTTTCCAGATGGTTTACGCTGGCTCTTTCAGTAATGATCGCTTTTCCAGGTTAGCTGCAGTTGTACAATGTCTCTGAAAAGAAATGTTCAAGGGCACCACTTTGAATGATATGCTGAAATAACTCCCACTTGTCTTGCAGTTATAAATTGCTCCCTGTTTTACCTCCTCATGATGGCAACCCACAAAACTGTTACATAAGCCTGTAGTCTAACCCACACCTGCTTCCCTTCAGCCATGAATCAAGCCTGTGGTTCTGGCTTGTGTTCACTGCTCTGCTGCTAGGCATCCCAAACAAGCTACCTGACTGCTAAGCCATCACCTCTGATGATAAGAAATGTTTGAACATATGAGACACTGATTCTATGTATTTACTTTTACTTTTGCATATTCACCTCTCAGTATAACCCTAGCTTTTACCTTCATTGTTTTTGTAAACCCGTGTAGAGTATGTGATGGATTTTCCGGCAAATCAGCCAAGGCTTTCATTTTGCTAGCTTCCCTTATCTTCTGAAACAGCCCATGATCATTCAGGCTAGGTCTTATCTGTAAACCACATATCCAGTTACTTACAGACAGATGATTTATCTCCCTCTTAGGTCTTCAATTTATTACTGTTCTCCCATAGCTGCTTTCCTGCAAGTCGTTATCACTAAAGAAATTTTAGCTCTGAATGTATTGTTCTAGTCTGTGCTGTTCTTCAAGTCTACAGCAATAACTCAGGGTAAGTCTGACCCCATGCTGCCCCCTCTACTGATGGCTGTCCTCCAGGTCAGTTGAGTGAGGCCAAGTGGGCAGCCCCAGAGACTTGTCTTAGATTTCTTGCTTCACACTGTCGTTCTGTTGCCCTTTTCCAAGTCATTCTTCAGACTTTCGTAGAGGAATTTTGGTTACATCATTTTATTTTTTTATTTTTTTTTCTTAAAGAAACTCAAAAGGACATCTAGATTCAATGCAACATTTGTCTTTCTAAGATGCATCAGATTCTGGCTGGATAGAAAAACATCCACATTCTCTCAATACCTCTACAAGGTACAAAGAATGAATGAAGGACTCATGAGAGCTAGACTCTTACAACTCAAAATATTTTTCCTGTTGGACTGTACAAAGACTTACCTGTGAATATTTTCAAGCTTATAAATGGCCCTGTAGAGCTGCTAAATATTTTGAAGAAAATCATCATGGAAACACAAACAGACTGAACACGTGCATGGGCTCTATACATCCTACTTTTCTTCATGGAGAGGCACCTCTTTATGTGTGGCTTCTGTCCATCACAAAATTGAAGCCTGTAACCACATTTTTTTGGACAATTAATAAATTTAGAAGCCTTATGAATGCCTTTCAATATGGTGTTTGGAGAAGGTAAAAAGTAACAAGAGTCTGAAATCATGTCTTGATCTCACATTTCATATCCAGTTCCCAATTTCACACCAAATTACAATAGGAAAACATTACAACTTCAGAAAGTCAGAATCCAGTTTTGGCTATGAGACTGTAATGGGGGCCAAGTAAAAATAAAACTCAAATATTAACACTGTGCAAAAGAAAGCAGAAAGCATACAGAAAAGCATCTGATTTACAATTCAAACCACTGCAAGACAAATTAGAATTTATCTTTTTTAAAAAGGGCTGTTGTTCTATAATTTTGATATATCTGCTAATGGACCTTTTCAATCACAGAAACATTATCACAAAATAAAATATATTTTTCTTACTACTATTGTGATATCTCTCTTTCTATTATTTTCACATAATAATTGTATATCCATGAACAGATTAGGTATTATTTGAGTGCATGGGCTAAATACTTTCACAGTCCACTTTTGTCACTCTGTTTTGAGGCTGAGCCAAATCAAAAGCTAACTTAACATGGAGAAAACCTAGATTTGTTCCACAAATTGTCAATTTAAATAAAGATTACAAACCATACAAATTACGTTAATATAGTGCAAGTTTAATAATGGACTACAGTTAAAAGACATTTCTTACAAAAACTGAGTTGATGCAAAAAATAAAAGACAAACACTAGGATAAATATTTCTTCTTAACTGAATTTCAGTGTACTTTTATAGCAGAAGTTCAACAATATTTGAGATATTTACTGAAATGTAATATTCACTATCACCAAATTAGTGAACCTGGATTTATGAAAATCCCTTACTATGTGGGCATTTAAATATAAAAGTATGCCTTTTCACTCATTCTTTGCTGCTGTCAAAGTATTCATATGTATATATGTATATATAAATCTTCTGTTTCAGTGGAGCTTGAACTGTTTTCACATGCAAAGGGATACAGTGAATGTCATTTTTTATCTGCTTTAGTATTGTAATAATTTGCTCATAGACAGTAAAAATTCATATATTAAAAGGTTGTTCAGGGTTTTTTTTAAGTTGACAATAAAGCCAAGGTGAAGCAAGTAGAAAAAAACATAATTTCACTGTGAAGACTGTGCATTTTGTTTCTAATGCTTATTCCAGCCTGTACAATTTCCTGCAGGAGTTTTAAATATACATGTAAAGCAGTCACACTGGAAGCATACTTTTTGCAGCTGCTGCTAAACATAGTGCCCCATTTTCACGTACTGCCTCCATCCCACTATCTCCTCAGACTGCATGAGCTGGAGGTGAAAGTGCAGGAAGTCAACAACGCTTGTGTTGTGGTTAAGCTCCTTGGTGACTACAGGCCTAGCTGTTCCCTCTCCCACCTTTTGTCCCATTACTTGCCTACAGCACTCCCATCTAGCTGCACCTACTCATTAGATTAATGTGATCTCTGCTGTACAGCTCCCACCATTTTATTCCATAACAATTTTTGGTCCAAATCCTCAATATCCATGATATTGTCTATCTGGGACAGCTATGAGTTACAAAGCATCTTTCCTCCATCCTTCCACAGATACCTTTTGTCTTTGAAAAGATCTTCATGATTGACCAGCAACAGTACTTCTGCCCTTATTTTCTTAGACATGACCTTGGTCTCCTGCTCCTCCATTTGTCCTCTTTCCCCTCTCCACAGTCTTTGGATGACTTTATCATTATTCCAACCATAACTTAATCAAGCAAATGATATGCAACTATGTTACACATCTTGTCTTATTGCTGCCTCATCTTCCAAAGCCTTTCCTCTCCACACCTCCATCTAATCCATTGAATGTACCATGTGTGATTAGACCAGACAATGTCCTTCTCACTGCCTACTTTTGTCTTCCTAAACTCAGTTCCTCCAAGAAACTTGCTTGCATATGACTTTCTCACTCCGAATGTGAGAATGCCCCATAGTCTCCAAATTTAAAACAGGTTCAATATAATCAAATAGAAATCACTGCCGATTACAAACACAGCTATGCCAGAAGTATTTATTCAAAAATGTTAAATACTTTTGTAAATGGTGAAATCCTTTTTTTCCCAGTGTCTCAAAACATTTTTAAAAATAAACTGTTGAAAATTAACACACACACACTCAGAACAGCATACGTGAAAAAACGTGGTTTCATTTGACAACAAAACTGAAAGATCAGCACAAAATAAAAAAGCATAAAAGCAGCGATGCTTAATTATTTCAAATTATTCATATTTCTAATGAAAATGTATTGTTGGAGTTGGAGGATTGTCTCCTCAACACCTATAACACTTTTAGCCAGCATCCCACTGTGCACTTTTCACATGAAATGTTGTGAGCTGTTTGATGGCCCAGTAGTGTGTTCCTCATTTTCAAGGATGTGTCTGAATTTCTCTGAGAAATCAACTAATGACCAAGAAGCATTTTACTAATACAGACTGAAGCAATATCTCTTTTATTAGTGAAGTAACATCTTTTAGAAACACAGGATGATCAGGTTCAACCAGTTACAACCCAAACATTGTGTAATTCAACACTAACTGCTCCTTGTACTTCAAGGAGCTTTAACACGCCCTTTTATTGGGTCACCCTCCATGTATGTGTGTATCTACAATTTTTGTATATAAGGTTAGAGAAGAACTATATCCTGCTGGATCAGCAGCCTGGGAGAGGCAAGGCTGCTCAGTTCCACATCTCCAAGTCCAACCAGCAGTGTGCTCCCAGGCAGATGCACACAGAGTACATGCATACACCACACCGTCTGTGACCCTTGATGAGTGTTTAGAATAGCTTTATCACATAACCAAACATACTTGTATAGAAATACATACATACACACAGATACAGATACACAGATACACATATATATATATATGTGACTACATTATTTCCTATCCTTTTCATGTACTTTGGAGTTCACATGCTGTAGGTTCTATAGTGCCATGCAGCACTTGCCACATTTCTCAGCCAGAGGTCGGTCGATCCTCCTTGCCCCAAAGTCTGAGAGAAAACAGGTTTAATGAGGCAAGTTAGAGATCAAGTGTTCTGATCTCAGGCAAGTAGTGGCTGGTTCTCCCAATTATTATCAAATGGGACATCTAAATAGATCAGCCTGTTCCCTGATGTCTTAGCACTTTCTTTTTCTGCTTGTATATTTCTATACATCACAGGATGAGGTAGAGATCAAGAACTCTGGAAGGTTTAAAGAGGGACAGAATATTTCCACTGCTAGACTGTGCAGGCTTAGAACAAAGTTTGAAACAAAAATAAACCACATGGTTCATATTGCATTATGAAAGTTAGAAAGATGAATTGGAGATACGAGGCTGAATAAACATGCAGATTCTCTCACATCTAAATATGGAATATGCACAGTCTATGCTACATCATGTAGCATTGGCATCCACTGAGGGCAGAATACTGAACAGAGGTGATGCTGCATGGCTAGGCCTAAGTTCATGTAGTGAGGTAACAGAAAAACACAACCTAATTCCTAAAGTCTGGTAATAAACTCATCAATAAACCAAGTAGAAAATTCTGTCTTTAAAATAAGACTTAGAATAAGCATGATGTTTTAAAAAAAATAAATCTATGGCAAAGTGCTAGGTTGGGGACTTCCTTAGTGTTTTAGGATCTTTTTGTGAGTCTCTCTGCCAGAGTCTGAATCCCTGGAATACTGCTGAGTTCTTCATATTTGCAAATAGACGTCTACCCATGCTGACCGAGAAATGCTAGCACAAGCCTGTATTGCCTCCGGTTGTTTAGCTTAATGCTGTTTCTCATCATGTCACTCCATGTTTCCACCAGTCATGTTTCAAGATTTGTACTTTGTAGTCCAAGCTGATGTAGAAAACAAACTCTAAAGATGCGTTTTCAAGGCAGAGCTTTTTGTTTTCTCACACTACCTATAAACTCACATGCTGTCTTACTGTTTAGAAAATAACAAGTCACCTCCTCATTTGTTTACAGCCAGTAGTAGTCCCCTGTGGAACCAGTAGAAGCTAGTTATTTTTAATGCTTCAATAAAAGTATTTCAGAACAACAGAAAATCACTTATGGTTAAACTGGTGCTTGAAATGCTTATGGAAATGTCCTTTCTGATACCTGTTTCATTAGAAGCTTAAGCAACTTTTCAAAACCACCCACATCTTTGTACAAAAGATTTGTTTTGCAGCAAGTTTTCTTGTGGATCATGATTAAAATTCTTCTCCATTCTGTATATCATACACACAGTCTTGTAGCATGCACCCACACACAGCATTTCTTAGAAAGAAGAGCCCATGGAGAGGACAGAGTTGCCATAGCAACATTTTTGTATTCTGAAATGCCATCACACTGCATTTTTTTCAGCTTAAGCTTTTGTAGACTGCCAATGCCATCTTTCCTCATTCAAGCTGTCAGTTAATCTCTCAAAATTTGTTCACGATTACTTTCATTTTGTGGTGGAATTCCTTAGTATTAAATTATAGGCTGCTCTATTACTACTGTGACTCAAACAATGGGTGCAAGTGTCAGGAGCACAGAATTTGTCTTCAGCTTCATTATAAAGTCATTTGCCTCCAAATATTAGTATTTTCTGCTGCTACTGATAAGGGTTCAGAAACATCTCTCCTGATTCTGAAATAGACTTCCAAGTAAACGGAAGTAGATCTCTGAACTTTCCTACCCCAGCACATCTATAAAGTATTAATGGTGAGCAGGGAGTCTTGAGAGATTTTAAAGTATTTCAGGAGGTTGCAATTTTAATCACTAATCTGCTTTACAAGTACAACTCCGTTGAGTTATTGTTCTGATTTATTATGCTGATCAATAGAAATTTTCAACACTGCAGTAAGCTTTGATCCTGTTTTAAGTCGCCTTTCTGAACTCCCTCTTCAGCAGAGGTAGTGAAGCCTTGAACGAAAACACAGACTGCAGTAACACTCATCATAAGCAAATCACCAGACACTGGGAGGGCAGATATGAAGAACAAGAGGAACAATTGGGTAAAAGAATATTAACAGAGAGATTAAACAGTGGTGCGGATTAGGTCTGTGCTCTGCACAGGCATTCTTTCATGACTGTTAAATCCAATAACTATACAAAATCTTGTGCTCTATGACCTCTTCTGCTGGAACTTCATGCTCTCCTGGCTCTATCATCTTCAGCCTTTAGAAATACTGCTGGCAATTACCAGAGGAAGAAGAACAGTGATCTTGAGCTCAGTATGTCTCTGTGTAGCGAAAAAAAACACTGGCTGGACTGTAGGCATGGGATTGTATCTGTGTGGTCACAGAACACAGAACTCAAGAGCTTGTGCTTTCTTCCCAGCTTCTGCAGAATGACCTTATGACACACGAGAGAGGTTGAGCTTGGATCGATATCCCAGGATCAGACTGAAAGTCATGGGGATAAACAGACGAGCTCAGGATAAAACTGGTCATCTCACAGGAAGAACATACAGGACAGATTCTTTGAAATCATGTGCAGATCTACTTTCTACTCATGTAAGGCAATGTGGTCAGCTGTTCCCAGCTGCAGGTGCAGACAGGAGCATACACAGTGTTTTTCAGCTAGCTTAAGGTTGGTTCTAAGCTCAAATTATTGCATTGTAAACCTATGGATGGGCAGGCTGAAATTATTGCAACTGCAAGGAAGTTACATGTTAGTCCAGTTCTGTCCCATAAAAACTTGTCTCTGTTTATACTACCTGATATATCTTGCAGGCCTGAGCAGTGCTTCCTTAGGAGTAAGAAACCAGGCATTTGTAAGCTTGACTAGGAATTTTTTGATTTGTTTCTTGTTCTACAGCTAATCAGTTCATTCAATAGTTCTTCCTTTATCCAGCCGAAGTTCACTGAAGTACTCTCATCTAGACCTCACAGGGAATTTGCATTTTACCAAAACCCAGCAAAACAGGTCACAAATGTCACTACTTGCTGCATCATTCCAGAATGAAGTTTAACTGGAAAAAATCTCAGGTTTTGTGTAGAGGTTGCCCATTGCTGCATATGGATATTCTATGTTTCAAGTACTCAAGTGGGATGCTCCTGTGGTAAGGGAGTCTGCTTTTTTAGAGACTTTCACAAGTCTGAATTTTACTGGGAGGACTTATGGATACAATGGAAGGCACCACAGCACTGCCTTCAGCCACAGTTGCATAACCGCAGGCAGATGACTAAATTGCTCCCTAGCTGCAGGCAGTGGTTCAGCTAATCTGTGTTCCATTTTGCACCACACTGTTTCTCAATCAAAAGATATATTTTCCTAGGGAAGAGCTTTCTGCATATGAATAAAAACTTTAACTCTGTACCATCTACTCAGTTTTTTAAATATGTGTTTTTTCCATTGTTGCTACTGCTCTGAAAGTCTAAGTCACAATACCTAAAATAAGTAAAAAAATTGTATTATGTTCTTTAAAAAGTATGTTAAGAATAAAATACAGATTATAGTCGTCAAATATCATTAGGAAAAGTGGTCAACACCAGATAAATTTCATATGCAGTATTAGGCATTAGAGTGTAAGTAAATGAAATGAAATTTCCTTTCTTTCTCTCTTCCTTAAATCCTAAGATACAACCCAAGAAAAAAGCTTGATCCATCAGAAATTTTCATTTCCAAGGCCTGGTTCTTGGGCCTACAGTTTCCAGAAATGGACGTCTCAAATTTCAGTCCCTCCATTGACAGAAGCCCTTTACCTAAGGCTTTGGGAATAGGCTTTTTCTTTTTAGTACTTGTAAAGAAAAGTCGAAGAGACATTTAGGGGTCTGAGGGGATATGGCAAAACTGGAGTGAAATCTTCAGTGTCCTCAAAATATGGTTTTCTCTTGAAAGTTATTTCACTTGCTGAGATGAAAAGCAGTGAAAATTATTTCTGCTTATGCAGTCTCTTGATTACTTGCCACTTTTAAAACACTGATAGCATCTTATGTCAGTCCTAATGGAAGCAGAAAGCCTCATGCGAACAGGGTCACGTTTTACTAGTTATACTGCTGTCTCATACATATGTCAGCAGACATTAATCATGCTGCACTATGGAAATTCAGAGAAGTGATAACAGCCTGGAAAAAACAAATAATTACTGTTTTTTTACAAGGAATTTGATCTGGAAAAAAATTTGCAGTTAAGGCCTCTGTAAATAACATTCTTGAGGACTTGATTTATTACTTATTCATGTCAGGTCTTAACGTTTTTTTCATGTTTCTCTTGTGTGAGTTCCTGTTGACCTGAGAGAATTGACACTGAAGACTGCAGTTCAGTTTATGGATATGAACTAGTTCTTAAACAATTTTATGTTAAACTGGAGTTCACCTACAAGAAAATACAGTCAACTGAAACCTTTCAGAACTGTGCATTTATTTGGAATGTTCTTTTATAAAATGTTACAGCTATTTTTCTGACATCAAACAGAACCTGAAATAATTTCTAATTGGAAGAAGATTAAGAATCAGATACTTTTTTCTGAAAGCAAGCAAGAAGACTTTTTCCACATTGTTTCACTATACATATGAAGAAATTGTAAAGACATCAAGCTATACAAAATCCTCTCCAGTAACATGTTATGATTAATAGATTTCACTTTCAGCAAAACTAGGAAAATGTACAAATCTCTACGTTTTAAATGTACACAAATGTAAATCTACATTAAATGGGAAACTGAACAATTTACAGTTATAAATGAATCTTTAACTTATTCTCTGGTTTTCATCATACAGAAGGACCATGAGAACATTTCCTGATTATGATGAGATATTAAAGCATGCATTTGCTTATTAAAAAAAAAAAAAAAAAAGGGAAGAAAACAACCATGTAAGACAAGGGCTGCTTACCCAAATTAATCTGATTTTCCTGCCCAGAAATACTAATCAAAGCTCGAAAGAGAAATGTGGAAAAACCTCAAAGTAGTCCACATATAGGTTCATTTGAATTTATTGACTTAGCTGAGGAATATTTCCATTAACACAATGCATGCTTTTACGAGAAATCCACAATAGCTATGGTACAACTGTGATTTACAGAGAAGCATGGGAAGGATATGTATCTTTCAATAAAACAGAGGAAATTGAACAAGACAGTGAAAAATGACACATCTTATTACTGTACAGGGAGAGAATTTGTGCAAATTCTCTGAAAAATCATAGAAGTCTTTGTTAATAAAGCAAGGAGAAGTTAGAGTTTATATAATATTTACAATAGGTTGATTAAAGAAACGTGCGTACAGATGTTAAAGAATATAATTTTATGGTAGTGACACATGCACACTTTGTTGGGCAAGGCTGTTAGTAAAGAGTCCTTGGGCTTATTTAAATAGGCAATTCAAAATCAGGGTAGAGGAGGAAAGGATAAGGTGATTTGTCTGCATTCACACATGATAATATGCATTTTTATTGTTGTTCATTTTTTAATTGCAAGTTTTAAACCTCTCTGTCACTTGAGCTTAGTCCGCATTTTCAATTTTCACTCAAACATTAATGCCCAGAACTTAAATTTTTGAATGACTGTCTGCGGTCTGGCTATTGCAAAACAAAGCTTCCACTTTACAAATTCTTCCTCACTATATTGCGAGAAACCTGTCAAGAAGATATTACTGGCAACCCAACAGTTATTTTTACTATTATGATTTGACAGTTCAAGTAGGTAGCAGAGTTTGTATGCTGGAAAGTTTCCTGGAAACTTACAACATAGAAAATATATTCAATAGCTCTCTGACAATAGAGAACAGATATTTCTCTGGAAATATCAATGTCCAGAATACACATATAAATTACTAGTAAATGTCATCAAGGCTATTCAAAATGCAAAAAAGCTTTAACTAGCAGCTGAAGGCAGAGCATAATACATAACACCTAGGAAAGAAGAAAAAAATCATACCTAGCTTGCATACCGTGCACCCTGCTATTTGTAAAGCAAATACCTTGGGAACTTATACCTAGCTGATAATAATATTGCACCACACTGTTTCAGACCGGAGCTATCATTTAGTAATAAAATTACTTCCAAGTTAATCTTAAATGCGCTTTCCATTTAGCTTGTTTTTTTGTTCCTCCATACTCTACCATCTGGACAGACTGTTCAAAGATAACTTTTTTCATCTCAGAAGGTATGAAATTTATCAGCTTGCAGGATCCCGGCATCCCAACAGCAGAAGGTTGTAGTTCTATACGTATCCATGCAAACACCAATGTCCTTCTGTTTATACCTGTATACCTCTGTTATATTATTAAACAAATTGTTATTATCCCAGGCTGACAGAAATCTTACAAAATTACAGGTGAATCTGTGTTTAGGGAAATGATCATGAAAACTACTGAATTTGATATAAACGTCAGTAGAAAGACAGATTCCTGCTGAAATGTCTCTTCCTAATTTCCTCCCTTCCTGGAGGTATCTAATAATAATTGATTTTTAAATGGTTTTGCATAATGTTTTTGTTCAGTGCCTCTTTTCCTGTGGAAGCCACAGTGCTGTTAGTGTTTCTTTGCTTAGTGTATTTCTATTCATAAACTATAGTTCATCTATATGGACTTGTGTTGTTAGACAGTGCCTCTATAACAGGGAACTGATTCCCCAGATTCAATGGGTAGGATCATACCAGCCACAGATTTTTGTAATCAAGATCCATATGCCTAGCTATACAGCCCAAAATTAAGAATTGCTATTTTATGCAGAGTATCTAATATAGAATTATAAAAATTTAAACAAACAAACACAAATGCTGTATTTGCAGAAGGAAAAATATAGCAATTCTAACAAGAAGGGGAAAAGCATCTTCAAACTTTCCATCACATTCAATATGTATAAGCTTGTTGGAAAATATTTTAGAGAATATTTTGCATAACTATTGGACAGCTCAGTGAAAGGGCAAGTCTGTGTTTTTTTAAAGTTAAGATTGTTTCTTCACTTTTTCAATCTTCATTTTGTACTTTCTTTTTTCTGCCAGATGTGAGGTTGCTCTGAACATTGAAAAGAAAAGCAAATCTAAAAATATGCAAGACAAGTGCTCCAGACGGAGAATACAGAAAAACTGCTGGACACACACCAAAAAAAAAAAAAAAAAGGCAAACAAAAAAAAAACACCTCCAACAACAAAAAACCCCAATAACACCACCACCACCAAAAAACAACCAAAAAAAAAAGAAAAAAGAGATAGTGAGAAAAGTCCTGCTGTAAAAAACAGAGAAACAGAACTACACATGGTGTATATCAGTACAATATACAAAGGAAAACCATAAGCGTGACATATGTAGTACAGCTTAAGAACTACACACTAAATACTCACTTTTTCCCATATGGCATGTTTGCAATCACCAGATGAAATCCTAGTTGATAACACTGAAGGCTTATTGCATAACAGGAACTGATTTGTTGTTGAAAGCCTACAAAAGATTAAGCTGAGATTTTCAGGGTCAACACATTTTGCATCTATTCAGATCCGTTGCAATTTCAAATGCTTTCTTTGCAGATCTACAGCAGATAGCTATGGTTAAGCTTTAAAAATGATAAGGGATTAGAGAAGCCAGTAATCCTTTGTGCTTGTTATATCCAGGCCTTTGCCTGCAGTACTCCTATACACTTTCACTGAAATTTCAAGGCCAATAATTGGGATTTTTGTAATCAGTAGATGAATTTAATCAATTTGAAAGTACATTTTTGTCACTTAAAGCTAATCCATGATCATTCAACTTCCCAGCTATATATATGAAATATCCTTTGCTCAAAGGAAAATGCTTATATTTTTATGCAAAATTTTGTAACATGTTAAATATAAATGTTTTCCTGATTCTGGTACTAAAATAAATGAAATAACATTAGAATGTCTGGAAGGCAAAAATTCACGTGTATACAAACGAACTATGGGAATTGAGCCACTGATATAATCTTTTTGCAAAAATGGTGTGTGCTTCTGCATATGAAGCTGGGCAAAAAAGCTTCTTACTGGGTCATAGAGCCTAAAAATACCCTCATGTTTCAAAGCACCTAAAAATAACTGTAGGCTTTATTGAATAGTTTAAGTTGTAAAAAAACTACAGAAAGTCTTGATAAATGTTGAAGCTATTCATATGATCATTTTGACTCTTGAGACGTAATTCACGTAAAAAGGACCATACACTGGTGGTAAAATATCTTAAAGTATATACAGAATCACAGAATCACAGAATAGTAAGGGCTGGAAAGGACCTCAAGATCATCGAGTTCCAACCCCCCCGCCATGGGCAGGGACACCTCACACTAAACCATGCCATCCAAGGCTATGTCCAACCCCACCTTGAACGCCGCCAGGGATGAAGCATTCACAACTTCCCTGGGCAACCCATTCCAGGGCCCCACCACCCTCACAGTAAAGAATTTCTTCCTCAGATCCAATCTAAACTTCCCCTGTTTAAGTTTAAACCCATTACCCCTTGTCCTCTCACCACAGTCCCTCATGAAGAGTCCCTCCCCAGCATCCCTATAGGCCCCCTTCAGGTATTGGAAGGCTGCTATGAGGTCTCCACGCAGCCTTCTCTTCTCCAGGCTGAACAGCCCCAACTTTCTCAGCCTATCTTCATACGAGACATATACATACAAATAAAAACCTAGGTGTGTATATATATATATATATATACATGGAGTTATGTTTTACATATATTAAAAAAACAGATTTTCAAGATTAGAGTTCTAACCATATATGCATATGACATGTGTTTATATCATGTGCATATATGTCAGAAGCATCACAAAATCATTAACGATTTAAAATGCCATATACATTTATGTATTCAAACTTCTAACTTTGAAAGCCTGGTATTTAGCTCTTTAAAAAATATTTCTTGGGTTATTATCCCCACTCTGCATTTGCTCACAAGACATTAGTGAAGTATCTGTTCTGTCACATGCACGACACTACTTTGACCACAAGGTATGAGAAATGAATATTTCAGACCCTACAGGGAGTGCAGATTCTGTCCTTTGCAGTATCTGTCAGATAGTGCAAGGTGTGCTTGTGGGAATTTGAAGCACGTCTGAACTTATTTACAGGTATTCTTCTAGAAGGGACAAAAACCCAAAGAGCCCTGGGGTGGACTATATACAGGCAAGTTCTTGAAAGGCAAAAGGATCCGAAGCTTATTAGTTATGCCTTAGGATTTTGTCCCTTGAGACAGGATAGATTCACATTTGGCTTTCTGGAAAGAGTATCTGAAATTCTGACCTAAAGACGGACCCTCCATTTTATGGGAGCTCTACCTGGTCAACATGCTCTTCACAGACTCCTCCTGAATGCTGAAAGAAAAGCTCCCATTAGCCAAAATTTGCACCATAAATACAAAATACCAAGCAGTTGCCCAAGTTTTGGCTAATTCCTCACAGTACTTTAAGTAGAGCAATGAAAAGCTCCCATTAGCCAAAATTTGCACCATAAATACAAAATACCAAGCAGTTGCCCAAGTTTTGGCTAATTCCTCACAGTACTTTAAGTAGAGCAATATGCAGGCACACACTGAAAAAGACTGGAATAAGCCACTTTTATATTTCACGTGCATATAGCAGCACTTGCTGTAGAAAGGGAGCAACACTCTTAGAAGGTGGCTATCAGTTTCTGTTTTGCTAATATGTGTACTAACATGCAGATAGCTAATTCTGAGGAAGCAATATATATATATGGAGAAAGAGATTAGATAGATAGATAGATAGATAGATAGATAGATAGATAGATAGATAGATGGATGGATGGATGGATGGATGGATGGATGGATGGATGGATGGATGGATGGATAGATAGAGAGATAGATAGTTAATTGTCTCATATCTCCTTCATACAATTTGAACCAGAGTCTTCACAAAGTATGCTTTTAATTTCAGTTGCTAAAACAATTTGCAGTAAAAGTAGGCTATAATCCTGCTTCCTCTCCACAGGGAGATCATAAGACAGACCTAACTTGTTACATAAAGTTTTCTGCATTCTGCTCCTGCCTCCAGTGCCTGCATGCGCTGTACTCTTTATCAACCTCTCTGAAAATATCTGCATTTTTGGTGCCTCGGGTAATGTTTCCAAATCACTAGGCAGAGATGAAAACCCTAGTGTTCTTCAACTTCCTTGTTTTGTGAAAAGAGCAGTAATAAAATGAAAGTATTGAAATATATCACCCAGAAGAGCTATCAGTGTATTTCTTTACTGAAAAGTGGAAGAGTTCATTAAAAATATATTCTATTTTCCACCCACATTTATTTTGCTTTCAAGATTACTTATCTTCTCGGATAATTTTTAATCCTCCAAAATATTACATGAGATGTACCACTTATGTGAAGACATTAAAGCTTTACAGCCTAAATACTGAAAATAATTCCCATGGCCCATCTTTCATTTTATAACATTCATCTGCTACACAAGCATTTTAAATCAAGGTTCTCTTGCACCGTGGCGGGAGCTGTGCACTACACAATGAAAACAGGCTGACATTTTGTCCTTGATCTCTACAGACCTTGTAGATATGGAATTGAAGTTACATAATATAATATTTTCACGTATTTACATTTCTAGACAAAAAAAATGAAATCAACCTTGAATTCAATAAAAACCTTGGAACACAGCTATTGTGAAACATCTGTGACCCCAAATTAGTTTAAAACAATTTTCTTTTCTATGCATACTGAAGCTCCTATCACTGGTGTGTTGGAATGGAAGGTTGCAAGCTCTTTAGGAAAGACAGGCCTGGTAGGCAGGGAGAGTGAGTTGCTATTTATGTTAGAGATAGGCTGGATAGTCTGGAACTCTGTCTAGGGACAGGTGGGCAGTTGACAGAGAGTTTGTGGGTCAGGGTTAAAGGGAGAACAGCGATGGGTGACATTATTGTGGGGATCTGTTACAGACAGCCTGACCAAGGGGACTCAGTGGATGAAGCGCTCTATAGATAGATAGGAACAGCCTCACGCTCACAGGCCCTTGTTCTCATGGGAGACTATCAACCCTGATATCTGTTGGATGGATGGTACGGCCAGCACAAGCAATGCAGGAAGTTCCTCGGTTGTGTGAAAGACAACTTCCTTCTGCAAGTAATAGAGGAGCCGACAAGGAGAGGTGCCATGCTTGACCTCGTACTCACCAACAAGGAAGGGCTGGCTGGAAATGTGATGCTCCAGGGCAGCCCTGATTGCAGTGATCATGAGATGGTCGAATTCAAGATCCTCAGGACAGTGAGAAGAGCGTGCAGCAAGCTCACTGCCCTGGACTTCAAGAGAGCAGACTTCGGCCTCTTCAGGAGCCTGCTCAGTAAGGTTCCATAGGATACAGCCCTGGAGGGCAGGGGGGCCCAAGGCTGTTGGTCGATATTCAAGGATCACCTGCTGCAAACACAGGAGCGATACGTCCCAACTAGAAGGAAGTTCAGCAGGAGCGCCAGGAGACCTCCTTGGATGGATGAGGAGCTGCTGAGGAAAATTCGAAGGAAAAAAGAGGCTTATAAAAGGTGGAAGCAAGGTCAGGCGGCCTGGGAGGAATACAGGGATGTTGTCCGGGAAGCTAGGGACCAGGTTAGGAAAGCTAAGGCCCACTTAGAATTAAACTAGGCAAGGGACATGAAAGATAACAGGAAGGGATTCTATAGTTACATTGCAAATAAAAGACAGGTTAGGGACAACGTAGGCCCTCTCCAGAAGCTATTGGGAGAACTGGCTACCCTGGATTTGAAGAAGGCTGAGGTTCTTAATGACTTCTTTGTCTCAGTCTTCACCGGCAAATGCTCTGACCACACCACCCAAGTCTTGGAAGGCAGATGCTGGGACAGTGAGAATGAAGACCCTAGGCCCACTGTAGGAGAGGTTTTGGTTCGAGACCATGTTAGGAACCTGAATGTATACAAGTCCATGGTATCTGAGGAAATCCATCCGCGGGTCCTGAAGGAGCTGGCAAATGAAGTTGCTAAGCCACTGTCCATCATATTTGAAAAATCATGGCAGTCAGGTGAAGTTCCTGAAGACTGGAAAAAGGGAAATATAACCCCCATTTTCAAGAAAGGGAAAATGGATGAGCCGGGGAGCTACTGACCAGTCAGCCTCACCTGAGTGCCTGGCAAAATCTTGGAGCAGATTCTCCTGGAAGGCATGTTCAGGCACATGAAAAACAACAAGGTAGCTGGTGACAGCCAGCATGGCTTCACTAAGGAGAGATACCGCCTGACCAATCTGGTGGCCTTCTATGATGGGGCTATGGAACTGATGGACAGGGGCAGAGCAGTTGATGCCATCTACCTGGACTTGTGCAAAGCTTTTGATACTGTCTCATATGACGCCCTTGTCTCTAAGTTGGAGAGACATCAATGTGATAGATGGACCACTCGGTGGATAAAGAACTGGCTGGATGGCCTCACGCAAGGAGTAGTGCTTAATGGCTCAATGTCCAGCTGGAGACCAAGAACGAGTGGTGTCCCCCAGGGATCGGTGTTGGGACTGGTCTTGTTCAACATCTTTGTCAGTGACAGGGACAGTGGGATTGAGTGCGCCCTCAGCAAGTTTGCCGATGACACCAAGCTGTGTGGTTCAGTTGATACGTTGGAGGGAAGGAATGCCATCCAGAGGGACCTTGACATGCTTGTGAGGTGGGCTGATGCCAACCTGATGAAGTTTAACCATGCCAAGTGCAAGGTCCTACACCTGGGTTGGAGCAATGCCAGGCACAGTTACAGGTTGGGCAGGGAAGAGATTCAGAGCAGCCCTGTTAATAAAGACTTGGGGGTGTTGATTGATGAAAAAATGAACATGAGCTGGCAGTGTGTGCTTGCAGCCCAGAAAGCCAACCGTATCCTCAGCTGCATCAAATGGAGCATGACCAGCAGGTCGAGGGTGGTGATCCTTCCCCTCTACTCTGCTCTCGTGAGACTCCACTTGGAGTATTGTGCGTATCTCTGGTGTCCTCAACATCAAAAGGGCATGGAACTATTGGAACAAGTGCAGAGGAGGCCCATGAGGATGATCAGGGGACTGGAGCACCTCCCGTATGAAGATAGGATGAGAAAGTTGGGTCTGTTCAGCCTGGAGAAGAGAAGGCTGCGTGGAGACCTCATAGCATTCTTCCAATATCTGAAAGAGAGCTAGAGGGATGCTGGGGAGGGACTCTTCATTAGGGACTGTAGTGAGAGGACAAAGGGTAACGGGTTCAAACTTAAACGGGGGAAGTTTAGATTGGATATGAGGAAGAAATTCTTTACTGTGAGGGTGGTGAGGCACTGGAATGGGTTGTCCAGTTAAGTTTTGAATGCTCCATCGCTGGCTGTGTTCAAGACCAGTTTGGAGAGAGCCTTGGGTGGCACGGTTTAGTGGGAGGTGTCGCTGCTCATGGCAGGGGGGTTGGAACTAGATGATCTTAGGTCCTTTCCAGCCCAAACTATTCTATGATTCTATGATTCTATGAAGCGGGTAGTTTTAAATGTCCTTACTAGATTTATATCAGTTAAGGTCAAGAAATCTTGCCTCATTACAAAGCAGAATAAAATCTTTGCCTACTGAAGCCTGCAAGCAGAGGAGAGCTGCAAACGGAAATGGCAGAGCTCTGAGCACCAATTTTAAAGAATCTGTAGGATCAAAAGTAGACAAAATTCAGTAAGTTTCCATGAAAGCTTTCAGTAAATGTCTCCAAAATATCCCAAACCACTTACAGGACCTATGTGGAGATATTCTAGACATCTCAGCTATACAGAAATATCTTAACAAGTGCTCAATAAATTAATAAAGTGACTCGTATCTTCTATCATGTATTGAAGAAAAGTACGCTTAATCACCTGCCACTTGAAACTTTTTTATACAAATATACCACTGAAATTAGGAGTTAAAATTATAAAAACTCAAGGACATCCACCTGAATGGTGTTACGGAAGCAGCTTATAAAATGTTTTCTGAAAACAGAGGCTGTTCTTTCATCTTGAAATTATTATTGAAGATTAGTTCTGGGGTACAGGGTGTGGGGAAAATGTTGAGAATCTGACTGTATATCATCTTCTGAAATACGTTTATCTTTCCCCCAAGGCAACTTCTCTTAAGAGGTAGTTATTATTCCTTGTTAGCCAGATAGTAGCACTACAAAAGTAAGTGTTCTTTTACACCAGAATTGCTGTGCTGTATGATGCAATAATTTTATCTCTCTAAGTATGCAATCCACTACTGGCTCAGGATGCTCACTGAAAACAAGTCCCAGCACAAAAGAGACATGGACTTGCTTAAGCAAGTCCAGAGGAGGACTATGAAGATGATTAGTGGGCTGGAGCACCTCTCCTTTGAAGACAGGCTGAGAGAGTTGGGATTGTTATGCCTGGAGAAGAGAAGGCTCCAGAGAGACCTTCCAGTACTTAAAGGGGACTTAGAAGCAATATGGAGAGGGACTTTTTACAAGTACATGTAGTGACAGGATTGGGGGGAATGACTTTAAACTGAAAGAGGGTAGATTTAGGTTAGATGTTAAGAAGAAATTCTTCCCTGTGAGGGTGGTGCGACACTGGCACAGGTTGCCCAGAGAAGTTGTGGCTGCCTCATCCCTAACAGTGTTCAAGGTCAGGTTGGATGAGACTATGAGTAACCTGATCTGGCAGAAGGTGTCCCTGCCTGTGGCAAGGGGGTTTGAACTAGATGCTCCTTAAGGTCCCTTCCTGTTCTCTAATTCTATGACTTACGTAAGAGCACTGCAAAAACATAAGGGCACTTTCTCAGTGTTACCCTACCACCTTGCAACTACTGGCAGCATCAGGTTTTCCTGAACTATATGAACTTGTATCTTTGTACTATTTAAGTCTGCTAGACTTCCACTAATTTGTCTAATGTATTTTTGTAAGCTATAATATCCTATGGTAATGAGTGTCATCTTTGGATTATGCCTTATGAGAATACCATGTTTGTTTTCTATTCGTGTTACTGGATGTTGGCTTACAGTGTCTGTGTTGCAAAAAAAAAAAAAAAAATAGTTAATTATTTCTTGATCTCTTTCTAAATAATACTAATAACTCTATATCTCTTTAACAGATTGTCCTGGGTTCAGCAGTAGCAGCCATTTTTTCTCCTTCTTAGTAGCTGCTGCAGTGCTGCGGTTTTGACTTCCAGCCTGGGAACAGTGCTGATAACACCGATGTTTTTAGTTACTGCTCACATTTTTAGTCTGACCAAGGACTTTCTGAGCCTCATGCTCTGCCAGGGAGGAGGGGAAGCCAGGAGGAAGCAGAGACAGGACACCTGACCCAAACTGACTAAAGAGGTATTCCATACCACAGCACATCATGCCCACTATATAAACTGGGGGCAGGAACCCAGAAGGGTAAAATCACTGCTCAGACGGGCTGTGTATCGGTCAGTGGGTGGTGAGCAATTGTATTCTCTTCCCTTGTTAATTCCTTCATCATTATTATTGTTGGTGGTAGGAGCGGTGATTTGTGTTGTGCCTGGGTTGCTGGACTGTTCTTATTTCAACCTGTGGGAGTTACATTCTTTCGATTCTCACCCCCATCCCTCTGGAGCTGGTGGGAGGAAGAGGGGGGAGTGGGAGAATGACTGTGTGAGTTACAGCTGGGCTTAAACCACGACACAGGTCTGCCCAAAACTAACATCTTTTCAAGATTCATAATCATTTGAGAGACTTACTAAACAGCAGCCATTACATAGTTTTCTTCAGAACTCTTGGCTTGTTTTGGATTTGATGGAATATTAGATTTTCAGATAATGGCAGGGTTCATGTGGTGTTCAAGCTGGAAGATGGACCTTGGTCATACCCCAGGTTCAGATATACTGCACGGGTTTTTTTATCATCTGTTGGAATTCTTACAGATAGAATAGCTTCAATTTAGATACCAGCATTTCAAAGCTTTAAATGAAAAACCATGGTGTAAAAAGAGCATGAAGATTTTCATGGGCTAGTTGCTAGTTTCAGCCAAAAATAATAATGTAGACTATGTAACTTGTAACTTCAAACTACCTTTTATGGTCCTATGCCTATACACAAGTCCAGATTTAGGTTTTTTTTCTGGGATTTAGGACTCTGCAAGCTGATTATTATATGGCTATAAGTTATCTGGGTCTTGCTCAACTCCCAGTGATGCAGTATGTGTCAGAAATCTCATCAGTTCATAGTCCACCAGTGTGAAATAGATTACCTCCATGCACTTCCTTACTCATGATGCTGTTTTGTTGAGGGTATATTACAGGTATTTATTGTCCCTAAAGAGATTAATAAGTGAAGACTAGAATAAGGAAGAGACACGGAATCTGTCAACTTCTCCAATCAGAAACTGCATTTATAGAATTCAGATTTATCATTCATAAGACTGTAAAAGCACTAAAATTAGCAGCTGCAACCAACAGTAACAGATGCTAACCTAAATGGGTGGTCTAGCCTGACTGGCATATATATTTCACTTTCTATGTTCTTTTATTCAAGAAGTAAAGTGAGATCATAATAGAAAAGACAGAAGCAAGTAAGTTGGCACTGATTTGAGTCAATTCAGTACACCACATTACAAATTCAGCAAATTCTTTTCCAGGTCCAAGGCAGATCAAAGATACACATTAAGAATCTTTCCTCACAATGCAGTTGATCTTCAACTTGGATACTAATGGACAATTGAGATTAGATCAATGGGAAAGTGGACATGTTTTCAAAGCAAAATTGTTATCTTGAAGGTAGGTGTTTTGACAGATTCTTTGAAACAAAGATAATTTTCCTGAGGTGATTTCCCATACCTGTACTTTTATTCTTTAGAGATTGTTTCTTGCTGTAGAGCAAAATGTAATATAAAGTATTTGTTTCTTATCTTTGGAGAGAGGGCTGCTTTATCTAGCATATTACAGTTGAGAAAGGACTTTCTAATTTAAGTGTTATCTCAATGGCAAAAGAATGAAACATTCTTCTCAAAATCCAAAATAATTTCTTTTTAATTGCTTTTTTAAAAACAGAAAACTTGTTGCTTAGAGTTAACCAACCCTCTTGAGAGAATCTGCTATCTCAGTCTATGAAGATAAGAAGTGTCAAAATGAGGATGTTTAAGTCAGGTGTTAGGTATGATTGAAACAGGACATAGTGTCTTGGATGTCATGTACAAAATCCTCAGTAGCTGTTCTGACTGTGCAAGGCTTTGCATACACCTACAAAAGCTCTGTTGGGATAATCTATCCCTGGAGTGGAGATTGCAGTGGAAATACCTTTAAACTGTTCTAACTTCTGACTTGAATTGCATGTTATAGGAATAACTATAGCAGGAACAACCTGAGTGAAGGACAAGCCTTACACGAAGCAGTGCAAGTGCAGCCATGACCTGACCTGAACTGGCTTTGGTGCCCAGTAACTCCATGCAACACACCCCTTCTCCTATTCTGAATGACCACCATAACAGGCAAAGCCCAAAGTCATGGACTAAATGAACTCAATGGGTATTCTGTGTACATCTTTAGACATTATACAGACATTCCACAGCAGTAGTCCGTAGATTAAGGCAATGATATCTGTGCATTATGTCAAAGGATCGGAAAGGTGGTGGAAAATAAGAATGTGCTGGTAATGTGAAACCTGAGTATGACATAAATGGTATTATATAAGGGGTGGAGAATGCGTAGGTTTTGTTTTTTTCTTCATAGTACTTCGCGGGGGTTTAGGAACAACGAAACACAGATCAATGTGATCCACGCTGAACAATTTAATGTGCGCAATCATGCCTTTTATAGGAAAGTTTCAGAACAGTAGAACATTCGATAACACTTGGTTGGTTAACTTCACTTAGCCGAGTGCTAGCAACAGCTTAATGATTGGTTAACTATTACAGTATATGTTTCAAGGTTACAGTTAACATTCCTTCTCTGCGTATCTCTCTCAGTAGTTTTCCGTGCTAACTTTTCCCAAGGCTTCTGCACGTACACGAACTTTAGTAACCCTCAGGCGAGGCCTCAATGCCTGCGGGTCACTACCTTACAATTGTCAAGCAATTGTCTGGATTGCTCACATGCCCGTTCACAGCCAAATAGCTCTCCACAATAGTAGCTGCTATACGGCTAAGTTTTGTATCTGTGCTAAAAACAGTGTTGATATCACAGGAATGTTTTTGTGATTGCTGAGCAGTGCTTACACGGAGTCAAGGCTTTTCTGCTTCTCACACCACCCCACTAGCGAGCAGGCCTGGGAGTACACAAGAAGTTGGTAGGGGACGCAGCAGGGACAGCTGACCTGAACTGACCAAAGGGATACTGCATACTATATGGTGTAACGCTCAGCATATAAAGCTGAGGAAGCGGGGTGGCCTTCAAAGTTAAAGACATTTTGTCTTCCCAAGTCACCATGACACATGTTGGAGCCCTGTTTTTCTGGAGATGGCTGAACACCTGCTCGCTCACAGAAAGCAGTGAATGAATTCCTTGCTCTGCTTTGCTTGCCTGTATGCCTTTTGCTTTAGCTGTTTAACCGTTTTTATCTCTAACCATGAGTTTTCTCACTTTTAGTCTTCTGATTTTCTCCCTTCTCTTACCAGGGGGGAGTGGGCAAGCCGCTGTGTGTGGCTGTTACTGGCTGGGGTTAAACCATGGCAACAACTTTTTCTTCTGACATTTCTTAACACTTCTAGCGATACAAATATTTCTCAAATGTATAAGCAGCTCATATAGCTAATATACTGTCTAATTGTTAAGAATCATAAAGAGAAACTGAAGACTTGCATGTGTTCACTAAATGAGCTAAGATATACACTGAACTGCAAGGCTTTTTTAATAATGTAATGCATGACATATGTGCGTATGCATGTGCACACACAGAGAGTGCTTTTCTGCTGATGATGATGGTTGCCTTTCAAGCTGTACTATTCAGCTCCCACAACGTGTATGTTAAAGCAGTTCACATGATATGATACATTCTCGTATGAATATTAAATGTTCACCCTTTGAATCCTGCTAGAATTCGAGTTCTTTCAGCACTCCCGGTTCTTCCAATCAAGGGAGACAGGTCTTATGAAACCTTATGAACTGTTTTCTTGGAATTCAAAATTAGAGCACATACTTTGCCTAGATAAGACATAGGAGGCAGTGTGCCGTTCATAATCCATAGGCAGGAGAAGAAATTAAAAAGTGTGGAAGCTATGTTTAGTACACTCAATCCATTTGAGGAAATTGCAATTGGTTCCTGGAAGTTTGATGAGAGAAAAAGAGAATCTGACACAAAACATGATCAAGCAAGAGTGTATTAAAATCAGGCTGTTTTGATATGGAAGTTAGCCATTACCAATAAACAGGCTCCAGCATATCCCTTGTGACTATTTTTCTAACTTTGCTAATACTTCCTCAAATGTGAGGGTCAAATCTCTCCTCTAGGTGCCACATTATAGCTGGACAAACATTTGTATTATTTCCTAGGTGTTTCCATAGAGGAACCAGAACATACATAGGTGCCAGGAGAGGTATATTAGAAAGGGTATTCAGTCTGCAGCAACACATCAGCTATTCAGAGTTAATAATAAACACTCAAGAAAGACTTCAGCAAGAAAATTAAGGGTGTTTATTGGCAAAATTGCAGAGGTAGTCATATTAACACTATAACAATATCTTCTCGAGATTTTTTTACAAATACAGTAAATGACATCTCTAAGACTATCAGTAGATAAAACATCAAAATGAAAAGAACAATAATATATGGTGCAATTCACAAGCGTGAACAATAAATAGGTAGTCTGAAATGACATAATGAAATAAATCAAGAACTGATTCAGGTTAAATTTGTACAGTCTTTTGTATTTATAGGCAATGTTATTATCTCTTACCCTGGCCAGCTCTAGGAGAGAAAACAAGCCTCTTGACAGCACTCATTTTTCGATTTGAAGCAAAACTAGAGCAAAAGTATCAAATTGCTCTTTCTGCACTCTTGGCATAGCTAGCAATGCTTTAGTTATTTAAATTTGGATGGATGCAAAGAGGAAGTTCAAGGACACCTCAGCTGACAGAGCACTCACCATATGCATCAGTTCCTTTTTGGTTAGCTTGTAACAGAAAACTTTCAAGTGCTGTGCTCAGCCGAAGCCTTCTCGACCAACATGCTTCAGAGCCTGCAGGCACTCGGGCAGAGGAGCGTAAGGTCAGGTCCTCTACACCTGAGCTTACACTGCAGTCAGCTTTACAGCAGAACTATATGCTCCTGTCTAACATGGTCTGGAAGATTTTTGGCTTTTTCTAAATACCAACAGCCAAAATTTGAAGTTTTTGCAATGTTTATATGCACAGGCAATGTATATATTCTGTCTGGTACCAGCTGGTGTGGAAGGGGACAGGCACGAAACCAGAAACAATAATGAAGTAATTCTATTAAAGATGAACTGATGATACTGAAATACTGAAAGTGACTAAAGAAATGAAAGCTGAAAAAATTACATGGATTTATGGCAACCGTCCTGCAAAGCATCATCTAAATGTTTCAACAGATATGCTGGCTTTCCACTGACATTAACTATGCTGACACATCAGAAATTGATATGTCAGAGTAAAGATGACAGATAACTCTGGTGCCTCTTTACTTTTAAAATCAGTTCACTTAATAAACAAAATATAAAATAAAATGGAGTTATTCTTAAAGCAAATTAAGCACATTTCTCATTTAGAATAAATGTCAGGCAGTTACGTAGGTAACAAGTACAATCTAGCAAACACTTTCAGAAGCATGAAAGATGTTAAATTATCATATGTAGCACTTGGATATATTAGGTCTATTTAAAGGGAAAATGAAAGCCCTTTACTAGATATTTCAACATTTCAATGTTGTTGCTGTTTTCTTCCTACTGCTAACACAGCATAATATGCAACATTGTAACACAAAAATACATATCACATCACAAGTGTTAGGTATAAAGTAAAAAACATAGACATACTTTAAGTGCCAACAGTGGGGTGAGAACAGATGCACACTAACAGCTAACCTATTTATATCATAGACCATAGCAGATACCAGCAAAGTGTTTTTTCCTATGATACTTCTGTAAAAAAATGACAGCCTGATAAACTGAAAAGAAAAACCAATACCAGCCCCAAAACAAAAACACCCCTTCCTCTCAAAAAATACCCAATCCAACAAAAAACAGAACCACGAGAAAGAGCCTGAACCAGCAGAGCTCTTTGGAAGATACCTTCACTCCAAACAAAATTAACGGTCAAATTCAGAAGGAAATAAATACTAAATCTGAGGAAGCAAAGAGATAAATCTACCTGTCCTTCATCTCAGACAGTTCTTTCATGTGTATATATAAGGAGCAAGAAAAATAAAAAAGCAAAATTTCAAAATTGTATCAGCTCTGTTGAGTAACTAACACAGTACCTACAGTGTCTATCAAAGATGGGGTTTCCCTATAGTGCCTCTTCAGCATAAAGGAAGTATGCTCCTCTGGGGCACTAGGAACATAAAAATCCTTTTATTCTGTTCTATATTCTTAGGCCTGTCTTTCTAAATCTTAAATTGATTTAATGAAAGTAAAACTAGCAGCTACCAGGGTTCTGTATTTCATTATATTCAGCAGCTCTGAAGAGGCTCAGATCATTATCCATCCAATTGTTGAAGCCCTAGATATGCAAGAAGACCAAGCCTGAATGCAGACAAGCTTTGCTTGCTTGCTATATCTGGATGACAGTCGTGCTTTAGTTCCCACTTTTGTTCACAAGAAAGCCTGATTAAGTGCTTAAAAATTTCTTATTCAAATGGAAAAAAAAAATCAGCACTAAACCTTTGAGAAAAAAAAAATAATCAAAATTACAGTATAAAATTCTGGAAAATGGTCACAAAGCAACTTTCATGCTACTGTTCATGGTGACTTCATTGATCACTCTGTGGAATTAATCAAAATGAAAGGTTTTTGTCCTGCATTTTTCCTACCAGTAATATCTGGCTGTATTTCATTGTGCTGCCTCCAGTACAATCAATCCTATGACTAACTAAAAGTCCCACTCATAAGTGACAGCTGAGAGAAAATAACCCCTAATTCAGTGAAAGTATACATAGTAAAAGTAGGGGGTTTATTCTGCTAGATCATATTACTACTCCAGAAGGTCTACTACATTCTATCTCCTGCAGGAGAAGTCTAAATTATGGAGTCAGATTCCTTTGTGAGCAACTTCAGGCAAGAATTCATTATGCTTCCAGCAAACTCGGAGTGTACTGATAAAAAATTTACCATGTCTTAAAAAGTAGCAAATCTTTCGCTACCCTACTTTTTTTTTTTTTCAGACTATTAATCTGCCCTCCTTTGCAACTGAAAAGTTACTTTAAACATATATAAACAATTTCCTTAGATAAATAATGGTATCATCTCATGGCTCCAAGGTCTGCTATACGAGGATGTATGTAAAGAGGCAGCCTTAGTTTGTAAACAGTGTGAGGAAATTCACTGTTACAATACCATAATTAGCCACAAAGTTTTCTCCAGACGAATGCATACCTAATACAGGGTATTTAAGGAAGGGTCACAGACATAAATGGTACTATGTAAAACTGAGGAATACAGACAATCCCTAATTTCAGCTGGTGCTTCAAGCACATTCACTGCTATACACAAGCTATTGAACTATGCCATCTGCTGTACAGAATCCTTTCTTTTATTAATGTTCCCAGCTGATATTATTTAATTGCATTTTCTAACTCTTCAGTAAATGCTTATCAGGTAAAACATATTATGCTTTAATTGCAAGAGAGTAAATATTTCCCTGGATTTACTTTCTTTTTACTTGATTTACTAATCTTAATTAAGCATGCAGTTGTCCAGCCCAGTACTCTGAGAGCGGCAGACCCTTCCAAATGAATGTTATTCTCTTGGACACAAACATCTAGATGACTGAACTTTTGCTTCTGAGCATCTTCACAAAATGCTATGTGGGCTGATTCATCACAAAAGTACTAAAGTTTGAAGACAAATATTGGTGTTTCAGTGTCCAAGCAATTCTAACTCTCCCAGCAATAAAGTGGATTCAGAATACTGCACAACATATCTGACACAGCTGAATATTGTTTCAAGGAACATGCATTTAAGAGACTAAGTGTAAGACAAACCTACAAACAAGAAAACAACCAGAATCACACACAGAGACACATTTAACAATTGCCTTTTACAAAAGACTAGAAAAGGAGATACTAGCATTTTATAACCTATACGTTCAGTGAAAAAGCTCACTCCCTAACACTGAATAATGTTTTATTCATTTGTGACAAATACCAGCTTCTCTTGCTCATTCACTGCCGTTGGTGATTCCTTAACCACTGGCTAAAAAAAAAAAAAAAAAAGAAAAGAAAAACTGCCAAAGGAATTTTCTTTTTTAGTAAGGTAAAAGAGTTAATAGGTTTTAAATTTTCATTTTTGCATCAGGTAAAAAATGACCTAAAGTATAGGAAAAAATGCAGCACTTCAGAGTTTGCACCGCTACCAGAGAAAGGCAGTATCAGAAAGTAGTTGCATCTTAATATCTCTATCAACCCCTCACTTCTCTCCGAAGAGATTCAGGTGAATTCACATCTGATGAAATGAAGATTTGTTCCTGTAATTAAAGCACTGGACTGGAAGAGCTGTCTCTATCACAGAATCACTGTATAGCTTTAGGCAAGACTGTGCATTTCAGTCCCACTTGTAAAACTAGGATAGCATATATTTTCTCCAGCCTTTTTAGGCAGCAACTGTTAAAGCACATTTGTTTGTTGCTTAATACATAAAGGGTGTTTCTAAAGTGCCATTACTCCCCAAGTTCATAAAATTTAATTGTAGCTTCTCTGAAAGGTCCCAGGCTCCATTCTTGCAACAAAGGCAAAGGCAAGGTTTCCTTTTTTTATGCCATCATTATGGTTAATTACAGTATGCGCCTACATTGCTAAAGAACCATTTCCACTGAATAACAATTCTACCAGGAGGAAAAACACATCTTTTGTGTTGATGTTGCCACCCACTGAACTAGTAAACCACAAGCGTCAGTTTTTGTCCCCCAAGCCTACCAATGCACACAGATCTTACTATGGAGCAAAGCACTAGTGACCTAGCAGATCTTGTCTGACTGGAGGGCAAACAGGACATGACCAAATCCGAAAACTTGCTCAGGTGCATTTCTATTTCATTAAAGGTACATGCCGAACTGATCCAGATTGTTTCAACACTCTGGAAACTATTTCTCTGATACTTTCATTTCACAAAATAACACATTTCAACTTGCTGGTAAGCTCTGGATGAAAAGGTCAGAATATTAAGGAGTTTTATGATCTGGAAATAACAGGTTTTGACATGTGCTATTCCAGACAAAGCTGCAACTCTTATTCCACCAGGAAGCATGTATTTCCATTCCATTTCCCAGAACTGAAGCTAAGCAAAAACACATTAGAACAATGTTTTCAGAGAGATGGATATTTTCAGTAGCATTGAGCACTAAGCTTTTGTGCAGTTCAACTTTCCAAACCATGCATTATTTTTCTAGCACTTTGGGGGTTTTAAGATCTTGTTGATTGTGAAAAGACATCTTCTTACTGGTTTTATTACGTATCAAGCTTGCTTAAGGTCTGATGACTGAGGTTCTCAGTTTTCTAACTACAACTAAGCTGTATACAGTTCAGTGGTTTCACAGTTTAAGCACTTCTAATTTTGTTCTAGTAATTGAGTGACATGGACATGTATGAAAAGAATAATAATAGAAAAAAATAGAACATTCAAATCTTAGCAAGGTGCAATTCAGCTGAAATATAGACAAAACTTGGGAAAATTGTGCATCATTCCATGTTCATCAATGTAGTGGCATCTAACATTCAGTTTTCATTTAAGCAGCTTCACTTCCCATCATTGTTAAATCCATTATATACTTAATTCAAGAAAAATTACAATGTTTTCTTGAATTAACAGCCTCGACCCTCAAGTTTCTTTTTTTGCTTTGCTCAGTCCATCAGATTTCAAAATATGTTTTTACATAATTTAAAATGCAAATATCACATTAGAAAAAAAAACATTTGTAACTCCTTCCTAAAAATAAAAAGAATTTGATCTTCTATGATTCTATGCTCTTCAAGAAAGCATAAGGACAATGTTCACTTACTCTTTAGTGCATATGAGATTTCCGTCATATATCTTTTATCTATCATCAAGTCTGCCAAACATTTCAAGAACTTAACATGGGACTTTCTTCAGTAAAAGCAGCAGAGAGACGCATATGCTTTATTATTGACAGTGTCATTATATTTCTTACATTCAGATTTTCTTTCAGTTCATTTATAATAAGCTGAAAATCTTGACCACAAAGGCAGGATTTCTGCTGTACCTGGATTATGAAACATAAAGCAGCACTAAATATTTAGTTTGTAAGCTTGACTGAACATGCATAATTTTTTTTTTCTAGCCAGGGATCGTTAATAGTCAAAAAACCTTTGTTATCAAATAAATTCCTTCAGTATAATTTGCCAAAAGACATTGCAGAACTGATTTGCCTGTCTCTGTGTACTAGAGATAAAGGAAATATTCAATTATCCATCTGCAATTTCTATGCTGAATTTCACAATTGCATTTGGTAAGAAGGAGCATTAGCAGCTCAGACCAAAAGTCCACCCCTGACAGCTGACACGACACCTGCATCCACTCAAATCCGCCAGAGATCTACAGCGTGGGGTGCAAAAAGTTATGGATAGTGTCTTTGTGTTCAATAGAGCTGGGCACGGTTTCTTCTGTGCGTAGGGTCCTCTTTATGTATGTGGATAATTCTGTGATTCTAGTAGAGTCATGCACCTCAATGTGAAATATCAGAGAACGGATCATGTCCTTAGTATAGGGCACATAGGGGAGAAAAAAGCATTCCTACTTTTCATGTTTGAACTTAAGTGTATCAACATTGCTTTGCAGAGATGAACTTCATGAACATGGCCACTGTAAGAGGAGGTGAGATATTCCAGAATTTAAAATTTCTCTTTAAAGACCCTTCAAGCACCAAACCTGAAAACTGTAAGGATGTTAAACTTTTGGAAACTGGAAGTAGCTGCAGATGAAGGCATCCAGGATAATTTATTTTAATAACTACCACTGCACAAGTAAACAGGACAAAACAGAAAAAAAAAGGAAAACAAAGAAAAGTTTAAACCCCAAAACATTCTTAGCCCCAGATAAAGAAGTGCCTGCCGTATAATGAGGGAGAAAAATAGTAAAGCCAAGTGATGATATTTCCGTCTGATTCTGAACTGAAAAACAAGACTAGGGATTGTTACATTGAAGCTGTCATTCATTTTGTGAACAATTGTAAACCCCCAGCAGTCTGGTCAAAACACAAACCTTGATCCTGTACCAAAAGAAGGGCTGCTTGTGAAACATTTTTAAAAATCTATTACAGATTGTTTGATCACACAAGTTTCTTTTTATACTAATTTGGGTCATGACACAGAATTTGTGAGAACTGCATTAATCTGTGTTTTAGCTGTGAGCAATTTCTCCTAGTAAGTATATGTATGGAGGTGGTAATTGATTCTGCAACTAGTATGCTCCTGTTTTGCATTTTTAATTACTGTGAGGCATAATTGTGAGGATTAGAAACTAGTATTAGGTTAAACACCAGCAAAATGAGGATGTCTGTAAACCCTGTGCCCTTACACTGGAGAATTTAATGATTTCTTTGCTAAAATACCCAAAACTTATCCATAAAGCCACCCTGCCTGCATGTTCACTTACAGAAGTGCTTAGGAAACAAAAATATTCCTAATTTACCATGACATAGTTGTTGAAGGTGTTCCACATCCCCCAGTCCCTTCCTGAGGGAGCTCTCACAAAGTGGAAGGGCTGTGAAGAGTGAAATAGCTGAATTAACCCTGGTGGTGGCCTTCTTCTCGCAGTGGCAATAGCTGCTTTAGTCTGTGGAGCCTTGTCACAAGAGGAAGCATTGCTTCAGTCACCAGTATTAACCTATAAGAAAAGGTGAACAGATACCATGAAAAGTGTTTATTGAGAGACCATGTATTATAAGACATCACATAAGGGTCTCTTCTATGTCAGAAGGGACAGGCTTTGCCAAAATCCATATCCAGTCAGACATATTTTTTTCAAAACTTTCAAGCTTCACAGCTCACATAGAAATTCCAAGCAATTTTTCTCCTCTTTTCTCTATAGTTCATTGCTAATTTTTCCCTAAAATTTCAGTATGCAGTTTAAAATGAGTTCCTATTCCATTAAACAAGATTTATGTAAACTGAAGAACAAGCAATACATGTCAGAGAAATAAGAAACAAAATTATAGTAGGACACTCTCCAGCACTCTGGGTAAGGGAGAGAACTATAACAAAACTTCATTTAGACAAATATGAAGCTCAATATTATTGTGGAAGCACTGTTTTACTCTTTATTAAGCACACCTGCATACTTTGTCTTCACTACCTACAATATGAACTATGTTTTGCTAACCTATTTTTTGCTCTGTCCGCTTTGGCTGAGATCACTGAGATGTGATATTTTGCCATAAAACTATTCAGTCAATATGGAAAAGATCAGTAAAGTATCATTATATGGTAGGAGTTCAGACTCAGATTGAGCTGAACACATGACCAGAAGAAAAGTGTCTAGAGCTTTTTTCCCTCTTAGGCATGTTGAAATCCTACAAATTTTTATTTTCTGTCACATGACATTTAATGGTGTCCTGGGTTCAGCAGCAGCAGTCATTTTTCTCCTTCTCGGTAGCTGGTGCAGCACTGTGTTTTTGATTTTGGGCCTGGGAACAGCGCTGATAACACCAGTGTTTTCAGTTACCGCTTGGTGATGTTTAGGCTGGCCAAGGACTTTCTGAGTTTCATGCTCTGCCAGGGAGGAGGGGAAGCCGGGAGGAAGCACAGGCAGGACACCTGACCCGGACCAACCAAAGAGGTTATTCCATACCACAGCACGTCATGTCCAGGATGTAGAAACGGAGAGCAAAGACCCGGAAGGGTGGTGGGGGGTTCACTGGTGGGGGTGCACGGTGGGGGTGCACTGCTTGGTTGGGCTGGGTTTGATGGTGAGCTAT
Source organism: Amazona ochrocephala (assembly GCA_039720435.1). Classification (NCBI taxonomy): domain Eukaryota; kingdom Metazoa; phylum Chordata; class Aves; order Psittaciformes; family Psittacidae; genus Amazona; species Amazona ochrocephala. The sequence goes on along the minus strand of CM077909.1, from coordinate 36,323,965 downwards.
TGTATTCTTTCCTTGTATTTGCCTTGTCATTATTGTTAGTAGTAGTAGTGGTAGCAGCAGTGGTTTGTGTTATACCTTAGTTACTAAACTGTACTTATCTCAACCTGTGGGAGTTGCATGCTTTCGATTCTCCTTCCCATCCTTCCAGGAGCGGAGGGAAGAAAGAGGGGGAAGTGAGTGAGTGAGCAAAACTGTGCATGGCTGAGAAGCTTAAACCATAACAAATGGTGTCATGTGTTGTCAACCAAATCACACCTGAAAGGAAAATCCTTTTAAACTGCTATGTTGTGCAGGTATTTTTTAGTGTTTTGTTCAGGCAATCTGTGCAACAAAGGCATGTAGCTAAACAGTTTATTGAAAAATGTGCTTGTAAGGATGCTCAGATGACCACAACTTTATTGGAGGGTGCACAATTAACTTTTTTGTAGAGGTTCTGCATAATTTGTGCAGTATGCGTCATTCCAGTAGCATTTAAGTGACCAGCAGAGACCTTATGGACCTTCACTTTAGAGCTGAATTCCCCCTAAACAAAATGGGTTTATGAGAGGTCCAATGAATATATGAAAGTGCATTTTGTAACGGGTGATGTATCTGATTGGCCATTATCTTCCACTTTTAGAAGATCAGAGACTACATAACAGGAACATGAATGTTTTATTTCTAGCCAAGTTTCAGCATATGTATTTGAGCATTATGCAAGCTTTCCAAGGCAGTTAACAGCAGGAGTTTCTTTCCATGCCAAAAATTGCTTTTCCTTAATGGAAGTTGCATGCTGTTGTACAGAGAAAGCATTGAAACTGATCAAAGTTAGGTAGTTTGAAAGATGTCAGATAAAAAGGCCTTGGCAGCGCTTTGAGAGAGGAAGCACTGTAAATAGACACTGAACCATTTGACAGTTCAAATGGGATGACTGAGAAAGGCTGCATAACTCCTCATTTTGCCAGCTAGACCCAACTGTGTAATTTCTAATGTTGTTCACAATCTGCTTACCTAAGAAAGACAATAAAAGTTTTATGTATGAAACATTAACTGTCAAAAGCATGTTGAAACCACCCATACACTGAACTATATATCAAGATATTTGACTAACTGTGCTATCAACATGAATATATAAACCACCCTTCAAAACCTAGGCTTTTCTTCTTCATTTTTCTGGATAATTTTCAAAATCATTTTGAAAGGCTGAGAGAACAACAAATTTATTGTGTAGAACTGAATGTTTTGAGCAGGAATATTTGCTAAAGATTAGCTGCAGAAATTTCACACTGTGAATGGACAACACTTTATATCTGACCTTTGAAAATCCACTGTTAGTGAGCAGAAGGCGACTTTCCCTTTCATGATGAAAATCAGGCTGGTAACAAAGATTTACCAGATAGTATGCTATTTAAATTGCAGCCAGGCCCAGAGGCAAAAACTGTCCTGGATATTGTACAAATTGATACAATTAAATTATATTTGTCAAAGACAGAATTAAGCAGGGAAAAAAAAATGGATTTCTGCCTAAGATCTCAGAATCTATTTTTTTTTCCTGTTCCTTATAATAACTCAGTCAAATTAAATTATGCTTACTTTGTGACCTCTGTCACTTAACCAAAATTTATTCTGTACAACTTAGAGACATGAATAGCAAAGCCTATCTAAATAAATAGATTTCAGGTCAAGCAGTAAAAGATTCTCACCTTGAGACTTCACCACTTCATACTTCTCCTTTATCCTCAGCCAAGACAAAGCCTTGGGGAGGAATTATTTACCTGTCAGGTTGCATAGAAAGTAAAGCTTAAATGAATTCACACACACTGAACTTCAGACAAACCGTACTCTGAAGATACTGTTTGTGTAGCCTGAATAACACAGCTTATATCAGATTTTAGATTTTTTGAGAACTGATGGAAAAACAGTGAGGAAAAAAAATCTACTTTTATTTATCTTCACCTTTATTTCTCATGTATCAGTTTAAAGGTCTGAAAATACAATAACCAATGACAGTAATGCCCATTCATTTTAGGAAGGAAATGACCTCTGAGGAGGTTGAATTTTGTGTTATATCCTTGGGGTTTAAGAGTACTTATACCACTCTTTGAGTGGCTGCTGGAAACAAAATGAGATTTGACAGGTAGGACAGACATTATAGTGTCTGCCTGACATTTAGTTAGATTATGAAATGAGTGTCTGAGAATTGAGGATCAGCATCACAGCATTGCACGTTACTTTAGTGGAGAAGAGTAGAGGACATTAACAGTATAAAGACATTGCAACAATGTGCAGAATCCTACCACTACATGACTATTTCAAGAAATATTGAACACAGCAGACATTGCATCAATAAGACACACCTATAGTCTAATGCAATATTGCCATGGATTGCAATGCTCTAAAATACTATTAGATAGATGGAGAATTCACAGTGCCAATCTAAGTCGCCACAGGGCTGCAGGTTTCCATATCAGGAAGTGGTGGGAAAAGGCAGAAACTGGTATTTTTTAATATTAATAATCTGGCATCTGATTTCACTTAATAAAATAAGAGTTAAACTGTTAAGATGGAACTACTGGACTAATTTAAAAGTGGCTGTATTTACAGAAATTGAAAGAGTCAGGATTTTTTTTGGCTCATGAATTCGCGTTTATTTCTGTTTGTATTTTACATTACTTGTCCTCAGAATAAGACGTTTATACTAAATCGGAAGAGTTTTGCATAACTACTGCCTGTAGTGCATACAGGAATACTTACACGTATTGCCATTAGACGCTCATAATTCACAAGCGAGAAAGGCACATGCTTCTGATTCACAACGTTTTTCTTCATAAAACCAAGCTGGGAAGTTTGTGCTGTGGAATCTACCACCTGGTGCTGGCAACACACAGAGCTGGGATGTCAAAGGCTTTCCACTCCATTAGCAAAAATGAGAATTTCAGTGGTGATAATTTCACACTGTTACGTTAAAAGGGGGAAAATAAACCCCTTGTTTTGTTCTCCAATATGTAACTACCAGTCCGGCCGCATTCACTGTTTCGAACCTTACTGATCCGGATTCACTGATAATGGGAAACAAACCCCTTGCTTTATTAGAGGAAGGACAGGAAATGGCTCTAATATGCAACTACCAGTCCGGCCACGTTCGCTATTTCGAACCTTACTGATCCGGATTCACCGATAGTGCACCACAACAAGAAATGGGGTTGTATTCAGTGAAAAAATTAGTTTATTGACACAATAGACACAGGTTCTTATGGATTGCCGGTGATAGAGACTGTCTGCAAAAGCACGTGCGAATAATGATTACATGAATACAAGCGCTTGATAAAGTTAACACAGCATAGCTATAAAATATACAGATGACAGTAAAAGTAACTCTATAGAGATTCTAAGTTTTCCCAGGGAAGCACAGAATACAGTGCAAGTCTTACCCACAGACGTCCCTATGGGGGCGGAAGAGAGGTCCAGCCCGTCGACTGGTCCCAGGAGTCGGTTGATGTTATCTTCCTTGACTCGTCCACGATGGTATCTTCCCCAGTATCCCCCTCTCTCTTGGGTCATTTTATATTATTTTTTATCTTCAAGGTGGAGCTTGAGTGACTCTAGTCATACATACCATTATTATTACTCAGAGAAGGGTGACCTCATTTTGGAGGGGGGTCTCATTGGACATGGGTGTGTGTTTTAGCATGTAAATGCGTTATAATGACGTTATAATGAAGCAAAGTCCACACTGAGGACGGCATTCTGTCAAAAGATGACAGGCTGCTGGCTCAGGGTAAGAAGTGTGCAGCTTATTGGCTTTTGCAAGGACTCCACCTCACTCTACCACGCAGCTTATCAGCTTCTTGCACCATCTCCTTCCCGTCAGTGTTGCCAGTTACACAGCTTATCACTTTCTTGCACCATTTCGTTCCCGTCAGTGCTGAAGTCAGGACAAAGCGTAACCGCGAGATCTCCACCTCTCTCTACCCTTCGTCTGTGTTGCCACGGGAACCGCTGTGGAGTGCACATTCCTGGCATACCAGGTGCGGCTGCATCTCGCCCTGAGAGGCCTTGAAAGTCCGTTTTTCCCTTATGTGTGGACAATGCTACATTTCAAATATAAGTTTAATTCCTAATTATCCCATATTTCCTAATTATTCCACACACACTAACAAACGATTTTTCAGAGAGCTCTGTGCGGTGGAGTCTCAAGTCAACCATTATTTCTTATGTCCAACAGGTTCCCAGCATTTGTTCTTGTATATATACTGTCATTTGACCATAAGGTAACAAATGAGACCAGACATCACTCATATTTGCAGGAGAACACCATGTTATTAGCAAAAGAAACGAAACAAAGCTGAGTCATTAGGCTCAGAAGTGATGGATGTTACCTTGCCAAAGACCATGCCAATCTCCTTGCCAGTGCCAGATGGTTTCTTTAGGAGGCTGTTCAGTAGACTCAGAAATCTCATTGTCAGAAGTTTGTTGCTCGTTTTGCAATTGAATTCCATTATTTCGATGTATACTCTTGCGTTCATGCATTATGCGAAAAATTTTTGCTTTTAAGTCCCTCCTGAGCATCTAACTTCGTGCATTATTAGTTGTCTGGTTTCAACATCTAACCTGATTCTTAACACTTTTCACACTGCCTTGCATCATCTAAACAAAGGACACATTTAAATCACACAAGTCAAGGACTTCAGCGATTTGGGGCTGAGTAAAGCAAGTCTATTTCTTCCAGTATTACTCAGATTCAGCAAGTCAGTCTGCAGACTCCTCAATGGCCTCCAACATGACAGTGCTTCCATATGTAGGTAATGGGCTGAGAATGAGATTGAGCACTAATTTTGCAGTGTAACAACCATTTTCTTAATGGATTAGAAAGTCTAGTGCACTTTATCAAGTCTTATAAACCCTAGTATATCAGGAAGCTAGAATATGTAACTGTGAGAGAATTTAAAACCAAGTCACAATTTTCTTTGATACAATTCTTTTTGACCAAAGATTTTTCCAATGTGCACATGAAAAATCTGGGTTTTACCACATTTATTAGCCTCATACATTTTTTTTCCCTGAAGGAGTCTTTGCTGTAAGAATTTTCTGCATCTTCTTTTTTTTTTCCAGACACCATACAGTCTTCTTACAGTAAATGTTGCAGCAGGCACAGTAGCATGAATTTAGTGTATTTTCAGTGGTGCTCAACAAGTGAAAACAATGTGAAGGAAATAGTTTTCTAGGACATAACACAGAAATGCGAAATGAAGGACTGATGAGTGGGGATCTATTCTGAGAGATAAATTGGGAATAAGTTAGGAATTCTTTATGGCTGCAACACAATAAACAGACCTGTTCTGACAATTCTATCATTTTTTTAAAAATGGAACCAGACTTCATCTGCATGTACAAAAATTATAGCCCACTGGCCAGAAAGAGTTTGAATCTCAAGCCAAGTCTTTTGTCTTGGGCCTTCCTCCACTTCAGATGCATTGTCCAGCTATTGCTCCTTCACTGTCAGCATGAAACAGTGTTGCGGCAGGACCCACATGATCCCTGGCAGTGCTCAAGGCCAGGTTGGACATAGCCTTGGGTGACATGGTTTAGTGGGAAGTGTCCCTGCCCATGGCAGGGGGGCTGGAACTTGATCTTAAGGTCCTTTCCAACCCTAACTATTCTATGATTCTACTATTCTATGACCCAGATAAGGCAACCATAGCCCTCTGTGAATTTCCGTACATTCTGGTTATTAAATACTCCATATTTTCACAAAATCTGAAAAAAAAAAAAAAAGAAGAAGAAAAAGCTTAAAATTAGCTTGGAGTTTCTGTTATCCACTATGTTGTTTGACAGGGGTAAAGAAATTAACACACTTGAGAAACAGGGTTTATCCTTTTCATTGGGGCATGCAGAAAATTCAGACAAGTAAAGCAGATGGTCCCTCAAGATTTTCTTTGACAAAAAAGAGGTGAAATATGAGCATGCATGGCAAATAATACGAGTTTAAGAGACATCATTTGTATGTGTCATTCTCTGGTACGCAATCATCTGTTCTAATTCCAAAAAAACTTCTGCATAATGTCAGAGAGAGAGTCACCATTTCCTTGCTTGCGTCCCAGCACATGTTAATTGGACAACATTTCATGTCCACTACACAGGAGCTCTTGGCAATTCAAATTGCATATCTTTGTCTTTAGGTTCATAACATCTTAATTTATTGAAACCCATTGCCTAGAAAAGTCATTATTAATGAAAATTTCAGGTTAGTGGCACTTCTGCTGATTCATAATTGTTTCTTTTATTACTCTTATAATTAAAAACGGGTACAAACTTATTATGCCACCACTTGTACAGGCAGACACAAAACCATACTTGTGTTAGAAAAGGAGCAATCACTGTTCTTATAAACAATATACAGCATCAGTGAGGGTGGTTGTAACTGCATATGTATGTCACCTTACATTGAAATAAAGGTAGCATAAGACAAATGGATTTAAACAATCCACTAGAAGACAGAAAGTTACCTGTTTTGTGAAAGAACAGTCCACTAAAAAAATTGGAGATTTGCCTTCCTGAGGAGAAAACTATTAAGAAGAAAGACACTCTAAAATACTGAACTTGCATATTTTTGTGTGTTCTTTTTTTTTTTTACATGGAACTGGAACATTACTCATGAGGAAAATGTTAACCATGTTTTACATTTCTTACCTTAAGTTTTAATGCATAATTCACCAGATGATGGCATAAATAGCAACTTTTATTGCACAAAGCAGTAAAGCCATGCCAGAGCTACAGAAATTTTCAAAACACTTGAAATGTTTAGGCAAGTTCTGTTATTTGTGATTCAAGTACAGCTGTACAACAGTGAAGTGCATCACAGGATGCACTAGCTAAGAGGTTCCTTCAAGCTTCCTTCAGGTGAGAAAACCCTGGACCTATTTCTTGTTTCTCAAGCAGTAACTACACTTTTCTGAATAACTGATGGTGCATAACAGTATTCCAGGTTTCTGTCAGAAATACTAATCACCATGTTATTATAGTGCCAAAAAGGTTAATTAAAAATTGATTACCGTAACAGTCGAGTTTTCTCGAAAGCAGGGGCAAAAGACTAAGTCAAGTTCTTGATTTCTTGTTCATGGTTTAAACTGCAAAAATATAAACCAGAGAATGTCACGCATCTATAGCAAGTCTTCTAAATATCTTACTGGTTCTTTATTTTCAGTAGAACAATTATGATTAGTCAGTTTGCTAAAAAGGGTGTTATTTTGCCACTGAAACCAAGAGAGGAGATAGATAGCATTTTCATTCAAAAAGGCAATAACAGTCCATGCTGCCAGAGGCATGTGTAGCATATAAAATCTCCGCTAAGACAATTACACAATCATTTCCAGACTTATGGAAACGTAACTCAGCCATTTGATTAACTGTCAGACTCAATACTCAGTTCCTTAACCATTTATGAAAAGTAAACTAAATCGCTAATAACATTCTATATTAATTTAGCAAATTTCACTACTTCCTATCACTGGAGCACTATTAAAAAAAAAATCAATAAAAGAGGATAGGGCAGCACTCAAGTGCAGCACAAGGATGCTTCATGTTATATATTTGCTTGTTCTAAGGCTGATAACAAGAAAGAACAAGCATCAGATATGAATTCAGGAAGTTTATCTCAGCCACAGGATCCCATCAACTGGGCTCACAATGGCTGTGGGTAAGAGCATGGAATATGCTTCAATCTTTGCAAAGATTTGCAAATAAATAACCTTTAAATCTATGTTTTATTAGTAGATTATAATGAATGCTTGTAAAATTGCATCAAGATTTTATTTTATATAGCTAAACCTAAAGCTAGATGGGGAAGGGGGGGGGAAAGAAAAAAATTTTTACATAAACCAAGTATAGTTCTTTATCTTGACAAACAGTCTTTGGTGTCTGTAGGAAAGATCAATTAAGCAACTTTCTTTCTACAGAGAAGCTCACTTTATGGAGACTATTAAATCACAAAAGGTACTGTTTAAAAGGAGTGCTAAATTCGTGTTGCTAAATTTGAAAACAGGTAGAATGTCTTTCATTTGCCTAGCATCTATTTAAGTAATACCTTACATCATAATAGATCTGCTGTCAGAAAGCAAGTTGATTTATTAAGTGGTTTTCACAGGGGACAAGTAGGGAACATGGATATTTACTGCATGTCTGCTACAAAACGTAATAGGTACTTTCTTTTTGTAATACCCACTCCCATGGCGGTATTCTCTAAAACGACATAATGTGAGAATCAAATTTTTGCTTGTTTTAAGGTAGGTGCCTAAAGGCATGATACATTTTCTAACAAGGGTTCCACCTTTAATGTCAAGGTATAAAACAATAGAAGTCAGGGTTCAAATTAGTATTGAGGATCTAAAACTGTCTTTGAAAGTGTTGCCTAGAAATCTGTAAGACAAGACACCTGAGGACTGCAGAATCTGCTTAAATATGTACAGAAGGTTTATTTCTACTTGCAGTTATAAAATGTAACACCATTCTAACATAAACTCATAAATTCATATAGATTTTTATTTTATTAACTCTATTAATATTGGTGATGACTCTCATGGTTCTAAAGCCAGAAACTTGGGATCACGCCAAAAATACCCCAGAAATACATTTTTCAATGTTACTTCTTCATTTTTGTAAATATATTTGTAAAACAAACAAACAAACAAAAAAAAAACTCTAACACACAAAACCTAAAAAAAAAAACTAAAAAAAAATTAAATTAATCAGCCTAGGAATTCATTTAGATTTGGGCTGAAAAATTATTTTAAATGTCTAAGACAAAAAATAAAATTAAATTAAAAACCTGTTACAGAAAGTTCTGGCCAGCAAGAGAAGCGAGACTAATACTACTATCTCAGAACCCTGAAACAAAATCTGGCAGATGAAAGACGATTAATTATCATCTACTGATGTGTTGCCAAGTACATTATTGTAGCACATAGACATTTCAAAAATCCCTTCAATGACTTGTCCAAACAACATTCCTATGAGATGATGTCTCACTGGGATGAGGAATACATGATTAAGAAAAACCATTACATTTCCATTTATTTTCAGACGCATGACTATAGTCAGAGACCTTGCTGTCAACAGTAGTTTTGTCATTCATTACTCAGCAGGGCTCCATGTGTTTTGCCACAACACTAAAGTAACACAAGACCAACACCTTTTTTCCCTGACACTTTCTATAAAGTATCAGAGAATCATAGAATAGTCAGGGTTGGAAAGGACCTCAAGATCATCAAGTTCCAACCCCCCTGCCATGGGCAGGGACACCTCCCACTAAACCATGCCATCCAAGGCTCTGTCCAACCCGACCTTGGACACCACCAGGGATGGAGCATTCACAGCTTCCCTGGGCAACCCATTCCAGTGCCTCACCACCCTTACAGTAAAGAGTTTACTCCTCATATCCAATCTAAAATTCCCCTGTTTAAGTTTGAACCCGTTACCCCTTGTCCTCTCACTACAGTCCCTCTCCAGCATCCCTATAGGCCCCCTTCAGGTATTGGAAGGCTGCTATGAGGTCTCCACACAGCCTTCTCTTCTCCAGACTGAACAGCCCCAACTTGCTCAGCCTATTTTCATATGGGAGGTGAACCAGCCTCCTGATCATCCTCTTGGCCCTCTTCTGGACTTGTTCTAACAGTTCCATGTCCTTTTGATGCTGAGGACACCAGAACTGCACACAATACTTCAAGTGAGGTCTCACAAGAGCAGAGTAGAGGGGAAGGATCAACTCCCTTGACCTGCTGGTCATGCTCCATTTGATGCAGCCCAGGATATGGTTGGCTTTCTCGGCTGCAAGCACACACTGCTGGCTCATGTTCATTTTTTCATCGATCAGCACCCCCATGTCTTTATTAGCAGGGTTGCTCTGAATCTTGGTTGGAAATCTTAAGGTCTTTTCCAACCCTAACTATTCTGTGATTCTGTGATTCTATGTTTTACAGCCAGTAAGTGAAGTTCACACCACCTGTTTATACCAATCCCACTGCTTCCTAAGTCACTGCCACAGCCTGATGATGCCGATTCTGACAGAGCTCAGCAAAAAAGTCACTGGCTGAAACAGAGAAATCATACTTTGAATGACTGAATTTCCATTTTAAGTACTTCATTTGTTATTATATGTAAACCATTTTAATCTAATAGATGACACCATTTCTCACAGTTGAATACTGAAGAAGGAAATTTCTTCATTGCTAGCTTAAAGACAGATCAATGCATGAATGACCTTTTCACAAAACAGATGGTATCGCTTCAGTTTTATTACAAAAATAAATACTCCCTTAGTGTTTACCTTAAAATTTCTCCCATGGTTTCCATCTAAGGCTCCTCTTCCTTGCTGCTCATTTTATTTAAATACTCGGATTTTTCCCCTACTATATTAACATTGTATAATTAACTTACTGCTATATGAACAATAGTGCCCATTTGGTTGCTCAAAAACAATCATGTGTACCTCTTGATAAAGAAAAACCTATAAGTATTAGAAATATAAAATACTCCAGTAAATCCAAAGGTTCTTATTAGTTGTGCATACTTAATGGCTTTAACTATTGACAAACTTTGCTTTATTGGTGTGTTTTTTGTTGATGAAATCACGATGTATTAGGAAAGATAAAGTATGTGGGTATAAACAGAAGCTATTTCCAAGCTGTATACATCCAGCAGCACATTTATTTGCTGTTTTGTTTTTTTTTTTCCACACAAACCCTTTCTACCATTAAGCTGTGCTTCCCTTTTACCCGCAGATTTTCTGCACTGCTTGTGTATTCTTACTTGCACAAGCAATATGGTACCCTGTTTCTCATGGTTGGGACCATTTTAGCTTCTAGTTAGCTGGAAGTTATAAAGCGTACTTATCTCCCATCCTCCCCTCTTTTTTTTTTACCCTAACTAGACATTGCACCACAGTTTTCTCTTCACCTCCACCATGATATTTTGCTGCCAGTTTTCTGCACTTCTTTGTCAAAGACATGCATTTGTGTAACATTTGACCAAATCCTAAAAGAAAATACTCTTGAGTCACTCAAGCTTTTCCTCTCTCAGAATAAACACTAACACCATTAAGGTAGCAGGGATAAAATAGAGTAAAAAACAGAACAAAGAAAGAGGCAAGAAAAGAGAGAGAAAGAAATAATTTGACATGCTTGATGCTTAATGTTGCCATCATGGGCAGGCAGGCAGAAAATAAGAAAACAAAAACCTGTGGAACATGCCAGAAGGGTGAATGATCAGTAACAACTTGAATTTAAGCAATGATTCTTTATCCTTGTCAACACTGCTACAGCCAGAAGCCCAATACAAACATCTCAAACCCAGTCACATATTGCATGTGGAAAAGCTGAGCAGACCCCTCAGGCTTTTTGTGTAAGAAGAACTTTGTCATACATATTTTATGCCTTGAATAAAGCCCACTATCCTTCTTCCTTCAACAGCATGCCTACACACAACAGCTAAGCAGACCGGAAGATGAATAACTAAAGCCAGAGGAGACACAAGAGGAAAGAAGAGAAGAAGAAATGAACAGAAAGGAGAGAAAAAGAGAGGAGAGAGAATGATAAAAAATATATCATAACCATAAGTCTTCTTATGCTGTTAAACAGCATACAATATGCGAAGAATCAAGGTAGGTACCTGGAACATGTGCCTCCCTGCATTTCTTTTCTCTTAATATTACTAAATAAGTTGAGGACAAGACCAGCTTCTGAGTAAGCAAGAGTTAATTTGAAAGGAAAATTAAAGGGGTTTTAATTTAAGCTTTTATTCTCAACTGCTTAATTTAAGCTTTTATTCTCAACTGCTTTGCACCCCTTGGCACCATGTGACAGTACTGCATGGACAGCTGTCCTGTCCTTCCAAGACATACAACAATCAGATCAGCCCTTTCTGAAAACTGTCACTCAAGAGAAAGATCCAATCTTGCTTTGTCAAAAACATACAATTATTTCTTTACACTGTCATATTTTCTAATTGCATATGGATTATAAACCCTGAAAACCAGCCATTCTTTCACTCTACTCTTCTGACTAGAAAAGTTACAAAGTTTCATCTGCATTATCAATTTCTCTTACATGTAATCAAGACCCATTGGGTTTTGCCTGGAGAATAGCAGGTCTTCTAAATACTGAAGAGCACAAATCCTTCTTGCCTTCTACCCACTCTACAATAAAGGCAGGAGTGTTGCCAAAGCAGATGAAAAGAAATATGTGCATGAAGAGCCTCCAAATTGAAGACATCTAGAATGACCCAGGTGGTAAAAAATCTTTAACTAGAGACATGGTAGTTGTATACGAAAATACTTTTTTCTCCATGATGCTTTACTCACATTTGGAGTAATAGGAAGGTATTTTAAAAAGCAGCATCAAAAAAATCTGATGTATACTGGAATCAGATTCTTATAAGTGACATTCGTCATGCAGCAGAGGACTGTATGAACTGGCTGCATTTCTGAAGTGCTACTAAGAAGCCTACTGAAGCCATTTCTTGCTGCATCTGCAGGTCCGAACTGCATGTGCAAGGGGCTGATGGAACCTTTGTCTCATGAAATCGCAGTGTCCTTCGTCTGAAGTGAGCAGGTGTAATTTTCTGAAGACTTCAAAACTCACAATACTGTGCTAGAAAGTGGTATATAGAAGTGTGTTGGGTGGTGAGAACCAGAGCTCAAGAAAAATGGGTGTACTACTGAGTGAACAAGCTATTAGAAGTGCTGAACTTTGTTTGAGTATCACTGATTTGTGGAACCTGAGAGAGCTCTGTGCCTAAGAGCCTGTATCAGCTTTTCCTCAGTATAACAATATTGCTTCTATTCTACAGTTTTCTCTTTCCTTCACTCCACATCTGCAAAATTAAAGAAGTTTTTGACATTTACTGGATAAAAGTCCTGCAAAACACCTGGGATTTCCGTTAACCTTATGTAATCAGGTGCTGTGGCCTGAGTGTAAGGCTGTCAAATTTTCAACACAGATTGTTGAGAGACCCTGAGAGAAATCAGGTACTCCTCCACTTTGGTGTGGTTAGATATACCGGGGGAAACAATCTCCCTTTTTCCTTCATCCCATGTACCCTGATGTTTGAGCCAATACAGATATCAGACAGTGAAAATAAGAAAAGCAAGCAATACTCTAACGAGGCTGTAGTTTGCATCTTTTTGCACTTAAACTGATAAAAAGAATGGAGCTGGCATCTGTAGCGCATGTAACATCTTGCTTTGTTCAGTAGATCAAAACTTTTTCCTGGAACAATTACATTAAACACACCAGGACAGGATAACCTCTGCCGTCCCACAGTGACAACGCATAATGAGAAGAAATGAGGAGCGTGAGTCCCACTGCACTTATATAATCCTTAGCTTTCCTCTGAGAAGAGAAATAAAAAGATCATGCGCATTGTTTGGTTTTCTGCATTGTGCTTGGGGTGGTGAAGTGCTTTGATTTTTTTTATGTTATTGCTCCTGTGTGCCCATGAATAGCAGTGCAATTCTCAGCCAATTTTGCTTCAGATTGTCACTGTGAGTGAATATGGGCAATCTGGTGCATAGAGGCTGACGTGGGAATCTAAATTAGGTATAAATTGGTAGGCTAAGTTCAAAAGAAGCAAAGATCTCCCTGGAATTGGCACAGAGTACCTAAATTGGGAGTGATTTTCTGGAAGACCATCATTCTCTGAAGACAAGGGAATCAGACATACTTCTCCTATGGGTATGGCTGCAACTCATTGCCAGTTTATTTTTCCTCCCTTTCTTGAATAAAAGTCACCTGTTCCTCAAAACAAGACAGCAAAAGAAAAGGAATAATTCCCTATGTGGTATGTTTGTCTAAACTGATAGTTCTATCCTCAGTCATTCTGTTAACCAGACCATATATTCTCTACAGTATTTTTGGACCTGTTAAAGAAGTTTTCCTCCATCTAATGGGTCCAGTTTGATAATGCTGAACTCATGGAAGTGAACTCCAAAAGCTATCTGTGTGAAAGGATCTGTGTTCCTAGGATAGCACCACCCCACCTCTATCCCAGCTGCAACAAACTACCACTGCAAGTTACAAACAGTAATGCAGCGACGGGGAGGAATACCTGCATGAAGCCGGTTGGTCCAAAATATCCCGCTTTCTTGTGTAGTAAATGCAAAGGGGTTTCTTGTAAGAAAAATAGAGTAAAAAATATTGAATAAATCCTGACTGGATGATCCTCCCAAAAGGTTGAAAGGGTCTCAGAGCTATAAGGATCCTGATGGGAGGGGGGAAACAGGCCTGCGGCTTTGATTTTTGTCTCTCTTTCTACTCTCTGAAATGATCCATCCTTGGCAATGGCACTGCAGGGTACCCACACTTGCACGAGGCCACTGCTAAGGAATTTAATTGGACTGCACTGGAATAATAAAAAAAGCCCTGGTTCACTGTGAATGGGCTGTTCATGTAAGACACCCTGCAATGCAGACCAAGGATGATCAGCAGGTAGGATCTAACTCTTGAACCTACCTGCCCATATAGCTAATTCCTATAAAACACACTTATTGCAGCAAATACTGTTTTTTCCTCTACATGTTGTCTTTCCCCTTATTTCTCCAGAGGGATCTGGGAAAATAAAATTAAAATAAACAAAAACCACAACCCAACAATCTGTAGATTTAAAAAACAGCTGCAATATGCTTGGGAGAATTGCAACAGTATAGCTGACCTTGCAGACTGAAGTTCAGCAACTCTCTTGGGACAACCAATTTTGAAGAACTGCACCTTCACTTAGGAAAAGTGCCTCAGTCATTTAACTGAATCTGCTAATTTTTGTCTAGAGACAGCCATGATTTATGGCACAGTGCCTCACTAGGATGAAATCCAAATGGCTGCACATGTCAAGGAATGCTGGATCCCAAAAGTCAAATTTTGTCTTCTCTGGGGAAGATTCCAGCCATTTTCAGTGCTCCAGATGAGATTAGTGCTATTGGAAACAGGGAAAAAGCTACCTTACTTTTTCAGTTTTAGGTAATATTTTAGATTTAGTTTTGGATAATGGAAATTAAAACTTAGAATGCAAAAACTGCAACTCTAGTCTGAAAGTTACCACCAAGAACTGCTGTTGTGCCTTTGTTTTATGGTCACTATAAATAAATTGCTATTGGACTGGATAAATTCCATCTCTGAGCCTCAGGTTTTTTATCTGTGCAATAGACATTTGCTGATAACAGTTAGGCTAACAAAAAGAAGGTATCTAGAGAGTAAGGAGCAGTCTCCTGATTTTCAAGGTAGGATGGGAAACAAGGTGCTAGTTATGAAAGTCAGAGCACTTGTATGTTGATAAAAGATGTTGCTTCAGCTGGTAGAAGGAAACACATCACAGCCTGTTCAAAGGAACAAGTACACAGTTGTATCAGAGGGGAGTAACACTCAACATCTTTTTTATCCCCTCTTCTGCCCTCTCTCATCAGAAACCCCATGATCCTGAGGTACCCAGAGCTGTCCCAAAATACATAATGAAAGAACAGCAGTGAGAAAGCAGTATCTGCACTGCTACAATGCAGATACTAAATCTAGTGCTACTGGCTTTAACAGATATTGACATTTTAATAACACCTTTTGCAGAGTACATGACATTATTATTGAATATTCTAACAGATGGTTAAATTCAAGAGTGCAAATTTAAATTCCTGTTACTGTTCCAAAATTTCAAAAGAGACAATATATTTTTGCAGTGTCTTCTCATTTAAATTTAACAAGGAAGAAAAATAAATATGCAGATACACACTAGCTAACTGGCACCACTGGAACTCTTGGGAACTCCCCATTAAATCTGTATTCTGATCATAAAATGAACTAAAATAAAGAAGTTGATAGCTGTATAAGACTGAGTTTTCAGTTTCAGCTGAAGGCTGTCCCTGGAGAACTGTAGGAGTGGTAAAGAAATTAAGCACAAATGTAAGCAAAAGACGATACCATGTATACAGAGATTTACATGCAGGACAAATTTAAACCAAAACAGATAATGGTGGGGTTTTTTTTACAGTGTTACTGCATCATATTTATATGTCAAACACAATGACAGTATGGTAGGTTGATGCTGGCTGGATGCCATGGCTAAAACAAAGCTGCTCTGTCACTGTCTTCATCAGCTGGACTGGAGAGAAAAAGGCCCATGGGTCAAAATAAGGATGGGAAGAGATCTCTCACCAATTACAATCATGGGCAAACAGACTCGACTTGTGAAAATTAGCATAATTTATTACATTCAAATCACAGTAGGATAATGAGAAATAAACTAAATCTTAAAATTTCCCATCACCTTTTCCTAGGCTCAACTTCAGTCCCCATTTTTTAATTTTTCAAAATTCATTCTCAGCTATCCAGCACCAGAGTTTCTATGATGTCTGTAATTCTGCTTTTCCAATTACTCTGGGCATGAAAATACTTGTGATAGAGAACTGCAAAATACATTTCCTAAATTCAAAACTCCCATTTTCTGGAAGAATTAGATTTGTAAAAGAGATGAGGAAACACTAACTCCTGAATTTTTATTGCTTACCTTTAACTAATTCATTTTTATATGTTTTCACCAGACTTCTCAGCCTAAATTAAGTCTTGGCTTCTACAGCTGAACAGGATGTCATTTGATTTTCTTGAGAAGTGTCCTTATACCAAGTTCTTGCATGTACAAAAGATCAAGAAGGATATTCAGCAGCTGGATTTCCTTCAAAAAGTAATACAATGCACTTCATAGAAGTAGTATGTGTTTTTAAAGAAGGTCAACAATTCCATTTTTGTTTATAGAGTTCTGTGCTTCAGATTTAAGAAGCATGAGGCTGGACAACATAATTTCAAAATGCTACTGATTTTTTGAATCTATTTCTACATATTTATCCTTTTAATAGAAAATTATTCAAATTGATACCCTTTTCATATATTTTTATTTTTATAATCAACTTTGGCACAAACCTGCTCTTCACATAACTATATTATTTGCGTAGGAAAAAGGAGTATTACTTCCTAACTGAACACTTCAGCAACACTCTTATTTTTTGGGTTTTGTGCAACTAAAGGCAGGCAAAAACAGGAGCAGTATCAACAGCATTCTAACTATCTTAATCCCAGCTGTAGTTATCACCCAAGGTTGTTAGTGGTTTTCGGAAGTAGGTCAGGTAGTTAGAGAAAGTGCTTAATATCACTTCCCTTGTACTTCTTTCCTTACACAACAGGTCTATGGATTATTTAGGAAACCTAAGAAGTAGTTTTTGTAGACACTGTGCGTTATGCTGACAGAAGCAGTTATCAAGCTGGACAGTCAGTTAGGCAACCCTGATTAATGCAGGACCTTGTTTACATATATGTAAATACCCTGTAGCTTCCAGCAGCTGAAGATACAGTAGTTAAATCATAACAACTTAGTCCACTGAATAAAACTTTGTTAATATTATAAAATATTTCAGGTAAGAATTGTGTCTTTATAGGAGCTCATATATTAAATAAAACACAGATATCAAGTCACACAAAAGACACTTATAACCTTGCTGTCTATTATAAATACCTGTAATGCTTATATTTCCCCCTGAAGTATTCCTCCTTTCCTCCATTTTTCTCCCTTTTCTGCTCCTTAAATACAATTGTCCTAACATTTCTCTGGCTAGATTCTGCGGCCAACAGTCTAACAGATTAACAGCATAAACAGGCAGATCAAATGCATTGCAATCATTGCTTCATTTAGTCCCTCTACTCCCTGTTTCTCATCTTGCATCCACTGCAAAACAGAAACTAAGCAGTCCGAAGAGCAGACACTCTTTAATACATTAGGCTTTTCTACTACTTTCACTTCATTTTCTATTTCAAATTTCATTCTCTGTCATTCAGAAATAACTTTGAAGCAAGAAGCTTTGATGCAGATCAAAGTGCAGACTTTGCACAAGTCTCAGGACTACTTGATCCCCAGGTTTTCTTCTTCATTTTTGCAGGTTTTTACAGAGCTTCAATCAATGATGTTTTTGCTGAAGTAAGAAGGTCTTGTGTTTACAGGTATATGGAGAAGAAACAAGCACATTACACATGGTAATCAGGACAAACAGTAGTTTCAGAAGTCTCATTTCACACTACAGGGTTTCAATTAATCATCACCATTCAAGTATTTGTTGTGATTGTCTTCTGCTTTTTCCAAGGAGCTGAGCACATACTTCTTTCCTATTATCATCACAGATTTGCTTCCTGAATGCTGAAGTTAGTGCAATCTTCTGGAAGGCTACATTCTCCTTTACATTACCTTATATCAGTGAAGTGGTTGTCAAAGTTTGGACATTTCTGCTGCTTTCGAGAAATTGGTAGATTGCACAGTGATGTTATACAGAATTTAAAGTAGAAAAGAGTGGAGAAGCAAAGATGAATCATGACAAACCAAGATAATACAGTACCCTCCATAAAGAATGTGGTACACACAACTCCTGTTAAGGGAAATGATATAACATAAGATTTATTTGGAGAACCTCAAGGGTATAAGGAGACTTTAAGTAAAGGAAGAGACTGAGACTGTGCCCTGAAGATGTGCTTGTCAAACTGTCATCCAGATAATGATCTGGGTGGTATCACAGCAGTTTTGCTTATTGTTACACTCATATAGCACATGCACCACTTACACAGATGTTGATACTGAAGCAACTTTTTACAGTTGCTGGCAAACACGATTCCCATCATGCTCACTCAACTCTCTATGTTCAACCCTTCCCACAGCAAGAGAAAGGTCTTCATTCTCACTAGACTCAAAATGCATTTTGAAGATTCCTTTTATGTTGCAGGATTATCTGAAACCACAGTTTCTGCAAGGTGATCTTCAGTGCACAGGATGTTAACTCAGATGCCAATAAATTGATCTGCAGAAACTTCACCTGTTAGCATTGCATAACTTACAGATGTAAAGAAAACAGGAAAGGACAAAATAATTCTTTTTAAAGATAAGGGATGGTGGAAGTACATGCACACCTGCCCTCCTTGTCACATCCCAGCAGTGCTGGGAATCTGGGCATTCCCCTCACACTTACCTTCACCCGCTCCCACTCTGCAGCTGAGCGTTTGCTGAGACCCAGATCACTACCTGCAGGGTTTCAGCTGACCAGAGATTTCCACATTGCAATGCTGTCTCATCAAAGATCTTTGACTGTTTGTTCTGTCCTAGAGAAAAAAGATCCAGACATGCTCCTTTAACAAAAAACTTCTCCATCTTGGAGCCGTCCTGAACTAGTTCAGCTAACAAATAAGCCTCTTCTAGGATCCTAATTCTACTCACGGACATGAAACTCACACTAAGACGGACCACTCACTTTCCTCTTTCCCTAGGCCAAGTTCATCTTTGCAAGCTGTCATCCTGATGATCGAGTCTCTGAGCTCATTAATTCATTAATTGCACTTAACAGGTTGTAACCAGTGTACTTCCTGCACCATTTAAGACGACAAAAATGGAAAAACACCATGTCTTTTCCATTATTTTAAAGGATTATTTTTAAAATGTGGAAATGAGATGACCTCTCAGTTCCCCCCTCCCCCCCCCCCCCTCCCCCCAGTGTAAGCATTTTCAGCAAAACGGTCACTCTATTTAGAACAGAATGTCAGTTATTGATTTTAACTCATGTTTTGTTATTGTCGCTGTTAGAAAACCAGATATTCTTTCCTGGCAAGTTTTACCCCAGGCAGTGTTAGGCTGTCTGTTGAAAGACACAACAGTTACTGCCCACACGGTACCTGACTGAGGTTGCGACTTGAAATCCACCACTTAAAGCCACACTAACTGTAGCATTTCAGACCACTTTTAAAACTGATACTGTATTTGTCTTAACTAGGTAAATTGTAAACCCTTTCAATGCAACAGGTACTAAATGCTCTCAGACATAGAATCATAGAATCATAGAATAGTTAGGACTGGAAAGGACCTTAAGACATGCTCAAAGTCATGTGAAAACACTCTCTCTGGCAAGGTTTCCGCCTGTGTCTTTTCCAGCAGCATGAAGACACAGCATAAAAAAGACATAACTGAGTTTCTTTTGAACTTCAGTGTATGATCTCACATGAATTCCAATTTCCAGGTTTATCTATGCCAAATCAAGACAAGGGTTTATGGGGCTTTAGTCTGTTTACAAGTTTCTTTCTGCGCTCTCTACATGATAACATGATTCTGGAAAATATTTCATCTGTCCCTCTAGGATGGCTGGAGTAAACAAAACACACAGGAAATACTGATATTACCAATGAGAATAAGCCACACATAGAAGCATACCTCCTAGGAGCACAAGAAATGCTACGCTGGAGCAGACTGCCACTCATTCCAGAGTAGTCAGAAGAGAGTAGTTGTTTTACAAAACAAGATGTATACCTTATTGACATATTACCCCACTGTCTGGACTTCAGGAAAAGAAGAGTTCTCCTAAAGGTTTTCCTCAGCTCATTGCTAGTGAGAATGTTTTGAAACATGAGAATGGAAAGACTCATAGAATCATAGACTCATAGAACACCAGGTTGGAAGGGACCTCAAGGATCATCTGGTCCCACCTTCCCAGGTAAAGCATGACCTAAACTAGATGTCCCAGCACCCTATGCAGCTGAACCTTACAAGTGCCCAGTGCGGGGGTATTCACCACTTCCCTGAGGAGGTCAATCCAGTGGCTGATTGTTCTCTTTGGGAAAAGTTTTCCTCTTGTGACTAGTCAGAATCTTCCCAGCAGTAACTTCCACCCATGACCTCATAGCTTTTCCATGTGACTCCTTTGTAGGCACCCCTTAAATACTGGAAGATGGTGATAAGATCTCTAAGCCTTCTTTTCTCCAGGCTGAACAAACCCAGTTCTCTCAGCCTTTGTTCACACTGGCTTCCCAGTCCTTGGGTCATCTTTATGGCCTTTCTCTGGATCTCCTCCAGACTGTCCACATCTTTTATGTATAGCAGGAACCAAAACTGAGCACAGTGTTGCAGGTGTGGTCTAAGACGTGCTGAGTAGGCTGGAATAATGCATGTCTGTTTCTGTTGGTGAATCGCTGTTGGTGCAACCCTGTTGGCTTTCTTTGCCACAGCAGCACATTATTCACTCATACTGAGTTTTCTGCCCATCAGGGTACCCAGGTCCCTTTCCACGGAGCTGTTTCCCAGCCAGACAGATCCCAGCCTGTTCTGAACTCTTGGATTGTGTTTACCCAGGTGCAAGACCTTAAACTTGTCTGCTTTCAACTTCATAAGGTTCTTGCTAGTCCAATCTTCCAGCCTACCCGGGTCATCCTGCAGGGTGGCTCTCCCTTCCAAAGTGTCCACTTCCCACTCAGTTTGAGGGACCTGTCCTTGATCTCAAATACCAAATAGAGGAATGTTCACTATTCTTCATTTCTACCCCTTTTCACACACTCAAGGCTTTACAGTAAATGTAGCTTAATTTCGCTTCTCCTTTAGCTACTGCTATTTAAAATCTAAAGTTTAATTTGTTCACTTTCTTGTATTGCTATCTGGTCTCTATGTCAGTACATTTTCTAATCCATTTCAAAATTCCCTCTATAGGAAGATGGTCTCTTCTGCAGCAGTCTATGGAATTCAGTACCCCGCAACAGCCATTTACCAGACACGGCTTTTCATTCAGTGAGTACGAAAAGCAGAAAGCCTGAGTCTAAAAGGGAGGCTCACTGGCCAGGTGCAAATGACAGAGCAGCTCCAGGGAGCTCAGCAAGTCTGAATATCACAGCCTTAGTTTAGGTGTCTCATTACAAAGCTAGGGGCTAGTAGCCTTAGACACTCTGTTCAAAATATGGTTCAGAACAATGACTGTTTCACAGTGTTTCCATTTTAATTTCACCAAAAATTCCCAGGTTTAAATAAAAATCAGAAAGTACAAAAGGGTACTTCCAAAAAGTAGTATCTCTTCCTGCTTCTTTGCTAGTCTCCATGGAAAACAATTGCATCTTTTATCTCTCAGTGTTAAAAAATCCCAAACCCTCTTCATGCATCTAAATTCTGACATAGGCTGAGATGATTCCTGACAAACTGACAGCCAGGAGACCAGGACAATCACTGTTCTGCCTTTGATCTTTTTCTCTGGTGAAAAATATAAAGAGTAAAAAAAATAGTGGTAGGCAGGAAATAGAGTTTACTCTTCTTGCTTTTGCTGCCACTGTAGTGACACCTGCTGTCCTATTCTGCATTTTTTAATTAAAATAT
Source organism: Amazona ochrocephala (assembly GCA_039720435.1). Lineage (NCBI taxonomy): Eukaryota > Metazoa > Chordata > Aves > Psittaciformes > Psittacidae > Amazona > Amazona ochrocephala. The sequence continues at coordinate 36,301,807 of CM077909.1, read as the reverse complement.
GCTGAAAAAAATGGTAAAAGTGACAGTCCCAGAATCTAAGAACCTTCACGTAATAATGGTGGCTACTTGCAATAATATTTCCCCAAAGTTCATGGTACAGTCAGTCTGACACAGGCTGGCACACTTCATGTGCGGTGGGTTGACCCTGACTGGACACGAAGTGTCCACCAAAGCCTCTCTATCACTTCTCTCCGCAGCTGGACAGGGGAGAAAACACAACAAAAGGCACATGGGTCAAGACAAGGACAGGGTGAGATCGCTCACCAATTACTGTCCCTGGCTAAACAGACTCAACTTGTAGAAATTAATGTATTAACAATCAAATCAGAGAGGTATAATGAGAAGTAAACTAAGTCTTAAGAACAACTTCCCACCATCCTTCCCATCTTCCTGAGCTCAACTTCACTCTCCATTTCTCAACCTCCTTCTCACCAGTGGCACAAGGGGATGGGAATGGGGGCTGTGGTCAGTCCATCTCAAGTTGTCTCTGACTCTCCTTCCTCCTCAGGGGAAGATTCCTCACACTCTTTCTCTGTTCCATCGTGGGATTCCTCACATGGAAGTCAGTCCTCCATGAACTTCTCCAGCATGGGTCCTTCCCATGGGCTGCTGTTCTTCATGACCTGCTCCAGTGTGGGTCCCTTCCATGGGTGCAGCCCTTCGGGAATCAACTGCTCCAGTGTGGGTTCCTTCCATGGGGTGCATCCTTCAGGAACAGACTGCTCCAGCATGGGTCTCTTCCATGAGGTGCATCCTTCAGGAACAGTCTGCTCCAGCGTGGGTCCCTTCCATGGGGTGCATCCTTCATGGACAGACTGCTCCAGCATGGGTCTCTTCTATGGGGTGCATCCTTCAGGAACAGTCTGCTCTGGTGTGGATCCCTTCCATGGGTTATCCTTCAGGAACAGACTGCTCCAGTGTGGGTCCCTTCCGTGGGGTGCACCCTTCAGGAACAGACTGCTCCACTGTGGGTCCCTCATGGGGTCACAAGTCCTGCAGCAAACCTGCTCCAGTGTGGGCTCCACTCTCCACGAGGCCACAGCTCCTGCCAAGAGCCTGCTCCAGGGCAGCTTCCCACAGGGTCACAGTATCCTTTGGGCATCCCGCTGCTCCAGTGGGGGGTGCTTCATGGGCTGCAGGTGGAATCTGCTCCACCATGAGCCTTAAGGGTCAGCAGGGACACAGCCTGCCTCACCATGGTGTGTACCATGGGCCAGATGCAGATCCATCTTGGAGCTGGCTGGTACTGGCTTTCTTGGACACAGGGGAAGATTCTAGCTTCTCACAGAAGCTGCCCCTACAGCCACCCTGCTACCAAGACCCTGCTGTGCCAACCCAACACAGCAGGTTTCCTATCCAGCCTGAGGAACTGGCAGGGAAGTTACAATAGCAGAGTGCTTTCTCTGCCTACCTCTCTGTCCCATCTATCACTGAAAGCTGCACACATGTTTGCTGCAAGGTAAATAATACCAAAAATGCTATAGTTATTATGTACAACTGCTATGGTTATGGCAGACACCCACACTGAGGTACAGTTAAAATGAAAATTACTATTTCACACAGTAGCTTAGTTCTTCATCATGCTTGCTGTGACATAAGTCACAAGAAGAAAAGCCTCAAGACTTTGCACCTTTTGCCTCTTAACCTGCTTAATATTCCTTTAATGGCCACTCTTCATGCAATGAGCCTACAGTACTGAAAAACATGTATATAAATTTTCTCAGATTAGAGTACAGAAAAGAGGGAAGTAATGGCCATATTAAAAAAAACCAACCAACCACTCAACCAATAAAACAAACAAAAAACCCAAAAAAACCCCAACAAACAAAAAAAACCCAAAAAAACTGCTGAAGCCTGCATGAAGCCCAGACTTAGCCTAATGATTCTATATATGTAAATATATATGTAAATAGGGATCCAAAACCCAAGGTCTCTACCAGTTTGACAAAACAAGTAACTTTGCTCCCACTCAAGCAACACAGGATAGCATGCTATCTGCATTTGCGACACCTTCATGGCCTTATCACCACTTTTAAACATCCCCAAATCGGACACACTGAGTTGACAATTCAGGCTATAATGCCTGTTCAATTCATCTGTGCTTTCCATATACCAGTGGCAATATGCTGCCACCTTCTACATTTAAGTACATGAAGAACTATTTTGATCCTTTTTACAGAGCAGAAGATTTAAAAAAAAACAACAGCTCCCAAGAGCGAGATAAACCCTCACCTGCATCTCTCGTTTAATAAGAGGTTTCACTTCCAGCCATAATGTGAGCAGGGAAAGGACCAGACTATTCTCCAGTGTGGCAGCAAATAACTTGTACATGCGCTGCGAGCAGACACGTAATTTAACAAGAAGAGGAAATGTGCAGGCATACAAAATCATATTTATGCTGTCAATTGGCTGAAGTGAGCAAAACACCTTGTCTGCTTGAGCAACAGGGTGACCAAGGGGAAGAAGAGCACCCCTGCTGGTAGGACTCTGCCCAGATCCCTAGGGAAATGAAGTTCTAAAAAAACAAAAAAAAGAAGCAAAAATCACCAAGTGATGTCAAACTTGAGACTTGCCAAAGGCAGAAGTAGGACTCTGCCTGAGGCTATCACTTTAACGGATCGTGGCCTTGATGACAGGAAGTCTTAGCTGCATTTCATGATGAAACCATGCAGCACATTTCATGTGAAACACACCCCGTAGTCACCTCCAATCTATGCTCAAGTATGAGCCTCCATATAACCGGGTCCTATGCTGACACTCAGGAAAAATGACAACAGGCTTGAAATAATCATAGAATCATAGAATCATAGAATAGTTAGGATTGGAAAGGACCTTAAGGTCATCTAGTTCCAAAACCCCTGCCATGGGCAGCGACACCTCCCACTAAACCATGCCATCCAAGGGTCTCTCCAACCCAGCCTTGAACACTGCCAGCAATGGAGCATTCACAACTTCCCGGGACAACCCATTCCAGTGCCTCACCACCCTTACAGTAAAGAATTTCTTCCTCAGATCCAATCTAAACTTCCCCTGTTTAAGTTTGAACCCGTTACCCCTTGTCGGGTTTGAAGGGACATTAAAGATCATCCAGTTGCAACCCCCTGCCATGGGCAGCGGCATTTCCCATTAGACCAGCTTGATCAAAGCCCTGTCCAACCTGCCAGGGATGTGGCAGACACAGCTTCTTTGGGCAGCCTGCCCCAGTGTCTCACCACCCTCACAGTACAGAACATCTTCCTGATGTCTAGCCTAAATCTGCTGTCCTTCAGTTTAAAGCCCCTTGTCCTGTCACTACATGCCTTTGTAAAAAGTCCCTCTCCAGATTTCTTATAGGCCCCTTTTAGGCACTGGGAGCTGCTCTAAGGTCTCTCCTGAGCCTTCCTTTCTCCAGGCTGAACAAGCCCATGTCTCTCAGCCTGTGTTCATATGAGAGGTGCTCCAGCCCTCTGATCGTCTTTGTGACAGACACCTCACCAGTACAGCCACTCAAGAAACCACTCCCTGGGGTTCCCCACAGCAGCTCCTGGTGCCCACGTATTCCATCCAGCATCCTCCTTCCAGCCCAGCTCCAGCACCAAAACTAGCATAACCCATCTGCAGAAGGACTGCTATCCCATGCACACCTGCAGATTCAGGCAGAATACCTGTGTAGCCTCAGGAGAGGGAAAGGTCTTCCAGCAGCCTGGAGAGGGAATTCAGCTGGGGCCTTGCCACTGGCTTATACTTGGGACAAAGCCATTAGCACCCTCAGGGTCTTGACAAAGACTAGGTGTCAAGGAGGCCTTTTCTCTAAACATAACGTCATACTTCGTCACTTGCACATCACCACCATTAAATCTCCTGAATGGGTGCAGAGTGTGCTTCCACACAGAGAACAGATTTTGCAAGTGTGTCCTGGGTTCAGCAGTAGCAGTCATTTTTCTCCTTCTTAGGAGCTGGTGCAGTGCTGTGGTTTTGACTTTCAGCCTGGGAACAGCACTGATAACACCGATGTTTTCAGTTACTGCTTAGTAACATTTAGTCTGACCAAGGACTTTCTAAGCCTCATGCTCTACCAGGGAGGAGGGGAAGCCGGGAGCAAGCAGAGACAGGACACCTGACCCAAACTGACTAAAGAGGTATTCCATACCACAGCATATCATGCCCACTACATAAACTGGGGGCAGTTACCCAGAAGGGTGAGATCACTGTTTGGTCTGGCTGGGTATTGGTCGGTGTGTGGTGAGCGGTTGTGTTCTCTTCCCTTGTTATTTCCCTTATCATTATTATTGTTGGTGGTAGCAGTAGTGGTTTGCGTTATACTTTAGTTACTGGACTGCTCTTATTTCAACCTATGGGAGTTACACTCTTTCTATTCTCCTCCTTATCCCTCTGGGAGCTGGGAAAAGAAGGGGTGAAGTGAGTTAACGACAGCACGGCCAATTTATGGCTGGACTTAAACTACAACAATGTGCAATTAGTTGTCCCTGCCCACTCAGCAAAGAACATGCTGCAGACACAAGTATGGACATACAAAGTTGAGGTGACTGTTATTCTGTAGTGCGAGATTTTGAACAAGTGAATGACAGTAAGTTAAATAATGGGCTATTATTTAGGATTTGTTAGAATGTGATAAAGCTTTTCAAGTAAGTATTTGATTCATGCAAAGCCCAACACGCATTTTCATACCCTTCATGGAGCAAATTCACCATTCTCAGTGTAGTTCTGATAAGAATTAACTGCAACAGCTAATACGCTAAATAATGTCGTGGGTTAACAAAGAATCCAACACTGAAAAGAATAATTCTTAAAATCTGGTAATTTGAGATATTACTGAAGTCTCGCAAACCAAAAAGCATAAGCAAGTTTGTGTGGTACTTTTCCCAAAAATTAATTAATTCAATTAATTACAATTCTAGTTCAGTATCTCTTTTGAATAAGGAATATATACTAGTAAGGCCTTATCTGAACTGAAGTTTTGGTGAAAGAAAATAAGAAATTTAGCACTGGAAAGAAAATTTTCAACAGAAATCTGTAAAATAGATAATGGTAGTATCAAAAAAAACCCCACAACAATTAAAAAAAAAAAAAAAAAAAAAAAAAAACAAACAAACAAACAAAAACACTCCAAAAAGGTCTCTGACAGCATTTTAACAGTTAACTCGAAACTATTAATGCTGCCTGAGTATACAATCTGATGTTCAGGCCTTAATTTTATACTTTTTTAATTCACTTTGAAAGTTGCTTCTTTAATAAATACCCGACTGTATAAATATGTCATCATTAATGAATAAATAATTGAGATTTTTTAAAGATTCATATAAGGCACCTGTATTTCATTAAGGTATATTTAAAATAAGAATAGATACAAAAAAAACACAGGAAGACAAAGTCCATGGACATGCATAGGGCACCTAGATCTTAACAGCGCAATAATAATATACTGAGATGCCCTACTGCAAGATAGATTTGTACCCAACACCATTTAAAAAGTACTTTCTAGAGTCTCTTTACAGCACATGCAGTCATAGCCAAATTTTGTCAGGAGGTGTAGATGTTCTTTGAATGAGAGCACAGCTACCTTAATGATTTGCCTTTAGAATAATGTGCTTTTTTTAGTAGTGCAGAGCATTTGTTCTCCAGAGGAGGATGTCCTTTGCCTGCAGAATGCTGTCCATATTCGAAGAGATATACTTTCCATTTGCACAGGAATAACAAATTCTGAAAACCAACGCTAATGAAAGTGTTTTCTTTGTGAGCCTTTGCATCCACTGCGTCTGAGCTTCTTCAGCAAATAAATTTCTTGGCTCTTTGAACTTCTTTTAACTAAGAGGAATTTCCTGTAGTTTGGCACGTGCTGAGATAAGCATAACTCTCATTTTTATATGCTGCTGAATATCTGGATAGGCTGTAAATCCACAACATATTTCTAAGAAAACAGAAAATTCTACAGATAGAACTTACATTTTCAGAGAATTAAATGACACTAATGTATTTACCTACAGTTAATTGAAATGTGTTATTTATTCTAATTTTACAGATAAATATTTTTAGAAGTGCTTCTTGTATCTAAATAATAAGTGACTTGCTACTGCACAAGACTCCATATAAAGTTTGAGAACGAGGAGGCTTGTTCTCATGAACATATCCTACCAAGACATTTGTTACTGAGTCCATCATCTACACTAATGGGTTACATTGGTCTCTATAGCAACCTGGCAACAAAAAGACCAACAAAACCTACATATACAATGTCATGTGCAGATGTAAACATGAATATATTAGTTTTGCATCACTGGAGAAAGCTAGACTGGACAAAGGTATAATAAATATATCATAAAATGTTTCAAAACAAAATATCTTAAAAACACAGAAAACCATGTAAAAAGAAGCTATTAATGTCATTTGTATAGCTACATCTCCTGACTAATTTTGAAGTGAAGGGGGAGGAACAGCTAGCTCTAAAAATAACAGACTAATACCTCATAAATAAAATAATATAAACTTTAACATAACAGATAACACTTAGAACCAGTGAATCATCTGCATCTGTATGCAAACATCAAAACCATATGAGGAGATAAATGGAAAGGGTGACTGCACAGAACCTAGGGCAATGCTCCTAGGTACTGCTGCAAAGTCTGAGCCTCTTAGTCTGTAGGTAGCTGTAAGCTAGAGCTTTATGACAGTTCCAGGTTTGTTTTTTTCTAATTCTTTTTGTAGAAACTTGCCCTAAAAAAGACTTCAGAGCTGTTACACTGAGCTTTTCCTTCAGCAAATTCTCTCTCTCTTTGCGTCTCTGTAGATGCAGCAGATTCAACCATTGTGCTCAGCAGCCACTCAGCAACCTGTTGGGCTTAGGAGCATCTTTGCTAAACCCACACACACAAAATAGCAATCTTGGGGTTGCCTTGGACAGTACTGAGCCTGGATGCTCTAATAAGCACAAATTAGTACTGCTTTTGTAAGAAACAAACATCCTACAGGTCTGGTATAGCACATGCCAGGAGAAACAGGTTTTTAGGTCTTTTCTTACCCTTTCGCAATAGCACAGGTGTCTGTCTCTTTTGCAATCTCAGTGGCAATCATATAGCGACTATGTCAACTGCAGCAATTTTGATGGCATCAAAATAAAGGTAAAAATTGTGTCTAGATTTCCCAGCTAATAAGCAATTTTCAGAACAAGTTAAGGAAATTCAAAGTCTGATGGTTAAACATCTTTATTCAAGAAACTATTTCCAATGATACAAATATGACTTTCTGTTATCAGATCTCAGTCAATCTTCTCCTGCCTGCACCCAAAAGATACAGACATAAAACCAGAATTTTACCTACTAATGAAATACTAGAAGCTATTAGAAGGAATCTGGAGTGGACTTTTGTAAGCACAGTGAATGCAATTCCTTTTTAGTAAGAGTTTTACTTTTCATCTGTTTCCATTCTTTTCAGTGTGATATATATAGCCTTTCTTCTTAAAAAATGTTACATGCAACCATTGTTCACATCCCCCAACCAGAACACCCACCTGTCATTTAAAACTGGAGGAACAGGGGTGCTTCGGCTTCTATACCCTACTGAATCAATGCTAGCCCAGGGCCAATAAAGTCTTGTGAGTCTGACCTTCATCTCATTTCAATTTTTATCCAAAGCTGGAAATGAATTTGGGTGCAAAAGTATAAAGAGATGAAAGACAAGATTCCTGCTCTGAATGGTGGCAGAACTTGATGTCTACAGAAAATCAGAAGTCCTGAGAGTTTGACAGCCAGGGCAGACCTCAGCTTATTTGCCATGCAAGAGCTTGCTTGATATGAAAATGGTATTAAAAGCTGTGCCAGACGTGGATGCTACAATACTGTCATGGGTTCAGCAGTAGCAGTCATTTTTCTTCTACTTGGTAGCTGGTGCAGCGCTGTGGTTCTGATTTTGGGCCTGGGAACAGCGTTGATAACACCAGTGTTTTCAGTTACTGCTTGGCAATGTTTTGGTCTGACCAAGGACTTTCTGAGTCTCATGCATTGCCCGGGAGGAGGGGAAGCCGGGAGGAAGCAGAGGCAGGACACCTGATCCAAACTGACCAAAGAGGTATTCCATACCACAGCACGTCATGTCCAGGATGTAAAAATGGAGGGCAGAGAACTGGAAGGGTGGGGGTGCACTGCTTGGTCCTTCTGGGTGGTGAGCGATTGTATACTTGCCTTGTATTTGCTTTGTCATTATTATTATTGGTGGTAGCAGTGGTGGTTTATGCTATACCTTAGTTACTAAACTGTTCTTATCTCAACCTGTGGGAGTTACATTCGTTTGATTCTCCTCCCCATCCCCCCCAGAACTGGGGGAAGAAAGAGAGGGGAGTGAGTGAGACAGCGACTGCGTGAGTTACAGAGGCTTAAACCACGATAAATACTAAGCAGCCTACTCATTCTTTTCCTTTCTTAGTGTCAGGTCCAGAAGAGCCACTAGAAATAGAAACAACTTAATATAAAAGTACCATCTTTTCTGCATGTTCTTCATGGAGAAGCCAAGTAACTGGAGTGGCATTTTTGCAGTTAACTAGTAGGAACAAAATATATACTTCTTCAGGAGCCCATTAGGTTAGGATGCTTTGTCTGAATCATCCTAAAAAAAAAGCCCTAAAAAATTAGCACACTAAAAACATGACTCTTTGGGAATATCACTAGGGGGCATGAATTATATCTAAAGGCATCGAAAAGGCTTTATCAAGCAACAAGAAGACACAATAACAGAGGTGAATAGGTGAGGGGTAGCAGAGAGTACAACCACAGCTTCAGTGCCGACCCCTCACAAAACAGTAGAAAACCTAGACTAGACCAAGACTTCTGCATTATGGTCTTCACCTTCTCTATGTTACTGTGTGACATGAAGGCTGTGCATCTCAGCAAGAGTGCTATTATCTCACAGGAATAACATGTAGAATAGGAAAAGCTCTGTGATGAGGGTTAGCTACCAGGAAAAGAGGAATGCAAGCATTGTGAAAGACCACAGCAGCGGAGGATGAGCTCAGAAGTCATCTGGAACCTCAGTGTCTGGCAGGACCCACTTAGTGCCTGAGCCATAGCAGCATGTTACCTGTAATATTAGCTCTGTCAAGACCTTGCTTGAGCCATGGAAAGGTACAGCTCCCCACATCTTCTTTCCTTTGATAAATTAAACTGTTGGCAAAACAACATCATTGATACATTGAAATGACCTAACTACAGCAGGAACAGAGGCAAAGAACAAAATCACACACAGATTTTATACTGCCAAAGGTGTAGCCATAGATTAGAACAACTCATCTAAAGTCGTGCTCAGAAACAAGGTACTGCTGTTCCCAGGGCAGTACTGTTAATGCAACTGTAAGGAAAGACCATACTAAGTTAATGTAACTTTAAGGAAAGACAATACCAAGCCTACCATCTGCTCTGCATTTCCCTAAGAAATGTAGGCTGATGTTTATAGTTCTTAGCAAAGCTCCAAGTGGATGGAAAAGGAACAACTGAATAGATTTAGAATACACAAGATGACAAAAGAGCTCCTTGATCCACTGAAGTAAGGGAAGAAGGGGGGAATATTTCATAGTATAGCAATAAAGTTCATATTTTGAGAGGTTGCTTCTAAATTAATCTCTGATATTTAATTGAACTATGCATCTATCTTCAGACTTTTGGAGTCCTGTTCTATGGGGTCACCCACAGCTTGTTGAAGCTACTTAATATCTAGAAAGGAGAACCAACCTGCCATGTCTCAGCCTGTTGAGTCATCAGCTTCAGCTGTGGCTGGAAGAGCCATGCACAGTACTGCTTGTCAATTTCTCTATTCTTCACATGAGAAGGTAATGTTATCAGGGTTTTTTTCAAAGACTTCTAGTTTTTAACAAAGCATGAAAGTGCTGGTGAACATCAAAATACTAAATTGCTCATTTTAATTGGTTTCACCTACATAGACCTTCTGATTAGATCTCCTGCAGAATGTCTATTTCGGCCAGTTTCCTGGGGTTTTGTCAGGAAAAAATGTGAGCAGAAAAGTTTTTAAGCAACTTTTAATGAATTGATTAGGACTTCAAGCTCTTTTGTACACAAGCTGAAACTTGTACATGGCTCTCAAGCTCTTCCTTTCACAGTCCCCTTTGTGTCTCTCTAGTCTTGATCACAGTTACTGTTTTCCTTCCAGGCGTTTTTATACAGAAGCTATATATTACTTCTGATTCCTTACACCAGCCAGAGTATCTGGCAGAGTGCAGATTAACCCTTTTTTCATCTAACTCTCATGAACTTTTCAGTCAATTGAAACAAGAATATTCTGTAGACTTTAATAAGGCTTGTCTGGAAGTATGGATAAAGATGTGATATAGCTAACCTACACTGGAGGCAGAATAGAGAGATATGAAAAAAAGGTGGCTGGAAAATACTCCACTGAGTGAACACTGTGTTTCTTGACTTCATGTTCTCACAACAGTGCTGCAGTGCCTGGTATTATCTGGAAATGTAGGTACTGCCGGGAAGACACTGTTTTTTTCAGGGAAGCTGAATCACACACTGTTTGGTCAGCAATATTTCAGAAGGTAGCCTAAGAAAAAAATCACTACCGAGATATTGTCAGCTGAGAAAAACTGATCCTCCCAGAGCACTGATGCAGTTATTGCAGCTTCTGGAAATAGGGAAAGAGAGAGAATGTTTTCCGGAAGCCATCTGAGGCAGACTCAAGCTCTGCTGCTTTTCTGTTACTAGGAAAGATTTTCTGTAAACAACAATGCATTCAGATTAATAAGAAGGTTCTTATCAACAAAATGACTAATGATAAACCATTTATGTTTTGGGTTTGGTAGATGGGATTTACCTTTGCTGGTGAAATCCTCCCTTCCATGTACTGCCTCATTTTTATCCAACTGCAGAAAAAAGCTTGCTAAGGTCTCCTAAAATAGCCTTCAGTTATACCCTAAACATCAGGCAAACTTAGCATAAGATCATAGAATCATAGAACCATAGAATAGTTAGGGCTGGAAAGGACCTCAAGATCATCGAGTTCCAACCCCCCTGCCATGGGCAGGGATACCTCACACTAAACCATGCCATCCAAGGCTATGTCCAACCCCACCTTGAACGCCGCCAGGGATGAAGCATTCACAACTTCCTTGGGCAACCCATCCCAGGGCCTCACCACCCTCACAATAAAGAATTTCTTCCTCAGATCCAATCTAAACTTCCCCTGTTTAAGTTTAAACCCATTACCCCTTGTCCTCTCACCACAGTCCCTAATGAAGAGTCCCTCCCCAGCATCCCTATAGGCCCCCTTCAGGTATTGGAAGGCTGCTAGGAGGTCTCCAAGCAGCCTTCTCTTCTGCAGGCTGAACAGCCCAAATTTTCTCAGCCTATCTTCATACGAGAGGTGCTCCAGTCCCCTGATCATCCTCGTGGCCCTCCTCTGCACTCGTTCTAACAGTTCCATGTCCTTTTTATGTTGAGGACACCAGGACTGCACACAATACTCCAAGTGAGGTTATTTTCTTTGTGGACAAACATCCTTTCCTTTCCTACATACATTTTTCAGGCATACAAACATCTTGGTAATGGTCTCATCTTTTCTGCATACTTAACATCAGCTTTTCCCAAGGGATTTATACCTGAGACCATTGGCAGCAGAAATTTCATGCTCAACATACACCAAGATGCTATATTGTTACCAGTTTCATTACAAGATATTTTATTTCCTTCCAGCTACCCCTTTTTCCTCATCACTTGTCATTCTCAAGCTAAATAGTATGGTTTGTGACTTGGGAAAACGTTTGATTCAAACTGCAACAGATCACCTGAAGCAAACAGCAGTAACAGGGTTCAACCCTTAAAGATACTGATGTAGACATCATGGAGAGTAAGACTGCTTATCAGAGGCCTGAATTTTGTAAGACATGTTGGGAATAAGGAATAATAGACAGCTGGTCATGACACGTTTGAAGGTCAGATGGAAATATGCCATGCAAGTACTTCTATTAGGATACACAGAAGAAATTACTTCTTTTTTATGAAGAACAGCACACCATCTGACATGAAAAGCTGTATCCAAGCTCTGGTTGTTTCTGACTGTAAGGTTCTTGCAGGAAAACAGTAACAATTCAGTAATTGCAATAAAGAAAAAAAGTTCAGAGATGCTTCTTGTACCATACAAGTTCCTGCTTTAATGAATACTGCCAAATTCTATATCTCCCCTAAAGTGCTGTCTTTCTTTACCTCTGTGAGTCAAGATTGCACATAGATTTCACCTTGTAGTTTCTTGCAGATATTGTTATACTTCTGTATAATAACACTATCAGGAGGCAACGAGAATATTCCTTTTAATCTGTAGGACATGAAGCATGCCATGGTATAACTGATGAAGAATGTGGCAGGAGCAGGATACACGTCTGAAGCTGGACAGGCCAGTTTTAACTTCTTTCACTCCCTAGGTTCCCAAATTTGTAGCTCTATAGAATAGAGATAGGGTCACAGTGTAACAATATTTAAAGAACTAATGGGACCCCACGTTCAGGAGTTCCTACTCATGCGGCTGTCTCTCTTGAGACAGAGCAGCTTTGAGTGTTCAGATGCATGTATATATAGTCCTTCGAGCTTCCAGTTTAGAGTGTTTCTGAAAGATAACATCCGAGATATCTTGTAAGGCACACAGTAAGCCTAAATAAGTCCAGAGGACACACTCTGTGAAGTGTTGAGGACTATCAAGACTGGATTATCCAGAGGTGCTCAGCATCTCAGGGAATTGCAACCCCTCTTTCCCCACCTCTCTTCTCTTGGATCAGAGTAGTGACCCTACTTTTCATACACTTCAGGTCCTCAGGTGGAAAACAAACAAACAAACAAACAAACAAACAAACAAACAAACAAACAAACTCATCAATAAACATTCTTTTTAGATCAACTATTCAAAGAAAATCAGTGCTGAATGACTCCTTAACCACAAAGATCTTTGCAGAAGAGGTTTATTTTAATCCCTGAGTCTAAATCTAGCGATAAACCCACAACCATGGCTCCCATTACCAACTCTTTGCCACTAGATGGCAGAAAAGCTCAAAAATTAACCTGCGCTTTTTTTCTTTTGCTATAATATGGACAGAAAATTCTGCTAATAAAATGCAATATTTTTTAATGCATTTTTCCCCTGTGCATACTCAATGAGCACTGATTTCTTTCATACTGTTTGCTGTCAGTTCAGACGTATGAGTAAAGAGTATTCAGTTACAGTGACTTATCTAAATTTCTGAAACAGCGCCTGTCAGTAGCAGAGACCATGGAAGCTGGAAGAAACCAGCAGCAGTGAGATACAGTGGGCTGTTATACAGAATAGCCAGGAAATTTCGGTCACCCTCAATTTATTTTACATCTGGATAAAACTGGTGTCTTCACTGTTAAATCACTTAGGAAAAGACTGACATATTATGATTGTATAGCAGTATTGTGACAGAGTTTAGAGGCCAAATGAAGTCCCAGTGTCCGTCCAGTCTTATAGAAACGCTTTCATATCTTCCAAGATTTAAGTATAAAACGGGGCACAGAAAGTAGGGTGTCATTTAATTCACCAAAGGTAATACCTGTATCCTACTCATATAAATAACCAAAAACTTATCTCACAGCCTTATGTGCCTCTTCTCACCCTATTCATTTGATTTAATCCCTTGTTATGGTGTGGGTAGTAGACTACTAAACTTATCAAATGAAAATTCCCACAGTGCCTGTCACAGCCAAGCTCTATGTTAGTAACTCTTTTTCCTCTTGATAGCAATAAAAGCCACTGACAGTGGTGTTCCCAGCTCACACTTCCACAGCTTTCCACAAGCTGGGCCCTTCAGCATAGGATGCAAAAGCCTCCAGCAATAGCCAAGGCAGACCACCTTCTTACCTTATATATAGCATTAAACAAACCTAAAGTCTAGGAATACAGTGTAAATGTAAACATAAAAGCCATGGGGCACAGTCCTGTATGAACAAATCCTTGAAAGTCTTCTCTGTAGGCTAGAAGTAAATGTTAAGGGGTAAATGATGGAGGGAAGGGGATGAAGCATTCACAAACCAGCAATGCCAGGGGACCTGAAACCAAAAAGCTGCTGCCACAGAGGACTCTGAGACCCTTTGTTTTCATTTCATCAAACATTTTGAACAGAAAAGTCTAAACATTAGTAAATGCTCATGTTAGGAGATGTAGCGCTCGTTTCTGTCCCTGCCACCGAAGAATGTATGTCCGTTCTAAAATACCACCCTTTTATTGAACCAAATGTTTCACAGAGCCAGGCATAAGCAGGATTCTGTGAGGCGCTTCATGAGGACAAGTAGATAGAGAGATCACTGATTTATTCAGCTGCCCTGCTATTCCCCAGCACAACTACCGGATCCTCGCCTACCTCACAGACTGCAGGCAGGGAGGGGCTGTCCCCCTTCCCTTGCTGCAGGAGAAAGGAGCCAGAAGGTGGAGACACTCTGCCGCAGTCTAAACTCAGGCTGCTTGCGGAGCAGGGCAACTGCAGCGCGGCTGGGAGCAACACAGGAATATGCTTGGGAGGGCAGTGGAGAAGGAAGGAAGACACACACACGCAGATAATACTCGGAAATTCAAGAACAAGTGAAAACCAATAAAGTACACTTGATCAGCTATCAGTACAGAATAGAACTGAGGAAATTATTCAGAATTGTCCTGCAGTTTTCACTGCCTTCCTTTCTGCGAAAAATGTTCAGAACATCGTTTACAGTACATCTTTCATGACTAAATGACTCACAGTACTTAAAGAAGTCCTGAATTTTTCTTTGTATCAATCGATTAAACAATATCTATATATTTGTCTGAAGGTTGAATTGCAAATGTCACTACTAACCCGCACATTGAAATTTCCTTACTTTCAAGTTTTCTTCGAAGCTCTGAAATGTGCTTCTGTTGATTGAAGTTTAATTTTGAAAAAAAATTTCTTCTCAAAAAGCATCTTTGCTTCAACATATACATTGCAAAGGAACTTAAAGAAGGGCAAACATGAAGACTCCATCTCAAGCATTTTTCTTCCACCTTGAACATAAAGCATGCCTGAGTCCCCAGTCAATAAGGTGGATGGATATGTATGTGCACACTAATCTTAAAGGGCAATTTTAAAGAGCAATTCAAAACTCTTTCTCTGCAGATTTTGAACAAGTTTTAGGTAAAAATATGTTTCTGTAGCAACAGATTTTGCTTCTACCAGACTTAATTCTCTCAATTTGGCTCACAAACTATGATCTTAGTAACTATGATAGACTGCAGAAGTAGTTGCAACCACAAGTTGGAGTGAGACGGGTGCCAGTTGATTTTGTAATAATTTTTACTGATTGTTACCTTAAAGGGTGTAGAGATGCATAATCTCTCAAACTGTCAATAGCCAGCAATAGAAATCATAACATAAACCATTGTACACTGCCTTCTGGAATATTTTCAGCTAGGTGTTCATATACATTTGTTTACCGTTCCCAGCTTTAGTTCCCTACTATTTTTCTGCATTGTGATCAGGCTATTCAGTTGCATATTGTAGCTGAGGGACTTAAAAAAACAAAAGATGGAGGAGAAGAAAGCATCTCAGATGGAAGACCCAAGCCCATTGAAACCATTTTTCTAGATACCTGCATGATGCTGATCAGTCTGGACTTAGCTGGGTAGAAAATGTACTTCTCCTGAAGGCGTTTCAATATTCACTTAAAAATAAGAAACAGTGAGAAGCGTGGTACAAACAGATAATTGTCTGGGAAGTTCATCATTTTCTCCCAGCAATAATTGGAATAGATAGAAAATTATGCTACCAAAATTTACATTTCAGCAGGAGAAATCTATGCATGAGCCAAATGTTCATTTCTCCTTATCAGAGAGCTGACATTCCATGTTTGCAGAATGATAAAGCTGTGCAAAAGTCAAAAGATTTAACTTTCTATTCATATTAGACAAACTTGTGCTGTCAATTATACTAGTGTGAATGAAAGTAAAATCACCACCCCATTAGAAGTTATGCCACGTTTGTCACGGTGAAGCTCCTGTGACAGCTCTTCTTTACTGACTCCTTAGGACTGTTGATTCCATAATGAACAAAATTTCTGTAAATTCAGTCAATTCTATTAGGTTTTGTAACTGAGACATATTCAAAGCCTGTGTGTTTTGTAAAATGAAAGTCCAAAACAGAGGAAATAGGCAAGAATTTTCTTAAGAAAGCAAAGTGCAGCTGGCAGGCACAGAGGAGAGGCCCTGAATTATTCCTGTTCATTTTGAGGATGGTTTCCTTGGCTACTTAAAAGAATGCCACAACTTTTCTTCTGTATGCAAGCAGCAAAGCACCATCCTTGTAAGGAACCGAGCTCTTCTACCAACTGAAAAATAATAGTATCCTCCTGATACGGTAGAATGGAAATACTGCTGCTTGTTTGAGATATCAAACTTTCCTAGATGATAAATCAGACCATAAAGTGAGGCAACTCTTTTGCAGCCCCCAAAGGCATCTAAGATGATGGGTGTTCACGTGAACTCCTCAAAATGTTTAACATTATTTTGAAGCAAGTACTTCCGCCAAATATGTGATCCACTTTGTTTGGGTGCCCTGGATTGCCCTGCCCACCACTCCACCTCCCATCTACAGTTCCCAGCAGCTACTTAATGGTGATAAAAATGAAGCTTCACTGTCCAGCTCATGGGCCGCTGTCTTTTGCAGACTATTCTCCGTCATTCCTATTCAATACAGCTTACAGGAAGCAAAAATGCACACCACTCAGCAAATGGGTGAGGAGGACTGTTATACACGGCTACAGCCACACACATGTACTTTCTACTGGTGTCAATGTGATGGTAAGATCCACTTGTACTGGCTGCAGTGCTGCTTCCCGAGCTTTTACCTTTCCACAGGGGCCATGAATCAGGGGTGGGATGTTGCTTCACTGCAGATCAGAACACGCATATTGCTTTTCCCCCATGGATTAATAGAGCAGAAAGGTAAAAATGGCATTGCCGTTCCCTCAGGTGCAACCCTATCTGTCGCTGAAGGTCGTATCTCCAAGGCTTTACAAGCCTACCTCTCCTTTGCTATCACATGTGCTTTTAAGGTCCCAGTTGCTTGACCGTTTCTGAACAATATTCATTACCCCAGTCCCATTCATCACCTCTAAATCAGACATATATATGCCTGTTCACCTGCACAGAAGTAAAGCTATTTATGCAAAATGAGGACATGGGGATAGTTTTATTAATTTTGCTTTGAAACATACTGCAAATGCTCTACCCACATCCACATAGAAGAAAAGCAATGCAACTTGCAGCCCACACTCAGAGTTTTGCCCTGATTTAGCTATCTCCCTTTAGAAATAAACTTAGCTGGGTCTACTCAGATACCAGGTTTGACTTGCCATTACATTGGTATATAAAATAGTTATGTATCAGGAAAATGTATGTCCAGGATTAAGCCCTTTACAATTTACGCGGAAACAATTGCGGCCCTTGTGACATGGTACACAAATGTTCTAGACACTAGCACTTGGGTAGCAAAAATAATCTCTGTGGAAAGGCATTTCAAGCACAAGCAAACTGACTGTCTTGCAGCCTGAAGCACACACTAATTTTGCCTGCTCATATTCACTGATTCTGTATTTTGAGCAGCGAGAGGAAAGGGAGAAAGAGACAGTGGAATAAAACAGAACTAAAACTAGAGAGAAAATCTGCTCCACCCTGGCACATGGACATTTCACTTTTTCAAAATGTACCTGCTGGTTCAGCACCAGAAACAAGTGGTTCATGAGCCAGGCCCAAGCTAACAGAGAGTGGAACCTGCTTTCCTCAGACCCCTTCTTTCTGCATTCTCCTGAGACAGGCTAATGTGCAAACCTCTCTGAGTATTATTGTTGTGAGTCAGTCAAGCAGTCACTGCGTGTCATTCAGTGCACCAGCTGTCGCTGCACAATAGCATTTGTTCCACTGAACAATCAATTAAATCTCCCCTGAGTGCTAGCTGTAGTCTGCTCTGAGGCTTGCTACCACTTAATATGTGCTACTCCACACTCTGCACGCTGCATGCAGGAATTCAGTGATGGTGATGCAGACACAGGTACTCTCACTTGAAATCCCTCATGAAATGCGGGGTTCCCCTTTTTCTCCCTTTAAATACCAAATCTGTAAGACTGTCTGGTAAAGGATGAGCTCACAGGAGGGTGGAAGGTGAGACGCAGAGCAAAGATAACTGCTGATTGCTCTTGCTGAAGCTGCTGTGCAGGAGGTGGTGACTAGCAGTTTTGTGCTGTCTGTGCTTCCTGGACCCTGGTTAAGAAAATAGCCACATTTTGTGTCAAAACCAATAGATGTATATTTCCTCTTGTCCTTTGTACTGAACGGAAAACATCAAGGGCTGTTACATTTCACACTTAAAAAACCCTCTGCATTTGACAATTTTGAATGTCTGAGAAGAAGCATGAAAGTACACATGCAGAACGGCAGAATGTCGCTCCTAGCTTACTCCAGATGCTCACTGCCCTCTTCTTCACTCTTTCCTTCATGCCAGGTGGTTCCTTGCCACTTCTTAGCTTGTATGATCCATGCACAACTCCACTCAATTTTCTTAACCCCAAAAAAATACTTAGCTCTTCAGCGTTAGGTGTTATTTTAGCCTCCTGAACTATGACCAGCTGGCCAGAATTACCATCTTCATCCCTTACTGCATTTCAGACTCTTTCTATCCATATTTAGTGGAGATGATTAGGAATTTGTTATGAGGCACCATTCAAAATTTGACAGAAGACAACCACTAGGTACTAATAGTCTTTTTGAGGTAACAAAAAAGGTTGAGAACTTTGAATCTGAGAGGACGAGAATGGGGGAAGCTGCTCTTTTCAACTTTTTTTGGTCTCAGAGCAAAAGGGATTGAAATAGCCAACATTCCTGCAGGATGGAAGTACCACTTCTGATCAGCTCTGCAAGCCAGCGACCAGCAGGGGACTCTATGTAGACTGTAACAGGCCTTGGGAGAAGAACAGGACTGCGTTCAGTTTCCGGCAAACTGTTTCGCTTTTGGAGGCATTGCTTAACTTTCTGTGTCTATTAGTCTTGAATACAGGCTCCTCAAGAGTAAAAAACTGTTCTCCTTTGTTCAGCACTTTACACTATTTACTGGCTACTGTCCCAAACAATAACCAGAAGGTTGAAATCATTATGGTCATTGCTAAGTACTTGCAAAATTACCACAGGCCGCTGTGCAAGTGATCACGGGCTGAAATATGAGCTTTCCATGCATGCTTGCATAGCTGGTTCAAGACAAAACATGTTCAACTAAGGCATGTTGTGGTCTTGGAAAAACACAATTCCTTGAGTTTGTGAAAAACAAAACCAGAACAAAAATAAACTAATCTGGGAATGTTCATCTCCATTTCCTTTTATCCAAAACATAATACCTCAGTTTAAATTTTGGGGATTGGTTATTTCAATTTGTAAAAAGCTTTTGGAGCAGCAAGGACAATAAACTATTAATGTTATTAGACAGATCTGTTATCCAATTGTCTGCAGGCACTTTGCTAGCTCTGCTGGTTAATAAAATATTTACTATGAAGCAATCCCTAATAAGAGATAGAAACATACAATAAATGAACCTGCAATTTCCAGCTGGTTTGAACTCTGAGAGGGGAAAAATCAAACAATTTTTCGAAGACCCCATATTTTATATTTAAATTAACTTACATGTAGGTTACATGCAGGTCAGATCAATTTTTTTTGCCCTAATGGAAAGCCAACTTCTAGTATCAGGTTTGAAATTGCTTCTGGGCTTTGGATCTGTAGATCTGTTAAACCTTTTCACCACGATATCTTGTATTATCCAATCCTTTTGACTTACTCTGTCCCATCCTCCTGCACATCCTGTGCCACTGCCTGTTGCCTGAAGAATAAACCTGTACAATCTAGTGAGTTCAGGGGCATAGATTTTAAGCCTTTTTTTCCCATTCTCATATACTGACACATAACAAGATATGCTGATGCATGTAAATCAGGAGAGTAGTTTGAAATTTATACTCCTCATCTTCAATACACCTAAGTTAACTTTTCTGTCTACTTTTCACAGCTTCTCTGGCACAGCTAAATTGCCAGGCCTACAGCAACGGAGAACATCGGGGATGTTGCCTAAGGCAAGAGCAACATGTTGTGAACCTGGGTGAAGGTCCCTGGGCTCTTAGCACAACACAGGCAGTGATACAGGAGTTGGGGACAGTGACTGCTGCTGGTGAAGAAATGTGGTGCTGCCAGTGCCAGACAAGGTGTCATGGACCAAAGACAATTTTGGCAGCCTTGGTGTCCCATTTTCAGACAGCCATCTCATTCCACATTCCATGCAACTGCAGAGGGATTTTTGCATGAGAGTAAGGATAATAAATAGGATGAAAGGGAGGACATTGAAAACCCACTATAAGCTGTGTCTTGGCATGATCAACACAATCAGTTGTTGCATCGGATTGCCCGGGTTGCCAAAACCATGCCAGTGCGCTCCCACTGCACACATAGCGTCTCTGAACCCCCAGAAAGCCAAACTTTGCTGCAGCAGCAATGGGGACTTTGGGGCACAGTGACATGGAGTGCAGAGAGGGGCTAGCCTGGGAGCCTACCATCCTTCCAGAGTACCTTTGCTTTTCCCACCAGCTGGCAGGCCCCTCTCTGCAGCTTCAAGCTCAGCCCTGTTGCCAAGGCTCAGAGGTCTCCTTGCACCCAGGGGACCTCTAAAAGCCCAGGCACTCCTCATGCCCAAATGCAGCTGGATACTTCCTTCTAGCCTGGTGCCAAGACTGTGGGTAGGACACACAGAGACTTTCCTGGTGGGCAACCTCTGCTCCAGAAGTGATGAAAGTAGCATGAACACCCACAGTGTAATGTACCAGCATGATTCTGATCAAAGTGATTGTTTTGTCAATGTATTGATAAGCAATTATCCAGCTTAGAACAGCTGATTGGTGGCCAGAAAGGTCATTTTCAGACTAACCCTTAGATAAGACATGAGAGTAACACATGCACTAGAGTCAGGTGGTAAAACTGTGTCAGGTTAGCACTAAGAAGATTTTCACGTTTGTGGGATCCATCAACAGACAGGAAGTGTCAGAATTTACTGATATAGAAGTTGCTTTTTTTTTAAACAGAGTTATAGAAAATGGGCTAGAACTTCAGAAGCGAGATATACAGACAGCGTAATGGCAGATGACATTTAACAGTGATGAATGTGAATTAACATACATTGAAGGAAATGTTTTGCTCGGAGTACTAAGTCCTAAGCTATTTGCAATGATTCAGGAAAAAAAATTTTCTTTTGCTGTGGATAATGCAACAGAGAAATTGTTAAAAATATGGTAAAAAAAAATAGAAATTGTATTATAGTTTCATTATATTTAACCAGTGCACTAAAATTTCAACAGAAGTAAAGTTTTGTTCAGTACATTTGGAGTGCAACAAGAGCAATAGTTTCAGAAATACAAAAAAAGACTGAGACGATCAGGACAATTTAGCCGGAAAAGAGATGAAATGGAATCTGTATCAAGGATGCATAACTGAGACATGTCTTCAAGGATGCACTCCACATACATTTGTATTTCTCAATTTCCAGGTAGAAATGGACCTTCTCTGCCTATTTTGCAAAAAAATAATAAAGAGTATTTTTTAGGGTTTTGGTTTTTGGTTTGTTCAGTTGGGAATTTTTTCTCTTTTTTCTAATGTTCTCATTCTTTATTGGGATGAAGACAAAACCTTCTGGAAAGCAAAAGTCACCAAGATCAAAATATTCAGTCCTCTCATGGGCAGATACAGGGACAGAGAACACCTATGTGCGGAGGGCTACTCTGTCTAGCCAAAACCTCAGGCCTTTGTTCTAACAGCCCCACATTGCCACGGTAAAGGAGATCTTTCATTCTCTTTGGCTTTCATCAGAAATTTCTCATTGCACTGAAGAGAACTGTTCTGGTAAAAAAAGCTACTTCCCTTCCCTGAAACAAGGAAAGGGTTTTGACATTTGAGATTGTGTTGTGACTTTTGCTTCAAAAAATTCCTGACCAGATCTAATAACCATAAAAGAGGGAAAGATACATCACTTAGGTTAGAAAGGAATACGCTCAAAGGAAAAGACTTCATTTACATAGTAAATTATTGTCTAAGGAAATCCTGTAAATATTTTCAAGACCAAGAGCTAAGGGGAAAGATAGCGTCTCTGTTGAATTGACTTGCACAGGTTCCAGGACATCAGAAATTAACATAGCATCTCCTCTACTTTCATGTAGTCAAGACTTGTAGTCCTAGCACAGCATTATTCAGTAGTTTGGTGTCAGTTTTGTAACTGCAGCTACTCCCCATGTCAAAACCCAGATTTTTACACTTATTTATAATTAGCTTCCTCACTTGCTAAGTTCTTTCCTGCTACTGTACAAGATAGTTTGCACTTACTTGCAGCAGAGCACCGCAGGCAAAGCTTCATAATTAATACACCAGAAAATTAACTGACCTAGTGCTCAGTGAAGGGATTTGTTCTCAGTAACATGATTCTGAATAATCACTTATCTCTTGCTTTCATTGAGTGAACAGTTTGCAAGCATCAGTAGCTACTGCAGGCAGTTACATCACTGATCTGTCATTCTTTCGTGGCCATACCATATGGACAATAATAACTTAAATGGAGCCTAGCAGATGTTAAGGACACAGTGCATGGCTGGGAATGAACAGATAGACAAAGTGTTTTTGCATTAATTGAGATGTTTTATGCTAAAATTTTTATTTAGTAATAAAAAATATTTGTATATATCAACATATATGTGGTGAAAATCTGCACTGTGTTTAGTTAGATTGACAAAGAAATCAGATGGCATTACAGAGAAATATTTCTAAGAAGTTAAATGATTTTCTGAGACTGTCTTTCCAAATAAGCAAGGAAAAAGGTCTTTTTTTTTTTTTTTTTAATCAGATTAGCAAGAGGTTTCATATGTAAATACTCAAAAAGGGAAGAGATCCTTTTAAATCTCCAACTACATAAAAATTAGAATCTTTGCAAAATACATTCCATCATTTGTTCAGGGAACAGAATAGACACTGCTCTCCTCACTGCTTGAGAAATATATACTGGTTTTTTTCAGTACTAGCACGTATAAAGAGGGGTGCCTGAGCACCTCCTTCAGTCACCAGCACTGTCTTCAAAGAGCATCCCTCTTCTCATTCTTCCAGGGTCCTAGGAACAAGCAAAGTGTCACAAGAAAGCCTAGGTCCACAGATGTTTTTGATAACAGCACATACATCCTTGTACCTCTCATTTCCCATTGCTTATTCTATGAATTATGATCTAAAAAAATAATGGTGTCTTCACAAAAGGGAAAAAAACCTTCAAAAATAAAAAGGAAATTGCATGCTGCAATGAAGACAGCATAATTTTACATGTACACATGCAGACATATTCACACACACAAGCACCTTTCACAGCTCTCAGAGACTAATGCTTGTCTAACTTGACCTTTAGGCTGGCCCAGTACCTCTGTTTTTTGACTAATGCAAATTAAAGAGCATTCTCTGAATGCTGAGGAAAACCTCTGTCCCTGTGAACTTCTCTTGGGTTGAAGTACTGTCTGCACAGCTACTTGACAGCATCAGGGTTATGAGGATTATTCTACTTCCTTGTAAAGATAAAAGGATTTAGAATAATTGCTCTGCTTTCCACCTGCAATCTAATTTTTACACTAGTTTCACCTGTATCTCTTCTCATGAGATGAGTGAAAAAAGCTTTTTTCTACTGAAATTGAACTCGATCATACAACCTGAAGTCAGCGTAACAAATTTACAATGCAGAATCAGAAATTTCATAAGTTAGACAAAACAGAAAAAAATGCTGTATTGAACCCACGAAACTTTCACAATAAAACGCGTAACTGCTCATTATGCAAAATATCAGGCTGAGTTGTGTAAAGCAAAGGGAGGGAGGGAGGGAGGGAGGAAGAGAGAGAGTAAGGGAGAGAAGGAGGGAAGATCTGCCATGCTAAAATTGTTCCAAGGTAATGCAGGTAGGAGAGAAAGGATGAGATTTCCTTGTACTGCCAGGGTTACAAAGGTGGAGAGGACTGCTAGACACTCTGTTCGTATGAGTGGGCTCTACATATTTTTGGTTTAAGTAAAAGGGTCCACCAATGGACTGTAAATACTTAAACAGAGAAGTCAGTTATTGCAGAAAGCACTGAGGAGATGGACTGGGTGGAAAGCCATGACTTCGTGTATTTTAAGTGAAGGAAATACTGAAACCTGTATTTTCACTGAAATTTTGTGTATTTTCACTGTATTTTTACTGGCATTTTGATTTATTCTAAAACTCTAAAAATGTAAAAATACCCTGCTGACTTGTGACACAGGGAATATCCAGTACTTAAAGAAGAATGTCTTGCACTATTAGGAAGACCTTGAGAGCACAAAGAATTGATTTCCCAGCACCAGAATGCAAGCAAAACGGGTCTCAAGGCATTTACATCTTTAATAGTACCACTGTATCCTAAGGGTTGCTCTTTTCCTTCCCCTGAAGCACAGGCAAAATATCAGTTCTCTCCTGGAAATTTACTCCACTTTGGAAAGAAACCTGGTAATTCTAGGAGCCTGAAGTCATGTTGTGCACATGAGGTCAGCAGTATAGTAATGTGTGCTTCCCATCAGAGCCTCGTCTTTGAGATACACAAATATTGCAGTCACACATGGACTAGATGATCTTAAGGTCCGTTCCAATCCTAACTATTCCATGATTCTATGAATATATGTATACAAGCAGCCACCTTGTTGTTTAAACATAGCTGAAACAGTGCAGAGAAGCGTCCCACAATTAAGCCAACCAATACGTCTCGTAGCAAAAATTCACAAATATTTGTTGCCCTTACGCTGCCTTGTGAAGACGCATGTAACAAATCACTTTGTGATTTGCAAATCAGGGAGAAAGAAAGATTATGCGCAAAGTACTGGCCTCAAATTTATGAGAGTTCAGCACTGAGCAGTTCTACCTCCTAAAATAGGCAGATCACCCACTTCCCACGTCCCCAGTCCATAACCTAGCCATTCAGGCTGAATGTCAACTGTATTTTCTCACAGCAAGGTCTCCTAATCGCTCAGTGCTGCTATCAACTTGTTACAGCTCCATAAAGAATTGCAACACAAATGTCAGATTGATCAAAACTGAAGAGACTCTTCTCCCTGTTTTTTTGCTTCTTTCACAGATTACAGTAGCTACATTCAGACCAGACATTCCTTCTCATTATATCTTTGCCCTTTTCTATTGATTAAAACGAAGGGATTCTCCCACATGTGTCTCACCACTGCTCTCACCACTCAGCAGCATGACTAAGGGGCTATGGGGGAGAGCAGCAAAGTGATGCTGCTGACTTCACCCCTGGCTTGTTCATGTAGTCTTCATCCTTTTCCACCTGGTGACTTGTAGCGTGTAATTTTGTGAGCAATCTGGGTGTTCCCAGCTCTCCCCTCCACAAACTTTCAGGGTAATTAGTCAGCTGTTCTGGCCTTCCCTCTTCCTGGAGGATCAGCACTACCTAATGAGCTAAGAAGGCAGAATACTGCGCTAATGACATTTGCTGAGGATTTTAAGGAAAGAAGAGTTAAGGAGGAGAAATAAGAGAATGAAAGCACTTACAGAGGCTCAGTGTAAGTCATCGTGACTCATCAGTACATCGCTGAGAGAGCAGCGGCAAACTGAAACACAAAGAAGAGAACTTCAGGTCGGAATCTGCTTCCTGTTTGCAGTAAACTAACAGAAAAGAACGCAGGAGGCTATCATTGATTTTAATTAATGGTTCAATTATATGACCAAAACATGAGGCCTGTATTAAATGAAACAGAAAGGCTGCTGCCCACCTGAGCATATTTGTACTCCTCAATGTACCAAGAGCACAGTTCAGTGTTTTCAGAAGAGCTCAGTTTGATGAGGACTAAATGACTTTTTAAGAGAAAAATTATAGAACCCCAAAAACCTAGCTGGCTGTAACTAGTGCTGCTGAAGTTACTGCATGGTTTAAAAAATGTCCTACAATTCATCAAAGTTGTGTAAGGGTTAAGGGAGAGCAGGGGAGACGCCATTTCCGGTCTAAGATTCTTTCAAAGGATGTTACTGCCTCTCCATGAGGGTGCACCTACAGGAAAGCAGGCTACAAATTGCGCACTCTCTCAGAGAAGCGTTTCTGTTTTATGGCAGTTAAAGGCTGAAACCTGAACTGTTATAAAGGGCTGAGTCCCGCACAAAAAGAGTATGATCTACTCCCCAGTATTTTCTGCTTTCCAATATCCATAATGTTCCATCAAATGTCATAGAGAAAGTTAATCCCAGTAGATAGCAGTGGTTCTGTTTAAATACCCATACCTAAAGCTTATATGCAAAGAAGTAAAATATGGTTTTAACACTGGCCAGACTGGGGAGGAAGGCACGGTGGCAAGAAGAGTGCAGTGTGGTGAGGTGTTTAGAACCTCCAGTTTTCACCTGCATCTCTAGATGCACAATGAAATTATACTGCTTCATTTGAGTACCGGGAATCTCACAGACTCATTAAAAGAGTTCAAAACTTGTTCAGAACCAGATTTCTGTGGAATTGACTCAAAAAGTTGGTAATATTGTGGAAAAAAACAAGCAAAGGTCACATAAATGCTCATACTACCTATGGCAAATAGCTGTATCATTATAAAAATTACATCATTATGAAGCCTTACTTTTGTGAGTCTAGCTGGAGATACACACACTATCTATTGCTTTTATCTCTTTTACTCTCTGCTTCCTCTGAATCACATGAATTATTAGCTTCCAAGTTGCCAAAACACTTTTCTAAAAATCAAGATTATTTTTAGAACAAGTCATGTTTTTCTAATAGCATAATAAGCATTTTTTATCACAGCTCACATTAACAGAATATGTCTGACTCTACACAAACGTTTGGAAAGTTTTTAAAGCAGCAAATTTATTCATAATCTGTAAAAGATCTAAGTTGGATGAAACACTGCAAGAAGCCTTGCTTAAAGCTAACAACTTCAGAAGATTCAAGAAAGCTTTTCGGAATTGGATTTATCAGACAGGTCTTACTTCCCCTGCTATATAGGGCAGTGAGATCAAAGTAAGTGAACAAAAAAAAAAACCATTCTTACTTGGCAGGTTCTTTATTATCTAATTTTTCACATACGTTTGAAGATCAATCGAGTAGTACAGACTGATTCAGAAGATGTAACCTTACATCTCCAAATCCCTCACAAATGCGGCATTTAAAGAGTAAATACACAGGGAATATCCCATATACCCATTATTTCGCACGTATAACACCGAAGCACAATGTGTGACTCTTGATTCATTGTGCCAGCATGTTAAAAGTTGTGCATGCAGTCAGGAGACATGCTTTTTCCATACAAATTCAATTCAGTAATTTTTTGACTGATGCACATGAGGAGATAATCAGGGGAAACATGGACGTGTCCAAGTGATGGTGTCTGTGGGGAAAACCACAGTGTCTAGTGATGTACATGGATGAGAGCTAAAGCCATTTCTGCTATCAGGACTTACACAATCTAGAATAGACTTCAGAAGCAAACCTGAAAATCAGCAAGCTGCAATTTACTGAACTGAACGTTCAAAAATGAACTCCAAAGAGCAAATCTTAATCACAGCCAACGCCTTCTCAGCCAAAACTGAAAAAAAAAAAAAAAAAAAAAAAAAACCACCAAAATATAAAGGGGACACATTTCATAATAAATATCCTAAAAGTGGAAATTCTGCAAAGCATTCCATAGGAAAATGGCATGGTTGATTTTAAAAGTAAAGTGCCTCTTTTACCTGTAGCTCTTTTCCTGTGAGCTCCCTTTTTTTAACTTTCCTACCAAAACTCGGGCAGCAACACTGCACAGCACATCCCACTGATTTCTCACAGGAGGCCAAATTTTGCCAATCTGGTCTTTCAAAAAGCCTCTATTAAAGGCATTCAGCCTGTGGTCTTTCTTCAGAGTGAGGGGAGAAACTTCAACCGTTCCTTGTCATGAACGGGCTATTCTGCTTCAATGACAGGTACAGATGGGGCCAGCAGTGTAATATTTCTGCTATTCAAGCTCTACAGCTCCAGCCCCATGCTGTGAACTCAGACAGTTGAACATGGTTCTTGCTGTGGTTTGATGCCAAATAGGTTTGCCTTCCTCTTTGTTTTCAAGAAGTGTTCTATGGGGTTTTTTGTTCGTTTGCAGGAGGAAACAATGAGATTTTATGGCTAATGATGATAATTTCACTAGCTGTATGCCTTCATTGGCAGGAAAGTTAAGAACACTGGATTAGATACCTGAAGAAGACAAGAAGCACAGCACTTGCTAGCTTAAAATATCAGATGCTCAGTTCTCATGCAGCTAGAACAAAAGCATCTACAGCTAGGTGATATCCATGAAAGCAGTGTCACAGGGAAGACCTATGAATTTACACCAGTAGTACAGGAAACTTCAGTTCAGAAACTGAACATTTTTACTTATTAAAGCCAAGTTGGTGACTCTTGGCATCTCTGATGGAAGAAGAAAGAAGTGGGGAGCTATCTTTTGGTGAGTTTTCTTCCTAAGGCACTCTTACAAGGTGCCAAATCCAAGTTACACATGACCTGAATGTTTGAACTTTGATACTGTGGAAAGGTATAGATAGAGTCCCTAGCCTTGTGCCTATCGAGAAAGCTTCTCAGACTAATGCGTCTCCAGCTCCTGATGCTGGATCTGGATGTCAGCACCCCATTGACCATCACAGCTGCCTAGCGGGGTCTCCAGATACCACGTCCCTCTCTGTCCTTGCTGCAGTCACACCTTTGCTCTGTACAATGGGCATGGGCAATATCATAGAATCATAGAATCATAGAATAGTTAGGGTTGGAAAGGACCTCAAGATCATCAAGTTCCAACCCCCCTGCCATGGGCAGGGACACCTACCACTAAACCATGCCACCCAAGGCTATGTCCAACCCCACCTTGAATGCCGCCAGGGATGAAGCATTCACAACTTCCTTGGGCAACCCATTCCAGGGCCTCACCACCCTTACAGGAAAGAATTTCTTCCTCAGATCCAATCTAAACTTCCCCTGTTTAAGTTTAAACCCATTACCCCTTGTCCTCTCACCACAGTCACTAATGAAGAGTCCCTCCCCAGCATCCCTATAGACCCCCTTCAGGTATTGGAAGGCTGCTAGGAGGTCTCCATGCAGCCTTCTCTTCTCCAGGCTGAACAGCCCCAATTTTCTCAGCCTATCTTCATACGGGAGGTGCTCCAGTCCCCTGATCATCCTCGTGGCCCTCCTCTGCACTTGTTCTAACAGTTCCATGTCCTTTCTATGTTGAGGACACCAAAACTGCACACAATACTCCAAGTGAGGTCTCACGAGAGCAGAGTAAAGGGGCAGGAGCACCTCCGTCGACCTGCTGGTTGCACTCCTTTTGATGCAGCCCACGATACGGTTGGCCTTCTGGGCTGCAAGCGCACACTGCCGGCTCATGTTCATTTTTTCATCAACCCAACCCCCAAGTCCTTCTCCGCAGGGCTGCTCTGAATCTCCTCCCCGCCCAACCTGTAGCTGTGCCTGGCATTGCTCCCACCCAGGTGGAGGACCTTGCACTTAGCATGGTTAAACTTCATCAGGTTGGCATCAGCCCACCTCACAAGCGTGCCAAGGTCCCTCTGGATGGCATTCCTTCCCTCCAACATATCAACCAAACCACACAGCTTGGTGTCATCGGCAAACTTGCTGAGGGCCACTCAATCCCACTGTCCATGTCACTGACAAAGATGTTGAACAAGACCGGTCCCAACACCGATCCCTGGGGGACACCACTCGTTACTAGTCTCCAGCTGGACTTATCACTTCCTAGGACAAGCAGGGAGTTGTTTTTAAGAAATTAGGGTTTCTTTGAAATGTTTGGGTATTCTTTAAGAACAATGTACTTGCCCTTCATAGGGTTTATGGGGGTTGGCTACTTGCACTAATTATTAAAAAAAAAAAAAAAAAGAAAAAAAAACAAACACAAAAAAACCCTCTGAATTTGTTATTTTTATTATTGTGAATGAGGCAGAATTTTCATCCAATCATTTCTGTCCTAAAAGTCTAATTGGGAAAGACAAATTGCTGACTCTCTCTTTTATCCCTGCAAATGTTTATTGTGCTTTAATAAATGTCAAGCCTGGAAAACTGAGGTTTTATTTCAAGACTATTTTAACAGCTACTGGTTTCCCGTTTATGCTAAGTTCTCACTCTGTAACAATGGCATTTGGCCCCTGATCCTGCAAATGCATGAGTCCAACTGTAATACTGTGCAAACAAGGAGCTCCATCTTATGCATTACAATCATCAGCACCACTGCTTGCTGGACTGCAACCCTATTTTGTAAGTCAAGAGCACCAGTTAAGAGACTCATTTTTGCTGAGGCTTTCTCACTGTCACATCACAAGTGGATTGCCTGTGCATGCCAGATGTGCACTCTATTAGAAGAGCAAACCCTACTTCTTTCAGGGCTTTTTCAGCCTGTCCATATACAGACTAATTCGCACAGGTAACAGGCAGGCTGGATAACGAGCCAGATTTTTTTTTTTTTAATGATATACATTAAATAGGAAAATCAGCTAATGCTTAAAAAGTTCTTTGAAGATATTAGTATATAAATCCTAACTAATATGTATGTGGAATGCAAATAGAAGGTATGCTGTGGTACTCAAACTCCTTTTTCAGGTAAGGAGTAACAGCTCTACACAATGCCCCTGAATGGCGTTTTCCTTGAGCTCCAAAATCTCTCTAGCGCTCATCTTTCAAAAGCTAGTCTGAATTAAACAGGAACCATTCTGCTGGGTGATCCTTAAAGTGTCTGACATGCTGTTGAGATAAGCATCTGAACTTTCTTGTGATTTTTTGAAACTTATCCAAATTTCTTGAGATTATGAAACTAGGTTGGAAATGGAGTAGATACGCACTTTTTGATGTGTTTCTGTTTCTTCCTGCTTCAGGCTAGACCATGAAAACCATAAAAACAACAATTATCTCAGGCAAGTCTGCCAAGTTTTCTGTTTTTCCCAGGAGCTTGCTGCTTTTTTCCCTTTCATATGAGTCTACTGGAAACCCCAGCTACACGCTGCTGCTTCTAATGACAGGCTTTACAATTAGCATGGGAGGGTGAATGCAGCCGTGTTTCCACATGTGATCAGATAATGACTTGTACACTCTGGAAAACAGCAATAACTCATCACAACCATCAAAGAGTTGCTATTGGTTTTAAATTGGTCAAATTAATAAGAAACAGATCTCTTTATTTAATAGATGTGAACTTGATTACGATTATGCAAATACTATGCTTTTTTAAGCAAGTTTTCTTGTTTGAATGGTTTCTTAATAGTTTAGACTCCTGTGTCTCTGTGGGAAAGATCCACACAAATTATTTATTAACATAAGAAAACATGAGAACTAACTTTCTCCCACATGAGGCTAAGCAATTCCAAGGCAGAGAACACAAAGGTCAGCACAAAGGCAGCACAGAGCATCTGGTGACAAAGTCCTTCAGCTTTTAAATAAATAATTAAATAAACATCTTCTCACCTCAACACTCCTTTTGCTTCCAACCACAGATGAGGCAAAACAAGAAGCACATAGTTGCTGTTTGGGTTTGCTACTTCTTTTTCATCTTAAGTGATTCTTGGAGCTAGTCAGCTGACCAAACTATACATTTTACCTCTGGTCAGCCTGGGAGAGCAAATGCCCTGCAATTTTGTTTGTTTTTAACTAGTGTTTAACTGAGGTTGAGAAGCCTAAATATGTCTAAAATACTGTATTTCTGGATTATTTTCAAGAAAAGACACTAGATGTCTTTTTGAAAATCGGTGGATTTTGACCTGATTGCTGCCAATCATGCCTTTGCAGAAACCAGGACTTCCCTTTCCTCAACCAGCCTTTTTCTCACTAAGTGCAAGGACTGTGCTTGTGGCTAGTTTTGTGGAAAGACCTGGGGTAGTGCTTTAGGGACTTTGTCTTCTTTGGATTTAAGTACTTAAGGCTCGACTCAGACTAGTTCAAATGAATTACTGATTGTGATAAATTCTTGATTCTTACTTGAGCTTTTTCTTCCTTGCTAACGTTAGATCCATACTCAACATTGTTGCAATGTCGCTGCTTATTGCAGCAATGAAAACTACTGTGTATGTACATCTCTGGATAGCCACCTCTCCGCTGCTTGGTCTTACTCATGATAATAAGAATGACCAAAATGAGGCTATCCTGCAGCAGTCTGGAGAGCTACAGCAAACAAAATTCTGGTATAGACGCGGCCTGTCAATAAGGAACTCAGAAGTCAACTTTGCTGAGGAATAAATTAGGAACATGTATGGTAGGTGTACATCCAAGTGTAATTAGCTCCTAATTTAATAATTGAGCAGGTTGATTGCAATATAATTGCTTCAATCTGCGTCTTTAAAATCAAGGTGAAAATGTTTTGATTCACAGCTGGTGTGTGCAAGATGACGGGAGCAAGCAGTAAGTCATTAAGCTACAGATACTTAGTTGCATTGATTGCTTGCATTCTGCTGCTCAGAGTCTGTACTGAGAAGAAGTGAGGTAGTGGAGTGAATTCACAGTAAGCTAGTTGTTTGTTCTGTGCTGTTCCCGGTTGCATATAAATAATTTCCAGTGCCTGAAATTTTCCAAGTAGAGAGAACTACTTTGTGCATAAGTATATTTACAGTGCCTTAACAATATCTCCAAGTGGGTTTAGAAGAGAATTGGTGAAAAAAATACACAGCCTAGTATATTTACATTGCTTCACTTAGAAGAAGCTTCATACACTAAATTAATGACAGACTGTTATTTGGAAAGCAGGGTAAAAAAATACCATATGCATTTAAACAACCTGAAAAAAGTCCCACCTTTATCACAGCTGATACTAAGCATCATTCATAGGCAGTGTCTCAGTGAGATACACACAATACAGCTTAATTCATAATGATTTTTTTTCCTACATTATGAGCAAAGAGTGTTCACACATAGTCAGACTTCTCCTCCAGTCAAGTTGTTTATTATCCTTAGGTTTTAATAGCAGATAAGAATGGCCAGACTCTAAGCATTTTAATTTCTACCATATATTCTCTTCTGTTTACCCCACATAGCGCAAAAATAGCTGGTCAAATTTCAATAATGTACATTTACAGAATCACAGAATCACAGAATAGTAAGGGCTGGAAAGGACCTCAAGATCATCGAGTTCCAACCCCCCCGCCATGGGCAGGGACACCTCCCACTAAACCATGCCATCCAAGGCTATGTCCAACCCCACCTTGAACACCGCCAGGGATGAAGCATTCACAACTTCCCTGGGCAACCCATTCCAGGGCCCCACCATCCTCACATTTATACCAACCCTCCCAGAAATTACTGAGCTTTTATTCAAGACTAGTCTGTCACTGGTGTGCATAAGATTGTATTGAGACATGGGCCTTACACAGTCATAGCCTCAGGTAGTGCAGAATGGTATGGCTGTGAAAGGATACAATATAATGCTTCTTCAGGAAAATGAGCTGAGCATGAAACCATATGTAGGCTTCAACCATCCTTTTTCTGCTTCTTCGGAGTTTATCTCTCTTCACTTAATCTTGTATTGATTCTGCATTCCCCAAGTGCAAGGACTGCATTTTTATCTAGTCATATATTCAGAGTAAGGAAAGAGAACATTTATTCTATATGCTTGCCTCAATTTTAATATTTGTATTATATATGAACACATATTTTAAAACCTGCAAGAGCACAAGCCTAAAAATCAGCTTCCCACAAGTGAGGCTGACCAGGAAACAGGTTGGTAACTACTCCAGAGGAGGAGGCTTGTTCTCAGCATTATCAGCATCTGCTCCTTTCCTAGAAAATAACCCTCATACAATAACACCTCCAGTTTACCTGCTTTTGCTCACCAACATCAACACTATTCAGATGAGCAGGAACTGCTATATTTAGCTACATAACTCTTACCAGAAAGGGTCTTGCTGGGAGAAACCAAAGAATAGTAACAAGGCAACCTGCAACAGCATGAAATGTCAACCTCTCATGCAGGGATTTTCAAGTACATTCAACAGACATTTAGATGAATATGGAATTATAAAATATCATGAAGATACACTAAAACTTTGTTTGAAGAGTCTTTTTTTTTTCTGAAAATAAATAAGTCTACCATTCACAGAAAGTCTCTTAAAAAGCATTCAGAAGGGTTTATCACAAAATATGCTGTCCACTAGCACACACTGTGCCCCACTGCTCTTAAATATTGTATGTTTTCTGTTTGAGCAGCAACTGAGCATGTACAGTTTCCCAAATGTATTTTTCCTTTATTGAGTACATCTGTATTATTGATGTTTTTATATTCTTTGATAATACTGACTCTGTGGTCTAAGGAAGTATTTGTGTACTCCCACAGTATACTGAGTAGCTTCCCGATGAATCACTTTCCTCCCTTGCTTTGAAACACCAAAGAACGATTATGACAGCACTGGGAAGGTGATGAATTCAACATATCCTTCGTGTTCAAGGCTGCACAATAAATTGTGGTACAGTTAGTCACCATAGTGGGGAGCTGGCAAGCACATCGGGGCTTTACGCAATTACTACCTCTCTTTCATTGTACTTCATGTCCTCTGAATGACAGTTCACTGTCTTTTCAAAAGAGTTCACTTTTGTTTCAATTTAGTACATAATTTCCTCTTCACCATGAAAAAACTACTTTGCACTGGCAACGTGTGTTCAGCATAGATTACACAGACCCAGCATTATAAGAATAAGGGTTTGTAATTAACCATGTTGCTATGGTTATAGCTTCATACTTCTTCAAAAGATCTTTTTGTGCAGCATCAGTACCTACAAATCTCTGAAAAATAATAATAAAAATATTTTAGTCTGTCATAGCATGGGAGGGCAACTCTGAAATTTTTACAGTCGAGCTGGTATTTAACGTACATATGAGGTAGTCAGGTGAAGCAGCTGAGAAAGGTAACATTTGCTAGAAATTGCTTCACATACAAGCAATTCTTACATCCCTTTTTAGTGACTGGCTTTATACTCTAGCCTACACCTTCGTTTAGTCCTGTAACAATACACTTTCAAATTGATGTGCTAGTATGCAAGCTTCAACTTGTAGTTTTCAGAATAACCCAGAAACCATAGTATGTGGCAGCATTCATGCAAAAACGTGACCCATGTGACACTGTCTACTGTGGCCCAGTCTAAGACAAGGGCAATTGCTTCAACTCATACAGATAAAAATATTAATGATGAAGATGTTGATGGTGATAGTGATGACAATGACTAGTGAGTCTAGAGAAGAAAATGCACAATAAAAACCCAAAACTTTTCATTGCAATAACCTAATAAATCAGATCATACTTTCAGGAAAGTGCATGCCAGGAGCATAGCACAGCTCAGTACAAATGAACAGGAAGCAGTGACCATTGATTTGGGGATATACCACAAGGTTTCCTACCTGAACTTTTCACTTTTGCAGCTGTACCTCCAATCAAAGTTCAGCCAAAGAGAAGATACAACACAGTGACCTTTTGCAGATGTGAAACATGCTGTAACTGGGAATAATGACTAAGTTAAGAGATAATTATGGCTAGCCCCTGAATTGGATGAAATTGCATCACATTCACAATCCAAATGTACACTGTGGAGACAAAGCACCGGAAGAAAGAACTAACAAAATGAGAAGTTTTGTTCTTTAGTGAACACTTGAAATATCTAAAAAGGAACGGTAGAAATCTATCACTTATTAGTAAACCTTTGAGGTGGACAAACATACATCACAGAAAGCTACATAGCATATGCATGTTATCAATGATCAAAATTAAACGCAAGGTGAGAAAAATACTACTCAGTGAGTCAAAATTAATTGCTAAGCAAACTTCACATATCAATCTCCAGACGTATTTATGTGGCCACTCAGGCTTAGATTTTTACCTCAGTGTTTTCTCTTACTACTTTACTACTGAGTTCTCTTAGTGCTGAAATAACTCCTCTAAGTTTCTATTCAGTTTAAAAACTGGAATCAAAACTTTTTTAATATGTGCCTATGGTGGGATGGCTCCTATGACTGGAGTAATGGAAAGGAAGGTTACAGGCTCTTTAAGAAAGACAGGCCCCGCAGGAGGGGAGGGGGAGTTGATATTTATGTTAGGGATAGGCTGGAGAGTATGGAACTCTGTCTGGGGACAGGTGAGCAGTCAATAGAGAGTTTGTGGGTCAGGGTTAAAGGGAGAACAGCATTGGGAAACATTATTGTGGGGATCTGTTACAGACTGCCTGATCAAGGGGACTCTGTGGATGAAGTGCTCTATAGACAGATAGGAACAGCCTCACGCTTGCAGACCCTTGTTCTCATGGGAGACTTCAACCACCCTGATATCTGTTGGAGGGATGGTACGGCCCGGCACAAGCAATCCAGAAGGTTCCTCGATTGCGTGGAAGACAACTTCCTTCTGCAAGTAATAGAGGAGCCAACAAGGAGAGGTGCCATGCTTGACCTCATCCTCACCAACAGGGAAGGGCTGGTTGGGAATGTGATGCTCCAGGGCAGCCTTGATTGCAGCGATCATGAGATGGTTGAGTTTGAGATCCTCAGGACAGTGAGAAGAGCGTGCAGCAAGCTCACTGCCCTGGACTTCAAGAGAGCAGACTTTGGCCTCTTCAGGAACCTGCTCAGTAAGGTTCCATGGGATATAGCCCTAGAGGGCAGGGGGGCCCAAGGCTGTTGGTTGATATTCAAGGATCACCTGCTACAGGCTCAGGAGTGTTGTGTCCCAGCTACAAGGAAGTTCAGCAGGAGGGCCAGGAGACCTCCTTGGATGGATAAGGAGCTGCTGAGCAAAATTCGAAGGAAAAAAGAGGCTTATAAAAGGTGGAAGCAAGGTCAGGCGGCCTGGGAAGAATACAGGGATGTTGTCCGGGAAGCTAGGGACCAGGTTAGGAAAGCTAAGGCCCAGTTAGAATTAAACTTGGCTAGGGATGTTAAGGATAACAGGAAGGGATTTTACAGGTATATTGCAAATAAAAGACAGGTTAGGGACAATGTGGGTCCTCTCCAGAAGCTATCGGGAGAACTGGCTACCCTGGACATAGAGAAGGCTGAGGTTCTTAATGACTTCTTTGCCTCAGTCTTTGCTGGCAAATGCCCTGCCCATACCACCCAAGTCCTGGAATGCAGACACAGGGACAGTGAGAATGAAGACCCTAGGTCCACTGTGGAATAGGATCTAGTTCGAGGCCATATTAAGAACCTGAATGTACACAAGTCCATGGGACCTGATGAAGGAGGTCCTGAAGGAGCTGGTGAATGAAGTTGCTAAGCAACTGTCCATCATATTTGAAAAATCATGGCAGTCAGGTGAAGTTCCCGATGCCTGGAAAAAGGGAAATATAACCCCCATTTTCAAGAAGGGGAAAATGGATGAGCCGGGGAATTACAGACCAGTCAGTCTCACCTGAGTACCTGGCAAAATCTTAGAGCAGATTCTCCTGGAAGGCATGCTGAAGCACATGGAAACCAACAAGGTGCTTGGTGACAGCCAGCATGGCTTCACTAAGGGGAAATCCTGCCTGACCAATCCAGTGGCCTTTTATGGAGGGACCACGGAACTGATGGACAGGGGTAGAGCAGTTGATGTCATCTACCTGGACTTGTGCAAAGCGTTCAACTCTTTCCCACACAACATCCTTCTCTCTAAGTTGGAGAGACATCAATTTGATAGGTGGACCACTCAGTGGATAAAGAACTGGCTGGATGGCCGCATGCAAAGAGTTGTGCTCAGTGGCTCAATGTCCAGCTGGAGACCAGTAACGAGTGGTGTCCCCCAGGGATCGGTGTTAGGACCGGTTCTGTTCAACATCTTTGTCAGTGACATGGACAGTGGGATTGAGTGCGCCCTCAGCAAGTTTGCCGATGACACCCAGCTGTGTGGTTTGGTTGATACATTGGAGGGAAGGAATGCCATCCAGAGGGACATTGGCATGCTTATAAGTTGGCCAATGCCAACCTGATGAAGTTCAATCAAGCCACATGTAAGTTCCTCTACCTGGGTGGGAGCAATCCCAGGCACACATGCAGGTTGGGCAGAGAAGAGATTGAGAGCAGCCCTGTGGAGAAGGACTTGGAGGTGTTGGTTGATGAGAAAATGAACATGAGCCAGCAGTGTGTGCTTGCAGCCCAGAAAGCCAACGGTATCCTGGGCTGCATCAAAAGGAGTGTGACGAGCAGGTCGAGCGAGGTGATCCTGCCCCTCTAATCTGCTCTCGTGAGACCTCACTTGGAGTATTGTGTGCAGTTCTTACATCCTCAACATAAAAAGGACATGGAACTGTTGGAACAAGTCCAAAGGAGGACCACGAGGATGATCAGGGGACTGGAGCACCTCTCGTACGAAGATAGGATGAGAAAATTGGGGCTGCTGAGCCTGCAGAAGAGAAGGCTGCGTGGAGACCTCCTAGCAGCCTTCCAATACCTGAAGGGGGTCTATAGGGATGCTGGGGAGGGACTCTTCATTAGGGACTGTAGTGAGAGGACAAGGGGTAACGGGTTCAAACTTAAACAGGGGAGGTTTAGATTGGATCTGAGGAAGAAATTCTTTACTGTGAGGGTGGTGAGGCCCTGGAATGGGTTGCCCAAGGAAGTTGTGAATTCTCCATTGCTGGCAGTGTTGAAGGCCGGGTTGGACATAGCCTTGGGTGGCATGGTTTAGTGGGAGGTGTCCCTGCCCATGGCAGGGGGATTGGAACTCGATGATCTTGAGGTCCTTTCCAACCATAACTATTCTATGATTCTATGTTATATGTGCCTATAATCTCATTTTCTATGGAATGTATGTGTTCAAAGTACATTGGAGAAGCTATGCAATGAGGATGAGTTCTCTTTTATCCGATTCTTTACTTTTGAAAATTTGCCGTCTTACTTAACGTTGAAAACTCTACTGTCAAAACCAGTGCAAAACAGTGATGTGTTTTTTCTCTTGTTTTTTCTTGGTTATGTTTTGTTTTTCCTTATGATAGAAATTTTTTAAGGTTTCTGAGCAAGTGGGGCTACTTTGGGTACTTCCCGTTGTTACGCTAATTCTTGCTTAACTTTAAAGATGGTGATATATGCAAGCGTTTGCAGAAGAAGTGGTTCAGGTAGCA
This sequence comes from Amazona ochrocephala, assembly GCA_039720435.1. NCBI lineage: Eukaryota > Metazoa > Chordata > Aves > Psittaciformes > Psittacidae > Amazona > Amazona ochrocephala. Next base: position 36,262,646 of record CM077909.1, on the reverse strand, counting down.
TTCTCAATGAAGTGGAAATACTGACTTTTTCTGTGTCAGAGGGCTGGATGAGAAGTTATATTTGGAGAAGAAGGCATAACTTGCCTGAATGTTATCCCTTGTTTATTTTAATCACAAGAGCATCTGAAGACAGGAACAAGGAATAGTTTACTGTTCTTTCAGAAGCAAGGCCACTCTACACAAAGAATTTACTGCCTAAATTTTGCCAAGGGCAGCAAGGAAGTGAGGCTCATAGCTGGCTGAAGCACAGTGACTTTTTAACACAGTGCATTCGCAGAGGGCCTGTCCCAGCACAAACAGTTCTCTGCCTCACCGTACTTTGCAAACTTTTGCCAAAGTGATTTTAAAGTTGGGAATAAATGGTGAAATAAGCTATAGCTTCTCTTAATTTTGCAGCAGTCTAAGAGAAAGCAAAGGAAGGTGTTTATGCATCAAATCTCTCTGATAAGATGGTATTAGTCTGCCTATTCCATTCCTGCAAGGAATTTTCCTAATTTTTTGTTCCATTGGTAACTGTTGGAGGGCTGCGGCAATGAGTAACAGCTTGGCTCCATTAATAGTTAATTCCACTCTCTTTCTCAGGTACAAAACCTGTGTGGTATTGTTTGCATGTTAGAAAAATTTCACTGGATTCTCAGCCTTATCCTATCTCCCCGTTGATTGGCTAGGGAGCTCAGGTAGAGGCATCAGTCAGATGCAACACCACACTAATTATCTTCCAACTGACTCTGGAAAGCCTAGTTTGATGTCACAGACAAACTTCAAACGTATACAACTGGGGTAAAGAAGCTAGCGTATGTACTTGGGTATATCCTAAGTCTTAACTGTTCTAGCTGAAGTACAGAATCTGTATTTTCTAGAGCCCTGTTTGTCAAGGAGTGACAGTCACAAGAATACTTCATGAATCCATAGTCTTACTATTTCTTTTATAATGAGCAATAAATTATTAGAGAAAGAAGTGGAAAGTTTTGATTTGAATGGGGGAGCATGCCTATAAATTCTTTCTCTGAAAATACAACAGATATTTTGCCTTTGTCTTTTTTAATTTTTAGATCAATTTCAATGGAATGTGAAGGAAAAGACAGCAAGGAAATCATATTAGTATGAGGTACAGTTCAAAGAATACTTCTAAGAAATAAATACGTATATTAAGCAAAGCTGGGGAAGAAGAGAGGGCAGCATTAATCAAGTCCAGGTGCTAACTTTCGTTAATGTTAAAGGAGTTGCAACTGTGACACAAACACTGCACTTCACAGATAGCATCAGCAACCTTACGTATATTATCAAAGCACTGCCATTCTGAAGATTCTCAAATATCAAGTATCTGGTTTTGGAGTTGATATCATTCCTGAAAATGTTTACACACTGATGGTTTGAATTTATACAAATCTTAGGGAACAAGCTCTGCTCATCTTAATCTCAGATCCCATAAAGAGTAACCTCCTCTGAGGAGAATGAACATGTTTTCAAGTTCAAAGACCTACCACATTTGCAGTGACAGATTTCACAGCCAGCAATAAGTCATACAAAAATGTAACTAAAACTTTGTTATTTAGTGGGATTTTTTAAGTCTTTGTAGATTTTTGTACTTATTGGTCTCAAATTGAATAGGTCATCTTACATGCTCTGTAGCAAAGTCTTCTTGCAGTATTGTGGAGCTGGATCTTGAAAGCTGGATCTTAAACTCTGTGATGCTCAGTACTGAAAGCCACTGCTCTCTGTGAAGTGTATGGTTGTAAACATTGAGAAACAGCTTTATAATGCTCCTTGATTTTTCCTGCTTTGATCCAATTGTATCTAAAGCAGGGTTAGTGCAGCCTTGTGTGGAGCAGGGAGACCACGGTGGGGCATACTGGGACATGAACCTCCTGAGTCTCAGTGTTATGTCTAGGCCTTTTTCTAAGTCCAAGTTACCGAAGAGAGGACCCAGACCATTCCTGGGGAGGTAGGTGGACATGGAAACTTACAGCAGGTCCCATTTCACTAGAATGAAGGGACTTGTACTGAAAAGCTGCAGCAGCATTACAGGCCACCCACCAGGGTTCCTGGTTCAAATGCCCGGGGAGAGACTGGCATTCATGTGCTGTAGTTCCCCCTAGAACATATATTTTCTGATAAGCAGAGGCAGTCATAGAATCATAGAATCATAGAATAGTTAGGGTTGGAAAGGACCTCAAGATCATCGAGTTCCAATCCCCCTGCCATGGGCAGGGACACCTCACACTAAACCATGTCACCGAAGGCTATGTCCAACCCCACCTTGAATGCCGCCAGGGATGAAGCATTCACAACTTCCTTGGGCAACCCATTCCAGGGCCTCACCACCCTCACAGTAAAGAATTTCTTCCTCAGATCCAATCTAAACTTCCCCTGTTTAAGTTTGAACCCGTTACCCTTTGTCCTCTCACCACAGTCCCTAATGAAGAGTCCCTCCCCAGCATCCCTATAGACCCCCTTCAGGTATTGGAAGGCTGCTAGGAGGTCTCCATGCAGCCTTCTCTTCTCCAGGCTGAACAGCCCCAATTTTCTCATCCTATCTTCGTACGAGAGGTGCTCCAGTCCCCTGATCATCCTCGTAGCCCTCCTCTGCACTTGTTCTAACAGTTCCATGTCCTTTTTATGTTGAGGACACCAGAACTGCACACAATACTCCAAGTGAGGTCTCACGAGAGCAGAGTAAAGGGGCAGGAGCACCTCCGTCGACCTGCTGGTTGCACTCCTTTTGATGCAGCCCAGGATACCGTTGGCTTTCTGGGCTGCAAACGCACACTGCCGGCTCATGTTCATTTTCTCATCAACCAACACCTCCAAGTCCTTCTCCACAGGGCTGCTCTCAATCTCTTCTCTGCCCAACCTGCATGTGTGCCTGGGATTGCTCCCACCCAGGTGGAGAGCCTTGCACTTGGCATGGTTAAACTTCATCAGGTTGGCATCAGCCCACCTCACAAGTGTGTCAAGGTCCCTCTGGATGGCATTCCTTCCCTCCAACATATCAACCAAACCACACAGCTGGGTGTCATCGGCAAACTTGCTGAGGGCGCACTCAATCCCACTGTCCATGTCACTGACAAAGATGTTGAACAGGACCGGTCCTAACACCGATCCCTGGGGGACACCACTCGTTACTGGTCTCCAGCTGGACATTGAGCCACTGAGCACAACTCTTTGCATGCGGCCATCCAGCCAGTTCTTTATCCACTGAGTGGTCCACCTATCAAATTGATGTCTCTCCAACTTAGAGAGAAGGATGTTGTGTGGGAAAGAGTTGAACGCTTTGCACAAGTCCAGGTAGATGACATCAACTGCTCTACCCCTGTCCATCAGTTCCGTGGTCCCTTCATAGAAGGCCACTGGATTGGTCAGGCAGGATTTCCCCTTAGTGAAGCCATGCTGGCTGTCACCAAGCACCTTGTTGGTTTCCATGTGCTTCAGCATGCCTTCCAGGAGAATCTGCTCTAAGATTTTGCCAGGCACTCAGGTGAGACTGACTGGTCTGTAATTCCCCGGCTCATCCATTTTCCCCTTCTTGAAAATGGGGGCTATATTTCCCTTTTTCCAGGCATCGGGAACTTCACCTGACTGCCATGATTTTTCAAATATGATGGACAGTGCCTTAGTAACTTAATTCACCAGCTCCTTCAGGACCTCCTTCATCAGGTCCCATGGACTTGTGTACATTCAGGTTCTTAATATGGCCTCGAACTAGATCCTATTCCACAGTGGACCTAGGGTCTTCATTCTCACTGTCCCTGTGTCTGCATTCCAGGACTTGGGTGGTATGGGCAGGGCATTTGCCAGTGAAGACTGAGGCAAAGAAGTCATTAAGAACCTCAGCCTTCTCTATGTCCAGGGTAGCAGTTCTCCCGATAGCTTCTGGAGAGGACCTACATTGTCCCTAACCTGTCTTTTATTTGCAATATACCTGTAAAATCCCTTCCTGTTATCCTTAACATCCCTAGCCAAGTTTAATTCTAAGTGGGCCTTAGCTTTCCTAGCCTGGTCCCTAGCTTCACGGACAACATCCCTGTATTCTTCCCTATACACTACTGTTATTTTCCGAAATGGAATTTTAAGCATTACACTGCTTACTGCTGCTTTTTATAAACATAACGTGCATGAAAATTACTTCGGAGACCAATAGGGAAAATAAAAGGTTTGAAAACTCTTCCAAGCAGTATGACATGAACTTAGTACTTTTATGTTGGAACACAGTTTTTCCACAAAGAGAATGCTGAGTTTGGGACAGTGTTGCTTTAGTCATGATTGCAAGGGAAGCTAAATGCCTTACGCAAATGATTGTACAGCATGTGGCTGTACAGCCTGAGGGACACTGATATGCTGCTGCCACAAAGGCGCCACATTAGACCATCTAAGGACCAGTGTTATTTCTATGGCCATGGCAATGTGGGAAGAGGCTGATAGGAGTTGACTTTGGTAGAGAATCATAAAAGAATCCTTGAGAACCAATGCTTAGAAAACGTGTTGGATTTTTGAGTATGGTAAACAGTGATCTGGGTGGGACTGATCATCTAGGAGGGAAGCAGATGGCACTGGGGCATCCTGGCAGAGGCAACATCACATGCTAATGAGCCTTTTTAAAACAAGAAGGGGACTGGGAATGGGCAGATGGAGCAGTGTAAAGGCTGGGAGTAATATGGGCAAAAGGGTCTTCATTTTAATTACTATTTTTTTAATTGAGAATATTACAAGCATGAATCAGGTGGGACTGGGCAGCTGTGAAAGGACATCTGAGACAGGATAAAGGATAGCAGAGATTTGGGGAGAAAAAGAGGGGCATTGCTTTGTGAGGGTGCTTGACAGCACTGCATCATATCTGCCCAGGCCTGGAAGCCAGCTGGGGACTTCTCTGCCTCAAAAATGCTTTACTTATCCCTTGGGTGAGTATACTGGGCCAAGTGTAGTGCCACTCAGACAATGCCTCCCTTCTGTATTTGCCACTGGGCAGTCTGTGCAATCCTCCATGCAAATACTATGCATGCGGTTTCTGTGCACTGCAGTGTGTGAAAAATAAGCACAGGAGGAAAGGTGAAGTTAGGATCATGTTCTCTTTGTGCTTTTCAACTACGCATGCTATTTGAATATTGCATTCCAAATGTTATTTAAACATTTGAAAATGTTCTATTTTAACACCTTGTTTAATACTTAGTAGAAGCACTCTGTCGTTATTTATGTAGTAGCTTTACTTGCTGTGTTTTAGAGTTTTAAGCATTTTAAATGAAATAGAATGATCTGCTGCGTCAGTCACGATGACAGACATAAAAACTGAAACTGTCATGTACTTAAAATAACTGCAAATTTGTTATACTTGTGACTACAGAATAATCTTCTTAAAGATAAAAAGTAAATCAGGTCGAAATATGTTTGCCATCATGGACAAGAAAGGGCTTTAATGTGGTCTTTTATGAGTTCTTAATTGAAAAGTAGGTGGCTCTGAAAATCAAGAAGGTTGTAATATATAGCATATTTCTGTAGAGTTACACACTGCTGCTGAGAATAAGGTGATTTTTAGAGCATCATTTTAAAGAGATGTTCATGAAGTGACATGTAGGCAGGGACTTCAGAACTGCAGTCTGCAGCAGTCATGCTGATGACGGGTACTGTGCACAGGCTGATGCATCTATAGATTTTTATAGACATGTATACATGTGGACTTTTCTTACAGAAAGTAAGAGATAGTCATCACTTACTGTTACCTTCTGAAGGGAGCCTTATGAATCAATTAAAACCACTTAAGCTGAAGTTTTGACACAAGCAATTCCTTTTGCATTCACACAGTAGTGATAAATATTTTTAACCAGCCAGAGTAAAATGAAGCTGATCCTTTGAATATCAATAGTGTCATAACAGTTTATTTCAGCCAGGGCCCATGCCTGGTTTTGGTGCTATCCCGCCTAGCAGTACTATAGCTTCCCCTTATTTAAAAATTTTTACTTTTGTAACATATGCAATTAGAAGTAGCAATTCACTTGCTGCAAGGTGACAGAGTTTGTTTGAACTGAAACTCCTTTATAAAATATTTAAGCAGTTGCACTTAAGAGAGATAAATTGAAAGAGAGATTTGCAAATTATGTAGCAGAGGTCAAGATTTGCTCTGACAATATTTGCATCTGAAACGTGTGGTCAAATGGATGCGTAAGTTCTCTGCTTTTCAATTTTTACTGAGTCTTGACATTTTGCCGTTCCATAACTTTCCAACCCATTAAGCTCTTGATGCTACAACAAGGTCTGAGAGAAGAAAAGGGGAGAAGTACAAAGAAAGTTGCTGTCTGGTTTTCAGTGGATTTTATGTTAAATTTTGCTAGAAGCAATGCTTTCTAATAATTCCTTATAATTCTTTTCTCATCTTGATTTCCAAAGCACATACTTTGAAAACCAAGCATAAAATGGCTAAGGACACTTTTATTTACACACGTGTGGTACATCTGGTCCTGGAAAAATTGAAACACACACACAGGATCTCATGTGCTCTCTAATCCCTTCTAGCTTGCTGTGTCATCCTGCCCGCATCTGTTATCTTACACAAATATGCAAGTCATGGTTGTTGGCTCAGTAGGATTCATGCCTAGTTAGGTCCTATGGCTTAACTGCAGTTTTCAGAAGGGACCATAAAAATTAAATTGTCAGCCATGATACCATTACGTGAGATGGGAGTGCATCAGCTTTCCAGCCCTGTTGTTACAGGAAGGACTACCAGCTTCAGTGAGAGTCCTGTTTTTGCACACAACTTTCATGAGTTACTCATGGTACTTACAAATCTATGCATTTGTCTGATTTAAGTCCCAGTTACTGCAAACAAAAATGCAAATATGTTTACAAAATACCAAAAAAATAAAGGTTTCCTTCCTTAAGAGCACTCTTCATCAAAATGATTAAAAAAACCCAAGCCATTGTTTTCAAAAAATTATAAGAAAAGGAACATCAGAAGTCTTCTGCTCACAGCAACACCAGCTATATTAAAGTTATTCCAGATTGCTGTTTATCTGATATATTCCTCAAAAACCTACAATGGGCCTTCACTGAATATGAAGGGTTTCATTCTTCGTATTTTAAGCTTCCATTTAAAAGCTTTTTTCTAATCTAAATATCCCCTGCACATTTGAAGCTTAATATCAACCTCCTCTCCAGACTGAACTAATCCAAACATGTCATTCATTTTCTGGCTTTCATATTTTTTAAATGATTTGTGGTTCTCTTGATTAGATGTCTGCATTAGTTCATAAGTTCTTGACATTCAGCATACAAAACTAGAGAGCATGCTTGTCTGGACCTCCCAGATTGCAATCCCATAAAACCCACTTCATCATTAAAATCATACATAAAACCCTTAACAGAAGCAGAGCCAACACAGATCTCTGAAATCCCTTGTAACTCTTCCTTAAATTCAGCTATTATTTTCTCTCCCGCCTAGAAAAAAAATTTGGTTATGATAGCTAAAGTACCTCTGCACTTATCTGAAGTTCAGTGCAGGTCAAAACTCTCTAGCTTGCCTTTGGGATGTTGTGTGAGATAGTGTCAAAACCTGTACTTAATACCTGCCATGGCTATAAGTTCTCACAAGTGCACAAGCCTGTTTAAAAGTCATAGTTTTGTAAATTTCATGCTATCTTATATTTCTGACGTGGTTACATTGTAGGTAGTCCTGCGCTAGTATTTGTAACACTGCCTTTCAGAAAAAAAGTTCTCTGGAAGTCTAGCCTTCAGTTTGTATAGAATACTTTCAGATTGCCTCTTACAGCTATAAATATTAAATATGCAAATCCTTCAAAACAATCAGAAAAAAGTTTAAGGAAAACTAGTAGCAATTTTACAGTGTTAGACTGTTCATCGATAGGGGATGTTTATAACTCTTGCAAAGGATAGAGTTCTTCAAATCAGTCCTGTTATTTTTGTTTATATTACAGATATTGGCCTAATTGTTAATTATTTCTTTTTCAGGCACAGACCAAGTTTACTTTTACAATTACACAGCTGCCAGCATAATCTTCCTTCAGTTAGAGAATCTTTTTTAGAACTGGATTTTTTGGAAGCTGTTTTGGGATGGATTTTTTGTTGTTTGGTTTTGTTTGTTTGTTTGTTTGTTTTTTGTGTTTGTTTTTTTTTTTTTTTTTTCCCATGGTAATATTTCTGTGCTGTTATTTTAAGCCAAATTTACTTTGCTAACCAAAGAAAGGCCTCATCCACATGAATTAAGAGTCACCTCAGACATGTTATAAGGACAAATAACATTAACTTCTATTCACAAGGAACATCAAAATTCTCAGAGCAGCTACAGCAGGTAAATATAGTCTCTGGACTGCATTCATAAAAACTATTTCTCTAAATGGTTGACAATGCAAGGACTATCCACATCTTATCTAGGTCACATGAGGTGAAAGGTTTGCTCAGTCAAGCTCCACATCCCAGGTGAAACAAAAAACTGAAATTCAATAAACCTCTTTCTAACAAGACTGAGTTAATGTTGCCCTGACTAAACACCCATCCCTCACACTGCATTTTGGGGCAAAAGAATCCCAATCTCAGCAGCATTGCAAAAAATATATTATTAATTAAAACCTGCCAAGACAGCATGAAAAATTGCCTTTTATAGATAAAAAGGGAAAATGTGGTGCTGATTTCTTATTTAGTTAAATTTTACTGGGGGAAATTTCTTTTTGCTTCACTGCTCTCTGATATTTTCTGTCTGCTTTCTAGCTGAGGAAAGATTTATATTGACTCCAGTGAGAGTTCTTGTCCAATTACAGTTTCCTAGGGGCTTTACAATTTATTTGTCAGGGTTTTTTTCCATCTTCTTCCTTTTTTCATTCTACTATCTTTCTTCTGCAGTATAACACCCTGTACCATAGCAATACAGTAGCAAGCTGCGCAGTTCAGACCACTTTTTCTACTAAAACAGAGCTGTACTTGGATGAAATTTCTAGGAAATCCTGAATCCTCACATTTACACAGTAATAAATTTACAGTGGGCTTTTTTAGTCCTGCTCTTGTCAGTCTTCTTACAGATGTATAGCTTTAGGGTAGAATGTATTTCAGTCTGTGGCTAGTTGTTTACATGCTGCAGAGGGGAGCCGTGGTAGGGAGAGTAGTGCCTGCCCAGAGGGAATGGGCTGTGCTTGTGGGCACTTTTCCGAAATGCCACAGCAGAGAGCATTGTGCCTCCTCCCCTGCCAGGAACTGAGATCCTCTTTCCCAAGAAAGGTGCCAAGTGTGTTCCCTCACTTGCTGGCACAGACACACAGCAGAACCAAACAAGAGGTTATGCTGCAGTTAACAGTCTAGAGGCATTGCTGTTTAATGCTAAGCCATGTTTTTCTTGCTCTGCATTTTCAGCAGAGCTCCTGTGGAAAAGTTCTCAGCTGTGTCCAGGAACCTGTTTACTTTCTCATATAAAGATGCATGAAATTGCATGGGTTAATGTGGCTGATTAAAGGTTTGGTTTTCTATATCTGTAGTGTCTGATACGTGCAGTACAATTCTGAAGACTGTGAAAGAGAAAAATGAGAGTGGTATGTGGGAACACCATGCTCCAAGAGAGGGAGGAAGCAAAAAAGGCAACAGAAAGTAAAACTTCGCTATCAACATGTATCTGACACCAAGTGCTGAATTCTAGCTGACAGCTGACACCTGTAACGACCATTGTCTTTAGCTGATGAAGACAAGCATAGTACTTTCATCTCATCTCAAGCAACAAAATGCATAAAAATAACAAGCTGAGAAACTTGTCAGTATCTTATTTAAACATCAATATTAACATTATTTAAATTACTTAACCTGGTTTTCGATCCTGTGTAATATTAGTAAAATCAAGTGCATGAGACCTGTGATTGCAAACATGATTTTTAAAAGCAAAAGGTTTTGTAGCAACAAGAAAAGTTTGGGTTTAGTGTAACTGAGTAGCTGGCTCTCAGCTCTTCTGCCATTCACACTTGTCTGTCTTAAATCATTTCCTTATGATGGCTACAAAAGCATTAGTAATACATGACTGAAAACAGTCCTTTGGAAACCTCACACTGAACCCTGATATACCATAGCTTGTTGTCGAGTACCCACCAGCCATCAAACTTATGTAAAGCCTCTCTCTCTCTTTCAGATGCAATTTTAATACTTCAAAGTAATTCAAAGAATCTAAACAACAAACCAGGTATCTTAAAATTTCCTAGCAAAGCCTCACTTTCAGAAATCCAGAGTGTAATGTGCAAAGCCACAGCTATACCCATGAATTCTGATAACCTCTCAGATGCACTCATGCCAGCAGGAATTCCCCTGCGCCTTAATGGAAATACTACTGTAACATACCGTGTATTTTGTGTTAAGACGTAAATTGCTCTACTGAGTGCTAAGCAATTATGCTGGGAGGGCAGTCAGTTTGTACAAACCATAAAACAATGTAGATATTTAATTACAGCAAACCAAAGGACATCATCTGTAACAAATAAATGTTGCAATTCATTAGAAAATGTGAGACTTACAAAGCACTGAAATAATAGCACATCTTAAATCTCCCTAAACCAAGTGAAAAAGAAGACATCTGGTTAGTCAGCTCAGAAAGGAAAACGTCTGTGAACCAGACAAATACTATCACAGTACAAATAGTATCACATCAAGCAGAGAATGTCCTAACATACATGGGGGGATGCCACCTCCACCTCCTTGCTCAAAATCCATCATAACACACTCCTGACACACACCATGGCCTTTTTGGAGTCGTGAGCTTTTTGAAGTGCTAAATTCCTGCTTCTCTAACTTGCCTTTGACGCTGCCAGGCTGTTGATATACAATACCTGCCCTGCTACACTAGCTAGTCAGAATGGCACCATCCTTATCATTGCTTATTTACTATAACCCTGGGGCAGTGTTCAGCTCCTTGTGAACATTTGTTTTCGTAAAACAGTGGACAGATATGTCTGCCTGTCTGTATCCTTCCCTCTTTTAGTTTTTGGAATTAAATATTCCCTCCCTGGAAATTCAATTTATGAGTGAACAAGAGTTTTTCTAGCTTGATTTATGAAATTGGTCTGTTTCAGTTACTAATTCTCTGTGCTTTATATCTCATTAGATATAAGGATAGATTGTAATGCAAAGTTTGTCTACGCATGAAAAGACTCCTGGGATATATCAGTGGACCTGAATGAACTTACAGACACACGAAGAAGAATCTCACTTCCACAACACTATATAGAGAGATGCATGAAAATGTTAACACCATGAGTTTATGTTTAATTTTAGTACAAAAGATGACTATACTGCATTACTAATGCCCAGGTATATCTTACTGACAAGCAGTAGCATTACACATAGCCGTATACTCAACCAAGGAGATTGCAATTTATAAAATAATAATGGTATCGTGCCTTTAAGGTTTCTTCAAGTCTACTGGTTTTGCTGCCAGTACTCAAATACTCCCAAAATGTCTGCAGTGGGATAATTTACTATGCTTTGCCAGAGCAGCAGAAGAATCTGAAGAAGGTTTTTTGGCACAGATTCAAGATAAAAGCATGTTTCTTATACGCAGTATCTCAATTCCCTGAATGATTAACAAACCACAGTTAGCGTATGCTTCTGATGTTTTGAATATCTTTCCAAAGATGTGGTCATAACAATTTTTATACTCTTAGGAAATAATGAAGAAATTAATCTAGTAAAAACTGCTGTATTGGATTCATTAATTTTCAACAAGGTTGAACCCACCCCCTTGCAATTTTGGATATCTTGAAAAATATGATTATGGTAATAGATCTGAAAATGAAGCAGGAAATGCTAATGGGAATACTACTAATAGCATTGTATAAAACTCACAGCTTTATTTTTGTTCACATTATGTATTGTAATAAAGGGAACCATACATAATGCACCGGGATCTTTACTTTAAAGAGTGTGACTTCAGAGTCAGCTAAGCATAAATAAAAAGGAGGGAAAAATATTTTAAAACTCTGCATATGTGTAGATCCGAAAGTCAGGTTTTGGTTTGTTTTTTTGTTTGTTTGTTTGTTTTGTTGGGGTTTTGTTTGTTTGTTTGTTTGTTTTCTTCCTTGTAAAGTCCCCTTGGTAGGTATTAAATAGAATCAAGCATGTGCAAACCTTAGATTTAGCTCATCAGTTATCACAACAGCTGAACTACTCCATAGAGGGGCAGGTGCCATTGATAGTGTACACATTTCTGAGCTCAGAGCTATGCTCGTGGAAAGCATATACTGTACATTCCAGCCTCGTGATGACACAGCTGTATACCAGGATAAGCATTTCTGCATTGCGGATGTCCCTCATCTGCCAGGACTGCTGGTGCTTGTGAGCACTGGGTAGAGCTGTCACTGTTACCAGCAGAAATGCTAGATGGAGTGCTGCGTTCCCTTACACAGGACTGGCGTTTCTAAGTGCACAGCCTCCCCATTCCTGACAAACATTCTAGTCATAAAATCCACAAATGAATGGATAAAGTTCATACAGATGTCCAGAAATTTCCTTCATGGCCCAGGCATGAATTGCGACAACTTTTCACAAGCAGTTAGCTAAGCCTCCTGCTCATGCTGCTTAGGCTTGATTATCTAAAACAGGAGACAAGAGCAGAAGTCATTGTGTACAGGAAGGACCATACAGAGGAACAAGGATAATTTTAGAGGGTACTCAGCATGAGAGCAGGAAGAAAAGACACACCAGTTCTGACATTGCAGAGCATGAGTGACACGTGTCAGCTGGGCACCTCTGCAGGAGCTGCACTTCCAAACTGATAGATGTCATCAGTGTACCATCACCATCATGACTGCTGCTCCAAAGACGTCTAAATGAAACTATTTCTAGGGTCTTCCAGCACTCCAAGGGCTGAGTCATCTAGAAGAGGGTACACACTCTCACAGTGAGTCATCTCATATACCCAGTCCTAGGGGTTTCTCAATTTGTTTTTTGACTTATAGCTGATCATTTGTCTGAGTTAATTTTTCTCACCATATTCCCAAGGAAGAGGATGCCCTTGTGCAGGAGCCTCCACTGGGAATTTAGGTCAGCAAGTTTCCACTAGGACTGGTCCCCCTGCCAGAGCATGCCTTTTGAGCTTCTCACCACACAAAGATGCACTCAGCTCTTTGAAATAGTCATTTCACCTTACAGTCACTGAAGGGAAGGGGAAATCCCAGTCTGAAAAGTGTTGCATGACATCTGCCATAGCTGGTCATGGCTTCCTTCTCAGGCAGGCTAATTGAAGAGTCTTCTCCAATTCAAAATAATATCAGAGGAACACATATAGTGGACAAAAACAGCAGCGGAAATTTTTAAGCAGGCTATGGTAAATGCTCTTGAAGAAAAGACCTTTCAGGCTAATTATTGCTTAGCCCTTCAGCTAGTTGAGTGACAAGCAAAGAGGGAATGCTACTTGCGAGGAAGCCATCCTCATCGCAGAGCCAGCAGCAGGAAAGGGAGCAGTCTTGGCTCTGACTGAAGCAGAACAGCAAGGGAAAACAAACACTGTAACCTGTTTGCAGCTTAACCGGTTGTTACAAAGGACTTCAGGAAGAATGTTTTCTTCCTCCTGGCTCCGGAACATTAATCTAGTCTTACAGCTGTATTAAAAGGAGAAGGACATTGGAAAAATACAAGGTTGGCCATAGGTTGTTGGGAGGAAATGGGTCAATCGTATAAAGCTATGGCTCCCCAGGTGAATTCAGCATGGAGCACCCATGAAGTGTTGTTCTCAAACACAACTGGTCCAAGCAGGAGGTGTAAAGCTGCATTGTGGAAGAGACTCCAAGGGAGGAATAGTTAATGGAGAAAACATAAAGTAGGGCAGTTGAAGCAATGGTTTTTATTTTATATTTGGAGGAGGTGCAGAGTGTCTAGTCCTGAATGACTTCCATAGACAACCTAAGCTGTCCAAGGTCTCCTTTAACTGTCAGTTGTTCTTCGCTTCAGTTTGATGCCTGCCATGTTCAGAGTGCTTTTGTTCCATTACAGCTTCTGCCAATATCATGCTCATTTCACAAAAGGGAAAAGAATTCAGGCTAGTGCACCTGGGCTTAGTTCACGTATTTAACATCAGACACTGAAATGGAATAGAATAATCCTGAACTTAGAAACTGACTGTTGGGAACACAAATGTGTTAAGATGGCTCCAGTCTGCGCATACACCTGAGCCTGATGCTGGAAACTTAAACATCAAACCAATTTTTATTGTAGAATTGTCATTCAATCTTTAAATTGCTCCTGTAACAGCATCTTTCATAATCTAACATTTGGTGAAATGCAGCCAAACTGCATGTAATTTCTCTTCCCTGCAGGTGAAATGAGTAAATCACACAGAAATGTCTGCGGCACGTTACTATGGGGGGATGGGAGGGGGGAATATGTATATAACTGCTTTTCAAATAAAACAAGTTTATTCATCTTTGGTAATAAAAAAAATCTATTTCTGAGCATGCACTCATTGAATTCAATGACATGTCAAGATGATGACTATGTTATTGAGTGCAAAATGTCACTGTGACTGGAGCAAGTAAAGGTCATTATGTCATTTTACTGCTGAGAGCTCTATGGAACTGCAGCCCAGCGGCATTACATAGCTGAACTGCATGAGGGAATCAAAGAGAAGGTATTTCAGACAGAATTTTCCTTCTGGAGTTTTTTCTTAAAACACAGGTAGAGTTTTGTTCTTAATACTCAGTAAAAGAGCCTTTAAATACCTGTGAAGAAATTTGTCAGGCAAAAATATAAACTTTTCAGAATCTGAACTCTACTGTACTATGCATGGGTCACGTCTTAGTTGTCTTTTCATACTGTTAACTCAAGTAGCAGTGCAACTGTGCCTTACATTCGAGTCCGAAACTCACACTTGCCACACTATAGGGTTTTTTGAAGCCATGTAATAGCTTTTATTGGAAGAAACTTTAAAATTAATTTATTTTTCACCAATTCCATCCTTGCCTCACTTTTGCATTGCATTCAACTCAAGCTGTTGTTATTGGGCACATTGTGGAGTTCACATACTGCAAACATAGCACCCTGGAAAGGCTGCTGGGGCTCTGCAGGAGCACTGGGTAGCCCCAGTGGGGCTCTGCCCCAGCTGAATTCAGGCTATTCAGGCAGATAAAAGCAACAAAGAATTGGGTTTACTGCCTGTCTGCCTCCCCAGTGGAGATACATGGCAGCAGAGTGCAAGTACCCCTGGAGACAAGCATTGTGAATGGGCTACCTATGCAATTAAATGCAGCTACACTTTTGTTTACCAAAGTATCACAGAATTCATCTCTGATATGTGTTGCATCTATTTCTTTTCTAAATACAATTCCTAGATAACTTTTACCATGTGTTCCTCTTACAGTTGATATATAATTTCACGAAAATATTCATTCATTTTAAATTTAAAAAACATAGGTGAGCCACAGCATGGTTTTCTTCAAATATAGGCACAAATACATATACACATACTTACATTGGCACAATCCCTACAATTATTTAACTACATCTGAAGAACTTTAACTCATTACTATTAATCTGTTCTGTGCCCTGGACTAACACTATGGTATGAATTGCCATACCAGCCTGTTGTCAGCAAGGTCGAAAACTGCTGTTGAAAACGTTGCACACGTGTTGTATATGTCATGTGTTTTAAATTATAGGGGAGTTAAAAATGGGATAGAGAACATCCTGGGCAATTGCTGATTTTTCATGCATGTATTGACTGAATAACTTGCAGTGGACAAGCTATTAGGAAAATATTTGATTCTACAGAGCTTAGTAGCTTACTATTCTTTAGGAGCAAGAAACGTTTCAGTGAGATCAATGTGTCAGAATACTCTTTGCAGCTTCATTTTATCTTTTAGTTTGAGACTGCAGAAGAGGCTGTCACTGGTATGTTTTGGAAGATACTGTTTCAGAGGATCCGGTTTGGCCAGAGCAGTAGTACTTGACACATTAAAACAGCCCCTAGCCACTAAGCAGCTGGCTTTTCTGTAAATTTAATTATTGATCCCTTGGTCTTAACAAACTAGAACACCTGTTGCAATAGCAGAATTGCAACACAAGTACTGCTATGATACACGCTACCAAAGCTGCTTTGCTCCACACTTATTTCTTATTAAGCACTTTAATTAGGTAAACTGATGCTGATTCAAGTTGTTATCAAGTTGAAAATATTGTACAATTATTTTGACCTGTGCCTACCTCCAGTAAAACACTTAGGCATATTGTCTAATTATAAGAATGTGAATAGTCTCACTGATTGGAATAAAAAGAGTTGCTCAGTGAGCCTGAAGAACTTTGTGGGCCCGTTCTGTAGCTCATTATGGTACTGCTATGTGTTCTATATCACTGACAGTATATCATAAATCAGAAATGAAGGGTCTGCATGAAAAACAAAGAGGGTACCTTACTTCTGTCTAAGGCAAACATGGCAGCTGCTATACAATCTCTGAATTTCACTGTGCGCTGCATAGAAATTTCAAACACACATACACATACATATCTCTACTGTGTTCATGGCACAGGACCTGAGTTTGCTTTCCTCCAAACTACCAGATCCAGAGGACAAGACTAGGGCAGACATGAATGGCTATGCCCTTCAACCTTTCCCTCCAGGCTGACGTTAGACAGAATTACCCTACCTAGGAGCAAGCTATTCAATACATGCATTATACTCCAGAAATTATATGAAACAGATCACTGACATTTCAAGAGGGTTTTGGTGTTCCAAAGACACCTGCCCAAATGTTAGTCCTATTGTTGCAGTAAAGTGCAAATGTCCCACTCAGCATAAATAATCCTGCTGCACAGACCTTACACAAAAGCAAGGCACATATGGGAGTGTAGCAAGAGAAGAACAAATAAGAATAAGAGCACAATAACAGTATCGCAGTGTCAGAGAAAAAACACATTGGAAATGTGCTCATAAGGTCACACCACCATTCTTCCCCTCCCTCTATTCAAAATATACATAGACTATTCCTCACTGTTGTTTGTCCAACTTATTCTGAAAAAACTTCCCATGACGAAGACACCACAGACTCCCCAAGCAAGTCACTCCAGCACTGCACTGTCCTGGACAGTGAAAACAGGCTGTTCTCTTGGGCTTTTTACAGCAGCCTTTTACGTATTTTGAGACCAGTTACATGTGCTAGATTAGCCAAGAACCTTGATTCTGATTGAACTAATGATTGGTTTATGTTTCAGGCAGTTATTGATTGCTGGCTTGTGATGTTTATTTTCAAACACTCTCCTATCTTCTTTCAACTTAACATGCTCCCTGAGTGTAGCCAAAGTTTCAGGGCTCGCACAATCAACTCACCTAATTGCTGACTCCTGTCTGTCCTCCCAAATACATTCAGGCAGGAGCAGCAGCACATGCGGATCCTGCCAGATGCTGGCACGCTCATTGCAGGTCCGGAGGAAATGCAACTCAGTTTGAGACACCTATCTCTGTATGCTGATGCTTTTTCTTTTTTCCAAGGTAATCCCACTGCAGTAGGAGTCTTGGGAAACAGTTGTTCTCCCTCTCAAAAGCCTGCAGAGAAATCTAATATTCACTTGGGCGGACATCAATGTCTACATGAAGTTGCTGGGACATGGTAAGAACATAGCTAGCCTCAGACATCACTGGCTGAGTGCCAGATCACCAAGACAATGGGGCAGGAATAGGGAAAGTGAGGCACCAGCTGTGGTTCAGCCTTAGAACCCTGACTTTCACGTACAGCTGCAGGGTTTACTGTTGAGGAGGAAAAGGGAAAAATCACATTATCCTAAAACATTCTAGGAAACAGTTGTTTTGTGCAACATTCAGTAAAAACACAGAGTACCACAGAGTTATGAAATGCTATTGTTGAGGTTAGGCACACACACAGATTCAAGGCCCTGTGCATTTGGGGTAAGTGACATGCAATCACTTAAATTCTTCTTTTTTCCCCAGGGAAATGAATAGAGACAAAAAATAAAACAAAATTTTGAGATCAATCTGGGTAAGAATCCCCAGTACTCTGATATTTCCTTGCCTTCAAACATTCAAGTGAAGAACCCTACACAGCAGTCCCCGAAGGTCTTTTTTTAAAGAAGTTTAGATATGCATTATATTTCAAAAGCTGCATTACAGAGATTACAGAGTTAGAATGTTTACCACTGGATGACATTTCCTAACTGAATTTCTCCAGGCTTTGCTGGAATAACCTTTCACTTTTCAGATGATTGTCTTTAATAACATCAAGAATTTTTCACTGAAGGTTGATAATCTTCAGGTACATCACTATCCAAACACAGATCCCCAGGCAAAATACAGTTAATGGAAAATTTTCTAGTAATGTTATCAAGATTCACCAAGGCTTATCAACTTCCATTATGAGCAACATATTCCACAAGCCACCCCCACTTCTTGCTGTCTGCCACCTCCCTCATTTTCTAGGACGCATTTCCCAACTATCCTATCTGGAAATTTCCCCCTCTTCCCCCAAGGCAGCACCACCAGAGGGAGCATTTATAGGATGCAGAGGAAAGCCCCCCTTGCTCTTGGCAATTCATTCCACCCATAATAAGAATCACACCATGAAGCTTCAGGACAGTCAGTGCAATTCTTTCAAAAAGCCATCATCTGAACTTATCTTTACCATGTGGCTCAGCTTGGGAAAAAGTTAGAGGAAACTTCATCATATGAGTTCCAGACATAAAGGGGGTCCTCTCTTTCACGTAACAAATCTCTTCTCCAAATTGAGGTCTTGTCTGCACTGGTAATATTTTGATTAAAGTATCCATGTGGAAAAACATACCTTCGCCATCTTATTCTTGGAAACAGCAATAACATTTTCAGTTAGGAATTATCTGAAAAGGAAACCAAACTCAGTAAGGCTTCTGCTTTGGAAAAGGCAATCCTTTCAATTGGGAATTTAGCAGGCCCTAAAATTTCAACCCAAGGCCTGGCAAAACCATGGGGAATAAAGTTTCATGAAAGGTTCATAGGCAGCCTCCCATATAGATAAATACTAGATTCTAATGGTATTTATTATCCCAAATAAAAGCTATAAAAGAAGACTGTTGTTCTACAAAACCCTGGATTCAGAATTCTGAGGCTTTTTATGTGTATCTTACACATGCAAATCTTCACATAGTTTAAAGAGTTATTTGGACATCAGTTATTCTGAAATGCACTGCATGTGTATTGGTCTGAGTGATGAAGCAAGTGGCAGTGATTTGCTCACAAAACAGCATACACAAACCTGATAATTATCTGGTGTGATCCTTTGAGAATCCAGAGGATAGAAACAAATAGCAAGTTATTTCCTTGCTCACAGTTTCCAAGTTTACCACTTGAGCAGCCCAAAGTGACCAGAGCTGGCTTATCTCTCTGCTCACACTCTCCATCAGCTGCTGCTTTTGCCACCTGTCTGGTTTCTACTCCTCACTCTCATGCATCAAGCACGCATGCTGCTTTCAGCCAGTCTCTCCTGACAGTCAGTCAGTGCCCTGGCGTTTTCATTGCAACCAAGAAGCTGTGGATTGAAAACGAGTCCAGAGTTTTCACTTACTATTACATAAAACAGGATTGTTTGTTGCTTTCCTTTAGCCTGCTTCAATGGAATAGACTTTTAAAGAGATCTGTACCTGTCAAATGAATGAAAACCACTAGGACCTTACAGGATGATACTATTGTAAAAGTTACTAAATACAAGGTATAAAAGTCTATATTATGAATACAGGAAATTATCAGTGTTCATAAAACCTGAATTATTGTATTTGGAAATAAACTATCTAAAAAATACATGACAGGGATTGATGAGTTGTATGTGGTTGTTTTGGTCCTCTCTACAAAGAATGCATGAGCATGCCTTCTGTATGCAATTGTCCCATGTTTATGTGCAGCAAATAAAGAACACAGAAAAACAAAGAAACTCCTATTCCTGTGCATAAATTTGTCTGAAAAATGAGTAGCAGCATTAGTTGTCCTAAACTGAATACATAACCCTTAAATTTATAAAACTGCCTTGCTTAATGTATAAAACTGGCTTTTAATGTAGCTGTTAGATGAAGTCAGAGATATTTTGGTGCATTTGTGGAGTTAAATATTCGTTTCCTCAAATTTCTGTGTGTTTATCCAAGAGTATAGCTATCTTATCAAGTTCTTTTTAAAGCCATGTATTATTTATTTCTCTCTTGGTTACTGAATTATTTCAAATGCTATGCATTCTGAAATGCACAAACTAAGGAACACTTCCCCCTCCCTCAAACACTGGAGCTGAGAGAAGCAGACTTTTGCGGGACAGTTCTTTGACTGGGTGTGATATACACCCAGTGTCTCTTTTGCTATGGTGGCCTCAGGCAGTTACTGGGAGAAAGGAGAACTGTGAATTGAGTTCTTTGCTGTGAAGTTTGCACTTCACCTTGTGGTGAAGTTCTTTACAGAGAAGGCTATCTCTCTGTATGTATGCAGAACAACTCCAGGCTTGGCTGATGGGCTTCTCTTTCTTCTTTATTGTTTTGTACAAGCATGTTCCAGGATGTATACTACTTTGTTTTGTTATGTAGGACAATCACTGCCTAACCTGGTACAACTCTGTCTAAAGTTTGCTATACCGGCTGGCTTTCAATTCCAATGACTCTTTAAATATTGACTGAGGGGCTAGTGCAAGACACAACATTTAACTCTATAGAGCTAGAATATTTAATTCCATGATTATCCTATGGACACTACCAGCTCAGTTCAGCTGTGAATAGAGTATGTCTAAATAATGTAGCTAGCATTGACAAGATACATATTCAAAGACAAACCCTTAAGCACTTCAGTACAACAAAGTAAAAATAAACCTAGTGAATAAATTATGAAGCACCTTAAGAAACTATCCTCCCAAAATGTGCAGATAAACCAAAAACCTACAGATGAAAAACACTTGAATCTTGACACAAATTAAGCAAGTGGTGGATGCCGGTAACATTCATTACATATAATTACAACGATGTACTTCTTTCCTGAATAGTCTGTATGCCAGGCATATGTAACAAGACACAAGAGAGAAAGGGTGGGGCAGAAAATATAAATCCAAGAAATTTGTTTTGATAATTCATATACATCCGTGGTTTTATGTTGTTATTGAATAACCAGTTCCCTAAAGAGCTCAAAGTTTCAGGAGCTTTCTGATGTGCTATTATTGTCTGCTTGCAGGGAAAAATACATTCTCAGGAAAATAGGTAGATGGCTGAGCAGGGCTGGATCTCAGAGTAACTAAAAGAGCCTAGACTTAATATGTAGTTTACTCCCAAACTCCCTTAATTTGACTAAAGAGTACTTTTTAATAGATATGCACAAACATAGTAATTTGTCTTTGCAGACCATCTGGATGAACAGACCTACACTGTCATTTAGAATGTTCTTTATGATCAATTATTATACCAATAACTTACATCAGTACAAGGGGATATTGTACTAGTACTAGTAATTATCTGGAGATTTGGTAGAGGAAGAGAAAGCAGCCCAGTTCTTCTCTACCTTAAATTGATTTAAATGGCAATAACGCATCAAAATAAAGGGTCTTGCAATGGTGTAGAAGTGGTGTAAATAATATGTAAGAACATGCAGTCACCACTAGCAGCACAAAGGAAACTCATTTTGCTCAGGAATGTCATTCAAACGCAGGGGAAAAAAGGAGAACAGAACATTGTGACCAAAATCGGTAAGATAATCACCCTGCAACAGCAGCAAACATCTCAAAACTGGCTCAAGCAAAGAATAAAAATCAAATATCTGCTCTTGCAGGTGTTATCTGTAACATCTTGGCAATTTAAGACACTCAGTTTCTGGGGGGTAGGTACTCCCTCCTGTGGAGCTATCCACTCTGTACACCAGAGAGTTCCTGCCTGTGGGATCTCCTCTGGCCAGCATCCCATGGGGTCTGACAGCTGCCTGCTCCCTGTCATGCTGGTGCAGACAGTGGTGGGAGCCACCCAGGGAGCAACTGGTGGGAATCCTTCTGCCCCAAGAGCCCCTCAGGGTTTCCCAACTTCACTTTATAGTAAGGAGAGCCTGTAGACCTAGAGGCAGCAGCGGGGGTTTCTGCAGAGGGGGCCACCCACCACCAGCCTTCAACAACTTCAGGATGGGGTTCTGTGGAGGTGAGGAAGGCAGGAAGAAGGAGTGGGGCCTGTGAGGGCAAAGGAGGAAACCACACAGGGTGCAGGTCAGCACCGGTGCTGTGCAGTGGGGAAGCGCCCTCTGAGCCTGTTTGGAGCAGGACAGTTGATTTTTCCTGAGAAGTTCAGAAAGAAATGCATTATCCCAAGGCTGGGTCAGAAGAGCTGGTAGGCAGGAGAAAGCAGTCCTAGAGGAAAATCCTCAGACAGCTGAACTGCAAATGCTTCACCCATGTGGAGCAACCCAGCCTATTGCTGGGAGAGCAGAATCGAGAGAATAGTGAGAAAATTGTCAGCAGAGTACAGCAGAGATGCAGAAGACCTGCATTTGTTGAACACAAGTCTCGATGCCCTGGGGAGCAAGACAGTCTCGGCTACTGAAGAAAGGCACTGCAGAAAGCAAAGTGGCATGAGGATGCTGATGCATAAGGGAGATCTGATAGTGAGGACAGGTTAACTTTAAACATAGCCATCCCTGAAAGAGTTCTCACAAAGGAATGCTTCAACATCAAAAAGAACAAAAACCAAACCAAACCAAAACAAAAAAACAGAAAAAGCAAAAATCCCAGATTGCATTTCCTGGCATTGGAGCTGGAGGAGTGGATCTCTGGGAAGGGAATCCCATGCTTAAGAGGCACATGCACTGTTCCTGGGGAACCTGGTGGCTGGCTACAGAATGGACCACAGGTGCTTTACCATACCTATGTATGGCAAAGCTGGAAATGTAGGGAACACACTTGCTTGCATGACATGTTCAGGAACAAAGCAATGATGAGGTCACACATACTTCCTCCAGTCCTGCAATACTGTGAAGAAATGCTGGAAGCACAAAACTAGTCCTAAGAAATGTGATTTCCAAGCAAATGAATATTTTATTAAGCAGTGTACAATGACAGCATTTCCAAAGTGGAATCAGAAAAATACACACATTTCCAGTCAGCTTTTCTGGTCTTCAGTAACTTGAATTTTATAACTGTTTTCTGCTCTTTGAAGTAGTGCTAGAATAAAACCCTTAAAACTTAGAGTTTATCTGCTTTTAACACGGCTGTGCGTACTTCACAACAGCAGTTAGCATCATGGACTTGGGTGTACATGCTGTGATCCCAAATGCACCCTGTTCTGTTCCCTCTCCAGAGGGATAGAGTGCTTGTCCAGTCAGTGAAGTCTTCTGTTTCTCAATGGGGTATCACGACATAGAAGGCAAAAAAACACCAAGAAATGAATGGAGAAATGCTTCCTAACACCTAAGAAAGAGTGTTTGAGTGTGTGCTGGGCATCTCTCCATGACATTGAAAGGATCATGCCACTGGAACAGTGACTAGGCTTCAAACAAAGGCCAGCATTGTTCTTAGACTACACCACAGGCCTACATTTACTGTATAATAGAGTGAAAACCTGGCATAAAGACATACCATGTATTGTTGCTTTATTAACAAGGTTATGCTAACACTGATAAAAATATTGATTTATTCATCTGAACAGGCAAAACAGCAAAACATCAGAAGAGCAAATCTGGCTTAATTCTTCTTAATGGAGACATATTCCCTCCTCCCCACCAGCCCTTTACATGCCCTGCAGAGTGGAGACAAAAATTTTCAAACCCATGATGCCGAAAGAATTTCAAGCCATGTATCTGTTTTCACTTAGCAAATACTAATGGGTTCAAACTTAAACAGGGGAAGTTTAGATTGGATATGAGGAAGAAATTCTTTACTGTAAGGGTGGTGAGGCACTGGAATGGGTTGCCCAGGGAAGTTGTGAATGCTGCACTGCTGGCAGTGTTCAGGGCTGGGTTGGACAGAGCCTTGGGTGGTATGGTTTAGTGGGAGGTGTCCCTGCTCATTGCAGAGGGGCTGGAACTTGATCTTAAGGTCCTTTCCAACCCTAACTGTTCTATGATTCTATGATTCTATTTCAGATGCTTTGAAGAGGCATTTTTTTTTTTCCTTTTTAGCAGACCACTTGCAGAATGTATTTGTATAAATGTTGTGATCAGTAATTTGATACACCAGGAAACAAGTCAATGAAGCTTAAATTTAAGCATGGAACTGATGCAATTTTCTTAATAAACTCTATGTAAGTATCTATACAAGGTTTCTTCTTAATCTGAATAAATGAAACTGGCACACACAGAAAAGATGAACCACATCTAATTTACACTAAACAGCATTACAGGTTTTCTGTTCTGACTGCTAGACCAAAACAGTGATTTCTGATGATACACTGTGGGCTCCATAACAAAAGTTGCTAAAAAATACTTCCAGAGAATATCATTACTGGTACCAACACTATTCTGACAGCAGAGTTGATATTTGCTGCTGATGATGCTGTGGTGTACATGACCTTATCAGAGATATCTTCTAAGAAACAGAGTACCAGAAATTGAAAGAAAGGACTTTCTTTGTATATTCTGGACTTACTTTGTCACAAAGGGAGAGTAAAGTTGGCTCGTGCAGACATAAATATATTCTGAACTCTCTTCCCAAGATAATTTTCTTCTACTGAAGATGTCAATCTTAACTTAGAATAACAGTGGACAGACTAATTTATTATAATTACCATATTTTTTTCCCAGGCTGTCATTACACAGGTTTTTTTTTATTTTTATATTGATTATTTTTCTAGAACTCTTCTGGAGCAGAGCCATGAATCTACACAAGTAATTCTTGACAAACAGCACTCAGCACATACACATTGGCTTCCCTGTTGTGTAATCAATATTATTAATACAAAAGTTAATTTTCAGTGGACAAAACCCATGATCCTGTTTTCTTATCCCAGTGAACATAAGTGTAAAGAGATTATTGTGGATGTTGAATGCAGGCACATTGCTAAAATAAGACTGGATTCAGACTCATGGCAAGAATACGTGTTCACTCATCCAAACTGTATTGCATGTGAACATTCTCAAATTCGTTTAGGATGCATTCTTCCCGTTAGCACTTCTGTCAGTAAACCGGCATGTTAGAATACTTGCAATGATACTACATAAAGGGAAGTCAAACACAGACAAGACAGGTTTATTTTTATGTGATCAAGTATTCATGGAAATTTTCTACCATGCTAATGAAAACCCCTTTATTTAGTTCTGGGAGCATTTCTAGATCCACACATATTATTTCTGCCAAGTCAGGTTGTGTGTGCCTGCAATACAGCATATGGAAGAAGCAGGAGATAAATCATGTTTACTTGTACTTCTGATGTGATTTGGCCAAGTTTCCAAAGTAAGGCAGCATTCCTCTACAGAGCAGCTTTGTGCAAGTAATAAATATTTACAGATATTTTTACTTTTTTTTATTTGCTTACTGCTAATTATGGCGGATATGACACATATTTTGATAAATTATTAAGTTTTCTGATTTATATATGTATATCTCTGTGTGTGTTGCAAAATCTCTTCTAGACATCAGCAGCACTCAGGATAGATCTATGTAGGAAAACATTGAAGCTGGAGATTATGAAAATTAACAAAATTAATTTGTTAGTTTTCAACAAAACTACTATATTTGTTACTTTATTACAAAATTACTACAAATTTGCAAAAGCAGCTGTTTGAGAAGGCATGGCAATGAATAAGGTTTGAAGGAGAACGACAATGCTGGAATTCCTTAAGGATCTAGGCGCCATTCTTGCTTGAAACTTTAATGATCATTTACAAAAAATTAGGACTGTGGAAACAACCTGATGATGTCATAAGTTGACGCAATGTGGTGTGCTGCCATGGTGGCAGATACAGAAGGCATTGGCAAGGCAGGTGATACCCAGGATGCCATACAGAAAGAACTCTGAAAATTATAAAACAAGATGAAATTCAATAGTTGAATATGGCAAGTCATGCACATGGGATCAATGACAGCATTTTGCTGAAAGGTAAAAGCTTTTTGTTGGATGTGATTCAGGACATGTATACAACTTAGTCCATGGGAGGAGTCACAGGTGTAACACAAGCACAGACTGAAGATGGCACCAGGATACAGTGGATGTGACATTTCCACCAGAAACAGGAAAGTCATGCCAGTTTAACAATTCCTCATCTGGGGTACAATGCATACCTCAGCCACCCATGCTCAGAGGAAGTGAAATGGGATAATGAAAGAAATTAGGAGTCTTTCTTTGTTATTTCCTGACATTAGAAAATGTTGGCTTTGCACTTTAGTGAAACAGAAATTGATATGAGCTCTCTGCATTGTTCTCTGCAACTGCATCAGACGGAATACGTTTGAAACAGGGGCCATGATATGAACCATCAGACCCTTTGGTTTCTGGAGCAAGCTGGCAACACCAGGAAGGCTGTAGACTCTCTGATTTGGAGGATTTCTAGCTTCCTATTTACATAGTGGCAAACATTATTCTTCTGCCAAAGAGTTCAACAGAAGGAATGTTGGTGTGCTGTATGATAGGGTGGCACATCACACCAGATGTGTGCGGGTCATTTTGGGATTTCCTGGTGGGTCATGGAAAGGGGTGTTTGCTGATTAGCATAGCTATTCAGTTTCCACTGGTGAACAGGAGGATGATGAATCATAGAACCATAGAATTGTTTAGGTTAGAAAAGACCTTTAAGATCATCAAGTCTAACCTTTACCCCAGGAGTGCCAAGGCAACCACTAAACCATGGCACTAAGGGCCTCATCTACATGGTTTTTGAACACTTCCAGGGATGGTGATCCCCCCACTTCCTTGGGAAGTCTGTTCCTACAACTGACTACCCTTTTAGTGAAGAAATTTTTCCTAATATTGAGTCTTAATCTCCCTTGGAGGGATGGATCCAACCCTTAGACTGTGTTGGGTTACTGCGCTATCAGAGCACAGTACACACAACTACTCCATACCCTGTATTGTGTAGAGTGGCATTCATATGTGAGAAATCATTTGTATGAATAAAGCAAAAACCTAAGAAGAAAATACATATAACAGCAGAATTAATATCTAAAAAAAAAAAATGCACAGTCAATCAACCAATGGCAATTGTAGTGAGTCAGCGGTAACGTCATTAAATAACAGCTTAGACCATTGCTGAATGGCACCACAGAGCATGTGTGTGTTTTGCCTGTTAGAGCTATCCCACGTTGAATGGCACAGCTTTTCTGCCTTCCCCCAGCCTCATCCCACATGTCATTTCTCTGAACAGCAGTAACAATGTCTGTTCAGCAGCTTGGAAGGCTCCAAATCCTCCCTCCTCCCAGGAAGAAAAGAAGCTGGGCAGCAAAGCCAGGAGAGGGGTTTTCCAACAAATGGAAAGGTGGCCATTCTTGCTGGCTATGGAGCCAGGCAAGAGAGTACCTCAACAGCAGGGCTTGGAATGGGATCTCAGGTAGACAGGGGACCATGGTGCATGGGAAGCTCTGCACTCCTGTGCTCTTCATTGCTGTGTGCCTCACTCTAGCCATACTGCTTTTATTTTACCAGGAGAGGATTTTTACCAGACCTGCTTCATTTTTGAAGAGGCCGTGTGCTCTAAGCACACCTGCACTCAAGAGAAAAAACTCTGGACAAAACAAGTTACCTTCTCCTTTGCCACATTCTTAAAGCTGTCCAAAACATGAGGATGATATTCTCAAAATCCACAATTAGGGCACAGCCAAAATCTTGTAAATGTTTTTGAGAGACCTATGTTGTTCATTCCTGGATTGTCACAACACAGGACAAATTAACACTTTATAGCACTAAAAGTTGGCATCCCACACTAATCCTTATCCCCATAGTGTTTTTTTTAAGATGACAGCTCATACACTCCAGATTCTCTCACAAAAGTAATGCAAGAATCACATAGTTGGCAGCAGGTTTGCTCCTCAGATGCAGAAGAGTGTAAAGTGAGTATCATTATGCACTGTAAGTGGTTACAAGAGGCATGGAATTGCTAACAGTCTTTGCATGCTGGCAGGGCTGAGTGGTAACACTTATACCTTCAGTTAGTAATTACGCACAGTCCTTGCTTTCTTGCCATGAAGTAACTAAGCCACAGCCACTGCATAAACCAAAAAGTACTTTTGAGAAGGTTTGAGAAGCAACGTTACCTTACCTTCTACACTACCTCTACCCACCTGTAGAGGATGGTGCTGCCTACAGTTTTGGATTTATTCTCTTAGAAGGCCCTCAAGTCTCTACCATTCATACAACACAGTCCAGTTTGCTTTTGCTAAACAGCTGCACTAAAGCTTTTTCCAGTCCAGTTTTCAGATTTCAAATTCTCTTTTGGAATAGGGTCCTTAAGGGAGCTTTAAAATTTCCCTTAGGGACAAATTTTCAAATTTTCCTTTACAATTAAAAAGCCTTCCCTATTTGTAAATACAAGCACAGAGCATTTGACTTTCCAGGCACACAGCACACAACAGGTATTCCTGTCAGCATGTTCATTGTTCATTTACAAATCAGGTTAAGCATCAGCCACACAACATAGGACATAATTTTAGGAAGAGTTTCTGAAACCCTGGCCTAAAAAAAAAAACCCAAAAAAACCAAACAAAAACAAAAGCAAAAGAAGGGTGATGAATCTGTGCTAGCTTTACAGAAAGCGGTACTAAACAGAGGCTTTCTCTGAACTCTTAAAACCACCCATGTCAGGAAATTCTGACACAGATTTCCCTTAGCAGGTTTCCTAAAATCTCCCTTCTTTCCCATTTTCCTATTTTCCCCCTTCTTTCTCCATTTCTCAGTTACTCACATATATTTTATTCAAACATATTTGTCTTGAAGATATGCCATTTTGTTAACACAAAGAGGTTTTGCAAGCTTGTATCAGCAGGGATGGTCAGTGAAACGTTTTTCTGACTCCAGTATGTAAAAATAGGGAAAGAGGTGGGTTTGTTGGTTTGTTAGGTTTTTTTTGGTTTGGTTTGGTTTGGTTTGGTTTGGTTTGGTTCGGTTTGGTTTGGTTTGGTTTGCTTTGGTTTGGTTTGGTTGGGGGGGGGGGGAGAAAAAAAAATCCATGTGCCTGAACTGTTTAATCAAAACCTAGACAAATTCTAATATAAAAATCTCAAAAATCATTTCAAACTGTTCTTCTCAGACAAGCTTCAGCAATTTCTCCAGCTCCCTTTATCATGGCACTCACAAAAACCACTTTGTCATGATGCGGCCTTGCAAACAGATAAAGGAAGCTGAACTGGGTCATGTTTAGCAGCTCACCACTTTGCCAGTGCCTCTTTGTATTTAACCACACAAGTCCCATGTCTAACCTCACAACTACAAGGGTCTATTTACATAAAGTCAACAAACAGTATCTCCATCAGTTCTCTCATCTGCAAGATGGAGAAGTTGACATGTTTGCCTGAGAATAAGCATCACATTAATTAAAGATGCTCTCAGGAGAATAAAATACAAGCCACGGCAATTCAGCCTAGCAGCCTCTGCCCCCGTTGTTCAGGAGTCTCTGGAGTAAAGCCAAATGAAGTATAATTAATATGCCTGGGAAGTCAAAAACAAACAAGAGGGGCAGGGTGGGAAGTGGGATTTCTGTGTCCTTTACAGGTAGGCTTATCAGAGTTGATTGCTAATAAATACTTTTGGGAGGGCTTATCTGTTGAAAATTATTTTCCTTACAGAGCAATGTTTCTCTAGAGATAAGTTGTGCCATGAAAGAAGCAGAAGGATCTTTTTCTCATAAAAGCAGTAATGCCAAAAATATACTAACATGGACATGTTTCAAGCTAAACCGTAGGAAATTTATTGCCTGAAGACTGTATGTGTCTGAAATGGAGATGTCCTTTGTACTGAAGTCTTACTAATGGTGGGTATAGTATCTATCACTGCTGAGACAGTGAGGAGAAATTAAGTAGTACAGTAAAACACTCTATATACATATTATAAGGACTAGAGCACCAAACTCAGATTCACAAACTAATAAATTATTCGTGAAGACTAATCCATAGCTGAACCAGAGCCTAATGAAGCCAAAGTATAACTTTAATTTCTTATACCCATCACATCGCACAGCAGGCAAAGCCAGAAATAAGTAGATGATAACTGAGAGTAGTGGCCTGTTTAGAAGTCCCAGCCCAGGAAATGTTGTCCTTCAGCCAGGTTAATTGGAAGTGTCCTAAATCATTAGCATGAGACACTAATCTCCCAGATTTCTCCTTTCCAACTCCTTTCTCAAATCCTGCTGGTTTTCACGCTCTTGGAGAAGTATCTTCTACAAATTCTGCTACAAATATCTGCTACAAAATCTGCATGCAAAGAGTTGTGCTCAGTGGCTTAATGCCCAGCTGGAGACCAGTAATGAGTGGTGTCCCTTCAGGGATTGGTGTTGGGACCAGTCTTGTTCAAAATCTTTGTGAGTGACATGGACAGTGGGATTGAGTGCGCCCTCAGCAAGTTTGCCGATGACACCCAGCTGTGTGGTTTGGTTGATACATTGGAGGGAAGGAATGCCATCCAGAGGGACCTTGACACACTTGTGAGGTGGGCTGATGCCAACCTGATGAAGTTTAACCATGCCAAGTGCAAGGTCCTCCACCTGGGTGGGAGCAATGCCAGGCACAGCTACAGGTTGGGCAGAGAAGAGATTGAGAGCAGCCCTGTGGAGAAGGACTTGGGGATGTGGGTTGATGAGAAACTGAACATGAGCCAGCAGTGTGCGCTTGCAGCCCAGAAAGCCAACCGTATCCTGGGCTGCATCAAAAGGAGCATGACCAGCAGGTCGACGGAGGTGCTCCTGCCCTCTACTCTGCTCTTGTGAGACCTCACTTGGAGTATTGTGTGCAGTTCTGGTGTCCTCAACATAAAAAGGACATGGAACTGTTGGAACAAGTGCAGAGGAGGGCCACGAGGATAATCAGGGGACTGGAGCACCTACCGTACGAAGACAGGCTGAGAAAGTTGGGGCTGTTCAGCCTGGAGAAGAGAAGGCTGTGTGGAGACCTCCTAGCAGCCTTCCAATACCTGAAGGGGGCCTATAGGGATGCTGGGGAGGGACTCTTCATTAGGGACTGTAGTGAGAGGACAAGGGGTAATGGGTTCAAACTTAAACAGGGGAAGTTTAGATTGGATATGAGAAATAAATTCTTTACTGTGAGGTTGGTGAGGCCCTGGAATGGGTTGCTCAAGGAAGTTGCGAACCCTCCATCCCTGGTGGTGTTCAAGGCCAGGTTGGACAGGGCCTTCGGTGGCATGGTTTAGTGTGAGGTGTCCCTGCCCATGGCAGAGGGGTTGGAACTTCATGATCTTAAGATCCTTTCCAACCCTAACTATTCCATGATTCTAAATTCAATATCTACTGCAAAAATGAAGGGGAGCTTGAGTTTGTAAGGAATTTGTTCTTTAAATCTCATTTGTTAAAGCTGTACCATTGAGCCCATAAATGGGCTTTGGAGAGGGAGAGTATTAAACACGTACAATTCTGCGCATTTTTTTTCCAAGCCTGACCAGGTAGGGAAAATGACAGATACGAGCAAGCTTTTTCTATCTAGTTTCTCACTTTGTGTTTCAAAACAAACTCTGACACCAGCTCTTTCAACAATGTAAAAACTACTGGATGAAAAAGTAGCTGCTTCGTTTCAACCCTCATGTGCAGGATTACCTTTGGTAATTAATATTATTTTCACACTACTAATATTTTACTAAAGACATTTACTGAATATGGGGAAAGTAATAATGCATACTATGTTGACTGAAAGTAGTCCAATCAATTCAATAATTTGCCTAGCAGAAGACTTGTTTTTACAATCCAAACTAGGATCAAATTCAAAACCAAAATGCATTCAAGTTGAATGACGTGCATTGGTGGTGGGAGAGGGAAGAAACTTGAATAAAAGACAGCTGAGTGTGTTCTCCACTTTTAGGGTTCAAGAATTGTTCCAAATATTCCTTTGATGTTTGAGATCGGGTGTTGATTGGCATAAACTGCCTTCTTGCCACAACTGAATCATGAAAGAATTTTATCTATCAGTGTTACTTATTCCAAATTTAATTAAAACTCAGCTGCGGTGTGGCTTAACTCCCCTGTGTCTCAGCTCTGTCAGTAGTATGACAAAAATACCATTGCATCAGTACCAAGCAGATGACAGTAAAACAGCATCAAAATCACCGAACAAAGGAATAAGGGTGTCTAGCTCTTCGTATTTAACCTGAGAATTACCAGAACTGATCTTGCAGCTACTGAGACTTGTTTAGTGTCATTGATTTAGTGACAGGCACATGACTAAAACAAGCTGGTGAAGAGCTGAAAACCGCTATGGGACCCTAACTGTGCTGTATGTCTGGATTGAAGATGAGGCACAATAAGTAGCCAGTGCAGGTTTGGGGGCTGTGAGAAGTCATGATTTTTATATAGAGTAAGTAATCAGAATGGATCAGTGGGATGTGAAGGAACTGGGAATGAGTTTCCCCCGTGTGCTTTTATGAGCTAACCCCTTCTTCAATCCCATCAGCCCCCCAGAAATGTTGTTTTGGCTTCTGTCATCCCTACTCCCACCACTTCTGAGACATGTACTCTTCCCTCTGCAGAAACTCCTGTTTGGCTGCTGCATGACTCAGGAGGGTGACATGAGATGACAAACATGAATTTCTTAAACACTATCAGACAGGCACTCCTTATGAAGACACTTCATCCTTTTTCTGTCATAGTGTGAGCTACAAATTCAAGGCCTCAGGAAACAGCTTTTTTGATGCCCAGCAAATCCATTCTATTTGGAGTAAGAGTGATGGTGGAAGTCGCAAGGAAGAAGAAGAAGCTGCTCTGTTTCTCCACACGTGCATATCATCACATGTGGAGCAATACAGCAGCCCCAGTGACTGACACCAGTGTCTTCACCATTTCTTCTGCGTCTTAAAATGCAGTGGGGAAGACAAGATTTACCTGTCTAAACATCAGAGCTCAGACAAACAGAAGTTGAAGAAGAATAGAAAGAAAACAAGTTAAAGAAAACAATTGCAAACATTTCTATTGGTAGTTTGAGCAATGCAGACATAATTCATAGAGGAGAAAGTGAAGAGCAATGAAAAGAATCTTCCTCAAAGATGGGGTGAGAGGAAACAGTGGCAGACCCCTGCACTCTGTGTGGCACACACAAAGAACAGGAACCAGCTGGAACAGCCTTTCAGCCTGTGCAGACCAGTATGGAAAGATGGCTAAAGAGGCCCTCTGAGGATGCTGAATATTCTCTACACGCAGAAATGGGGTATTTCATTGCAGGAAGCCAGTGGGAACCTCTTTTCAGTGTTTTGTTTTTTGGCACATAACCTAAACTAGTTATGTTCTCATCTTCCACTGTATTGTGCTGGCACTGATGAGGCAAGAGGTCAGCAAGACAGTTCAGCTGGCAGCACCATTCTGTGTGCCAGTACTGGTTCCAACCCTAGACTAGCAACAGATATTTAGGCTACTAACAGGGTATTACTGCATTTTTGCTTCAGCAAGTTCCTCCTGAAGGGTAAAGTTTTCAAGATTATCCCATCAAGTCTTTGTTTCTTATGCGTATACCTGTTCAAGACTAAGAAGAACTATTAGAAACTTATGGGGAAAGATTACGTGCCTGCATCTTTTGTTTTTAACCTAAACAATAGTTCTTTTCATGCACACAACAAGTATTTGTATGTGATTTTAGGAGGTAAGAAGAACTCAGAAAATCATGTGTAAAAGCAAAGAAGACAGAAGAAAAATTCTGGAGCAATAAAAAACGTTTTCACAGATTACTAATGACAAATAGAAAATGTACATTTACAGTATCTGTATGTAAAGAAGTGACAGAGTAGTAAAGGCAGAAAAAATAGAGAATGGAACACTGCAGAGGATTTAAAACCACATTTCTTTGTTCAAGCAGCTCCCCAAGGCCAGTCCCACATTTTGAATTCTGAAAGATGTGTTCAGCCTTTTAAAGCAGCAGCTTTTCCTGAGAAAATGTCTGAATGAAGTATTTTTTTATCACAAACTGAAATTTCTGGCTAGATGCTTCAGTTGGAAGAGAAAGAGCAGCTTACTGCATGCTGCAGGGTATGATGACATTGTAAGATACTATTGTGTATAGAGTGGCACAGTACGCTTATGACACTGGTGGCCTGAAAGTTGAATGCCTATTTCAGAAGAACGTTTTTTTTTCATAGAATCATAAAATCATTTTGGTTGAAAGAGTCCTTTAAGGTTATTAAGTTCAACTGTCAAGCTGACATTGCCAAGTCCACCACCAAACCATGTCCCTAAGTGTTACATCTACACATCATTTAAGTACCTCCAAGGACAGACACTCAACCCCTTCCCTGGTCAATTCCAATGCTTGACAATCCTTTTGGTGAAGACATTTTTCCCAATATCCAATCTACCCCTTCCGTGGAGCAACTTGAGGCCATTTCCTCTTGTCCTATCACTTGATGCTTCAGAGAAGAGACCAACACCCTCCTCACTACAGACTACTTTCAGGTAGTTGTAGAGAGCAATAAGGTGCCCTCTGAACCTTCTCTTCTCCAGACTAAATAACCCCAATTCCCTCAACCACTCCACGTAAGACCTGTGCTCCAGGGCCTTCACCAACTTCACTGCCCTTCTTTGGACACTCTTCAGCACTTCAATAACTCTCTTATACTGAGGGGCCCAGAACTGAGCACAGGATTCGACGTGCAGCCTTACCAGTGCTGAGTACAATGAAACAATCACTTGCCTAGTCCTGCTTGCCACACCATTGCTGATACAGGCCAGGATGCCATTGGCCTTTTTGGCTACCTAGACACAAGCTGGCTGATGTTCAGCTGGTTGTTGGCTGACACCCACAGGTCCTTTTCCAACAGGCAGCTTTCCAGCCACTCTTCCTCAAGCTTGCAGCATTGTTATTGTGTATGGGGTGGCACAGTGTGCTTCGGACATCTGTGGCCTGAAATGCTTCGGTTGGAAAGAGGAAATGAACTCAATTCTCCCACTTTCAGACCAAATGCTTTAACTATAAAGCTATTCTATAAATATTGAATAATGTTTTCTCACTTTGTTCTGCAAAGAAACAGTGACCTCTGCACAGTTGTTTAAAATCATGTGTAAAGGTGACCACCCATAGGAAGAGGTTCAAGTCTGTGGAACCCAAGATGACAAATGTGAATCAGCTGCAGGGAGCTTCAAGCTACCCTTTGTTCATCAGCCTAATGAATCTTCATTTTACCCAATGAGCTTGCTCGACTTTCAGTATCCCTCACTGAAATATCCAGCTTTGCCCATGGGTGACTTACTACAGAACCAAGCTCTTTCACCATATTTTCTTTCATATGCTCAGTAGCCCTCGGTACCACACTGTGATTATCCGGGAGAGAAACGCTCCCAATACAGACAATAAAAAGAGAGTTTGTTGTCAGAATTTCATTTGTATTCTGCAGATTCTTGCACCTAATTTCCTAGTAAGTTCCACAGAAACCTATTTAGCTTAAAACTGTGACGTATCATTCACAGAGAGGCTATTTTGTGTTCATTCCCTTGACCTCAATTACTTCAGTAGAGCAGAGAATAGATACTTCATTAAAAAATTGGGTCTTATTTAATTAAACTAATAAATCAATTACTTTTAAAAGTACACCACAATCTCCTTGCAATGACTGATCTGCTGTGTATTTTGAAGTACCAAGTTACCTCATTTGCCATTTCTTCGAGTGCTCTGGAAAGAAGTGTGATGATACATTTTAATAAGAATTAACGGGAATATGTTGTCTTTATATTCTAATATTGTTTTCCTGTAATGTACATATTTTGTACTAATAAGTGGTGCAGAGAAAAAATATTTCTTGTATGACAGATTTTCCCATTTCTGGCCCTTTGGGGAATACACGATGGTAGTAATCTCACCCAAGGGTAGCTACCTCAGCAATCATGAAGAATTATTAAAGGCAGCTCAAGAAAGATAGATGAGACTGGTCTTTTGCTTCATTCATCCTATTTAATTTGCCTGTCTGTTAAATACTACAATTTTCCTACAATTGCTGCCTGCACTAATTTCCTGGTCAGCTATGTTTTTTTTTTTGTTTGTTTGTTTTTTACTGCGGGTAAAGCAAAATTAGCACTTATTAAAGTAACACATACGTAATCAAGCATATTCTTTTCAGCGATCATTAGGTGCCTAAATGCCTTTGGAAATTCAGACTCAGAACAAAATCTGACACAAGTCTTTGACTGTGCCTACACCACACAAGGAAGGTGTTGCAGAGATCTCCTTATTTACCACTCTGATAAACAAAGTCTGTGCATATGTATCTGCGCAAGCAAGTCAGCACATATCCACATGTGAAGAACCTGTGCTTAGGAGATGTGGTGCCCAAGTCTACAGACTCTGCAGAGGTGACTTTGTGAACAGTGATAATAGATCTGAGCTAGCTCTGTACCTTTCCCATTCTATTGACAGGGCAGACATCATGACAAGAATCAGACCTGTGTGTAAAACCAACTGCAGGGTGTTTGATTTTCCCATGTCAGTATCCTAATGCATACAAGGAGGAATGCATGTCCTGAGGGCTAAAATTTTGATTCTCAGTAGTCCTGTATCACACTGATTATTCAGTAAGGAAGAAAGTCAAAGTGTCTGTTAATCTGAAGTGCAAGTGTGCCACAGCAGGTAAGGCCAGAGCTGATGACAGACAGCATCTGGTGTTTGGCAACAGTCAGAAGATGCACGTGGGAAAAGAAAGAGCAGAAAAAGCATGTATGGGGCTTTCCCTACATACTCTCCCAGCACCCATCACTCTGTGGTTTGGGCATTTATTGGAATAGACTTGGTTTCTATGTATGTAGTAATCATCAGTGGATTCCCCTTCCATGAGCCTATCCAGCACCCCTTCTGTAAGGATGCCATGTAGTATAAACTAAAGCACCATATGGCTAGCAAACTGCTTTCGCATGTTTTAAAGAATCCAGAAAGACGTGCTCTTCAGGTCTGGAGTAAAGATGTGTTCTTTTCAAGGCACAACAGTATAGTCTCTTACTCTGGGACACACAAAATCTGTGAAATCTGAGCTAATCTTCTCATACATTCATGATGCTTTTTGCAGAAGATGTTTAAGCTGTGGAAGTCTAACACAGATGCAATAAAACTCAAGTGTGTGCATGCTGGAGACTGTTTTACAGAGCCCCGAAATGAGAACATTTCTGTTGCTATCTGCATCTGAAAGCTGCTTACTTGCAAAGCCATTTCTCGCCTTTGGTGGCATATTTGCTCCCTTTAGCCTGCAGTAGTCTAGGGGATTATCTATGGATAAAACATGTAAGACCTAGACCAAAATTATTATGATTGGTTTGACGTGTTGGTCTATATTCCTTGTCAAAAGCCATTATCTTTTATCTTCTCTTGGATTTTCCTAATCTTTTTTCCTTCAAATTAGAACTTGAGCTAAAAGTTTTCATCCTTTTGGAGTTAACTATGCATATACCATTTCATTTACAAGATTTGTAAAAGCAAACACATGCTTTAAACCAGAATTCATTTCACTGAATTCACTGTGATGTATAATATAGACACTAAATTCTACAACTTAAATGCTGTAGTCTTTGAACTTATCACTGTAGACAGAATATCAGAAGGGGTATTTGTTTCAGAGAGATGCTACTATCTTTGACTTTCTTTCTGAACAAAAGTTTACACTGAGCACCGAAGACATTACACCTGTTTATAAAACATCGCTGGGGGTGCTGAAGTAAAGAATGAATTGTGCTCTTAAAAATTAGCTGTCTTGCACTGGAAAAGCACACATTAAATTTTCTAAATCAAATCATACTTTATGTATGGAGGGGTTTTTTTCCCATCAAAATTAGACCTTAGAATCCTACAGTCTTTTAAAAGATGCTTTCTTAGCAAACCAGCAGCATAACACAATAGCATCATTCATACATGACTGATAAATTTAGCTTAAGCCTCATATGTGATTGCCTTATTAAATTACCTGGTGCTCTCTGGTATTTTGCTTAGTTTTGCCATAGTAGGGAAACAATGCAGCTGTTCCTTTATTCTCAAAATTCGTCCTTCTTTTTTCTTTTTTTTTTCTTTTCCTTTTTTAATCTTTGCTGAAAGCAAGTATGGTGAGTGATACAAAACACTCCAGACATTCAGGCCAAGACTGTAAGAAACAAGTGCCTGAAAAGTGGGCCTACATTTCCACCTGTAACCCGGTCCTCACTTCTCAAAAGTCCAGGAGCAAACACACTTGTGAATTATTCCTTTTTTTTATGACAACAAAATGTACCTAGGAAACTGATGGCTACAATGAAAATACTTTGTTTTCATCCTCAAAGTAATAAATACCAGAAGTGGGTTTTTTTTCCATTAAACATAAAAAGGTTTGAAGATTTATTATCAAAAAAATAGTAGCTGTAGTTTACATACACCTTCTATGTTATCTAATAAGGACTTCAATATATTGTCTTCTATGTTATCTAATAAGGACTTCAATATATTGTCTTCTATGTTATCTAATAAGGACTTCAACATATTGTCTGATTTATTTAGATTAATACATGTGTCTGCTTTAAGCAGATCTGTATCAGAAGCCTTGAAGTCATGTAGCAACATCCATGAATTTGGATAGAAGAGGCAGGGTACAGGTAATGACCTGCCATGAAGTAAGCAAGTTTATAGATACACATCACTTCAATTACCACAGAAAGCCTTCCTGGTACTTGCCCCAGCGCATGCACAAGACCTCATGTTTCCTACTACACTTTACCACTCAGTTTGTAGTCCCCTGTGCACATGTATATTAGGGATTCCTGGTGATGCTATTTCTCTTGGCCTGCCTGCCCTAAACTTGGACTGTAAGGATATTGCAAACTATTTGCAATCTCACTGTTAGAACAACATTAGTAACCAGAAACAGAATGCTTCTGACACATCTTTCAGAAAACCTGTCCTTTTTTCACCCTGGCATGATAACACTCAAGTACTAATTTTCCATTTTCCTCCACACTAGCAGACACAAACTACTTTACAAATTTATCCAAATTCCTGGTTAACCAGATGCCCAAGGCTTTCCTGGTTATCAGCCACATGCATCTTTCTGTGACTCAGTTTGGTCGTATGCTACATGGTTCACACACTGCAAGATCTGTAGGCAGTATTTTACTACAGCATGTATTTTTGCACACTAAGATGAACCTAAAACAGTCACTGTTGTTGGCAGCCAGACATGTGGGCGAACTTCCCGCCTTCCCTGATGTGGTGGCCAAAACGAACAAAGCCCTGCACTAGACCCAAAGGACCTCTTGGAGAACAGACATCCCATGTAGGATTATCCTGGCTGCCCATAAAAGGCACTTCTTGGCCTGGCATTTGCCCCCTGCGTGGAGAAGCACAACATATTTGGGTGTTATCCAAACGCACAGAAAGTGAGTTAATGTCACTATTATCCCAACAGATGGGCACAACTCTGAGCTGATCAGAAGCTGTGATTGGACATAGACGTTTGCAGCAGTATGTCCAACTGGGAGAGTCAAAAGCGTCTGTCAGTTGTGAGCTTTCATGCTTCTAGTTAAAGACATGCCCTGCTGCTAAACTTGTTTTTTCCATACTAGATTAGATTTAAGACATTCAAATGCTTTTCCCATGGCTACACAAAAGCATTTCTTATCTCAGGCTTAAAACAATAAGCGCAACAGTGCCAGGACAATATGTGATCATGGTCCTTGGCCTGTCTTTTTGTTCTTTTATTCCTAGATAAGCTCAGCTGGATATGTGGGTAGGGTAAGCCACACTCTTCGTTGTGACAGGAATTGTAGGCCAGTTAGGCTAATACTTATGTGGATGTGTAAAGAAGCATAGACTTCTTGTTGGCAGTGAAATGCCAAGATGTGCTACACCTCCACAGATGGCTAGAAGGTGAGATGTAGCAGCATGACAGCAAAATGATAGACACATTTATGACCTTTGACTGCTTCAGGGCTGCTCAGTGGATTAGTGAGATACCTGTGATTCAAACTTCGGCAGTGCCTACTTGACCACCTGCTTTGCTTGAGGCCCTTTCTACAGCCATAACGCTGCTGTATGTCAACCTCACCCTTCCCACAGCTGCAGCTGGCCCAGGCAGTTATTTCTGCCAGCCTCAGTGCTACCTGCTCAGAAAGGTTGCAGCCCCTAGCAGAAAGAAAACTGATGGCACTTGACTGTACATAGAGCCACGTGACGTGATCATACCTTTCTCTCAGTGATTTTGTCCATCACTGCTATTTTTATGCACCATTGGATTTTACCTTTGATCTTTTCCAGCAGCAACTGCCCTCAGAGATGATGCATTAATGAAATTCTCTCTGAAGTAAATGTCACTTTTGTTCCTAGCACATGACAAAAATAATATTGACTTGGCCACAGAAGCCCCAGCCTGCCCACAGGCCCAAATGACTCGATCCCAAATGACAACTCTAGGAGCCTGTCATCTTCCAGCTGTCTATATTCCCTGAAATGTTTGTCATCTTTTCTATGAAAGTCATTCTTTTCAACAGTGTTTTTCTTTGATTTGAAAGAAGCTATTTGAAAGAAATTGTAGTACAAGATAAAGAGCACACATATACTTGGAAATACCTCTTAGTGACATCAAACATTTTTTTCCCCCTCCATTTTCCTCCAGAAAGCCCTGGGCAGATCACATTCACTACAATTAAAATCACCACTCAAATGTTTCATGCATTAAACTGATTTGAGTCAAATCTATATTTTAAATAGAGCTTCTCTATAAATTTAACAATGTGCACATAAGGCAATTTTACTGCTTTTAAAAGGTACTAGCTGTATTTCAAATTCCCACTAGCAGAAACTATTGAGTACTTTCCAAATGAAATCAGCAAAAGCTGAATCTAGCAATTCCTTCTACGAAAACAGTCAAAAAAGTACTCAAAATCTCACGCCTAGATGTAAAAAAAAAATGTTTTTTCTATTCATTACTCTTGAATTTTGGTAACACCCTATTAAATCAGTTAATGGGCAAACTGAACACAGCTATTAGTAAAACCAGGTTTTTGTTTTGTAAGGACTGGTCAAAAAATCAGTTATTAAAGAATAATGCAGAGTATATACAGGATTTGAGATAAAAACATACAGAAACTGATAGCAAAAAGGAAGTTAAAATACCCAGGTACAAAAATTATGGTGTTGAAGTTGTTGGTAAAGGAATTTTGCATGATTTAATGCATGTTCTGCATTATAGATATCAGGTGTCTTGCCTGTGCTCATGTTCCATGAATACCTAGTATTCACTCATTTTATTTACAAAAGGGAAGGAAAAAAGTTGAGTGTTGATCTTTTACAGCTGCATGCAACGCAGAAGCTGCAAGTGCCCAGGAAACTGGAGGAGTTAAAAATAGGCTTCAGAAGGTCACAAAAGCTGTTGACTGTCACTGCTGCAAAAGGTGTTGCATCATGCCCCTGTTCACACCATCAGCCAGACCGAGGGCACATTGGCATGTCCTGCACCTCCCAGTCAGTCTACGTACCCATTTGTCACAGCAGTGGAATCAGGGAATGGCAGCAGCAGCTGATGCATAAGTAAGACTCAAAAATCTGACTCAGAACCCTGTTACCTCAACACTGGGAGGTTAGGGAAATCAGGTTGCTCTATTTCATATGGTAACTGAATTGCACACAGCTGTTCCCTTCAGGGAACATTTAGCCAATGCATTGCTTAATTTTGAACAGTATTATGTCAGTTTCATGAAAATACTCAATATTCATGGAAATATTCA
The DNA here is from genome assembly GCA_039720435.1 of Amazona ochrocephala. Taxonomy (NCBI): domain Eukaryota; kingdom Metazoa; phylum Chordata; class Aves; order Psittaciformes; family Psittacidae; genus Amazona; species Amazona ochrocephala. The sequence goes on along the minus strand of CM077909.1, from coordinate 36,220,921 downwards.
ATATTCATGGAAATATAGTGATTATAGGGTTTTTTCAGACCTGAAAACCAGAATTATAGATCATAAACTGTTGAAATACGACAGTGCAAAAGTCTGAGTAGCTAATAAATATTTAAAAAATAATTCTAACATACTTGTTATATGTGTAAATTTTGATTTTGCAATTATGTTGTGTGTGCATATAAAAGTAAGCATGTCTCTCTCCAGCACTATTTTAGATCATGCTCACCCAAAATTTTACTAAAATATTACAAAAATTTACAACAAACCACAAGCATCTTCATTGATTTAGGCACTGATTCTCAATACAATTTCCTAGATTCTACAAAGGAGAATTAAATGCTGTGAACTGAATTCTAAGAGTTAAATACTGTTATAGGTCAACTTACATGCGCAGGAAACCTTTCTCTCACAAAAGATCTGGAACAAAACGCCTGTTAGGAAAGGCCTGCCATTAAAGTGTCTGCAGTGGTAGGGAGAAGGGCTGACAGGTAGCTGATCTAATCTGTAGCTAAGTTGTTTGCAGTTAATAAAACATTTCTCTTCCTTCTCCTCACTGTAAACATCAACCCCCAAGAGACCTATCACTTCAATGCAAGCACAGGTCCCATACACTCTCTTTTCTCCCTCCTGCAAGGGCAAATGCAGCCGGCTAAGTAGAGTCTTTGAAATGGATCACTTATGACCATTTTTATTAAATATGAACTCAGTTATGGAGGTCATACCATTTACCCCAAATGCTAATCCCCCTGGCTCTTGCCACCTTGTTAAATGTTCAGTGTTGTGAGCACGCCCTGGTGAAAGGTGGGTCAGGTCTCCCTGGCAAGGAAGAAGCAAGTTTGGGAGATACAATGTACATCCTTCAAGGGCTGAGTGGGAGGAGGAGGCAGCACAGCTGCTAGTCTGCCACAGCAGCGTGGCAGCACATACTCCTGGCACAGATTCATCTTCATTTTTGCAATTCCTCTCCCTTTTTTTTCCTCATTATGTATATGTGCATCATGTGCTAATTTAGTATAGCCCAAGAAAACTAAACAGAGAGCTCTACAGAAAATAATGTGTCTGCCTTTGGCTACACAGGCAGGTACAAGTATGATCATACTTTCGGGCAATAAATGGGCAAAAAATCACAAAGACACTGCGCAGTCTTCATTTTGAGGGTGAAATGGACAGAGGATCTTTCAAAGAACTGGTGTTACACTAGCTTGCCTGTGTTTGTTTGGGTATGGGTTTTTGTTTCTTTCCAGGAAAGAAACATGCCAAGCCTCAAGTCAATCTCAAAGAGATTCTTATCAGCTCAGAGAAACTCTCCTTCTTTCCAGACAATAAAACACTTTCATAAGAGTAACAAGTTCAGTCAACAAAGCTTTTTTCACCCTTCTTTGACTGGGATGTTGTGTTTTTCTGCCATTTTACATTAGTTCCCAGCAAACTTCAGAAAATACTAATTGTGTAAGTTGAAAACTGAGGAGTGTTGTGCATTAACATTCAAGGATATCTTCAAACTCAACATGAGCTGGCAGTGTGCACCTGCAGTCCAGAAAGCCAACAGTATGCTGGACAGCATCAAAAGAAGCATGGTCAAGGGAGGTGATCCTGCCTCTCTGCTATGCCCTCATGAGACCCCACCAGCAGTGCTGTGTTCAACTCTGAGGCCCTCAACAAAAGCAGAAAGTGAATCTGTTGAAGCAAGTCCAGAGGAGGCCACAAAGATGATCAGAAGGCTGGAGCACCTCTTCTGTGAAGACAGGCTGAAGGAGATGGGTTATTCAGCCTGAAGAAGAGAAGGCTCTAAGAAGACCTTAGAGCACCCATCCAGTGCCTAAAAGGGGCCTACAAGAAATATGGAGGTGGACAAGAGCATGTAGTATCAGGGCAAGGGGGAATGACTTTCAGCTGAAAGAAAGGAAATTCATGTTAGATATTAGAATGAAATTCTTTACTGTGAGGGTGGTGAGGCCCTGGTACAGGCTGCCCAGGGAAGCTGTGGCTGCCCCATCATTCGCAGTGTTAAAGGCCAGGTTGGATGGGGCTTTGAGCAACCTGGTCTAGTGTGAGGTGTCCCTGCTTATGGCAAGGGGTCTGGAACTAGATGATCTTTAAAGCCTCTTCCAACTAAAACTGTCTTATGATTCTATAATATTTGATACAAAAACTTACCTAAACATAAAACAAAAAGTCATTGTGAAGGTCCTAATTCATAAACCTTAAGATTGCTTTGTTCTAACAAACATTCTCATAAAAAAATTTGTCTTCTAACAAATTCACTTACGTGCCCCCCACCCACTTCCCACCCTACTCTGAGCAACCACATGAACGAGAATGTCTGAATGTGATTGGTGGAAGGGATAAATCTTTATTTGTGATCATGTCTCTCACCCAAATTGATTTTCCCTGATTTTTGCTTCTAATTTTTCCTACATTTTATCCTCTAAATCCCATCAAAATTTGCTTGCTTTTCCCATGCCCTGTCCCAAGGAGATGGTGCGTCACCTCTACTAGACACAGACAAATACAGAAAACTCAGGTTGGAAGAGATTTTTGGAGGTGACCTAGTCAAACCTGTGTTCAGACAAAGGCAAAAGTACCTCAGGTTGCTAAGGGCCATGTTATGCTGAGTTTTGAGTACCCCCAAGTATGAAGAGTCCACAATCTCTCTGGTCAATCTTTGCCAGTGTTTGACCGCCCTCATGGTGGGAAAAACCCCCAACATCTGATCAGCTTTTTCCCTGTTGTGTCTGTTGTCACTTTTCTTAACTCTGCACGCCTTGACTAATATGAGAGAAAGTAGAAAGCCCAGAACCACACTGAGACTGAAACAGGGCAGCCAACGGAATTTAAGGCTGCAGAACGAATCCTCCCATGAGGAACTTCCAGCCTGGGAAAACCTGCAGTGCCTCATCTGAGGCTCATCTGAAGCTTAGGGATTCATACTCCTTCTCCTACGAGTTTCCCAGGGAGTTGTTTACTTTCTTTTTTTTAATAGTCCAACTGCTACTCCTCCTCTGACCTACTGAGAACAAATTATTTGTAACCTTCCTGACACAAAGACAAATGAAGCCACGTTAACTAGAGGCACTCACTATGTGATGATCACAATATTTACATTGGATCCTTTCACTGACCCTTGTGTTGGCTTTGTCAAAGGTACATTAATTACTTGAAGCTTGCATCATATGAGTCAACATGAATATGCAGGTCAAGTTAAAGCCTTGAGAATGTTATACTTTTTTTGTGTTGCAATGTGCTTCCATTCTTGGGAATTACTCTGCATCACATGGTGAGGTAAAAAGCATAGCTGCAGAAATGTACAATACTAATAGTAGAGTTTTTTATGGGAAAGCAGGCTGAGTATCTTAGACACAAAGATCTCCATAATATTATTGCCTAAACGGATATTCAAGACAGCAAAAGTGGCATTTTGTTTGAAGCCTGTGAAACAGTAACCAGTTTAATTAGAAACTATTTTGAAACCTTTCTGTCAAAAAAAAAAAAAATATACAGTTTTCATGCTTAATCTTTCCTCTTTATTTCAGATATAGATAAGGAAAAGCATATCTGATGCAAGGGTTTCTTGACACAGAGTCCATAATTCATGCTGCTGGAGGAAACACAGCCAAATGCACCTTCATTCATTAGAATATGAAAAAGCCAATGTAACCAGGCAATGTGACATAAGCTGATGTCACTTCATCAATGTGTTTTATCTAATCGTCACTGAAAAACACGAAGAAATTATTTCCTGTACTGAATCTCAGAGGTCTGGGATCACTGGCACAGACTGCAAAATACATATTGAATAGCCTACCAATAATCTGGTCATGGTTCACACAAAAAATCTCAGCTCTGATGAGCCACCCCTGCTGTGAGGACGCAGATGCTCCTTCCCTTGTGCCACCCTGGCCCTCTGGAAGTGCACTGATATCAAACCAAATTCACGGAGGTGATCCACCCCCTGCTGGCACATAGAATCATAGAATAGTAAGGGTTGGAAAGGACCTCAAGATCATCGAGTTCCAACCCCCCCGCCATGGGCAGGGACACCTCCCACTAAACCATGCCATCCAAGGCTATGTCCAAACCCACCTTGAACGCCGCCAGGGATGAAGCATTCACAACCTCCCTGGGCAACCCATTCCAGGGCCTCGCCACCCTTACAGTAAAGAATTTCTTCCTCAGATCCAATCTAAACCTCCCCTGTTTAAGTTTAAATCCATTACCCTTTGTCCTCTCACCACAGTCCCTAATGAAGAGTCCCTGCCCAGCATCCCTATAGGCCCCCTTCAGGTATTGGAAGGCTGCTAGGAGGTCTCCATGCAGCCTTCTCTTCTCCAGGCTGAACAGCCCCAATTTTCTCAGCCTATCTTCATACGAGAGGTGCTCCAGTCCCCTGATCATCTTCGTGGCCCTCCTCTGGACTTGTTCTAACAGTTCCATGTCCTTTTTATGTTGAGGACACCAGAACTGCACGCAATACTCCAAGTGAGGTCTCACGAGAGCAGAGTAAAGGGGCAGGAGCACCTCCCTCCACCTGCTGGTCACACTCCTTTTGATGCAGCCCAGAATACGGTTGGCCTTCTGGGCTGCAAGCGCACACTGCCGGCTCATGTTCATTTTTTCATCAACCCACACCTCCAAGTCCCACAGTGGAGCAGAGGATTGCATTGTACAGGGGGATTCCTGAACCAGGTAAGCTCCAAGGTCATGGAAAAAGCCTCTGGCATCTCTCAGCACCCATGAGAGTGGCTGACAAGAACAGTGGGAGATATAAATGCAGTTTTGACTACCGCTAGAAAAGAAGATCCCAGGATGCTTTTTAGCAGCCTTCCAGTACTTAAAGGGGGCCTACAGGAAAGATGGGAAGAACTCTTTATCAAGGAGTGCAGAGATAGGATGAGGTGTAATAGTTCTAAACTGAAAGAGGGTAGATTTAGAGTAGATAATTAAAAAGAAATATTTTACTGTGAGTGTGGTGAGACACCTCAGTTTTATAGGCTCATTCCCATCAATTTGAAGCTGGATAGCTGCTGGATAGTTACTGGCTATGCTAGCCCATAAAACATGAAAACCATAAGACACTTCCTTAGTTGTATATTCAATCTGTAGTGCTGACTGTGTGGTAAGAACCTGCATCATTTCCAGGTGTAGCCAAGCTCCCCCGCAGTGCCCCAGAAGAGCTGCAATACAACGGGCTTATCTCCAGCACAATTTACTTTGTACCCAGAAAAAGAGAATACTGACAGACAGATAATTCAAGCCCAAAGATGCTACTCTTTAAATCCCTAGTCAACAAATCTCTTTATTACCTTTTGCTTAAGGAAGATCACATATTCATTATGCTGCCTCGAAGCATTATTAAAGTGAATTATTTTGCATAGCGGGAAGATGAGCTCAGCCTGGCATGACTGTAGGCAAGAGCTGCCATGGGAGGCAGAAAAGAGGCTGCAGTGGGTCATCACTGTGCTATACAGACACGTCAAAGACAAACATCAAGAGCAGAAAGTATTTAAACTAAAGGAAGGAACTGGTAGGGAGTAAAAAAAGCGAATACAAACTATTCAGCAATGAAGTTGAGATCAAGAACTCAAAGAATCTGGGTAATCACAACAGCAATCACAACCTGAGGCGTAAATGGGGCAAAACCAGTGATAATTTTACAGATGAAGGCAGATCAGATCAGGTGAGGGCATATATCACAGAGTTGCCTATGGCAGAGGGACTGAAATTGATGGCCAGGGAGAACGTCTTCCAGCCCCCTGCTCCTATTCAGTATCCCTGGCATGAAAAAGCACACACAAATGACCATTTGCAAAGGTATCTTCTACTTGCGGGATACTGCATGATAAAAAATGTTCTGCACATGGGCTTTAATCACGGTAGTTGAATACCATCACAGTCAACATGGCCCTTTAGCATCAAGGCTTACTGGAACCCACGTTCTGGAATTTTTTTCTCTTCCTACCAAGTTCTTCTTGGAAGTGCTCACTTATGTATTTGGGTACTTGTCAGTAATCACAACCTGACTTCTAATCTCATAAAAGAAAACTTTATCATGATCAAAGGCTTTTTGATAAGCTTCAGCATAGGAAGGCAATGCGACAAGTGAAGCAAATTTCAACAGACCCAGAATAAGCAACTGTAGTAAGTAACCTGCACTGTTACTGCTACGTGACAACATTTTGTATTAGCACATTATAGAAACCAGTCCAAGTCCGCCAGCTGCTCTGAGGGCAATTCGTTTGAGTACAAAATCAGTACTTTAGGAATACCACGGAGAAGTAAAATGCTACACCCTTAAGCTTATAGTATGAGAGGTGGACCAGACTATTAAGAGCTAATACCACATACTGTCTCTCTGAAGAGCATAAAACTACAAGGTAGTACAACTTACAGGGAGGAGAAAAAGCCTGAAAAATTTAAACAGCTCATGCACAATCACTTGAAATCATGTCACTGTTTTCTGACAGCCCATGAACACAATAACAAGCTCAGACATATTTCTTGAAGAATCAACCCATATGAAAGTGTTCTTTCCCCACTCAATGCAGCTATCGTCATTTTAAGGCTGACATTGCCCAGTCTATATTTTCTTTCTTTATTATTCTTTTTCTTATTTTGACCTAAACCAGGCCTGACTTCTGACTACAAAGCTGTGCAACACTGTCCACATCTTCAAAAAGAAAGGATGCCTTATTTGCACTTGGAATACTTCAATTACAGGGAAATCCTGAAGAATTACCAGAACTGCACATAACCTGCCTTTCCCTGTAGCCAACATTGCCAGACCCCCAGGCTCTGGACCTGGACTTGTATGGAGATTTTTCTTTTGCAAAACTTCTCTGAAGCAAAGTACTTGCAAATTGCAGCAAGAATCTCTCTTCCTCTGCAAGGTTGTATCACACACCAAAGCTAAAAAATGTTTCATTGTGATCACTAAACAAGAATGTTTTAAAGATATGAGGCTGCCAAGGCATTGTTTCAAACTCACAAGTTTCCAAGCTCAAGAAGAAGATGCTAGGCCATGTCAGAAAGGACAGGATGTTATTGCCAAAGAATGAATAAGAAAAGGTTCAAAGAGCCACAGAACCACAGAATGATTAAGGTTGGTGGCCTCTGGAGGTCACGTTGTCAAACATTTATGCTCAAGCAGAGCCACAGACAGCTGTTTGCAATGCACCACAACCAGGCAGTTTTGAAGATATCCAAAAATTGAGTGTAGAGCTGCTTTCCAGGCAACCTCTACTAGTGCTCAGTCACCCCCACAATAAACAATCTTTCTTGATGTTGAGGAGGAGCCTCCCTTCCATGCTTCAGTCTGTGCCTGTTGTCTTCAGGTCATCACTGGACACCACTGGAAACAGCCCAGCTCCTGTCTGCTGTCTTTACACTCTCCCTTCAAATGTCTGTACACCTTGAGGTGATCTACGCACATCCTTCTCTTCTCCAGGCTAAACAATCCGAGCTCTCTTCACCTTTCCTCCTACGGCAGATGCTCCAGTCCCTTCATCATCTTAATGCCCCCCCTGGCTGCACTTTCACCAGTATCTCCATCTCCCTCTTGTAGTGGGGATACCAGAATCATGCATAGTACTCCATCAGTGGCCTTACAAGCACTGAGCAGAGCAAAAGCATCACCTTCACATTGCGCGCATAGATCCATTTGCTGAACTTGTCATTTCTCTGTGAAAGCTTAGAAGTCAATCAAAGGCTTGCGTTAACCAAAAAAGGCTCATTTTCAATAACACTATGATATTCATAGAAATTGAGCTACCACAAGCCTTAACAATAGTAAGCCTTGAGTGCAGAAGCAGGAATTGCCCTGTAAAATGCATGGAAAAATGTTTTTCACAAAAGGTGTGTGGTCAAATTCTCTGTTAGTGGTAAACAGTGTAAATGGGTGTGAATTCTGTCAGAAATAGCATCTGCTATGCATATAGTACCAGTAGGAGAAAGACAGAGGAAATGAAAAAGAGGAAAACAACTAAATACCAATCGGGGATTTTTTCAGGTTTTTTTTCTATATTGCATCCATTCTCCCCCACTGACTGCCTCTGTGCAGTCATAATTAAGCACAAAGGTCTTCAGGGAGCAAGCAGCTGGCGTTTAAATCAATTTGTCATTCCAGGTGGCCTTTAACTCCAGTGGAAACCCCCCTCACTGTCATCCCCTAATTCTCTCTGGCAACGACCATGGCACAAATGCACAGTTGCTTGGAAAAATTTTCCTCCCCCTCCCTCCCTCCTCCTTCCTCAGCAGCCTGGAAAGGTCTAAGTGGAACTGCCAGTGTCAGTTTACTTAAGTGTAGATGGCAGGAGATACTTCCTGCAATGCCCTCAGGGAAAATAAAATGAGATTGCACAGATCATCTGCCCAGACACTGTACTCTGCTAGGGTAGAGTACCTCAGGAGCAGCCTCCGCCTACTACAATGTCTTCACATATTACAGCAACCAGAGTCTAACCTGACGATGAGGAAAAACACTTCGAACAATCCACAAACTTGGAAAATGTCATAAAGATTCTTACAATTCCTAAGGCTATTGAGCACCCACAGAGTATCTTTTTCCCTGTTCCTATTTTAAATAAATAATTATTTCTAAATTATGCTCTAGTCATAGTAGGTTTTAATATGTTTCGAAATTCTGCTCAGAATAAGTGGAATAATAGGATGAAATCCTCTCTTCTGAGAAGACCAAATAAGCAACAGCGATGCTAATACAATGTTATTGGAAAAGGAGAAGTCACCATACCACCTTTGGAGAGAGTTAGAAGAATCTACAGGACAGAAATGCATAAATGGGAGAGAAGAGGTAGAATTTAGATTATATTCACAATCTAGGAGAGAGAAGCATCAGCCTTAAATATTATCAATCTCAATAACAGTGAGACAGTATATTGCCAGAAATTAATGCTAAGTGTACGTAACATATCCTAATGTCTCTTGATTGGGGTTTAAAGGTTTAAAAAGAGAGACAGAGATGACAATGAGGGAAAAAAAAAAAAAAAAAAAAAAACCACAAAACAAAACAAAAAAAAACCACACCAAAAAAAAAAAAAAAAAAAAAAAAAACACTTATTTTGAGAAACAGTGTTTATGTTTGGTTCCAGCACAGTTAAATTTTATAGTCCAAAAAATCAGCTCACAGTAAAAATGCAGCAAGGACAAGCATGATTGTCTAAAAGCTGGTTTTTATGAGTTACAATTCCTGCACTTCTATCTTACTGACTTTATAGTGTTTCAAAGATATTATCTCTTAACTTGTTTTCATGCTGATAGACTACAGTACAGAAATACAAGCAGCAAATGCACAATATTCTGATCCTCTTCCTCTTTTTTTGGTGTTTTGTTTTGATTTGTTTTTTTGGGGGGAAAGGTAACTCAAAATTATTCTCTGAAAAATACTTCATAAGTAACCAGCTATCCACTCTAAACTCACAGTATTTCTGCTTAAATGATCTCTTGGCTTAATTACATTATATGAAATGGTTATGAGACCACTTATTCAGTAACATATAATTTTAAAACAACATCATGATATCTTTCAGGCAAAACTTTGCGAATGGCTTGTTCCCTGGTTATTGATAAAGCTCATCAAAATGCTTAGCATATCAGTCTAATAGAAAGTTAAAACAAATTCATTCCCCTGCTGGCACTTCTTCTTGCCCCTAGCTCAGCACGTTGGCAGACTGCAAGCACTGTCCCTGAGGTAATGACCTAAAGAAGGCACCCTCTCACACAGACCAGGCAGGAGGGAAGCCTGCCAGAGTGAGATGCAGAGCCAAGCACACAGCTCCTGCAGGGGAAGTGTCACAGTTAAGTGCTGTAGAAGGTTATTAGGCACACTACCTAAGATTTCCTCTTTCATTTCAGACCTCTCCTCTACTCAACACAGCCGGGCAGCATAGTCTGGGTTGTGCTAGCCTAAAAAAGCTGAGAGAAGGACATGGTCTTTCTGTATACAAGAGCCTGCAAAAAATTAAATTCTGGGAGGAAAAATCACTTTTGCATGGAGACCTCACAGCAGCCTTCCAGTATCTGAAGGGGGCCTACAAGGGTGCTGGAGAGGGACTCTTCATTAGGGACTGTAGCGATAGAACAAGGGGTAGTAGGTTCAAACTGAAACAGGGAAAGTTGAGGTTAGATATAATGAAGAAGTTCTTTACTGTGAGGGTGGTGAGGCACTGGAACAGGCTGCCCAAAGAAGTGGTAAATGCTCCATCCCCGGCTGTGTTCTATGCAAGGCAGGACAGAGCCTTGGCTACATAACTCAGTTTGAGCTGCATCCACTCATGGCAGGGAAGTTGGAACTAGATGATCTTAAGGTCCTTTACAGCCCTAACTATTCTATCGTTCTGAGATTCTATAATCCACTTCTCCAAGAGGCATTGTGTACGTTCAAAACACAGCTATCTTTCATAGAAGAAAAAAGCAATAATAATCACTATACTGAATAGTCATCTAAGAGATTTTTATGTAAAGATCAGAATGTTTGGAAGACCTTCCTACTTTTGCACTTTCTGAGAATTACTCTGCAGCATGTTTTTCTCATTACTCATCCTCTGCAGTGCCTGTCCACCCAGGCTGCTGCTTATCTCCTTCATATTTGTCAACCCTGGCTTCCACACTAACCCTGGATTTTCCAAGGGTCTCCCATTTCCTAACTTCCCTCTCCTTTCAGTCTGCTCCTTAGAAAGTCCCTCAGCAGGGCCAGATGAAATGCAGGCAGAGTGGGCAGATGCCTCAGGAAGCAAGCTGCCTATTTTAGTCACTCTGGCAGGAGTGGGGAATGGCTGCATATCAGTGAGAGTGTGTGTGAGTGTGGGTAACCCAGCCTTCATGATTGCCTTCACAACCTGAAGGGCTCTGCCCCATGGCCAAGGGAGGGTGCAGAGGCACAAGATGGCAGAGCACACATGAAGCCCAGCTATTGCCCTGCTTTTTGTTTCTCCTCTCCTCTATCATGGGTGCCACTTCCCATGCAAACCCAGCACTGCCTCTATCCTTTCACACACAAACCTGGAGGTAGCAGCCTCCTCCTAGCCAGCACTCCCAGCAGCTGCCTGAGAGGTCCAGAGAACTGGGAGGTCGCAGTGCACAGCATAGTAAACAGAAGCGGAAGGAGACCAGTTTCCAGCAGGGATGGGAATGGCAGCATTGTGGGCTGGAGAAAAAATTTGTCCAGGATGCTTTGAGAGGTAGTCTGACCCTCAGGTGTGAGTGCTCCATCCCCTGCTGACTTTACCATCCTCCTCCCTCCTGGTGGCACAAAGCTAACTTTCCTGCTCTGCTGAAGACAGGAGCTAGGCACGCTGTGCTCTTCTTTGCTAGAACAAGTCCAGAGGAGGGCCACGAGGATGATCAGGGGACTGGAGCACCTCCCGTACGAAGACAGGCTGAGAAAGTTGGGGCTGTTCAGCCTGGAGAAGAGAAGGCTGTGTGGAGACCTCATAGCAGCCTTCTAATATCTGAAGGGGGCCTACAAGGATGCTGGGGATGGACTCTTCATTAGGGACTGTAGTGATAGAACAAGGGGTAACAGATTCAAACTTAAACAGGGGAAGTTTAGATTGGATATAAGGAGGAATTTCTTTACTGTAAGGGTGGTGAGGCACTGGAATGGGCTGCCCAGGGAAGTTGTGAATGCTCCATTGCTGGCAGTCTCCAAGGCCAGGTTGGACAGAGCCTTGGGTGACATGGTTTAGTGTGAGGAGTCCCTGCCCATGGGATGTCAGGGACCAGATGATCTTAAGGTCCTTTCTAACCCTAACTATTCTATGATTCTATGATTCTGCAGGAACCAAACTCAGCTGTGCCTGAGCTGCTAGGAAGCTCAGTCCCAAAGCCACCCACTGTGCGCTGCTCCTCCTGACATCTCTTGGCATCCTCCCCAGCACTTTTTGTGACACAAACTTAAGCTCTAAGAGCAGGATTTTTAGATCTGCTATGCTCACTTTCTACCCAGGGCAACACTTCATCTCATTTCCCTTTCTCTCCATGCTTACAAACAGGCTGCTCTTTCAGTTATGAAAGTGGAAGAATTCCACCAGTGTTTCTAGAGATAAATGATCTATGCAGCCATGATTGTCCAATTGTTGTGGATTTGGGTGTTGCTCAGGCAATATTTCATTTTTAATTAAGAGACAGCTGAAATAAAAAAATAGCAGGAAATAACAATGAAATATTCTTTGACACATACTCTAGACATCTTGTCTGTGCCAGTATCTTTAGAATTAGAGCTCCAAAACAGATGTTTCCTGTTCTTCAACTTCAATTTTCATCATCATTTTACGAGCATTTACTCATACGAGATTATTTTGCTTTATCACAGAAGACTGTAGTGATATGAGGAAAACTAAACCCCAGTGTGATTTTATCTTCACACCAAGACAGAACGGTACAGAAAGTAGAAGCAATAAAGCTGGTGTTCCGGTTGTTTTGTTTGTTTTTTTTTTTTCCTATAACATAAACTATTTCAAAAATACATTAATAGTAAGTACACCATTTTCAGAAAAAACTCTCTTGATCATCAGCAAGATGCGTTGAATTCAATCTGTATCCTGAGCCCACACACCATAACTATATCAGTTATGTGTCTGGGGCTTCCACACACAATGTCTGAATCAGATTGAACATTTCTAAGAACTTCTGAGGTCCCTGTGAGTTCATTTGTCTCTTCTTTTCCTAGTGGCAGAGCCACAAGCCCCTTTCACTGGGTTGCCAAGTTTCTGCTCCTTCCCTGGGCTGCAGAGATATTGCAACTTCAGGAAAGCCTGTGTGTCAATAGGGGTACCGCCAGACCTGCTCCAGGGATGTCTGGCTGACCTGCTGGACCCTGTGGCTGCATCAAGATGATTGGGATAGACTTTGAAATGGCACAGACATCCCTGGGGTCCTTGTGCTTTTGTCAGCAGTCAGAGCTGGGATGGAGGTATTTGTCATATCAGTCACTTTGGTAACAACTACAGTATCACAAAGGTGTTTGAGTTTTTCTTTGGTTAGCTTCTTCCATAAGGGCTTCTTGACTGAGTGCCCTATTGCAATGGAAAGGGGATTTGTTGCAACCCAAAACTTACAGAAAGAGAGGAGAGAAAACCAGCTCCAGTTTATCCCACTTACTCTCCAAGACATTTGTTATGTCCTTTTTACATTTATCTAAAGTAAAATTAAACTAAAAATAGCTGTCTGCCAGCACAATGAAAATGGAGACCTCAGAGATATCTCTACTGCATTACAAGGTATATAGCCTTCTCCCTTACCCGTAATATCTTGCATATTTGCTTTGATTTTCTTAGGTATTTGACTGGGATACGGAGCACGTGTTTTATGCTGTTTTGTTATTCTGCACACACTTTTGTGCTCATTGCCCCTGTCCTGGGTTCAGCTGCAACAGCATTTTTCTCTTTCCTAGTACCTGGTACAGTGCTGTGTTTTGGCTTTAGTCTGAGAACAGTGCTGATAACATATCGATTTTTTAGTTGTGACTGAGCAGCTCTTACTCTGATCAAACACTTTCAGTATCTCATGATCTGCCAAGTGAGGAGGGGCACAAGAACCTGGGAAGAGGAAGATATAGGACACTTGACCCAAACTAGACAAAGGGGGGCTCTATACCACACCATGTCATGGCCAGTATATAAACTGGGGGGAGCCACCTGAAAGGAAATATCACTGCTCAGGTAGGGCTGGGTACCTATCAGCAGGTGATGAGTAATTTTATTGTGCATCCCTTGTGTTTATTGGGTTTTATTTTCCTTTTTCTTTTTAGCTATACATTCTCTCCCCTTGTTATTTCCCTTATCATATTATTATTGTTGTTATTATTACAATTATTATTTTCGGTGGTAGTAGCAGTAGTTTAATATTATACTTTAGTTACTGGACTGTTCTGATCTCAACCTGTGGGGTTTATATTCTTTGGATTGTCCTCCCCATCCTGCCCACAGGGGACAAAAGGGAGGAGTGAGCAAGCAGCTGCTTGGTTCTGAGTTACCGGCTGGGCTTAAACCATGGCAGTCCTTTCTGGTGCCCAATGAGGGGCACAAAGGGTTGAGATAATGACAGATCTGACCAGAGTGTGTCAAAATGAGTTTGTGATAAGTATTCATTGTTTTAGATAACAGTCACTTGTCACGATGTTGATTTATTTGCTCTCAGAGCTGTTGCTCTTGGTCTCAGAGTTTCTTTATGTCACACCATACTTGCAGCCAGTATTTGCTGGTTTATCATTTATCGGCTTTGGGACCTCTGCTGAGGTTCTTGTTTTGAGGTACATTATGATAATGTCTTGTGATACAACAGAATTATTGATCATGAAACTGATCTGGTATGTGTTCTCAGCATTGCTGTCACCTCCATTCTTTTGAAGGCATGTAATGGGAATTATTAACAATTACACCTCTTTTTTTGCCCCCTCGGAGGGCCAACCTATGGAGGAGACATCCTCCTGCCCCTTCCCTTTCCCCACCAGGCTCTTTACATTAGCATTTGAGAATTTTGAAGATTTTTAATCTCCTTTGAGTACTGCTCCTTTTGCAGGGAACCACCATTTTGTTGAATATGGTTCATGTCTTCTCTACAGTTAAACAACGATCTAAGAATAACATCAACAGATCTTCCTAGAGGCTGGACAGCCATTAGCGGCAGGATGTGTGGGATCATATGGGCAAGCACCTAGGCCAGTGGGCCTATCTAGTGCTTTGGAACTTTAACCCTGAACAAGTGCAAAATCCAGAAAAACTAGTGAAACATTTACAAAAGATGTCGTCCTGGCAATACAGGAGAGTTACAAATCACCACAACATGCTGGGGCTTGGCCAGTGCTTACAGAGCCCTGTTCAATGCTCCAAGTAACCTCAAGGGGAAAAAGATGTCTTTGGATCTGATGGCCAAGCAACAGACAATGCAGCTACTCCATCCCTGGCAGAGAGCACAGCAGCTACTCCAACTCTGACAGCAGATACTGCAGCTACTCTGACCCCACTAGCAGGTACTGCAGCTGAACCAAAGGACCAATCCATGCCACTAACAGTTGCCCTTATACGCAAGAGAAAATGGAAACAAAAAGCAACTCATATAGTGAAGGAAGATGAAGAAGGGTCAATGCCAGAACTAGAGGGGGCGACAAAAGACAAATTAGTGCAAAAAAGAGACCAAGCAGAAGAATAAGAGGTAACTTCTCAATCCCTGTCCTTGACTGAGATGCAGAATATGTGAAAAGATTTAGCCATCTTCCAGGTGAGCACATCATCACCTGGTTGCTCCAATGCTGGGACAATGGGCCAAGAGTCATGAACTAAAGGGTAAGGAAGCCAAGCAGCTGGAATCACTTGTTAAGGAAGGGAGAATTGACAAAGTGATTGAAAAAGAGAAACAAGCCCTCAGCCTTTGGAGGCAGCTCTTGGCAGCCTCTTGGTGGCTCTTGGCAGCAGGAAGGAAAAGTTTCCCTACAGGAACAATGTGTCACTCAGTCAGGTGGAGCACAATAGCAGAGGCATCCAGTCCCTGAAGGAATCAGATGATCTATCACAGGCCAGATGCTGGGAATGCACCCATAGATCCAGATGAAGTCAAATGTACATGACCCATGTGACAGAAACTTACATGGAGTACATCATCATATGCCCTCTCACTGGAATCAGTGAGCTGGAGGGAAGAAGCAACAACAACAGTGGATGAAGTGACTAGTCAACTCCAAGAGTTCGAAGACAATCTCACCCCTTCCATCGTTCCAGCTGTGGAAAAACTCCTGACCCAGGAAGTCAAACAATTGAAAGATGATCTATCCAGCTCCCTAAATGTACCAAATTGCATCTCAGATATTAACAGAAGGCAACCTGCTGCTCGAGAAGGTAGATAGAAGGTACATGCCACAGGATGCCCTATGGTTTCATCTGTAGGATCATGGAGAAGATATAGAAAGTGAGATGGAAAATCTACCTCAGTTCTGAGGAATGGGTGCACAAATTGCAAAGAAGAACAATGGTCAATGGGTATCTTCCCATGAAGGCTGTTGCTTCAGACTCTGGTGGGCAATTTCCTAGACGGAGTGAAAGAGCTAATTTTACTCCAACTCCTACGAATAGGAATGCTAATCCCTTTGTACAAGAAGTAAGTGAAGAATATCATGATCAGTACTTAAGGGGCCCTGCCGCCAGACAGGATTGCCCCCAGAGACAATCGGGTTTGCTGGACTATGTGGATCAGATGACCTGGGCCTTGACAAACAAGTCTTGTAGTGACACAGTACCCCAGAGAGAGTTGCATCAGACAATGGGACTCATTCCCGGAGAAACCTTACAGATACTTGGGCAGAAGAGCACGGCACCAAGTGGGTATATCACATCCTATATCATGCACCAGCCTCAGGGAAAGTCGAACAGTAAAATAGACTGCCAAAAAACACACTGAGAGCAACCTACATTATCTAGCTTTATGCATAGACACAATCTGCTAATTATTTGCAAGAATAAATATTTACATAACTAAAAGCTAAGTGCCTGTGACCTTTCTACTTCATTTTCTCAAGTACTGTCAAGTGCTGTCACATTTCTGTCATTACACTTTCTTTAAAGCCTTTTTAAAAATAGGACAAAACTCAGCTGGTGAGGTGTGTTTCTAGGACACTTAGCAAGATGTTGTTTCATATCTGATACGTTACACTGCTGTCATGGGTTCAGCAGTAGCAGTCGTTTTTTCTCCTTCTTGGTAGCTGGTGCAGTGCTGTGTTTTTGATTTTGGGCCTGGGAACAGCGCTGATAACACCAGTGTTTTCTGTTACTGCTTGGTGATGTTTAGGCTGGCCAAGGACTTTGTGAGTCTCATGCTCTGCCAGGGAGGAGGGGAAGCCAGGAGGAAGGAGAGACAGGACACCTGACCCAAACTGACCAAAGAGGTTATTCCGTACCACAGCCATCATGTCCAGGATGGAAAAATGGAGAGCAGAGACCCGGAAGGGTGGTGGGGGTGCACAGTGGGGGGTGCACTGCTTGTTCGGGCTTGATATCGGGTGGTGAGCAATTGTATTCTTTTTCCTTGTATTTCTCTTGTCATTATTATTACTGGTGGTAGCAGTAGTGGTTTGTATTATACCTTAGTTACTAAACTGTTCTTATCTCAGCCTGTGGGGGTTGCATTCTTTTGATTCTCCTTCCCATCCCTCCAGGAGTGGAGGGAAGAAAGAGTGCGGAGTGAGTGAGAGAGCGACTGTGTGAGTTTAGAGACTTAAACCATGACAACTGCCTCTGATTTTCTGTAACACCTTTCCAGGCTGTTCCTAACACATCCTAAAGGATACCCCACATTCGTCCAAAACACTCACTAACAATTAGGACTAATTGGATGATTAATTTTCTCTAGAAAATTTTCAGGTGAATTCTCTATGTGGTTTTGTTTGTTTTTTTTTTTTTTTACACTTTCTATTATATTTGAAAGAGTTTTGTTAAATATTGGTTGCAGGAAGAATAATCAGTTTGGAAAAACACTGTGAGACACATACTTTTCTCTAACAGCCTATGTTTTAAAGCCAGATTAGAATATTAGAGCAGCTCTATCCTGTCTAAACTGTCACCAAGCAGATCTAAACTTGAAATACCAAGAAGCACACATGCTATCTTGAGTATGTCCTCAAAGTGATGGGGAATTAGACATTAAAAGGCATTTGAGGATGTTGGTTAAAATGCTGTCTTCAGTAGTTAATTCAAATTGCTTCAATAGGCTTACGTTAGTACGTACTTTTCATCTGAAGTCTTTCACCATTTCATCGGATAGCAGATTTTATTGGTCAAAATCCATGGAGGTTACTCTGCACAGAGAGACCTAACCTTGCTAAAGGAAGATGAGAAAGTGAAGTAACAGATCTGATGTTCTCAGGGCTCAGACATATTTATGTGTCTGCAGGCCAGTGCACTGGGCCATTCAGGAGGTAAGCAGGCCCTTGGTGGGCCAAAAGGTTGGACATGTCCTCCTTCATTTTGCCTCTTTGATGTATTATCTGCTATGTAATCAGAATCCTGGATCTTCCACAGAATAGCACAGCACTATTCACATCCCAGCAATATACACCCAAAAGGGATATTTTTTTTTTGTGTTGAGTATTTTTGTTGGAATAGTAATATCACCAATGAGGAACAGCAACAAGCATGTTTCCTCTGTGATTGCTCAATGCAGATTATTGCTATATATGCCAAAATTGGCCAAAGTCTAAGCTTTGTGTTGGAATCCCTAAGAATTCATCATCAAGTAGGACATTTTATAATGAAGCATGTAAACACTGTTGTGCCAAGTTCTGCATTGATCTCTGCCAGGTAATCCTGCCATGAACACACAGGCCATTCTGAGGGAATGCAGCAGCCATTCTGAGGGTACAAGAATTAGTTTCCCACCTTTGGAAGTGATTCTGAGCGCTACCTATGGCACCAAACAGGAGGTTCTTAAGTTAGCCAGTAGGGAAGATGGTCTGACAAAAATTTTCTGAACTAATTTTGCATGTATCTTTGCAGGGGCTCCATTTATAGTTTGGTAAATACCAAAAATTTCAAATAGTTTTGGGCATAGATTCAACCCGGGCATCATCGGCCATTTCCAGCCCATTGCTGAGGTGACTACCTCGAGAACTGACGCCTGCAGAGCCTCATCGGGGGGCGGCTCGGCGTCCAGGAGCTTCACCTCGGAGCAGCAACTTGCACCGAGGGAGCCTCAAGTCCTCGACAAGGCCTGCCCAGGAGCCTGCAGCTCAGCGGAGGCGAGCGGCTGACTCAGAGGGTGCGGGGCCAGGAGGACCGGCGGCAGACCTGACTGGTTAAAAACCTGCCCCAAGGAGCGGGGCGAACAGGGCGGGTTCGAGGCAGTTTGCGCGGCAGTTCGTGTGGGGAGGTGAGCAGAGTGGTGAGTACTCGCTGCATGACCCGGCCTCGGTCTGGGAGCTCTGCTCTGGCTGCCCCAGCAGTGGCCAGTGTAGGCACCCAGACACAGCTGATGGGAAGGGAAGCTGCAGTGCCGAGCTCGGGGTGTAGAGAGCGCCTGCAGTGCTGTCCTGAGGGAAGGGTGAGCAATGGGCAGGGCTGCACTCTGTGCTCCCTGGTGGAGGTCCTCCTGCAGCAGGTGGCTGAACTACAGGAAGCTGTTACCAGGCTGAAAGGTGTCAGGGAAGCTGAGGGGAAGCAGCAGTGCTTGCTCCAGGACCAGACTGTGCAGGAGCCTCAAGCATCTACTGTTGCTCATGCGGGAAAGGAGGCTGCTAACCCAGGAAGCTGGGAAACAGTAACAGAAAAAAACAACAAGAAAACGAGGAAGGGGACAATTAAAAGCAAGAGGCTTCCTCCTACATCTGTTGTCCCCACCCAGAACCGCTTTGCTGTCCTGCAGGGGGCTTATGAGGAAACATGCTCCCACCAGGAACAAAAATGGGTAATGCACTGGCAAAGAAGATCACTACTGGTGCTGCCAGGAAAAAGCAGTAGTAGTAGTAGTAGGGGACTCTAATCTGAAAGGCACAGAGGCACCCATCTGTCGGCCTGACCCAGTCTCAAGGCAGGTGTGTTGCCTACCAGGGGCTCGGATTAGGGATGTTGTAGAGAAGCTGCCTGCTCTAGTCGGTCCCACTGTTAGTTACCCTGACGATTACCCACTTTATGTGATCCATGTGATATAGATAGCAGTAGTCCGGAGACCATAAAGAAGGACTACAGAGCTCTGGGAGAGGCGTTTAGGGGCTCTGGAGCTCAGATTGTCTTTTCGTCAATTCTCCAGGATACAGGGCAGGACCTTAAAGAGGCTAGGAGGATTGGCCAGGTTACTAAATGCTTAGAAGGATGGTGCTATAGGCAGGGGTTTGGGTACCTTGAACATGGGACTCAATTTAGTAGGCCAGGTCTACTGGGGGCTGGTGGAGCTGGTCTGACAAAGAAGAGGAAGAGTGGATTTGGTAGGAGGCTTGCCAGACTGGTCAAGGATGCTTTAAACTAGATGTGTTGGGGGAGGGGGACATCATTCCATCCCAACACACCCAGTCACAGTAAACGTTCGGAGCAATGTAGAGATATTCCAGCTGCTCCAGCCAATGAGCCGGCTTCAACTGGAGCTCAGCTCAGATACCTCTATACAAATGCCTGTAGCACAGGGAACAAACAAGAGGAATTAGAGATGTGTGCACGTCTACGGGGGTATGATATCGTAGGCATCACAGAAACATGGTGGGATGACTCCTATGACTGGTGTGCTGGAATGGAAGGTTACCGGCTCTTTAGGAAAGACAGGCCCGGCAGACGGGGAGGGGGAGTTGCTATTTATGTTAGGGATAGGCTGGAGAGTATGGAACTCTGTCTGGGGACAGGTGAGCAGTCGACAGAGAGTTTGTGGGGTTAAAGGGAGAACAGCGAGGGGAAACATTATTGTGGGGATCTGTTACAGACCGCCTGACTAAGAGGATTCTCTGGATGAAGCACTGTATAGACAGATAGGAACAGCCTCACACTCGCAGGCCCTTATTCTCATGGGGGACTTCAACCACCCTGATATCTGTTGGAGGGATGGTATGGCCCGGCACAAGCAATGCAGGAAGTTCCTCGATTATGTGGAAGACAAATTCCTTCTGCAAGTAATAGAGGAGCCGACAAGGAGAGGTGCCATGCTTGACCTCGTCCTCACCAATAGGGAAGGGCTGGTTGGAAATGTGATGCTCCAGAGCAGCCTTGATTGCAGCGATCATGAGGTGATAGAATTCGAGATCCTCAGGACAGTGAGAAGAGCGTGCAGCAAGCTCAATGCCCTGGACTTCAAAAGAGCAGATTTTGGCCTCTTCAGGAACCTGCTCAGTAAGGTTCCATGGGATACAGCCCTAGAGGGCAGGGGGGCCCAAGACTGTTGGTTGATATTCAAGGATCACCTGCTGCAAGCTCAGGAACAATACATCCCTACCAGAAGGAAGTGCTGCAGAAAGGCCAGGAGACCTCCTTGGATGGATAAGGAGCTGCTGAGCAAAATTCGAAGGAAAAAAGAAGCTCATAAAAGGTGGAAGCAAGGATAGACGGCCTGGGAAGAATACAGAGATGTTGTCTGGGAAGCTAGGGACCAGGTTAGGAAAGCTAAGGCCCACTTAGAATTAAACTTGGCTAGGGATGTGAAAGATAACAGGAAGGGATTTTATAGGTACATTGCAAATAAAAGGCTAGGGACACCATGGGCCCTCTCCAGAAGCTATCGGGAGAACTGGCTACCCTGGATTTGGAGAAGGCTGAGGTTCTTAATGACTTCTTTGCCTCAGTCTTCACCGGCAAACGCTCTGACCACACCACCCAAGTCTTGGAATGCAGACACAGGGACTGTGAGAATGAAGACCCAGGGCCCACTGTAGGAGGGGTTCTGGTTCGAGACCGTCTTAGGAACCTGAATGTATACAAGTCCGTGGGACCTGGTGAAATCCATCTGCAGGTCCTGAAGGAGCTGGCAAACAAAGTTGCTAAGCCACTGTCCATCATATTTGAAAAATCATGGCAGTCAGGTGAAGTTCCCAACTACTGGAAAAAGGGAAATCTAACCCCCATTTTTAAGAAGGGGAAAATGGATGAGCCAGGGAACTACAGACCAGTCAGTGTCACCTCTGTGCCTGGCAAAATCTTGGAGCAGATTCTCCTGGAAGGCATGCTGAGACACATGAAAAACAATGAGGTGCTTGGTGACAGCCAGCATGGCTTCACTAAGGGGAAATCCTGCCTGACCAATTTGATGGCCTTCTATGATGGGGCTATGGAACTGATGGACAGGGGCAGAGCAGTTGATGTCATCTACCTGGACTTCTGCAAAGCGTTTGACACTGTCTCACATGACGTCCTTGTCTCTAAGTTGGAGAGACATCAATTTGATAGATGGACCATTCGGCGGATAAAGAACTGGCTGTATGGCCACACACAAAGAGTAGTGCTCAGTGGCTCAATGTTCAGCTGGAGACCAGTAACGAGTGGTGTTCCCCGGGGTTCGGTGTTAGGACCGGTCTTGTTCAACATCTTTGTGGGTGACATGGACAGTGGGATTGAGTGCGCCCTCAGCAAGTTTGCCGATGACACCAAGCTGTGTGGTTCGGTTGATACACTGGAGGGAAGGAATGCCATCCAGAGGGACCTTGACACGCTTGTGAGGTGGGCTGATGCCAACCTGATGAAGTTTAACCATGCCAAGTGCAAGGTCCTACACCTGGGTTGGAGCAATCCCAGGCACAGCTACAGGTTGGGCAGAGAAGAGATTGAGAGCAGCCCTGCAGAGAAGGACTTGGGGGTGTTGGTTGATGCGAAACTGAACATGAGCCGGCAGTGCACACTTGCAGCCCAGAAAGCCAACCGTATCCTGGGCTGCATCAAAAGGAGTGTGACCAGCAGGTCGAGGGAGGTGATCCTGCCCCTCTACTCTGCTCTTGTGAGACCTCACTTGGAGTGTTGTGTGCAGTTCTGGTGTCCTCAACATCAAAAGGACATGGACCTGTTGGAACAAGTGCAGAGGAGGGCCACAAGGATAATCAGGGGACTGGCGCACCTCCTGTATGAAGATAGGATGAGAAAGTTGGTGCTGTTCAGCCTGGAGAAGAGAAGGCTGTGTGGAGACCTCATAGCAGCCTTCCAGTATCTAAAAGGGGCCTACAGGGTGGACTCTTCTTTAGGTACTGTAGTGAGAGGACAAGGGGTAATGGGTTTAAACTTAAACAGGGCAAGTTTAGATTGGATATGTCATGGTTTAAGCCTCTGAGCCACGCAGTTTTGCTCACTCACTCACTCCCCACTCTTTCTTTCCCCAGTCCCGGGGGAATGGGGAGCAGAATCAAAAGAATACAACTCCCACAGGTTGAGATAAGAACAGTTTAGTAATTAAGGTATAACACAGATCACGACTGCTACCACCAATAATACTAATGACAAGGCAAATACAAGGAAAGAATACAGTATCTCACCACCAATCCCCAGCTCAACCAAGCAGTGCACCCCCACCAGTAACAGTAAAGACAAGGCAAATACAAGGAAAGGATACAATTGCTCATCACCCAGCCCGACCAAACAGTGCACCCCCCACAGTGCACCCCTCCACCCTTCCAGGTCTCTGCTCTCCGTTTTTGCATCCTGGACATGACGTGCTGTGGTATGGAATAACCTCTTTGGTCAGCCTGGGTCAGGTGTCCTATCTCTCCTTCCTCCTGGCTTCCCTTCCTCCCTGGCAGAGCATGAGACTCACAAAATCCTTGGCCAGCCTAAACATTACCATGCAGTAACAGAAAACACTGGTGTTATCAGCGCTGTTCCCAGGCCCAAAATCAAAAACACAATGCTGCACCAGCTACCAAGAAGGAGAAAAATGGCTGCTACTGCTGAACCCAGGACAGGATATGAGGAAGAAATTCTTTACTGTAAGGGTGGTGAGACATTGGAATGGGTTGCCCAGGGAAGTTGTGAATGCTTCATCTCTGGTGGTGTTCAAGGCTGGGTTGGACAGAGCCTTGGGTGGCATGGTTTAGTGGTAGGTGTCCCTGCCCATGGCAGGGGGGTTGGAAGTACATGGTCTTAAGGTCCTTTCCAACACTAACTATTCTATGATTCTATGATAATAGGCAAGAAAAATTGTATATTTACTGTAAATGAGAATGCAAGTAAAACACGAATCCAAATATTCCCCATTTTGTTCAACTATATCTGATCTAGTACTTTGCACATGCATATCTGTGTTACATAGGGTTACTTTTTCAAAAAAAGAATTATTTTTGGTTTAGCCCAAGTTTTTTATAAAGTTTCATTAGATTTGTTCAATCCCAGGAATTTGGATAGACGTAGATTGTTCAGTCGGTAGAAAACAAATCTAAAATCACACTATGCTAATGATACCACAGAACCTTCAAAGGAACTTAAAATTTCCCAAGGGCACACCTGCTGTGAGACAGAGTTAAGCTTTCTAAGCAGGAATCAACAATCTCTGATGGGGACTTTTCAAAGGTGAAAGTGCAGTAGAACTGCCAAAGCCAACCACAGTCCCAAAGGTAGACTTTTCTACACCTCACCTCCAGGCTGTTCAAACACTTTCCTTCCCAGCCATACTGAAAGTATTGCGAATACCAACTCAAGCCAAAGTTTGTCTGACTCTGTATGTATATTTGAGTGTAGATAAACTGTCAATGTCTGTATTTTTTTCATATTTGTTAATTAAAGTCTATGAGATATCACTCTTTCAGAAACATAACACCAAATTTTTTTTCTTGAAGGACTATATCAAGGTATCTTGAAACACCTTTTGAAACCAAGGTTTTCAGTACATTTCACAACCTTCTGAAATATTGATATTGGCATATGGAAATAGATATTTTCATGACAGGAGCTGGTCTCTGTCCATGTGTATGAAGTCATATATTCAGCTCTGTTGCATATTCAGTGCTGCTCTGCCTTCACTATGTTTGGGTTTAACTCTTTTAAAAACATGTTTTTGCCCTGCTAACGCTTTAATTTGCTACTGAATTTCAACTTAGCCATTAATAGGAAGACAGAAGAGCTGAGACTAAGTATTGATTTTGGTTTGGACTTTATTTGTTTTGGTGTTTTTTTTAAGAATGTTTTGAACAAACAACCCAGAGCTAGAAGGAAAAACCCAAAGTAGGACAGGTTTGGGTACTGGGAATGTCTTGCTGTCCACCCTCTCCTCACGCACTCACGAAAGAGCAGAAAAGTAGGATACAGAGATAAAGGAGAAAACATATACTAAATAAATTAAATTGGGCTTGTTTATACATTCTGCCCTGCTGAATGAATCCCAGCCTTGGTAACTCATTTCCTTTTTGCAGGGCAGAAGCTGCCCAAGAGCAGCAAAAGTGGATCATTTCTTTTACTGCCTTACAGCAAGCAACTTGAGTGATGTGAAATTACTAGGTCACAGTCTCTGGATTGAAACACTCCAAGAATACCATCTTTTTGTATGAAAGGGGGATTAAAATCTCAGACAATTATTAAATTGCAGGAACCTTGATCCCTCAGATAGTAGCTAAGCCACAGCATGCTAACTGCAGAAAGCTAGATACAACCAAGGTGAACGTGAACCACTAGGGCTTACTAGTGTTGTTTCTATAGGTGCCTGTGTGGAGTCTCTTTCTCTCTTTCTTTTACAGTGTTTTATTTATTAACACTTTTCTTAAAAAGAAACCAACATATGGTTTTCAGGGGTATAGAAAGACAGCAACCTTTTTCTTGAAGTTACAATACAAACAGGAGTAAAAATCATGGTCTAATAGTGAACAAAATCAGTAGCCAGTGATGTGTTAATATTCCAAGCTCATGGATTCAGTGGATTCTATTTTGTTATTTACTGAATGGACTTTTTATTTATAGGTTTTTACTCAAAGAAGAGCAGGTGAAAGGTTCTGCATTAGAGTGGAGCACTATTCAATCAGAAACTGTCGCCTGTAAGAAGGTCTTACGGAAAAGTCATTACTTATAAGACATCTTCAAAATATTTTGAACTTGAAAGTCTGTTTTTTAAAGGACTCCTGGAAAATTCATGGAACCAAGAATGTCCTGCTGTAACTGCGCTGGAGTGGTCAGATTTGTACAGATGTGAACAGCAGCAGAGCTGACTTCTGTGCATAGTATATTCAGTATAGGTTGACATGAGTTATGATGCAGTTATCATAAAATCATAGAATAGTTAGGGTTGGAAAGGACCTTTAGTTCATCTGTTTCCAACCCCCCTACCATGGACAGGGACACCTCGCACTAAACCATGTCTTACTCCTAGTGAAAGCACAGCTGCAACATTTTCAGTGTCTCCATCACTTTCAATAAATTTCTATCACAGTGGCAGGTGTATTTATCCTGAAGTTGAAAGAAAAGGAAAACACACAATAAGCCTAATCAGTTTAAGAAAAATGGTAAATTGCTGTGACTCCAGTATGAAAATCAGGGATGCATACACAATCAAGTATGTATGTAGTGTATGAATAGTCTGTATATACTGAAATAGCAGCGGTAACTATATATTAAGCACATAGTTATGAGATTTCTATCTTAAATCTATTCCAAATGGGTCTCTATAAAGGGCTAAAGCACTTTTGCATCACAGCTGGGAAGAAGGAAAATGTGTTAAGAAGCAAGCCTTCAGTGGAAAAATAAATAAAATTACAATGATTTTTTTTAAAGATCAATTTTTGTTATCAATGAAATGTCCTGAGTGTGGTACCTATTCAGAAGGGGAGGTAAGCAGCCTGAAAATTTGTAAGCCCATTACCCCATCTTCACTAACATGTTACATTTTGAGATGAAAGTAGGTTATAAGTGAATATGCATGGAAAATAGGGGGAAAAAAGGAAATATTATTAGGCCAAAGTTTCACCATGGCAGACTAAGCCAATATATTTAATAAGATAAATGAGGACACAGCAAGTCTAACTCACCTTGACTGCATTAATCTTTTGCTAGGAGAAAGTAGTTAAAATGAAGGAGACAGATGAGAGAAACTTGCACAGTAAGAGAGATTGAACCAAGCAATGGCAGCTGGCATTTCTGAACATGCCAGATTGGGAGTCACAAATTCCTTTTCCAAATAATGACTGAATCATTATACCTTATTTGTACTCCCAATGAACTAATACCAATGAAAGAAACTATGATGTTTGCATACCCATCCAAGTACTTCTGTGCCTCTTTTCCCTCTGCTGCTTAGTTCACATTCAAACACCTTAAGTGTTCTCAGAGACCTAGCAGACTCAGAGGGCAGGGCAAAGGATGGCTAAAGTAGCTTCTGGCTAATCCTTTTGTCTCTGAGCCTGAATAAGCTTCTATCTCAGTACAATGATCCAGAGAGAGCTCTTTGGCAGTTGTCCTACGAACCACACTAATATGCAGAACCTCCACTAAACAGTGCACCTTGCAGAACCTGTCCTTCCCTGTTTCACCACCATGACTCCATACCACTGATAGCTTCAGCATCGGTCACAAAATGACTACACAAGATAGCTGGAGAATGATCATGAATGAATAGGCCTTCAACTGCCTCCTGGTAATGTCCAAGTCCAGGCTGTGGAAGTAAGGCTTAAGATCTACTCCCATGTACTACAGCCATAGCATCTGCATGAAGAACACACGCTAGGACTGAAAATCTTATTCGTCACAACTTTTTTGTTTACAGTCAAAATAAATGGACTCTTGCATCTCCTTTCAGCACATTAATGTTGAGTGTTGTAGGGTTTGTGCTAAGGTCAAGAACATTCCCTTCTTTTTGGTCTACATCTATGTCGTGGTTTAAGACTATAAACTCACACAGCCGCTCTCTCACTCACTCCCCACTCTTTCTTCCCTCCACTCCTGGAGGGATGGGAAGGAGAATCAAAAGAATGCAACTCCCACAGGTTGAGATAAGAACAGTTTAGTAACTAAGGTATAACACAAACCACTACTGCTACCACCAACAATAACAATGACAAGAGAAAATACAAGGGAAAAGAATACAATTTCTCACCATCCAATATCAAGCCTGACCACGCAATGCCCCCCCCACCGTGCACCCCCACCACCCTTCCGGGTCTCTGCTCTTCATTTCTACGTCCTGGACATGACGTGCTGTGGTATGGAATAACCTCTTTGGTCAGTTTGGGTCAGGTGTGCTGTCGCTCCTTCCTCCCGGCTTCCCTTCCTCCCTAGCAGAGCATGAGACTCACAAAGTCCTTGGCCAGCCTAAACATCACCAAGCAGTAATTGAAAACACTGGTGTTATCAGCGCTGTTCCCAGGCCCCACATCAAAAACACAGCGCTGCACCAGCTACCAAGAAGGAGAAAAAATGGCTGCTACTGCTGAACCCAGGACAATCTATCCCAAAGCATACACCTTGAAAAGTAAATTCGGAACTGAAGTTTGTCTTCCATCTTGTTTTTACCTACTGTAATAAAAACAGTAATTAATTAGACAGAAATGCATCCCCTTCCATTCCTGAAATTCAATTTTCACCTGCTAAGGAGTAGAACTTTTATCACCTTCCACTAAAATACCACTAATGCAAATTAGAAGGGACAAATGTGTTAAGTGTGTTAAGTGGATTATACTGATGCAAATAAAGATGGATGTTCTTTGAAACTTCTGGGTTCTGAATGGGAACTCACAGCCCATAACATTAGGAACTGAATGAAGACCCGGGTAGATAGAATAGTTATCATTTCCATTATTAAAATGTCTTATTAAATGCATGTATTTTTATTGATATAAGAGCATATCTTGATATTTAGATTATAAAGTGAGAAAGGAAAGGCAGGGTCTATTGCTTTTGAGCACGCAAAAAAAATCCAGACAAATATAAATACAGAAATCTAATCACTCACAGCACGCAAAGTTTATTTTGTCATTTCAGCACTGTCTTGTGTAACATTCACCCAAAGAAGTGAACAGATGTTATACAGCATTTAATACATAATGACAGCAACACACCCAGGAATGGAAGGAAGCCAAAAGTAAGATAAGGCCTCTGGATGTTTTATTTGCTGACACTTTGCTATAAAATACTTTTTGAAAGCAATTTCAAAAACGTACTAAGCCATTCCTAGAAACTGGCATGGAAAAAGTCATACAATCAACAGAGAAACAGGATAGGAGTATCTGCTCTGAAGTCTTCTTACAACTGAAGCATTTCTGTGTTCTTCATCCAAAAGTTTGTCTTTCATCCAAGAATCCCACTACCATAGATTCTGTAATTGTTTTGACAGAGAGTAAGATGAGGCACAGAAACAAAGATATTTCTCTAGAATAAGCCCAGGGAGGGCTGGTTCCTTATCCCACCAGGCCTGACTCTCCCTCAGCACTGCAAGGTCTTTTGGAACTATTATTGAAGAGAGGTGCTTGATGAGCCCCGAAGCAAGCCACTGTCATGTCAGATGTTGAGATACTTGTCACAGGGAGGTAG
Source organism: Amazona ochrocephala (assembly GCA_039720435.1). Taxonomy (NCBI): domain Eukaryota; kingdom Metazoa; phylum Chordata; class Aves; order Psittaciformes; family Psittacidae; genus Amazona; species Amazona ochrocephala. Next base: position 36,192,020 of record CM077909.1, on the reverse strand, counting down.
GCATCCCAGTGACTTCAAGTAGTTACACCAGAGCAGACTTTTACATTCTTTTCCTTTCAGAGTGCAATTTGCTGCAGTATCTATCAGCCAGCAGACTTGCAAGTGATGTGCCACTGGTGTGCACATATGTGACATTTGTGTACAGAGGTGAATCTATCAACCAGATGTGGGACGTCCTCAGAGCTGCAGTTACAATGCAAAATACCTAAACTCTGCTCAGACTCCACGCTGAATGAAGTTCCTTTGCTACTCAGTCCTGTGCTCTCACTCTTAAAGAGAAACTTCCTTATAAGAGATTGGAGAAGTAGGCAGTAAGGCAACTGTTTAACAGGCTTGTTTTATATTGTATATAGTTTGACAGGACATAGAAAGATCAAAATTCAACTGTCTGGTTTCTTCATTCTTATAAGGAGTTGAAAAAAAAAAAAAAAAGAAAACCAAAAAGAGTCTCAGGTGAAACTAGGCAATTTTGTACATCAAAAGGAGCACAAGTTTGCTCCACTTTTTTTTGTGAGGAGTTAATTGTGAAGAGTATAATAGCCCTAGCCCTTTCACCTCCAGTAGTATGACTGCGCTGCTGTCAGACTTATTAGCCGGCGCTGTCAAATATTGTGAGCACTTGAGGACACACTTCCAAGAAATTGCAGAGGAGAGACAACAGTACACATATTCCAGCAGCAGCCAGGCTAGACAGCTCTCCCCTGGTTTACTCTGCTTTTGAATCACTTACATACCCAGGGAAACCGAAACTATGAAAAACAATAGAAAGCACACATCTGTGTAAAGTTGGGTCAAAAAACACAACACTATGCATTTGCAAAGGCCAAAGTTACTCAAATGGTAAAATAGATTTCTGTACAGGGAAGGAAAATTTATTTAGGGACCAACCTGCTAGGGGTGTGGAGGAAGTGGTCTTTTCTCCTAGCTAAAAGGTAAGCAGCAAAGGGCAGGGCTTAATGGCAACTTAATGGTAACTTATCAGGGGCAGGATCCCACCAGAGACCAGATTATTCAACACATTCAGTGAAGAGCTAGAAAGGACTATAAAGAAGGTGGTCTCTAAAAGCTGCTAAACTCTTTCAAGTAGTAAAATGCCATCCCTGTGGCAAGGCAAGGAACACTGGAAAGACTTTAAAAACTGTACAAAATCAAGGTCAAATGACCTTTAGTCTGAATAAGCATAAAGCATCTAGGCACAAATAACCTAAGTTATGTTGACTTCAAGCACATGTCCTGAGCTAGCAGTCAGGGCACAGAAAGAAGATGACAAGGTCGCTGCTGACCTTGGAACTGTGAAACAATCAGCTCTTCATGCAGTGGTAGTCAAGACAGGCAATAAAATATGAAGTATTAGTAAGAACAGTACTAAGGAAAGACAAAGTGTCATTTCTCCCTACATAAAATGTCAGATTGCCAAAGCAACAAGTTGCTGGCCAATGTAAAGAGGAAGAGCATCTCTCCTGCGAGGAGAGACTCAAAAAGCCAGGGCTTTGCAGTCTGGAGTTAAGAGGCTAAAATGGGTAAGCTAAGGCTTTTCAAGTCAATAAATATGCTGAAAAAGCTGAATGCAAAACTGCTGTTCGGTAAAGCCTGTGCTGTGGAAAGGGCACTTGATGACTTTCGTGATCTCCCACTGTCACTTCTGGCCCAAGTGACTCTGTGATTCTATGCCTCCACAGGAGGCATACAGAGCCATCCTTACCTACCCTCACCCAGAGGTCTCCAACCTTTGTCCTCCTCTCCAGCACACAAACACCTAAACTGCCATGTAAGTTACATCATTTCTGCATTACTATTGCCTTGGAAATTAGTGCACATCCCATGAACACATGCAAGTAATAAAAATTCACATTAACAAATATTAAAAGTCTCTTAATTAATTTAACAAAGTATGTACCCATGGTTTCTATTCTATTACTTTTCCTTAATATTCAAGGTCTATACTTGGCCTTGTCATATACGTTTTCTAATAGATACTTTTTTTTTTTTTTAATAACCACCATACTTCAATATTTGACCAAATAGAATCCTAATTAAAATGCAAAATATTACATAGCTGACTATGTGATACTCATTATATTGCAAAAGATCTGTCTGTGTACTACCACAGTGATAGACTTTGAAAGTTCCTTTGTAATAGAACAGGAAACATTCTCTTTAAACTACTGCACTCAGTGGCTTTGGCTTTGCAAAAGGTAGTGATAAGCAAGTTGAAAGCAATGTCAGTCATATGAAAAGTGCTATACTCTTGTGGGGAAGAGAAAAAAGCAACCTGGATAGCAGCAATTGCGTTTTTTTGATGTATGTTCTTGTTTGGTTTTGCTGGGTTTTTTTATTCTTTCGCATAAAATCTTGTTAGTGAATCCAGGTGATGGTGGATGAGCTATCAGAATCGGCCCAGGTGATGGTGGATGAGCAATAGCAATTGCTTATATAGTGTTCCAGCACTACTGGACTTCTTAATATTGCATTCAACCAGCTAGCAAAGTACAGAAGACCTTCTACACTTAGAAAATGATCAGAAGCCAAATCTTTAAGAATAAAAATGCACAGTGCTCTTTAAGGTTTTAGGGGATGACAAAGGAGTCCCAGAAACCTTACAGGGAAGTGTTACTGCATTGCCCTATCTGGGACATGCAAAAAGTGCACTATTCCCTTCTCACCATGCCTCTGTGGCTACATCTGTCAACATTTGGAGCAATTTAAATAGCTGGAGCTGATCATTTATGTTCAATTCATCTTTGGGTTATACTCTACATAAAGCCTGCTTTACTTAAAGTTAGGGTATTAAACATTCTTTGGATAGGCTTATTAGATTTAGTTCCTTTGAGGAAAGACCAGTAGTTTCCCATCTGAATAGATAATTTGCAGAGGTTTAAGCCGCTCCCAACTTAGCAGAACTGAGTACATCCTGCAGTGAGCAAAGCCTTACCTTGTACTAGGTAATGCTCCTAGCTAAATCATAGAGCACTTTGCTCCACCTTCCAGGGCATCCTTTCATTATTTGCAAAGCCTGTGGCCCAGCTTTCATTTTGTTCTGTATTCGTGCAGCTCAAAGTGTGAGAAGCTCATGCAACACGCCAAGGCTCACAGATACTACAGTAAAGCCAACAGGCTACCTGCTGAAGGCTGCTGCAGCTGTCACCATCAATAAGAGTTTCTTTTTCCTGCTACTTTCTGCAAGCTTGTTTGATCCCCTGAAAGTCTCTGTCAAGAACATGGGTACAATTTATCTGCTTTTCCTCAACTCTTTAGCTCAGCCTTGAGGGTCTTCTGTGTTGACTGATAAATCACTGTTCCTGACCTGCAGGAAGACCTTTATCATTTTTTTCCAGCAGCAAATTATAGTTTGTGTTGCCTTCTTTTTCCTTTTTGAGTGTTAGACAGTCAAGAGAAGCCATGTGCAGCAAGCAGGAAGTGAGAAAACAAAAGGTAAGTATGCCAAAAAATGTATTTTTCATCCTACTTTCTGCTAACCTTACCTGACAGGAGTTTATGAACACCTGCTGCACACAGGCTTAAGACTGTGGTAAAGTCTTGTGGGTTCTGTTGTCACTGATTCCATGTAATCATATGTGGAAGAAAAGGCTTGTTATAGACGTATTTTGAATAGTGCACACACGGATCCCTTAACACAAAAACTTGTGTTAAAAATGCTGTAAGAGAAACATGTATTGGCAGTACCCCTTTGAGCACTTGAAGGCCACTAACAGTGGAGCTAAGCAACTCTACTGAATTGCTAATCTGATATCTGTCGCACAGGCAGCATGACCTAATATATCTGGTTATGAAATCTTAGCTGGGGACAATATTGTTTGATTATTTTTTTTTTGAAAGGTGTTATAACTACCAATAACCTAATTCTGAAATTTTTTTTTTGTTTGTTGTTTTTTTTTTTTTTTTTTTTTGTTTCTTTTTTTTTTACAAAGCACTCATTTTGACTGTGGTCCAACAATTGCTTCCTCCAAGAGGTATCTTTTCAGCAAGCAGCAGAGTGGGCCTGTGCTAGCAATGGTTTGAAATATCATACTCTCTGAACCTCCAGATTTTAAACCATCCAAAGCAGGTAAGCACCCAAAATCTCAAAACATTTCAGACCCTACCAGACCTCTCCAAGGCCTCACAGTCTGTTAAGATTTCATACAAGATCACCAAGCTATGGATCTAATAGAGGTTAGAAATGTCCTAAATGACCCAAAACATATGCTAAAACCATGCCCATGCCTAATGCGGGAAGAAGGGAACATCGAACTAAAATGATGTGCATTACCAACAGCCTTGACTTTATCAACCTTCCTATAAAGACCCTGACTTCTAAGAGACTTGAAAAATTCCACTAGTTTCACTATGAAAGCGCTGTTTCAGGTCCCTGAAAACCTATATTGTCCAGGTTCTATCTGTGCATATGCCAAAATCAAAAGTGGATTTCTAGAAATTGTCAGGGTTTTAAGGATCTGAAGAAAATGCCATGTATTGCTAGATTAATGGTAAAAATACTGAGAGGTGACATTTGTGCTTGTAACTGTTGCCAGTACAAACACAACAGACAAGCCCAGGAGATTTTTGATATGCCAGCAAAGCAGCAAAACACAACTGAATGGGATAGGGCTCATAAGCAGCTAAATAGACACATTCATAGCAATATTTTTATCTATGAATATTAAAAGATATTTTATAAATCTACACAAAATCATTTTTAGGCCTTCCAGTACTGCCAAAATTTCAGCCAAAAGTGACCAGTAAAAAACGCAGAGACTCTGCAACTGGCTTTACAAAGATTTTATGATAGAATCACCACACAGTGAGATCAACAGAAACAGATTTTGTAGAGCCCAGGATAGCTGAAACACTAACCAAAATCACTGCAAGTTCCAAATTTTGCTGCCCTCAGAGCCCTTCACACCACTGCTCAGCTCTTCACTGTCTTTTCCGGCACCCTCAGCTTGTACTAATCCCTCTCAGGCATCCGCCTGCTACCATTTCATGATTCATTTTGCTTAAAGTGCTGAGAAGCTTGAGACAGTTCTTGTCTTACTTTGAAAGATGCTGAACAACCATATTCATCGAGTCATAGAATCATACAATCATTTAGATTGGAAAAGACTTTTAAGATCGAGTCCAACCATTAACCTGTCACTGCCATGTCTAAACCATGTCTCTAAGTGCCACATCTATACATCTTTTAAATACCTTCAGGGATGGTGACTCACCCCTTCCCAGGGCAGCCTGTTCCAGTGCTTGACAACCCTTTCAGTGAAAACATTTTTCTAATATCCTGTCTAAACCTTCCTTGCAGCAACTTTAGGCCATTTCCTCTTGTCCTATCACTTGTTACTTGAAAGAAAAGACTGACCCCTTTCTACAAGCTCCTTTCAGGTAGCTGCAAAGAGTAGTAAGGTCTCCTGTGAACAAGGTAAAAATTTTAGCCATTCAAGGAGTTTGAACTTGAATAGAATCTCACCACAGAAAATCACTATTATGTTGAATCATCACTGTATTTCTTCATTCTACTTTCACAAAAATTTTGGTATTCTACTTCAACAGGGATTTGCTTTACTTCTTTAATTTACTTTACAATCATATATACATGTGCGTATTCATATTGCATACAAATATATATGCATGTATGTATACAAAAATTCTATATGGGATATTCCCTATATTTGGATATTCTTTAGATTAGCTTCCTTCTACACATTCAAACACACCTTTCTCATTGACCTAGAGGAACAAACCTCTTTCGTTTTGCTCTGCTCTCCACTTTTTCTGGCACTGTGGTACACAGCATATAAAAAAGAGGAGTAAGTCTGTATTATCACATGGACTGATAAACATCTTACAAAACAGTGGGGTTTGGGGTCAATTTTAAACGAGGAAGTTAAACTCATCACCATTTATTTCACTGTGAAAAGTGTTAAGTATGACTCATTTTATTCTCCTTAGGTGTTAGCAAGTGTTAATAAGCATTAACAGCAATAAAGTATTAACAAGTCTGATGGTACAGGAGCTCCTCACCAACCTTTCCAACAGATGTTTTAGGCAGTTTAAAGAAAAACTATAACATCATAAATGGAAAGTTCCGTTGCACACAGTGCATGAAAATTCAGCTTCAGACTGTCTACAGGTCATGTTGCCTTTAGAGCTTATACATTCACTAGGGCTACAGCATATGTCATGTAAAAGCATGTGCTACTGTTACAACAGCATTTCCTAAAGCTTAGGTGAGGGCTTCAAATTGTGACCCTGATATCATGTTTGGCTCAGGATGCTAACACGTGCTTCTGTGAGGTTGCTGGTGCACTTACAAAGCACACTTTTGGTGCGTAACAGACTCTTAATTAAGCTCTCTGCCCAGAAGCACACCAGTGCCAGGAGAAAGTTCACTTCAGATCATGGGAACATCCTGTTATGCCCATGTTGGGACTGCCTTTTGGAGCATAGCTTCAGCCAGCCTTCACACAGCACTCACAGTCATCAGGGAACATTAACCTTTTGTAGACTGTAAACACAAACTGTGTATGTCTTTCAAAGTATGCATTTGTCTTGCAGGCTGGAAATTGCCATTGTGTTTAAATCATTAGCACTAATCTCACACAGTCTAGGAATATATTGTCAATCTGGGTTAATTCTTCTCTTGATTGATTTGTGCATATCACCTTCATAATATTTTGCTTATAACCATGCTTTTGAATATAGGATACTTTTTTTTTTGGGTAGTCAGTCCAATACACAAAGACTCTCAGAGAAGGGAAAAGAAAATCTTAGAAAACGAAGAATGATTAACTCTAAAGGCAGTTTTATGTCTTAAATATGTCTTGAAGTTTCACCTAACAAAATTATTTTCCACTTTATTATTTTATTAGCATGAAACACTTTATGGAGGCCCAGAACATACCTTTTCTTGTATGTAAACAAGAGCCGATAATAACATAAAAGCTGACAAAATAATAATTGGGAAAAACACTGAAGTATTTTCCTTCTGCCAAAGAGCTCATTGGGAAGGTAGCTGGAACATACTGGACTCAAAATCAGGACTGTAACCACAAAGTAAAATGAAGTCACTCAATTCCAAAGTTAAAAGTTAAAAATGTTTGGACCTTTGGGTGTGTTGAAGCAGTAAATGCTCTTAAATATCCATTGCCTTTCTTTGAAATTGCAGATTCTTGGCTTTTCTAAAAGATCAAGCTCCAGCTCTCTGTACTTAAGGATCCGAAAAGTGCGAACAGAAAATGTAGTGGATGTCTAGACAATTGACATGAATCTCTAATAACCTTCTTGATGTAAAATAGGAATACAGAAGTCAAACTTGTATAAATGTCATGAAGTGTCTAAGTGATAACACAGTCAGATGTAAAATGCTACATAATTTTGACTTGTTACTGGTAGCATTACGTAGCTCATAACAGTACTTAAGCAATCTGCTGGCATTTAATAGCATGCCCTGAAAAGTATGCCTATTGAAATATTCCCCTGTCTTCTAAAAATATCTCTTGTGCTGTACAACCAAACACTACGCTGGGATGTTATCTACATCTTTAAGGACAATAGAAGGCTTGAGCTGTATGAAGTAAGAATGAACAAAGTAATTGTGAGAAAAAAAGAAGCAACAAAGCTTATTAGACCCTCAAAACATAATGAAGTTTTTTCAGGGTTGAAGGAGGGCAAGACCAAGAAGTAGAACATAAAGAACATTTTTTATTGTTCTAATTTTATTATCTTTAATAAATATAATTTTAACAAATATATTTTGGTTTATGAAAAGATAGGAAGTTTCAAAACACAAAGCCTTGAAAAAAGTTTTATGTAAAGTCCCTATAAACAGCTGTAATATTTATGAGAAATTGTACATGAAAGCCTTTTACCATGAGATTTGCGATCAACTCTTTCAATCAAATTAATCCAGCTTTTGAATTTTCACTATTTTACCAAGAGATACTCAAAGCTTTTATCATTGACTGAATGTAGGATACAGGCTCTTGATGTTCAAGATACTGCAAATTCATTCCACCAGGTAGAAAACTGGATGATGAATCAGGTATGGTTGCAATCTTATTTATCTTAAAATAAGTCTTCAGGGCACTGGAAATCCAAAACCAGAAACCATTTTCTTTGCCCAGAGCCTCAAATGTTTTTCTCTGGTATCACACCCAAAACTTTCAGCTTTTACTCACTGCTTCTTTTGGTGCACTTTTGTGGTATTTCCTCATCTTTAGACTGTCCTTGTCTCTCTCAGACTCAAGCATACTGATACACAAATATGTACAGATACATATATACCTCTACATAAGCTTCCTCTGACAATGCCAAATGTGTTCTCCAGGCACAAAACCTTGCAGCTGCCCAGATTACTTCCTTCCTCAGTCTCCTCACAATCTTGTGTGCAAGACAGTTGCTTCAGCTGCTGCAGCTGTTTATTTCAGTAAAAACCTTGGTTTTCCTTTCACCTGAGTTCAGAAGCAGGATAAGTATTGTAAGGTGCCACAGTGATGTGTGAGGAATATGAGGAAGATGAGACAAAGACGCATCTGGCAACACTTGTTACAGCTCAGCAAGTTCAACATTTTTGTCAGTGACAGGGACAGGGGGATTGAGTGCGCCCTCAGCAAGTCTGTGATGATACCCAGCTGTGTGGTTTGGTTGATACACTGGAGGGAAGGAATGCCATCCAGAGGGACCTTGACACGCTTGTGAGGTGGGCTGATGCCAACCTGATGAAGTTTAACCATGCCAAGAGCAAGGTCCTACACCTGGGTCGGAGCAATGCCAGGCACAGCTACAGGTTGGGCAGAGAAGAGATTCAGAGCAGCCCTGCAGAGAAGGACTTGGGGTGTTGGTCAATGAAAAAATGAACACGAGCCAGCAGTGTGCACTTGCAGCCCAGAAAGCCAACCATATCCTGGGCTGCATCAAAAGGAGCATGACCAGCAGGTCGAGGGAGGTGATCCTGCCCCTCTACTCGGCTCTCGTGAGACCTCACTTGGAGTATTGTGTGCAGTTTTGGTGTTCTCAACATAAAAATGACATGGAACTGTTAGAACAAGTGCAGAGGAGGGCCACGAGGATGATCAGGGGACTGGAGCACCTCCCGTATGAAGATAGGATGAGGAAGGTGGAGCTGTTCAGCCTGGAGAAGAGAAGGCTGCATGGAGACCTCCTAGCAGCCTTCCAGTACTGAAGGGGGCCTATAGGGATGCTGGAGAGGGACTCTTCATTAGGTACTGTAGTGACAGGACAAGGAGTAATGGGTTCAAACTTAAACAGGGGAAGTTTAGATTGGATCTGAGGAAGAAATTCTTTACTGTGAGGGTGGTGAGGCACTGGAATGGGCTGCCCAAGGAAGCTGTGAATGCTCCGTCGCTGGCAGTGTTCAAGGCTGGGTTGGACAGAGCCTTTGGTAGCATGGTTTAGTGGTAGGTGTCCCTGCCCATGGCAGGGGGGTTGGAACTTCATGATCTTAAGGTCCTTTCCAACCCTAACTATTCTATCATTCTAAGTACACACAAGTAGGTGACACATGCGTATCTCAAGCACACACATTCATCCAAGTTTTTTTCTACTGATTATCTGTGGATTGCACAGCCCTCTGGAAAAATTCTGGTGCATGCTTTGCTGTTTCATGTGTGTTGATCGTACCTCAGTCTCATTTGCAGCTTAAGTCTTACTGCGTCTCCCCTGCTTTCTCTTGTTCTGTACATTATTGGAGTGTGTGGTGTGCATGCTTTATCTGGCATACAAACCTGGTGCAGTCAGATGGTTGAACCTGTAAACACAGGATCACAACAGTTTGCATGAAGCTGCCATAGTTACCACCTGTTGGAAATCCGTAAGGCTCCTAGACAGCTCTCATTGTGTGCTTTGAGCTATCCTTACTTTGAGCATTAACATGCTTGCCTGACCAATGAAGCAACCCCAAATCCAGACAAGTTCATGAGTGTAATTGAATAATTATGCAGGACTGCTGCTTATTAACAAAATTTGTTACAGCAACTAGTTGAATAGAAGCGGCTCTTCATGGCCAGATATATTGCACTGGATTTCTTGTATCTAACCTTACCTTCAATGCTACTGACTCTCAGTAAAGCTTAACATTGCTTATAAAGCTGCATAGTTTTTTCCAAAAACATTAAAAAAAAAAAACCTAGGTATGATTTGGCTTGTCTAATCAAGCAACACAACCTCTGTAACCAGAGCAATAATCAAACTATGTGAAACATATCTGAAGGGAAGGGAAGAATCAAAATGCATAGAGTACAGACAGTTTCTTTAAATATAGCAAAATGACCTCACTCTATCACTATTCTCACTCGGTGATACAGCCTTAGTTTTACACCGCAGAAGCAGATTACCAAAGACAAAAGAAAAATACCTTAACACTGACATGCGTGAGAGGAAGATTTCTTAAGGGAGGTGAGGTAAATAGGACATACCCTTCCATTGGCACTTCCTTGTTCCTATGCATGTTGCAAATCATAGAATGATAGAATAGTTTGTGTTGGAAGGGACCTTAAAGATCGTGTAGTTCCAACTCCCCTGCCATGGGCAGGGACACCTTCCACTAGACCAGGTTGCTCAAAGTCCCATCCAACCTGGCCTTGAACACTGCCAGGGATGGGGCATCCACAGCCTCTCTGGGCAACTCATGCCAGTGTCTCATCACTGCCTTTCTCTTTGTCAGGATGCATTTCTTGGGCCCCTCTTCCTTCCAGGGCTTTATGCCATGGCACTCCAAGAAGCAGATCCCTCATGAGGTGAAAACCTGTGCTCCTCAAGTCCAGGACAGTGAGCTTGTTGTGTGCCCTCCTCAGTGCCTTAAGGATCTTGAGCTGTACCATTTCCTGGTCACTGCAACCAAGGCTGCCCTCCAGCTTTACATTCCCCAGCAGCCCCTCCCTTTTCATCATAGCCAGGTGCAGCATAGCACCTCTCTTTGCTGGTTTGTCTGTGTCTTGGAGAAGGAAATTCTTGCCAGTGTGTTCCAGGAGCCTCCTGGATTGCATGTGCCCTGCTGTGTTGTCCCTCCAACAAGTACATCAGGATGGTTGATCCTAGTCCATGTAGGGACTAGGGCTTGTGAACACGAGGCCACACCTATCTGTCTATAGAGGGCTTCATCCACTCTATCTTCCTGCTAGCGGTAGAAGTAGAGTAGCAGACTCCCACTGTAATGTTCCCTGTCTCCACTCTTCCTTTAATCCTGACCCATAAGCTCTTGGTCAGCTTCTCATCCATTCCCAGGCAGAGCTCTGTGCACTCCAGCTGGTCACAGACATATAGGGCAGCACCCCATCCTTGTCTCCCCAGCCTGTCTTTCCTGAAGAGCCTGCATCCTTCCATTCCAACATTCCAGTCATAGGAGGCATCCCACCATGTCTCTGTGATGCTAATGAGGTCATAACCCTTCAGATGTGCACAGGCCTCTAACTCCTCTTGCCTGCTCCCCACACTACATGCATAGGCATATGGCATATCAATTGGGTGCCTGATGATGCTGGATTATTGGCTGGAGTGGTTGTAAGTCCTTTGTGCTGCTGTTTAGGTGCTCTCCTGCTGACCTGTGACCCTGCTTTAAGTTCTAGGCATCTTCTACCGACACCACCATCAGAAGGGCAGGAGCTGGTAATATAAATAATAATGAATCTGAAGAATTCATAACAGGTGAAGTAAGATTGCACTGACAAGCTCTTGAGCAGCACAAGTAAAGAGTCACCAGATGCAGCTTGTTTTTCTCCTTGCTAATTATGGTCAGTTCTTCTTTTGGTGAGGATTGCACTATTGCCCAGCTCTAACTGCTTTTGATGTTATATAGTAGTATAAACATTGCAACTGATAGTCATTTATGGAACTGCACATCAGAAATCAGTCTTTGCATTCATTCGTTTGCCATCCTACATGTTGGGCAAGATTTTTAACGCGCCTAGTTCAGCGAGCTGCTAACAGACAGTGTGTGGTGCCCTGCAAGCCAAGGAGATGCAGCCAAGGCTGGAAGAAATGGGAATGCACCCGCAGTTGCTTCAGTATATTTATCATGGTTATAGCCCCCACTGGGTAAGGTAAAGACAGTAAAAGTAAGAGAAAACCTTCAGTGGGCAAATACAGTCAAAATAATCCTTGGAATCTCGGTTTTCATCATGATTTACTTATCAGCTTTTGTACCCACAGGTAACTACAATGAAATTCCTATAATTTACATGTCTGACTATTTTGCCTGCAGGCACAATCACATACTTAGATATCTAGCTGTTGTCAAGCTCTTATAGTTCCTGATGCCCACATTGGCTGCTGTAAAAATAGAGACTATTGTTTAAAATCAGCCTCTCCAAGTGTGTCTTCTCAATGAAATGTAACATCTGTTCACAGCATGTGCCACTGTCAGACAAATAGAAAGGTCATGGACAGATCTGCACCCATTTCTGCAGACTGACAGAGTATGAATCCTTGAAAGCCTGTGCTGCCTCCACAAATATTTTTTCTTTCCCTTGTTGATAAAAACAATTAAAGCTATAGACTGTCTGCATTTCATAGAATCATAGAATAGTTAGGGTTGGAAAGGACCTCGAGATCATCGAGTTCCAACCCCTCTGCCATGGGCAGGGACACCTCACACTAAACCATGCCATCCAAGGCTATGTCCAAGCCCACCTTGAACGCCACCAGGGATGAAGCATTCACAACTTCCCCGGGAAACCCATTCCAGGGCCTCACCACCCTTACAGTAAAGAATTTCTTCCTCAGATCCAATCTAAACTTCCTCTGTTTAAGTTTAAACCCATTACCCCTTGTCCTCTCACCACAGTCCCTCATGAAGAGTCCCTCCCCAGCATCCCTATAGGCCCCCTTCAGGTATTGGAAGGCTGCTAGGAGGTCTCCACGCAGCCTTCTCTTCTCCAGGCTGAACAGCCCCAACTTTCTCAGCCTGTCTTCATACGGCAGGTGCTCCAGTCCCCTGATCATCCTCGTGGCCCTCCTCTGCACTTGTTCTAACAGTTCCATGTCATTTTTATGTTGAGGACACCAGAACTGCACACAATACTCCAAGTGAGGTCTCACAAGAGCAGAGCAGAGGGGCAGGATCACCTCCCTCCACCTGCTGGTCACACTCCTTTTGATGCAGCCCAGAATACGGTTGGCTTTCTGGGCTGCAAGCGCACACTGCCGGCTCATGTTCATTTTTTCATCAACCAACACCCCCAAGTCCATCTCCACAGGGCTGCTCTGAACCTCCTCCCTGCCCAACCTGTAGCTGTGCCTGGGATTGCTCCCACCCAGGTGTAGGACCTTGCACTTGGCATGGTTAAACTTCATCAGGTTGGCATCAGCCCACCTCACAAGTGTGTCAAGGTCCCTCTGGATGGCATTCCTTCCCTCCAATGTATCAACCAAACCACACAGCTTGGTGACATCAGCAAACTTGCTGAGGGCGCACTCAATCCCACTCTCCATGTCACCCACAAAGATGTTGAACAAGACCATTCCCAACACTGATCCCTGGGGGACACCACTCGTTACTGGTCTCCAGCTGGACATTGAGCCACTGAGCACTACTCTTTGTGTGTGGCCATCCAGCCAGTTCTTCATCCAGCGAGTGGTCCACCTATCAAATTGATGTCTCTCCAACTTAGAGAGAAGGATGTCATGTGAGATAGTGTCAAAGGCTTTACACAAGTCCAGGTAGATGACATCAACTGCTCTGCCTGTGTCCATCAGTTCCGTAGCCCCTTCATAGAAGGTCACCAGATTGGTCAGGCAGGATTTCCCTTTAGTGAAGCCATGCTGGCTGTCACCAAGCACCTTGTTGGTTTTCATGTGCCTCAGCATGCCTTCCAGGAGAATCCGCTCCAAGATTTTGCCAGGCACAGAGGGGAGACTGACTGGTCTGTAATTCCCCGGCTCATCCATTTTCCCCTTCTTAAAAATGGGGGTTCTATTTCCCTTTTTCCAGTCATTGGGAACTTCACCTCACTGTCATGATTTTTCAAATATGATGGACAGTGGCTTAGCAACTTCATTTGCCAGCTCCTTCAGGACCCGTGGATGGATTTCATCCGGTCCCATGGACTTGTATACATTCAGGTTCCTAAGATGGTCTCGAACCAAAACCTCTCCTACAGTGGGCCCTGGGTCTTCATTCTCACTGTTCCAGCATCTGCCTTCCAAGACTTGGGTGGTGTGGTCAGAGCATTTGCCGGTGAAGACTGAGGCAAAGAAGTCATTAAGAACCTCAGCCTTCTCCAAATCCAGGGTAGCCAGTTCTCCCGATAGCTTCTGGAGAGGGCCCACAGTGTCCCTAACCTGTCTTTTATTTGCAATGTACCTACAAAATCCCTTCCTGTTATCCTTAACATCCCTAGCCAAGTTTAATTCTAAGTGGGCCTTAGCTTTCCTAACCTGGTCCCTAGCTTCCCAGACAACATCCCTGTATTCTTCTCAGGCCGTCTGTCCGTGCTTCCACCTTTTATAAGCCTCTTTTTTCTTTCAAATTTTGCTCAGCAGCTCCTTATCCATCCAAGGAGGTCTCCTGGCCCTCCTGCTAAACTTCCTTCTAGTTGGGATGCATCGCTCCTGAGCTTGCTGCAGGTGATCCTTGAATATCAACCAACAGTCTTGGGCCCCCGTGCCCTCTAGGGCTGTATCCCATGGAACCTTACTGAGCAGGTTCCTGAAGAGGCCAAAGTCTGCTCTCTTGAAGTCCAGGGCAGTGAGCTTGCTGCATGCTCTTCCCACTGTCCTGATGATCTCAAACTCGACCATCTCATGATCGCTGCAATCAAGGCTGCTCTGGAGCATCACATTTCCAACCAGCCCTTCCTTCCCTGTTGGTGAGGACGAGGTCAAGCATGGCACCTCTCCTTGTCGGCTCCTCTATTACTTGCAGAAGGAATTTGTCTTCCACACAATCGAGGAACCTTCTGGATTGCTTGTGCCGGGCCATACCATCCCTCCAACAGATATCAAGGTGGTTGAAGTCTCCCATGAGAACAAGGGCCTGTGAGCGTGAGGCTGCTCCTATCTGCCTATGGAGCGCTTCGTCCAGCAAGTCCCCTTGGTCAGGCGGTCTGTGACAGATCCCCATAATAATGTCACCTATCGCTGTTCTCCCTTTAACCCTGACCCACAAACTCTCTGTCGACTGCTCACCTGTCCCCAGACAGAGTTCCATACTCTCCAGCCTATCCCTAACATAAATAGCAACTCCCCCTCCCTGTCTGCCGGGCCTGTCTTTCCTAAAGACCCGGAAACCTTCCATTCCAACACACCAGTCATAGGTGCCATCCCACCATGTTTCTGTGATGCCTATGATATCATACCCCCGTAGACGTGCAATTCCTCTTGTTTGTTCCCCATGCTATGGGCATTTGTACAGAGGCATTTGAGCTAAGATCCAATTGAAGTCGGCTCATTGGCTGGAGCAGCTGGAATATCTCTACATTGCTCCGAACGTTTACTGTAGGTGCTGCCAACCGACTGGGTGTGTTGGGACGGAATGATGTCCCCCTTCCTCAACACATCTAGTTTAAAGCATCCTTGACCAGTCTGGCAAGCCTCCTACCAAATCCACTCTTCCCCTTCTTTGTCAGACCAGCTCCACCAGCCCCCAGTAGACCTGGCCTACTATATTGAGTCCCATGTTCAAGGTACCCAAACCCCTGACTATAGCACCACCCTTCTAACCATTTATTGACCTGCCCAATCCTCCTAGCCTTTTCAAGGTCCTGCCCTGTATCCTGGAGAATTGACGAAAAGACAATCTGAGCTCCAGAGCCCCTAACCACCTCTCCCAGAGCTCTGTAGTCCTTCTTTATGGTCTCCGGGCTACTGCTATCTATATCAGTAGCACCCACATGGATTACCAGGAGTGGGTAATAGTCAGTGGGACCGACTAGAGCAGGCAGCTTCTCGGCCACATCCCTGATCCGAGCCCCTGGTAGGCAACACACCTGCCTTGAGACTGGGTCAGGCCGACAGATGGGTGCCTCTGTGCCTTTCAGATTAGAGTCCCCTACTACTACGGCCCGCCGCTTTTTCCTGGCAGCACCAGTAGTGACCTTCTTTACCAGTGCACAAGCTGGTTGTGCCTGGTGGGAGCGCTGTTGCTCATCAGCCCCCTGCAGGATAGCAAAGCGGTTCTGGGTGGGGACAACAGATGTAGGAAGAAGCCCCTTGCTTTTAATTGCCCTCTTCCTCCCTTTTTTGTTTTTTTCTGTTACCTTTTCCCAGCTTCCTGGGTTAGCAGCCTCCTTTCCTGCATGGGCAACAGTAGACACTCGAGGCCCCGGAACAGTCTGGTCCCGGAGCAAGCACTGCTGCTTCCCCTCAGCTTCCCTGACACCTTTCAGCCTGGTAACAGCTTCCTGCAGCTCAGCCACCTGCTGCAGGAGGACCTCCACCAGGGAGCACAGAGTGCAGCCCTGCCCATTGCTCACCCCTCCCTCAGGAGAGCAGTGCAGGCGCTCTCTACACCCCGAGCTCTGCACTGCAGCCTCCCTTCCCATCGTCTCCGTTTGGGTGCCTACACTGGCCACCATCGGCGCAGCTAGAGTGGAGCTCCCAAACCGACCCTTGCTCGTACGGCGAGTGTTCACCACCCCGCTCGCCTGGCCGCACGAACTGCCGCGCAAGCTGCCTCGACCCTGCCCTGTTCGCCGCGCTCCGGGTCGCTCGCACTCCCTGGGGCAGGTTTTTAACCAGTCAGGTCTGCCACTGGTCCTCCTGGCGCCGCCCCCTCTGAGTCAGCCGCTCGCCTCCGCTGAGCTGCAGGCTCCTGGTCAGGCCTTGTCGAGGACTTGAGGCTCCCTCGGTGCAAGTTGCTGCTCCGAGGTGAAGCTCGTAGACGCCGAGCCTCACCCCCCCCGATCAGGCGCTGCAGGCGTCCCCTCTCGAGACTTTGAGACAGTATTCGAAGGAGACATGAAGGAGAAAAACACATAGTCTTTAGCTGCTCTAGCTTATGCCTAGGGCTTGCTAAAACTGTGAAACAGTTCACTGAGCATTTCCCTCTTCTCATTCTAAATGAATATTAATTGGCCCAACAGTTCACGAATTATGCTGTAACTGAACAACAGCTAAGTGAGAGCACAGGAGTTGGACTTGATCTTCTTGGGTTCAAATATATATATTTAGAATATGTAAATGCCAAATATATCCTTCCAATATACCGTTGGAATTCAAATTCCAAATACATGCTTCCAAATCAAGATATTCTAAGAGTGCAGTGAACAGAAAACTGTGATATTATGACAGGCACATGACATGAGCAACCCTTTAGAGAGAGACTTGCTTAATTATTTGTCTCAGAAGAAATTATTTTCTCCATTCCATGCTCTTCTTGCTTCTATTCATGTTTTTTGTGATCTTCCACTTCAATCTATTTTGTTCTTCATATTCTTGAACATCCTTATTTCAAGTCCACTAAACTTAGGGTGACTGAGAAGAGAAATTGGAGGTGGGGGCAGAAAATGTCCAGCAGGTATTTGAGGCAGCAGAGGCAGTAGTTCCCAGCAGGAACATGAGGAGAAAGAGGAAAACAAATTCCCATCATGAAATTTATTTACCCCAAGGCCTGGGATAGGGGCTTCACTGACTCATTCAGTTCAGGTTTCCCAAACCGAAAGCTAGAACATCAGAAGTTGCAACCAGCAAAAGTCAGTGTCAGTTTGAAAGAGAGGTGCTTGTTGGTTACAACAGGCCAAAGATCATGATCTCAAGGCTGAGAAAGTCAAGCAGTGTGACAACCTCCTTCTCAACAGGGAAGATCCTACAGGATAATCCATACTAGAAAACTGTCCTATCATGAAGATGTAGATGGACTGTAAAAGATGCAGATGTTGACTCTTAGAGGGGTCGTGGGTCTGCACAGAAAGAGCAGAATGTGCCCATAAGTAGGTAAGGCTGCTATTTCAAACATCCCAGGTTAGCTCAGTGAACAGAAGCTACAGGAGGAAAGAACTCACCCAGCTCCAAAATATGCACTGCACAATCAAATAAACTTCAAATAAATGTGCCCACACCATGTTCTAGTCACACAACCACCTGGTTCTCCATGGGCTTCTTTTGTAGAGAAGCCAGCTGGCAGTACTTTAGGAGATCCCAAACCACCACCAGATCACATGCAGTTGTAACTAAAATGCTGTAAAGGATTATGCTTCTGAGTGAAATCTACGGACATTAAATTATATACACAGACCCTACAGCAAGCTTTGGTATTGACAATGCCACTGGAAGTTCAGGAAATGCTGGTAGATGTACTATTTGATGTATCACTTGAAAAGTACTCTTTAATTATTATTAATTAACTAACAGAGTGAAACAGTAATAAATCCAGACAGATAGGTGTGAGAATGAAGTTACCTGCTATATGTCTTATTTGTGCAGGTTCCTTTATAATGCAAAATAAGTGGCTAGGAGAGAACTAGGGTCATTTTTCCCACCTGTGACCAGAAGACAGGTTCACTTCAGGTTCAGTTTAAACTTGAGTCACAGAAATATTTTCAGTTCATGTCAGCATAACCATGCCTTGGAATTTATCCCAGCTTTTGCAGAGGGAAATGAGACATATTTTCTTGGTATGGTAACATCTAGAATGGAATTTATTTGAAACTTCTCCAAGGTGGAGCTCTTAATTAAGCTGTGGAGAGGGTGTGAATATCAAATGCTGGCAAAAATAGAATCTTAACTTTTAGGGGAACCGTGAGTAATTAAAAGCAGCTGGGAGAATTAGAGAGGAAGCAAGTGAAAAGGTTACCATACATTTCTGTGAGACAAAAAATGGCGAAAACAAGAAAGCTGTAAATTCTAAACATGTGAGAAAAGTAACAAGAGCAGAAATCGTCATTTCATTGGTATGTCACAAACAGATGTGATCGCAGAGAATACCAGTTTCCCAGTCTGGTCCTGTGTTGTGTTGGGTGACCCAGGCATCACCTGCAAGCCCTGCTGTGGTCCTGGTGGCTGGCACACTAGGAGGGAAAGAAAGCCCAGCTTTAGCAGTGAAATAAACAGTGCACAGTGCAGGCTTGCCTGCTGGCAGGTGACTTGTGAGCCCAAGAGCAGTAATCCTTTTGCCATTTTCAGGCAACCTTGATTTCAAGGAAACGGTAACAGCCTCTCTGCCTGCCCAAGATTTTACAAGGACTTGCCCTTGGGCTTTCTAGATCATCTGTGCAAGTCCTTCTGCAGAAAGACAGACCCCGTGCGAGGTTGAGGTAATACTCAAGAGCCAAAGAGCTCAAGAAGAGCATCCTTCCCCAGAGATGACAACGAAAGGGGCTGAGTGTGGCTGAGTGCCTGGAGTGATGTTCACCGAGCCGGTCCCACACTGCTGCTCAGGAACTGGGAGCGATGGCTGCACTACCCTGTCCCTCAGCAAAGCTGACTTGCTATGTCCCTGAGCAGAACGGGCCATGTGGGATTTCAGGCAGTGGGTACTACCAGAGAATTGGATGCTTGCTCCTGAGCTCTACTATATATCTGGACATGCCCCTCCCTTTTTCACAGTCGCTTGAAGAATTACCCCACAGTGAAAACCAGATGCAAAAAAAAAATATATATATAAATATATATATATAACTGAAGTGCAAAGATTTGTTGAATGGAAGGGGAGACTCAAACCCTGTAGAAACATCTATCTATTTTTTTTATAACTGTAGTATACTTACCTTCGGTCTTCAAAGACAACCACTTCACTTTTCCTGAATTAAGAAGCAAAGGAAAGCATTCAGACATGGTAGTTGAATATTGAATGTAGGTAACATCCTATAACAGTGCAGCACCCAATAATAACGACAGCACTGAGATGTGATTTCCTCCTTCAGGACAGTGAGTGTAGCACCATGGGTGCTTAAGAAGACACAGCCTTTGTAGAAAACAAAACCATACGCAAGATTAAGAGGCAACAAGAGAGAAAGGGAAAAAAAAAAAAGGCCGTGGATAAAGACTCTGAAAGTGCATGAGGAGATGACTAATAGAGAGGGCTAAGAACCTTCTTTTCAATAGAAAATACACTTTTCAGAAAATCAAAGATTTTCATAAATGTAAGCCACAGTGGGAAATAAGGGCATTTTATGCCTGCAGAAATGCAGAATTACAGACAATCCAACTGACAGAAGAAAATAAAGGCACAAGACAGGTGACAAACTACTGCTGAGAGAAAACAATACCTCTCGGGAATTGTGGTTTCATTTTTCTAATGACTTGAAATGTATTGGTACACTTTCAACAGACTAAATTGAAGCATTTTAATTATGAATCATTTACTCAGAACTTTTCATTCCACAATAAATTTATTTATTTTTTTTTTACTTTTTCCCTTTGGTATGGAAATGCATTTCTGTTTCATACACAGAAATTTTGGTTATGACTATGTTTTATGCAGACTTCAAGACTACGTTTTGTGCACTCTCAGGAAAGAGCCTAGTGGTATAGTTTATACAAGCAATTATGCATGCAGAAAGTGAAAAGCAGCACCAAGGGAACTAAGCAGCCAGACTACGCAAGGGTACATACAGCAAGGCTCCCTTGTCCAGGAACAGCATCTGCATACAGCACTATTTAGACTTGGCAATATTGCTAGAGATTTTTCAATGAGGTTTGTATTCCTAAACATTCATCTACTGTTAAGCTGGAAAGGAGGTCTGGCAACCACGCATGGGGCAGTGCTGTGGGAGAGGGGGGCATAGTCCTGCACCTTGGGATGCTCCCTGCCTCAAGGCTCCTGGCCTGAGAAAGGCCTTAGAGTCAAATGTTTTGTAAGATGGGTACCTGCTCCTGGATTTGAAATAGAAACATCACTGGGGATAGATAGGAATCCACATGTCTTTTAGGGATGTGGATGCAGCAGGCGAGATTTTGCTGGAAGAATATGAGTAAGGACATGCAAATGAACATGCACACCTGTTGTGGTTTAAACCCAGCCAGCAGCCAAGCATCACGCAGCCACTCACTCACTTCCTGCCCACTCCCCAGCATATTCTTTACATACACTACAGGAACTTCATCCCCTTGTACAGTATGTTAAAAGTTTTAACTGGGCAGCGCCAGACCTGTTGGCAGATCACATAGTGTTAACTAACTAGGTGGCATTTACTAAACTTGAATCTCAATGTTTGAAAGTCCCACCAACCATTGCTCTCAGTATAGTTTTTAACAGCTGACTGTACCATTCAATTTTCTCAGGGGCTAGTGCATGGCAGGGGATGTGATATACCCATCAATGCCATGATCTTTGTCCCAAATGTCTATAAGATTGTTCCAGAAATGAGTCCCATTGTCTGATTCAATTCTCTCTGGCGTGCCATGTCATAGAATTATAGAATCATACAATCGTTTGGGTTGGAAAAGACCTTAAAATCATCTAATTTCAGCCCCCCTGCCATGGGCAGGGACACATTCCACTAGACCAGGTCGCTCAAGGCCCTGTCCAGGCTGGCTTGAACACTTCCAGGGATGGGGCAGCCACAGTTTCTCTGGGCAGCCCATGCCAGTGTCTCACCAGTCTCACACTAAAGAATGTCTTCCTTATATCCAATCTAAATCTCGCTTGTTTAAGTCTGAACCCATTTCCTCTTGTCCTCTCACTATATTTCCTGATGAAGAGTCCTTCTCCGGCAGCCTTGTAAGCCCCCTTCAAACACTCTGCGCATGTGTCACAGAAGACTTGTTAGCCAAGGCCCAGGATAGTGTTCTGGGCAGTGGCGTGGGGCACAGCGTATGTTTCCAGCCATCCGATGGTTGCTTCCACCATGGTGGGCACATGGCTCTTGCCTTGGCGGGTTGCTGGGAGTGAGATATAATCAATCTGCCAGGCCTCCCCGTATGTGTACTTCAGCCATTGTCCTCCATACCAAAGGGGCTTTAACTGTTTGGGTCCTTGAAGTACCCTCTCTTGAGGCAGTCTATGCCAAGGATGCACCTGTCACAATGGGCTGCTTTTGCCACTCCTTTCCAGTCAGGCTGATTTCTGCCTTCAGTAGTCAGCTGCTGAGATCCTTCTGTCACTCCAGAAATATAAATGGGTTCTACTCCTCAGTGGCTGGAAAGCATCACGGTACACTGTGCAACAACATCTACAGGAGCCTTATACTCCTGTGGGACTGATGTGCCAGGCCATCTGATCCACAGTCTGGTAAACGTGATGGTCCCTCTCCTCCACCTGTCTGGAGGCAGGGCCCTTCCAGTCCTGGTCATAGGATTCTCCACCTACTTCACATAAAAATTAGTAAAATTCCTTTCCATAGGATCAAGAGTTTAAAACAACCCTTCAACTCTGTCTGGGGCACTGCCCAATGGAAAATGGAGCAGCAGATGTCCCGGAAGAACCCTTATTTGTGGTTGTTTTTCATAGAATCATAGAATCATAGAACAGTTAGGGTTGGAAAGGACCTCAAGATCATCTAGTTCCAGCACCCCTGCCATGGACAGGACACCTCACACTAAACCATGCCATCCAAGGCTATGTCCAACCCCACCTTGAACGCCGCCAGCAATGGAGCATTCACAACTTCCCTAGGCAACCAATTCCAGTGTCTCACCACCCTCACAGTAAAGAATTTCTTCCTCAGATCCAATCTAAACTTCGCCTGTTTAAGTTTAAACCCATTACCCCTTGTCCTCTCACCACAGTCC
Organism: Amazona ochrocephala; assembly: GCA_039720435.1. Taxonomy (NCBI): domain Eukaryota; kingdom Metazoa; phylum Chordata; class Aves; order Psittaciformes; family Psittacidae; genus Amazona; species Amazona ochrocephala. The sequence goes on along the minus strand of CM077909.1, from coordinate 36,169,403 downwards.
CTAATGAAGAGTCCCTCCCCAGCATCCCTATAGGCCTCCTTCAGGTATTGGAAGGCTGCTAGGAGGTCTCCATGCAGCCTTCTCTTCTCCAGGCTGACCAGCACCAACTTTCTCAGCCTATCTTCATACGGGAGGTGCTCCAGTCCCCTGATCATCCTCATGGCCCTCCTCTGGACTTGTTCTAACAGTTCCATGTCCTCTTGATGTTGAGGACACCAGAACTGCACACAATACTCCAAGTGAGGTCTCATGAGAGCAGAGTAGAGGGGCAGGATCACCTCCCTCGACCTGCTGGTCACACTCCTTTTGATGCAGCCCAGGATACGGTTGGCTTTCTGGGCTGCAAGCGCACACTGCCGGCTCATGTTCAGTTTCTCATCGACCAATACCCCCAAGTCCTTCTCTGCAGGGCTGCTCTCAATCTCTTCTCTCCCCAGCCTGTAGCTGTGCCTGGGATTGCTCCGACCCAGGTGTAGACTTTGCACTTAGCATGGTTAAACTTCATCAGGTTGGCATCAGCCCACCTCACAAGCGTGTCAAGGTCCCTCTGGATGGCATTCCTTCCCTCCAACTTATCAATCGAACCACACAGCTTGGTGTCATCGGCAAGCTTGCTGAGGGCGCACTCAATCCCACTGTCCATGTCACTCACAGAGATGTTGAACAAGACTAGTCCTAACACCAATCCCTGAGAGACACCACTCGTTACTGGTCTCCAGGTGGACATTGAACCATTGACCACAACTCTTTGCACGCAGCCATCCAGCCAGTTCTTTGTCCACTGAATGGTCCATCTATCAAATTGGTAACTCTCCAACTTAGAGAGAAGGATGTCATGGGAGACAGTGTCAAAAACTTTACACAAGTCCGGGTAGACGACATCAACTGCTCTACCCCTGTCCATCAGTTCCGTAGCCCCACCATAGAAGGCCACCAGATCGGTCAGGCAGGATTTTCCCTTAGTGAGGCCATGCTGGCTGTCACCAACCACTTTGTTGTTTTTCTTGTTCCTGAACATGCCTTCCAGGAGAGCGTGCTCCAAGATTTTGCAAGGTGCAGAGGTGAGACTGACTGGTTTGTAGTTCCCTGGCTCATCCATTTTCCCCTTCTTGAAAATGGGGGTTCTATTTCCCTTTTTCCAGTCATTGGGAACTTCACCTGACTGCCATGATTTTTCAGATATGATGGACAGTGGCTTAGGAACTTCATTTGCCAAGTGCAATTTTCTTGAAATTTGTGTACTTGTTCCTCTAGTGTTAAAGCAGGTTTTACATCACACTTCCTCATGCCCTCTCCATCTTCCCACAGGTAAAACTACAGGGTACCCCACGGTGTATATCAGCTATATCTCCCTCTTGAGCATAAAGACGCTTATAGCTGACAGCTAAGATACTGGTCTGTACAGGTAGGGAGTAGGATTTGTCCTTATTGAGTCACTGGACAAGTTTCTCCACAGATGACATGAGGAAAGAAGAGATACTGCCCTTGTATTCCTGCAGTTGGCAAATCACTTCATCCACCAAAGGAGCATTTCCTCTCTCCAGCTCATTACTACTTATGAGTTGGCATATGATGGCACAGTTTGCACAAATTTCTACAACATTTTTCATGTGCACTGGACTTCTTCTGGATCTGTGGGTAACTGCATTTTGTTGGGGTGATAAAAAATCATCTGTAGCACAGCTAATTCCCTCAGACACCAGATACCTCTCTCTAATGTGATCCACTTGCCTGGGCGACCTATCACAACTTTATTATGCTGAAGGGAAAGCAACATACATGTTCCTAATACATCTGCTTAGACCTATTTGATGCAGGCTCACAAACGATGGTAATACCCACATTATTACACCAAAGGTTGGCATAAAATAGGCTGCCTGAACTTTGTATAGCATAAGGAAGTCCTGTGACTCCCTAGCTGAAGTGAGTCCCAGCAGCTGTATGTACCAGTCTGACCCTGAAATGCATGGCCCTGAAATGGAGCTTCGTGGGAAACCACGTGAGTATTATATATGACCCAACTCTTGAAATTCAGTTATGCAACTTGCTCTTTCCATGTATATAATGTATTTGAGACTATCCATAAACCCAAGTAACTGAAAATGTCAGGCTACAATGTACCCTTTGAAAGAAAATGTGACCCCTATCACTTCTGGGGCTATGCATCACAAACCACCCAGCACAATGCTAATTTAGCCTTTGGCAAGCTTCAGATTCTCTTCCCCAGCTGGATAAGTGTACCCCAAAATAGAACTTTCTAGAAAGAACATTGAAATTAGCTTTCATCAGTATTTATATAAGGTACCTGAGTCACTGATATTGCAAATGTTTAACTCAGCCTCTCTAATGAGCAAGTTATACAGCTTCTGCCACATTTCTACTGGAACAAGCATCCATGCCTAACATGGATAAGGGGGGCAATATGAAGAACAAAAAGCAAGAGAGCAGTTTGTTGCTGCTGCAAGCAAATGACGTGGCTTCTCACTTCAGCAGTTTTGTTCTGTACAAAAAAATCACAAAGCCAGAAGCTCTCATTATAAGGCTATCTGGTGGAAGCCAGTAAGCAGCAAGACTGAAAGACAGAGGAATGGAGGTAAGACAGGCAGGTCGTAAAGCACCCATTAAGTAAGACAGATTTAGACCTGTGACATATTCTCATCCACAGAAATGTCAGGAATACTGTAATTAACTGGTTCCTGAGCATTTAAGATACCCGTGTCTTAAGTTCTAGCTCTGGGACAAGTCGAGGCACTGAAGTCCTGCCCAGCAAGCAGGTCTCCATTTATTTTTGGTGAGACATTTGAAGGCAGTAGTAGACTCATCGGTACTGATCTCTCCATGCTACAGGACAAAGTATCCCCCCGCTCCACGCTGGCCATGACCATGATTGTCCGCTCACACCAGTGTCATCACCTCCATGTCTTACAGCTGTTATCACAAAGTTTAGATCTTTGCTCTCTGTTAACCAACACAAATGCACCAAAAATAAAAAAAAAAAAAAAAAAAAGGCAAAATTTCTACTATGATACCTTGCAATTCAGAAATGAGTTTCCTCCTATTTAACTTTCAGCATAAATCAGCATAATTACATCAGGCTGCATCAGCTGTATAAGCTGACATGAAGTTGCATAAAGTATTGTCCCTCATGCAATTTGTGACATCATCCAGGAAATCTGAAGACGAAAAAGAAAAAAAAAAAAAAAAGAAGCTGGACCACTGGTGGGTTCACCTTGTATTAGAGCTACTTTCAGATCTTTAGTTAGGAAACCAAATAACTCTTAAGCAGACTTTTCAATCCACCGCAGTCTACGCATCATATTTACTAAAGATGATTGTCACTGCCTCTTCACATGATCCTTTCCAGAAAAATAACAATCCTTCTGTAACAAGTAGCATGTTTCACCAGTCATGATCTGGACCCCACTCTGGGGCCGATTTTGCCTCTCTTATTCACACTGAATAAAGCTCCTGACTCAAGGGGCAACACCCCCGAATCTGACTGTACAATTACATTATTATATTGAATTATTGGATCTCAGCAGTATAATGTAACATATGTTATTAGTTACACTACATACACATTTACCCCAAATGGTCTTTCCGTTTTACATCCAGAACAACATAAAGCAATGGTATGATTGAGTGGTAAGGATGAGTGAACCTCCTACCTTCTCTTATATCCTGGGAGCTCATGCCCACCCTTCTAAGGCAGGGTCAGGATTTTATTTTACATTGCTTCTCTGCAAAAATGATTAATTTCATCCTATGCATTTTGCCAGAACCCAGCAAAATATATTTCTCAAACCAGAGAAAAAGGATGAAGACACATTTTTACATTAAAAGCTTTTTTGTCAGATGTACAGCAATTTTTCCTCCTTGTAGAGCTAGCTATGCAAAACAAATTCCAGAACTAGAATTATCATGACCATATTTTCATCCATTTTCCTTCTCTAAAATCTAACCATTACAGCAAGACAATATCAAATCATTACCATTTAATCATGTTGTCTATTCAAGAGCAGTAGAGAAATTTCCAATCTTTTTTTCATAGCAGGGACCACAGCTGGCTCACCCAGCCCAGGCTGGTTTGTTTGGTTTTTTTCCCAAGAAGAATGCAATTCTTTTCCTTGCAAAGGGGGAGGATTATCATTTGCACCATGTCAGAAATGGATGGAAAATACTTTGCATATGAAAATTTCACTTTCCTGTCATTATTCTTTACACATAAATGTGGCTTTCCATTTCTCAGAGGGAATAGCCATACCAGTTTGTCTTCAAAGCAGGTTATTCTGCTTATGGCAAAAACAAAAGGTGTCTGCTGATTCAGTGTCAAAAAAAGGCTGTCATGTAGCACATGTGAAAGGATTCAGAGCCTTCCACCCAGGTCCATTAGAAAGCTACCTATCTCAAAATATTTGCTCACTTATCAGCAGCAATAGCAACAGTGACAAAGGCAATAGGCATGGCGATCCCTCTTCTGGAACAAACTTTTTTGAATACTTCAGAATGGTTCCGTGGAGCAAGTGTCTGCCTATGTCCTATAGATCTTGAAAAAAAACCCAAGATCACAGTTCACAGATCTTGTTTTGTACCAGCACCTCTGTTTACTGACTTTCCCACTCTGTAGTCACTCCTTGGAGCACCTTTTGAGCCCTGACTTCTTGGGAGTTCAGGTTTCTTCCTTAGTCACTCTCCTCTAGGCTTGAGCCAGCCTTTCCATTCTCACAGTATCCCTCTGCGGTACAGCCTCTCTCAGGAGGAAGAGTGCTAGCATCATTTGTTGAACACAATATGTGTAGCTCTTGCTTAGAAGCAGGTGGTGCTTCTGCTTATTCATGTATTTGATTCTTTCAGGAGTCTGAATGTCTTTGACTTGTTTTAGTTTCTGGCATCTTCACTTCAACTGAATGCATGGCCATTGCTAACTCAGCATTCAAGCTTCTTTGTGGGGCTCAAGCTTTCTGCTTCCTGGTCTTGAGCTAGCAATTGCAAGCCCTCACAAAGGCTACAGAAATTAAAATATTAAAATATACATGAAAGACAGAGATAACAAGCTGTTCTGTAAGCAGAAGAACAAGAAAAACCAGCTTTCCAGTGGATCTTGTTATTTCACTGGGGTCTTAAGGGTCTAATTGTTGACAGGTCAGACTCAAGCTTTTTCCATGGCTGCAGGGTCCCTAACGTTGTTGTCACCTGCCATTGCCTGCTAAGGGTTAGTTTAGCTGGTGATGACACTTTTCTTTCAGTAAGAGTAACAATATGATCTACTCCTCTTTGACTTCTTCCTACTTTCATCAAACATTTGTACTTTTATTAACTCCAACAACACTACCAATCTTTTGCATTAGCTTACTTACAAGTACTCAAGTGATTAATGGAGAAAGGATGGCACACACAGGTTGCAACCATAAAAACTTCATTTCCTTTAGAGGGCAAGATAAAAAACACCAGACGTGCTTATGGTAGAGTCACATGAAATAGGCACAGAAGAACAAATCCACTTTACCAATGTCATAAAACAGTAATAAAAATATTACATGGCTCCTACAGAGATCTTTTATGAAGTGTGTCTTCCCTCCCAGAGCAAGAACAAGGTTCACCAATGGAAGATTAGGTGTGTGCACTTCTTTATTGAATGATTAAATTCATAAGCTGGCTTATTGCAGCCATTTATAGAATCTCAGCACAGGCACATACTCAGTGAATGTGTGCTTGAAATGAAATTATAGTTGTGAAGTCTAAGAGAACATATTTGGTCTTTCATATCAGAAGCAGCATCTTCAGACAGTAAAAAAAAAATACATATTCTGTGAAAAAAATGAGAGTTTGATGACATATTCAAGCACTTCACCTGTCTAGGTTGAGCAGTGCCACTTCAGAACAAGACTCTATCTAATGAGCCTGTAATTGTTCAGAAAACATTCTCCAAGCAGAACTTTTTGTACTGTGCTCCTCTTACAGCTTGTTTTATCAATCTGTTGTCTTTTTTCCACTTAAAATGCTAGCTTGTTTAGTCTATGAGAATTGTTTTGTTCATCAGGTATTGTAGCAATAGAACAAGGGGTAATAGGTTCAGACTAAAACAGGGGAAGGTCAGGTTAGATATAAAGAAGTTCTTTACTGTGAGGGTGGTGAAGCATTGGAACAGGCTGCCCAAAGAAGTGGTAAATGCTTCATCCCTAGTAGTGCTTAAGGCCAGGTTGGACAGCACCTTGGGTGACATGGTCTATTATGAGGTGTCCCTGCCCATGGCAGGGGGATTGGAACTAGGTGATCTTAAGTTCCTTTCCAACCCAAACCGTTCTATGATTCTGTGTTGCTTAACATGAAAGGGCTCAGCAATCTCTATGACACAGGCATGCAAATAGCAATTGGGTATAAAGAGAAGTAACTAACTGTCACAGCACTAGCATTTTATAGGAAAACAATACAGCTGAACATTCAAGCTACTAATCTCACAGAAAGGAGGGGAGGTCAGCTACATTGGCTGGTCCTGTAACTTGTCCTGTATAAAAATTTCATTAACAAGTTGCACGATGCAGTCCTACTTAGTGCTTGTCAGAGTTGACAAAAAAACATGAGCATGGGATGAATCACAAGCTCTCTTGACAGGATAAGAGGTCAAAGTGATCCCATGAAACAAGGGAGATAATTTGAAACCTGCGCAATAAAATTCAGCAAAGAGAACTGCAAAGGGCTACAACGAAAGAAGCAAAATGAAATGCAGAAGTTTGAAAGAGTGAACGATTGGCTGATCAGCAGTACACTCGTAAAGGATCTGGAGTTACAGGGGTTTGAACATAAACTTGTGAAGTTGTTCATCAGCTGAAGCCTATCCCTCGGTAACCAAAGGCACTATAGTTTTCAAATACATTTAAGACACAAAAACCAGGGAAAGTAAAATCCTCTGACAGGTCAAAGAATCACAGTTCTGACATAAAAGTTAAAATATACTGATTTTTATTTCTAGACCTTTTTTCTCATAATGTAAACAATATTCTCATGGAGGAAACGCTGAAGTGTTAACGTACACACTAGCTTATGTTGAAGTTTTTCCTCTTATCCTATGATACACTCACCAATTGTTTTCTTTCTCCTACTGAAATCTACCAGAAGCAGAAGAATTTTGCCAGAAAGAAGTGTCTAGCTGTGGAGTAGGTTCACATGGCTCAGTCCCAGGCAGTTACTGGTGCATTCCAGTCCTCTACCAGAGAGCTGTATACTGGTTCTGTTTTCAGAGAATGTTTGTAAGAGGCCCCTTATAGCAGGAGGTCCCCTGGCACTTCCCACAGAAGCAATGAGCTGTTAAGGCGCTCAGAGGCAGGACTGCCTAATCCCACCACCCACTTCTTATCACATGATGCACACTCTCTGCCTTGTAGACCCTCCTTGGTTTTGGAAGTGACTGCAGTGCTTCACAGCAGAGGAAATAACTTAGCATTGGAGCACTCTTGTGCCACGAGGACTGAAAGTGCTATCTTCATCTAAGTCACAGCCATACAACACAGCCGCACACAGCTTTGAATCTCTTCACCTGTCTCCCTTTATTATACAGCCTACTTTCATTGCTTAAGGCCCAAGTAAAAGACTTATAATATTTTTTGGCAATGACAAACTCAAACAATTACAGGAATTCCCAGATAAATCCAGAGGCACATAAATATCAATAAAGCAGACACTGAAAGTCCTCCCGCACATCCTTCCTCTGAGTAACACAATGTGGTTACACAGCACAGCATCATACTGGACAGACACAGCTTTGAGCTTGCTCATTTGAACCTCAGTATCTCACAGAAAAAAGGGATAAACAAATGTAATGTGAAATTAGTTCCAGCAAGTAAAAGCTGCATAACAAGATAGTTCATTATTTGTGGAAAAGTGTTGACTGTTACTGTACACAATGTTGGTGTGGAGGAGGACAACATTTCTTGGGATTATCTTCTGTGCAGACTCCTCTGAAAATGTATCACTGTTCATGATGGCTGGCACAAAGAAACTAAAAATAGATAGTTGGGCATAATGGACCATATACAAATCTAAAGGTGTGCACTTGTTCATAGCATTCAGTGAGATACTGTCCTGGGTTCAGCTCCAACAGTTATTTTTCTCCTTCTTAGTACCTGGTGCAGTGCTGTGTTTCAGCTCTAGTCTGAGAACAAAGCTGAAAACACACCGATGTTTTAATTGTTGCTAAGTAGTGCTTACCCTGATCAAGGACTTTTCAGTCTCTCATGTTCTGCCACTGAGGAGGGACACAAGAAACCCAGAGGAAGCAGAGACAGGACCCCTGACCCAAACTAGCCAAAGGGTTATTCCATACCGCAGCACATCATGCCCAGTATATAAACTGGGGGGAGTCACCTGGGAAGGTAGACCGCTGCTTGGCTTGGGCTGGTTATCAGTTGGCAGGTGGTGAGCAATTTTATTGTGCATTGCTTGTATTCATTGGGGTTTTTCCCCTTTTCAGCTTTATATTCTCTCCTCTTGTTATTTTCACTATCATTATCATTAGCAGTAGTTTTATATTATACTTTAATTATTGGACTGTTCTTATCTCAACTTGTGGGATTTACACTCTTTCAGTTCTCCTCCCCATTCCCCCCAGAGTGGGGTGGGAAAGGAGACACCATGAGAGAGCAGCTGCGTGGTTCTGAGTTACTAAGTGGCTTAAACCACGACATTACTGCAACCGTTAACTTTAACATTCTGAACTGGAAATCATAATCACATAAAATCACAGTTAATTCAGCACTCACTCTAAGCTAGTACATCCTGCTGAAAGTTAAGACTCTATGTCTAGGGCTCAGTATGAGAACAATAGTGTTACCTCTTTCTGGCTGTCTTGGAGGGTTCAGAGGAACCCCACATCTGCTGGAGCAGAGAAAGGGTGATCTCACACCTCCTCAAACATGGCCTTGTAGATGTCTGTGGTTTTGAAAATCTCTTGCTCTGGATGAAAACAGCAGAGAGTGCATGGTTTACAGAGCATTGCAAGACTTGGATGTGATTAGGAATGCCAAGTTATTCAGCTATGCCAAGACTTTGTTTTGCCTACACCTGTCAGAGGAAATTCAAGCAGCTACAGAGTTTGGTAGCAGCTGAGCAGAGACTCTGGAATTGTCTGAGGTTTTGGAGACATCCAAATATGCCCCCATCTTTTTGTGAATGATGGCTGAGGAGATATGTCAAAGGTTATCTAGGATATCTGTGAGAGAGAAGGGAAAGAGATCTCTGAAGCTCCAGGTCAGTGCCTACTCACTGCACTATTCACATTTTCACAAGTATAACTGTAATTTTTTTCCATCCTACTGGATTTATTTGTCCCAGCTCTCTAATTTGCAAACTGTGTGTCCCTGGCACACAGAAACTTATTTTTTATAACTAAACTAGCCATTACTTAATACCTTTTCCTCCATACAATTCCTTGTGGTTACAACACTTACTAAGGAAGAATAGAATATCATGGTTTGGAAGATGAATTTTCCTAAAGTTTTTGACCGTGTCTTAGTCCTTAGCATAAGAAACTGTTTAGCCAATCCTCAGATGGCCTGAGTCCAATTTCAGTTTCATGGCCGGTTTTAAATTAAAATAAAACAACTCCTTGTCTCAGCCAGACATAAATTGCCTACTGTGGCCTCTGTTACTAGTGGACAGATGCAGATAGAATCATAGAATCATAGAATAGTTAGGGTTGGAAAGGACCTTAAGATCATCTAGTTCCAAGGCTTACACCCCGCTTCAGCAAGTTTGCCGATGACACCAAGCTGTGTGGTTCAGTTGATACATTGGAGGGAAGGAATGCCATCCAGAGGGACCTTGACACACTTGTGAGGTGGGCTGATGCCAACCTGATGAAGTTTAACCATGCTAAGTGCAAGGTCCTACACCTGGGTCGGAGCAATGCCAGGCACAGCTACAGGTTGGGCAGAGAAGAGATTGAGAGCAGCCCTGCGGAGAAGGACTTGGGGGTGTGGGTTGATGAAAAAATGAACATGAGCCGGCAGTGTGCGCTTGCAGCCCAGAAAGCCAACCGTATCCTGGGCTGCATCAAAAGGAGTGTGACCAGCAGGTCGAGGGAGGTGCTCCTGCCCCTTTACTCTGCTCTCGTGAGACCTCACTTGGAGTATTGTGTGCAGTTCTGGTGCCCTCAACATAAAAAGGACATAGAACTGTTAGAACAAGTCCAGAGGAGGGCCACAAGGATGATCAGGGGACTGGAGCACCTCCCGTATGAAGATAGGCTGAGAAAATTGGTGCTGGTCAGCCTGGAGAAGAGAAGGCTGCGTGGAGACCTCCTAGCAGCCTTCCAATACCTGAAGGAGGCCTATAGGGATGCTGGGCAGGGACTCTTCATTAGGGACTGTGGTGAGAGGACAAGGGGTAATGGGTTTAAACTTAAACAGGCGAAGTTTAGATTGGATATGAGGAAGAAATTCTTTACTGTGAGGGTGGTGAGGCCCTGGAATGGGTTGCCCAGGGAGGTTGTGGATGCTTCATCCCTGGCGGCGTTCAAGGTGGGGTTGGACATAGCCTTGGGTGGCATGGTTTAGTGGGAGGTGTCCCTGCCCATGGCAGGGGGGTTGGAACTCGATGATCTTGAGGTCCTTTCCAACCCTAACTATTCCATGATTCTATGATTCTACATCTCAACAAAACATATCCAAGTAGGATACAAACCCACCTACTCCACAAAACCTCAATCATAACAAAAAAGTGCCTTTCTGTAATGAAGCTGCTGATAATGCATAACCACCAACTTTTTACATCTGGGAAAACAGTCTGACTTCTTAAATTCAGAACTATAATTTGCATCAATTGTACTGGAGTAAGCTGTTAAAGCGCTTCAATTTTCTGCCACAAATAGAATCACTAGTGAAAATAAAACATCTTCATGAACGTGCCAATATGCATTAACTTTGCTTCTTGTTTCTTCTGGGCCAGAGCTGGAGAAGACACATTTGGAAGCTTTACCTAGAGCTTTTGCAGTGTAGGAAACAGCCAGATAGGAGGGTACCACAGACAGAAAGAGCTGCTTCAGCAGGTGGATATGGAAGAATATATGTAGACAAGAAAACAAAGCAGTCAGAAAAATAGGAAGGGCAAGTTCAATGAAAGGGAACAGAGCAGACTGTACAGGTAATAGAATTAGATTTGTAAGGAAAAACATACAGCATGAACGGCAAATAGCTACTGGGAACATTATCTTTGCCTCAGAGTTCCAAGCCATTTTGAAATTCATGTTTCTGCCAAACTTACAGTCCTAACATATTTATTTTCAGTATATATCCAAGAAGAAATTTCTAGGAAATGCACGTAAAAGTGTCAGAAATAAATAGAGTGTACGCTTAGAGAACACCATTTTAGATTTCTGAACATGACTCAGTCTAGTAGCATCAGAAAACACAGCATGGTGTGACAATTGTCACTTGTGGAGCTGCCGACTGGTCACCTCCTGAATTTCCAGGAATTTAGCAGCATTCTCAGGGAACTGTAATTAGCTGGAAAGTAAAAGGGGCACAAAAGAGCAATCTAACTGAACACCAGAACCTTCTGTTATTCATTCATGACTACAGGTAACATTTTCTGATTCCCCTCTTAACTCCTTAATGGGAACTGGGCACTTCAGCGCATGAACCATGTTGGGCTCAGTTCTGACCTTTTGTAAAATGCTGGTGGAAATTGTGTGATATTTTAACACTGTGAAGTCTTTGCTTTCTGGGAAAAGAAGACGACCAAGAAGTTGTTTTCCCTCTTACTTTCCAAAGTGATGACACAACAGCATTTCTGAAGAAAGCAGAACCCATGGGTGTTCCTTACCATCTCCAACTGCAACTCGGGTTCTTAACCAGCAGAGCTTGATGAAAATGACCACATCCTTACTGAAGAGTTCACACGGACAGAAACAGGAAGCCCACTTCCTCCCTCAGCACACATATACATGCACAGCTGGAACTGCACCAGCTACACAGTTATACTGCTTTGTGAGGAAATCCCATTCACTTCCTTAATGACTCTCCTCTTTCTCCAGGCCTCCAGAAACACGGCCTTTCTTCCTGCATCCTGCAAAACACTTGGGAGCACAATCATTTTCTTTAGTGGTGTCAGTAGTTAAGAATATTTACAGTCTCTTTTCCATTATCTGAAACACATAATATTGTTGGAAAACAAAATTTGCAAAAAAGTGTTCAGAAAAAAATTACATTAACATTTTGGAACACATAATTTAAGATTTTTCTATAATATTAAGTAACTCTTTTCTCCATTTTTGCTTTTATCCCCAATAAATTACCAGTAAATTCACTAGGATTATCCCTTTCGGACAAATATAGCTACAGTCATTACAGGAGTTCTGGTTGCTCAGATATCAAAGATGGCAATGTGAAACTAGTGGCCAAGGCATTTGAACTACCATTTTCCTTGCAGGTATTGGAGAAAGACACATTTTGCTTTATGGAGGGTGGTTGCATATCTCCCTGATGAGCTCCAAGCACTAAACAAACCCTGAGCTACTGCTACATCTGTTACCTTTGCTGCTAAGGTGAACATCCATATTTACCCACAACATCTGTACATCTTCCAAGAAAAGTTGTTATGGTAGATTACAATATGCAAATACCCAACCACGCAGTTTCTGAGCCAAGCCTCTGTATACAGGAGGCAGTTCACAGCAGGTGAACATTTCTTACTAGTGTGTAGATTTGGCAGAAAGCATCTGATTAATAAACCTGCTAATAAAAAAATGTCTTTAAGACTGGACTTCAAGAGCAGACTTGGCCTCTTCAGGAACCTGCTTAGTAAGGTTCCATGGGATATAGCCCTAGAGGGCAGGGGGGCCCAAGGCTGTTGCTTGATATTCAAGGATCATCTGCTGCAAGCTCAGGAATGTTGCATCCCCATTAGAAGAAAGTGCTGCAGGAGGGCCAGGAGACCTCCTTGGATGGATAAGGGGCTGCTGAGCAAAATTCAAAGGAAAAAAGAAGCTCATAAAAGGCGGAAGCAAGGACAGGCGGCCTGGGAAGAATAAAGGGATGTTGTCTGGGAAGCTAGGGACCAGGTTAGGAAAGCTAAGGCCCACTTAGAATTAAACTTGGCTAGGGATGTTAAAGATAACAGGAAGGGATTCTACAGGTACATTGTAAATAAAAGACAGACAAGGGACAATGTGGGCCCTCTCCAGAAGCTATCGGGAGAACTGGCTACCCTGGATTTGGAGAAGGCTGAGGTTCTTAATGACTTCTTTGCCTCAGTCTTCACCGGCAAATGCTCTGTCCACACCACCCAAGTCTTGGAAGGCAGATGCAGGGACAGTGAGAATGAAGACCCTGGGCCCACTGTAGGAGAGGATGTGGTTTGAGACCATCTTAGGAACCTGAATGTATACAAGTCCATGGGACCTGAGGAAATCCATCCACGGGTCCTGAAGGAGCTGGCAAATGAAGTTGCTAAGCCACTGTCCATCATATTTGAAAAATCATGGCAGTCAGGTGAAGTCCCCCATTACTGGAAAAAGGGAAATAGAACCCCCATTTTCAAGAAGGGGAAAATGGATGAGCCGGGGAACTGCAGACCAGTCAGTGTCACCTCTGTGCCTGGCAAAATCTTGGAGCAGATTCTCCTGGAACGCATGCTGACACACATGAAAAACAATGAGGTGCTTGGTGACAGCCAACATGGCTTCACTAAGGGGAAATCCTGCCTGACCAATGTGGTGGCCTTCTATGATGGGGCTATGGAACTGATGGACAGGGGTAGAGCAGTTGATGTCATCTACCTGGACTTGTGCAAAGCGTTCGACACTGTCCTGCACATGACATCCTTGCATTTAAATTGGAGAGACATCAATTTGATAAATGGACCAGTTGGTGGATAATGAACTGGATGGATGGCTGCACGCAAAGAGTTGTGGTCAATGGCTCAATGTCCAGCTGGAGACCAGTAATGAGTGGTGTCCCTCAGGGTTCGGTGTTGGGACGAGTCTTGTTCAACATCTTTGTCAGTGACATGGACAGTGGGATTGAGTTCACCCTTCAGCAAGCCTGCGATGACACCAAGCTGTGTGGTTTGGTTGATAAGCTGGAGGGAAGGATTGCCATCCAGAGGGACCTTGACCAGCTTGTGAGGTGGGCTGATGCCAACCTGATGAAGTTTAACCATGCCAAGTTCAAGGTCCTACACCTGGGTTGGAGCAATGCCAGGCACAGCTACAGGTTGGGGAGAGAAGAGATTCAGGGCAGCCCTGAGGAGAAGGACTTGGGGGTGTTGGTCGATGAAAAAATGAACATGAGCCGGCAGTGTGCGCTTGCAGCCCAGAAAGCCAACCGTATCCTGGGCTGCATCAAGAGAAGCATGACCAGCAGGTCAAGGGAGGTGATCCTTCCCCTCCCTCTACTCTGCTCTTGTGAGACCTCACTGGGAGTATTGTGTGCAGTTCTGGTGTCCTCAACATAAAAAGGACATGGAACTGTTGGAACAAGTCCAGAGGAGGGCCACGAGGATGATCAGGGGACTGGAGCACCTCCCGTATGAAGATAGGCTGAGAAAGTTGGTGCTGTTCAGCCTGGAGAAGAGAAGGCTGTGTGGAGACCTCATAGCAGCCTTCCAATACCTGAAGGGGGCCTATAGGGATGCTGGGGAGGGACTCTTCATTAAGTACTGCAGTGACAGGACAAGGGGTAATGGGTTCAAACTTAAACAGGGGAAGTTTAGATTGGATCTGAGGAAGAAATTCTTTACTGTGAGGGTGGTGAGGCACTGGAATGGGTTGCTCAGGGGAGTTGTGAGTACTCCATCACTGGTGGTGTTCAAGGCCAGGTTGGACATAGCCTTGGGTAGCGTGGTTTAGTGGTAGGTGTCCCTGTGCATGGCAGGGGGTTGGAACTTGTTGATCTTGAAGTACTTTCCCAACCTTATCTATTCTATGATTCTAAGATACCTCCCTTTACAAATACTGTAGTGATATAAAAATACCCTGAAAAGTTTGAAAAGAGTTTTTTCTAAGATAAAATATAACTCTGGTGTCACTAGACCTTGAAATGGTGAAATCCATTCATTTTCTTCTGAATTCAGAGAACCACCTTAACTGTAGTTTCATGTGAAATACAAAATGGGATTTTAAGTCCTCAGCTAATCACCTTTATTAAGACATCAGCAGGTTGAAAACTCAGGTGAGGTTGGCAGTGTCTGAAGGAGAGAACAGAACTACATGATGTAGAACCATGGGCATTTCTATCAGAGGTTAAAGTTAGCACTTTATACAAAGTGCAGCTGCTTTTACTTGCCAGCAACACTGGCTTTGATTGTTTTTAAAACAACCTGTATGACTCTCCACCCTGCAACAAATGAAAGTAAGTTAACTGATTCTTGTCCACTGTTCACAATCAGCTTTGGTTTACTGTGAGCAGGCAGCACAAGCACAGATTTCTATGAACAAAAAAAACATTTGTATCCACAAACACTGGGAACATCACTCTTTCTAGCACCAGTCTTTCAGTTTTACACAGAATTGTGGTATGACCTGTTACCCCTATGGATCCACCCAGCTTGCCACCTGATTGAGCCTGAAAGGCAGCTGAGTCTATGGAAATAACATTCCCCAGCGTACATTCCCATCTAAAGGAGCAGATGGCCTGGCTTGTCATATGATAACATTCCTTACTCTTCCTTGCACACCCTCTCATCCTATGCCAGAGGAATGTGAGTCTGAAAGCCCTGGTTCTCTTTTCATGGGGCTTGCGTAACATCTAGCTGAAGCTATTTGGGTTTATGTGGTTAAAGTGCTCCACAAGACAACGTCAGTCTTGTTGACTATATTAAACTAAGCACAGATTCTTATTTCTGCCACTGATCATGAAGACCCTGATGAAGTATTATAGCCTAACAATAAAACTGAACCATAAAAACTCAGCTAGCTATACTGCTAGAACTCCAAGGCAATGGGGAAATCTCCAGGCCTGCTATGTTCAGGGTCAAACTTCCCCTCTAGTTTATTTATGTTCTTTAGAAAGATAGTTCCTCCGTTGACTGTTCTTCCTGGGCTAAAATAAATTATCTTAAACTATTCTAATGCAATGGAGAAGTCTCACACATCCCACTGCAGGTATTCTGTAGTGCTGCTCAATTCCGCAGACCTTCACCTCCTATATCCCACCCAAATGCTATTTCCACATCTGGTTCCTTTGGTGATCTACTACAAAACACAGAAGTGGAAGACCAGAAAGAGCAGAAGCTCATATTAGTAAATGCTTATAAACACTCTCAGTGTGGAGTTGAGTTGTTATACTATGTACTAGTACCAATACAGTCATAAGGTTAGGAGGATTAAGGTGTTTCTCTGACTCCTAAGGACAGCCCTGGGGAGTAGCAGAGCATGTGACAACATGGAAATGAAACAGCTGAAGGGAGACCTGGACTGACTGATGTGATTCAGGACAAAACTGAGAAAATCACCATGGAGTGACAATTTTCCATTCTAAAACTTTTTTGCAATTACAGGGAGCTGAAGACTCCACATTTCCAGACTACTTTCCTGACCCTATAAATGAATTAAATTAATCATGGGCTTGTGCAAGTGGAAAGAAGGCTCTTTATGAAATGGGAAGATATTCATGGAAAGAAAGACAATTCTATAAACTCACTATATCTTTGAGAACTGAACCTATGTTTTGGTTTGGTTTGGTTTGTTCCCTTCCATCCCATTCTGTTCCATTCCTTTCTGTTCCATTTTGTTTTGGTTTTGTTTTGTTTTGTTTTCCAAGTGCAGGGTTTTGGGAAGAAATAAGATTTTAAGCCAAATAAAAAAAAAACACAACATATTTTCAGGGATGTTTCCTAAGCTTGACACCATAACATTCCAGAGGGAAGGTGGTGGAGGAAACTCAAAATTTGCTAAAAACTCTATCCACAGGAACCTATTTATGACACCAGTGAGGCTCCCCATTAGGAAACCACTGTCTTCCTGTACAGAATTGATCACATTTGCAAAGGTACAAGCATAACGTATTTCTTTATTATTATTTGGAAATAATAATGCTGCGTATTTTCCAAGGCACTGTTAGTCTAAGTTGTCCTGTGATTCAACTAAAATATTATGTAAGAAACTGGTTATAATTACTTACATGCTTCCTGTATAGATATAAAACATGACATAAAGGATGTGCTGAAGGCTATGGAGAAGGCAGTGAATGGCTACATCTAGAACTTTAAAACTCATCATTCGTGCTAGTCTGAATATACTAGCGTTAAGTAGGGTTTTTTTAATGCAGAGAAAGCAATACATATGATCCTTAAGCATACGTAAGTTTAAAAGTTGCCATTGGCTTCATTTGTTCACTGAACTTCTCAAACCACTTTATTACTGTATGTGAATTCAACACACACTTCAGGCACATCGCATTTCCTGGGAAACAGCATGTGCCAGAGCTGTTGAAGCTCAGAAAAATGGGCAGTTGCCTGCTACTGTGGAGATGTGTAAGATTTTCAGCGTGCCTTTTCCCGTGTCATTGAGGGAAAACTCTGTAAAACATAATTTGGTCTGGAGCTCATGTGCTAGCAAGTTAGCCTCCTCCTGAATTCATAGAATCATAGAATAGGTAGGGTTGGAAAGGACCTTAAGATCATCAAGTTCCAACCCCCCTGCCATGGGCAGGGACACCTCACACTAAACCATGCCACCCAAGGCTCTGTCCAACCCAGCCTTGAACACCACCAGTGATGGAGCATTCACAACTTCTCTGGGCAACCCATTCCAGTGCTTTACCACCCTTACAGTAAAGAATTTCTTCCTCATATCCAATCTAAACTTCCCCTGTTTAAGTTTGAACCCGTTACCCCTTGTCCTATCACTACAGTCCCTAATGAAGAGTCCCTCCCCAGCATCCCTATAGACCCCCTTTAGATATCAGTCCTACCTTAGGTACACTACGACATTATTTCTATTCAAAGAGTGCTAATATAATATATTCTCCCTGAAATGTCTTTGTTTCCTTTTGGTTATGAAGTGTAAGGCACTGGAGAGCTTCTTTCTGCAAGGATGCATTTGTATTGAAATATTCTTTCCATGGAAATCCAATTACACTGCTTTCAATAGAAAGCCTAGCATGAGGTTTGCTTATAGAAATGAGTTTTTTTAACTCACTGAGTCTCACAGAATTTCAATTTAAAAATAAATTTGCAGGTAATGTTTGATTTTTCTCCTATTTTTTATTTATCTAATTCTAAATCCCAGGCTGCAATTGAGAAGCTGAAAAACAAAAAGATGGGAAGAGGTGACCAATTCAAAAAATCAGTGCTTACAAAACAACTTGATTGTATGATCTGAAAGCTCCTTAATTAAGTAGAGGGAAAAAAACACACCAGTTGAAATACCAGATCACTGTTAAAATACCTGAAAAAGGCAAATCTCAGTGACTTGTGCAAGCAGAGAGAAATCACACTAATGCCTGCCAGTGGGCACATCTTAAGCAGGAGGAAAGGTAGTGGGGATTCGCCAAATGGGAAACCCAGCAAGGAGGTGGCTTTTCTGATGCTCACTGCAGATCTGGGGAAGGCCATGGCCTCACTGCAGACAGCACACAGATACCAGCACCTGCACAGACCAGCAATCACACATTCCTGCCACCATGTCCTGGTTGCAATCACCATCTGCATACAGGATGAGGGGAGGAAAGCAAGCTGCCTAAGGGGTCAGCAGTCCTAGGGCAGACCTTACACGTGACACAAACCAGGGCTGCATTCTTCTCTCGCTGCTGTTTAGTGTTATTTTTAATAACAGATAAGTAAACGCCTAAAAAAAAATGGTGTAGCAGCAATATCTATACTTTACCAACAAGTCCTATATTTACCTGTATTTAGGAGTACCTTTCTCCTACTCAGCACTATCTAGAAATGCTTAAAAGACATCAGCACAGCAAAAATAGCAAGCAAAGCAGAGTTTAAAACCAGTTAAGACAAGAAAACCATAGATATAGCCCTTGATGTCCAGCTGCAATACCACTCAGGGAGGAAAAATCACAGAAAGATACAACCCAATGCAGAAGGAAATGGCATTAAATATTAGACAAGTTTCCACCACATTCAA
Source organism: Amazona ochrocephala (assembly GCA_039720435.1). NCBI lineage: Eukaryota > Metazoa > Chordata > Aves > Psittaciformes > Psittacidae > Amazona > Amazona ochrocephala. The sequence goes on along the minus strand of CM077909.1, from coordinate 36,150,328 downwards.
AAAATTTAAAGACAAGTAGATATTAAACCACATACAGCACCAGCATAAAAGTGAGTATTTTCTTCCCAAACACGTATTGGGGATACAATTGCAGGACAGGAAACCAGGTGTCGCATAAAACAGCCACCTCCAAAAGTCACACAGAATCACAGAATAGTAAGGGCTGGAAAGGACCTCAAGATCATCGAGTTCCAACCCCCCTGCCATGGGCAGGGACACCTCCCACTAAACCATGCCATCCAAGGCTATGTCCAACCCCACCTTGAACGCCGCCAGGGATGAAGCATTCACAACTTCCCTGGGCAACCCATTCCAGGGCCTCACCACCCTTACAGTAAAGAATTTCTTCCTCAGATCCAATCTAAACCTCCCCTGTTTAAGTTTAAACCCATTACCCCTTGTCCTCTCACCACAGTCCCTAATGAAGAGTCCCTCCCCAGCATCCCTATAGGCCCCCTTCAGGTATTGGAAGGCTGCTATGAGGTCTCCACACAGCCTTCTCTTCTCCAGGCTGAACAGCACCAACTTTCTCAGCCTATCTTCATACGAGAGGTGCTCCAGTCCCCTGATCATTTTCGTGGCCCTCCTCTGCACTTGTTCTAACACTTCCATGTCCTTTTTATGTTGAGGACACCAGAACTGCACACAATACTCCAAGTGAGGTCTCACGAGAGCAGAGTAGAGGGGCAGGATCACCTCCCTCGACCTGCTGGTCACACTCCTTTTGATGCAGCCCAGAATACGGTTGGCCTTCTGGGCTGCAAGCGCACACTGCTGGCTCATGTTCATTTTTTCATCAACCAACACCCCCAAGTCCTTCTCTGCAGGGCTGCTCTCAATCTCCTCCCCCCCCAACCTGTAGCTGTGCCTGGCATTGCTCCGACCCAGGTGGAGGACCTTGCATTTAGCATGGTTAAACTTCATCAGGTTGGCATCAGCCCACCTCACAAGCGTGTCAAGGTCCCTCTGGATGGCATTCCTTCCCTCCAACATATCAACCGAACCACACAGCTTGGTGTCATCGGCAAACTTGCTGAGGGCGCACTCAATCCCACTGTCCATGTCACCCACAAAGATGTTGAACAAGACCGGTCCCAACACTGATCCCTGGGGGACACCACTCGTTACTGGTCTCCAGCTGGACATTGAGCCACTGAGCACTACTCGTTGTGTGCGGCCATCCAGCCAGTTCTTTATCCACCGAGTGGTCCACCTATCAAATTGGTGTCTCTCCAACTTAGAGAGAAGGATGTCATGTGAGACAGTGTCAAACACTTTGCACAAGTCCAGGTAGATGACATCAACTGCTCTGCCTGTGTCCATCAGTTCCGTAGCCCCTTCATAGAAGGTCACCAGATTGGTCAGGCAGGATTTCCCCTTAGTGAAGCCATGCTGGCTGTCACCAAGCACCTTGTTGGTTTTCATGTGCCTTAGCATGCCTTCCAGGACAATCCGCTCCAAGATTTTGCCAGGCACAGAGGTGAGACTGACTGGTCTGTAATTCCCCAGCTCATCCATTTTTCCCTTCTTAAAAATGGGGGTTATATTTCCCTTTTTCCAGTCATCGGGAACTTCACCTGACTGCCATGATTTTTCAAATATGATGGACAGTGGCTTAGCAACTTCATTTGCCAGCTCCTTCAGGACCCGTGGATGGATTTCATCCGGTCCCATGGACTTGTATACATTCAGGTTCCTAAGGTGGTCCCGAACAAGATCCTCCCCCACAGTGGGCCCAGGGTCCCCACCCTCACCGTCCCCGCGTCTGCCTTCCAAGACTTGGGTGGTGTGGACAGAGCATTTGCCGGTAAAGACTGAGGCAAAGAAGTCATTAGAACCTCAGCCTTCTCCAAATCCAGGGTAGCCAGTTCTCCCGATAGCTTCTGGAGAGGGCCCACGGTGTCCCTAACCTGTCTCTTATCGGCAATGTACCTATAAAATCCCTTCCTGTTATCCTTAACATCCCTAGCCAAGTTTAATTCTAAGTGGGCCTTAGCTTTCCTAACCTGGTCCCTAGCTTCCCAGACAACATCCCTGTATTCTCCCCAGGCCGCCTGACCTTGCTTCCAGCGGGACTGTTATCAGTGGAAAGAAAGAAAGTTTGACCAAGCACATTAGAGTCTGAAAAACTGTTGTTAATATTTCAGACTCTACATGTTTGGTAAGCACTCAGGTACTTCTGTGGACATAAACATAGCCATCAGAGACCATCTCGGATGAGGAAACAAGAGGAGGTGGGAGCAGTTCCTTTTCCCTATTTTTATTTGTCTTTGCAAATTAAGGGGAGATGTTAAGAATCAAGAAGCTGTAGATCTTGTTGCTGGTTTAAAAACTCAGTCACCAGTTTTAGTCCCCAGGAATGCAAAGCTTGCTGCTTCTAAGGAGCATTAAATTTACCTGGAGAAGAGAGATTTAGATTAGATTTTAGGAAGAAATTCTTCATTGTGAGGATGCTGAGGCACTGGCACAGGTTTCTTGGAGAAGTTATGGCTGCCCCTTCCCTGGTAGTGTTCAAGGCCAGGTTGGATAGGGCTTTGTGCAACCTGGAGTAGTGGAAGGTGTCCCTGCCTGTGACTGGGGGATTGGAACTAGTTGAGCTTTAAGGGTCCTTTGAGCCCTAACCATTCTATGATTCTATGATTAACTTTTTCTTCTGTTAGTGTTAATTAGCAGAACTGTTAATGATGGTCTTTATTTCAGGTAAAGACCCTAGGATAGAAGGCAATAGATCTACTTAATTTTCCCTTACATTCTTCACCCAATTTAGAGTACATTATTTGTAAAAATTTGAACAGGTCTAATACAAAAAAAGAAACTAATTTCAGCAAAGGACAACAAAAAGCAGGGTGATCTCTGTAAACTCCCAAGCAGGAAGCTGTTCTAAAGCAAGGTAAGCCCCATATATTTTCTGTGAAAAAATAATTAATAAAAGGTCCCAATTTTTCCCCACTGTGAAACAGAAAGAAAATGGGAAAGAAGGGGAAAGGGGAGAAAAAAGGAGAGAGAGAGAAAAAGTAAGTAATCACCTGTATATTATGGGAGGAGTCTTGCACAGGTGTGGCTTATCAAGTAACTTTTGCAGCAACAGCCAAGACAGCTGGAGAAGTTATGAAACTGCTAAATTACTGGTTTTCACACACTGGAAAAAAAGGTATCCTTGAAGTTGCTACAGGGAAACAGTGAGAAACCATGTGCATTTAAATGCACATCTTCCTTTTAGGCCTTGTGTTCAACTGACGAAACAACTTTTCACTATAAAAACTCACTGCGTCAGGTGGAGTTACTCCATGTGCTCTTTTCCAGCAGGATGCTTCAATAGGCAAATCATAAAAGGTCCATATAGGTCCAACAAAACTGACATGGTACACAGCAATGTGGGTGCACACTTTAAATTTGAGGGTTAAGGATTTCTTATTCTGTGTTCTTCCCATAGCTGTGATTGCACTGGAGAAGAGCTAGGCTCACTCATCACCCATTTGGTGGAGAAATGAGGTGAAGGTGAGGTAAAAGAGACCTAGACAGGAATCTGTGGCTAAGTCAGTTACTAAAGTTTCCAGATTCCTAAGGGAGATTGTTCTAAAGGCCTGCAGGTGACACTGTGCTTTTAAATGCAAAGAGAATTGTCATTAAGGACAAATGAAAATAAATGCACCTGCAGATGGGTGCAGCAGATTCTGGATCTGTGGTTTTCTAGAGTAAAGGATAAAACCAGCTTATCCAGAGCAGCTTGAGACCTCCTACCAATCCATAAAACTAAAGAAAGATTTCAAGAGATCAGCTTTTACAACAAACTCTGTAATGGTGAAAGGACTGTAAATTACCTGAAATGATTCTATGTCCTGGAGCAACCTGGCTTGCTGAACAATGGTGCATTTTCATGTGGGTTAGCTAAAGAGAGGCAAAGGCCTGGGGCTGTGTAGAAGTTTGGATTCTTTTCTTTCAGCTCTGAAATTTCAGATTTTGGAAATATCTCAAAACATCATCCTCCACAGCTGTAGGTTTTCAGTATTACATTTTCTTAGCTTATATATTACAGATTGTTTTCCTTCTATTACCTATGTTTTCTCACTTTCTGGAAGGACTTTTGGTCTGAAAAGTGACTTTGAAAGCTATTTAAAAGTCTGCTTTCTGTCTGGGAGAGAAGTTTCCATGCAGCATCCTAGAAGGTTTAGGTAGACTACGCTGGAGCTGTGCAAAATTGCCCATCTCAGTCAGCATAGCCTTTTAGGTTACCTGGCCACATTCATCAAATGAGGACAAAAAGCCCCCAAGACAACAATTACACTAATCACTCGCACACTGACTCTCGACTTCTTAAGCCACTTCTCATGGGCTATGCACAACAGTTGCTGCATCCTGGTGCAGAGCCTTCGACAAAGCCATCAGTCATTCCCAGTTCTATTAGTTGAAAAGAAAAGGCTTAGTAAAATTAACACAGAAGCCTTCAGCTTTCTCAAAGCACTTACAAAAGGTACTAGAACGAAAAGAGATCGAGATGAGAGGCAATTACACACATCACTTTTGCAAACCAGTACAAAGGGAACATAACAGAAGCCTTTCTGCACTTTCTGTTTTGCTGCTGCCTGCCAGGCACGCTCCTGCTGTTCCACTCTGGCATGCCGCACTCCCAGAAATGCCATCTTGTACAGCAGGACAGGAACATCTATATAACACTCACTGAATACACTTGAATGAGAAAAAGGGTGAACTTTTGTCATGCTGGGGACAGTCAAAGTATTCACAGAGACAAGGGTGTTGGGAGGAGCTCAGCAGCCTGCATATTGAATTGAAGCAATTGCAGAGCCAGCAGAGACAACCTGTCAGGGATGTGCATGAGTGTCCACCAGAATTTTTTGTGCAGGAAGAACTCAAGAGATTGCTTCAGGAAAGGAAATAGCTCACGGATGATGCAATCCCTCTCTATAATACTTCCCATTTCAGTGTTGCCTTGATTTAGCCCCAAAATCATAGAATCAAAGAATCATAGAATGGTTTGGGTTGGAAGGGTCCTTAAAGATCATCTACTTACAACCTCCCCTGCCAAATCTCATGTGTCATATGATTAGAGAAGTCTAGACTTGAAAAGCTCTCTTAAAGAGTCCTCTATCTGGACTTGCGCAAAGCATTCAACACTGTCCCGCACAACATCCTTGTCTCTGAATAAAATTTAGTAGATGGACCACTCAGTGGATAAGGAATTAGCCGGATGGCTGCACACAGAGAGTTATGGTCAATGGCTCAATGTCCAACAGGAAACTGGTAATGAGCGGTGTGCCTCAGGGGTTGGTGTTGGGACCAATCCTGTTCAACATCTTTATCGGTGACATGGACAGTGGGATTGAGTGCGCCCTCAGCAAGTTTGCCGATGACACCAAGCTGTGTGGTTCGGTTGATAGTCTGGAGGGAAGGAATGCCATCCAGAGGAAGCTCAACATGCTTGTGAGGAGGCCAATGCCAACCTCATGAAGTTTAACCAAGCCAAATGCAAGGTCCTGTATCTGGCTCGGAGCAATGCCAGGCACAGCTACAGGTTGGGCAGAGAAGAGATTGAGAGCAGCCCTGCGGAGAAGGACTTGGGGGTGTTGGTCAATGGGAAAATGAACATGAGCTGGCTTCAGTGCACGCTCGCAACCCAGAAACCAAATATGCGCTGGGCTGCATCAAAAGTAGCGTGACCAGCAGGTCGAGGGAGGAGATCCTGCCCCTCTACTCTGCTCTTGTGAGACACCACTTGGAGCACTGTGTGCAGTTTTGGTGTCCTCAACATAAAAAGGACATGGAACTGTTGGAACAAGTGCAGAGGAGGGCCACGAGGACAATCAGGGGACTGGAGCACCTGCCGTATGAAGATAGGATGAGAAAGTTGGGGCTGTTCAGCCTGGAGAAGAGAAGGCTGCGTGGAGACCTCATAGCAGCCTCCCAGTATCTGAAGGGGGGCTACAAGGTTGCTGGGGAGGGACTTTTCATCAGGGACTGTAGCAATAGGCTACGAGGTAGTGGGTTTAAACTTAAACAAGAGAAGTTCAGGTTAGATATAACGAAGAAGTTCTTTACTGTGAGGCACTGGAACAGGTTGCCCAAAGAAGTGGTAAATGTTCCATTCCTGGCAGTGTTCAGGACCAGGTCGGAGAGAGCCTTGGGTGACATGGTCTAGTGTAAGGCATCCCTGCCCATGGCAGGGAGTTGGAACTAGATGATCTTAAGGTACCTTTCAACTCAAACCATTCTATGATTTTATGATTGTTTGATCTCCATGTCTAGGCCACTTCTTGCTGATTTCTCAATACTCTGCAGACAATACACACAGGTCACATAATTACATGGCTATATTTACATACCGATGAGTACCTAACTGTCATCTCAAAGACAGGAAGAAAGCTGAGTTTCTAGCATCACTGACAAGTCCGTCAAATATTATCCCAGGTAAGCATTTTACAAATCTTTCAGAGTGAAATGAAGTTTTTCAGAAATTCATTAATGTCAGTGAAGAAGGCAGAATACTGCTTTCAATCAGGACATACTGTAAAAATTGACTGAAATATAATGGAAGAAAATGGCTCTTCAGAAGATCTAACCCCTTCTACTTTGGGAATAAACAGACGCAGTCTTATTGTAGGCGAGTGCACTGCTTCAGAAGGTCCCATTCATCTGGTTTTTGCTTTGCAACCTAACCAGCTAAACAGAATTTCCTCTGCAGAAGTTGTATGAAAGGACCAAATAGTGACATTCCCTGCATGAACAACGTCTCTTTCTTTAATACTGTAAAGTGAAAAATTTCTATCTTCATGTCTCTTAAAATTGTAGACGATTGAATTTATTGAACAAGAAATATTAAGAGCACAGGTAAGTGAACTATGTCGTCACCTTGAAATTAATGCTTTTTTTTTTGTGAACCATGCTGCAGTATTAAAAAAATGGTGCTTCTCAAATGCCAGAAAAAAAAAAAAAAAGCAACCTTGGAAAAATATTTACAGTCACAAGACATACAGAAATAAGCACATGTAGAAATGCAGTCAAGGACTTTTATCACTCTTTGCAAGAGTCATTCAAACCCTACAAAAAAGCAAAACACAGCAAAGGTAAATCTTGTAACTATTTACAAGATCTCTCTGTTTCATAATGCATACAACTAATATTTTTCTTAAACTTCAGTTGCAGATACATCTTCTCACATTACTACGTACGATGCTTATTGGTAGCATTCTTATTAGCAAACTTTTAACAACACATGCTTGCCATTCTTGCTTACAAACTGACCAAGCAGCAGCAGCAGCAGGCAATAGATTGATTTAAAAATTAATAAACACAAGGCAATTTTTGCAGACACTGGCTGTTGAGGCAACCGAGCCATTAAGTGCCTGTAACATCTTTCCAAGAATTCTTATTCGCTAGCAATGCAGCAGTACACTGTTCTCAAAAACTACCTGGGCAGTCATAGTGAACATCAAGAACTATCACAGTTACTAGTAATTTAAGGGGAAAAATTGCTTTAGTTAGTGAAGATAATAACAGTTGGAAGCATTTTTTCCTATATTTTACATATGTCTTCTGGGTTCAGCTGTAACAGTTCTTTTTCTCCTTCCTAGTACCTCGTGCAGTGTTGTGTTTTGGCTTTTTTCTGAGAACAATGCTGATAAAACACCAATGGTTTTAGTTGTTGCTAAGTAATGCTTACCCTGATCAAGGACATTTTCACTCTTTAATGCTTTACCAGTGAGGAGGGACACAAGAAGCTGTGAGGAGCAGACACAGGACCCCTGACCCAAATTAGCCAAACGGGTATTCCATACCACAGCATGTCATGCCCAGTATATAAACTGGAGGGAGTCACCGGAAGGGACCAATCACTGCTCAGGTAGGGCTGGATATCGGTTGGCAGATAGTGAGCAATTGTATTGTGCATCGCTTGTATTTATTGTGTTTTTTCCTTTCCCTTTTTGATTTTATATTCTCTCCCGTCATTATTTCCTTTATCATTATTATTATTAGTAGTAGTTTTATATTGTATTTTAGTTATTGGACTGTTCTTATCTCAACCTGTGAGGTTTACATTCTTTTGATTCTCCTCCCCATCTTGCCCAAAAGGGGGTGTGAGCAAATGGCTGCATGGTTCGGAGTTACCAGCTGGAGCCATGACAATATGGAAGAAAACTTACATCAATCTGTTTTGTGAACTTTAAAGAAGCCTGTCACAAGAGATGAAAAAAGTGAGTCACAAGTGAAGGGAGGGGTATAGCTGAAAAGACTAAAACACTAAGCCAGGTAACAGAATTTGTTTTCCTTTTGAAGCAGTCAGGAGAAGTTATCCTGTATTTTGGCAGAGGAGTGAGGGATCCCAGACAGCATTGTGCACACAGGTACAGCAGACCTTTTACATTTGACAAACCAACACATCTTCCTTGGCCTTCCTCACACTACTCAGAGTTTGCAGTCACTTCAGTCCTTGGTATGCCTACTCAGGGACAAAACAAACACTCAAAAGCAAGTCTTGAGTTCACCAATCGAATAAAAAGAGCCATTAAAATTACTGAACACCTTTTCTATATATTCATCTTGTCAATTCTTTCCCTCAGCTTTCATAACCCTGACTGCTCTGTGACTGACAAAAATAGCTGATTTCTTCCAAGATCCAGATCTAGGAAAAGCACCTATGCATAGAACCCCATACTTCCGTGATCCTCCAAGGTCAGTGACATTTTGTGGAGGTGCAGTATCAAATGACAACCTAGTGGATTTTTACAGGCAAGATTTGCTTCTTCCCTGTGGGTATGTACAGGACAGCCTCCAAGATGAACAGCACCTTGTTGATCTGAAAGAACAGCTTTGACTTCGCTCCAGAAGCAGGGGGAATTGAGTTGTGGCATCCTGATTTTTAGGAGTCATTTGGTGGCAGAAAATGAAAGATGACTGTGCTGTAAGCATTGATTGGCTCTTGCAGCCTGGAACTTGTGATACAGCAGGGATTTACTGTTTGTTTTTAGTTCACCTGCAGCAGATTCATCCAACGGTGTTATTTCCCTCAGCTGTTGCAGAGCAATGAACAATTCCAGCAAAGTCAATGAATCCGTGCAGATTTATTCCCTCTGAAAAGGCAAGTTAATTAGTCTCCATCCTCCTCAATTTTCCTTGTGTGTTTCTTAAGACCTATGCAAATATAATAATCATCATTTTTAGGGAGGAGACTAAAAACCTAGTTAAAATTTGACAATGTGCCACTAGTGCCAGTGCCCAGCCCTTCAGTTGTCAAGGATTGGTTCATGGAGCTGCTAAGTGACATCTAGACTGAGAATGCAGCAACAGATCCAGCCTCAGACACTCAGGAGAGAGACAGCAGAGGTTTTATAACTTGCAGATTCACTTTTCACTTCTGGTCATAGCATAAGTTAATGTCATGGATTGCATGCAGGAAAATATCACGTGGGGCAGCCGGGTGAAAATTGCTGTGCCCTGTGTACTCTCAGCAAGGCCGGGGTACATGAGGAATAAGCATCTTCCCACAGCAGCTTTGTTCTCTGAAGCCCAGGCAGCATCTACAAAGATTAAAGCTGGTTTCCCATCCCGTCACTTCAAGCACTGCGTTTCTATCGTATTTCACTGTGTTATTAGGCAGCTTTTACACAAACTAGTAAGAGTCTGACTATAATACAGCAGTCACGGGCATACAGCAAAGACTGGCAATATGGAAAATGCCTAATACATGACCCCTTAACCATTATTGAATCAGTATGTGTAACCTTTGTAATTAATTCAGGTATTAATGAATGAAAGGCCTTGATAACATAGACTGCAGAGTTAGTTCATAAACACAAAGGAAATTTTGCAGCAGTTGAAACCACAAGTCTCAATGCACTTTCACATCCATTTTACAAGAAGCTCTCTAGAATTACTCTCAATTTACAGTTGAAATTAGATTCAAAGCCAATGCTATCACAATCTGGTATAGAGTTTGCAGAAATATTTGCTGTAAAGATAAGCTTCTCAGACAGAGGAAGTGATAAAAATAATTTCAGTGTGTTACGTGTCCATCTGCCTTAAAAGGGAATTTTCAGATTCCCGCTGTGTTTCAACAGAGTCTTCCTTTTATTTATTTGTTCTACTTAAGACCTCTTTATTGAGTTTTTCAATGCACCACAAGCCTTTTCTGAAGCTCCCTATCTTATAAATAGGACATTTATAACAGTTACTATTTCACAATTTTCTACTACTAAAATTTCTACTTTGATTAAAGGAACTGTTCCCATGGAAGTAAATGGCAAAATTCCAGATTAAGTAGCATTGCACCTCAATCATTGCTGTGATGTCATTTTCTATTTTTAATGTTAATAATGGAAAGATTTTGAACACCTCATGTATAAAAGAAATACCCTTCTTACCTAAGTTAAGCTTAATTTAGCTATGAAACTGTTTAAAAGAAAACACCATCTCTATTCATGTTGGCTCCCTTTCAGCAATATCTATGGAAAATGAATCGAATTACTTCTTCCTGCTCTCCCTCCATTCAGTACAATGCGGTGTCCTTATTTCAGCCTACACAAACTATGTTTTAATCAGTGCCTAAGGTAAAACTTTGGTAACTGCTGAGGTGACTCCTACATTCCAAAAACTGATATCCCACTGTGGTCTGATTTTCATCACTGCGAGTCGCCAGGAGCATGGATGATAGTTCTGGCTCTGGGCTGTGGACTGCCTGAGCCCAGCGGTGCAGCAGCAGCCCACACCCTGGACAGGAGAAGCGCCCAAGGTGGTGTGCTTTCAGCAGGGGTGTTTTACCCACTTGCATGAGCAGCCTGGGCTCACCTGCAGGCTGTGAACTATAACCTGTGTTTCCAAAACATGAGAGAAATCGCCTCCAGGGCAGACCCGGGCTAAATACCTCATCAGATCTGGCCACTTTTCTCCTTCGAATGAGGCAGTCTTCTGTTTCCTTTCATTTTGTATAATTTCTTTATTAGTTTTCCAATATCTTTGGGAAGGAGGAAGTGTAGACTGGGAGTGTGACTTCAGTTGCTCCAGTTTATGGTTTCATTCAAGCTGATTAATTTTGGATTTCCTAAAAGTCAAATATGCTCAGCTCCAAGGCTTTCACTCAGACTGGCTTTCTAATGCAGAGGTCACAAAGAAGCATCAAGTAAAACTATCATGTTCATAACACAGGACACCTCTTGGGGAGATATCCAGGAACAAAGCTCTGGTTTAGACGGCATTCTATCAGACATACAACATAATTTTATCTGTTCCTTACTTACAAAGCAGTAAAACATTAAACCTCACCAGACATTTTGTGGCCAATTACCTTCAAGCAATACTTTGCAAATAGAGTGAGGAAGGAAAGCCTTGGAAAAGCCGTAAATCCCAGTTCATGTTTTATTAAGGAAAGAGAAATACTGCTCATATCGAAATCCTGAATTACCTGAACCAGGTGTCAGATGTTTTTGCTAACTGGGTCACAGCATGCTTGGTAGTAAAGACACTTGCAAAGCCTAAATATCCTGCAAACTATGACCTGCTTGTGCTGCTTGACAGGCTTAGATAAGTCTCCTAAGCCTTTGCACAATAGACTACTTACAGCCTCAACAGAAATCACCTTTTAAAAACCTTGTATTTTCCATTTGCCCTTAATTTCTTCCAGTCATTGACCCAGATTTGGAGCAGAACAGCACTTTTCTGAAATTAAATGGTTTTTGAACCAGGATTGTGAGTCCTTCAGAAGACACCAACAAAGAGTGCAAGACAGCATGTGAAGGGTTGTGCCTGTGCCAGAGCAGGAGGCAGCATCCCGCCCGGCAGGTTCCTGTGGCAGCCCAACCAGCAGCTCCATCTTGTGGGGCTGCAGCGGCCACCCCACAAGCTCACCTTTAGGAGGGCAACCCTGCTTTCCAAAGCATGCAGAGCTCACCCCTCCACACCCCCAGAAAACACCAGCCTAGGCAAGGGTCTGCTGGACTGTTGCACCAGGAATGGCTCTGGGAAAGGAGTGCTGGAGATACTATAATGACAGCTAAGAGAGATCCAACCAGTATTTTAAACAACTGTCATACACACATTGACACAAAACCTTTCTGACAGCAAGAATAGCCCTTGACCATGTGGGAGACCTTCCTGTTGTGTGAAGAAATGGCATTCTACTAGTTTGAGAGACAGTTAAGCAGTTACACAGGGTGAAGGTCTGGACCTACATGTCTGCAGCAGGTTTGGGGTGGGGTTTTGGTTTGGGTTTCTTTTTACCCCTAATGCTGGTGACTATAGGAGCTTTTACATGTTGTACCTGCACAGCAGATTGAAATTGAAAACAAGAAGCATGTATTCCTCTAACAAAAAAATGTCCTGGTTGCCAGAACACAGTGATTGTCTCCTAGTTTTTGAGTGATTCCACCAATCTCTCTACACTGTTTTTTATAAAAGGTATTCAGTAATTGTCCACATATTTCCAAATTGGTAACCGTATCCATTACCCATATGACCGTGGCAGCTGGTTGGAAAACAGTTTGATCTCTTTGAGACTGCTTGAAATCCATGGCTTATAATTGTATAAAGGTACAGCCAGGAAAAATATCATCAAAATGTTAACTTCAAGGCAAATAGAATGCCAGATGCCACAAAGAACTCCCCAGATTCCCAAGACGCACTCCAAGGAAATCCCTTGTTTTTTTGATGTCATTCTATACCAGAGCATATTGGCACTGGGGCACCTCACATGAAATGTGAGCCCCTTCCAAAGCCTCCTGGAAAAAGCTGTTCTTCTTCTAAAGCTGATGTGAATATAGTGCAGCATATGGGGTGATTAATGAACTGATCACAAAAAGTCAATGTAGCCAGGCAGCAAACAGCTAGAGACCACCCAAAGTCAGAAGGTGGACTGCTGCACTCGCAGGAGGCCCAGGCTGGCAGGCTGAATTACCACCCAACACTTGCTCTTCCGGCTGCTAAAGTAATTACTCCATTTCAAAGGCAGCATCCAGGGTGGGACTGGCTTCAGTTTATCTACTTTCTCTATCTTTTATATGCAATGCTTGCCCTGTTAGTGAAGAAGAGTCCATTCCAGCTTCTCCATTTGTTGGCAGCTATTAGCAAGAGTTTCAGAAGGATGTGCGAGTATTTCCACAACCTGCAGTCAGACAGCAACTTGTTTATAGGAAAACTTATTCTTCAGTTTCAAGCACCTACAATTTGGCTTATTATAGGACATATTTTTTGGCAACCCAAAAAAGTCAGCTAAAATCCTAATTGTTTTCCATCTTATTTATGACATCTCCCCCAGTTTGTACCCTTTGCACTCAAACTTCCTCTTCAGTCCAACCAAATCTAAACAGGTAATTTTTTTTTTTATCTTTGAATCTCCAGATTCTCCTTTTGCGTTCCCTTTCTCTAGGAAAAATCTGAAATGTTACATTGTGTAACTCTCCTGCTCCTTCTTACAGGATTTCCTGCCTTACACGATGTTAAAGTCATGAACAATTAACTTAACCAGTAGCACCACCGCATGCCAACAGCACTAAGATTTTGAAACCTCAATAAATGCTCTGGCCAGGAATAGAAACCAGAAGTTAAAATCTCGAAAAGTTCATAAATTGACAGCACAGAAAATACATCAAATAGATCAATTAAAAATTATCTTCTTTTTTTATTCATAAAACATATTTTATTTTGAAGGTTCTCACCTATCAATGATATCCTAATAAAAGTTTCAAAATATGCCAATTATAAAGTGCAAAAAAAAAAATGCTTAAAACACAAACCAAACAAAACCAAAACAGGGAAAAAAAAAAAAAAATTTTAAGCATTCACATCATCAGAACGAATCTGCCCTTGAAAGTGATTTAATTTTCTTAAAGGAACCCTTTGTAGTGAAAAAAGTCAGCATCTCTCTTTTTCAAGTTTGCCAGACTTGGCTTTCCCTCCTCCAGGCTGGCAAGAAACTAATGGCTTCAGAAATACCTAGCCTTTTCTTATTTATCTATCATTTATGTATCATTTTATCTATCTTAAGGCTTCCCAAGCCACTATGTCTTAACCTTTCCCAGGTGAATGGTGTCTATGAATATCCTGCTGAAACTTGCACCCTCGACCACCTCCTTATGATGTGCCTCAGTTACTATGGTTTAAAAGCTCAGGTTGGAAGTTCTTTGCAGGGAGGCTGAGCTTCCCTTGTCCGGGACTCACCCAGATACAGTGAGGAAGCTGCGCAGACTTGCCATGGCCACCACCTCCTCACACACCTAGCAGTGTTAAAGGTGGCACAGACCACCCCTTTAACAGCCTTAGTAAGTGTGTGTCCGATGTGCATGAAATGTCGATGGTTCCTCTCAGCGCTATAAGATATCAAAATATTGTTCTTATTGTTCGTATAGTTAATAATAAAAACAATACACTTCAGATGATACACTTCAGATGATCCTTTGAATTTTATGTTGTATTTCACGGGATAACTTCGAAAATATTCATGGAATTGTGATTTTCTTTCCATCTGAAGATTTTACGCTTCCTTTTTTCCCCGTTAAAAATAATCTTTCAGGGCACATGTTTGCTATTCCTTCTTTCAGCCTGCATCCAACCTGTTCCTTCCACAGCCTGAAGTCCTTCAAGTTCCTAATTTCCTCCCTGGACTTCCCCAGACTCCTGCAAGAGCTATGATACAAACTAACATTAAAAGGAAAACAGGAGATTAACCATGACAGCAGGGAGTTCCCACCATGCCATCTGCTCTTTCAGAGTCCTACAGTTCTCTAGAGGGAGATTAACTTCTGAGTAGATTGAAGCATCAGTGATTCATGAGACACTTTGGGTTCCCGTCCATGACAACTCAGCTGCTGAGAATGGTATGTATGAACTTGGTAATGTTTAGGGAGAATGACTCAGAGCTGTAAGAAGGCCAGACCTAGGGCTGATGCTTGACCCTGTCATCCCCATGCAGAAGACATTGCACAGCATGACTCAGCCAAGCCTCCTCTCCTTCAGTGTGCAGCACAGTTACATCTCCAGGCTCATGTGATCCTGATGCAATTCCAATTTACATCACCCACATGATGTAATAGCTCAACAAAATGACCAAAGTTAACAGTAAATAGAGCTAAAGCGGAAAAGCGGATTTCCATTTTCAGTCATACATAAGAAACTTTTGAGGTTAACTTAAAATTTACTAGGACAATTCCCTTGTGCAAGGCAGGCTATGCAATTGATTTGTGACAGTTTAAGTATATACGATTATTAACCTCTGCTCTTACTTGTTCTTTTGATTGCATTCTTTGTTTTTCAGTCCTAACTCATCTGAGGGGAGGCTGAGGAGATAAGAGTGGTTTAGGATTAACCTGAGTAGGGGCTGAAGCAGGAGTGACTCCCTGCATGGTCTGTTAAGAACTGAACTATAATGACCTGAAATGGGAAGCAGAGCAGGTTATGGCTCTCCCTAGATCATGAAAGCAAAGTCCTTCATGAAAAGTCCTTATAGTATAGGTTAATTCTTTTTAAGAACATGAATATTCTTGTTTACATATCCTTTCTTTAGTTTTTGGTTGTAAGTCACAAGCCAATACCATAAATGAACCTCCTTCCATCGCTGGGCTTTGAACCAGGCTTGATAACAACTTATAATCAGGAAGTGCAAACTTGCTGCATGTTTTAAACCCATCTCAAAAACATAAGATATAGGTATCTTAGACCAAATATTGCTCAATTGACACATAACAGCAAGGTCATGAATTTCAAAGCAATTAATTGCACCAATAAAATTCACAAGTTTTGATGAGAGGTTGTTTAATGAATGACAGTGTAGACCAAACTCTCCCTCAGTTTGCTGCTTTATTTCATTCTGCGATTGCCCAAGATAAATATCTCACTTAGCTAACACACGTCTCATTACTATGCCCAAGATGAAGACAGAAACTACGCATGCACCAGTCTCCTTATATCCTAAGTATCCATAAGGCTGCATAGTATGCAATAGCTTGTAAATAAAACTATAGACATCTTCAAGACAATAAATGTGCCTACTGAGTTGACAAGAAATGCATCTTGAGACCAACTTTACTTGGTAATAGTCTTTATGGTCTAATTAACTATTCTTTCCGCTAGAAGTAAAAATTCTCTTACAGATTTTCTGATTAAATCTGCAGCTGCTTGGAAGAGTATTAGCACAGCAAAGATTTCCTCTAAGCAAGCCTACTGGGACCCTGCCAGTGGCCTTACCCTAGTTGTCAGCAGGACTGAGGACTATGTAACACATTATGCAATTCGGGTGAAATCACCCTTATGTATGCTCACGAGGAAGGGCAAGCCCGAACAAGGATAGAAGTCAGGGAGAAAACACCTGCAGTTCCCCCCTGGTTAATAGAGCTTTTTGCCTTTTCTATCCTTTTCCCAAGAAAAGATAGAGATACAGAAAATACACACAGAAGCTATCTGAAATTTAATTTCAGTATAAATAAATGTGGCTCTGTTCACTCGGATCTCTCGGTTCCTCAGCAAGAGTTAGTGGCACAGGGACCACACATCAGAAAATAGGCTGAGTCAGTGTCAATATTTTGTCCACTAATACAGAAACAACAACAAAAGAAGTCTCAGTCCAGTGAAGGTTTTCATGGGTAATACAGCCAAACCTTACATATAAGATAGGATAAGCAACTGGTCTAGTTTCAGAAGCAATGCTCTGATAACCTATGAAAGATTGACCCCTGCTTTTATCTTTTTTTTGTCATGCGTCTTACAGATGACAGAAGGGGTCAGATATATCCATGTGATGTTTACCTTTTGCAGAACAGAATAATATTGCTGAAGTCATCTTCAGTGTGTGTTCTACTATAAATGCTTGGACCTCTCTCACAGAATTGCTTTTAACTTTGTTTTAGTCCATCTTAGGTTTATTGTACATGACTATTCCCTCATCTTCACTGACTGCAGTGCCCTTACTAAATCGCATCTTACTTTTCATATCTGTATCCAGTTTGCCTTAATCATGTCAAGCTCTAATTCTGTCCTTCAGTGCAACTCTGGCTTTTCATGGAGTGCCCATGTGAACATATTCTCCATATTCCCCACTCTATTTTACAACTAATTCAGGGAAATACTGAATAGAATAGGAAGCAAAGCATGCTGTGGCAAAATCACACCATTCTGGCTCAACAAAAAGAAACAAATCAGTACACTTTGAACCTGGTTTCCCATCAACTGAGCACTGTCTTTAAAGCAGTTTTGCCAAATTCTGTCTCCTAGCTTGTCTGTTGGGATGTCACCTCGATGTCACCTCAGTGTCAAGCAGTCCTGCTAGGATTAAGAAAGATGACTGCTGTAGACAAGGCCTGTCACTCTGTCAGGGCAGGAAATTAGACAGATTTGGAATCATTCATCTTGAGAAAATTAATTTTCCTTATTACCCATCCTCATATTTATCTCCTTGGTATTTTCAAACAGTTCAACTTTTGTTCCAGTACTTTTCTGGGAATTGATATTATAGTCAGAGCAGATAATTATTTCTCTTTTTTAAAGCTATGCACTGTTACAGTCATTTGCCTTCCCGGGTGAGGACAGACTTTCCCAAAGGTGACAGCTCTGTGTTGGCCTCAGCCAGTTCTCCAGGTTCAGGTCAGATGCAGACAAAGTGGAAATCTCTGCCTTAGCTAAATACTCTTTATCCTAGTGTGTCCTTGACTCTTACTTCCTTACTGCTGAGCCAGCTCACTTTCTGGTAAAAAGTGAACCATTACAAGCATCAAACATTTTAGCTTTCTCAGCATCAGTTAGCTTTTCCTTCCCATCCAGTGACGGATTGCACTTTCTCTCACTCCGCCTTTTACTAGCACTGCCCTTACAGAAGGCTGCTCAATATTCTCTCCTATCTTGGTCCACAGCTTGACTATTTTTAATTCATTCCTCCCTCTTCATATTTTTCCCTCATACACATTTTAATAACCAGAACAAGTTTGCACCTCTTCTATCTCCCCTTTTTTAGTCAAGATTTAGATGATCTACTTGCTACGCTTTCCAACCTTCCACACTGACATAGGTTGAACCTGCACCTTCAATGTGTTTCTCTTACAGGACTAGCAGCTCTCCTGAATATTTCTTTTTTTCCCTTTTAAACACTTATCCTATGGGATCTTGTCTGTATATATTCCAAGCTCAATAGTGGCTTTCTGAAAGTCTTTTGCGTTTGCCTTCTTGTTCTACCTCTCCCATAAATCAATCTTTTGCTGACCATTTTCACCTCAGATGCTGGTATGTTGAGCCATCCCTTTAGGTGCTTTTTCTACCTTTCGTATCAAGGAGTCCTCAGGCATAGAACGCAGTCAATGATTCTATGCTATAAACAGTACTCCAGTTCTCTAAACTGGTTCTTATCCCTCCCAACATCAGCCCTCAGTCAGTCTACAACCCTGCACAAAGGCATTTCAGCATTTTACCGTGCCAAAAATCTCCCCATTGGCTTCAAGATAGTTCCAGAAATATATTAGTCTGAGATAGCCAAATTAGCCTCATGACATTTTATGTTCATTATACATACCTATTGACCCAAATTTGACTATTTTTTACACTGAGACAAACACCTTTGCCTTCAAAGGCATTGAGCTATGGATGTCAACAACATGAAAAAGATTAGAGCAATATTTGGCACAACTGTACCCCTTTTCCATGGCTGCAGTTCTTTTGGTCACCAAAAGCTGCAAAAATTGAAACTGCAATTCTCAAAGTAACTTTTTCCACATACTTGTGAGAAATAGTAGTGAAGCAGAGTGTAAAACTGAAGCTGACGGATGCTATCACAAGTCTGTGCATCTCACACAAGCTCTAGAGCCTGTGTGCGTCTACTTCCTCTCCTTCAAATGTGGTTAAAGGCTTTAAAGCTGTGCCTTCTGACTGAATGTGCCTTTAAAGCATTAGTCAATTGGAAACAGACCTGATGCTGTAAAGTGAGATCTCATTTGCAAAACTCAGTCCAGTTGAAATGGATTATGTTTTTTTTTAGGAGCGTGGTAGATAAACAGACATCAAACACAGACTGAGATCAGCTCTGGTGCACTTCTGAAAAGAAGCAAATTGAGATTTCCTATCTCCCCACAAATGGGGAAATAAGAGTTGCAGGAACAGAAATTGTGAATTTATGTGTTGTGGTAAGACTTTAAGGAATATATTCATAAGTCATTTTTCTTCAATATAGAAAGTGGTGGAGTTTTGGCCAGCAATAAGAAAACATCAAATTATTCCCATTTGTGCATAAAAAAAAAAAAAAAAAAAAGAAAAATGGCCTGCCATTTCTATTTCTTATTAGTACTGGTCTGCACATGTGCTAAAATTTACTGTCTACCTCAAACATCACAATGGACCTCATGAGAAAAATTAGTGTAGTCATCAAGAGCATGAGAACTTTGTGAGATTCTTCTGAACTCAGAAAGAAGTTAATTGAATTTTTGTCACCTTGCTCAGATTCGCAACTGGACTTATTTATAATGACTCCTCATGTGTCACAAACTGGGTTTTATTAGATACCTATTTTCATGTCCTTGTGTTAGTTATATTTAGTTCTCATGCATCCATGAACTTTCTGACTAATCTTTAGAAAGGGGTGCTTGGCTCGTAGCTCTCCCTCTTTGGACTACAGAAAAATTGACAGGCTGAGCAAACCATGAAGGTCTTGCAATACGTCAGTTTGTCTAAGTAAGTGCTGCTTCTCTCTGAATCGTTATCAGTGGTTTACCAGTACTACCTCAGAAGGGTAGAAAATTGCATTTCTAGAAGTGCCAGGTACAGTAGCCAGCTGTTCCCAGGAGGTGAGTGGTCCAGTATCCTTGGAGACTGAACAAAAACTTCATGTTCACACCTCAGAAATTCTGCTGCTGAATGGAAGCATTCAGCTGCATTAACAGGTGTCTCAGAAATGGAGTGAAGATGCAGCTTTTCCCTGGAAGGTACTGGCCAGGCTGGCCATGGGGAACAGGTGGCAGGTTCGTCCTTAGCAGTCCCATCTGGCTTTGAGCAGCAGCAGGGGGTTTTAGACAATTAATGAATGAAAACTTCATTTAAAGATTCCTGTAGTGCTTTTTTTTCTGCAGCCAAAGGATGTTTATTAACTCCAGCAACCTGGCCTGATGCCAGGTTGGAAACTATTCTGTCATCTGACTGGTGTTCTCCCTGCAGCGTCAACCTCATGCAGAAAACTTCATCTCATGCTCTAGGCCCTGATCCTGGAAAGATACCTGTCTATGCAAATGCTGACTGACACTGCACCAGGAACTAATGAAGTAAATGGAGTGTGGCACAGCTGACGGGACCCACAGGGGCTGGGTTTCTTTCGGAGGTAGGATACACGGCTGTTGCATGAGGCATCTATGCCATGTTGCCTTTAGTGGTCATGGTGGTCTTCTTTTGTCCTCAAAAGTACTCCCTTTTGTTGCTGGGTAAGTTGAATCCTTTACAAAAATCCTGACAAATGCTCCTTCAAATTAGGGGCAGCATCACCTTTCTCATTGGCAATGGAAATACTAAGCACACTCTGCTATACTTACACTGACTACACTTTCCTGAAGAAAAAAGATTGTACCTGCAGATGTTGATGTCTTATCTTCTGCTAATACAACAACCCTAATTCCTGCACATTAAGATTCATGTCGAAGAGCGCTGCTTCTTTTTGACATTGTCAGTTTAATTCTACACTGTATGCTTGTTGGCACTTCCATAATTTTGTTATTAGTTTACTATGTGGCTTCAGAGATTACATTCAAAAAAATCTATCTATCTGATAAGTTTTAGTAACTGCAAGGAGCAGCGAGGCAGTGCTTTCTGCCTGCATTTCAAGTGCAGTCAAACACTCCAAACTGTCTAGAACTAGACATGATAGTTCATAGAAAAGATGCATGCTGTCTCGCTTTCTGAAAATGAAGTTTGCACTTGTAATTCTGCAAGTACAAATCAAAACACGCACACATTACTGTGATAATAGCTTTCATTCAGGAGGGGGGCTATTAACATTTGTTTGGACATTGTACCTTAGTAACAAAACCCTGGATCTAGGTTCCAGTGTTGTACTTGAGACTGATAGGATGTCCCAGAAGCGGCCCTGACATGCATCCATCCGTGGCACAGTGCCAACAGGGGTGCAATCTTTCTCCTTCCCCCTTCACAGTATGTGGCCATGTGGAACACTTCACCCCTCAGGTGAAAAACACATCTGGAGAATGAAATCTTACTACAGGTGGCAGAAATAGGTAAAACTCAGTTTTTATTTGAGCTTGTTTATGCTCTAAAGCCTGCTGCTCCTGAAACTGAACTCCAGGACGAGTACAGAGAGTGCTGCTCCAGCTGGACTGGACAATCTGCCAGTGCACTCCCCTCTGAAGGGCATGTTGTCACCCTGTCCTGCTGTCACCCTGTTCTTTCACGCCTCCTACTCACAGAGTACCAGCAATGCATATGCAAATAGGTGGCATGAAGAAATGCCACTTGAACACTAGCTGAAACCACCAATCTTATTCAAACATTCAAATATAAGAAATAAAGCAATTTGGCTGCAGATCACAGTGCTTAGTGAATAGAAAACCTTTTGGACAAATACCACCTGATCACCAAGTCAGTGGTCTGTAATTATGCTGCATGATCTAGGGGATTCTATGCCAGCAAGCAGCATATTTGTATTTTAAGTGCTTAAAACTGTATGTTTACTTGGCATAAAAAACAGTATTCTACATCAGAGGAAAACAACAATGCCATAATTCTGTAGTTGTCTGTACCTCTGTAGAGAGGAATTTTTACTTTTACAGAGCAACAGATAGGGCATAGTCCTAGGTCTAAAAAGCACTCAGCAGCAGTCAGCCCAGTGTACTACATGGAGGTGCAGTTCATCACAATGCTTATTACTGTCATGCGCAGAGAGTGCACAAACACACATACGCAGAGGTACAGGACTATGTTACTATGCCAAAAACTCAGCTAGTGACCAGGTGTCGCAGTAGCAATGTTGTGAACTTGGTGCTGCAGCTCTGGGTCCTGGGCACCGTCAGAAGTCAGGGCAGACATCCCCACGCTTGCAGCATAAGAATCATAGAATCATAGAATCATAGAATAGTAAGGGTTGGAAAGGACCTCAAGATCATCGAGTTCCAACCCCCCTGCCATGGGCAGGGATACCTCCCACTAAACCATGCCATCCAAGGCTATGTCCAACCCCACCTTGAACGCCGCCAGGGATGAAGCATTCACAAATTCCTTGGGCAACCCATTCCAGGGCCTCACCACCCTCACAGTAAAGAATTTCTTCCTCAGATCCAATCTAAACTTCCCCTGTTTAAGTTTAAACCCATTACCCCTTGTCCTCTCACCACAGTCCCTAATGAAGAGTCCCTCCCCAGCATCCCCATAGGCCCCCTTCAGGTATTGGAAGGCTGCTAGGAGGTCTCCACGCAGTCTTCTCTACTCCAGGCTGAACAGCCCCAGTTTTCTCAGCCTATCTTCATACGGGAGCCAGAAGCCCGTACGGGGTGTGTTGGTTTAGAGGCATGTATCTGAGATGTTGCTGTGAATCTCTCTGACCATTGACCATCAGAGTAAGGGAATCACCAGAGTGTCTTGCAGGCAAAAAGGAATGCATACACAGGCACTTTTTACAACTGCTGTAAGATAAGAAAATGTTCCTACTACTCAGACTTACCCTTCACAGCAGAATGTTCAAGCTTTTGACCAAAAATTGAGTATTATTCTTTTTCTTAAGTTGGGACTCCACAAGAAAGAAAAATTTTGAGAGCTGTAGATTTCACATATGTCAAAGGCATATGCCATGCTTTTACAGGTGGATTGCACAGAAATAAAAATCTTCTGTTAAAAGACAGAAAATTAAAGCAGCATTTAATCATGCAAAACCTCTGATAGGCTTTTTAGCGTGGGGCTAATACTTTGAGTCCATGTACTGTAATGATTTCTAGACTTACATGCTGACTTACAGCAGGTGACCACAGAGATCCCAGGCAGAGGAAGGGCAATAGCATGGTGGGGCCAACTGTCTAATTTAATAAGAAGAAACATGTTAATAGTCTTCCTGTCCATAGAAGGCTAACAGTAACAATGCAAGCCCATACTCATAATTAATTTCAATTACCACATAAATAATTCCTTTTCAGTTCAATCTGAAACTGTACTTTTAAGAATTTCTTTTCATTTTGAGAGCTAAACCATTAGCTATTTTTCTCCTTTACAAAATAAATCAGCTGCAGAAATCTTTTTAAGGTGAACGTTTACAGGCAGCAACTTCCAATTGCAAAGATCAGTCACCTAGAGATGATCAAAGAATTGTGTACAATTTTGTAAAGGCTGCCCTTCCCAAATTGGTAGATTGGGTAGATATTTGGACACTTCTAAAAATTAATTCATACCTGCAGAATCAGAGCCTTTAAGTTTGGCTCATGCTCCTCTGCACAGTACATCAGCAGTACTTTGAGGCAAGGCATTAGGAAAAGAAACCCTATACCTGAATTTCATGACCTAGAGTCAAACCAACCACACGTGTGCAGGCTCCAAGCTGCCAAAGTTTTGATTTCAAATTAGTTTACGTGCACACTTAGAATAAGACCCTTATGTACTGCCACAGATGTCAGCTAGTAGCTGTGCCACGTTTACATTTCAGAGGGGCCTTTTCTATCACCTGTTTGGCAGAAACCTGCGCAGATATCAGGACAACGAGTCAGTTTGGGGTTTCAGCTTCTCTAAATCCACATGCAGCTGCAAACAGTGTCTGTCAGGTCAGAGATTTCCCACAGCAGCCTTCCCTTCCCTTCCTTTCCTTTCCCATCCCTTCCCATCCCTTCCCTCCCTTCCAGCCCTACCCAGGTTTTTCAGCACCCCCTGGTGCTCTGAATAAGAAATAAAACATCCCAGGGATTCCCCCCTCAAACCATGAATTCCCCAGCAGCTTTTTATGCAGAAGCTTCAGTGGCAATTTCTGACCAGATGGGAAGTCAGGACGGGGCTCAGCAGGCAGCTGCTGGTCCCTGTACCTGCAGGTCTGCAGCATCAGGTTGCAGACCCCTCCAGTTACATTATGCTTTTCTCCACTTCCTGCCATTTCATGTTAGAGAAGCAACATCAAATGTGTCAGGTGAGTTTCCCCAAGCCACTCTCTTTGATAACTTCCTCCAAATGCTTTCTGCCTCTTTACTCCCACTGAATACTACTTTTCACCAGCATACAAAAGTAAGTCTGTCTTCACCTTTGCCTTTGGAGTCTAAATACTCCTACTACCTTTTCTCTTTTTAATATATATATTTTTGTTGTTCTTTTTTTAGTTTATTTTAAGGCTCAAAGGGTCAAGGCCAAAAGGAAATTAAGATAACAGTAACAATTGTTTCCTGGTGCTGCTCAGGAGGTGAGATTTAAGGGCCTGAGTTCTCCCGAGAAAATCAGTGCAAGCACTAGGACTAGGAACTTCAGTGAGAACAACTTCAGGTGTGTTGCTACTGGGCTGACCTGT
This sequence comes from Amazona ochrocephala, assembly GCA_039720435.1. NCBI lineage: Eukaryota > Metazoa > Chordata > Aves > Psittaciformes > Psittacidae > Amazona > Amazona ochrocephala. The sequence goes on along the minus strand of CM077909.1, from coordinate 36,125,886 downwards.
AACCACCTGCTTTCCTCATTTAACATCACTGACCGTTATGGAGAAAAGCAGTGTCTGAAGGGACTAAAGGAAGGTGCCAAGTGATTTCAAAGGAATTACAACAGCATGTGTGCTTAATTCAGGTGTTTTCTGGGAGTCACATGGGCACTCATAGCAATCTGACCTTCTTCGTCCTGCAGGAAGCCAAAAAGCTTTGCTCGTTAGGCCAAACAGGAATGGCAAAGTGCCCAGACAGCCGTGTTTATAGAAGCCCTGGAGAGCTGTTGACCTAGTGCACATGACTCCAAAAGCTGCCCTGCTGATTGTCATGCCTCCTCTATGCAGGAAACAGCGTGCAGAACAGGCTCGTAAAAACAGAGATAGTGCCTGCATTCCATACACAGACCAATACTGTGCAAGTCACACTTTCCATGCCTATCTTGTCATTTGCCACGGGAGCAACACACCTAACAAGGCCAGAGGCTGATCTTCACTCAGGGCTGGAAGGGAATGCCAGAACCCCCTCAAGGTTTGTACTCTCTGTGACTTGGCACAATTATAATGAACAGCACTGTCACCACTGTACAAGTTGGTTTTTAAGTTATTCCTCACCCCACTGCCAGGCTAATGATAAAAACACAGTCTCACAGAGAGACAGCCACCAAACCATTGCTGCTACCACCATGACATGACACTTGAGCTGGTGACACAGTGCATAAGGCTGGTACTCACCACATCCCAGCTTGGCAAAGCTCTGTATCTAACTCACCCATAACCACATTTTTGGCCAATATGAAATGCTCCTATTTGCCAGACTAGAGAGCCTGAAATGAGGTATCACTCGTGATGCAGGTGACACCCAGGAAAATCCTTTCAGAAACAGCTGCTGTCACTTTGACAATGGATTCCAAGCTGAGCAGAAGGAAGAAATGCATTTCTACCTTCAGCAAAATTATTACATTTAGGTCATTTAGGTACCTGAACAGACAAGTGTAAAGTAGCCCTGATAGTTGCATTACAGATAAAATACATGGGCAGGAATGGATCCAATTCCTTAAGGAAAATTGGAGCAATGGCTGAAAGTAGCAGGATATTTCCATGTGACCTCCTAGGAGCTGTTATTTTCATGCTTTTTAATGCTTCTTTAAAAGCCTCAGGAGTCTGGGGCTTATCCCACGTTTCAGTGAAAGCATTGCATATTTACAGCTCATTTTATACAGGGCAAAGGCATTAAACGAGCATGAAATAGCTGGTGAAATGTATCTAACTCATTTAAACAAATGTAATTCATTATCTACTGTCACTGATATCTTACTGAGAAATCTGTGTGGTTTGAATCATTCCCCTTTTTAAGCTCATAAAATCAAATATTTTATAACATGCTAAAGCAAAAATACACCAAGTCTTGTTTTGTTTTGTTAATTAAGGCAGTCGAGTAGCTCCCAAATCAAACACCAGCATGAACCAGTCATGTGTGGTTTACAAGGTAGCAAGTCCCTGCAGAAATCAGCAGTGGTGTTAATTTAAGCACAGCAGCTCCAGAATAGAGCACTGCGCCCCCTCAGCCCCATCACAAAGAGCACTGGGGAAGCAGGGAGGAATGGTGATATGGCAGAGCCCCAGTGCACCTTGCAAATCCCCAGGCCAGAGCAGAGGACCCCAGCAGCTCCTGGCTCTGCAATGTGGGTATATCCTGGCCCCTGCAGACAGAGCTCCCCTCCTGACACAGATCGTGCTCCACCAGCAGCAAGACTGAGTGAGCAAAATGCCCTCTTTCTCATGTCCTGCAGTGATGCCCTGGCAATCAGCAACCACGCTTCAGGCTGTGGAGGAGAATGGCTTGTCTCTGCTGAAATCAAGTCAAAGTAACTGTAGTGGTTGTGGCAATCATCCTGACACATCTCTCAGCCACTTGTTTCTTTGGAAGTCCTGATTTGGGAGGAAGTGTAAATGATAAAAAAACTGCTTGCAACTTTTTGAGGTATTATATGCTATAATCTAGATGTAAAATGTAAATGTTTAGAGGAAGCACACAAAAATTCAAATGCATACATGTTACCTGTTGCCTTCATGTGCTCTATGCTTGCTCCACCTCCTGCTAGAAATATACCTTTTATATTCACAGCACCTCAAAAACTGACCTGGGACTCCCACAGCACCTGGCCTTCCATAACACCTCGCCTCCCACATCCTCTTGCATTTCGTGCACCAAAGATAGCAGTATCTTTCTTTTACCTAATCATTCAAAGAAGATTCATCACCTGCATTTTTTGATTTCTTGCAATTAATGTAAGATGATGTATATAAAATCTATATTTTCTACATGCAACTGAGAACCAGCAATACCTACTTATCCCCTGCTTTACTATAATGGAGAAAACTCAGTATTCCTTTAATTTAAGGGCTAAAAATTCCTTGAGTGTCAAAGAACTGTGGGGCCAAGGGTGCTCCCATTGCCATGGCACCAAGTCAGCTCATGCCTGACAGTGGAAATGTGTGTGATGTGTCAGGCTTAGACCCCATGACAGTGAAGCCTGGGCTTCTTTTCTTCTTCTTTGCCTCTCTTCCAGCCTGAATTTATTCCCTTCTTTTCTAATGTGGTGATCATTGTGGAAGCATCTTGCAAACGGCTGAACTGTTCTCATCATTCTTATGTCAGAGGAAAGGCGCAGTCACCCTTCTATTCAGCAATGCTGGGATGCCCCTGAGAGCATGGAGATTTCGTCCTAGGGACAGATCTGATAGATCTTTGGAAACATTCTCTGATAATCATCCATGTCTTCAAAAAAAAACACAACCCTTTCTTTCAAGATGACTTTTTCACATCAATGATATAACATTATCCTAAATTGGAAGTCCATTTTGATTAGTTAGCTCTCTGCTTTTGCTAACTATGAGATACCAGCTCAAAACACTAAGAGAGTTGTGAGAAGAAAATTATGAAAGTGACAATTTTGGATGTGTGGTATGGAAATAATTTCCCAGTTGTGTCTCTGTAACACTGCTCAGCATTTATTTGCACAGAAGCTGATAAAGCAGAAAAGCATCCCATTTGGAACAACGGCGCCTATTGATAGTGGTTGCACCAAAGGAAAATGTTATGTATATTCCTGGCTTTTCTAACAGGTGGCTAAGAAGCAATGACATTACTATGACAGAATATTAGCAGCATTTGAAACTGGAACAAATGGCTTGATTTGCAAAGGGTGGTCACTTCAGACTTCTCTGTGTTCTTCACTGCAATTAGAGATTTTGATCCCTTGGAAAGCCAAGCACACTGCTGGAAATTAAATGGACATTATAATTCTAAACCCAAGTCTTAACCACCAACTCCCTCTCGCTGTTAATACATATTGTTTTGCCACAAGATGAGAGGCAGCAGGTATGCTTGAGGATGGGTCATAAACTGCAGACCTCCTTCTCCTAATCTTATGCCCCTCACTGCTCATAAACTTGCAATTAGAAGTTTGGCAGGTTAAATCAGCAGAACCAATCTACTTACCCAGGTATTAAGGCGGTGAAATACCTTATACACTGTATGTGAAGGCATGACTGGTGACATTGACTAACTCTAGAAAATTCTGTAATTTAATGCAAACAACAGAGAAAAGTATCCTTTTTACCCTGTCTGTTATACTGATAGTGTACTATCTGGCTCCTTCTTCGGAAGTGTGATGAATCCCCAGTCTGCAGTACTGATCACCTTTCCTTACAAAACAAATGTGCTTTTGTACCAAATCATTTTCATATTCATAATCAGCACCCAGTTTTATAGGGTAAGACAGACTTTCAGGAGTCTCTTGATCCTAAATGGATGTCAACAATCCCATTTCTAACCACTAGAAATCTAAACTAAATCAGGACTCGTTTGCATCTCTATCTGTGCACTCCCTCAGGAATGAAGAGAACAGAGATTTGCCCCAGCACTTTGGCTAGGACATGTAATTAAGACACTACCTATTGTATTCACTGAGGAGCACAGGGCCTCTGAGGTGTGTCAGCCAGGCTTATTTTCCTTGAGATGACCCTGCTGAAGTCCACTTAGCAGTCACTATCTTAAATGGGTTCCCACTTAATTTTGCATTCTGTAGCTTTCATGTTTTTCCTGCACACACACATAAGTATTTCCTGCACACACAAGTAAATAAACCACTGTTGTACAGCATCACTGGCACAGGATGACTAACACGTTTTCATCCTGGCAATTGTCTCTGGTAAGCTCTAGAGTAAAGCCAGGCGAGAGTTACTACCGCAGTCAGATAGGTCATGGACTGGGAGGAAAATAAGCATGAATATCACACCACATTTATGACGTTCTAATCCTGCCAGGTTTCTTTTGTCATAATTAAAAGGTGAGGAGAAAAATGTTGGTGAGGAGTGATAGGACTGTAGAAAAAAATCCCAGCTAAGATCTCACAGAGAAAGTTTCTCAGCTCTGCTTCAAAGGAAACCATTCACTTGACATTTATTGCTCATGCACCGTATCTAGGTGGTGATTGATCACTGGGCAAGGTACCTTGCAGATTTTTAATTGTAATCAGTTTTAAGTTAATAGTGTTTTGGCTATCCTCATAAAGTTTTTCAGGATTTTGCGTCTTAGTTGACTTACAGCAGAAAACGCTGCTGTCAGATGTGTTCTCCCATCATTCTCCTCAAAATGACTGTATTGGATTTTGTGACATTCAGACTGGATGCAACTGCTCTTAGGAGAACAAAAGTGACTTCAGAGGCAATTATGGGTTGTGGGGAGTTCAATAATTCCAGTCCAGATAGCAGCATTCTGCAAAGGCATCTCTGCATCGAGCTGGCCTCAAAAAGGCACATCATTTTTTATACTGCTAAGAAACGCACAGTGGAGGTTTGCTTTACGTTTGTTTTGTTTTGTTTTGTTTTTTGTTTAGAGAGAAAAAGGAATAACTATACTTCAAACACCAACATTTTCTCAGCTATGGAGGCAAAGCCATGCATTCATTTGAAAGTGTCTTGTTGTGAATTATTTTAATGTATTTTACTGAAAGTATTTTTTTGGCTTTGAAATTATTTATTGCTGCAAATAGTTTTTAAGTGTCAGAGTTAACTTCACCTGTGGCAAGCCCACATTCATTATGTGCTTGCTTTAACAGGGCCTGCGAGGATGTGCATTTGCAGGGAGTTTACATTTGTGCATAAAAAAAATACGGTGTAGACATTATCTAAGTTTAAGTGCATAAACAGTAAATCGCTCATTTCTCATGGCACTGTGTACACAAGGACATGTGAACTCACTTTAAAATTCCAGAAACCACCTTACACACTCTGGGTGGGATACTGTTGCAGAAACATTGTCACCTAATATCTCTTTGGATTTCGGGGGCTGGGGGGGGGGGTGTATCTGAGACATCTGAATGGAGCTGACAGATGGTGCAAGACCTCTGTGCCCTTCTGGAGAAGCAACTGTGAGGTCCCCAGGCAAAGGCTCGTTAGCACCTCAGATACCACAGGATGCCTGCATGGAGAGAATGAAATCTCTGCCCTCCCCTACCTCCTCCCTCTGCCCTTTGTCCACCCATCAATATCCAGCTCAACTGCAACTGGACTTCTGCTTTCTGACCACTGATGTTCTGGCAGCACTGAGCCGGAGCTGAAGGACAGAGTACTGGCACTACACATCATGGCTCCTGGGCTTGGAAAGCAGCCATCCTGAGCTGGAGAGCTTTCTGATCACACTGTATTTACACCGTCTTTACAGGAGAGTTAGTCCTGGAAGACTAAATTATGTCAACAAACTTTTCAAATGAACCCTCCCTTTTTGAGAAAAAAACCTCTGGATAAATCCTTAACTTTAATTACGCCTGTTACACAACTCAGTAAAACTCAAATCCATCAAATTCATCCAACTACAAAACACTTCCAATTACGCTCTGAACAGGTTTAAGTCTCTGAGGCTGATCGAAGAATCAGAGAGCATGATCCCTAAAAAGCCTCCAGACTCCCACCTATCAAGGTAACACATGTGTCCTCTCTACAGTAACAGGCCAGCTGAGAAGGTAAGATTGTTGTATATTGCCTGCAGGTATCAAGGGATAAAAGAAAAGAGGACACTTTATGTAAGCATAACAAAACTTGAACTGGTTAGGAAAGCTGATTTTAAGAGTTTAAGAACCCCTTTTTTTATTTCTCCCAGATGTCTGTGTAAGAAGCATATTTAGCCCTCAAAAACAGAGTCTGTGAATCCTACATCATACTGCTGAGAAGATTTAATGTCTTCTATTGAAAATTCGAACTGCCAACAAATTACTGAGGGCTTCTGGAGAAACTCTGTTACTAGTAGTGTTATTTTAGCATTAAATACCAGACTCCCTAAACCTGGACTAGAATATACCACTGTACTGCAGACATAAAACCTGACCTCTGTTCATTAAGGAGTCCAGCATAATAAACACACACACACTCATACCCACCCTACTGGGGAGGAAACATATGCAACAGCAAAGCGATGGCCCTGCCTGACGCACCCTGAGCTCTCATTAGCCTTTAACACAAGATATAGAGCAAGTAGCAGCAGGCACTGAGGTTCTCATTTCATTGTTGCAGGCAGCTAGCCTGCTATGATTCCCATAAACACCTTCATAAGGATGATCCTTGCCACCATAAACGGATTAAGACCACTCTGACTTGCGTAAATATGTTACAGTCAGCCTTAGGGAGAGTTAAAGCACACAATCCACAAAACTCAGGGCAAATCTGAATTCATATCTACTGTGATACCAGTTTCTGACTTTCTCCTTAGCAGGAGGTTTAATAAAATGAGGATAGTGATGGCACATAACACCAATAGCAGCTGCAGCAGGCACCTTGGAGGACCAGACAAAAAGTACATGCAGGGTTCAGCCCTACCACGCAATCTTGAATGCTCTCCATGTTGCAGGAGAAGGTGACCCCCACCCATGTTGCTCTTAGGTGTCTGAACAGGCATTTCTAGCTCTGCCCAAGCTAGGCACACTGAGCTCGTTAAAGCATAAATGAGCAAGATACATGTTGGTCATGTCACTAGTCAACAGGGCTGCAAATGCTTTCAGTAACTCCGTAAGGTAGCAGAACAGGAGCATGGTGCTCAGCACAGTAGGGCACACTAGTACATGAACTGTAAAACAAGTTTGTCTTACTGACATGTCTTGTGTGCACATGTAGGAGGGCACAAGAGAAAGGAAAACAGTCACATAACCATTAGGTATTTTTACAACAAAAAAAAACCATCTTCTTATTCCCCTTCTCCAATTTGCAACTCTCGAGTTTCCTATCATTAGATTCTGACTGCTATGCCAACTGCAATTTCATGCCAATCTTGCATCAGTGTTTGGCAGGGTACACTTTTTCTCGGTGTACTCTGCTGTGGTTAATCACTGCATCTGAAATTCAGCTCTTCCTCTTTTGCCTCTTGAAGGGAGGTGTTACAGAAATCCACCTTTTATGCACACAGCTCTAGAAATCTGATGAAACACTAGCACAGAAGATGTTGCCCTCTGATTGAGTCATTTGCATTGGATGTAATAGCTATTTATTCACAAGTTTCATTAAAACAAGTAAGTAATGAAATCCATGGCAATGCTATAAAAGCTGAAACAAAAGATGACTAACTTTGCTGTTTAGATTCAGAATCTCTTTGTGTGAAGGCACAGTGGGCTCAACTGTGGGAAATTACCATGAGTTGATAAAGACACACTCAAGTTCCACTTCCCTGCACTTCCAGGACCTCACTACATATTTGGTGGGGAACCTACCCAGAGAGCAGGCAACTGGTATTTCCAGTGCACCTCCTCTCAGATTCACAGATGAGATTAAGGGATTTGAATGGGTCATATCAAACTGGTACACAGACCTACTCTGGAGCCTTGCTGGCTTTCTAGTGAAGATGAGAGAACAGCAACGCTGCTTCTATGTAACCTACCTATAGCTGAAACTACAGCCTGGGGCTCTCTGCCAACAAATAGGATCTAATATTTTTTCCTGGAAAGCCTTTTTGATTAGAAAGATAGAACCTAAACTATCCCTTCCTAGGTATGACACACATCACATCAGGAATGCACTCTTAAAGAACAAACATCTTTCTTAATGGTACTTGTTTCACAAAAAATTTTGCTCAGAAACATGAAATAGGTACAGCTCATCTAGCTGTTTTGAAAGTACTTGAACACCATCACAGAGCAGCAATGTGCAAAGACCTGGCAAGAGCACAAGTCTCTAAACTGCTCATTATTTTCTTTAGTCTCAAAGAGGTCTTTAATCATAGGAAGCTCTCAGTTAATGAAAGTCAAACCTAAAAGGACATGCTATCATGGAATAACTTCCTTCCCTACCCCTGTCCCCTCTAACTCACGGTGATATTACACATACACTATCTTGTTTCTATGGTACTTCCTAGAGGCAGAATCCATACAGGACACAAACACCATTAATTGACCAGTAAGATGTTTCCTGTTACAATCTTCCAAACACTGAATTCGTGTGTGCCAAAGCACAGCAGCTCAGTAAAACAGCAGCCCTACTAGTATGTGTAATGCCTCCCACACTGAACATGAGAAGTGAAATATACCTTCCCTCACTTCACTACCCACAGAAGTTTGAAACTGTTTGTTATGTCTGAACATAGACACATATAATGACAGCCTTGTCTCTCCCCGGTCTTATGCCAGCTGTGTGAAGTCTTTGGTCCCCAGACAGGGAGAGCAGCAGAGTCTCAGGCCATTCCACAAGCCCGGGAAGGCTCCTGACAAACTGAGCAGCACTCCTGCACACATGATGATCTGTCACTGCAGGGCAGGGAGGCGCCATAGACACTTTTGGGATGCTGGGATCACCACAAACAGAGGTAGCCATGCTCAGACTGGCCTCTCCTACCAGCCACATCCTATACAGACAGTTTTGCTGACATTGCATCGGTGTAAATAGGGAACCATTTTATTAAATGCTACATACTTAGTGTCACTCACCCTTTTGATTTTTTTTCATTCATATTACCTGGGGAGCTAGGGAAGATCTGTCAGCAGAAAAAAATTGTGTTACAAAATAGAATCATAGAATGGTTAGTGCTGGAAAAGATCTTAAGATCATCCAATTCCAGCCCCTCTGCCATGGGCAGGAATGTCTCACAACAGGCCATGCCACCCAAGATTCCATCCAAACCGGTCTGGAAAACTGCCAGGGATGGAGCATTTAGCACTTCTTTGGGCAACCCATTCCAGTGCCTCACCACCCTCACACTAAACAATTTCTTCCTTATATCCAATCTAAACTTCCCCTGTTTACGTTTGAACCCATTACCCCTTGTCCTATCACTTCAGTCCCTAATGAAGAGTCCCTCCCCAGCATCCCTATAGGCCCCCTTCAGATATTGGAAGGCTGATATGAGGTCTCCATGCAGCCTTCTCTTCACCAGGCTGAACAGCCCCAACTTTCTCAGCCTGTCTTCATACTGGAGGTGCTTCAGTTCCCTGATCATCCTCGTGGCCCTCCTCTGGACTTGCTTCAACGGCTCCATGTCTTTCTTATTTTGAGAACACCAGAACTGTACACAACACTCCAAGTGAGGTCTCACAAGAGCAGAGTAGAGAGGCAGGATCACCTCCTTCGACCTGCTGGTCATGCTCCTTTTGATGCAGCCCAGCGCACAGTTGGTTCTGGGTTGTGAGCGCACACTGAAGCCAGCTCACGTACGGTTTCTCATTGACCAATAACCCCAAGTCCTTCTCTGCAGGGCTGCTCTGAATCACTTCTCCAGCCCCTTTCTGGCCAGATACATTCCCACATCAACCCATAACCCAGCTCTGACCTTTTTGTGGATGAGTTGCACTCGCTCTGTACAACGACACTGCTGACCACATAAGAGCAGACTTTGCCTTTGAGAACTAGTTTCACCCTCCCTCTCCTCAAGGTCTGACACCATTGCTGTGCCAGGGTAGTGAAGGACGTCTTAACATCCTGCTTCACGCCAGGCTCGTGCTGAGCCGCATCTCTACTGCCATTGATGGTCACACTGGGCAGAGCACTCAAGCCTGCAGGCTGAACAGTATGCATCGACTTGAGTCAACACTCCTCTTGGCTCACACGTTCTAGGTCACTTCTGTTTACCCAGGTCTCCTTGGTATCCTGTGCAGTGCCTCTGATCTTACAAACAGTTTTTCTGTAACATTCTGCTCAAAATATTAAAAATAACCAGCAATTACATCACAGTGCAGCAGAGCATTTTTTACAGCATGATGGTAGGACTTGCCATGATGAGTCCATACTTTCCACCTAGAGGGATTGCACAGCAAACTCCCACCAGCAAGGACAGAAAGCAGAACCACAAACTTTGAATCAAACAAAGAGCAAATCAAATTGCCATTGCACACACCAGGGATGAGCCAAGTAGATTGCTTGGCACAAAACCACAAATTCAGCTACCTAAGACCCCACAGGAAAGTACTGTGGTTGGTACCACATCAGCATGAGCCAGTCTGGGCTATTAAAGGGACATACACAACTTTCTAATGCAGAGAACAAACCTAGTACTTCCATAGCCAGAGTAGTTTTTCCCATTTCCTTTGTTGTGACATCTCACTTAATCGGCCACTCAGAGCGTCATAAAATCTTTTGAAACATAAAGTCAATGTAAAACTACAAATTCATATGTATGGATGGTCCTATGCAGTAGCCTAAATTTACACTACCTGACTGCTGAAGAAATTGTGTGATATGCACTGATATTAGGAACCTCTAAAGAGAGTGTCTCTTCATTGCAAGCTTGGATACATCTTTCAGACATCCACAGATAAACAGCTGACTGCACCACTTTTAAAATCATAGAATCATAGAATAGTTACGGTTGGAAAGGACCTCAAGATCATTGAGTTCCAACCCCCCCTGCCATGGGCAGGGACACCTCACAGTAAACCATGTCACCCAAGGCTATGTCCAACCTGGCTTTGAACACCATCAGGGATGGAGCATTCACAACTTTCTTGGGCAACCCATTCCAGGCCCTCACCACCCTCACAGTAAAGAACTTCTTCCTTTATATCCAATCTAAACTTCCCCTGTTTAAGTTTATGCCCACTGCCCCTTGTCCTATAATTACAGTCCCTGATGCAAAGTCCCTGCCCAGCAACCTTGTAGGCCTCCTTCAGATATTGGAAGGCTGCTATGAGGTCTCCATGTAGCCTTTTCTTCTTCAGGCTGAACAGCCCCAACTTTCTCAGCCTATCTTCATACAGGAGGTGCTCCAGTCCCCTGATCATCCTCGTGGCCCTCCTCTGAACTTGCTCCAGCTGCTCCATGTGGTTTTTATTTTGAGGACACCAGAACTGCACACAGTACTCTAAGTGGGGTCTCACAAGAGCAGAGTAGAGGGGCAGGATCACCTCCCTCTACCTGCTGGTCGCGCGTCTTTTGATGCAGCCCAGGATACTGTTGGCTTTCTGGGTGTGAGCACACACTGAAGCCGGCTCATGTTCAGTTTCTCATCAACCCACACCCCCAAGTCCTTCTCCGCAGGGCTGCTCTGAATCTCTTCTCCACCCAACCTGTACCTGTGCCTGGGATTGCCCCAAACCACGTGTAGGACCTTGAATTTGGCTTGGTTGAACTTCATGTGGTTGGCATCCCAAGAAAACATTTAGACAGAGAATCAAGAAGCCTATTTAAGGGACATGAGCATCCATTGTTCACCTGCAAGGCACCCAGCATTCAAAAGTTTATATTGAGAAGCTTAGTGGAAGTTCCTAACATCTTTTCTTTAGTCATCTATTTCAGATATCTATGTCAGCAGTTAAAACTGCCGAGAGATGCAAGAAAGTAGAGCTGCCTCCTAACCTAACATAGCAGAAGTAGCGGTACTAGGTCAGATCAGAATTTTAGGTAGCAGAATATCCTCTATCCCACTTGCAGTCATTTCTTTATTAAGGGTAGTTATGAGTACCACTGAACATGGGCATACCAGATCCTAGCGCAGACCCTCATGGAGCACCGCTGCTGTTCCTGCCACAGCAAGAAAGCTGTCTGTTCCCTCCCCACCCCCAATTTCTACCTTTCAGACTATTATTTATCTGTGCCTTCCCTTGTACACGTAGAATGTTTATCTAATGTACTTAAAAGTCTTATTGAACGATTCTTGCTAAAAGCATTTCAGAAATTGAGGTAGCCCATATCAAATGGTCCCTCTTAGCTAATATGTTTTGGCAAACCACTTCAAAGAACAAATAGGTTAGTGAGGTAGGTCTTCCCTTTACAGAAGGTACTACTACCTCTTTCCAAACATATTTATCTGAGTGTTTACTATTTCCTTTTTTATTTAGCATTTTTACCAGTTTTTCTACTGTGAGCATTACTGCCCATAGCTCCCCAGGACTTCTGGTGGAATGCATTTTAAAGTCTAGTGTCACATTTACCGTGTATAAAAGCAGTGTAAAGCAAGGGGTTACACACCAATGTTAATCACTCAGACATTTCACTTCTGAATACCTCTAAAACTCTTACCATCTGCTTCTAGTGTTTCATCACCGTTCGTTACAGCTATGTCATTTTTTAAGCCAGGTCAATTTTGGGCCAATCATCTGATGAGCCCCTCACAAAGACAAGCTCCAAGATGGGAATCTCCCTGGCTCCTTCTACTCTGAAAAGATTTTATTTACTTATTCTGCAGCAGTTTTATCTTACCTAAGTGATCCTTTGATACCTGCTGGCCCTACAAACTCTCTGGCAAGCTTCCTGTCCTTGATGCAGGAGAAGAAAGATTTATTACTTCTGTTAGCTGTTCCTCAAACTCTTTTTTGGACAGTTAAGTTATACATTTAATCTGCCGGGGTTTATGATCTTTTTCATTTTCTTCATTTGGATATCATTTCAGCTTTTTGAAGGATTACCTTTAACATAGGATAAGTTTACATTCCCTGCTCTACAAAACTTGGCTTTGTTTTGCCCTCCCTCCTTTCTTAGTAGCTGGTAAGCTTGGATTTTTGCATCCAATACAGGTCTGCAGGAAGCTTTCATGTAACCTGAAAAAAAAAAATTACATTTAAGAAGCTCAGGTGCTTTGGAAGCCCCACTAACACACAGATTTAATTTGACTTCCAATGCCTAAAGTTTGACACCATCAACTTTCTCTTAAAGCATAAAGAAGAACCAACCAAATCCTTTAAGAGAAAGGCTATAACAAAATATGACAGGATTTACAATTGAAAGACTTGGAATTACTAATACTGTATTTCTTCTTTAATGAATAAGTATTACAGTGGTAGAATGCACCTGTAAAGAATAAATGTTTGAGGATCACCTCTCAGAAATGCCAGGCACATCTCACAAACTAGGTTCACTCAAATTTTACTGTCTTCTTCTGAAGGCGAAAAGCAGACAGGGTCCCTTTTTCTCTACTACAGATGTTCTTCGACATGGACAAAACAAGGATCCAGCAACTCAGACGCACTTCTTGAAAGAGAAAGATCTGACTCCCTGCGATTAAAGGAAATTAGTTCGCCTCTGAAATGAACTATTATGATATGGTAGCTAGGATTGCATTATGCTTCAAACTTTCAACAGCAGATTCATTCAAGAACAGAACCAGTCATAACCTTTGAATTTCTTGTCTTTGAAGATGGTGATCAATGGAATTTTTTTTTCTAACAGAAAGCTTTGAGATTTTATTTATACAAGTCATTGAAAAGTTTACTATCCTCCTAACTACAGAGAAGGGAAATTCCTCTTAGCTGTACATCTGCAAATATACAGCACCCCTGAGGCAGCTCCTGGAAGACCAGGCTTCCTTTCATTTTTCAGAGCAAAGTATCTTTCTCTTCCAGTGATCTGTGAAACCAAGAAATCCTACTTTCTTGTCCTTGAACACTGAATTAAGAACGCCAAATTTCATGACCATGGCAAAATGCCAGCCAACATCTCAGGGCCCTACAGAATGCCAAGCAAAGTTCTGACATAAGAATCTTGCCAAAAACACTTTTTCAGCTAACTTGTAAAAAGGACAAGTGCTTCGCCTCTCTGACAGTCTTCTAATACTTGAAAGAGCAATATACACTTCTTAATGTAGCTGCTTTCTTTTATAAGCGTCTCTTACATTTGCCTGGAGGCATGTTAATATGACACAGCAGCAACCTGCTGATGCGCATCTGCCATCACTAAGTACAGCTAATGTGACACTGGAACAAGGTGCCAACACTCCAGTTCTTCTGAATGGCACTTGGGCAGGCATGTGAGAGGCACAAGAAGTACTGTGTTTTCTCCTAGTTGGGCAGAAAAAATACTGCATGACTGAGCTCAGTGTTTGCAAAAACAGGAGATTCACTTCTTCAAGTTATCCATGCTCTGCATATGTCAGCCATACATAATGCAGCATGTGCTATTGATGTTGTTTGACACCTGCAACATCTCCCACTGTTTCTGTTAAGGTTAGTGGCTCACAGTCCTGCGAACAACATGGCATGAGGACATCTGCAATGGAATCAGAGCAACCCTCATCTTTCAACAGACAAAAGTCCCATGGGAGAATGCAGGTTGTGTCACAGTGCTAAGCAAGTGATGGATGTCCACAGACCTCATCTGTGGCAGCTGCACTCTGGACAGCACTTTTTATCTAAGCAAGGAGTAGACTTTAAATAAAACTGCAGAGGAGGGTAGCATAGGAAGATCAGCCAAGCAGGACAGCATACTTGCACAGCTCAGTGAATGCAGAAATCCCCTAACCTCATTTCCCCTACTCCTGCATACAGGAGGTGCCAAAGAGGTGTCATCCTGAAACTTGGTCAAATTCTGAGTGCCTGGGGGGACAGAGGTCCTAGGAAAACCAAGAACTGTCTAAAAGACTTTGTTATATTATCACACCTTGAAGACTATAGCTCACTGTCCAAGCAGGTCACTTTAATTTGCCTTAGGGATGAGGCTCCAGCGAAGGCACCTAAGGACTCATGAGAGCTTAGCCATAACTGGCTCATTACGGCTCTCAGCCTTGTGTTTTCTGAGAGGGTGACATACGAGGGACACAGATTATAGGGATGACTCTTCTGCCTGGGACCATTGTTTCACAAATGAAACTGATTCACCCTATTAAAAAAATAAAAACAAAAAAAATCTCTGAATTACTTGAATTGGGGAATATATAAATCCACGTAAGCCACACAACATTAAAGGAAGAATATACAGAAACCCTGACCAGACTTCAAATACTATTTTTAAAAAACTATGTTTGCAAGGAATAGCTCAGTTCTTTGTAACAGCACACAGCAATTCATAATTCAGGAGTGTGAATGTGGTCCTACCTCAATCAAAGTTTGTGTGCTTTTTTGCTAGAACTTTTCCATTGGAAAGATTGACATAAATAATTTTGTATGCTAAGAAGCATATCTTAAGAGTTAAAAAAAGGCAGATAAATAGCCAGGGTGCACAAAAATACAAGTGCACATAAGCTGACTCTGAGAAGCACAGTAAACAGATCAACATGGCATTACAGCAGTTTCTGTGGAGCTTCAGAAGGTTCATGTACTTGGTGCAGGTTTCTTCCCCAAATATGCACAATTTTTTGTAAGACAATTAGCTAAATAAATTACAGAATTTGAAGCTCACTTGACCCCTATTCTCAAATGAACTTCCTCAGAATGCAATTTTAAGGTCAGTTTAACAGCATGACACTGCTTGCCAGAGCTTAAGTAGTTTCATTTATTTATTTTGAGGAAATTAGGGGGAAACGAAACACAGTATTTTCAACTGGCAGTATAGCCTGGAATTTCCACATTTAAGACAATCTGCCAATGATGCACCTGAGTTAACTTCCTCTTGCCTTTGATGTTCTTTATTTCTCACACAAGCCTCTTCTTAGTTATGAGAGCTAGTTAGAAAAGATTCTAGAGTCTTTTTATCATAGACCAGGAAAAGAAAGTTAAAAGCAGAGCACTGTGTTTTCCACACCACCTGCAAGCTCATGAAAAAAGCCTCAGACTTAAAAGAAGAAACTTACAGTGGTGCTTAACCAAAACAGGCTGAGTATCTATTGAAAAAAACACAAGAAAAAGTCCCCTCTTATGTGGAATTATTATTCAGAAAGGCTAAATATAAGTGGGGTTTTGTGGGTTTTATTACAAATATCAAAGAGAAGCTTGCTACATTAAAAAAGAGTAAACAAAGGTGACTCAGTGAGGAGCAAAAGTTTGCAGGATGGTATTCATTTATGAAGCTTAATCACATTTTGAATTTTTAACTAGTATTTCATTGCATATGCAAATATTTCATAAGAAAAAGAATAGCATAAAAGCTTCATATCAGAAGCATTTCTGACTTCGCAGATCTTCCAAAGTGTGTACTAATTTGCCCAAAAATTATCTGACACACACTTTTCCTGAAACCTTGAATTACAACGGATAAGTTCTAACCGCTGATGCATCTGCAAATGATTTGCCCCATCAAAAAAGTCTTTGCTTGGCCCACTCGGAAAGGCTGCATTTCAAAGCGGAAGCAGTATTCCCAGAAATATGCAACTGACCCTTGCAGTCACAACTGTGGCATGTATTCTTGAACCCTGAATAAGCACAGCAAATCACAAAGTGCAGCCAGCTTGCTAAGCACTGTTTTACCTGTCCAGGCATGCAGCAAAATCAATAGGTAGAGAGAGGAGAATGCAGAGGTTCGGTTTTATTTCATCCTTCAATATTGTTTAACAAAAGCACATCTGAGATAAAGGTTACCCTGTACAGAGGGTGTGACAGTGATTTATTCTATAGGCAATGCTTTGATAACCTGTGTAGACACCGCTGAGTTTCCACAGTGTCTGCTGCTTCCACAGTGTCTGCTCCACTCCTCTCCCCTAAAATAATGCCATTTTCTCTGGATTGAAAATCTAGCCTTCTGCAGGTTTTGAATCAGTTTGACAATGAAAGAAATCAGATACATATTTCCTACTAGTGCTAACACCAATGCAACTCTTCTGACGTGGATCAAGACATGAGCCATTATTTAGGCAGGAACTCGACCTTTTGCAATGCCACATCAATTAGATCTGCCACTTGCATCCTCCAAGCTCCAGCTTCCCAGCTGGTTCTCTTTTGTCTCATACAAGCAGCAAGCTCCTTCTTTGATATTTGCAGTAACCCCCTCCTTATCTTTGTAAACTTGCCAGCTCTTTGAGTGATTTTCCCAGATGAGAGGGAAATAGATGTATTGTGGTGGTTTTCCAACATACATTGCCCAGTAGATTGGCTATGAGCAATGGCCCTCCTCCCGTCCCCACAAATGCTGGCAACCTATGTACACAGCAGCTCCTAAGTTAACACTTAGATGAAATCAAACTGACAGCCAAGGGGGCAATCTTTGGAAATACTTAGCGTACTTTGTATGATTCTGGGATTGTTTTATTCCAATCTGGTTTGGTTTTCTACATCTGAGGTATAACTTGTACTTACTTGCGTATTTAAAACTGTTACATAAGAAGATAATCAGATTGAAGACAATGACAAAGAAGTAGAAGGTGAAATTACAAAGGGGTAAAAAGAAAAATTAAGTAGGAAAAGGTAAGCGAAAACTACAAGGATTTTTTTTTTCCTGAAAAGATGTTCTAAGTGTGAAGTTCCTATGCAGTTTTATGAGCAAAAACATAATCTAATTTTGTCACCTTTGAGACAATTTGTCTGATTGCATTACTACACATTTGTGCAACACCAGCGAAAAGTCAGCTGCAGTGGGGGAGGCAATTCCGTTCTCAGCAGAACAAAAGACAGGAGAATTTTAGGCAATTCAGCTGCAAAACAACATCACATGCTGAAGATTCACAGACTGCAAGTTTGAAAAATGACACTGGCTTCTGCTATTGCCCACCCCCAGACTTGGAGCTAGCCCTGGCTTTCATGGAAGGAAGCTGCTGCCACTGCAAGCATGCTGGGTCCTGCTCTTCTTGTGGAATATTTTGTGGAATTTCATCAACTGCTGTCTCACATACCTCAGATAAAAACCTTGACAGTCCCAAAGATACAAACCCAGCATTTGCATTGCTGCTCCCAGTGAGGATGCTGGGGTGCCATGGTGAGCAACTGCTGCCCAAGGGATGCTGCCTCTGGCAGGCCCTGCCTTCCCACAGTCAGACTCCCACCCTACAAGGATTTGCTGTGACCTGAGACCACCTGCACCCAGGGTCTGGTTGTGATCCCAGCTCCTTTCCACCACTCAACGACTTCTAAGTGAACAGAAGGATTGTTGTAGCATATTGCCTTTAAACAATTTTGGCAGTGAGGAAGCTTTTCATGTGCCCTTATTCTACCAATCAGTGCCAGCACACAACCCATCTCTAAGGGCTGTTTTAATTCATCTTATCCCCAAAAGCAGGTAATGGTGTGTGAGTGGAAGGGGAGGGCAATGTTCAGTGTCCCAGATGCCTGCAGTGATATACATCAGGTCATTGGTCTGCCAAATTTAAAACATAACAGGCCTGGAAGGTGGCACATGGACCGCAGCCCAGCAGCTGAACAAACTCTGCAGCCATAAATTATGAACACACACACAGAGGTCAGGAGGAAGTGCTTCCTCATCAGGGCCAAGTGACAGATTCTCACTCCCAGTGTGAGCGCCACCCATATGAGCTGCACCGGCTGGGCACTTAAAGAAAGCAGCTGGAGAGAAAGGGAGGATGTGGTTACTGCTTGGGGGACTTAGAATTCAAACAAGGCCTTTTTCTACCTTTTTTAAATTTTTTTTTTTTTTATGTTTCCCTCAAAGCCTTTCCAGTCTATAAAATCTGTCCTTTAAGGAAGCCTTGTGCAATGCCATCTCTTAAACTTGCCTTTTTGTCTTCAGTTTTTCTTCCAGCTCAAGCATTTTTTACTTTTTCCTGGATTTGCCATACATCCTGTTTGAGTTTTTATTACCACAGCACCTGGAGCAGAGGTTTTCAGGGCCTTGCGATGCTCCCTCCCTTAACCACTCCTGGAGTGACTCCATGGAGTGATGGAATCATAAAATAGTTATGGTTGGAAAGGACCTTAAGATCATCGAGTTCCAACCCCCTTGCCATGGGCAGGGACACCTCACACTAAACCATGCCATCCAAGGCTCTCTCCAACCTGGCCTTGAGCATCGCCTGCGATGGAGCATTCAAAACCTCCCTGGGCAACCCATTCCAGTGCCTCACCACCCTCACAGTAAAGAACTTCTTCCTTATATCCAATCTAAACTTCCCCTGTTTAAGTTTGAACCCGTTACCCCTTGTCCTCTCACCACAGTCCCTAATGAAGAGTCCCTCCCCAGCATCCCTATAGGCCCCCTTCAGGTATTGGAAGGCTGCTAAGAGGTCTCCATGCAGCCTTCTCTTCTCCAGGCTGAACAGCACCAACTTTCTCAGCCTATCTTCATACGAGAGGTGCTCCAGTCCCCTGATCATCCTCGTGGCCCTCCTCTGCACTTGTTCTAACAGTTCCATGTCCTTTTTATGTTGAGGACACCAGAACTGCACACAATACTCCAAGTGAGGTCTCACAAGAGCAGAGTAGAGGGGCAGGATCTCCTCCCTCGACCTGCTGGTCACACTCCTTTTGATGCAGCCCAGGATACGGTTGGCTTTCTGGGCTGCAAGCGCACACTGCCGGCTCATGTTCATTTTTTCATCAACCAACACCCCCAAGTCCTTCTCCCCAGGGCTGCTCTCAATCTCTTCTCTGCCCAACCTGTAGCTGTGCCTGGCATTGCTCGGAGCCGGCTGTAGGACCTTGCACTTGGCATGGTTAAACTTCATCAGGTTGGCATCAGCCCACCTCACAAGCGTGTCAAGGTCCCTCTGGATGCCATTCCTTCCCTCCAGCATTTCAACCGAACCACACAGCTTGGTGTCATCGGCAAACTTGCTGAGGGCCCACTCAATCCCACTCTCCATGTCACCCACAAAGATGTTGAACAAGACCTGTCCCAATACCGATCTCTGAGGGACACCACTCGTTACTGGTCTCCAGATGGACATTGAGCCATTAACCACAACTCTTTGCGTGCGGCCATCCAGCCAGTTCTTTATCCACTGAGTGGTTCACCTATCAAATTGATGTCTCTCCAACTTAGAGAGAAGGATGTCATGGGAGACAGTGTCAAACGCTTTACACAAGTCCAGGTAGATGACATCAACTGCTCTACCCCTGTCCATCAGTTCCGTAGCCCCGTCATAGCAGGCCACCAGATTGGTCAGGCAGGATTTCCCCTTAGTGAAGCCATGCTGGCTGTCACCAACCACCTCGTTGTTTTTTATGTACCTCAGCATGCCTTCCAGGAGAATCTGCTCCAATATTTTGCCAGGCACACTTTGAAATCTTCACACTGACATTAACTACTCCCTTCCACCACCTTCCATCCTCCTCTGCTTCAGGGCAAGTTCAGTAGCCCTTACAGCACTATTCTCTGTCCCCATGTTTAGAGGGGATGCAGATCAGACAAAAAGGCAGTCTCACTATTTTCCTACCCTCTGCATGAAGCACCCCAACACTGAGACACCAGTCTGAGCGCCCAGATACTTAAAATGGAGGGAAAGGCGTTGTGGCCACCCTCCTCAAGTGCTCCTCCTCCAGGGGTGCACAGCCAAAACAAGGAGCACTGATGTACCTTTGTAAGCAGGTAACTCAGGTGTGGTTAGGAAACAGTGTGAAGGGAATTTCCTTGAATAACCTGCTGCACTGAGGGGAGAAAAATGAGATGGGAAAATATTACCAAGAAAAATGTCACAGGAGAATTCTGAAAAGTCATTAATAGCTTATTACAGTTTCATCCAAAAAGCTTTTGGCAAGCTATGAGTAAATACCCTCCGGAGTATCAATCTAATGTATTTATCATATTTTTCAAAAGCCTTCAAACATTTTTACTTAGAATGTAGCTGTCAACACATAAATGAAAGCACGTTTGGTCTAAGAAAAAACAAAACATATTTCTCCAGTTATTTGTAACACAACACTGTCAGTGAGCTTTCTGTTTGCATCTGTAATTAACTATAATATTTTGATGGCCAGTAAAGTTGTATAGTACTCTTTCTGGATTCCCAGAATGAACAGACAGGTTAAAAAGAGAAATAAACGATAGGTTAGGTCCAATAAATCCTTTTATGAAAAAACAGACTCTAATAAACAAGTGAGTTGGAAGGTACCCGTTTCAGTCCATATGGGAGAACATGCGCATCTCTTCCTTCCTAAGAAGGAATTTGTTCACATGATATTGCTTCTAGCAGAGTTTATTTGTGATGTTCTCTAACTCGTAGATTTAGTTTTTCGCTAGGTGGTAATCATAGGGTTATAGAATAGTTAGGGTTGGTTAGGACCTTAAAGCTCATCAAGTTCCAAGCCCTCTGCCATGGGCAGGAATGCCATTCACTAGACCAGCTCGCTCCAAGGCCCATCCCACCTGGCTTTGAGCACTGTCGGAGATGGGACAGCCACAATTTCTCTGGGCAGCCTGTGCCAGTGCTTCACCACCCTCATAGTGAAGAATTTGTTCCCAACATCTAATCTAAATCTACTCTCCTTCAATTTAAAGCAATTCTTCCTTGCCCTAGCACTACACACCGTTGCTAAAAGTCCCTCCAAATTTCTTGTAGACCCCCTTCAAGGGCTGGAATACTGCCATAAGGCCTCCCCAGAGCCTTCTCTTCTCCAGGCTGAACAAGCCCACCTCTCTTCAGCCTCTGATTATCTTTGTGGCCCCTCACCTAGACCTGCTCAAACAGGTCCATATCCTTCTCAAGTGGGAGCCCAGAGCTGAACACAGCGCTCCATGGGGTATCACCAGAGCAGAGTAAGAAGGAGAAAATCCCCTCCCTCAACCGGATGATCACACTCCATCTGATGCAGCCCAGGATACAGTTGGCTTTCTGGGCTGCAAGAGCATATTGAAACCGGCTCATGTGCAGTTTCTCATCGACCAACATCCCCAAGTCCTTCTCCGCAGGGCTGCTCTCAATCTCTTCTCTGCCCAACCTGTAGCTGTGCCTGGCATTGCTCCGACCCAGGTGTAAGACCTTGCACTTGGCATGGTTAAATTTCATCAGGTTGGCATTGGCCACCTCACAAGCTTGTCAAGGTCCCTCTGGATGGCACTCCTTCCTTCCAGCGTACCAACCAAACAATATAGCTTAGTGTGTGTGAACCCCAAACTTGCTGAGGGCGCACTCAATCCCGTGTCCATGTTGCCAGCAAAGGTGCTGAACAGGATCGGTCCCAACAAGGACCCATAAGGGACATCACTCGTTACCAGTCTCCATCTGGACACTGAACCATTGACTGCAACTCTTTGAATACAACCCTCCAGACAGTTTGTCCATCTGTCATATCCATGCCTCTCCAATTTAGAGATGAGGATGTCATGTGAGATGGTGTCAAATGCTTTGCATGAGTCCAGGTAGATGACATCAGTCATTCTTCCCTTATCCACCAAATCACCCTGAAAATTCAGATAACTGTGACAAAATAGTCACCCCTGTGAAAAGTCTATTAGCATATTAAGTAAATTGTCCTGACAAATGGAGCAGTTTTCTTTTCAAATCAAGTTCTGCCAAAACTTACCTATGATTCACACCACTTCTAAGCACACTGAAACACTATCACAAACAGTAAGTAATTGAAGATTATGATGCTGTTCTTCTATGAAGAATATCTTTCTAGAACAAAGTATTACAGAAAAACAAACTTTTACACTTATATTCAAGTTTACATGAGATAAAAAGCCATGATTTTTTAAATATTTATCTCTAATAACAAGATTTATATACCAGGGAACAAAAAATTGTCAACTGCAAGATCTTTGCAATTCAAACTATTACTTGTGTGAATAAACTTTAGAACAGTAAATTCAACTCAGGATATTTTTTTTCTGACATTTATATACACAGCTATGCTACTGCCAGAAGCAATTTGGCTTAAATGAGTCAACCTCCAAAACATTACTCTGGCACAAGCATGCATCTCACTCGCTTTGTTTTTTGCAGGTATTTTGTTTGGTTGATTTGGGTAGGAAGTGAGAGGCTGTTTACTGTCCAGGTTGTACTGGAATACCCAAAGCAGTCTTCTGCTTCTTTTTTCATAACCACTTAAACAAAATGCAAGTGTTGTAAACTGAATTCTAACCATGAGGCATGCCATTGATTGCTGCCTAGCTCTTGATGTCAGTTCTTTCATTATTACACCAGCTATACACTCCATAATGGACAGGACACAAATAAAAACCATCCAAACCGAAGGACTGTGCTGTTTAGTTCTTCAGCACTTCCATGTATTTATCCCTGCATAATGAACTTCTACCATGCTCTAAGGGGCTGGCATAGTGAGCCCTGTGGCAAGGTCCTCACTGCACCATTGTGTTGCACATAGGGCCCATGGCGTTAACCCTCTGCAAGGAATCTCCTGCATCTGCCAAAGGTCTGCTGCACCCCACCAGCCTCATGGTAATGGCTGTGGTGACTAAAAAGGTAACAAACACTTCCCTACACCTGCCTGCAGTTTATGCATAAAGCTTATATTTGATTCTGTGAGGAACTTAAGATGCTTTTTCTTAATCTCACTGACTAATTAGAGAGCTACAGTGCATGCATTCCTGCTAAGAAATATGCTATGAGAGGAGGTGTCGGACCCCCTGACTCTGCCAGCTTATCTAGCTTTCCCATCCATTAGGAAAGGACAAAAGACAGTAGCTGCAGTTAATCGACTAAATCAAGCATGTGAATGGCTGTTCTTTGGCACGAAGTCACCTGGATCCATGCTACTAAACCTCACTTCTTTCCAGAAGAGGATGAAAGCTGGATGCGAACTGCCTGCTGGATGTGGGCCCATGTTAACTTCCAAATGATTGCCTGGCAATTGTCTAGGAGATCACTAGCTGGCAGGAGCCAACACTGCCAGTGGGTCTGTTTTAACAATTTAAGAGTATAGATAGTCAGGTTCCAGCACCTGGGAGCATTCCTTACACTGTATAGCTTACAAATATAGACGCAGCCAGCATGCACAGCTATGCACTGCCCTCATGCCCATGTTAGCGCAGTTTGGCAGCTACAGAAAGGACTAGCTGGAGCATTGAGCTACACTCTGCAAGGCACAGGTCATCACAGCTGAATCACTGTCTTCAAGGCTGATTCATTGATTATCTTAATTCCACATACTTTATTTTAAACTGCCTCCCTCAGCAGCTAAAAATAATTATTTTTTCCCTAATACAGGAACAAGGAGGTCACTATGACCACAGGCCTCCTTCTGTTCTGCTTGGATAGGAAGTAGCAAAAAATTAGTCTTTTCTTCAGTGTCACCAGCGCATAACCTCCCCTGTGTATTGGAGAGTAGGCAGGTATTTCTGGAAAAGACATGAAATATAACGTACACCAAATAAAAGTAGCTTGATGAATTAGTGTGAAAAGAAGAAGAGAACTAAAATTAAAAATGTTATTATTATAGAATCATAGAATCATAGAATGGTTTGGGTTGGAAAGGACCTTAAGATCATCTAGTTCCAATCCTCCTGCTATAGGCAGGGACGCCTCATACTAGATGATATCACCTAAGGCTCTGCCCAGCCTGGCCTTGAACACTGCCAGGAATGGAACATTTACCATTTATTTGTGCAACCTGTTCCAGTACGTTATCACCCTCACAGTAAAGAATTTCTTCCTCATATATTATTATATACCACAAAAAAACACTAGAAACCACACAGTAACAGTACCAAGAGCCAAAGCACCAAAACACCAGTTGTTTCCCAAAAAAGCAGGAAATAGACTAAAACCATGAGACTTATAATATTAAAAGAGAAAATTTGGGTAGGGGATTTGAGGGATTTTTAAATTATTATAATTTCTGAAGCTTCTCTTCTCTTTCCTTTCCCACATGTCAAGATATCATAGCAACAAACAGTACTAGGGACAAAACAACCCCCTACCTTCTTCAGAGGGCCCACTTTACATGCAAGGGAGAGAAGAATCCTCCTCTGCTTTGCTTGGGGGTGTCCCAGCAAGCAACACTGCCTTCCTCAGCTCTCTGCAGGCAAGGGTGGAGAAGGTCCCTCAGAGCCCAAGTCAGCTGGCAGCTATTGTCCAAACCAGCAGAATTCCCAGGTAAGGACAGAAATGGTCTCCAAGGAAGAGATACTATTTCAGTCTGTTCCTGTAGAGAGTCAGACTCTGAACAAACCTCTGGTAAAAGAAAAAAATTAGTATGCTTAACTCCATGTCATGGGTCAGAAAACAAAAGAGGAAGCAGGAAGCTACTTGGAATTGGTATTTCAAAAGAGAGCATGAAAGTAAATTGTCTGGCACCACCATGGCCACCCATTTCCTACAGTAAGGTTCATTACCCTGAGGGACAGCATTTGTCACCAATCTCCTCCCGGACTTTAAGCCTTTGACCACTACCCTCAGAATGTAACAATCCAACCAATTCCTCATCCACCAAAGAGTCCACACATCAAATCCATATCTCCACAATTTAAACAGAAGGATGTTGTGTGGGATCATGTCAAAGGTTTTACAGAAGTCAAGACAGACAACATTCGCAGCTCTTCCCTTATTCACTGGTGGAGTCACTGCACCATAGAAGGCCACTAGGCTGGTCACGCAGGACTTGTACTTAATGAAGCTGGTCTTGCTGTCTCAAACCACCTCCCTGTGCTCCATGTACTTTAGCAGAAATTCTAGGCAGATCTGTCCCATAATCTTCCCAGGCACAGAGAGGAGGAGTCCCCACATAAATTTTTGCGTCTTCCATGACATGATCTCTCCAGTAGGGATTCCCCAAGATTTGCACCACCAGTACTGTGATAAATGCACAGCACACAAGTACTTCCCAACCCAGGTCTATGTACACTGTAAAAAAAAAGTGAATTAAATTATCTTTCTGAAACATAAAACGTCACACAGCAGCTGGGACATATGACTACAGTTGTCACTTAACCACTTAAGAATAATTAATTGCCTTTATCTGAGAGCTGGATGCAATAAAACTAGTAGAAATCTGACAGCTCCTGGAGCTAGGGTCTGACTGGCTTCACTGTGGTATGAACTGATCTACAGCTTCACATAGATAATGGGTGAAAAAAACAAAGGCCAGGTCTACACTGCATCAAAATTTTTGCCAGTGCCATTGTGTCAGCAAAGGGAGTGATTTGTGATGATAACTCTGTAACAGGAACATACGTGGTTTGTTATAGCTGGATGCTGCCAGAAAGTGTCTGGCCCCCTATAGGGTTTTGTTCCCATTTAAGCCATACAAGTAATGTACCTTTAAATATATACTCAATAAAGGAAATCTGCAAACACAACTATCCAAATGCAACAGTCTTACCAATATACACCACAGCAAAAAAAAGTCATGCCTTCAGCAATTCTACAAATCTCAATAGAAATACCTTCAATAAATATGTCTACAACACTTCAGTTAATTTCATGCACTGAGAAATGACATTTTTCCAGATCAGAGGACAGAAGGTAGAATAGTTGAAGAGGACTTCCTAGGTTCCAAGCGAAACACCACACTTAAGCAGGAATTTATTCCCAGAAAACATTCGATCTAAACTCTTGATACACCTGCAAAATTAAGTATTGTTAGAGTTTGAGGTAGAAGACATTTTCTGCAAAGTTTTTAAACTTGATTCTTCATGTCATAAGAAGAATCTCAGTCCTCCTTCTTTTGATTGAAAAGAAATGTCATTCAGAACAGAGGTGATCATGTCAGCAAGGAAACTCAGCCCCTGGCAAAATGGGCCTGAAACACGATGTACCGCTAGGACACATTCAGCCCAGACCCCAGCCCTGCTGCTAGAAAAGTAATGCCCTCCCTAATATGCAGATGCCATCTCTGCTTGGCCATCCTCACTGGGAGGGGTGGGTTGCAGAGGTCAAATACACATAGAGCCAGATCTGACATTTTAACCCGGGGTGAGTCACTTCATCTCACCAGTAGTCTCTTCTGCTTCAATATTACTACCTGCAAGGATGAAAGCACTTACTAATTGTGGTTTGCAAAATTTCAAGGCAGTTAAGGGAAATCAATTAAAATTGAGATAAACCACTAGAAAGCCTCCTAGGAAAGAAAATGTTGTAAAACAGCAACCTTCAAACTGTGTTGCAACACCAGGTCTTGATTCTTAGTCCCAAGAACTTTGTACCACATCTCTGCTGTGGCTTTTCCCAGCTCATCAGAAGCATAAAAGGGTAGGAGAGGTGCCTGAAGCTTTGGCGTGATCTGTGCTTTGCTTCCCAATGGCAGAGCCCACACGATGGGTTGGGAAGCTGCTCACTGCTCGGGACAGCAGGCTGGTGCAGCACCCATAGCAGGAGCACCCATGGAAGGGAGTGGTGTGTGCTCTAGCCATGCTTCTGGACACACCACCTGCCTCCTGGTCCTCCCACTATTAAGGGAAGGAGCCCACAGCACCCACCCACACAGGAAAAAAGATGTCATCTCAGCATGTTTCCCTACAGACCCTTGAAGTCTCTTGTCAAGTACTCTACATGGTCCGGGTGTTTTGTATCTACCAAATGCCACCATGATGGGGGAAGGAGAAAGTGAGTTAAGACATAGCATGACAAAATATTTGAAAATGCTCTCAGCCCAATGTAAAATCAGTATTTAGCTAGTGAGAAAAGCACTATCTAGATACTTGTTTGTTTGGGATTTTTAATGCAGATATCCACAACTCACATACATGTAAATTATGCATCCACAAAACCTACCGTAACTATAGACAGGGCTACAATCAAGCATTTAAACATTTCATTGGCAAGCGCATATTAATGAATGCCAAAGGTACTGCATGGCCCTGAAAGAAGATTCTCTTCATATTAAGTAGGGCTTGCACAGTTATATTTTGAAAATTTCATTACAGTAATCAGTACACCCAAGTGGGAGACCCAATCAAAATATGACTTGGGCTACATTCTACCACATAATTCACACATTCGCACATAATAAGTGACTTTTCAAAAAATACTTCTCCCAGAACCAGAGAGCTGTTTAAATTTTTGCCAGATTTGAATTTCTCAAACCAGAAGAAAATGCATAGGGGGTAATCTGAAGAAGAACAAATGTTGCCTTGTTGGTTTACCCTTGCAGCAGGTTATATTAAGAAGAAATATAATTGAGAAAGAGAAATGCAGGCATTTATTAGTTATGTGAAGTGAAGCATGGTAACTGTGTGCAATTAAGAAAATTAAAAAAATAACATGGTGTACTAAAGCTATTTCAAAAATCTCTGAATCTTACTGTAGAATTTAGTCCTGGTTTGCTTATTTGCACATAAAAAAATGTTTTTTTCCATCCTTTAGACAAGATCTCTGGATATATATCATTTTTATTTGGATGTTCAAGTGAAAGTGCTGTTTGATTAACACCTCTGCCTAGCTATTTTACTGTGATTAGATTATGATTGATGTATTCTGAGTGATTCTGCAACCTTCATTCCAGTGTTTGTGTCTGGAATAGCAAAAAATACAAGCAAAAAATGGAATAGAAAAGTTCTTTGTTTAACATTATGTTGTCTCAAATTTTGGGGGTTGTTTGGAAACAGTTTAGTTGAGCTCAAACTCACACATAATACAAACAGAAACTATCAATCTATGCTAAATCTTTTAGGCTCTGCAGAAATTTTATACAGAAAATTCTGTCTCAATTGGATTTTTAGTGTGTCAAAAAAAAAAAACAAACCCACAACATTTTGAAGGTTTTGCTTCTGTATCTGAGCTCAGATGTTCTTGCAGCTTTGGATGGGGCTGTTGCACGTCACTGACTTTTTGCAGAGCAAGTCTGAGTGAATAGCAGTGTTAGTTAGGTGGGGGGGGGAAAAAACCCAACACAAGATCTGTTCCCAGAGAGTTATCTTCAGAGGCTGTGCAATGTCCCATGCTATAGGTTTTAAAACTGCCTGTTAGCAAAGCAAAGCTCATACTGCAAGCCTGTCAGCCTGAAACTACAAACCCATTTGGTCCTGCTTTCTGAGGATGGTAGGTCTATGCAGAAAGGTCAGTCCTGAAAACTTTGCATCTTTACTCTTCTCTCCCCCTCCACAACATTTACGGTCAATAAAGCATTATTTTGAATGCCTGTGTCCTGCCCTGATGTTTTATTGAAGCAAACCACTAAATCCATGCAAAGATTGCCTTCCTAACAGCTGTGGACACATGAGCCAAAGGAATTGACTTTTACAGACCAGAGAAATCTGAGAAAGTTTACACAGCCCTAATATAGCCACAGCTATTTTCAGCTTGGGGAAAAAGAAATCCCCTAGCCAAATGCACTTCACAAAGTCAGTGATTAACACAACACACAACTTTCTACCTGATTTGTATGAATTGTGTCCAGCATGGAAACAGCTGCAAAGTACGGCTCACTTCACTGTAGTAGTACTACTGAGTTTACACCAGCTCTCTGCCCCCACAAGTAACCCTGGAAAGATTTGTGCTTCTTTCCTTTCACATTCAGTCAACACTAATAAACACAGCACAACTCTCCTCATCACAGAGGGACTCTCCTGAGCCCACAGAAAGGGCAGAGAGAAGCACACAGATACTACAGAGATAAGCAGGGCTCGAGAAGCACCCCAGCAAGATGCTGTTCCACCTGGTGAAAAGGTAAAACAAATGTATCACCAAATATGCCTGTCTCAAGCTCTCTACTCTTCTGCTTTTATCTCTCATGGGGTTTCTAGTAACATCACTTCCTTCTCTTCCCCAAGCATTAGACCAGAGGTTCCTTCATTTTGTGCATTTTCTTTTGCGTGGGAAAGCAGCACTTATGCAAGGGCAAAGTTTACAGGGGGGAAACTTAAGTCCTTTTTCCTTAGAGATGCTATTTCACATACAGGTGATGTGCCGTACTCCCTCACAATACATTTCAGCCCCAGCACCACTTTTATCATCAGCCTCTTTGTTGGTAGCACTTCTCATTACTTGGCATGAACAAGAATTACAGAGAGAGTAACTTGTTTGTGGGGAAAATGCCAAGCAACCTCTTCAGGTTCAAGATCACTTGAACCAAGGGAACTATGCTGATTCACTCCAGCTGAGAGCTGGCTTCTCCCTCTATGCTACAAGAAACCCCGAGATGCCAGAGGTATTTTTAGAGGCAGATCGCAAAGGCTGGGTGCAAAAGAAGTTGAAAGTCTGACTGGCTGGTGAAGAGCTGTGAAAAGTCTGAGCAGCAAGGCTGAACCAAGGAAGACAACGGGGAAAAGCCATTTGCAGGGTCAGCAAAGAGGGATCTTGGGAAAGGCAGAAACCGAAATCGTGCAGGCCTGTGTCTGTGCTAGTGAGCATGTACTCTAGCTGTTGAAATGTCTCACCCAGGCCTCCTACAGCAAGAGGCTGTCAAAATCTGCAAAATCCTATTGCTGTAGCAGCCACTGCTGGAAATCCTTTCCAGCAGGCAAATCCTGTGAGAAGAGCACTCTCAGGCTGATCACACTGAGGCCTCCACGAAGGGACAGGCTGCAGCCCTCTCTGATGCCGCCTGTCCTTGTTGTGGGTTCAAATGTGTCCATCCCCTAGTGCAGAACAGCCTCCAGTCTAACCTTGACAATCTCTTCAACAGCAAAGGACAAGAAGAGGTTATCAGTCCTGTTCATCACAGGTTTTAATGCTGAGGTGAGGTACAGTGTCGTTTCATTGCTGCTACTTCTTTGGCTCTCTTTCTTCCACCAAACCTCAAACATAGCACAACCCCACACATGCTCTACCGGAGGAGCTGAGTGCATCTGCTTCTGCAAGACAGTTCACTTCTGCTTACATTCACTCACCAGCAAGTAGATAATTCCCAGACAAAGAGCTCAAGGAGAGGTAATGAACTTGAGAAAAGTTTCATTTCATTTTCATTTTTGAGAACTTTTCATTGAGAAAATGAACATGAGCCAGCAGTGTGCGCCTGCAGCCCAGAAAGCCAACAGTATCCTGGGCTGCATCAAAAGGAGTGTGACCAGCAGGTCGAGGGAGGAGATCCTGCCCCTCTACTCTGCTCTTGTGAGACCTCACTTGGAGTATTGTGTGTAGTTCTGGTGTCCTCAACATAAAAAGGCCATGGAACTGCTGGAGCAAGTCCGGAGGAGGACCATGAGGATGATCAGTGGGCTGGAACACCTCCCATATGAAGATAGGCTGAGAAAGTTGGAGTTGTTCAGCCTGGGGAAGAGAAGGCTGCATGGAGACCTCATAGCAGCCTTCCAGTATCTGAAGGGGGCCTATAGGGATGCTGGAGAGGGACTCTTCATTAGGGACTATAATGAGAGGACAAGGGGTAATGGATTCAAACTTAAACAGGGGAAGTTTAGATTGGATATAAGGGAGAAATTCTTTACTGTGAGGGTGGTGAGGCACTGGAATGGGTTGCTCAAGGAAGTTTTGAATGCTCCATCACAGGCGGTGTTCAAGGCCAGGTTGGAGAGAGCCCTGGGTGACATGGTTTAGTGTGAGGTGTCCCTGCCCATGGGAGGGCGGTTGGAACTTGATGATCTTAAGGTCCTTTCCAACCCTAACTATTCTATGATTCTATGATTCTATAATGACCAATATGTCTGTTGGCAGGAATTATATGATGCACTATATGATGCACTCCTTATTTTCTCATTAGTGTTACTTATATCTAATGAGTACCTCAAGTTAAGAGCTGATTTTTTTTTCCCCTACTCTTATAGGATATATTATTTTTAAATTGTTCCCGTCCTTCATTCATTTAATGATTGGAAACCTTTGTGTTTCACAAAAGGGTTTGTAATTGTTCTTTCTAGTGAAATATGAGTTACAGCTGCCACACTTCTGGCCTTTGAAAGTATTGTACTTTAATAAGGTTCTCTAACACTGTGGCTGGTAGGCATAAATTAACAAGAACCCTCAACAGCCACAAGCATTCTTAGGTACTTCTTTTCTTTAGGACATGAAACAAACAATTAATATATTAAGCAAGACACCACATTCCAGGCCCTGAAGATCTTATCCAAAGTTAAACACTTCCACCCCTATACACTGCAAGCTGGTTTTGCAAGCAGTCAAGGACTGTTTTGCAACAAACAAGCAACAAAAAATTATCTGTCTGTGGAGAGTTACTTCATTGAAAGTTCTTCTCTTTTGCAGGGACTTCAGCTGTCGGCAGCACACTGCTGATTTTCACATCAGCTTCTCCACTACCTTCCCAGGAAACTGGGGGTCATAGGAAAGCATCCCAGCATCTGAGCATCACAAGGATGATGGTCCTACGACCAAAACATTTCCTTATGGATCCATGTAACTTCCAGATGCATCAGGGACACACACCCATTTCTCACAAAACCATGCTTCTGGCATTCTGGGGACCTAGGCCCTAAAGAGTAACCTATAGATTTTAGGCTTAATATGCATAAAAATTAAGCTATACCATGATTTATTGCATGTAATTTAAATTTTCCCAGATGAAGAAAAATCACAAAGGTGTTGGGCTTTTTTTCTGGTGATTTACAGTGATTATTGAGCACTGTTTCCTAAAATGCAAGTAGAAATGGGCTGCAAAAAAAACAAATAAGAAAAACCAACCTGTACACTTTCATCTCTATGCAAAGGAAGTGGAAACTCCGAGGGAACCTGCTGGACCACAGCAGTGCTTCTGGTGGCTGTCCTCACTCTGGGGCAACACAGAGGAACCAACAGAAAAGAGCAGACACCTGCTCAAAGATAAAATTAAGTTTAAAGAAACTAAAGAAAACTGAGATTTTATGGTGGTGCTCAGTGGATGACACATTTTGTCCCCATGCTTCTCCACACCTGTGTGAAGTGTCAAGCATGGAATAATGGTATTTCTGTAACTACATGTGACAGAATCACACACACAAATAACAGAGTGTGTCAGAATTTCACCTGGGCATTGAGAAGAGCAGGAAAGTAGGATTAAAATGTTGCTCCTGCCTTAGTCCAGAAGCAGCCCCTGATAGCTGGCACAGAGTTTCACCTGGAGCTCTGGCAGCAAAACACACCTCTGACCCAACTCCACAACGCTGGAGCAGAGACCTATCCTCCATTTGTGTCTACAGGTGGGATCAAGATGAACAGCAGTTTAACTCCTGATTGTGAAATTAATTAAATCTTCATTTGTACCTTCAGGGAGCAAAACACATTTCAGCAGGTGTCTGGGCATTTACCTGCCAGTGTCTCAGCCAGAATCTGAATTCAAAGGCAGAGCGTAAGCAGAAAGACAGGCAGTTTTTCTTTATAAATAAACACTTTGCATTGATAATCAGCTATTATAATCTACAATTGTATTAGAACCATAATTGTGCATTTATTTGAAATCAGTTGTGTAATCATTTGGGGTATCTGTGACATATTTGTGAATAAGTCTGGAGAAGAGCCACAGAACAGCTTCCAAGGCAACCCCCAACAATACCTTCATATCATACTATTGAGGCATTTGAATAGATTATGACATGGCCCACCTCAGGTGGAAGGTAGTGCAGGTGCCACTGTGCAAAGCCTATAAAACAAAGTGAAAAGGAGTCGTATGGAGAAATATGTGAGAGGATGAGAGAGTAGAAAGCTTTAGTGAAGCATGCTACACTGAGCCTGACCTAGATCAAGAATTTTTGAAAGAATTTTAGTGATAACATCACACTTGCAACACAGACACATGCAGAGCAAGGGTTAAAAAAAATGAATAAATAAATAGAAAGAAATAAAAACAGAGTTAATATCTCTGACATTAACTCTTCTTTTATGGATTTTGGAATGTTTTTGCAGAAGAGAGGCTGGTCATGATGCATTAGTTGGTCTAAACAAAGGCACACGTGAATTTGCTTCCATGTATCTTCACATTCCTAAGGCCTGCAGTAAGCTAATTCACTGGAAAAACACTGGTAATGATTTTCTAATAGACAACATATTCTCCTCTCGCAGCTATTTAAGCTTTCACTTAAAGCTACTTCCCCTATCTCTGGACTATATAGACAGCTTTAAGAGAAGAAGAGGGTGCAAATCAATACTGAAATTATGGTCAGGTCTGTAAATAACTTGTAACAACAGCCCAAGAGATATACGCTTCTCTGAATCACGCAAGTGAACTCTTACCTCAATCCATTATCAGGTGTTCAAAGAAGGGTAATGGGAGTCCTGTTATTGGTACTTTTCAATTTTTTCTGAGATGCAAAATTTCAAAACTCTCCAAAGTTACACCTGGTATCTTTTGAGATCCCTTCAAATATATGGATTCTTTTAAGTATTATTATTTACTTATTACAAATTCAACAACAGCACTACCAAACAGCACTTTGCTTTCATGGGTGATGACTGGAGTTTCCACAGAAGAATTTATTCTGCATTGGTAGCCTGCTACTCTACCACTACAGGGGAAAAAAAGTGTCCCTCTAAAGAAATATGAAATAACCTTTTCTAATTATCACTCAGCTGACCTCCTAGGAATTTTTATTGTCTTTACTCTGAGTTATAGTTAAGCTTCCCAAGTA
This sequence comes from Amazona ochrocephala, assembly GCA_039720435.1. Classification (NCBI taxonomy): domain Eukaryota; kingdom Metazoa; phylum Chordata; class Aves; order Psittaciformes; family Psittacidae; genus Amazona; species Amazona ochrocephala. The sequence goes on along the minus strand of CM077909.1, from coordinate 36,091,494 downwards.
GGTACATTTTAAGGTAAACCTGTATCTTGAACAAAGCAGCTTGAAATGACCTTTAGCACATCTGGAATATTTTGCATCACTTAACTGAGTGCCCTTTAATACTGAAGACAATTCTCCAGTGTTGTCTAGTGTGGATAAAACCTTAGACTTCAGCTGCAACCCATAGTTTACTCCCATTAAAGTAATTACATAAGAAACTGTGCCTTAAAATCAGTTCTGTGACCAACATTTCTTAGCATTTCTTAACATTCTATTTGAACATTCAGTTCACTCTTACATGTTTCATCAAACCCTTGTTTGCATAACAGTAGAAGTTTACTTGTGTTATTCTAAGTCTATAGTGACTTTGTAAAATACTGGCTATAGTCAAGCATACTTAGGCATGCAGCAATTCTTTATTTTTACAGCTTGATTATACAGAAACAAGGAAGATGAAGACATACTGACTTTGAAAAAGGTAAGAAACTGTTGCTGAAAATTGTATTTCACCCAAGTGTTCAGGAGAAAATTGCAGTGGTTTTTAGAACTAGATCAGAGGGACCTTTATTTATTATCAAATCAGTACTGTTTCTGGTATGTACCTCAGGGCTGTTAGAGATCTGACTCAACCTGGCATTTTGCATTAAAATGTTCTTAATGTACTGAAATTTTGGAGCACAATGCAAAGGAGGCTGCCCACTTTATTCATGACCTCCTCGGACTGTACCAAGGGTGGTGAATTTGTGAGATGAGAATGTGACAAAACTGCGACCATTCCTTATCAATCACACTCTCTTTCTCGAGGCAGATTTATGATTAATGTACCAGCTAACAGGGCTGTGCCTGCTCAAGTCACCCTGATGCCTCAGAGTGCATGACAGCTGGCAAAGCAATATATACACTAGAGATGAAACAAGTTTGCCCTCATTTGCTTTAGAAAAAAAAAACAATGTACCATTGCATTAACTCATGAACAGCCATAAAACGTGCAGAAAACTTTACAGAGTTTCTGCTGTCAGCGAACTGCTTTCAGCGACTCTGAACGCAGTCTGTTACCTTATCCCATGCACACCTTTCTCACTGTTTTGTTTTTGCAGACCCCAAGATCTCCATGGAGGACATCTTGAGGTTATGAAACTGCCTTGCAGGTGTAAAGCAAATCTCTCTCTGAAGGATACACTGGAGACTACATTACCCTTATAATTTTAATGAATTGCTTGATAGAATCGTACCCCAAAAAAAGGAAAGAAAACACCTGTACATTGATATATAGAAGCCAGGGCAGAGACTGGGAGAGGTTGGGGCTCCCTGGCTGGCCACAGTCCCCACCCCAGCCCCTCCCTATTGCATTGCATTTCCTCACACCATAGAAGCAAGTGCGGGGCACTTTGCAACGAAAAGACAAGACACTCAGCATTTTCCTCCCTCCACTCAGACCCAGGCACACAGCCACCCTCCAGTGGGGAAAGTCCCAAGGGCACCAGCTCCCCGTAGTAGTGGGGCAGTCCCGGCTGGGATGGGAGATACTAAGGTCATGGCAAAGGCTGTCTGTGTGGGATTAGGAAAGCTTTGCTATCGTCTGTCACCATCGCAGTGATGACTCATTAACCTGCCTCACCCTTCCTTTCCAGACCTCTCTCTAATGTCTTCCCTGAGGGATCTGGCCAGTGCTCTAGCCTTAACAGGTAAATGAAAAGACCTCTCCATTGCTCTGCTCTGCTGCTAACCCTGTCATTCAGACCCTCCACCAGTCTCCATCTCTATCATGGGCCTCTCTGGCCACTCTGGTGTCCATAGCCCCTATGCTTCCCTCTACCCAAAACAGATGTGGTCATTTTCCTTATGCACCACCTGTAGCATGATAACCTTCTCTCTTATGCAACTCCTTTTATCCACCCATGGTCTTCACCTTTTTACTATTAAATCTCAAAGTCTGTGTTTTTCTCTGGAGGCTGTGGATAGCTTTGTCTCTTCTCCATCTCCTACTGTGCTCCCCTTGTGTGGACAGTGCTTGCCACCATCCTTACCCTGGTTCTGAGTTCACCGCAGAAATGGGAAGGCTCACGATTAATCAGTGGAGACGTGAGAAGAAGGAACTTGCTACATTGTCCAAATTAGTCATGGAAAAGACTCCTCATTTGTGCATGCCCACATCTGCTCCATTGGTACTCCATGCTCCATGTCCCTGCCTTTGCGCTTGCCCTGGTAGGGTATACCCTCATCTTTCGCTATTCCTTCCCCATGCAGTCCTTCTCCTAAGCATCTCTTCAGTTTTCTGGTCAGTTCACTATAGCCAAATACAAAGTGTTTGGAAATGTGTCATTACACACAATAGAGGCTGGTTTAAGATCCAGACCAGACTCTCAGGTCTGAGCATCTTTCCAGAAGCAAATGCAACCCAGATCAAAGAGCAGTTTTTTCAACCCTGCTGCCCTCACTCAGCACATGCAGAAAGAAGGCACAAGCTGCCCATGCCCTCCCCACAGGGTAGATGTGCTCTGCAGTCACCAGGCTCAAGCCATGTCCAGCAGAAGCTCCTTAGCATCCCCAGTTCTCCCTGCAACTAGTCCTTCTCTTCAGGGGACCAGCAAGGTGGATAAGAGCTCCTCTCATGTCTACCTGGGGCAGGATTCGGCTTCATGCATTGGTAAATCTGGGAGCACCCACGATCCTGCCCAATAAACTGATGGCGGGCACTGAACCACCCGCAGGGATGACTCACCAGCACTGACACCACAAGAGAGGAGATCCAGCCAAGCAGTCCTGGTCCACACACGACTCTTTACCTAGTTTCAATCCTGCCTTCCAAAAGTGACTAAGAAAAACTCTGCAATAACAGATCTTCCCCCATCCACCCTGGAGAACAGCACCCTCTGAGAAAAGCATTAGTGCTGATCTGGAAACCCTGGCAAAGCCTGGTGAGACCTGGCGTTACTCACCTGCAGAGGGCTACCGCTGCACTGAAAAATAACAGATACACAAAATAATTGGCAACAGAAGCATCAATGTGCTGACCCCCAGCAATGGGTCAGGCTCTCATGCACTGCCTACTGAGAGCCAGAGCTGCAGTTCCTGATGTGCACACATTAATGTGACATCATTTGTGTCCTGAGTAACACAGAAAGTGCCACAGTGTTGGAAGCTGTTGTTGAAGGCCCGGCTTTCACTGTCCCCACTGCACTAGACAGGGTGCGGCATGCTACAGAAGCAGCTAATTCAATCCATCATAGAAAGCACCACCCAACAAACTTCAAACCTCTACTGCTGCAAGGCCTGAGGCTCTGGAGAGCCACCTTGTTCAACCAGACTGGGATATCACCAAGCGAGACTTTCAAGTTCATGGAAAAGTACATGGAGCAACTGAAGGAGGACACGCTAAGCTCTGAAAGAATGCTGGTACGGCTCTGGAGAAATGAGGGAATTCCCAGATACAGTCATTCATTCTTTAAACAAAGGTTGCTAACATTGAAGTGAAGTTGGCTAATTGGTAATTAATGACAAATCATTCATGTTCATGTTGTTTTAAGGCATGATGTCTTTGTGTGGTTGTGTTTAGATAATGCTGCTGCTTGTGTACGTAACATTCCCCAAGCACTTTAACATGTGCATGCACGCAATATTCCTTCCCCACCACAGCTGCTTTTCCCGAGTTTCTGCTCATGCATTCCTCCAGGGTGTATGCAGCCATTTCAACAGCACCTCAGGGCATGAACTCCCATCCTCACAATAGCCTGCCCTATCCTTTTCCTTCCTTCCTTTCCTTCCTTCCTTCCTTCCTTCCTTCCTTCCTTCCTTCCTTCCTTCCTTCCTTCCTTCCTTCCTTCCTTCCTTCCTTCCTTCCTTCCTTCCTTCCTTCCTTCCTTCCTTCCTTCTTTCCTTCCTTCCTTCCTTCCTTCCTTCCTTCCTTCCTTCCTTCCTTCCTTCCTTCCTTCCTTCCTTCCTTCCCTCCTTCCCTCCTTCCCTCCTCCCCTCCTCCCCTCCTCCCCTCCTCCCCTCCTTCCCTCCTCCCCTCCTCCCCTCCTTCCCTCCTTCCCTCCTTCCCTCCTTCCCTCCTTCCCTCCTTCCCTCCTTCCCTCCTTCCCTCCTTCCCTCTTTCCCTCCTTCCCTCCTTCCCTCCTTCCCTCCTCCTGTGCTCTATCTGGGGCTCCCACCACAGCCCCAGGGCAGCAAGGCAGCTCCCCAGCAGATGCTCTGGCTTCAATAACTGTAACTATCATTGGGCTAAACCCAGCAAGCAGCAGGCTGAAGCATTTCTGCAGAGCAGAGGTATAAGCCAGAACAGACCGCAGGCAAAAGGCATGTGTAAGAGCTCTGCTGAATCAGAGCCAGGAAGGCAGAGCAGCATATAAGGTCAAGCAGCCACAAAGCAGAGCTCTTGCGAGTGCTGGAGTGCCGTAACCACAAGACCTTCCTCCTTCCTTCCTCTACTCAGCTGCTGGCACCACCTCATTAAATACACACACGCTCTGCCTGCGTGCGCACATACGTCAGTTGCATTAGGAACAAAATAGCTAGCATTTACAGTCCAGCTGCCCCAGGGTGACATGAGAGAATAGGGAAGAGACAAAATCGTTTCCAACCCATAAAATGTGAAATGCTGCCAATATGCTTGGTCACTGGGGCCCACTGCAAATGGCAGGATGATAAGTGGCAGGCCCAGACTGCCCAAAAACTAATACTTCAGCAGGGTTGGAAAAATGCAGACAGAAGTTCTTGCCTCTGACAAAACCAGCAAGGAGGGCAATTTCATTCCAAGCATTGCGCACATTGTATACATTGCACAGGCAGATTGGGAGAGCTCTGTACTGGCTTCTTTGTTGTCTTTCTTTTTCTTCCTTTCTTTTTCTCTTCTCTTTTCCTCACCTCTCTTTCTTTCTCTGTACTTATTTATTTCCTTTGTTTTCTTTCTTTCCTTTCTCTCCTTTTCTTTTTCTCACTTTGCCTCACTTCCTTTCACCCTCCTCTCTGTCTGTACCTCCTCTCCTCTCCTTCCTCTCCCTCCTCTCTCTAGTTTCTGGAGAAATAACAGCAAGCTTGCAGGAAAAAAAAAACAACTGAATTTTGATGCTTACGAAGACATTGTTAGTATTTCTCTCTAAAAAGCATTGAAATTGATGCAGGGTGGGGATGGATGGGGCATTCAGCATAGGCACACGTGCACGTATTTATTAGGACACACAATCACTGAAAATGAAGTTGGGAAATCCTGGCCAATCCCCCACCCTGGCAGCGCCCAGGAAAGGGTTTGTCTCTTCCCATGGGAAGTCCCTTGATCCTGTGCCAAGCACCCAGGCTCACCCAAGGAGACAGATTTAACTTGGGATAGAAATCAGGATTTTCCAGCAGCTGTATGTAGAGTTAACTCAGTCACCAGCCGCAGAACGCACAGCTCACCCCAGGCCTCCTTTTGTTCATGCACACAAGAGAAAGGATCCAAGTACTTTTTAGAGAACGTGTGCCACACAGTGTGTTCCAGCACAAGGGAATCATGAAAACCAGCTGCCTGGTGTCTCCCAGTATGTTTGATCCACATTTGAGAGCTGTATATTACACAGTTGTTTTCTTTATCACAACTACAAACTGCTTTTTTCTTACCTGCTCTTAAACTCCCCCATTCAAAACCCTAGCAGTGCAGCTTAGTGCTGTGTCTCACATGCAACTTCTTATGTATGTGAATGTCACGGTAAATTTCAAACATAAAAATTTCACACACGTTCTGGTAAACACCCCTGAGGAAAAACTGATCATACGAGTCAGAATTGAAATTCTGCCGTGAAGCCTATTAATTTTTCAAATCCATTTCACTGAGCCACCACATTAGCTTGCTGTAGTATGGTAAGCCTGGGTACAATACTGCTATCACTAAATACACAGAAACAGGAAGCTAAACATTACTAGAAAATTATATCTATCTTACAAGAAACTAAAATGTGGCTCAGTTTAGACTGACATGAAAACAAACTCACAGCTCTAAATGGATGCATATGGACTGACACATGCATTAGTTCTAATCTTTAAGCTAAGATACTGTATTTTTCAATATTCAGGTTCAAATATTAACTGTAGCAATCTTCTGTTAAACAATAAGCCTGTTGTTTACAGGGATCATCACAGATAAGACCTTTTGCAAGGTGATATACTCATATGCATCCTCCTTTCAGCTTTTGCATTTCTAAAGCTGTCTTTAAGTAGTTTTGCTTTTGCTATCTCCAGGATGAGCCTTGTGGGCTGATCATTTCCCATCACAGCCTGGGAGTTCCTCCTCACAGCGACAAAATTAAGGTGTCTTTCAACTCATCATGCTGTCAGGGGTATCCCCAAGATCTGTTTAAGTTCATGCTGTGAACCACGCTATCAGGGGCATCCCCAGTCAATGGCTCAACCTAAGCGTGCAATGGAAGGACCAGAATAAGTATCAAGAAACTTATTTTCTTACTCCAATGACATTTCTCACAGCTGGAGAGCAGAGTTTTCCTCCTGCTTAGAGTGTCTGCGGAGCTCAAAAGTAATTTGTGCTTGCAACTGCTCAAAGCAATAACCTCTCCTCATTAAAACTGGGAGGAATTTTGAGACAGTATTTGCACACTTTCAGTTGTTTTACAAAAGCATGTCACAAACATCACCTGGGGAATAGCTGCCAAGACAAAACCAGGGCCCTCAAGAAGCATGCATTTTCAAGGCTGGGTTGGACAGAGCCTTGGGTGGGATGGTTTAGTGGGAGGTGTCCCTGCCCATGGCAGGGGGTTGGAACTAGATGATCTTGAGGTCCTTTCCAACCCTAACTATTCTATGATTCTATGACTTGCTGTATTTGAGAACAAGAAAATAAGGAAATCCAGTGCCTGATTTTTTCCTGTACTGAAAGTCAGAGTGCCCAGAGATTATTCTCACACTGCCTTCAGACCCAGAAACCTGCATTATATGATTCAGAGGCAGAAAACTTGGTTCTTTAGACCTTAGTATTGAACACAGGCTTTTTCCTCACGAACATATGCTAACTGTGGTGTTTTGTGGGGAAAACTGCACTAAGCTTAATGCATGCCTCACCCAAATGATTTATCACTTCCACGCACAGTAGCTGTGCATGTGTTATAGCTGGGTTTTGGTTTTTACAGGCTAATGCTGTTCACTGTGTTTTTCTTCAAGGTTGTTTTTTTTTTTTTTTCTTATCCATGATTGAGTAGAAGTGGGCAAGTTCAAGCAGATACTATACATATAATGATGCTTATCACAATTACAGCAGTTACTTAGCTAGTTTCCACTGAAAATGAGTCACTGGAGCTCCTCTCGAGTCACTGTCAGTGGGTGTACAAAGCACAGGATATTGTGCGCAATCAGAAGAACCTGACCTAGCCTGCAGTTTGCCAGCATGCGCTGCAACAGTGTGGCAGTGGGCAGTCCCCATGGGACTGGGGCTCTCCTGTGCCAGCCCTCCCTTTGCTGTGCCCTTCACTACCCTGGGGGGCTGAGCTCTGGTAGGTAGCATCATGCTCTTATGGATGGTTTGGTCTGACCCCAGACCAGACTCTGGGTTCCAGACATTTGAAGAAAGAAGCTACCAGTGTTAAAATGCACTGTGACATTTGATGTCAAGTAATTTGCATCTCAGCATCCAGCAGAATCAGCTTGGGGGAATGCACTCATCTGCTCCCAGGGTCTCCACTCACCATCTGTTCCCCCCCCGGGAGAAAAAATGGGGGAATGGGAATGGACACCTTTCCTGGTGCCTACAGTGGGCAGTGTAGCACCAGACTAGATTTGCTGCAAAGTCGGGAATTTCTGCTGCGCACACATTGCTTCAAACATTCACCACTCTCTTGTCTTGAGGACAGCCCCTGCTGTACAACATGCCATCCCAAACATGTACAAATTTAGCTGGAGAACAGAATAACTTTTGATGCCACTAACACACATGTTGCAACTTGCGTTCCTATCATAGTCCTCTTTTCTGACTTTCCGTGTTATCCTCAAGCTGGAAAGAACAAGGGTAGCATGCAAGGATCTTCACAGATGTCGCCATAATAACTACCCACACATTACCAGGGGAGGTCCACATAATGATGCACACTGTCACATTTCGTGACATCTAATAAGACACAAAAGCCGGGGAAGACCACCCATTAAGCAATTCTCACTGCCTTGGCAGCCACCACTGAAAGACATAGTGCTTATGGTCCTAGTGCTGACAAACACTCAGCCAGGGCTGCAGACATTTGCAAGCATGAACAATGTGGATCAGTGGGACTCCCCTGAAAGGTCTGCACATGTGTGTGTAGTTATTTTCCTGCAGCTGTCCTGAGCTTGAGGCTAAACTGTAGGTGAGAAGCAATATGGTTTGGGCTATGCTTGCCCAAATCAACAAGGCAAACAAGTGCATTTGCTGCTCAGCTCTGTGAGCTCTGCCTCCCAGAAGACCAGCCCCGGAGGTCGAGCAGATTGAGCCAGCTGATATTCACCTGCTCCCCAAATGAGACAGCAATAGGCAGAAAGAAAACAAATGGGACCCCATCGCTGCTGAACTGATGTTATCTGCAGGCAGCTGTGCCTTTTGTGCAAGGAGCACACAGCGCCACAGTTTGCAAATGTCACTGATGAATTGCTGCTGTCTCTGCAGCTCATTGTAAAGAACTGTCTGCTCTTCATTACCAGGACTTGGGCTTTTTGTAGCACTAATGCAGTATTGTCATATAGTAATGAGTAAACCTAGTCCAAAGGAAAATTAACTTCACATTAAGCAAAGATTTCCCCATCTTTTTCACATACTAGCATATGAAGGAAAAAATGTATGGTGAGTGCAGTTTTCACCTCAGACTCCTTAAATCTGGAGTTGAGATGCAGAGAGTGTATGAGTATCATTATCGATGAGAAAATAAAAGTGTTTCAACAGTACATTTCTTTAACAGTACGTTTGAAGATACCAGAACAGAGGTTCTGTTGCAGATCATCATAGGACAATGGCCAGCCCTGGGAACAAAGCAAAGAAGTGATGTAGGGACTTATGACTCTGCCATCCAGAGGGACCTTGACACGCTTGTGAGGTGGGCTGATGCCAACCTGATGAAGTTTAACCATGACAAGTGCAAGGTCCTACACCTGGGTGGGAGCAATCCCAAGCACAGCTACAGGTTGGGCAGAGAAGAGATTGAGAGCAGCCCTGCAGAGAAGGACTTGGGGGTGTGGGTTGATGAAAAAATGAACATGAGCCGGTTTCAGTGCGCACTCGCAGCCCAGAAAGCCAACAGTATCCTGGGCTGCATCAAAAGGAGCATGAGCAGCAGGTTGAAGGAGGTGATCCTGCCTCTCTACTCTGCTCTTATGAGACCTCACTTGGAATATTGTGTGCAGTTCTGGTGTCCTCAACATAAAAAGGACATGGAATTGTTAGAACAAGTGCAGAGGAGGGCCACAAGGATGATCAGGGGACTGGAGCACCTCCCATATGAAGATAGGCTGAGGAAGTTGGGGCTGTTCAGCCTGGAGAAGAGAAGGCTGTGTGGAGACCTCATAGCAGCCTTCCAGTATCTAAAAGGGGCCTATAGGGATGTTGGGGAGGGGCTCTTCATGAGGGACTGCAGTGATAGGACAAGGGGTAACGGGTTCAAACTTAAACAGGGGAAGTTTAGATTGGATCTGAGGAAGAAATTCTTTACTGTAAGGGTGGTGAGGCCCTGGAATGGGTTGCCCAGGGGAGTTGTGAGTCCTCCATCCCTGGCGGTGTTCAAGGTCAGGTTGGACATAGCCTTGGGTGGCACGGTTTAGTGGGAGGTGTCCCTGCCCATGGCAGGGGGTTGGAACTAGATGATCTTGAGGTCCTTTCCAACCCTAACTATTCTAAGATTCTATGAGTCTTATTTCAAAGAGAGCTATGTAGCTGAACACTCTTCTTCAGATGGACTACAAAACATAGCTGCAAAGTGTGTGTATCAGTTCCAGCCCCCAGCTTGAAAACTCTTATCTTGGACACTGTTTTTCTAAAAACAACACTTAATAATCAGTCATTCTAAAGCATTAATAAGTCTCTGGTTTTCACTTCTCACCTTCTTGCCCTGCAGAATGCAGAATGCAGGTACCGAGGGCCTACCTCCTTCTGTTGTATAGAGGTAGCTGGTAAGCAGAGCAACCCTTCTCTTTCCTGTTTCAAAACCAGATTTTTCTGAAGGTTTGGGCTTTGGGCTTGCATTTCTTGTTCCTTCACACTGTACAAATGGAGCAGTTTCAAGCTGTCCATTATGAATGATAACTGTGCTGTAAAATCCAGTAAGCGAGCAGCGAGATCTCTTATGAGCTGGTACTACCACTTTTTTCCCTCTAAATGGCAAGAGAGAGACCTCATGAATGCCAGGAACGTTTGTTATTCTCTGTGCTATTCTCAGCAAATTCTTCACTCAGGTGTTTGGCTTTTTTTGCTGTGACCAAACAGATCTGATGTGGCTGGGACATGAGCTGCCAGGCAGCAGTCCTTCAGAGCTTCTGGGTGGACTGCATTTTCCAACATTGACTGCTAAATCAGATCATTTTCACAAGGCGCCGTATCCTCAGTCCCCTTTCTGAAGCTTGCAGTGTTTATGCAGGTCTTTTTACTCTTCCAAATGCCTTGCAGAGACTGGCCAGTGATTCAAGCTTTCGAGAAGCTGTACTTTGAACCAACCAACACGTGAACACTGTGTAAACACCAGGGAGAGCACAGTACAGTGTCAGCCCTCACTGGCTAGGCAGGACACTGAGACAACTAGTAAGCTCAGTATTTTCCAAGGTTAACATCATGAAGATTAACCTTGTAATTTCTTGACCTATTGAAACTTCTTTCACTACTTTTTTGTTTGTTTGAAATTGTGGATTATGCCCCCTTGCTCCCTATGACAACAATCTGACATACTTGCGATTCTGGCAAACTACCAAGGATTAATTTGACACTTTGTGTTGTACGTCCAAGAGTGATTCAAGTTTTACTGCACAGTGACTACAGCCCAGACTATCATTCTACACCTGTTTTACATTGGATTGTTTCCACTGCCATCACTGGTGTCTCACCAGCTGTAATTTTTTGGCTAAAGAGAAGCTTGTACTATGTAATTATCAAAGGACATTCTTGCATCTCTAGTTCAAACAGGATCAGAATGCATACCCTTACATTAACAGTGTTTCCCAGTGCATAATTTTTTCATCCTTTTATCTGTGTGCTATATTACATTATTCAGACATGGTGCATGTTGTTTTATCGTTCAGAGCTCTGTCCTTTAATTCTTGGGAGAAGAATATAATGCTTAGGTAGAATGTGGTTCATCTGATATTTTAGCACTAATCCAGCTTTTTATCTTTAGACGAGTTCAAAATCATTCAGAAAAAAATGGCCTAATCCTTGTGAAAGCAAATATACATGGGGGTTTTTGAGTTGACCTATATTTCTTTTTCTCACAGAAAAATGGAAAAAGTTTAAAATGCAAACGTGGTGACTTGAATGTATGCTGCTAATAAAATTAATGCTTCGATTTAATGAGAAAGAAGGTGCCAAGAATCCCATGTAAAGACCTTTTCATGCTGATACATAGGATTTTTTATATGATACTCATAATTCTTACCCCTATGCCAGTACTTTCTACACATTCCAGGCAGGGCTGAAATCTTGTTCTAAATGATAACTACAAAAATATCTGCCTTGAAGGTGTCACACTGTATCACACTGACAGTGTTCCAACATCAGCTATTAAAAGGCACATTTTGTATCAGTGTGATCCAACCAGTTCAGTCACTCTTCCGTACTCAAAGTGCCACCGACTTCTTCGAGCAAATCGCCTCAGCTATCTGAAGTCGTGTCAGTCACTAAAGGGCCATCTTCTGTGCTGTCTTTTTCCCTAGGGCTTTTGTCAATTCGCAAAATCATCTTCAAAGTATAAGGTGCTTACAGATGCCCTATCTTTTTCGTACTGTTGCTGTCTGGCCTACATTCTCCAAATCTCCCTCTCTGATACACAGCATAATCTGCTTCAGTTACTTCTTTCATTGACCATAACATGATCCATCACAAAGTCAATCACGTAACAGTTTTGCCAGCGAATTGTGCAAACACTACTGGCTCTGTTGCAGAAAGCTTTAGTGTCACTGCAGAGATTTATCTAAGAGATCTGCACCACAGACCCCAAAAATTCAATATTCATGCAGGTTTCAAAGTGGTGTTCTAGCACTGTCCTGCCCAGCAGCAGCAGGGGAGAGGACGGTGACTGTAAACCTCACCGTATTAGTAATGAGTCAGCTTTTACTGACTAGCTGGGACCTTCTGGAAAAAAACTACACTTACATTTATTCGTCATTTATTATGTTGATGTCTAACTCGGAGTGCCTATACCTTGATACTAGTAAGGAACAGGGGTGAGGCTCTGCAAAGTCTTTCCTATGTAAATTCATTTCCACTCCTTCTGTAACTTTCTTTTTAGCTCAAGACAGCAGTATTAATAAAACCTGTGAGCAGCCTTCGCTGGTGGGGATTTTCACAAGCAGTATCTGGGGCATGGGGAGGCAGATCACCAGCATGCTCAGCACTGCTCTGCTGACTTCTGATGTGAGTGGTCTTGTCATTTCTCAAGCAGGTGCAATTCATCGTCGCTTCAAACAAACTGCTCCAACTGTACTAACAAACTAGATTTCAACTCGAGGCCAGCAGCCTGGCAAAACGCCATAAGTAGATACATGCATAGGTGCATACGTATGTGGATGCTTCCTTCTGTGTCGCTTAGCTGTTGCATAAACTTTTAATAGCAGCGCAGGGATTTACTTCCCTCTCTGGCCCGCGGCACACTTTTCTCCTGTTCTGTGATGTACTTTGACTAATCATTTCTTAGTCCTGGAGGTGCAAACCTTGAAAAGCTCTAGGAGCTCTCAGTCACCCTTTTCAATTGCAAACGATTCATTTTTGGTGAAGTGTGGCCTCCCTATTCTTCTGCCAGCCCTTGTGTTTGTGAAAGGACCGTCTCAAATTTCTTGTGAGGGAGCAGCTGTTGCTGGACCGAGGCGGCCTTTTCAGAGCACCTCAGCAGCCGCTTTTCACTTCTCCTCCTCCTCCTGTCCTTCTTCCCTCCCTTTGTCTCCCCCAAAGCAAGAGCACCTCTGACCCTTCGCCTCCCTCCAGCCTACCTCCTTTGTCGGCCGCTGCAGACAAGTTCCACCCTAAATCGAGCATTGTCTCCATCTCCAGAAGCCAGCACGTGCCCACATCCCCCTAATCTTTTAATTTCCCCCCAGGAAAAGGCAGCTGTTAGCGATACACGCAATGCACAGCTGTCAGCTGGGGCCTGCCGCCTGCCCATACCGAACAATAAGGAAGGCAGCGCCGGGGCCAAGGAGAAGTAATATCTACATATATATGGCTTTGGCAACAGTTGGAAGCACGTGCTCTGAAATGCAGCATTGTCAGAAAACCCACCCAGCCGGGGCTCCGCACACATATGAGCTTGAACTCTGGCTGATTTCAGAACAAAACACCCAGCATCAAAGGGCAGGACTCCCTGGATAGCTGCATTATACCTTTGCTGATGAAACAATCCCCTCAAAATTGCAGGCTATGAAAGGGACAGGCCTCCAGTAGCCCGGCGCGTGGACTGCGCATTCTCCTCTTTTACACACCAGTCGTCTGAAAGTTGTGTCCTGAAGAGAGAGCAGAGTAAACAATCTGGACTGGGAGAAAGGACCTATACATCACCTTTTTCCTGCAGTGGAAGGAGAGGGGGGGCATCATTTTAAAGTAAAGAGGGGAAGGACATGAGTACGTGTTGTTGGGCCGGTGATCTCGCTGCATTAATGTGCAAGGGACAGTCATTTCACATCAAGATGAAGAAAAAGGTAGCTATTTGGGACTAGAAAAATGCAAGGCATAATTACCTCTGTGCAAACGCAGGCACATCTGCATGCCAAATTTGTACCTGCAACAGCGACGAGTGTGCACGCAAATGATAACTTGCACAATGTGGCAGTCATTTGCTAGTGCAGTTACAAGTGAGCTTGCAAACATAGTAGCTACAGACCCCAATTAGCCATGTAAATGCACTTGCCTCTTCTCATGTACCATGGTGCACGCAACTGCAGAAATCATACCTCTCTGCTCCACGCTAGTGCCTGCCAGAACACAGAGGAGTTTCCTAAGGAAATTCACTTTGCAAAGTCATGTCTTGTGGTGAGGATACATAAAAAAACTCATTCATTTAAAACTGTTTCATTTCCTTTTCCCACACAGGTTTTTTTGAAGTACACATGTATTCCTCTCACCAGCCTCCTGGCTAATCGTTAAATGGGAATTTGATTGATTTCTGCATGCAGTGATTCCCAAAGACTAAGCATTTTAAAAGCGACTGTCTCATCTGTTGCTTTCGCAGAAGAGGTCTGTTGCATACTTTCCTTCATAAGCAATGGAACAAACAAACCTCACTCCCAAACCTTTCACCACTATAGCCTTTTTGCAGTCAAGCGGACAATACTGGGTCTGCTTCACTGCTCCCAGTCATTTTTCATGACAAGGACCAACTCCTGTGTTACGGATACGTATTCCCCAGCTTTCTCCTTACGTGTGTTTTTACTTGCTTTATCTGACCTGGCCTGTAATTTAAAGACCTTAACAGACACACCCAGCTAAGCGGGCCATATGGCATGCGGTACACCTGCCCCATGCTTGGCACCTGCTGAGCACACAGTGGGTGCCAGGCTGCTCCATACAGCCCTCCTGGCTAGAGGGCAAACACATATCCATGCATTTGCATGCTGGACAGAGTCCACGTGTCTCGGCTGTGAGCAGATCTGACACAGCAGCCTGCCAGCACTTTCAAGATTAACAAATCTGGAGAAAGGAATGGATTTAATCAACAAAGGAGATGCCACACCTCGCAGACCTGTGCACATACAGGCACCTCGGGGGATCCTAATAACCTTGCAGTGGTGGACCAGGATCTTTTATAAATGGTAACTTGCAGCTTGCTCTGGGTGGAGGATGTCAGCACTAATCACTTGGATGCAGTCAGAATTCTCCGAAAGTACTCAGAGAAAACACAAAGGGGTGTGTTTTGCTATCAGTTAGGCAAATATAAATGTCACCCTATTTACCCCACGCAGGGCCACCACGGGCATAGGCCCAAAGCAATATGCAGTCAAAACCAGGCATGTCAAAATAAAAATAGCAGGTATCAGGTGGAAATAAAATGGATAAAAGGCTCAACGGGTTCAGCAAGCATGTGCCTCGAGTAGCCTGCAAGACCTGCCCTTCCACTGCTGATTTTGTCGGCCCATGACTCACTTTCCCTATGTGCGAGTTGGGCTAGGAAGCCTGTATTTTTGATGCAAAATTCTGTGAGATTCATGGAGTCAGAATAGCATGGAGAAGTATTAAGAGATGCTATCATTAGGTGATTTGTTACAGCATCATGGTAGCAGCAGTATCCTTTGTCAAAGCAGTCCAGGTACCCACTGAAGGCAGGAGAATCTTGCAGTTCATGTGGGAGCTGCGGCCTCTAGCACTGGGCAGCTGGACAAACACAAAAAATGGGGCAGCCTAAAGGATTTTTCTCTTGCACACTGTTTAGGGAGGAAAATTTATCATGCACATGATCAGCAAAGGGACACTAGGGACAAACAGGGTGGCAGGGCCCTGGAGGTGTCTCAAGCAGTGACTGGCAGTCTGCAGAGCAGCTTGGCTTTGCACCACAGACAGAACTGAACCTTGTGCACAGTTAGAGCTATCTACTCTGCCAGCACCACAGGAGGGGACACAGCTGGGTTTCTCTTTTCCAGGCATTCTCCAGCGCAGACTTCGGAATTGCCCAGTTTAAAAGATTTTCATTTTCTCGTGCTGCCTCTCAACAGCATGCCTTGATTAACTTATCTGAAATAAATTTGGTAGTGATCTTTCTGTCCGTGTGTTGGACGGTTACCAAGTGAGACACAGAGCTATTCTTTCATTTGTGTCTGGCTCTCCTGTTACTGGAAAGAAAAGTTCTCTGACTGGAAGGAGGTTGTGAGGCTGGCACTGACTTTATCTTCATTGCTAGAAGGACCCTATGACTGCTTAAGCCTGGGGACATTCTGTAGGAAGGATGTGTTTTTCCTGGCATGTCTGCAAACCTAACAAGCACACCAGAGCAAAACTGCAGCCGCACTGGACCGGCTGTTCACAGCACCACTGAAGCTCGCTCGCTGTTATGGATATCTCTTTGTGCTGTGACTCCCTTCCCACAGCTTTTAGCCAACCCTTCAGGCTGCAGGGCAAAGCACAGCAGCTCCAACTGCAACGCTGTGGAAGCTGTCAGTGCACAGGGCTGGGGTGCAGAGGGGGTCCCCTGCCTGGTGCGGAGGTAGACCTGCAGAGCCAAACAGGGATTCCTTTCCCTGCCTTGCTCCTCCGCATGGTAATCTGCAGTGAATTGAGGTATCAGCGAGTGCCCTAGGCCCCAGTCTAGCCTCAAACTACTCAGGCCCCATCTGTCACCCTATCTGAGGCACCTTTGCCTCATGATTGGCACAGGGCTTGAAAAGGCAGCACAAGACGGGCCATGTGGCAACCCTGCCGACAGGGAGGGGGCGGCGGGGGAGTGGGATGAAATATTGTGACAGGACACTTCAAGCCCCAGCTAATCACAGCTGCCGAGGGCTTGAAGAGTGCTATACATCCCCTCGTATCAGGCAGTGCATTCCTGGCAACATTATTAATTCAGAAGAGCCCCTTTAATTTGAAGCAGAGATTAAGACTTTCCCCGGTAGGCCTCACTGCGACTGTAAAGGCAACAGGCAGGGCTATTGTAAGGCCATTAGGGAAGAACAATAGGACGCTGAAAGGGGAATGCGGGTGAATAAGGGAACGAGAGCTGGCTTGTGCCAGAGGCCGGCTCAGCTCATTACGGGAGCGGCAGATGGAGCGTGGCCGGGTTGCTGGGCAGAGTCGGGGATGGCAGCTGGCTGCGGCTCCCTCGCACCGCACGGCATCCACCCTCCGCACCTCATCCACACCCATCCACTCCTCATCCACCCCCCGCACCGCATCCACACCGACCCACACCGCATCCATCCTCTGCGCCGCATCCACACCGGTCCCCCCTGCATCCGCCTCCAGCACCATATCCCCATCAGCACCAGGATCAGCAGGTAGATGGATTCTACCACTCTTACCAGAAAAAGCAAAAATTAAACAAATAAAGGGGGAGGTGAGGGGGTGGTGTTTCCCTTTTTCCCCTCCTACCTCATCCTGCTCGTGCTTTCTCAGGCATCCCTGAACTCTGCCAAGCAGGAATGCCAGGGGCATGAGAATGGTGTGGAAAGCACTCTCCCTTTTCCTATTTGCAGCTAGCCAGTCTATGTGGCCATCCTTGCCTTCCCAACAGGGAGGAATGACTGCAGAAACTGGTGGCTATGTAGGAGATGGTGCTTAGGAGTCATATTTTTAAGACAAAGGCATATAACTGATTCACCTAACTCCTCACTGACTTTTAAAAAGTGCCTGGTTTTCCTGTTTCAGAGGAAATTCCCTATCCTATACCTACTAAGGCTTTCCTTTTCCTTCATATGTTTGAACTCACATGCATATTGTACGCATACCATGCCTGAGAGGAGTGGCTAAGTCACAGGATAAAGTCAAGCCCTGCAGTATACCAGGTGCTGTGGCATGCATCATGTCTGTGGCTCCCCAAGAGCTCTGACAGACATGCCCCTCCACGCCTGCTCCAAGAGGGCAGCATGGGCAAGAGTTATGCCTAAACAGAAGCCTTGGAAAGCATTGCAAAGCGGCATTTTAATTCTTAACTGAATTAGTGAAAAAGTAATTTTCTTCTTCCAGTTCTGCCATTGCTTCAACTGCCGCTGTGAGGTAACAGTTCTGGCAACTGGGGCTGCTGGCTGGGTCACTGATAGCTGCCAGGAGAGGTACGCAGTGTTCCCTCTCACCAGATGTGCCACAGGGGCAACTGGATGGAGAAACCTGTTTGAGTCAGTTTGACAGGCTGCGGAAGGTCAGCCAGAAGATGTTGCTGAACCTCCCAGAAAAACTCACGTGTTTTTTAAGCAGGTGTTATTTCATGTTTGGATGTGTCAAAGTTGTTTACAGTACTTTTGTGCAGTTCTAAGTTGTTCCCTCTTTGGAAGAGAAACTCCCACGACCTGAAGTGAGCTCGTGGCTGAGCAGTTTGGCATGGTCCCAGGTGAGTGCAGGACACCCAGCCCAGGCACTCTGCCTTTAACAAGCTGATGTCCCCTTTTCTTTATGGTCTATGTTCTCTTCCAGCTCACAGTCATGCATGTAATTGCTGATCAAACAGAAACTGCAATTTTTTCCACGGAAAAATAATGTTAGGAACCTACTGAGAGTATTTTTAGTTGTAGAACTGGAAACAAGGAGAAGGAGCCAGCACCTTGTGATCAGGTCACTTTGTGCAGACCATAATCAGACCACCCACTCTCCACTCTCTGCTCTTTGGGAGCAGTGGGGTTACTAAAGGTGACAGCTGTAATGCAGCATGCAGGAAAAGGTCTCAATATTCAAAGCAACACTGTTTATGCCTTTTTCTTCAAACCCTTTTTCCTTCTCTGCACCATAGCACTTGCACCTTGTTTTATCTTAGCTGAAATTTTTATGCATACCTTATTTAAAATTACCACAATATGTGGCCTTCAGCTTATTCAGGTTGCAGCTCTTTTCCATTGGAAGTGATTACGTAAATCAGTTTGATTCTTTTTACCTTTTGCCACTGCTGAGCTACTGGATTTATATTAGTTTCTCATGGGCCCAGTGCAGACCAGTCCAGTACTCCAGCAGAGTGCTCACACCCAAACGGCTGCAGCTGCACAACTGGTAGTGACCTGCTGGAAGATGGGACACGGTAGCTCATGGCAAAAACACTGAGGGTAGGGACTGATGCCTGCTTGCATTGGTTTTGTCATTGAAAAACAGCCGCTGAATGGGGCACACTGACAGGGTAGGTCAAGAATATTGGCTGGAGTCTGAACTCAAGTCACCAGCCAAAGAGTGCATGTCTGAGTCAGATGCATTTGTACAGATACAGGAGTGGTCAGCTCTAACCTTCCATTTGCAAACAGTTATTCACCTATAGAAGAAAGCAACTGAGAGACTGCTTAAATATAAACCTCTGAGAGCTGAGAGGCGTGGTCATGTAT
Source organism: Amazona ochrocephala (assembly GCA_039720435.1). Classification (NCBI taxonomy): domain Eukaryota; kingdom Metazoa; phylum Chordata; class Aves; order Psittaciformes; family Psittacidae; genus Amazona; species Amazona ochrocephala. Next base: position 36,072,378 of record CM077909.1, on the reverse strand, counting down.
GAAGTTGTTGACAGCTGATCATGCAGCTCTTCTTCAGGTAACACAGTAATTAAAATGCATGTAAATGCTTGTGCATACTAAAAAAAATAAAAAACTACAGATTTAATGCAAGATCAGATGAAGTGTGGGAAAGTGTAGCAGAGGATCTGCAGAGGGTTTGCCCTGTGCCAAGACCAGTGGCATTTTCCTGTCCCAGTGGTTTTGAAATGTTCTGCTTACCATTTGCAAAGCCTGTTCAAAAACTGAACGAAAACAACTAAGAGCAGTGAGAAATCTTGATCCACAAGACGCTGACACTCTAAACATGGGGACTGCTCTTTTCTGCATGAAACACAAAGCTTGTGGAAGGGATCTAGCTGTCAAAGGATGTTAAACCTGATCTGGAAAGCTGGGTAATTAACAAGTAGGAAATCAGAAACTGTTGCAGTCTTTTCACAAGAGAAAAAAAAGACTGCACATTTGCAGCAATCCACTCGCTTGATTTCATGCACTTTTGAGACAGATCCCTGAAGGGCTTTCTGTCTCTCTGTTATGAAACCAGGATGTTTATTGCTGCCCATAGTAACACTGGGATTCAAACCATCACTGCTAGGAGCTTCAGGCTCCTTAAACTGGTCATTTAGTAACAGCCTTGTACTCATATTGCCCCATCTTATCATTTCATGTTAACATTAATTCCCTGAACAGCACAACTGGAAGGCCCACAGGGCAAACACTTCAACTGCCAGTGGAAACTTGCAGGGCATGGGGAATAGTAAAAACCTAACCATCAGGTTCAGACACCATGTTCCCGGCACGGGGCTCACTGTCCGTCACTGCGGGTGAGTTCATGACTCCAATGACAGCAGCCTTGCTCTCTGACCCCACAGCAGATTCCCAAATACCAGCAAACACAAGAGGCAGGGCAAAGTCAAAGCACGCACAGGTGGTGTTAATACCGATCCTCTCTCTGAGGAGGAGACAAGACCCACAGGGTTATGCTGCTCTTTTTTGAGCAAATTTCAGTGCGTGAGCTCTGACAAGAGGTGCTGGCTACCAGGGGTGCAACACTATGGCTGTACAGACGTACAGTACAACACCTTTACAGAGAGCAAAGGCAAAATACTGATGACTTAGGAGAGAAGCCACATCTCCCAGCTCCACAACTGCTCTTCAAAAACACGGAATAAGGTCAAGGACAGCATGCTCATGTGTTTGTGCAGAGATGCACTCAGCATACCTGAAAGCGTTTCAGTTCATACAGTTCTCACTCCCTGAAAAGCTTCTATTAAGCTCTTATGGTTTGATTCTCAGAAATTAAGTTCTACAAAGAGCTACCTACCAAAGCAGCCATGGTCCTATGTGCTAATTAAGCGTTCCTAGAAACAAATCCCTATGTGCAGCCTTCTTTTGTGCATGTAAGTGATTTGCACTTGTAAATCTGGGAGTAGTGATTGCAAATGAAGGCAAGACTTTCGCATGTGTTCTTGTTTATGGGACTTGTTGTTCATGTTGGGAAAACAGAGTCCTAGGTCACTGCACTGAGAGAGATCAGCCGCTGCACATGGCTTTAAAATGTGTTTTGTAAAAAAAGGTTATCTTGACCCACTGTGGTTCCTAGTACGGCAACAATATCAACACAAGCATCAGTCCTGTAGCATTTTTCATGAGGCTGTTTACAGTGTAAATGAGGTTCTTTCCATTGCTACCTGTAGCAATTAGACCTTAAAGCCAGAAGTAAGTTACTGTTCAAAATGTCGTTTGAGACAGTTCTTGCCGTTTTCTAGTTTTCAGCCCCTTTAAGTGAGATAAAAGGAGATACATATATGCTGACCCTAGTTTCTAAATGAAAAGTCATATTCCTACCATCTTCTTGGAGCAAAAGTCACATGTACCATTAACCCATTTCCAGGATGAGTAGACTACCTATTTCCAAGAAAACAAGTTCCTATAAATCTACATAGTTTGCAGGAACCAAGCCATTTTCTAGATTTTATATGCTTGGACTTTTTCTACAGGAAATTCAGTGGATCTTAACAGGAAGGACCATGCATTTAATCCTCCATAGTTGAGAACAGAGTCTGGCCCATAATAATAGTGTGATTTGCATGAGGCAGTACATCTTCAAAACAGTTTCCCTATGTGCATTTGAAAAGAATCATTGCAAGCACACTGGTGCCTTTTTGCAACACATGCAGATACCTGCAGGCAACCTTTAAATAATCTCACGTCTGTAAATATATGTGTGTGTGTGCAGCCATAAAATCAGCTTGTGCACCTGCACTCTAGTGAGCCTCTTTGTAGAGTTAAAGAAGATTCTTTACAAAACATGTTTTGTGCAGGCTAAAAATGCTGGTTGATAAGGCCCCAAGAGGTTGATTGTTCACATATCCAGATTTGTCAGGGAACACCGGCTGAACTAGCAGGTTACAACTTGTACCTGTTTTTTCTATTATAGTGTATTTGGTGCATTCAAGGGCTATATGAGCATTCAAGTGCGTGCACAAAGCTCCTTGAAAATTGTTCTGCTTTCCCACCCGCTGCTGTTCCCGCCTGCTTCACAAAAGCAGGGGTGAGCCAGGAGGACCATGAGTGTCTTCCCTCTCCACCCCTCGCTTGATAAGCCTTTGGTGGGCACAGGGACCAATTTTGTCCACCAAGCAGAGTTCAACACAAAGTTAAATGGACCTTCACAGAGAGCAAAGTGGCAGCTGTATGGTTAATACCGCGGACCTGCAACAGGGTGTTACTGTAACTATTGGGGGATTAACTGCCAAATTCCAGTTTACAAATAGCTCCTCAGCACTTGGTAATCACGAAATTTACCCAGTGGGTTCAGCACCTACTCCACAATGCTGGGGTGCTAAATTGAGAAGGCTTTAAATCAGACAACAAATACTCAGAGACAGTCCTTTGTATGCTGGATTCTGGCTCTTGAAATGCATTTTGTGCTTGGTAAATCAGCACTGGAAACAATTATTGGGAAGTGAATAATGATAGCCCTACTTGCCACAGCACTCCAAGCTCCACAGTTTCTGTGGCCAGTGCCTTCAGTAATTGCAGAGGGTTGTTTTGAAGCATGCTACAAAACAAGCACCAGCTTCCTTGGGTGACTGCAGAAAGGGAAACCAGGGTTTACTTTCTTCCTCTCATGATCATCAGCAGACACTGTTTCCACAGGGTTCTCGAGTAAAGAGACAAACAACAGTGTAAATTGTGCAATTTTCACAGTATTCCTTCTGTCATTCCCTTCAGCTGCCCAAAGCCCCTTTTGCTCTAAAGAAAGAGCAACAGCACAGGACAGTGTGTACATAAACAGGGCTGAGCAGTGTTAGATGAGCAAAAGCCGAGCTGAATGTCATAACTAGATGCCATCCTAGTCATTAGTTCGTGTGGGAGGAGGGAAGCCGCTCTGCAAGCGCTTCTGCTGTTGGGAGTTTATTTTTGTTTATAAGCACTTAGTATCAAGGAATAAGAGGATGCTTTTGGAAAGAACTGTTACTGTCCTCTGGCTATCAGGATACTGTCCTAACTTAGCTTCCCCTGCCTCATCTCAGCCCCTGCCACCAGTACAGCACCCTCTTCCCTTGGCCACAGCATTTTGCCTGGAAGAGTTTTTGGCACCGACCCACAGAGAGCTTATTTAAGACTTCACCAGAGAAAAAGAGTAGTAGAGAAAGGTGTGACTCTGTCTACATGCCAACAGATAAATTCAGCTCCAAATCACTGCAGGTTAGCTAACGTAAATGTGATTTATCAGTGCCCTTTACAAATGTGAAATGCACTCAGCACGGTTAAGTGATAAACAACAATGCTGGATAGTTTGCATTTGGTCAGCTGTGGCAATAACATGATGTCCTGCCAGCAGCAGCAGAGAATGCAATGCTGGGAGAGCAGGAAGCTAGTGGGAAAGAAAAAAAAATAAACCCATAAAACATGCAAGCCTTGTCCCTTATGCTTTGCTGATGGGGAAAAATAAATAAAGAGCATAATCTTTCCTAAAGGGCTGGCTCTGGGATTGCTCTGAAGGTCTCAGCCGTGCACAAGGCAGTATAGCAAGAGTAGAAAGCAGAAGAGGTGTCTCCCTCGAGTGCTTTACGGAAAATTGGCCTTCAGCAAAATGAGCACCAGTGCTTTATCTATTCTTACCAATCCTGCCACATAGATCATAATCCCTTCCCTCCTTTTCTGTCTTAATGCCTTCCCCACCCTCCAATCTATAAAAAAATAAACTCTCCAAAAGGAAGTGGAGCCTGATTTGGCCTCAAGAGCCCAGTAGAAATGTGAGAAGGCACTGATATCCTGGAAGGTGTAGCATCCTTCGCCTCTGTAAACTTGTTTCTGCTTTATGTCAGTGAATGCAAGAGTAAAAGCAAGCGCAACAGGTCAGTGCTGAGCATGGGCTTTTCTATTTTTATATGTTTGCATTTGAGTGACCAGCTGGTTTGTGGCTAATTCCCTGCACCCGGAGGTCAAGGACAAGTGGAAAGAGTTGCTAGATGGTTTGCTTGTGTGAAGCCATGGGACCACAGGAAAAGGAGGGTGGAGAGGAAGGGAAGGTGGGCAAATGCATGGCAGGAGATGAGCTGCACAGCTGGGCTGAAGGTGTGCAAAGCATTTCCCAGTGGTACTCCTGCAGGCAGATGACATGGCAGGCAGCCTCACAGGGCAGCTAAGGATCTTGGAGTGGACAGATGCCAGGATCAGTTTCACACTTCCGTACAAGCCAACAGTGTAATGCCTGAATCAGTAATTTTTACGCTGTCACAGGAGAAAAAGTTCTCCCTGGAGTCACACCAAAGCAGTGGTAATGTTTCTCAGAACTGCTCTCAAGTCATTGGGAAATTTATCCTGTGAATCTGCAATGTCGTGTGATCAGCATTCAGCTTCCTCCCCCTCTAAAAATGGCCATAATAGGTCTCCCTCCGTTTTCTCTGAGCAGCTGCATTCATGCTTCACTTTAGCACTACTGCAGTAGCATATACCCCTCTTTGTGTGCGATGAATCCATTTGAACATGCGTATGCTATCTCCACCTCTCCTGTTTGCAGGGCTACTGTGAATAGACCTCAAGGTTTTCTGTGGTGACAAGGGTATACAGGAACAGTGATGCTCCCTCACAATCTGGCAGCCAGATGCTCTGTCACCATACCTTGTGGCCTGCCACTCACAGTCATTCAAAGTGAATTAGACATCAGAGACACCCTCACCTTCTGATACAGCCCCATAACTTGCGCACCTTAAGCAATCACAGAACCTGAGAAAAGTCCAGCACTCAGAGGTGGCAGCCAAGAGCGAAGAGTCAGTGAGACCATGCAAAGAATATTTATCAACTGTTGCTCTTAACATGGTTTTCATGACCCGTAAGAAGACATATGTTTAAATGTCAAATGTTCCTGTGTTTCTTCAGGTGGGCATAACTGAGTGAGTCTTTCTTGGCTCAAAGAGCAGGTAAACTGGTTTGCTTTTCTGTTACTTAAAATCATGCCTTATGTGTACAAAATAAGTTAAAACAATGATCTGTTCCTCAGCAACAAACACAAATGCCTTAAGAGAAAACTGCTGCCAGAAAAAGTCAGCACATTGCTATTTACCAGACTTATCAAAGGACAAGTTGTACACATAACAAATGCTACTCTGCCTCCATAAATAGTCAGGTAACAGCTGTGGAGACCACAGGAATGGTTGCAGGAGAGAGAAATCAGCCTTTGTTCCAGGCCTCGAGGAGGAGAACTTGTAAATGTTTTTTCACATTCACCCATTGGGTTCATGTATGGACAAGAGGAGAGCAGCTTCTGCGTAGCTGGTGTGTGGCAAAGATTGTGTTAGCAATCTTTGTGCTAGGCTGTTTGTAAAGGCAAATCTCTGGGATAATAGTTACAAACTGCGAGTAAGTGGCAGGATGTACAGTGGCATTTTGCTCTTAATGTAAGTAATGGGATTATACATTCAGGATAAAGGAGAAGAATTGCACCTCCAAACAACTGAATATAAGGTGGAGCTAACATGAATGAGGCAGCAGTGTATCTTGCTACTTACCCTGCAAGTATCATCCCTCAGTCTACACCAGAAAGACTCACGAGGCTCTAGTGCCTTGACATTCTGTTTGCCCCAGCAGTTTTTCTCTCCTGTGAAGTCATGGGATTTCAGAAAAATCACTACATCCCAGAGCAGTTATAGGGCCCTTTTCAAAGGCCCTTTGCTTTCTCCTCCAAGTGCTTTCACATGCTTTCATATTGCTCAAAGCTTGCATGACTTGCCAGGGTCAGTTTATTAAAGGCATCAAATGAAAGGAGTTCAGTGCTCCCCCTGCAACACTGGATAAGATAACCAGAAATCCTGAAAATTAAATCCAGGAAGCAGGCATTGTTTGCATACACAACATTGCTTTCTTCAAACATGTACAGAAATTTTCCAGCTTCTATCCTCCTTTATGAGGTTTTTGGCTTGCCATGATTGCTAGGGAACACCAGCAGCTGCCTCAAAACACAGTAAAACAAACTTAAGGGCAACATGGTCCTTGCAGTGCTGTGTCATCTTTAGGGCTGACAGATTCCTGCAGCTGCAGAAATAATGTTTGTGTCCCCATCCCATACAGACCTATTAGATCTCGTGTACTCGCAAACCAGCTTCTGCCTGGCAAGTATTTCACTAAAACCTTAATGAAGACTACATGCTACCCACTAATTCCTGGCAGAAAACTGCATGCTCTGTGGTAGCTACAGCCTCCACAGAGCAAAAGAGAACAGGTAAGGAACAAAAACATGTATAGGCATTGCTCACTTTTAAAAAGATATACTTTATGTCTGTTGTGTTTGTATATAACACATTAATAAACATTATATAAAGTATATGATACTTGTAATGCAATTACAGACATAAACCCTCCTAATTCACCTAAGTGGTCATCTCTTGGCTCCAGACAGCTTGGAGGAGTTAAAACAACTGACAAAGAAAATTTTGGTGGTCAGTCGGGTGTCACAAGATATTAAGAGATTTGCAAAGATTCTTTCTTTACACCTCACAACTCTAAAAACTAAAAACCTAGCCTCTTCTCAATATAAAATCACAAAAGCAGCAAATATAGTGTCAGGAGGAAGGAAGAGAAATTAAGCTAAGAAATTTTACTCAGTATGAATAATGAGACAATTGTCAGACATACAGCTGAAAACACTTCAAACTCATACAAACATTGTCACTACAGAACAAAATTACAGCTACCATTGGACTTATTTATGTAGGTTCACAGAAGTGTGTTTATAGCAGAGCTCTAGTACAATGTATTTGCATATCCTTCTTGTTGAAATATGTTTTGGGAAATCCTGCTGTATAGTAGTGAATTTTATCAAATGGGATGTGCACTGGTCTGTGAATATCTCAGACTACATCAGCCTAACTTCCGCATATGTTAAATAAAGGTTGTACACTAATTGAAGACTTTGCCTAGGGCTGGTAATTGAGATATGGGAGGAAAGAAGAATCTGTTAGTTTCGAGTAAAGCCAGATATGAGGAAATAAATGAACGTTACAGTGCATTATCTGGCTAACCTCCAAAGACCTTGTTTTGCCTGGAGCTAGGTAAAGCAAAAAATCTTTAATGTCTTAATCAATGGCTTAAAATGAAGGGATGGTCCAGTCTTGTCCCATAGATGGCTGTCCCAGTGTAGTCATCTACCTCTAAATTGAAAAGAAAATGTCAAGCAACTTGCAACAGGTGTTCAAGTAAGAGCTGAATCTCACTGTAGAAGCATGCTTCTCTTTTTCCAGAAGCTAAAGAAGTCTGGAGTAACTGAGATAAGGCATGCTTGCTGAGCTTGTCTAGCGAGGTGCAGGGTGTCAAGCTCAGCTAGCACACAGTGAGCCAAACAGACCTTGCAGCAAGGCCAGGGTTCAAAATCCAGCCCTTGTTTTGGCAACAAAGAGACCAGAAAACCTTAATGGTGATGCTGATATCAGAAAAGTGAAGCTGGTAGCACCTGTTCCAGGCAGCAGCTCCCAGCAGTACCCACAACACCTACTCAAGCAAGGGAATGAATTCCCTCTTCTTTACACCTTGCTTCTTGAGACCATGCCAGCACAGAGTACTTGTCTGAAAGGGATATCTTCAGGATCTGTGTGTGTTTGAGGTGCACATTAGCAAAACATGCATCAGAGTTTGTAAAGATAACCACGTACAGTGGAAACCAAATTTTAAGTTGTGCCAGCTCTCATGATAGCAGTAGTGGCAACATTATTCCAATCAAAACCAGACCACACTGCTTGTACTCCAAAAGAGATGAGCATAATTAGCACCCTTGATGAAATACAGAGTATGACACAAATCTCACCTCAAGCAGTTTACAAAGAAAGGTTTTGACCTTTCAAATAAGTAAGCACACATTTAACCTCTCTCACTTTGAGCAAGGGGATCCAGTGCAGTTTACCAGATACATGTAAAGTACTAGGATGCTGGTTTAGACTCCCAACCCTGCAAATAATTCCCTGTGCATGGAGACATGCTGAAACTGGTGACGCTTCTTATACTTCCAGAGCTGAAGAGCTGTACAAAAAGCATACATGCATGCCAGGAAGGGATAAAGTGCTGTGCAGGTTAACTGCATGTAGCTGCAGATGGACTTTTTGCTGTGCTGATTGAGCTCATTTAATAGAAGTTTGGGTATCTTCCCTAAATGCATTTCTCAGCTCTGCAGACCAACCTGTTGATCTGCATTTTCTGCCAACAAGTGGCTGTAATAATGTAAGTCTTTCACTACACTGTCTTTCTAAGTATTTTTAACAATCACTGGATCAAATGGATAACCAAAAGCATGTGGAGACTGATGATTTCTAACCAGTGCTACGTTGTAAACCTGAAACACTGTGTGCCTTACCGACGAAGGCTTTGAATGTATAGCAAAAAGAGCACGCACATAACAGCTGCATGCAAGAGAAACTGAGGTTTGACAGAAAGGACTGAAACAGCTTCCTGAAGAACAGTCCATAATATACTGAATAGAGTATTCACTGGGGACACGGGAGGTGCAAGCCCATGCTGCCTTTGTGAATAATTTCTAGACGTTCATTCATATGCTCTAATTAGAAATTCCCCAAGTGGGGATGATCTACATGGTTTGGGTCAGAATTTGTTTTCTGCTTGCCCTAGAAGAGACATTTTTTTGCTGGGGCTTCATTTCTGCAAGAAAAGTAAAATGAAATTTCACTTTGGGTCAGTCTTGAATATCTCTGGCATCTTGATAACCTAAAAATCAAATATTCAGACATGCCTTCTATGAGGAAACCAGTGGGCTCCAGTAGAAAGAAAAGTGACAAAAATAACTACTTTAAGAAAGCTTACTGAATATCTACTTAGATGACATTATGTTCCCATAAGTGTGTGATTCATTTCTCATTTATGTTCGCACAGAATATGTGGAATTGGGATGCTTGCCGTTCCCACCAGCACAAAGTCTCATCAAGTCCAGGAAGCCAACAGTTAAACCTCTGCAAAATGAAAGTCTTAGCACCTGTGTATGTACCATACTGACCTATGAAGTGTCTCACTTTCTCATTGTGCTCATTCTTCAAACTGTTATGAAAATAAGACTCCCTGTATCTCCCCCCCCCCTTTTTTTTTTCTCTCCCCTCTGCTGCCTTTATTTTTACGTAAACCTACTTCTAAAGATCACTTTCACCTCCTCTGCAAGTGAGCCAACCTGTAGGGACCAATCAGCACACCACTGGAGTTGTTTCCGTTCTCTGAAGCACCCATGAACATAATGCAGGAGAAGAAGCCTGGGCACTTAACCTGCCCCTACCTCCAGTGGTAGGCCAGGACCCTGTCCCTGGAAATTGCTTTTGTAGGCCACTCAAATGGATGCTGAAAGCTGCCGGTCCACATTCCCCTCAGCAGGCTTTTGGAACCAGCAGAATGCTTGGAAGAGGAGGTGTAAGTATGACTCAATGCCTTCTAGAGTCACTGTGAGCTTTTCCAAGTTGACTTTAATGGGAATTATACTTGAAGACACTTGCCCAGACAGTATATCCCCAGAAAGCCACCACCAGTGAATCTAGATGGGCGCGCAGGCTCCAAAACTAGCTGGTGGGCAAGTTTCCATCAGCACTGGAGGTTAAAATCCCAGGGCATCCAGCACGCACCACCAGCATCCCCCAGCACCTTGCCAGGCCTCCTCTAGGCAAGGGGCTTCCTGGGGGTTCCTGTCAGTGTCCGGTGCATCCATGGCTGCACTGGCAGCACAGGGGTGATGGGGCTGCATCCCTGACGCAGCAGCAGGGCGAGCGGCTGCTGTGCAGTCTCTCACGAGGGCGTGCAGGCCCAGGCCAGCAGGCAGGAAGGACAGCTTTACCCCTGCCTCCAGCAGTGCACCCCAGCCCCACCACTGGAGCCATAAGGAGCTGTAAGGAGGTCAGATTCATCACACGCTGTGGGTTACACATAAAGGTACTAATTAATGCTTGGGGTACATATGAGATCTCAAATTTATCAAAAGGCACACTCACAATAGAGCCTCTCCCACTGCAAAAGAGAAGAAATAGGACATCTGCTGGTGAAGGCCTTGGTGGACATCCAGCTGGCCCCATCATCAAGCTGCTTTAGGAGCACTGTGCCATTCTTTGCACAAAGCAGAAACCCTACCCTGGCATGTGCTGCAAAGGGCAGTCCTGAGCACTCATGTGGGACGCTGAGAGCCTTTCTAAGTGAGCTGCCAGGAGGTGTGAGGCTGCATGAGGCACTGAAGGAGGAAAAGAGAAACACACAGATGGCTCTGAAGCTTGCAGGTAGTCCCATGCACACAGCTGCAATGCCCTGATGACCTCAGGCTGGCCCAGTAGGAATGGAGCAGGGAGCACATGGGGGCTGCCCCAAACTCAGCTGCTGCACAGGGAGATGAGACTTCCGTCAGATAGGGCTCTACTTCCATCACATTTGGCCTTGCTTGCCTTGTTTTGTATTCCAAAATCTGATGTGAAGGTGTTATTAGAAGCAAGTAGACTTGGAGCTCTTTAAGGAGTGTGTAACATCAGGCTGGCCAAGCCTAAGGGCGCTGAACTTGGCTGTGCCCAAGGACCCTGGGCAGGACACAGTGCAAGGGCTGATTGTGTGGGGCACCCAGCCCTCTCCATGGGGCTGATGCTGGCCCCACATGTCTGATCCACAGCCCTTGGGCCAGCAGGCATACCGGCCTGTCCAGCTCCCAGCCCACCCCCTGCACTGCCAGCTGCTCCAGGCTGCATCTAGGAACTGTTTGCACGAGTGTCCTGTTGAGCGGTGTTTCACAGCCACGAGTCTGGCTGCAATGCCACACAGTGACACATCCCCTGAACGCATTTTGGTGGGGGGGGAGGAGGGGGGGAGTCACACACATATGGGATTTGGGATTGGTTTTTAAAAAGACAGTGAATTTTACTTTCGGTCTTCAAAGTCAGATGATGTCAACGTAATATAAGCACCAAGTGTATCTCTCCTAGAAAGATCAGGTTACTCTCTGGGTTCTGGTGGGTGCTTTTTGAAGCACAAGTTCTTGCAGTAGAAGCTGTGAGAGGTGGTATTTGTAACCAAGGCCAAGAAAATTGCAAAGCAAGACAAAACTGATGGAAGAGTTAGTTATCTTCATGAAAGCAAATATGCCAAGGAGAGGAGAAAAGTTTATGTTCCAACACTTCTAATACAGCAGAAAAAGGTTAGAAAAAACTTGCTACACAGCACGTGGCTCAAACACCCTTTGGACACCAATGAGTTTAAACCTGTATATATGTGCTTTATTGTTGAGGTATTCAGCCATTGCATTTTAGACACCAATTTGAAGGGAAAGCTCCCCAGGAAAAGCAGCCAGGGCTGAAATAGCAGCATTAAGGCGGAGAAACTGGCAGCTCTCCATGAAGCTTGTTTCAGCTTACCACTTGCTCCAAGACGCCAGCCCGATGACTGATGCGGGAATGCTGAGGACGCGTGGTACAAATAGAGCCGCCACCAACTCCTTGGCTGAGGGATGGAAAAAATAACCAAGCTACCAGTCCAACTTAGCTCTAATACGTATCTGTGTTCAGCTTTGGGGATGGGAGTCAGCTAAATAATTGCAGACCTTGTTTATGCATTGTTCTGTTCATATGACCGCACGGATCCAGCCCCTTTGTTCCTGAACCACTCCACTCTCGCTGCAGCATCTGCTGCCAGGGTGCATGCCAGCCCATGCAAGGGGCTGCACTGCTGCTGCTGCTGATTCATAGAGTGGGCAGGGCTGGCTCTGGCGCAGCTCCAGAGCAGATCTGCTCTCCCCAGCAGCCCATGTGCTCAGATAATTCATCCTGCAGGGGGAACATGCTCCTACTTGCCCCGACGAAAATCCTAGCAGGAAGCAGGAAAAAGGAGGGAGCCTCCTCCAGAGTATCACTTTCCACATCCCACACTTCTTCACCACTGACCCAAAGATGGGTCAGCACTGGCACAGAGCGGAACAGAAAAGCCAGTTCAATGTCACACCAGAAATCCTTCCTTTGGCTCCCGCTTCTCTTCCAGAGGATCAGCCTCATGTCTCTGCTCCACTTTAATGAAGATAAAATAATGTTTTTGAAGAGTTTAAGCAGAATGCAAATTGTAAATAGACTTCTGCCAGCCATCTGAACAAATTTCACTTTTAAGACACAATCCTTTGTTTTCTTATAAGCCTCACAGCCTCAACATTACTCCATTACTCATATTCCTGCATAGGCTCAAGCTGCATAAAATATGATTCAGAAAGCATAGGCCCAGACTGCAAAGAAATCTCTTTTCCGACACTTCTGCCAGCAGGTTTTTCTTGTGTGCCTGCCAGCATGCAAGTGCTGCTACTTCATACTTCTGTATGTGTCATTATCACTCTTAAGGTTATGATCAGGGAGAGAAAAAGACCCTAAACAGTGCTGGAGAACTGGAAATCAAAGCTGCTGCAGAGCTTCCAGCCTGACCTACTACTCTAGGAACCATCAAGACTTCTTGATAATAAGGAAATAGAGACATATTTAGAAATATGAAAGTGAGAGATCACACAAGGATGCAATCTGAACTCCTATAGCTCCCTGTGAGCCAAACAGCAGATGAATCCATAGACATGCAGCAGCACTGAACAAAATGCCTGTCACAGAGGAAAAACATTAAATCGATTATTTTGCTGTGGTCTTGTTCTCCCCTACAGATACATTCTTTACTGAGCTGAGCAGATTGCATTTTCTGGTAAGTAAAGCCTGCCATAAGTTCAGCAGTTTGCCTTGTTTGTGAATTGGACTCATCTTCCTGCAGCACCTTCATAATTCAGATGTATTTGGTAAGGAGTTAGTGTGACGAAGCCTTAGACTTCCATTGTCTCATGAACTATTTACATCAGCTATTTAGTATAGCAAATAGTTGTCTCAAACATGTGGACTCTCTTTATTCTGTGATTATGTGGTTGTTAATTTTCAAAGAAGAAGAGCACAGCCATGGAGAGCAATGCAGCACCTGACCAAGTAATCATGGACTCAGGGAGTGCACTGCAGGACACTTATCCATCTGGATGACAGTTGAGAATTATGTAGAAATACTTAAGGACAAATAATATGCCTGTGACTTTATTCACAAAAAAATATTTACAAATCACTTTCTGTGACTTGGCCAGTTCTATCACAGCTGGGTATGTCTTGCTGCTGAAAAAGTGAATAATCAGAGCTCATTTGTCACCAATTAGTTCTGAATAAACGCAGATCAGTGCAATTGAAACTAGTGTTGTAATGAGCAGAAGAAAGTTGCTGTAATTGACCAGTATGGTTCAAGAAAGCAGAGTGTATTTTCCAACAGAAGGCAATATACAGAGTAGCTTTTTGAGCACATCTTGGGAGTATCCAGTCTACCGCATGTAACACAAGCATCAAACTTAGAAGCACTTAGGAGTAAGGCATGCCTTTCTGCATTGTGCAAGATGGGAAGGAGAAAGAAAGGCAGACCCAGGGCTTTGCCAAAGCTCTGTGCCTGCATTTGCAGGGGCTCTGTCAGGTTAAGTGGGTTCTGGAGCCAGACAGGCACTGGAAGGAGCTGGCATCAGGGGAAAATGGGGAGAAAGGGAAAAGCAAAACAGTGTCAAGTGAATACAGGCTTCATGCAAGGCCAAATTGTCTTTAATGAGGTGGGAATACTGAAGGCACAAGCACCTTTTAGTGGTTTTCACAGATGCAGTCCCATACACTGGCTGCAGCGGGAGGCAGGAGCAGGGTGCAGTGATCTCTGCATGTCTGCAGACCCAGCTCCTCATTAGAAACACTCCCCAGCCACCCAGTGTGTGAGAGCAGCACATGCTGTGTCCTTCACAGGTATGCACCTGAAATAATTTTTCTAATGTACGACCAGCTACTTCTATCAGCAGGCTCACCTCAACATGCTTAGGGACACTGAGGGCAGACTTGTGTTTATCTGATCTTAAGTCTGCACTTTACAAGCCAGCTAGAAACTGAGATGTGAAAGGGTGAATTAACTCATGGTCACCCCAGGAGACCAGGAAAGGAGGATGTATCTAACGATGCTTTCTTCCTCCAACTGTTCTAAGAGATGATCAGGCAGCTCAGACTTTCTTGAATATCAAGGCCCAGAAATAAGCACAGGCTGAGAGCACCCACAAAATGGGAAGGAATAGAAGATAATTTAGTTTGGAAAAGATAGCTGGAAGCCATTCAGTCCACCCTCCTGCTCAAAACAGGACTAACTCCAAAGTGAGCCCAGGACCATTTTCTGTGAAGCTTTCAGTATCTCCAGGGATGGGGACACACTTCCGGGTGCTCAAGACCCTCAGGGAAACAAAAAAATCCATTTTTCTTTCTATCTTGTTCCAATTTTCCTTCTGAAATCTGCAGTAGTTTGCCTCATTCTCTTGCTACGCAAGGCCCAGCAGAACTTGGCTCCTGTTTTACCACGGCCACCCATTAGGGAGTTGAAAACAGCAATAGATCAAGCGCTCCAGCTCCCTCAGTGCCTGAACTCACTCCAAATATCTTTCATGCACCAGACACAGGACTCCAGCTGCAGCCTCATCAGTGCTGAAGAGAGAGAAAACAATCACATCCCCCAGTGCAGACCAGGCTGGCGCAGTCAGTGTGCTGGCCAACAAGACTCTCACTGCCTTTTCTTCTTTGGCCAGGCAGTCCCCAGCCCATAGTGTTCCATGGGGTTATTCTGTACTAAATGACAGGTTTCATGTTTACTGCCATCAGGGGGTTCCCATTAGCTCCAGGTTGTTGAGGGATCCCTGAGTAGCACAGCTGCCCTCCTAGGTGAAGACCACTCAACAGTCCATCCTCAAACTCAGTCAGGATGCTCTCGCCCCAGTATCCTGCATGTTGCTGAGACTGGGACAAACAGTAGTCATTGGATGGTGGTAAGCAGACCAGCTACACTTATCCCGCTGGCATCATAGTTCACTTCAATACCTAGTAACTGTACTAGCCCCTCCTTTGAAGGCAAAGGAGAGGGGAATTTTTACTTAATAAAGTTAGTTTTCTCACTTACAAGAAATGCTTTATGGAGTCTAAACATTGGGGGAAGTCCCAGGTGAACATTTTCAGACCCATTTCTGGTAAGTTCACAATGCTTTCAACTTTCATTGTTAGTGGTTTTATTTTTTATGCATTTTTTACTGGTAAACAATTACTAGAAAATATTTGTTGTCAGTTTTATAAATTGATTTGACACTCTCTGAGGATTTTTGCTATGCACAGGATTAATTCTTCCTTTGCAAGTTCTCCCTAATAAAATACAAATTAGTTGTTCACCACTCCTCTTTGAGGCACAGCAACCCAAGAGCAAAAGTGGTTTCCTGTTGGCTGAGTTCATTCAGCATTGCACAGCTAGTTTTATCATCTCTCATTTTTTAGCAATTGGCTTCTCTTCAGCTGTGTCCTTATAATTCCAATTTACTTTTACAACGACATTTAAAATAAATATTATATTAATATTATAGTATAGTATTAATATTATAGATACTGTAGGACTGCAATGTTAAGGACAGGCATTGTGCATCTAAATTCGACTTTCTTTCTAAGGTGAAGTGAAAACATAAACAAAATTAATTTCTAGATACACCTAACAGTGCTTTTTTCCCCCCACAAACTACTTTAAAACATTAAGATGTCATGCACCCCAATATGTCAAAAGACAGAACTCAAATAAGTTATTTTCCTCATTTCTCCGTTCTCAAGTTTAACCATGCCAAGTGCAAGGTCCTACACCTGGGTCGGAGCAATCCCAGGCACAGCTACAGGTTGGGCAGGGAAGAGATTGAGAGCAGCCCTGCGGAGAAGGACTTGGGGGTGTGGGTTGATGAAAAAATGAACATGAGCCGGCAGTGTGCGCTTGCAGCCCAGAAAGCCAACCGTATCCTGGGCTGCATCAAAAGGAGTGTGACCAGCAGGTCGAGGGAGGTGCTCCTGCCCCTTTACTCTGCTCTTGTGAGACCTCACTTGGAGTATTGTGTGCAGTTCTGGTGTCCTCAACATAAAAAAGGACATGGAACTGTTAGAACAAGTGCAGAGGAGGGCCACGAGGACGATCAGGGGACTGGAGCACCTCTCGTATGAAGATAGGGTGAGAAAATTGGGGCTGTTCAGCCTGGAGAAGAGAAGGCTGCATGGAGACCTCCTAGCAGCCTTCCAATACCTGAAGGGGGCCTATAGGGATGCTGGGGAGGGACTCTTCATTAGGGACTGTGGTGGGGTTGGACATAGCCTTGGATGGCATGGTTTAGTGGGAGGTGTCCCTGCCCATGGCGGGGGGATTGGAACTCGATGATCTTGAGGTCCTTTCCAGCCCTTACTATTCTGTGATTCTGTGTTACTGAAGGGTATCAGGCTCTACAAGCATGCTTTAGCATGTTTCCAGTTTTGCTGGCAGAAGAGATTAAAAAACTGTGATGAGCTCCAGGCAACACCAACTATGCAGAAAGTTCTTTAAGAAAGGTCACCTTGCCTTTGTCTTCAGTTTAGTTTGGAGGGAATACAGCCAATGTTTTTGGGCCACAGAGCTTTGTTTCTGCAGGAAAGGTTATACTGACCCAGGGATTTGTAAGGAATGCTCAGAAAGTCAATCTGGATGCAGAAGCTCTCTTCATGGCATAAACACTCTTTTGGGCAAGCCAGATACAAGCATCATTCACTATAGTGGCACTAGAGAAAGATATCATATTCAGTCTTTCATGAGAAAAAAAAGAGAAACACAAAAACACAATGGTGGAATTAAAATTATCTGCATTCTACTAAGACTTGCCAGGATATTGTCCCCTTGCCAAGTCCTGTAAAACCTTTGGAGAACAAAGTCCTTTCTGTGTGGCTAAAATATCCCACTGTACATAGCTAGTAAGTAACACAGGGGCCAGATTCTGGGCAGGGGACAAATACTAAATCAACTCTGTGAGCCCTTCCAGCATGCTCAATTTAAAGAGATCTAAACAAAGAATCATCACCACCTTGCAGCTGAGTGGCTCACCCCAGTTGCTGGGCTCCATTGGCCGCCTTGACATCCATCACAGCATGTGCTTGTCTGCAGCCGTCAGACCTCACACTGCATGCAGCACATGGGGCAAGTCTACATGAGACACTTGTGTTGTGAAGAGCAAACAGTGCCCAAGTTTATAGAAAAATATCTTCTCAAACTCAGTGGTTGTTTTATCTTGCAGGTGTTATATCTATTAGAGAGCTTGAAAGCTCTTTGAAGGAAACTGTGAACTGGAATCACATTCACAGTGGTTATATTTCAGTTTTATGTCTCTTCCCTATTTCATTTTTAATTTGGGCTGCATTGCTGCCATGCCAGCAAAACATGCCTTTGTCTTTTTCAGCCTGCATGACTGTGCGTGTGGGTGAGTGTGCATAGCTGGAGTGACAATCCACATGCTTACAAGATAGATACACTTGTTGGCTAATCATCTTTGCTGAGGAGAGACCGAGGGCAGCAGCTGAGGTAACTGTGCAGGAATGCTGAGTACCCAGCGCTGGTGCCATGCTGAGTCTCAGTCCCATATGCATGCTCGGAAAACTGTAAAAGCACACAGTGCAATCCAATTTAAGGTAAAAAGGGCAGGCTATGTGTCTTGGAAGAGCAGTATCCCTTTTTTTAAGCTAAGGTGAGTACAGGTCCAGCGGTAGAATCAGAAAGCCACTTTGTTATTTCCTATTTCATGCATTGCATAATAAAATCAGAGCATGCCAATGAAGGTGGGTTTTCTTGTTCTGCTTCTTTTTCTTTTTCTGAAGCTAGCTGCATGCAACACTTCCATAAGGTAATCTAGTATTTCAACATTAAGACCTAGGTGTTGTCTCTAATTAAAAGTACATAGCAAAAGTAAACACAGAAAGAGCTTCCAGGAGAAGATGCAGCTAAGTAAAGCTGAAGACAACCAAACCATAAGGTAATATACTGTGACGTTATTTTATCCTACCCAATAAACAGGGGCATATCTTGGTGACATCATGCCCACATCTTGCAAAAAGGTATCCAGATCAGCATAGGCACTGGGTGTTCTAGATCCTTCAACAACATAAACTGCACTGGTATGATGCTTATAAAGCATTCTCAAGGTCTCAGTTCCCAGTATCATACAAATAGCAGGGAAAGTCAACGATGGGATAAATGTCACAGGACTCCAAAGCATTCATGCAGCCTCCAAAGAGAGACAGTTGCAAGGTGCCAAATTTAGCTCTCACCGCACTGAACTGGACAAAGCTACCACCACAGTAGTTTGGACCAGCTTTCACAGTTTCCTGTCAAAATTAATCACAGCATTGCTCCTTACTCAGCAGCAGCACACTGTCTGTGAACTATGTAAGGGTGACAGTTTGCAAAACTGCTTTCAGCGGCTGCTTGTTCTTTCTGAGTTTTCACTCCGTAACAGTATCCTGCTGTATAAATACATCCATAAACAGAGGTCCCACGACTCCTTCAGCTTCTGCAAAATTTAGTATTTTGCCACTGTCATTGTGTGTTCCTGGTAATAAGCAGCACCATACGCAGAGGAAAGGTTCTTCTAGTCTGCGCTCCTCTCAGGGAGATGTCAAAGTCAGTGGTTTCAATGCCCAGATCAGTTCTGCCTATGCTTGAAAAATAATTGCCAAGCAACAAAATCTCCCTGGAGAAAGGGCACAAAAGTTTCTGTTTGGGAGAATCTGTGACAACAAAGGACTGGCATTCCTCACAGAAAGGGCCAACTTAGAGTTAAGTCTTGTGCAGTTTCATCCACATCTCTCTTCAAGCCACTTAAGAATGACTAGTATGACTAGTGTTCATGTACATGTAAAGTGATAGGGCCCAAAATAATCTTGCCTCTGTTGTATGATTTGGGAGGGAGGAAAAAACTCTTTGGGCTTACTCAGCTTTATTTGATGTAATTTTGACTGCTGGGACTCCTCAGCACTCAGAACTCCCTGACTACTTACAGCACCTGAGCTGTCTAAAATAATACTGTCCTAGCTGAACACCTAAGATGAAAGCGTTTCTAGGGAACTAAACAGAGATGTCACTTTGCTGAAGGAAACCCTTAATTTTGGTCTCAACAACAGCTGCCTTCCCGTATCCTTGCTCAGGAAACAAGTTGTGGCCATTGCCTTTGAAGTCTTCCCTGACCTCCATCATATCACTGTTAGAGGTCCTAAGTCTGTCTGGATACAACCATATTGAGGCAGTTCATGAGGCAAAGTATGCTGAGAGCCAGCTTGTTCGGCCACCTTGCCGAAATGACTTTTATGTAAAGCCTGCATCCCTGAAGCTCTTTAGTCTGTATAAGCTAGAACAAGGCTCCAGCTGATGCAACAAGATGACATTTTAAAGCACCTGGACTGGTAGCTGGACCTCAAGAACAAACACCTCTTATTTTTGTTAAATTTCCAAGTTGCAGGGAATTTATACCTCTGTCTTTGAACACACAGCCTCCTGATCATGGCATACAGCTCCACACAGAGACCTGTCCCTGCCCAGTCATACCAGAAATAACCTTTTTCTGATCCACACATAAGAACTTCACTTCCAGTGTCATGGAAGGGTTGCTAGTTGTAATTTCTAGTTTCATTGAAGATGTCCCTCCAAATAAAGTTTATTTGTCTCTCTTCCTGTATTTTACATTACAGTATAGTATGACTGCATTAATCAGATACTGCTGAACCTTACTACTCATCTTGGCAGTAATGAGACTGTTATAGTTGCCCTTCTTCACTTCAATGACAATAACAGGTATTAAATAATTATCAAAATACAACTATCAAATGCATACATTGAACTGCAATCATGTTTTCTTAGTAAGGAGTACAGCCCTTCCCTGAGTTTTAAACATGACTTCATCCAATAAAAGGCCTTCCTTCCAGATAAAATTAGCAGTGAGGGCTTGCGGTCCCCTCATGGAAAAGGCATGCCCACAGACATGATCATTGGACCATTGCAACAACACCACTGCCTTTAAAAATGTAGCTTCCCCTTCCACTTCTCTGATGAAAAGAGAATTTACTTAGGCACACTGCAGGGAGCCTGAACTACCGCCTTCTCAGACATCTTTGTACACTTCGCCTCTAAACTTCTGGGAACTCTCTTCTTCTGTGTTTCTGGAGATACAGCCAGCATCTTCTTCATGTATCTTCTTGATAAGCTTTTGACCTGTCTGTGCACTTAACATGTACCTACTAGCAGTATCTGAATTTTAAGCGTTTAGCTTCCAGGCAGGATAAGTTTAAAATACATATTGATGCCACAGAAAGACCCAGGACTGAAAGTTTCTTAAGAGTATCACATAGTAGAAGGATCCCTATGTGTTTGCCTTTTTCTGATACCCTTCTCTAGACATCTGCTCTTGACTACTATATCAGGCTAGACAGACCTTTGTTCTATGCTTGTACAGCGGTGCATTTTGCTGAACCCTGCGCAAAAATTAAGCTACTTTGCTCACTTTTCACATATGCAAATGTTGTAAAACATGTTTTTGAATGGCAGTGTGTTGCTACAATATGATCTGCTAGAAAGAAAACACTGATAACACCTAAATGAAACCACAAAAGTTAGTAGTGACAAAGGTGTGCCATATTATCTATCTTGCCAATGTACAGTATACCTCTGACTTTTTTGTGATTTTTACAATTTGGTTTCTCAAGTTGTTGGAATGCAGCACAGCAGAGTGTAGCATTGGAACATCTAACTGCTATCTTATAAAAAGAATAAACACAAAGAACTCTTAGAAAATAAAAATACACCCAAACACTGTAAGTAACTGGAAGGACTGTGATTCTTTTAGGAACAGGTCACATTTCAGAAATAACTTTTTTTTTCTATCACTTTTGCCCCTTTTTTTTTTTTTTTTAATAACAGCTTAGGCACCAATGACCGCATCAGTGAAGAGCTTCAGATAATAAAATCATACATCCTTCAATATTACCTGTGCTTTCTAAAGTTGTGGAGCCTGTCCTTGCTATTTAAAAGCAGAAAGTTGGTAAGGAGATGCTGCAAAAAGGAGAAGGGCTGGCATTAGCACACTTTTAGCAGGGATGATTATTACAAGCAATTAGGCTACATAATTGCCCTAGAAGAGGAAATCATCTGCTGCTAAGAAACAAAGAAACAAAGAAACCTTAGTTTCTAGTAGCAGCCCCTACCAGCTGATGCGCTGTTGCTCTGAAAGGCTTTATGTAAGTGTATTTGTTAACCTCAATTGTGACTATATTCAGTTTTCCTTTCAGTAAACAAGATCCCTGTAGCAGATTAGAATATTATTGCAAAAGCTGAATCAGGTGGCTGCTTTCTTCTGCATTTAGCAAAAAAGGAAATTTCATCTCCAGCTTCTAGAAAGAACTGCAGCTTCTGAAGTTTTCCCTTGCTCTTCCACTTCAGACAGCCTGGGAAACCTGTCCATGCTGTTTTCAGCAGGCAAGTGGTTGGCTCAGTGCAGATAAACCAGCAGGACAATGGGGAGCTCTCTGAGGCTGGGGCAGGGGGAAGCCCCTTGCCCTGGGGCAGGACAGCCAGTGGCCTGGGTGGCCTGGCCACCTCAGGATGGGATTCCCAGCACTGGAACACCTCTGCAGCCACTGCACCTTTGGCACCTCAGAGCAACAGCCAGTGACATACCTGCTCCCTTGTTCTACTTTTACTTCAGCCCCTATCAAAGAGGCACTGCAGAAACCTAAAGGAGGTAACCAAACCCTATAGACAGGCCACCCTGAAAGCCTGAAGCAGCCTTCTCCTGCATGGGGAAGCAGCACAGATACATCTGCAGCAACAGGATCTGCAGAGACAGCAATAGAGGATGTGGGTCTAAGGAGGAGAAATGCAGGTTTGGGAAGTGGGGAACCAGTTCTTGCAAAATGCCCTTAACCAGCCAAGGCCTGAGCAGTAACGTCAGCACTTCTGGGAGCAGAGTGTGCTCCAGCATCTTCTCCACAAGATCCTCTTGGATCTGGCCTGTATGTGTTTATTATCATAATTAACACTGCAATTTGCTTTAAATGACACACCACAGTAAGTTATTAGTAATTCAGGTGAAGGTACGGAGAGGCAAGTCAGATGTTTACCTCGTAAACAAAGCACAATATTAGCCTTCAGTTCCATGCAGATGACCACCCGCAATTTACGTGATGCAGTCAGGCTGTTACAACGTCCACGAGCTCTGAACGTTTCCTGGTTTACTCTGGATGTGTATCTTAACGGCTGATTGTGCATGCTGCCTGATGCTGTTTCTATAGCTGAAGCGCTCAGGTATCCTTTCTCCAAAGATAATTTTCTGCAGTCCGTAATAAGCTATGAGCACGCACTGCAGGCTTAGCATCATTCAGGGCACTGAGTTGCTCTGACCTACATGGTCACTAATTTCTCAGGTCTTGTAGGGCTTATTTATTTTCAAGAGCTCTGACCTTGTGGTTCAAAAATTCATTGTGGAGCTCTGTATGAGTTCAGTGCTGCAGTCATGAGTATAGGACACCTCCTCCTGCCACCAAACTCTAGTGTCTATTTCCACACCTGACGCTTTCCACTCAGCCATATATTTTGAGGAAGCTGTGTTTCCTCAAAAAGCAGTTTCTACTGCTTACACATTCAGGCTAGGTAAAGCCCTAGTTATCTCCTCTGGCAAACCCAGTAAAGAGCAGCACGCATTTCTGATTGGTTAGATATGGAATAATTAGGATGTCAAAACTACA
Source organism: Amazona ochrocephala (assembly GCA_039720435.1). Classification (NCBI taxonomy): domain Eukaryota; kingdom Metazoa; phylum Chordata; class Aves; order Psittaciformes; family Psittacidae; genus Amazona; species Amazona ochrocephala. Next base: position 36,049,243 of record CM077909.1, on the reverse strand, counting down.
TTATACGATTGTTTGAGAAGCACCACTGTTAACTTTAACTGCTCTGCAAGACAAGCTCTTGTACAACTCACCCACTCCCTTCTTGCTTGAATAAATTCAGTGCTACCTCATCAGCTCCTGCCCCTCTGAAGTTAAGTCATGAGCCTTGATACCCATGCATTGTCAATTTTTGAGAAGCATAGGAAGGGACAAATACTTCTTTGAAAATGCAGACCACTTTGGAGAAGTAGGGGTAGAGGAGCTGCAAGAGTTGAGAAACCCTTAGCATAGTTTTCCGAATGCTGCTGTTGTTTTTCCACTAAGTGACCTGTCCCATGGGACGTGTGCAGCACAGCCAGACCTTCATAGCACAATATCAAGTTTGTTTGTTGGTTTGTTTTTTCTGCTGAAACAGGCAAGCTTGTAGAAAGTAGAAAAGCCAGGGAACTCCATTCTGAAGCAGAGTTCAGTGGTAATTCATCTTCTGACAAAAGATGGAGCAGAGCACACAGGGACAAAATAAAACCCTATTTATACAGTGTCAGATTTGAATCATTCTGCATCTTCTTCCTGTGTGCATATGCAGAGATGCTTAAGGGTGAGATGCTTTTTTATGGACATACCATGAGGGTATGCATACTGTGTTCAGGCAAATGCATTGTGTCTCTCTTGGAAATATGTCTGAATTATCTTATGAGTAAAACTATCATGATTCATTGCTAGCATTTTTTATCCTCTTATTTAATTAGCCACCCAGCTCCTCTAGTGTTTCTCAGGACTTAGCTCCAAATCAGGATGTTTTTTTACATGCAACACATACCTTGGGCTGAAGAAAACCTTATTAAAATTCAAAAGTACCTTTGCATAGGGGTAAAAACATCCTTCCCAATTAAACACTACTTTCATATGTGTTACAGGCCATGCATAACAGCTATGTACCCGAAAAAAGTAGTTTAGATTTTGTAAAAGCAAATGAACAGAACTTTTTAAAATGTATTTAAATCAAGAAACCAGATTCTGGATCGGAAAGCACCACTTTCCAGAGGTCCATGCAGTCTACCTCTGCTTTAAAATAGACTTGCTAGCCAGGTGGTTAAAGACAGCTGGAGCAATCTTTGTCATCACGTGTAACAGGCAGAAATCATATTTCTGTGGACCTGAAGCACTACCAAGCATCTGTGGCTCCGTCTGACTCGGTGAAGCAGCGATCTATGCAAAGTTGAGGCATCAGTGGGGTGAACGTTCCTACTCCAGACAGGACAAGCCCATCTATCATACATCTGCAGCACTCCAGAAGAGGTAACATCTGAATAACCCAGCCACTAAGTGCAAACCATGCAGTGCTTGTTACTGGTTTCCTCCTCCACAGTCTATTTGAAGGACTTCATAGGGCTACAGTAACAGAGCACTACGTGAGACAGAGAACACCTGTATTAGTAAAGGATACAACTGACACTTTGGAAAAAGTGAAGCGCTTTACCATCCTTCTGTTTTTAACTGCATCCAGGTAGCTTGCACTTCATTGCTCACTTTCCACAAACATACCTTCAGCAGCATAAAACCACCTACAACAACAGTATGAATTCTTTTGATGCATTAACTCTTACATGCAGAAAAATAGCCTTCAGTAAGGAGTTTGTTTCTAACACAGGCCACCTTAGAGCATAGAAATGTTGCACACCACCAATAGACAGTAGCATTGGAGCAAGATTTCACATTCTCTCATTCAGTAGCTATCACCTCCTACCACACAAAACGGATCATCTTGCACTTACCTGTATTTTTTAAATAGTTTGTGACACTGTAATGTTTTAATCCAGTGATTCAGATCTCAATGTAGTATTTTAATTTGGGGTACAGTCCTATTCATCCTTATGACATCTGGAAATTATCTGCAAGTTGTGTTGTGTTCCACATGAAGGAAGTCCAGCCATACAATGAGTGGCAACTGAAGAGGACAGGTTCCGTGCTGGGGACAGCCCCTGCTTTGGCCTGCACAGGGCTCACACGATGGCCTTACTGTCCTATGAGCTGGCATGATAGTGAGGCAGGATCACCATGCATGGCCCATGAAGCCACCTGCTCCTCAGGCACAAAGGCAATAGGCCAGGCAAAGCTGTCCTGACACTGCCAGTTGGGCAGTGCTGGTCTGTTACAAAAAAAAAAAAAACCTTTGCCAACCACTTCTAGAAATAGTCCCATTCATCCCTCCTGCCTCAGAAACAATTAAGTTCAGCAAGCTGCTGCCAAAGCAGATTTTTAACCCTGTTAATTCAAGAGCATGCAATTGTTTAAAGCAAATTGGTATGTGTACTACACTAAAATCTCTTCTTTTATGAAAAGTAGGCCAACGTATTCCTCTTCTTTTATTGCCAAGAAGTGACTATTTATTCTTAATCAGCAGATAATTGTGCTACATGCACCTAAAGTGTGGTCCCATGAACTGAATGCTCAATAGCAGCTGGAAATCGCTAGTTGGTCCCTTAGAGTATGTCTTCTGGTTGGTTTCTTCCAAGAGAAATCCTGTTTGCAAGCTCCAATTCTGTTCTACCATGTGAACCAAAGCAGGTTAGTAGGCAAAGATGCACACGTTCATTTCAGCCACTCAACCAATCCATGCAAAAACATTATGGAGCTGTGCCCCATGTACACGTTCTTTAACAGAAGAGTAAAGCCAAGTCTGGTATGTATGTTTATGGCTCTGCAGCTAAATAAGCTGGTTGGAGAGTTCTGTCTCTGTGCTCACAGCTGAGCATATAGGTATCTGAATGTACATAGTAGGTATCTAATTGAAGTGCCTTGTTTCTGGAAGACAAATTAATACTTTGTGCCTTAGTTATTTGGTTAGGTATTTAAACAGAAATTACGGAGCGCCGCTGCTTTCTGCTGTCTTCAGTAGCATATGAAAGCTAGGAAGCTGTATCTTGGGTGCCTCAAAACAAGGAGTAGGAAGCAAACCTTAAATTCACAGTTCTGAAAATTCATAACTTCACTTATGCGGTGGGACAGTAAAAATTTCTTCTGATACTGGAATTCATCTTGGGTGTTTTTTGTTTATTGCTATTCAGCAGTGGATTGTAGCATGTGGGACTTTCTACAGAGAGTTACAGCAGCTCTTCTCGAAAAGAGGGTGACAGGCAGGAAATACTAAATCAGTCAGTAAACCTCTTGTTACATATATTTCTGTAGGTATCTTTCCAAAGCAGGAAAAAAAGAAGTTGCACAAACCAGTTTTGAATCAGCAGCTTGCACTCATAGCGGCTTTTCAAAGTCATGATTTCAAAGAAAAGTTAGCTCTAAAGAGAGGATTAGGCACACAGAAGAAAATAAATCCATTTTTTCTTTGCATAAAAATCAGAAAACAAGCATGGCAAAATAATCATATGCCAGAGCAGAGGGAGATTGGAGGATATTTTATAGCAGCTACAACTGGCATGTCTGGGATCTGATTATACTTAGAAAAACACCAATATATTCAAATTAATAATTCACATATACTCCAATATTCTGGATTATTCTTAATGCTGCATATCTTACTGCAGGACGATGAAGAGCAATAGCAGAATAGAACAATTTGCTCATTCAGTATGAAATAATTACACCCAAAGCATTAACTCGGCTTTTCCAATGTCCTATCACTGCATGTTGAGCAAATCATACCTGCCATGATGAAATGGATAAGGAATGAGCAGGAATGAGAAGCAGTTTTCATAAAAACCTGTGGAAATAATGGCTCTGGTGAGGAGCATGCATTGTCTGAACAGCTCCATCCCTCCACTAAACTGGGTTTCTGCCGCTGCTGCTTAAAATGAGTGAGGTCCTGTGGATGCACTGGCGTGAGCACAACTGCCCATAATGCGTGTTCCTGCAAGAAATACAATATTCACACATCTTTCTCCACACATCCGTCTTGCTCACGCACATGATATCATTTGCTTCCGATAGCAATAGGCTGTCTGTATACCTGCCATGGTTTAACCTGGGCACCAACTGCTCTCTCCTCCTGATGAAAGGGAATGCCAGAGCTGGAGTTAACAGATTTGTTGAGATGAGGCAGGTATCCCTTATGTGTCAGACAGTGTTATGGCATGTTTCTGCCACCAGCATTTTTGCAAAGTTGGTTGAACATATGTTAATTCAAACAGCCTCCACCTACAATGAATACTCCACCAGTCTGCAGAACTCTACAGCTTCAAAGAAGACACGTCAGCTCCCCTTCACTGAGCATCCAGTGCTATAACTGCTGTTTGAGCAGATCGTCTAGCATGTGCACAGATTTCATGCAAACATTATTCCATGCAGCATTTTGCCTGCCTCTTTGTAATATACTTTTTATTATCTTAGCTTTTGTATTTGCTACTCAACAGCTGAGAGTTTACAACAGCACTCTTTACAACAACTGCATTCTGTGCACCAGTATGCATACATATCCTGATAAGATGATGAGGTAGTTAATTCATTGAAAAGAGTAATTCACCTGAAGAGAAGATCACCATCTATAACCACAAGAGAGAGAGAAAAGTAAACTGATGCAGAGAAGTGTAACAGGAAGAAAACAGCATTAAGAGAAGGAAGCAGCATATGAGTGGAAATTCCTGTCAGTCAGCACTATTAGAAGGTGAAATAGATACCCAGGCAGAGAAATGTAAACCCATTGCTGGAAAAAAAAAAAATAAATGAAACTTTATTCATCACTTCATAAGAAAAAATAGAAAAAGTGCTCAGAAGCATAGAAAATATTGACAGCACAACACAAATGTCTGTGATTATAGTGTTTAAACACACAGTTTTGATCACCTAGTGGTGCACAAGTGGAGAGCTTGACAGAAATGAGACCTCCAAGGAGCAGAGGCAGAAGCATCACCACTCTGTGACTGCGCTCTGTGTCCTGCACCTCCTGCTCTGTCACTAGGCTGGCCAACATTCTGGGGAACCGACTTTACCCAGCCTCAGCCTCCTCCCCAAAGTCCCCAAAGGTGGCCTACCATGGCACAGAGCACGCTAGCCTGTGAAGGCCACGCTGCACAGCTGGGATGCAAGCACACCATCTGAGCTTCCAGCAGCTCGTGCCAGCCCGACCAACCCATAGTGCTGATGCCAGGGAGGTCCAGGGGCCCATGCTCGCAGACACAGAGGCTGCTGTCCTCTCCCTACAGATCCCTCAGACACCTGACAAAACACCCCAGATATCTGGTGAGCTGACCAGCATCTCCTGGCCAGCTGCCCCCACAGCAGCCAGGAACACCCAAGTCTACTGCCTATCTTTAACAACCACAGAGCTCCTTCCACAGTTAGGTGTCTGGGCACATAAAGATGAAGTCTACTTGTATCAGGAGATACCAGCTGTTAAATTTTTGCTACATTAAGTAGTGTTGATCATTACAGATATTTGTAGACACACATAACTTGGAAGTTACAGCTGCCTTTGGCTGCAACGCCATATTAATAACATTTGCAGGCTAACTCAAGTTTAATACCATTCATGTTACAGTGGATCTGTGTTGAGCCAGAAGGGATTTCAAGAGAACTGTATGGGTCACTAAAATAAGAAATTGTGCACCTCTTGTGAGGCACAACTTACAGCTTCGCAAGACTACTGGGGAGGCCAAGGTCAGCCTCCCATCTGCTGAGGGACTGGACACAACATCCTCACAAAGGGATTTTGGTGCCGCCTCATTAATTTCATTGTTTGATGTGTTTCTTCCATAAAAGCTGGAAATTTAAACTTCCTTCCAGGTACAACTATCTATGACTACTGTCTCAGACAACAAATCGGTTGCATTTCTTCTCCGCTATACTTTAATTGTATACATGCTAGAGAACTTCCACCTTCTCGGGCTTTTATTTAAACCACTCGAAGCTGTAAAGTGCTGCTTACAATTTACACAAAAGTTGATTTCAGGACAGTTCGCTTTAATCTGTTCTTGGATCTGAGTGCTGATTAGTCCCTAAGCAAAGAACAGAAATATTTTTCTCAGCTGTAAAACCATTGAAAATGAAGCAACCTGCATTTGCTAAGGGAAAATTATAAGAACGCACAATAAAGCATCCAGACCTGATATTTTCTATGTATCAAGGCAATTGCCTCAAATGCCGTTTCTGTTATCACAGCTGCGAAAGCTGTTTATTCTCTTAGCTCCTCCGTGTGGTTTTTCCCAAAGTCCTAGAGCAGACACTAGTTGATGAATTCAGTTTAAGTAGAAAAACAGGCTGCACAGAAACTCCTGCATCTGAAGTGCAAAGAGGGAATGCTTGCAGAAGTCTGAGGCCCCTTACAGTGTTTGTTTCAGCCTAAACTCTGGTCATGTTGCATCCTACAGCCTCTTGTAATAGCAGGGCCAGCATTGCTAGATACCTCCTGTAAAAGGGAGTGTGTGCCGGGAATGCTGGAGCTGAATTTGAACTTCCCTGATCGGGAACAATGAAAGTGAGAGCAAGCAGCTTCCCAGAATCTGCAACTGTAGAAATCACCACTTTTCAGCAAGTGCTCCTGTCAATCACTGCAAGTCAGCCTAGAGGAAATGTAATTGTGATAACTAAGTATTTTTAGTGTCTATAGAGGAAGTGAGTAGTCTAGCTTTCTTGCTCTCTGGAGAAGGGATCACTACTATGCCATTTTAATGACAAGTCTTGGAGCACACATATAGATCATGCACAAAAGAGGGGGGTGAGGGAGTGATTTTTTTTCTCTTTTAACACAGGACTGAAAAAGCCCACTCATATTAACTTCCCATGACAGGATCTCTGAAAAAGGCCTCACCATCCTTAAATTGTTTTGGAGTGATTTGGTGTTGTCATGCAATTAGGTTTTGCAGAATTGGCTTCTGGAGTGACAGCTTCTATTGTTACAGCATATGGCAATCAGAGAGCAGCTTGTGGCAGATGTGATGTTTATTCACTATTAGCTAGTTTTAGATTTAATGATGTCATTTTAATCAAAGCGTTAGATATATTTGACATCTAAGGAGTTTTGCAGCCTCTCCCCTCCCCCCCCCCATCATGCTTAAACTGCTTCTGTCAAGTGGGAGTACTGCAGCTCTGAATGAGTCTTACTAAGTCATACTTAAGAAGTAATGATACTATTTACTGGAACTCCATATTCCAAAAAATCCATGTTTCTACCACGTATTGTGTTCCCCCACTAGACTACAAAGACCACCTACTACAATAAGTGAGCTCATTAAGCATGCAGCTCCTTAGTCCTGCAAGCTGTTGCGATAAGCAGCTGTTGCAAAAGGGTGAAAGGTTGAATTATCAACTTGGGCAGCACAGCTCTCCATTCAGCAGGCCCCAGAGAGAAAGTATTTGAGCAACAGCTCCATTAGTGCAAGGTATACCTTTGGCTACAGCACACAAGCAAAACATCAGTGGTATTTTAGTGACATGCTTCCCCACCCAGTAAGCAAGACACTCCCAGAAGTTAATTGTCAAAAGATTTATTATGAAAGCTTCAATAGCAGCAGCAAATAGTTCAATAGAAATTATTGCATTATTAAACTAATTCTGCAGAGTGACCCAAGAGGCCTGTTAAAGTCTACTTTGGAGTCTACTTTAGTAACCAGGTAGTCCATCAAAACTGAAACTTCCTTCTGTGTTTTGCAAACAGCATGAACAGCTCCTAGTACAATACTCTGTCCAGTCCTCCTGGAAAGTTTTGGCCCACTCCCCTCAACTTTCTCTCTGCCTTCTGAAAGAGCTCCACTTGACCGGGAAACTTCCAATGTTTCTTTCAGTTCCATGGTATGTCAGCCTTTCCACGGTTGCAGCCTACTGAGGCTCACCAGTGAGGTGAGCTGTTCTCTTTCTCCTCTGTAAGAGCCCACTGCATGCCAGTCTGAGTGACTTAATCCAGTCTCTTGACCAGGCTAATCCATGGAATCAGCAGCTTGTTGCACAATGGTGAACCCATACCACGTCGACAATGCAACAAAGGTTTCAGCCTCCCCAGATGCATTGGGTCACCATCACTCAGGCAGGGGGACAGTCGGCACCCAGTCATTGACATTTCGACTAGCTTCGCAAAAAGAGTTCAGCTTTTCTAGAGCTGGGTCCTTCCAGCCCTCTTCACTAGGGTTCTGCCAAAGAGAAAGAAGTTGCACACCGTAAGTGTTGCCCGGCAGTTGAGGTCATCACAACATTTACAGAAGCATTAGCTTAGGAAGCAAGGCACTTTCAGGTTGTCTGTCCCGACACAGACAAAGCAGGAAGCAGTGATGTCACCCTTGTGGACAACTGAGGAAATCCACACTTACGAGAAGTGTGGCCTCTGACTATACTCAGCTGACTTTCTGTACGGTGCGCCAAGCCCCCTTCCTTTCCCTGCCCAGAGGGTGCTCCCGCTACCAGCGGCTCCAGCCACCCCACATGGAGTCCAACAGAGCAAGCACAGCATCAGAGGACAGCACCCCGCTCGGCTCCTGCTGACACTCACCATGATGAGGATGCAGTGGAAGTCCCGAGGCTCCCCAGAGTCCTCGCTGGGCCCCACAATGGCAGCCAGCTTGGCCAAGTCGTTCACCCGCACAATGTCAATATCATTCTCGCAGCAGAAGGCTTGGATCAGGGTGAAGTGGATCTGCAGGGCAATGTCCCCCTCATCCTCCTCATCCGCGGCCAGCACACAGAAGGCTACGTTGTCGGGATCGCTGCAAGAGGGGAGCGGTGCGTTGAGTCCCGCGGCCGGCGCTGAAACCCCCGCCCTCAGCCGGGCGCTGCCTCGAGCCCGCCCGCTGTACTTACACATTCATCAGCTTCGCAGACTCGTAGACGCCGGCGGTGAGGCAGCCGCGGCGCTGCGCCGACACCAGCAGCTCGTGGAGAGCCTTGCTGGCACCCTGCATCCTGCGGACGGGAGAAAGAGCAGAGTGAGCGCGGTGCACGCCACGTCCCCACCGGCCGCCCGCTTCCCCAGCGCGGCGCCCAGACCGCCCGGACGTACCAGTCGTGGTCGGTAGGCAAAGCGTGCTGCCCGTGGATCTCCTCCAGAGTCATAGCAGCGTGCGCACTCAGCTCTGCGGCTAGCGACAGCACCCCCGAGAGACAGCTCCGCACCAGCTCCGCACCAGCTCCTCGCTCCCTGCCCGAGCGCTCTGAGGCTGTTCTCGGCAAACTGCCCCAGTTATAGCCCGCGCGGCCGCGGCGCCCGCAGCTGGCGGCACCTCCCGGGCCCCCATTGGCGGGCGCAGGAGAAAAGGGGGGGCGGGGGGCAGGGCTTTGTTATGCTAATCGGCGCGCGCCGGCGGCGGGCGGGGGAACCGGGGGGGAGGAACGGGCGGCTCGTGCCGGGAGGCCACGTGGGGCAGGACCGGCGTGGGGGCGGGGCGGCGCGTGCCTGCGGCGCGGCGCTGCCGGTGGTGGAGCCGCTGCCCGTGCGGCGCTGGGCGAGAGCAGCGCGGGGCTCCGCGGGGTGAACGGCACCCAGCATGGCCCGGCACTGCCGGAGCCGCCGCGGAGCGCGGGTTGCCAGCAACAGGGCCACGGTGGGCGGTGGCCGGCGCGTGGCCAGCGTGGCCCCGGTGCCGCGGAGCCCCGCCGTGTGGACCTGAGTGGGCCCAGGCTCTCGAGGGAGGTGAGAGTCCCCCTCCGGTCGTCACCCGTGTACTTTGTTCGGTTCCGGCACCCCCGGAGAGGAAACGCATCAGTGAAGTGGAGCGAGTGCAGGTGAAGGCACCGAGGTGTCCTGCGCTGCTCCGCTGTCCTGCCCTGCGTGCTGAGGGACCAGCGCTGATGCAGCCTGGGGGAGGTACAGCCCGGGGGTACCAAACACCTGTGGGGCTGTCATCGAGAAGACGTCCTCACAGCTTGCCCGGTGCAGAGATGACAGACAGCGGGCGTAAATTGGATCGAGAAGCTCAGAGGGGATATGGAGAAAACACTTTTCCCCTGAGGATAGCCAAGCAGCAGAGCAGGCTGCCAGGCCAGGGAGGCTATGCAGGCTGCATCCTTGCAGGGTTGCAAGCCCCAGTGGAACAAAACCCCAAGAGACCCGGTCTGAGCTCCCTGGGGACCCTGCTGCAGGCGGAAGACCTCCTCAAGTACCTTCTGGGCTGTATTGTACGGTCCTACGAGCCTCCTATTTCAACTTTGTATTTATTTTCCACGAAGTTTCCAGGGATTTGTTTTTTGTTTTGGTTTGGTTTGTTTGTCTTTTCCAGTGGAGCTTTATTAAAAGTAGGTTAGATCAACAGATTTGGAGAGTAATGTGAGCTCGAGTGTATCCTTCACAGTTAATGCAATGTGAAACATGTATGATTGCTGAACTCATATTTGAAACTGTTCGTCAGTAAACCAAGAAATAGCAGAACAAATTTTCCCACTGTGAAGGAATACAATCTAAATAGTAAAGCACAAATCTCTTACCAAGTCCTTTCAGTCTCTAATTTGGCTTGGGCTGCCGGTTTTTGCTTGTCCACCGAGTAATCCCTTCAGACCAGCCCCGAGACACTCCATAGAGGTTGTGCAGAGCCACCTTGCGGTAGACCTGTGCCTGTTCGCAAACCGAAGCGAACTGGGTTCTGCAGGTTGCGCACGGAGGGCTCTGTAAGCCGGCACCCTCGCTGCTCCCACACCTCCGGCCACATCGTCCCCTTTCAAGTGTTTTTAAACCCAGACCCAGGGTATCCGTTTCTCTGGAGGCTCCTACAGCAAGAGCGGCCCGTCGGTGGCTCTGTGCACAGTGTACTACATCTGCACGGTAGCTTCAGCCTCGTTGTGCATCTTCAGTACCGTTCCTGAAACTGAGCCACTTCAGTGGCTTGCCGTGTTTCTGCTTCCAGTTGTTTCTAGTTAGTGTCCCAGGCATCTCTACAGGTGACAGCATTGGGCCCTGCAATAACTCTTAGTGAGCTTCCATTTTAAACTGATGACAGCAGCAGGGTCTGCCAGATTGTCCTGGGTTCAGCTCTAAGTTATTTTTTTCCCACCTAGTAGCTGTATCCTGGTGCAGTGCTGTGTTTTGGCTTTAGTCTGAGAGCAATGCTGGTAACACACCAGTGTTTTAGTTGTTGCTAAGTAGTGCTTACCCTGATCAAGGACTTTTCAGCCTCTTATGCTTTGCCAGCCAGGAGGGAGCAGAGACAGGACACCTGGCCCAAATGAGCCAAAGGCGTATTCCATACCACAGCACATCATGCCCAGTATATAAACTGGAGGAGTTACCCAGAAGGTCAGATCACTTCTTCATTCAGAGTGGGTATCAGCAGGTAGTGAGCAATTGTATTGTGCATCACGTGTTTATTGGGTTGTTTTTTTTTCTTCCCTTTTTAGTTTTATATTCTCTCCCCTTGTTATTTCCCTTATTATTATTATTATACTTTAGTTCTTGTCTCAACCCTTGGGGTTTACCTTCCGTTGGTTCTTCTCCCCACCCCACCTGGAGAATGGGGCCAAAAGGCATTGAGCAGGCAGCTGCATGGTTCTGAGTTACCAGCTGGGCTTAAACCTTGACACAGATACATCCAGCCTCTCTGAGAACATTTCTCGGGTGACACCGACAGAGCTGTCAGGGCTGGAGAGAGCACTCTTTGTTATAACCACCAATCCTCAAGCCTAACGACCTTTTGCACCCTACTGACATGCAAAGGGACCCTTCACTCGTGAGCCCCTAGCAGTGACATGATACACTGAATTGGCTTGAGCAGAGCATAAATTCTTAGTTTGTCTTCTTTAAGAAATATATGAGAAGTTTTCAGAAAATCACCTCCCAGTCTGTATTCATGAAAAGGCAATTGTCTCCATGAGCATAGTGTGTACCATTCGTTCTTACAAGGTAAAGATCCTTCTTAGTTCTGCCTCTTCTTTTTGTCTCTAAATATATAAATGCAGAGGAATGTGGGAGAATAGCTTGAGTGGTAACTGGCATTTTTAGGTTTTCTCATTAAATTGGGTTAGACATGCTAAATGATATATTTCTTAGAAGTACTGAAGGTTACATTTTGGTGCACTACAGTAGTTCCAGTTCATGATGGAATAGGTGAAAAATCCAGGACTGACTCAGGGCTTTGAAAGATCCTGACATTAACTATGACTTTGATAACTTTCTCATTGCAGTGGAAATGAAAGTTACCTAAAATATATCAAATTAGTAGCCCAGAGTATCTTGTAGTGAATAACAGCACGCATGTAGTAGTACAACACACGTAAGGATCAAAATAATAAAGTGATGCATGGAGCCATGTAACACATTAATCCTTTCACATGCAAGCTTCCAGATTTGGCTTTATGATGCAGTACCCTGAAGTTAGGACTTCTTGTCATCACACTTTGCAGTTTGCCCCATTATTTCTGGATCTCCTAGCACAGATGGCGCAGAAGGCCACGAAGCGTTACCTGACACCAGCTTATTTCAAACCATGGTATCAACACCAGGTCCCTGATGCAGAAGAGGAGGTGCAGTAAGGAGAGCTGCGGCTGCCCCAGGTCCTGTCCTAATTTTGAAGGCATTACCTGTGCAGACATGATACCTTTGATGCTTAATAAACAAACTAAACTTTAGTGGAGGTTGGGCTCTGCTGCTTGCTTTCTTAGCCTTTCCTCCCATGTTTTTAGTACACCGGTGCAAGAAAAGAAGAATAAATAAATGAATAAATAAATAAATAAACATCCTTTTTTGTTTTTCAGAAATTCTTTACTGTGAGGGTGGTGGGGCCCTGGAATGGGTTGCCCAGGGAAGTTGTGAATACTTCATCCCTGGCGGCGTTCAAGGTGGGGTTGGACATAGCCTTGGATGGCATGGTTTAGTGTGAGGTGTCCCTGCCCATGGCGGGGGGGTTGGAACTTGATGATCTTGAGGTCCTTTCCAACCCTTACTATTCTATGATTCTATGATTCTATGATTCCTGGCCATGAACACCAGAGTAAGAATGCTAAATACCCCATCTGAAAGTTACACACACCATTGCCACAGGACATTTGAACATACTTGGACTGTGTCCTCAGTATGCTTATATGACAAATACTGAACATCAAAATTCACTTCTGTAAGTGCAGCTCAATACAATCTGTGCATCTGACGGAAAACTGGTATGTAACAGACCTCCAGTGGATCAGTATGGAGTGTGTGACGTCACCCTGTAGATCAAAGGGTAGGGGAACATCACCAGGCGACAGTACTCAGACACGAATAAGTGGATTTTGCAGTGAACCCCTACTTTCCGCGGCATGAAAAGTCTCGGCTGCAACCCCTGGTTTTGAGCGGCACTTTCAGACCGTGACAAACGCGCCTCAGCTAGACTGCTGCGGCGTTATCAGTACAGCAGTGACCTCTGGTGAGCGTCTAAAATATTACTGCTGAAAAAAGTCACTCGCACCCGCTGACAAACGTGTGCCTGCAGTCGGTCCCCGGTTTCGTATCATTGTTTTTCGTGAAAATTTCAGAAAATAATTAAAAAAAAGTAGGCTTTGGTGTTTCCTACATGAACAAAACCCCTAAACCAGCTCCCCAATCTTATTAAAAGTCAGATGAAGCATAACAGGGACATAATAGTATAAACCAGTGAAATATGAAAGTATAAAATAATAGGAAATAGTATATATAAAACTGCAGTAGATTACACCCCTGTATAGCTAGTACTAGACATGACTGTGGCATTTTGTGAGGAAAATAACAGTGATTACCCAGCTGAAGGGCAGCAGGCACACACATCACCTTGTGACTTACGTGAGAAGAGGCCCAAGCCTTCCATATCGAAAACGGCATGAAAGCAGTGGTAATAGGCAGCCCAGCAGGGGGGTTCTTACATTGCCCCACCTCAAGTCTTTCCAAATCTATCAGAGCTTCTCCCCCTCCCAATTCCAAGTCCCCATCCAGTCCTGCCCTTTTGCAGCCCTGTTGCCCTCACCCAGCAAGCTTGTTTCTCCAGACACTGCATCTCATAAAACAAAAACAACCCAAAACCTTTCTACAAAACTGAGATGTTTTAGAAAGGGGGCTGCATTCCGAGCTTCCTCCACAGATCCTCTGGATAAGATCAAGCTGGTTCTGTGTTTCCAACAGACCAACACATCACCTACCTAATCTTTGCGTCATTTCTTTCCACTGAACCTGCCACAGATGCTGCTGATCCCCATGCTTGGTAAACTCGACAGCTCCCTCTGTTCATACAGTTTACTCTGTGGCTGTTTTGTCAAAGAAACAGCGCCTGCTAACACCAGACATCCACAATCCATAGGCAGCAGGAACACTTAGCGAGGAAGCAGTGAAGTAAGACTTTTTGTAACATCTTGTTTTTCTAAAACAGTAAACCTGCGTGTCACAAGTCTCAGTTGAAAGAGATGCTGTGAGGTTGGACGCAGGAGTCTTCTGAATTACCAAATTAGTCTTCATTGTTCTGTTAAAGAATGTATTCCCACAAATATAAAGGAAGTACTATAGAATGGACAACTCTTAATCGGCTAAATAGACCTGATTATTACAGAATGTTGTGCAGAGGAGCCCTCATTTCTGTCATCCTTTCAGGCTTTGTGCTAAAATTGGCAAATGCACCTCTTGCGTTAATTTTGGTTGTTTGAGATCTTGTACAGACAATGGCACACCACATCAAGTAGCCAAGAGTTTCTTTGTACATGCACTGAATTCACACTGCTAGGGCATTCTTCCTCCTGCAGATGCTATTCATAAAACAAAGAAACTGGAAATGTTGATCTAATAATAAAGAAGCATCTTTTCTAAAAGCAGATGAATGTTTCTCTCATGCTCTAAGAAAAGAAATGATTGCTTTGGAATCATAGAACAGTTTGTGTTGGAGGGGACCTTTAATCTAGGGATCTAGCCCAAACCCCCTGCAGTGACCAGGGACATGTTCAACAACATCAGGTTGCTCAAAGCCCCATCCAGCCTGACCTTGAATGGTTCCAGGAATGGGACATCCACCACCTCTTTGGGTAACCTGTGGCAGTGTTTCACTGCCTTCGGTGTAAGAGCAAAATTCTCCTTCCTTACCTCTAATCTAAATCTACTCTCTTTTAGTTTAAAACCGTTACCCCTTGTCCTATCACAACAGGCCATACTAGTGTCTCCATTTTTTTCATGAGCCCCCCTTAAGTACTGAAAGCCTGCAGTATGGTCTCCACAGAGCCTTCTCTTCTCCTGGCTGAACAAGCCCAACTCTCCCAGCCTTCCCTCACAGGAGAGGTGCTCCATTCCTCCGATCACTTTTGTGATCCTTCTCTGGACCCTCTCCAGCAGGTCCATGTCTTTCCTGTACTGAAGACTCCAGAGCTGAATGCGCTACTGCAGGTGGGGTCTTACCAGGGCAGAGTAGAGGGGCTCAGTCACCTCTCTTGACATGCTGGTCACGCTCCTTTTGATGCAGCCCAGCATACAGTTGGCTTTCCTGGCTGTGAGCACACATTGCCAGCTCATGTCCAGTTTTTCATCCATCAGTACTCCCAAGTCCTTCTCCTCGGGGCTGATCTCAATCCCTTCATTCCCCAGCCTGTATTGATAGTGGGAGTTGCCCTGACCTTGCGCTTAGCCTTGTTGAACTTCATGAGGTTCATGAACATGCCCACTGCTCAAGCTTGTCCGGGTGCCTCAAGCCTTTAGAGGTTTTCCAGAGATGGATATTTTTAGTCAACTCTTTATATAGGTGGGAGGTTGAAAGAGGTGATTTTTAAAATGCATACTTGGAGCAGGTAAAAGCCCCCATGGAGAAAGAGCCAAGTACACTGGAGACCAAGAGGGGGAGAAATATTGCATCCAGCAGCTCTTACGGGAGCAACTCTGTATATTCCACTTTGCTTTGCTTCAGTAGATGGTAGCCCCTACCTGATAATGTAAATGAATATCGCTATCTATGGCACCTTGTAATCTGACATCAGCTAAAACCATAAGCCAGCCAATGCAACTGAGTGTTTGGAATTAGGACACAACTGACCTGAATTGAAACTGTTATTTGAAAAGGTTCCTATATTCCCTTCTCATCTCAAAGCATGGTGCTGTTTTTCCTGGCAGGTTTGCTTGCACTGACAGGCTTAGACAGAAGTATTCAGTGAGTTCAAGGACTTTCTTGTCTTCAGAAATTATTTACTTACACAGCTGTTTAGATTCCTGTACTGGATTTACCTCCCCATGTGATGCCTCAATTAAAGACAGTAACATGTAATATCTTCAACACAGCATTGCATAGTTGGGTTTCATATTTTCAACAGGATACACATCTCCTGGCCATCTATGTCCACTGTGAGTGACTGTGGGAGTTCAGACACGAAAAGGTTTTCCTTTTCATGCTTATCCTTAACATGCCAGCGCTACATCAAGTTATGCTCCTGAGGGACCCACCCTGGTATGCGTCACCAAAAAAAAAAGCCCAAAAAACCCAACAAATCCAAATGCATTGCCCATATTGCATTAACACTGCAGTGAGCTGCAAAGAATACATGTCTGGGATGGCCAACGCCCCTCCTTCCCCAGCCCTGTGCCAAAATCCGTGTAATTCATGTCCCACTGGGAGCTGAGAAGGGCAACCTGAAGCAGATTATGGGGGACAGATGATAACATGCCAGGGAACCTTCTGCTACACCCCAGCTCAGCAGTCTCTTGGGAGCACTGGGATGCATGATGGGTTTTTTCTTTTGTGTTTTGGTTTTGGTTTGATTTTAATTAAGAACTGCTGAAAGCCAGGTTTTCTTGGCAGTGCTTGCTTTCTTTCAGACCACAGTTTTATAAGGGCAAATTTTTCAGGATCCTCCCCCGGGATTTCTGTGTGTCTGTAGGTCCAGGAACTGAAACCTCATTGTGTATTCACAGCAGCTCTGACTGGCTGCTGTACGACTGGAAATCCTAGACACATTCACAGCCCATATGCACCATGGCTGCATAACACCCAGCTCAGTAAATCCTATGCTTTCAGGCCAAACTGGGCAGATTGTGCTTGCATGTTCAATTGAAGTCTGTGTGCCAGGAAGTCTGCAGTGTCAGATTTACTACTCCTGAGCACACATCTTCGTTCAGGAATGCCTGGAAAGCTTACTTAGGAACATGACTTTAGACAGACACTCAAGGTTAGGAAACTGTAGAAGTGACACTGAAAACTACATTTACTAGTAATTCAAGCCAGAAAAACAGGGGCAAATCCAAGCACCAAATATCACAGATTTTGACTCTCCACCTGCGCATCACTGCAGCCCTCTGGCTGCTGCCAGTAATAGCCTCAAGTGAGGCTCGGTTACAAATAAAACCAGGAATTTCTTGTGGCACAGCTGGTTTTCATCCCCACTTACCTTACTTCCTTCATATATTTTTTTCTGCCATATCTGTTATGTGCTGCACAGGGGCCCCTCTCCTCCATCAGAATAAAAACACTGAAAACCACTGCTAGGTCTTCAGTCCAACCAGATGACATGAAAGACTGCTTTGAATGACAGCATTGGCTTTCCCAGTGTTGAGGGCTCCATATGATGCCAAAAGGAATTTTTGAACAGCTGAACATAACTTGATCAGCATATCATTAAAGAATATGATTTTGTTTTGTTATGTACTGAGCTTTCTTGGAGATGCCAATAAAAGCTGAAAATCAAATGCTTAAGAAGATCCCTGAACAGCTGTCAGTGCGATAGAATGAAAGAGCTGTCTTTCCCTGGCCCAGATGCTGCCAGAATTATTCATTTCAGTGGGTAATTCTGCAGCGTAAAGAAATGTGATTCGCAAAGAAGGCAGATGTATTGCCCTGTGTCAAGTGCCTCTCATATCTCAACATAAGAGTGTCTAATGGGTCTAATGGAAATTTTATTGCAGAGGTGTGCCTATCTGAGCGAAATAACCTGATCCTACGTTAGCCCTTTGATGGCCTTTGTCATAGGTGTAACAGAACAACCTGAGAATGAAAACTCAGATGGCCAGCCTGCACCTTAAATGTGTAACTCTGAGTTTTCCCGTTTTGTGCATTTTCCTACCTAAAAAATAAAAATAAAAAAAAATAAAAATAAATAAAAAAAAAATCTATCTGTGAGACTGGCTTACACCTAAACAGGTTAGAAACGAGATCCGATCATAAAAGTTGCTTTATCTTGATCTTTTCTTCAAAACAAAGTGAAAGGTAAGAGAAGCAAAACTCTTTTACCAACCTCAGTTAATTGCTGAGACATCTCTGCACATGCCAATTTTCCCTGATCACAAGCAACATCACATCAGAACATTTGCATTAGCCTATATTTATGCTAATAAAAGAAGAATCAGCTTATAGCTAGAAAATGAACACATTTTCCCTTTCCTTTTCACCTGCTCGAGACAAAGAGAGGCATTTTCTTTAGATACAAAGAAGCACATTAATAAAGCTACTACATAATGGTATCTAGAAGTTCAGATTTCCTCTTGTTATTCAAACTCTCCAAACATCCCAATAAGAGAGCCGTGAATGACTCCCAGAAAGAGAATTCCAGTTGCAGTCTTTGCTGCATAAGTTCACAAAAAGCAAGTGATGACAGTAGATAAATGTGGAGAAATATAACCTAACATTTAAATGCAGTTAGTGCTGTGCAGGAGAAGGCTAGCTGGGAACTACTGATTATTAAATCATTGCAGTAGGACTAGTATTCCTGGCTATCACATTATACTAGCAAAGAGTTTTAGTCAGTTCATCCTGAAATTCACTGAGATAGTTTTAACTAACTTCATTAAAGTATGTGTACACCAACAGGCTAAGTTGTCATTGTTTCTCTGTTGCTTTTTACGTTTTAGGCTTCTCATGTTCCTATCTACAATTCCTTGTAATTTTCCCATGTATCCCTATGCCTCAGTCACTGGTTATGGGATTTCATAAATCACGGTTTTCCCTCTATGCAGTATATGTTCATCTGGCAGGGACCAAAGGGAGGCAAGGGACACAGATGGGTGTTCATAAGAAGGGGGTGGCAGGTAGCCTCTCCTTGACACATGCTCTGAAGCATGAGTATGACACTGTTGCCAGAATTTGTGGGTATTTAAAACCTCTCTGCTTCAGCCAGTTTGTTTATGACCCTGGTTATGACAGAGGAGCAGCACAGTAGCACTGATAGATGCTGTTGTTGATGATTAAATATTCAGTGTCTGAACCAGCTCTGTCAGCTATGCTTTATGCCTGACCACTGACACCTGCTCTGAGAATCACGTTTGTAATAAACAAGCTTTAAGCGAAAGCAGCAGTGGTCCTCCACATGGGGATCAGAGTGCAGCTTTTCCCTGGTCCCAGCTACCTTCCCTAAGCAGTAGGCAGCAGCATCTCATAGCAGGACTCTCTCAAGCCCACCATATATTGGGGTATAGTGGGCAGTGGGGCTGACTACTGCCTACTTGTACTGGCTAAACAGAGAGGGTGTCAGGTACTGCCCATGCCAGTGAAGTGTGTAAGTTGAACCAAAGGTATGCCCAGGGAGAGTTTCTGACAGCCCTGGGGATGGAAACTGGGATGTATGCGACACTTGAGCAGAGCCTTTTCTGCCCAGATGATAAACAGGTACAGCAGCAACAGCTCCACCACTGACCCTGAGTTTGGCTACTGCTACATTTGATGCTGGGTCCAGTTTTAAAGATAGGGCACACTGGGCTCACAGGGCTTAATTACAGGATGCAGATTTGGCTGAGCTGTGGAGAAGCAGCACTGAAACTCTGAAATTGTTCTATACATTCATGTAGGCAAGAATTGAGTTTTGGGAATGGCTCTAGTGAAAGCTGAGTCACACACATGGAGAGGCTGGAGGAGTAAGAGCTTTGCACTTCAGATTGCATGCAAGCAGTCCTTATCCTTATGAGTCCTTCTGTGGTTGTGAACCCAAAGCCAGGCATGACATCTTTAACTGGGAAGGCAGTGGTTCTTCAAAGTCCCAGACAAGTATATTGAACAGTGACTCCTCTCATTATGACTTCACAGTTGGTAATTCATTTTAGGTCACAATGTCTCATTTGCCAGTATGAGTCTCTGCCTCTGTAATGTCTAATATCAACAAGAGAGGCCATTAGCAAGCTCCTTTGGCTTGTGCCTCCAACGTTTCTGAGAAAAAGATGAGGATGCTGAAGTGGGCTTTCATGAGCTATCTTGCACAGTGGCTTCATCCACTGCACATTAGGGGTGAGGAACGAGTAAAATTGTCAGCAGACACACACCGATCTCTTCTCTTGTTTAGTATTCTTCCGTAATCTGCTGAATAGAGAGGCGCTAACAAGACGAAACAAAGATCTACCTGCAACTACAAGAAATGCCAGAAACCAAAAAATGTATGTCAACATTTAAGTTCTCATACTAGCCACTTAAAGCAAAATAGTTTAGATATTCGTTACAATATGCAAGAGCTTAAAATCTTGGCGCTGGTACTCCGTCATTTCTACACTGTGTAAAGGACTTGTGTGAAACTGACCTCTAGTGGTTAAACTAGGCAATCCTTCAAATAATGCCCCATGAAATCCTACCTCCCACATTTTGGGGGAAATCAGGATGTGGCGCAGTATTTCAAAATCTAAGAATGGCATAAGATTATTAGAAATACAATTCCCCTTGGCTCCATTTTGTGTGAATACAATAAGAAAATGTGAAAATCACTTATCAGTTGTTCAATTTAACTCTGTTTGCATTCTAGTGTTTAGGATACACAGATTTGAAGATGTGACCCATTCCAAGCTGATTAAGGAAGTCTGGAGACATCGGTACCAGTATTTATATAACAACAAGACTGAATCTGCAACAGAGATCTCCTTCCACTGTTCAGTGCTGTGCAGTGAGCAGTCACCATTCAGAATATGAAAGAACTGTAAAACATCTCCCCTGAAAAAGACTGAAGGAGGGAAATCCAGAAGTTATACAGTAGCTTGGAATGCGCTCACAAGGATTAGAGAGACTGCTGGCCAAGTAAATCTGTGTTGTGGTTCAAAGGGGGAACTGGCTGTAGAATCTGGGCATCTCTGTTCTCCAGAAGACTTGTTTGGTAATCTGGGCATCTAACTCTGTCCAAGATTACATGTAACCCTGGGTGAAATGGTGAATCTCTCTATGCCTGGCCTAGTTCCACATGTGCAAATCAGAATTAGCACACTGGCTGAATCTCTGCATGTTTTCTGTCATTTTAAATCTCTCCAGTTCTTGGATTCCTGCTAGCAAAAGGAAGATTTCTGACTCTCACAGCTTGAGAGAAAAGGTAGAAGAGAATGAAACATAGGAACTGATGTTAAAATAAAATAAAAGAATAAAATAAAATATATAAAAAAAATAAAAACCACAATTAAAAGAATCTGCTAATTTAAAAAAAAAAAAATCTTTAAACCAAACTTCTTTAAATTTTTCTTTTTTTTTTTTTTTTTTTTTTTTTTTTTGGAAGGTCTGACCCATAATTTATCTATCAATTTTATCACTGGAGGCTGAAAGAGTTTGCAGTGATGTTGCCTTTCTGAAACTCTTTTCTTGGCCTTGTCTAGTTAATTTGCAATAACTTTGCCTACAGATAGCCTCTTACAATACAACCACAGTTCTCCTTGTGCTGTGATGCCCTGCTGTTAACTGATGCCTTCAGGTGCAAACATAATGGGAATGACAAGAATGTAGAACTTACAACCAATGGAGTCAATTAATATGATTTTTTTTTTCCCTAGTATCAAGGTTATAATGTACGGGAGGCGCCTAAGATCAGGGTACATCTCAGCTTTCGTTTGCTAAGATCAGTTGCCCAACTTCTACTTAAAAGGAAGCAGTGACTCCATGAAATTAAATTTTCCTCTGAAAAAAATCTTTAAAATATCTAAAAAAACTCTAAATATGCCTGCACACTGTGTCCACTTTTTTTCACTGTAACCCCATATTAAAAGTTACTTACTTTTCAAGTAGTTTTTGGTTTTTGTAGTAGTTTCAAGGTTTTGGTTTTGGTTACGCTTGGCCTTAAAAACCAAGGCAAGTTAAATCTTTATTTTTCAGATATCTTCAACAGAAAGAAGAAATCAGGCTTCTTGGTTGCTCTTCTGCAACCCTGTTTTTGAGATAAAAACACCAAAAAGCTCAAGGCAACTTCTCTAACCTCCCAAGTTAAATCCAATTAGGATCACTGAATACCCCCAGCAGCAGTGACTGTTCCTGGATCTTTTTTGCAGGACCACAGAATCACAGAGTGCCTGAGGCTGGAAGGGACCTCTGGGGGACATCCCATGTTTCACTTAGTGCTCTGGTCCTGTCACCAGGCACCACTGCGAAGAACCTGGCTCTGTCTTCTTTACACCCTGCCTTCAAGTTTTCACATGTATGGATGAGGTCCCCCTCAGCCCCCTCTTCCCCAGGTTGAATAGCTCCAGCTCACTTAGCCTTTCCTCATACGTTTTAGCAAAATGGATGTGCTGTCTGGTAAAAGTAGCAGAACATGTCAATCTTACTCCAGCAGTGGGAAACGCTGAGCAGCAGAACCCAACAGCTCTGTGCTGCTTCAGCTGCATGCCATCAGCTTCAACTTTAAGCAATTATATTAATCAGCTTCTCTATTTGTATTGGCTTTGTATGGCAAGACTTTGTAGGGGAAGGGGGGCTTACAGGGGTGGTTCCTGTGAGAAGCTGCTAGAAGGTTCCCCCATGTCTGACAGAACCTATGTCTGCCGGCTGCAAGACAGACCCACCGCTGAGCCCATCAGTGACAGTGGCAGTACCTCTGGGATAACATTAAGAAGGGAAAAAAACTGCTGGCAAACAGTAGGCAGAAGGAAAGAATTGAGACTATGAGAGAAGCAGCCCTGCAGACACCAAGGTCAGGAGGGGAGGAGGTGCTCCAGGCACCAGAGCAGAGATGCCCCTGCAGCCTGTGGCGCAGACCATGGTGAGGCAGGCTGTGCCCCTGCAGGTCATGGAGGTCCATGGTGGAGCAGGCTCCACCTGCAGCCCCCTACCATGCTGGAGCAGGGAGATGCCTGAAGGATGTTGTGATCCCATGGGAAGCCTGCACTGGAGCAGGCTCGTGGCAGGAGCTGTGGCCCCATGGAGAGAAGAGCCCACACTGGAGCAGGTTTGCTGCAGGAATTGTGACCCCGTGGGGAACCCACAGTGGAGCAGTCTGTTCCTGGCGGATTGCCCCCCATGGAAGGGACCCACACGGGAGCAGTCTGTTCCAGAAGGATGCACCTCATGGAAGGGACCCACACATGAGCAGTCAGTTCCTGAAGGATGCACCCCATGGAAGAGACTTATGCTGAAGCAGTCTCTTCCTGAATGATTTACCCCATGAAGAGGCTCACGCTAGAGCAGTGTTCCGGAAGGATGCACCCCATGGAAGAGACCCACACTGAAGCAGTCTGCTCCTGAAAGATGCACCTAATGGGAAAGGCCCACACGGGAGCAGTGGGTTCCTGAAAGATGCTCCACTGGAGCAGGGGGGAGTGTGAGGAGTCCTCCCCTGAGAAGAAAGGAGTATCAGAGACGTGTGATGGACTGATCACAACTCCCATTCCTGTCCCTCTGCGCCACTGGAGATGGGGGGGGGGGGGGGGGGGGAAGTAGAGAAATGGAGAATGAAGTTGAGCTAGGAAGAAGGTAAGGCTGGGGGAAGGTGCTTTCAAGATTTAGGTGTTATTTCTCATTATACCTCTCTGATTTGATTGCTAATAGATTTCCCCAGTGAAGTCTGTTTTGCCTATGACAGTAAGTGGTGAGCGATCTCTCCTTGTCCTTATCTCAACCCACAAGTCTTTCACTTTGGCGGGCACGTGGCATCCAGCCAGGGTCAACGCACCACACTATTTTGTACAATTTACAATTGAGCAATGTTTTGTCAGCTAACAGTATTAAAAACCACGGAAATAAATAGATTTGATAAAACGGAGCACATACCTGCTGCCATGGTCAGCACCGGCATTGTCAAGGCCGAATATTGTCAACGGTTGTACAGCCACGTCCTCGCACTCCAAAACTCACTGCTCTCACTCTCAGCAGCGCTTCTTCCTCCTCACGCCGCGGGAGCGGGGGGGGGGCAGGCATCGGCTTCTTTTCATGCCCGCTCTCATTGAGAGGTTGGGCAGCCACGAGGCGGCGGTGCTGCCCCGCAGTGATGAAGCGCTCCGCACGCCGCAGGCCGCTTCACAGCGGGGACTGCAGCAGCTCCGCTCGGGAGGGGTCGCCCGTGATCGCGCTCTCGCAGAGGCGCGCGACGCAGCTCCCGAAGTGCCTTTGGGACGCCTGCGGAAGCGCTTCCCGGGGCGCCGAGTTTACTTTTGCAGCGTTGGCGAAGGAGGTCATCCGTGTCTCACAGCGAAACAAGACCGAGCGTGCACTTCTTGGGCACCGCTACGCTGAGCACGCCTAGAAAGCTTCCACTGTCATCATTTTCTGGCATTAAGTATGAGCTACGTAGCTTTCTCTTTTATCCTCATTAATTTAGCATCTGCATACAAAGTTGTCAAAATGGGATGAATTTTGCATGCCTGAGCGTAGTACAGTACTTCACAGAACCAGGAGGGAAGTTCTGAGCAACCTGGTCTAGTGTAAGGCATTCGTGCCTGTGGCAGGAGTGTTGGAATTAGGCAATCTTCAAGGTCCCTTCCAACTCAAAGCAGTCTGTGATCCTAAATAGGGAAGCAGATTCCCTGTTTTTCCTGTAAAGCCCCAGACAGTTAGAGAGCAACACCTATGCTGAGGATACCTCTGGCAACCACCTTTGGAAAATACTACATTTGAAAGTCAGAAGTAGCCAGGACTTTGGAAGCATGAAAATGACCGTGACTTGGAAGGAAAGAACAAACAACTGCTATGGCAGCAAATCAGGCATCAGACAGCATCAGTCTGGGTTATACAGTAACCTACAGCCATGATTTAGAATTTAATGTAGTTAGTGTTCCAGTACCTGCTTACGTTGAGGTAATTGAGTATTGTTACTTCTGGGATACTGCTTCTTCAATCATTTCTGTTCATGGGTGAGGTTGTACATGAAAGTAACTTGAAAGTGCTGTTTGCAAATGCATCAGCTTAAGTGTGGATTAAATTCTTGCAGACTCAAGACCCAAATGTTTGTTCCATCACACAGGTTTGGAGTGTGTTTAGCACAATCCTGACAATTTTCTGACACATACATTACAGACAGAAAGAAGTTAATAGCATCCCATCTGCAGTCAGACAGTCTCAGATCCCTGCAATTAGATGTTATCATCGCATTTGTGCTTGTAAAATGTCTGAAGGATCCTATGATTTCATTCATTTGCAAACCCACAAGTCTGGTTAAAATTATACTGGAGTAAAAGCTGAATAAATATTTGTAATTTTACACAACAGTTAGATGATGATGATGATAATAATAGCAGTAATTAATAAAGCCAAGGGTTTTACACACTGCTCTGTTTTCCCAGCATCGAGCCCAGGGAAAGAACATCTGCAGCTCTTGAAGCACGAACAGGAAAAGTAAGTTTCACATCGTGTGACCTGTGCACCCTCCCCCTGCAACACATGTGCTCCCCTGGGTCTCCCACATTTCCTTCCTCCTCTGCTCGCACCAGCTCCCCTGCCACACACAGAGGCTCAGCCTCTTCCAGAGGTCACTGTGCTCCTACTGGAGCCACTCCACTCCCGAGGGAAACACTGCAATACCTTTCCCCTGATATGCCTGGTAAACCCATCGCCTGCATGACCCTGCTCCTCCCTGCACAGCTGGCTGACACAGTGTCAATGCTCCAGTTGCAGGACACAGACCTTACATCAGCACGCAGGAAACTGAGAATGAACTTTGCAGCTTGGCCAAAAATAAACACGCAAACACACAAAGAGGGGAGGAGGAAACATTTGATGTGGATAATGTGAAAACTTGTGTTCTGCTTTCTCATTCAAAGTTCTCAGGCAGCAAAACAGAAACAAAACATTTCAGGTTCTCTTTTTGCAGATTTGAGGCCACCCTTTGGCTTCTTAGCCCTGTCTTACACAACAAAACATGGCCTGGGCCCTGTCATTTATTCAAAGTCAGCATATTCCAGAGTCTGCACACAGCCCTGCTGGCTGCATTCAGGTCCCATGGAACATCTCTGGCATTTGGCACAAGACCAAAAAATAATGCCATTCATGTACTAACAAGCCTCAAAATTTCACACCATTATTTTGCAAAGAAACCTGCAGAAGGCTGTGAGATATCATGACTAATTCTTCAGATCAAGTTTGCTGCCACACCAAAAGCTGTAATGGTTTTGCACCACATTTGTAGTGCTTTGTGTAGAGTGCTTTTAGTGTAGAGTACTTCGATGGATTCCTGAGGATGCTTGTGAACTGGAAAAGCCCCTTGTGTTGCCACGCTGCAAGAGGGAGTTTTACACATTGCTGTGCCTCACTTCCTCCTGCCACAGCCCTAGGCAGTGCTGACTATCAGGGGGACGTTGTCGGAGAAGACCAGGGCTGGCTGTGCCCCAGTGTCACAAGCGCCCACCAGCCTAGGCTACAGAGTCATTCGCTGAAAACAAAGAGGAAGAGCCAATTCCATCTAACCTACTGTCTGCAGTAGGGTGACACAAAATGGACACTGCACACGCAAACTGGCTGTGCCTATTGAGGGGTCTCGGGGCCATTAGATGGAAATGTATGAGATGATGAGTTCATTTTAGGCAACCTAGACTGAAGTCTGGTCCTTTGTGTCACTTAACAAGGAGCAGCGCTCACAGTCTCTCCGATGTAACGGCCTTCACAGAACATTTCAACTCATCTTCTTATAATGAATTCAGATAACTTTGTTAAACTAGAATTGCAGACAGCCCAAGGACATACACTAAACCTAAAATAATTTGCAAGAGTCTGACTTAACTGTTTTGTAGCTGCTTGGGCCAGCTCGAGATGTGGAAAATTTGCTCATGACGAAAAGAGAAAGACAGCTTTCTGGGGAAAACATGGATAACCAAACCCCCTGGAACCCGGACTTAAAGCTGTCCCTGGAAACGAGCATTCATCCTTATATTATATAGCAAAAGGCAAATAAAAAGTAAGCAACTAGCAGTGTCAGCCATACTTTGTCTGAGGCATAACAGGCAGGGTTGTTCAGCTTTGATTTTTAATTTGCTGTTGCTCTTGGATTTATGGCAGGAATTGCATCATGGGAATAAACAAATTACTCTCCTAACCCAATTTGAAACAGTTTTGGCTGATTCAGACAATCTAGAGGGTAACATTTAACACAAAATAGCAGCTACATAGTTCTAAAACTGAACAAGATACGCAACATATGGAGCAGTGAGAGGCAGGACCCAATGCCACTGTTTTTCTGCTTAATGCAGACACGCTTGTATATACAACTATATCTAAATTATTTACCCTGTCTCAGAAGAACATATTTGATACCCTAAACAAAGCATGGCATAGGGAGCCTATGTGCAATTAGGCTTATTCACAGAGCTCCGCTGTTCTTTTAGGAACTGCAGCGCTCTATAACATCCAGTCTCCCCAGTGGCCTGTATTCTTTGTTTCGAGATCTGCCAGTTGGATCCTTTGGAAAATATGTTCCAGTGATAGATAAACAGCCTAGCTCAGCATGTTTCACAGACCTGCTTCCACCACAGTGCAGCATTATGCCAAGTGCCCAAGCCAGCTCCACATTTAACTGCAATGATTTCAGGTTTCCTTTCGGAGAAAGACCCTGTTGAAGGGCACCATGCATACAACAGGTCTTTGCCAGGTTTGGCTGCAAAATACTCTTAATGGACAACAGTAGCTGCTTTTGCACTGCCCAGTTACCTGGTTCTTAATTCATTCAGTGGGGAGCTGCAGTAATTTTGCACAACGCCAATTACTATCGGTGTTGTGGTTTAAGCTTATAAACCCATGCAGTCGCTCTATCACTCACTCCCCACTCTTTCTTCCCTCTGCTCCTGGAGGGATGGGAAGGAGAATCGAAAGAATGCAACTCCCCCAGGTTGAGATAAGAACAGTCCAGTAACTAAGGTATAACACAAATCACTACTGCTACCACCAATAATAATAATGACAAAGCAGATACAAGGAAAAGGAGAATACAATAGCTCACCATCAAATATCAAGCCTGACCACCCAGTACACCCCCACCAGTAACAATAATGACAAGGCAAATACAAGGGAAGGATACAATAGCTCACCACCCAGCTCGACCAAGCTGTGCACCCCCACCGGTGCACCCCTCACCGGCTGCACCCCCCACCGTGCACCCTCACCACCCTTCCGGGTCTCTGCTCTCCGTTTCTACATCCTGGACATGACGTGCTGTGGTATGGAATAATCTCTTTGGTTAGTCTGGGTCAGGTGTCCTGTCTCTCCTTCCTCCTGGCTTCCCCTCCTCCCTGGCAGAGCATGAGGCTCACAAAGTCCTTGGCCAGCCTAAACATCACCAAGCACTAACTGAAAACACTGGTGTTATCAGCGCTGTTCTCAGGCCCAAAATCAAAAACACAGAGCTGCACCAGCTACCAAGTAGGAGAAAAAAAAAAAAATGACTGCTTCTGCTGAACCCATGACATTCCACCCCTTATTCCATACCATTCACGTCATCCTCAGATCCCACATTTTTTCAATATACAATCACATGTGTATATATATATATATATACATCCACACACATGCCCAGAGGGAGAGACATCATCCCTCAGTGCATGGACCAATCCCTACAAAGCTGCTTAGTCCATCCAGTCCATGATGCTGGGCTCCATCTTTTATAACAGTCTTTCAGAGCAGGAGACTGTGCAGTGTTCACACTCGTGAATAACCTGGGCAATAGTGTCCATTGCTAAGTCCACCCCTCGATCATGAGTCCATCTGTATGTTGCATCTCTGCCCTGATGGCCTAATGTGTCGTAGGCCCACCAGGCTCAAAATAATTCACCCTCCCCTCCAGCAGTTTCTGCAGCTTGTCGTTGGGGACTCCATACAGCTGCCTTCCATCTCCAATGCTTCCAAAGCACTGGAGGGGCCCAGTGGACTAGATACTCGCCCATACTGTCCCACACACCCTGCCACTCATGACTGTCCATCCTTGGGGAAAATCTCTTGGTCACCCTGCATCGCAGTCTAGCCACAGGCAAGGCCCACACCCCACTCTGGTTAACTCTCAGGACCAGACAAAATGGTTGTGGGTAAAACACACTCTGTATGCATGCCAACATGCTGATCCCCACCAGAATCAGCAGGCAGGTCTCAAGGGTACCCAAAGGCCATTCAAACCCTTCAGAACTCTCAAATGACGCTGCTGTACTTGTCACTGGGGCTGGTGCAGCTGCTGTGCTTGCCGGCTCTCTCACCACCAGCTGCTCTTTGGCTGAGTCCACATCTTCCTCCTCTGCCTTGCTGGGAAGTGCTGCGTGGTCTCCTGCGTCCTCCTGGGGCTCGGGCTCGCGGGGCTCTGCGGGCGGCTGCTGGGGAATGCTCTCGGCCGCTGCGGGGCTGGCCTCTGCCGCCGCCCCCCCTCGCCGCTCGGGAGCTGCGGGGTTCGGCTTCTCTGCCGTTTCCCCCTTCCCGGCCTCTTGATCCCCCGCGCCGGTCTCCCGGGCCGTTTCGGCCGTCGGCGGCTCCCGGGGCCGCCCCTCCTCCGCTCCGCACAGCCCCTCAAAGACGGAGGCGAAAATGAGGGCCTGGACAGTAAAGAGCAGCCGACCTGCCAGGTACAAGTCCACGTCCACGTCCATGTCCCCGTCCGCCCCTCCCTGCTTCTGGAGCCCACCCGTGTCACAAGCCCTTCCTATAAAGCACACTGAAACAAGAACCTTAGCCCAAAACTCATATCTGAGTGCTAAGATAACAAATACTGGCTGTAAGTAAGGTAGAACAGACTGAAACCATGAAAACCAGAGCAACAACTTTGAGAGCCAATAAATCAGCATTGTGACGAGTGGCTATTAATCCTGTCGTTATCTCAACCCTTCGAGCCCCACGTTGGGCGCCAAAAAGAACTGTTGTGGTTTAAGCTTATAAACCCATGCAGTCGCTCTATCACTCACTCCCCACTCTTTCTTCCCTCTGCTCCTGGAGGGATGGGAAGGAGAATCGAAAGAATGCAACTCCCCCAGGTTGAGATAAGAACAGTCCAGTAACTAAGGTATAACACAAATCACTACTGCTACCACCAATAATAATAATGACAAAGCAGATACAAGGAAAAGGAGAATACAATAGCTCACCATCAAATATCAAGCCTGACCACCCAGTACACCCCCACCAGTAACAATAATGACAAGGCAAATACAAGGGAAGGATACAATAGCTCACCACCCAGCTCGACCAAGCTGTGCACCCCCACCGGTGCACCCCTCACCGGCTGCACCCCCCACCGTGCACCCTCACCACCCTTCCGGGTCTCTGCTCTCCGTTTCTACATCCTGGACATGACGTGCTGTGGTATGGAATAATCTCTTTGGTTAGTCTGGGTCAGGTGTCCTGTCTCTCCTTCCTCCTGGCTTCCCCTCCTCCCTGGCAGAGCATGAGGCTCACAAAGTCCTTGGCCAGCCTAAACATCACCAAGCACTAACTGAAAACACTGGTGTTATCAGCGCTGTTCTCAGGCCCAAAATCAAAAACACAGAGCTGCACCAGCTACCAAGTAGGAGAAAAAAAAAAAAATGACTGCTTCTGCTGAACCCATGACAATCGGTTTTTAATCAGCGTGTGGTGGAGGCTAAGACCCTGCACTCTGCCAATTGCATCCTGCATCAGCTGCTCCATTCCCTCCCGTGATGGATGTCAGGTTCAGGAGCATTTAACGCCTCATTCATTCCATTTACTCTTTTAAAAGATTGGCTTTTTTCCAACCCTTTTCAATTTCTTCACTGCTCCATATTTTATTTCTCACTGTGTCGACACTAATGGGTCAGAGAGCTCTTTGGCCAATTCCTGGAAGTTATCCAATCCTGCAGACTTTTAAGTGTTCAAGTTTAATATCCTCCCTAGTCACTCACTAATGGAATACAAGGTAATCATCACAGTATTCTTATACCTGTCACACATCCATCAAGGACTAAAATGCCTTTTCCACAGAGAAGCATTTGATCCTTTGTTTCCATTGGTGGCCCTCCCCACCACAGCCAGGTGCCCGAGGCAGCATGGAAGCCATGCAAAACTGCCACCTTGAGGTCCCATAGGAGAGGAGTCCTTAAGATCCAAACTGATTTATTTCACTTTTTCTTGAACTATTTCCTGCATCCCCTTATCTTGCCGCATCCTTGTTATCCCAGAAAGGATTCATGCACCCCTTCATGCAGTCACAAGGAAAGCAGGCCTGCTTTTGCAGCTATCAAAAGGAAGCAAGCCAATGCTCTCGGAAATTCTCCTACTCGGCTGGGATCTTCCGATTACCACACCATCTTCCACAGGAGCCCTCTCATGCATCCAGGAAGCGTTGCACTAAGCACTGGCTGAGGAGAGGATTGCGAGCCCTGCCCCAAAGGAGAGCAGGGGACCCCATCTGGGTCTGATCGAGTAGGCTGGGTGACATGGTTCTCACAGCAAGAGAGCAGGCCTGAGGAACTCACCTTGCTCAGTCTCACCTTGCTGCAGGTACCTCAGTCAGCCTGATTAAAAGTGCTCTGAGGAGAGTGAGGGACAATACCAGCAGACTGCCAGAAAGCAACAGGTCAGATTCGCATGGCATGCGTGGTAGTGGTCTCCATGAACCCGCAGCCTGAAGCTGCATTTGACACTTCTTCCTCCTTTCTCATGTGTCTGCTGCCTCTACTTCCCCTAAACGCCAATCATTCAAAACACCAAGACGAACTGGGGTCAGACATGGGCTGAAACTAGCCCCAGATGCACCCTGGCTTCTGTCACCAAGATGTAGACACACTTTGAAAAACAGTGGTGGAAACAAGGAGATTTATCCTTGGAGATGAGTCCCCAAAGCTACAAAGATTCTTATTCTCCAAAGCTATAAAAAAATACCATTGTTCTCAGACAATAAGAAACAATTATTTGTAACTTCGGACAGTGGTTTTCATTAGTGGATCTAAATTGCCTTTACTAAGGTGATAAGCATTATCATTATTCTTATTTTACTAGAGCAACTACCTACAGTACAGATAAGCTGAGAGGTTCATGGCCACTCATTTGGCCAGCACTGGAGATAGGTAGTCATCTGATTTCCAGTCAGATGTTCTGGCCACTAACCTACCTACAGAAGTAATGCTTATTTACAGAAATTTGTTTCCTGGTTCATGACTACACAAATGAGTAACCAACAAACAGAGGAAATCACTATTTTTTTTTAATGCAGTCCATTATTCTTTTTCTGTCTGTGTAAATGCAGATGAGATCTGTGTTTGTGTACTCGGACAATCGAATGGAGAGGATCTGAAGAACCATCAAAGATCTCCATGGAGATCTATAGATTTTCCAGTAGTGCCTGACTATCCATTTAATTCAGCTTACTTGTGAAAGAGAGATGAGCTTTTACTGTTAGTTACACTAACTTCAGGGCCACTGACACACATCCTTGGAGCAGACCTGCGGAGAGGGACTTGGGGGTGTTGATCTATAAGAAACTTAACATGACCCAGCTTCAGTGTGCACTCGCAGCCCAGAAAGCCAACCGTATCCTGGGCTGCATCGAAAGGAGTGTGACCAGCAGGTCAAAGGAGGAGATCCTACCCTTCTACTCCACTCCAGTGAGACCCCACCTGCAGTAGTGCATCCAGCTCTGGGGCCCCAGCACAAGAAGGATGTGGATCTGTTTGAGTGAGTCCAGAGGAGGCCACAAAGATGCTCTGAATGCTGGAGCATCTCTCCTATGAATACAGGCTGAGAGAGCTGGGTTTGTTCAGCCTGCAGAAGAGAAAGCTCTGGGGAGACCTTGTAACAGCCTTCCAGTCCCTAAAGGGGGCCCTGCAAGAAAGCTGAAGAGGGCCTTTTAACAAGGGCATTTAGTGATAGGACAATGGGGAATGGATTTAAACTGAAAGAGGGTGGAGTTAGGTTAGATATTAGGAAGAAATAGATATTAAGAAGAAATACTTTACTAAGAGGGTGTTGAGACACTGGCACAGGTTGCTTAGAGAAGCTGTGGCTGACCCATCCCTTGAAGTGTTCAAGGCCAGATCAGATGGGGCTTTGAGCACCTGGTCTGGTGGGAGGTGTCCCTGCCCATTGCAGGGGGGCTGGAATTAGATCCCTTCCAACCTAAACTATTCTGTGATTTTCAAAGCTGTTTGTAGCAGAAAAACCCTAAGGCTGGGTCTGATAAGAGAATTGCAGCATATTGCTAATGCACAGTACGAGGAGGTGATGGTGGTAAAATGTGGAGAGCTATTTGACTGTGAACGGGCATGTGAGCAATCCAGACAACTGCTTGACAATTGTAAGGTAGTGACCCACAGGCCTCGCCTGGGGGTTACTAAAGTTCGTGTATGTGCAGAAGCCTTGAGAAAGTTAGCACGCAAAGCTACTGAGAGAGATGTGCAGGAGGAACTGATAACTGTAACCTTGAAACATATGCTGTAATAGTTAACCAATCATTAAGCTGTTGCTAGCACTCGGCTAAGTGAAGTTAACCAACCAAGTGTTATCAAATGTTCGACTGTTCTGAAACTTTCCTATAAAAGGGACGATTGCGCACAATAAATTGTTCAGCGTTGATCACATTGATCTGTGTTGCGTTGTTCCTTATCCCCCGCAGTAAAATGCATTCACTTCCATGGAGCAGCTTAAAAATTGCACATTGTCCTTATGGTACAAGAGCTGATTAGGAAATGGTGCTGGCTGCTGACGGTCCCAATAGTGAGATGTCCTTCAGTGTCACTATTCTTGCTCTCACAAAACAGATGTAGTACTCCAGCTCTGCATGCTAGGTATCTCTGCAGTCCTAGCTGGGATGGTAATAGCGACCATAACCAACCCTCCAGGTGTGAAGCTATCAATGACTTGAGCAGAAATCATAGAATCATAGAATAGTAAGGGTTGGAAAGGACCTCAAGATCATCGAGTTCCAACCCCCCTGCCATGGCCAGGGACACCTCCCACTAAACCATGCCATCCAAGGCTGTGTCCAACCCCACCTTGAACGCCGCCAGGGATGAAGCATTCACAACTTCCCTGGGCAACCCATTCCAGGGCCCCACCACCCTCACAGTAAAGAATTTCTTCTTCATATCCAATCTAAACCTCCCCTGTTTAAGTTTAAACCCATTACCCCTTGTCCTCTCACCACAGTCCCTAATGAAGAGTCCCTCCCCAGCATCCCTATAGGACCCCTTCAGGTATTGGAAGGCTGCTAGGAGGTCTCCACGCAGCCTTCTCTTCTCCAGGCTGAACAGCCCCAATTTTCTCAGCCTATCTTCATACGAGAGGTGCTCCAGTCCCCTGATCATCCTCGTGGCCCTCCTCTGCACTTGTTCTAACAGTTCCATGTCCTTTTTATGTTGAGGACGCCAGAACTGCACACAATACTCCAAGCGACATCTCACAAGAGCAGAGTAAAGGGGCAGGAGCACCTCCCTCGACCTGCTGGTCACACTCCTTTTGATGCAGCCCAGGATACGGTTGGCTTTCTGGGCTGCAAGTGCACACTGCCGGCTCATGTTCATTTTTTCATCAACCAACACCCCCAAGTCCTTCTCCGCAGGGCTGCTCTGAATCTCCTCCCCGCCCAATCTGTAGCTGTGCCTGGCATTGCTCCGACCCAGGTGTAGGACTTTGCATTTAGCATGGTTAAACTTCATTAGTTGGCATCAGCCCACCTCACAAGCGTGTCAAGGTCCCTCAGGATGGCATTCCTTCCCTCCAAAGTATCAACCGAACCACACAGCTTGGTGTCATCGGCAAACTTGCTGAGGGCGCACTCAATCCCACTGTCCATGTCACCCACAAAGATGTTGAACAAGACCGGTCCCAACACCGATCCCTGGGGGACACCACTCATTACTGGTCTCCAGCTGGACATTGAGCCACTGAGCACTACTCGTTGCGTGCGGCCATCCAGCCAGTTCTTTATCCACCGAGTGGTTCACCTATCAAATTGATGTCTCTCCAACTTAGAGAGAAGGATGTCATGTGAGACAGTGTCAAAGGCTTTACACAAGTCCAGGTAGATGACATCAACTGCTCTGCCCCTGTCCATCAGTTCCGTAGCCCCTTCATAGAAGGCCACCAGACTGGTCAGGCAGGATTTCCCCTTAGTGAAGCCATGCTGGCTGTCACCAAGCACCTTGCTGGTTTTCATGTGCCTTAGCATGCCTTCCAGGAGAATCCGCTCCAAGATTTTGCCAGGCACAGAGGTGAGACTGACTGGTCTGTAATTCCCTGGCTCATCCATTTTCCCCTTCTTAAAAATGGGGGTTACATTTCCCTTTTTCCAGTCATCGGGAACTTCACCTGACTGCCATGATTTTTCAAATATGATGGACAGTGGCTTAGCAACTTCATTTGCCAGCTCCTTCAGGACCCGCGGATGGATTTCATCCGGTCCCATGGACTTGTATACATTCAGGTTCCTAAGGTGGTCCCGAACAAGATCCTCCCCCACAGTGGGCCCAGGGTCTCCACCCTCACCGTCCCCGCGTCTGCCTTCCAAGACTTAAAACATGGATTAAGAAAACATCACATTTCTATACTGAAGTCAGACTTTGCTAGCAAACACCTGAAATGAAATAACGGGGAATAAAAGTTTCCTTCCAATTCTTGAGACATTTCAGCAAGACACAGAAGCACAAATACTTACGGAACACATAGCTTTGAGGGCAGTATTTCCCTTTCATATTTTGATGCAAACTGAAAATGATGTTCTTGATACCAGTTTGTGCTTCAGTGCTCCATAACTAGGAGCAAACTTAATGGGCTATTAAGAATTATACATCAAAGTTTATAAAGTCACTTTTTGGTTTAAACTGTCTGAATGGGCTGCATTCTCTCCCCTGTGGCACAGATGCACAGCTCTTGTGTTCGACAGAGCCCTACCTCAGGAAATACAGCTAATCTGTATGCTTTTTGATTATCTGATCCTATGCAAACTCTAAGACAGGCATCTATGGAAAAGTGAGAGTTTTCCCTAGTGAAGTTCAATTCCAGTTTGTTTACCAAATGGCTGAAACTGTAGGAATCATTTAATGTTTTATTTAATAATCTACATAACAAATTAAATCATTCTCTGGAAACCGTAAATTTGCAAATTGAGGCTGTGGGCTAGGTTCAGCAAAGACAGGAATGGAACTGAAGTGCTGCAGTGATGTTTAAATACTTGATCCTTGGAATAGGATCAATAGGTTTATGTTGTGTTCTGCAGCTGCTTATACAGTGTGCTGGAAATCCTTGGTGCCTCAGACTGGGAATGCAAAAGACCCGCATCACAGAGCCACAAAAAGCAAACACTGAGCACTGAAAGCATGTGTGATGTCATCCCACTACAGGGGCTAAATTGGGATCGGGGCTGCCAGCATCCACCATCCCGAATCCTCTTCTGAAAACCAGTTCAACCTGGTGTCTCTTGGTTTAACACTGAAATTACTTACAGTACAGAAAGTAGTGCAAGAGATAAACATGGGAATAAAACCTGGGACACTGAAAACCCAAGCTGTGCACCTTGCTTCCAGAGGACATTTCCATGTATGATATAAGAGATGTTAAGCACAAGACCAGGATATGGACCTGCCTGGTTCCCTTACCGGTAGGCTACTCTTATGCCCCTCTTGAATTTTCCCTCACTCACTCTCATTCTTGTTCTTGTTTAGATATTGATGTCAAAGGACTTTTGGTACAGAAAAATCACTTTTTTACCTCAATTCACTGAGTCAACTGACTGCAAGAGCCAGAACTGGGGCAAAGAGGGGGTGAACACCACTTCCTGTAGAAAAACCACAGCCCTGTGGCTGACTTGGACACACTTTGGAGAGGAACTGCAGGCTGTTCTTGACTCTGAAGATGGAGAGTGTTCTTCAGGTGTATGCAACTGCTCCTGTGCAGTGAGCAGGGATGCCTGAGAATGCCAGGTATCTCTGTCTGCTGACACATCCCTTAAAACACCCGGGATGCCAGCTGAATGCAGAACTGCAGAGAAGCTAATTTCACAAAAGCAGAGCATTCGGTAATTACAAGTAATACAGGATTAGCTATGTATGTTTGCTTAAGAACATGAAAAGAACATGGTCTGGAGGCAAGAAGGAGAGCAGAAATCAGATTTCACAAACCGGCCTTGCATTTTACAAAGCAGTGAGCAGCCCAGGCATGGGACTCACCATATTTAATAGGTAAAATGAAAGAGACCTGTTTCATGAGACTTCATACAGCAGCACTCTCAACTAATTATGGGGTGCTCTTGGCAGCCAGAAAGATGTGTTTTAACTTGTACTTCGGCCTCTCTCACATGGCTTGTTGGTATACATTTGTCTTGACAAGCTCTCTTGCTTTGCTCTCTTGGAGCCTAACCAACCTGTGGTGCAAGCAGGTTCAATTCCAGATCAGCCATCTCAGCGATGGATTTGGCATCCCTTGCTGGAAATTATTCTCTTTTCAGGCCTGCTCTTGCACAGCCCTGAGCACTGGCTTCTCATTGATTGTAATGAAAGCTGAAAATCCTCAGCCTTTTTTAGGATTGGACTTGAAATAATTAAGGTGCTCTGAAACCACCAGCCTGACCTGATGTCCTGGGTTCATCAGCAGCAGTCATTTTTCTCCTTCTCGGTAGCTGGTGCAGCGCTGTGTTTTTGATTTTGGGCCTGGGAACAGTGCTGATAACACCAGTGTTTTCAGTTAGTGCTTGGCGATGTTTAGGCTGGCCAAGGACTTTGTGAGCCTCATGCTCTGCTAGGGAGGAGGGGAAGCCAGGAGGAAGGAGAGACAGGACACCTGACCCAGACTAGCCAAAGAGATTATTCCATACCACAGCACATCATGTCCAGGATGTAGAAATGGAGAGCAGAGGCCCGGAAGGGTGGTGAGGGTGCACTGGGGAGGGGGGGTGCACTGCTTGTTGAGGTTGGTGGTGAGCTATTGTATCTTTTCCTTGTATTTGCCTTGTCATTATTGTTACTGGTGGGGGTGCACTGTGTGGTCGGGCTTGATATTTGATGGTGAGCTACTGTATTCTCCTTTTCCTTGTATCTGCCTTGTCATTATTATTATTGGTGGTAGCAGTAGTGATTTGTGTTATACCTTAGTTACTAAACTGTTCTTATCTCAACCTGTGGGAGTTGCATTCTTTCGATTCTCCTTCCCATCCCTCCAGGAGCGGAGGGAAGAAAGAGGGGGAAGTGAGTGAGAGAGCGACTGTATGGGTTTATAGACTTAAACCACGACACCTGACGAGTACGTTTCCTCCTCCTGATTTCAGGCTTGGATATTAACTTTTTGCTGATGATCAGATTATTGACTATGTTAGTAAGATTTTCCACAATCCTGGGTATACAAACAAACCAGTTACGCTTTTGGAAAGCATAATTAAAGGTTGTCACAGCTGTTACAAAACTATTGCTTTTTAAGCATAAGAATACAATATAATGTTTTATTATAGGAAAGGCTACAGAAAAAGGTTCCTACAACACTGGGCGCAATCAACTTCTGGCAGTGCTTGCACCTGCCCGCTAGTCTAAAGCATTTAAAACGTGTGGAGATGCTTACAGAATAAAATGTTCCTATAACATAGTACCCATGTCAAGCTGTCTTTCCCAATGCATTTGCTGACTTCATTACTGTAGACTGCATGGAAGGGGTGGTATAATAATGTACCTGTAATAGAAATTAGTATGCTTACAATATGCTAAGTATATTCTGAGCTCACGTGGGTAACTGTTTTCCTGAGAGGAGACCTGACAGCTTACACCAAGCCAGGAAACAAGCAGGTATACTGCTAAGTGCTTAGCTTTTGCGGAAAGACCATTTAATGGATAGCAATAAAAATATTAAATGTATACCTTTTTGTACTGTGTAACTTTCACAATTCAAATGCATTTGTTCAGTGGTGGGAACATAACTGAACAAATAGTTAGCTAGCCAATACTTTTCTCTCTGCTTGTCTGACAATCTACAAGTTAGTGAGGGTAAATAATACACTAATTCAAGCCATATTTGATGCCAACATCACTATAGGTACCAATCGTTACAGAAGGGTGGAAAAAAGTGGCTGGGATACTTTTTTATCCATATTGGGGATCTCAGTAAATTAAAGAGAGATTTGCTGCAGGTTAATATACCACCAAAACCAAAACCAAAATCAATTCCAAAAAACCCCAAACTTCCAAACAGACAGGAAAGAGGATCAGCCTGCATTACTCTCATGGTACTGAAAGCTTGGAAGGTTGCCATAAAAGAAGTGGGAAATTTCTGGGAATCATACAACTGGCACAATGACTGGTTGCTACTTGCCTCTCCGGACTTTCTTCTGCTCAGGGGCACATTAGAATAGGGGAAGAGGTGAGAGGAGGTATTTCAGATTCCCAGCTGCTA
Source organism: Amazona ochrocephala (assembly GCA_039720435.1). Lineage (NCBI taxonomy): Eukaryota > Metazoa > Chordata > Aves > Psittaciformes > Psittacidae > Amazona > Amazona ochrocephala. The sequence goes on along the minus strand of CM077909.1, from coordinate 36,009,992 downwards.
TGCATTACAAGCAATTGGCTTCTGTGAGAAATGGTTATTTTGAAGCACTGAAAGGAAGTGTCTGCATGTGACATTTCAAGGCATCCCTCCAGGTAATTCCTAAACCAGAGAGCCCTTTGCTAACTGGAATCCATTGGTCTGGGAAGAGCTTCAAGTGGTGAGCACTGAAGCAGCTCTGCAGACTTCCCTGCATTTATGGTTCAGAGCTGCACCAGCACCGCCCAGTTAAAGCTCACCCCTATGCAGTGGCTAATGCCCATGGCTCACATGTCTCATTATTCGCATACTGAAATGTCAAGAACACGAGTGGGCCTGACCAAGCAGGGCATTGCTCTACCCTGCAGATGAAAGGCCATGCACTCCAAAGGTGTAAAGATGTGGTTAAGCATGTGCAGACACCTGTGGCCCCAGTGGGGGGAGAGGAAATCCTGGTGAAAGCACCAGGACCTGAAAAGCAATACAGGAGGGAAGACAGCCCGTCGCATGGTGCCTGCATCCTGCACTGGTGGTGGGCTGCCCAGGCCCCACAGCAAGCCCCAGCCATCAAACCCCAACCCACCGCTGCTGCAGTGCTGCCCATCAGCCTCACCACTTTGTGTCCTGCAAGAGCAGGCACCACATGCCACCATGGGGAGCAGATCCAGCCAGTGTCAATGACCACCCCTGCATCCACATCAGCACAGCCACCCCAACCCCTGTGGGACCGCTGCAACAGAGCGAGCTAGAAAATCTACAGCAGAGGAGCTGTGTGAAGGTTTTCTATCCCTGCCCTTGGCAAGCTCTCCCGGCAGGGCAAAGAGCAGGTTTTCTGTGATGTTTAACCCAGCTGCAGGCACTGTGTATGTCTTTAAAGTCATCATGACGGTCCATTACTTAAATCTGGATGTTGGCATGTGGGACAAACATTGCATGTGAACAAAATCACACCCTTTCCCTGGCAGCTAAATACCCAAATGCATACTGTGTTCATATATAAATATGTATGTCACTGCATGCCTAATAAATAAGTTGAAAACAGATTGGAATGTATGAGATTTTCGTTTTTTTCCCCTGTATTATAAGCCTTTGATGAGTGATAATTCAGCACTGAAAGCAAGTAAAAGCTCGCTTTTTAACTTTGTCAATTATGAAATGAGGACACAGAACTGGTGCAGCTGGCAGGCAGGCTCCCAGCTCTGAATCCCACTTCTTGCTAGCAGCCCGTGTTATTAATCATTGTTATCAACACAGATAACTATAGAAGAGACAGCACAAGGCAGCGCTGCTGTCCTTCTGCAACTCGGTCTCCTCTGGGATGCTCCAGAGGCAGGAGTATGTTCCCTTTAGAAAACCAACCATTCGTGACCGACCGGGGGGTGTGGGGGGGTGTGTGTGACAACGATGGATACTCTTATCACTGTAATTAGCAGCTTCAGGAAAGGTAGATCTGTATCAGGCCCGGCTAAAATTGAGACATATTTTACCCTGACAGACACCCCCTCAGCTGGGCCAGACGTCTTTGAAGTCACTGGAAAGAGTGGGGACCGACGGCGGCTCCTGGAACAGCCCCTTTGATCTCAGGGGCTCTGTCACAGGATAAACCTGTGCATGATCTGTGCCTACAGAAGTTTTCAACACCTTCCGCGGCCGCTCGCACAGAGGCACATCAGCAGGTCGGGCAGCCTCCTCCTCCTCTGAGCGCGGCCGGGCTGTGGGTCTCTCAGTAGTGACGAACCAGCTCAGCACTGCCCATGCAAGAGCCAGGACAAACAGTGCCCGTCAAGAAGCAAAATTCACCTCCTGGCTGCCTTCTAGAGCCTTGAGAACTACTGCTGTGTTCCCTGTCCTCACACTGCTCTCATCTTCACCGGCTGCCTTCCTCCACCAGCCATCTTTTCAGCTCATGTTTCTGTTTCCTGCGGCCATTTCCCACCCGGGGGTCTTGACAGCTGAGCTAAAGCCCTGCGCTGAGAGGGGGATGGCTGCAGGGGGAGCGGCAGGAAGGACTGGATGTGATGAGTGATGGTTTCAGGGAGGATAAAGGGCAATGCGACCTGTGAGGGAGGAGTGCCCGAAGTGGGCACCAAGCACAGATATCTGCATGTCATCCCCACTGATGCCCTGAGCCCTCTCTGGGCCCCCTTACCCCCTCCTCTGGGGCCCCTGTGCACGCCCCCTCCCTCCAGTACTGGTCCCCCATCCGCAGCAGGACGTGTCCCATGCAGTAAACACTGCTGTTGAGTGATTTCCTGAGGCTGAGCCTCCTTCCAGGAGGCCACGGCCCCTTTTACAGTGATTACGCAGCACTGCAGTGAAGGCTGCTGAACTCTTCACCTCTTTGGTCACTCATTTTTACAAATCACGGCACCGCTGCACTTTTGCCGGTCACACACCCAGGGACCTGACCAAGGGCCTTGCTTCCAGCATTAGGGAGAATAGAAAGAGAAATCAATATTCTAGAGGTTAAAACAGTCCTCAAAGGCCAGACACTCAGCAGCTGTAAATCAATGCTGCAGTATTCACCGCAGGAAAGCTTCTGTCAGTTTAGGATCTGGCTGGAAAACAATTCAAATCATAGAATCGCAGCAACAAGATGGAAAAGAATGAATAGATCATCTCCTCCACCCCTCGGGGCAGGGCCAGCAGGCTATACTGAGTGCTTTGTGCTGTGGTCAGTAAAGCTGTAGCTGGTTCAGGCTCTGATAAGGCTTTCCATTTCTGTTTTCCTTGTGCTTCTGTTCTTTGACAAATGTATTTTGAGTGAATAATTTATGCTTGGGATATTTAAAGAACAGAAATCTAAATCCTCTATTTACTGAATTCAAGCAGAGCTAGCCTGGAAGGAAACAGCTGCAACGCCTCATCCCCCATTGCCTCCTCTCTGCTGACCTGCTCAGGACCTTCACTCCAATCCAGGGAAGAGCATCCTCCCTAGAGGAAGCTGTTAGAAGAGTAGCCAAAATCGTTCATAAATTACAGTGTTTAAAATTGATTTCTCAATATGTTAGGGGTCCAGTGTGCTACAATATGTTTTGATTTCTTCCATGTTTTGCAGCAAAGATGAAAGACGCGCCATATCCTCAAAAAAAGATAGAACCATTCCTGTAAGTTCATGTTGTCAACTCCTGCAGCTCAAGCTTTGCTTCTCTTTTGAACATGGACTCCAAATAATGCTGTCTGATGCCATCTGGTGAATCCACAGGGGATGAGTAAACAATACCAAACTGATTTCTCTGCCTACCAAAGGAACTTGGCTTGCATTCACATTCCCTTGGAGGTAAATCATTATTATTCTGATTGCTAACTCAGATTCCACTAAGAACAGAAGGAAAGGAAGGGAAGTGATAAAGGGACCTCCTTTTGCAGCATGGATGCAGTGAAGATCATGCAGACAAGGTGCAGTAATGAAAACGATATGATAGGGGCTGCTCTTTTGATGTGCCGGTGAATCACAAGCCTTGATTTAAGCAAATAGGTCTGCATCTGCTCTGCAGATAAGTGAAGGGAGAAAAGTGTGGGTGAAAAATCTACTGATTTTTAATAAGGGTAGGCAGCCTGAGGTACGTTTTGATCTCAGTGAAGTTGTCATGAAGTAAAGAAAAAATGAAACAAACTTTAAAATTAGGTGCGGTTGATCTAGGGAATTATAAAATGGGGGGTTGTGTCATTTAGCACACACCATACATTCAAATTATTTCCTCTTGTAGTTAGGTCTCTGTGAACATGCATTTTTCAATCTACCAAAGTTGTGTAATAATTTTACAATGACAGGGTGCTTTGGCCTTGCAGAGGCCTAATAGTGCATAAATAGGCATGTCCATAGGTGTCCCATCATGTAACCGGGCAGCTGTAGAGTTTTCAGAAGGTAACACAGAGCACAGGCATGGGACCGCAGCCATGCAAGAGGTAATGGATTCAGAAGGATGGACAGAAATGAGTTCTTTGTCCCATGCACGTTTCCAGGTGAGGTCATGTCTGATTTTTACTTGCCCCGTGGTTTAAGCCATTAGTGTGCTGTTCAGGGGTGAGGTTCTCTCCCAGCATCTGCCTCAGGCCTCCTGAGCATTTGGCACATCATTTGGCCCCCACACCTTTTTTCCTATCTGTACTAATTGAATCTCCCTGACATACCCACCATGGCCCGCACCTGACCAGCTGCATCCCCCTGGCAAGGCCAGCAAACTCCTGACCAACCCAAAATGTGGATGTGCAGAAGGGCTGTGCAGGCGCGACAGAGACCCTTCGTGTAGGATACAGCCCAGCAGCTGCTCAGCACTGGTCTCGTCTCAGTGTGTACAAGAGCACTTCTTCAGGACGGCTGCCCAAAGCAGCAGATGACACACTGCTGCTCAGCACAGTGGTCTGTTGTCAGAAGAAGGGTTGTCAGGCATGTCCTACTTAGGGGATGAAAAATGCTCTGTCTGTAGACACAGGGACTAAATGAGTCATTGTGACAGATGTAGAAGGAACCAAAAATGTTCCTGAAACTTTTTGCCCTATCATGGGCAAATTGAGGATGAGAAAAATAATTAAAAGGTCACAATGTCCTTGTAGGGACCATGCAACATCTACAGGGGTGCTCTGGGGAGAAAGGACAACTGGCATCGTCCTGGAGAGCAAACTCCAGGGGACAGTTTGTGGAGACAGCAAGCAAAATGTTGGGAAGTGGCTATTTCCTCAACGTAAAAAAGTAAGTGCTCAGAATGTGGGACTTTCTCAGCTAATACAGTGGATAACCATAATAATATACATGGGGAAAAAAGAGCCTTTCAGAGGCAGGAATCAAGAATATCCCTCAGAGGACAGCAGAGCTGGCATCCAGGAGGGATAAAAAAAGTGGATGTGCTGAATCATGCAGGCATCAGATAGCAGGGAAAGAGCAGTCACCAGCATCTCAGGTGGTGGCAGAGGGGGAATGGCAGAACACAGGCCAGGTGCCTGGGCTCCCACCTCAGATGGGGATGGAGGAGAGAGGCCAGGATCAGGTTCTCTGCCTGCCATGGGGAGCTGCTGCAGGCAGAGATTTGGCAGCCAGTCCAGACAGGTTCCAATGGGAACCTTCAGGAAGGGAGAGGAGATATTCTCTGTTTCACTCTGTGTTTTTGGATTTTTTTTAAACAGTAGCAGTATATCCCAGTGATTACACTCATATTTGCTCTCATTAGCAGCAGCTAATACAGTATCTTTGCCATGATACTTGTGGATTTGTTACTCATCAGGAGGGCAGAAGCTTCCTTAGCCCTAGGGTGTTTGATTTGCGCAATTCAGTTTAGGAAATCTCCCTGGATTTTCCTAGGTTTTGCATACATTTAGTTTCATTGGTGGTTGCACTCAGCACTTCAACCCCCTCTTTGCGTTTGATACGTTTTTGTGGCTCTGCTCCACAGCACTCAAAGGCCAGCTGGGAAACAAAAGGAACCTCTGAGATCAGAAGCTTTCAGCTAACACGCCACCTAACATGTGACAGCCTGAAATAGACTTACTTTGAAGAAAAATCTGTTTCTGATTTCATTTTTTTAAGGAGAATTAAGTGGTTAAAGATGTAACCTAAATTTGCTTCCCCTCCCCCCCCTCTTCTTCCACATTCTGATGTTATAATGGCTTCTTCCATTAGAAGAAGACATGTAAGGTAGGCATGATGAACTTTAGGCCGTGAGCATCACCACGACCTCCTAATATCTTCTTAAGCATAACTGCCCTTGGTTATACTCGTGGATTCACATCTGATTATCTGTTACACCATATTTTACGTTTTAGTTAAAACATTCACTGTGTTTTCTAACGCGGTGTTTCGCCATCCCTTCTCCCCACTATAACATTTATATACGGGAGGAGGCTTCTCAGTTGATTCTTCCCGAAAACAGAAGGAGCGAGGCGCTTTGCTGTGCCCCGGCGGTACCGGCGCGGTCTGGCTGGCTGCACAAAGGCAGCAGCGCGCTGCTGTGTAGAATAGCTGGCAGGCTCGCACACATCACACCGGCTTCTCCCGGCTGCCGCCGCCGGGAGGGGCAGGGAGAAGTGAAGAGCTGTCCCCCCTCCTCCCCGCGGACTGCAGGCAGGGGGGACCTTACCTCCCCCCTCCACCGTAACGGCCCCTGGGAGCTGAGCCCGGAAACATGGGTACATCGGTGCCTGGTTTCAAAGGGAAGAATTCGGTGCAGAGCATGCATAACCATCAGCCTGAAGCGCAGGGGCGAACCGCCTTTTCAGATGCATGCGGGCGGGTGACGCACAGCTTCAGGTACACAATGCCCTCCTGAAGCGCGGAGGATTTCGCTGTTACCGGCCTTCCCTCTCCCATTCTTCGTTTTCATCGCTGGAAGTTAAGCGCTGATGCTTACGCAAGCAGCAGCCGCAGAAGATTCTTGGCCTTCGGATCCCTCTTTAGCATTGTTGTGTAGCCTAAAAGCTTCATTCAAATGCAGACTTTCAGGTCTACTCGATTATTCCAGCACCAGCAGACATCAGGAGGTCTCACAGAAGCCTGGCTGGTGGTAGCCCTGTCACTACCTGGAAACACACTGCTGTTTCCACGCTGCGTTTTTGGAAAAAGGCCAAGACCAGAACGAGGAGCACCGACATTCGGAAAATAACAAATGTTATTTGGAATATTTTGGAAGGAAAAAAGCATAAGCGCTAACATTCAAACAATTCAGAAGCTCACAAAGCACTCCTGAGCGGCCTTCTGATCAATCCGCCCTCTGGAAGTGCCAAAAGTCGCATGTACCCTACAGCTTGATCTCGTGCAGAGATTAAGTTCTTGGAGGGAAGAAGGAAATCTTCATATCCTTCGCCACAAACTGCATATCCCCTTGGGTGGCAGCCAGACCAACAATCCCACAAGGTAGTGCACATCTGTCATGGAGATGCTTCTTTCTCATTTTGGCTATAAAGGAAATGTATTCCAGAGCTGAAAGGGCACTTCACCAGGCTGACAGAGCATCTCTGTGGAAAGTCAAAGTTTCCAAAAAGAAAACCCCAAAACCAAAATGGCATACTTTTTAAATGGTAAGAAAAGCTACTTTTTCTGCCACATCCTTCCTTCATGAAAATGGCAAAGCCAACAGCAGTATTTTCTGCGTGCTGCTGTGCCTCCTTCTTTAAGTCTAAATTTTGTGTAAAAACGATTTTCCTCCTCTGTAACTGACATTAGACTCATTAAGCATGTAACAAATTAAAAATGCAACTATTTAGTAATGAATAACCATATTAATTCATAAGGAACGCCGTTATGGACTGCCTCTGCAAGGGTTAAAGGTCTTGTGGCTGCTTACCACTTACCAGCAATTTGAGTAGTTAACCCAGTGCGGACTGAGGAGTCAGGCTGGGAATTGCTGTATGTTGCATTGCACATGTAGGATGGAAGCCTGACATTGTATAAAGTAAATGAAGATGGAGTAACGCAATATACTTATTTTAAGTGGGAACTTTATCCCTCTTGAGCAAGAATGTTCAAGAATGCTTATAAATATACTAGGAGAGCAAATATTTAAGACTCCACCATAACAGACTAGCAATAAACAGAGATTTCCGTCATGTTAATTCTGGTTCAAGCAGTAATTGTACACATACGCATGCTGAGAATAGGTAAATTAGACCAAAACTAAGTTGTGCAGGGACAAGTCATTTTTACCATTTTATGGTGCTGCATAAATTGTAAGTAATATCATGCCATAACTGCTTCCTACAAAACCTGATTACACATAATTTCTTCCAATTTATCATTGTGCTGGTTCATACCAACAAGTTCCCAAAGCAGCAGCATAGTTATCAGCTGGCATTGATTTCTGAGCTCAGGCTGCATTTTCCTACCGTAACAGTTCACTTGAGAAATGAAAATGTTTCTGAAAACTGGCAGTGGGGTGACACTCCAGCTTCCTGGGAAGGGAACATTGTAAGGCATTTACTGCTGTCAGCACCAATTCCATTTACAAAGCTATACCGCATGGGAAACTTCACTGCATTACTAATGAATAACAACTTCTGAAAGATGGGAAATTAACTTGATAAGAAGCCACCCCAGCCCTTGCAGAGCAGGATAAATGCACCCAGGAATGCATAAACAGGAGGGCTGAGTCGGCAGCGTGGAAGCAGGAGGGCTCTTAGAGTAACATAGGCTTACAGAAGCAGTCTTTGACTTTCTGAGCAGCTCCTCAGGGAGCAGCTTTCCTGGGCAATCAGTGTCACAACATCGGCAGGGCACTGATTTCACTCAGGGCATCACCTTCTGGCCTTCTCCCTATGGCCGTGCTCACACCCCTCCAGCAGCAGTAGCTCTGGTAAGAGCCAGGAAAGGTACTGAGAGCTTCAGACCTCCCTAGTTAACTCCTTAGTCATTGCAGCCCTTGATCTTTCTAGTATGGCCTGTCTTCCCTGTACTAATTCGTGAAATTAAGGGAAGTGCTGACAAAAGTATAATTACTTGGGCTGTTGTTTCATGATACAAAGCATTTGGTGGCAATACTGCCTGAAGGTGTTCCTGATCCCCTTGCCTGCCTACCCCTCACTGCTGGTGGGGACACCACTCCAGCAGCCTTGCTGCAAGCAGCCTTGCTGCAAGCTGCCTGAGGAAATGCCCAGCTTTGAAAAACCCCAAACCTACAGAAAACAAGACACTACACCCAGGAAAGTGTGGTGCATGGGGAAGACTGGGAATGAACAGCTGATTTCAGGGGAGAGACTCAGAGGCAGAGCCGCCTCAAGCTTGGATCATCACCAAACATTTGGTGTCCTTACATACACAAATGTTCAGGAAAGTTTCTCCTCTGGGAAGAACACACTGTATTTTGTGCCAGAAGATAGCCAGCATGGATAGCAATACAGTGGCTACTGGGAGTAATAATATTTTCATTAGGAAGAAGCATTTGAGCCTGGGTTCAGTGAGTGACCAAGTGCCTTTTAGCTTCATGCCTAAAGAGTAATCAGTGCTCCTTCCTTTTTATTCTGTACTCGCAAGACTTATTGGCATTTTTGTTTGTGAGGTTAGAGCCAGACCTATTGGTCTTTCTTTCTAATACCATTAAAGCATTGGCATTTTGGCTTTGTGAGTTACTTCATTTAATGAAAGGGGAATAACGGTGTTTATTCCTGCGAAGATTAGTAGGAGGCAAGAGCTGGTATCACCAAGCTTTCAGGAAAACTATTCTCCAAATGGAGGCTAGGGGCACCGACCATGGTGAACTGAACTGCAACATGTAATTTCATTGCTCTCGGCTAAGCTGCCTAAGCTTATTGCTAACTTCAGCAATACAGCACATTGCCTTGCAGTACTGTGGTTCTGCAGTAGGAGGGATGTAAAGGGTTTTAAGGGTTGCTACAATTTTCTCAAGTGCCACAAAAAAGTGGCCAACTGGTCATTAGCTGATCACCCCACAGTTTACAGATGTTGGAAATACGCTGGTTAGCACTTAGGGCAGCACTACTGCTAGACTGGCTCTTAAAGAATTACCATGCATATAGGAAATCTGCTTGATTCCCACACGTGTTTGGTTTTCAGACTTACAGGCTCCATGGCAGGTAGGTGAAAAATCAACAATCAAACCTTCATTCCCTTGAGACCCATGTTGCATTATGTTACTGTATGCAATCATTTTTTATTTATGAGGCTATATATGCCAGTACAGCATTTCTTGTCCTTTCTGGCACTTTGAAAGTGAGTAAGATGAATAGTGATCTTGCACGGTGGGTTGTATCTCTGTCTGTATGCATTTATATGCAACTTTCATGTCTGTGAATTGTGCTGGACAGATAATCATGAAAACTTGACAGCCTCTCCTTCAAAGCAGTACTGTGAGAAGCAATTACATGCACTTTGAATACCAGCCGGACAAGCTTCCTGCACCATAAAACACAGTACTTCATTTTGAACCTGGAGGAGAGAGTTGCATCCTGCCATCTTTACTCTGTCTTCAAATAAGATTACCTGTACCGTGCTCCAGGAAAACCCATGCTGATTATCATTTGCACTAGCTGCAGAAAACCCCGGCTGAAATTCGCTGACCTCTGTGATATAAAGGGTGAGACTGAATGATCAATCACCCTTAATCCTTAAAATCTATGGACAGAATGAGGAAAGTGAGCAGCTCACTGTGATATGAGCTGTTCTGTTATCTGTGGTACAAGCACTAGTACATAAGGCTCTTTGCTTCCTAAACTGCTTCATAAAATCCTGCATTTATAATGGGTGTCGGTACTGGGTGTAACTAAACCAGCATGAAGAGTGGTTTAACAACATGTATAAACAAGACCAAGCAATGCAAATCACAGTTCCTGCAACTCCTTTTGAGCTGTTCTTAGAACAGGGAGGAGCAATATACAATAAAGGGTGAAAAATCACGTCGGTTTTCCCCTTCTCTAGCTTTTACTTCCCGTTAATTAATGCGTGCTGTGAATTAGTTCTGGTTGGTGGATACATTCAGGTGTTTTGTGATTCTGAGAGCATGTCCTACCTCTATTCAGATTACGAAACAAGACAACAAACACCCCTATTGACTGGGTATCCATACTGCATTTGGTCATCTGAGAAATCTGTCCCCATAAGGGTCAAATGAATGCCTGAGGACAGGAGGAAGGTGGAAGTACAAAGGCCCATATGTGGCACAAAGGCTTTCAGGGGATTGGAGGTGTGGACCTGATGTTTTGGCTTTTCTGTCAATCTACTACTCCATACATTGGTGACAGCAAAGTATTTACTTAAAAAATAACCCATAGAAATCAACGAATATACTCAATCATATTCAAGTTATCATTAATCAGTGCTCCAAACCTACCTTCAGGTGTTCAAGGACTACTTACTGGGAGTCAGTCAGCAGGGCTGACTGCAGAACACAGAAAAAACTTCTTGTGTGCTTCCTTAATTGAATTTCCTTGGTCTGAAACATCAAGAGGAGAGTTAATTATGTGGACAAAAATCCTACTCTGATTTCTCAGGATTTTAATGCATGTTTTCACACTGCTATTTGTCTTTTTTCCCTAAGTAGATTTCTAACTAGCTACTAGAAGACCAATCCCTGCTGAAGTCCCTTCTGTACCTGCTCGTCAGAAAGGAGCTGGAAACTGGTCAATAATTATTAGTAAAGGCCAGAAAAAAGGACAAAGAAGAAACTGGCAAAATGAAGAAAATAAACTGTGAACCTTCTAAACAATGTCATTTTCTCGTGTCATTTTCTTCTGAGCGAAACCTCGGTGAAGAAAGATGTCTTTCCAGGGATTTCCAGAAATCCTGCTGAGATGGGAGGAAATGACCCTGGAGGAACAGGTTGTCCTCTACATCTGTAATTTTTCCCGAGATAAAGCTATCTGCCCCGAGACTTTGTTCCTCAGTATACAGCCAGGATTTTACTCAGCTTGCTCTGGTGAGCTTGCATAGTGCTGGCAGCATGCTGTTGACACCTCAGGAAAGGGGGAGAAGGACTGTGATGCCCTGAAACCATGGGAAAAGGGGAGACAGGTGACAACACCGAGGGGCAGAGGGGCAGGTTGTCCTGAACCACCCCCTGATCAAAGTTTGTTGATGCTTAGAGAGCCTGAAGCAGATGAGACCATGATGCAGAAACTGGTTACCAAGCTGACGCACAAAAACCATGAAGAGAAAGGGCTTTCCCTTCCAAGGACATCAGCAAATGTCATTACAAGTCCTAGAAAGGGACCTTGTATAATACTGCTACTATCTGCAGTCTCTGTTTAACTGAAACAACATAACTGGGCAAGACTCAACAAGGACAAGGACACAAGAAAAGACAATAATGCCTCCCGACCAGGACACAGAGTTATTAGGCTTAAAATGCTTCAGAACACGCATTTTATCCTTTTTTTTTTCATGTATTATATAATTTGATTGCATAAAACTTTGATGATACATGGTACAAGTGCATACTATGTGATCAGTCCATTGCACTGAGGTTGGAGATAATGTGGCTTCTCATCTTGGTCTATTGTATCACCAGGACTCTTTTGCTGAGCTCTTACCACAGATAAAATGCAAAAATCGGCAATCCAAGCTTGCTTTTTGGAATTGTATTTACTCTTTAGGAGATCTATCACTTAATATTTGCACAACTGTTATTCTTGAAAAAATATCAGCAAATTAACATGTTTGGATTTGGGTTTGACTTATTTTTTTCTTTGCTTCACACAGAGAATCATGAGCAGCTCTTTTGACGCTGCTTGCTTTTTCATTATTTCATATTACCTAATAATTTCATACTACCAGACTTCCTGGCTGTTACACATAAAATAATTTCCAAGTGACTAACTTGCAGACAAACAGATGAGGTTGGGCTCTGGAACAGGTAACGGAGTGCCAGCAAAGGAGCCCAGTACTGCGTGTCTTGCCTTGAAACAATGAGATTTAGTGTGGAAAGAAAAAAGGAGGATCTGTATGAAGTGTGACAGTGCGACAGTGACTGGAAGTGACCAATATGATACTGATCCCTAAAATCCATTCAGACTGTCTTTGACAGAGCTATTTGTTCAGCTGTGAAGTCAAAGGAAAAGTGGGTATGGAAAGCAATAAGTACATTTTCTCATCCTTTCCTGCAGAGTCATATACTTTTTTTCCAATAAAGGAGTGTACACAATAGACATAGACTGAATTCACAACGTGAGCAGACTATCAGTGACTCTAAAAAGCATTTCTCCAAAATGCCTGCCCCTAGGCATATCACACAACAAATCCCAGAAGCTGGAAACTCCAGGCCTGCCCTAACACTGAGGACAGATATAATAACCAGAAAAAACAGGCCTTGAAAGCAACTTCAAAACCCTAGGAAGTGTGGGAGTGAATTTTCTTTATTGCTCCTAATTACAAAATATTTCTTATCTTTCTCTTTATCTCAGTGCAAAAATGTATTTTAAACGTGAGAAATGGATAAATAACAGGCCCAGCTGAGTCATTATGTTTTTCTAATGTTTTTCTCTGATCTTTTTTCTCTATCTTCATTTTTTTCTCTTCCTTTTTTCTTTTTCTTGGCTATTTCTTAGTAAAGAAGCTTGTGTTCTACTAGACTTTTCTTTCTCTACTATTTTCATTCCTGAAGCCAAAACAAACAATAGTGATTATCAGCAGATAATGTCCTTCATGATTCCTTTGTTGACATTTTTCTTAGCCTTTTTCTAATCTCCGTTATCCTTAAATAATTAGAAATGTAAAATATTAATCAAATAAAAAGAAAGAGTAAATATTGTGTCACCCTACCTTCTGGGATAGTCCTGAGGTAGCTATAGATACCATTTAGCAATTTTTTTGCAAAAACTTGAATTTGCAAGAGTCACATTGTATTACCCAGATGTCCACAAAGAATTCTGGGCACCTCCTTTCTTGCCCTAGGAATGTTTCCTTGATTTTAAAGCATTACCAACTCAAAACCAAAACATCAGTATAGAAATTGTTCCCAGAGAAATGGTTAATCAAATTGCTTAATCTGTAATTGAGGATTTTTTTGTAAGTGCTCATTAACAAAAATTAAAAGTGTCAAAATAAGCAGTCCTTCAGGATAAAAACTTTTGGCTAATGATTCTTGGTCATTTTAAGCACAAAATAAATACTTAATCACAATAACTGAAACTGTTTCACTGTAAATGGTTTTAACATTAATGAATTGAGAAATTCCAGGATTATAGAACAAAAAAATCCCAACTTGATCTACAATAAAACTTCCACTTTCTCCAAGATTTTTATGGGCTTTTTTTGTTATTTCTCTGTATGGCCAGGCAGCTCTGCACAAACATGAATAAACTACTTCTAAGGGGGGTGATGTTTTAAACAGCTAAAAGACATCTTTTCCCAATAGCCAGACTGCTCAGCACACACTAAATGCAGTAATTGTAAGTCTTTGCATTTGTTGTCTTTCTTGGAGGAAGGAGAGAGAGATGCAGACGTGAATTTTGATATTATGCACTTCTACTCACTTAGATAGTTGTGCAAGGCATAGTATAGTTATAAAATGCTCCTGATTTCTGCACACTTAAAGTGATCTTTCCTGCCTTTGTAAGTCTCTTGTCAAAGACTATCCTTGGTCCCTTCCACTCCATTTTTATTTGCCTTTTTGTATCCTCTGGAACAGAATGCTGTGTTCCAAAGGGGTTTTGTTAGTTGCAGATTGCTCATATCATCTTAGAGAATCCCATCCTTTCCTGTAATGTGTGTCCTTTTATTTTATTTATAATAGTAACGCAATTGGATCCTTTGCCTTTGTTCTCCATTTGAAGTAACAGAAACCTAATAGGAGCAACCAGTAGAAAAGAAAACCCTACCGTAAGGCAGGAAAGAAATGTCCCTGTAACATCACACTGGGGAATCATGACCTGGTTTAGCTTCAGCAAAGGGCTGGTTATTAGGGCAACTTAGTTCAAGCAGCAAGTTACATCAGGTTTCTGCATTCTTTCGGAGTGAGAAGGACAAGGGGTGCCAGCAATAAAAAAAAGCTGAAAACAAGAACAGAGCACACTAGAAGAGAACAGGAATCTGCTTTCACTTTTTGTTCATGGTATAGTCCCATTGCTGACTTCTCATTTTACTGGCCTGTGGTTTTCTGAGTGTGGACAGGAATTAATTGGCTTGGGCATTAGTTGAGCCAGATACCCAGTACAAGAACAGCAGTAACTACAAGATCTATTATTAAAGTTCATATTCTTTTCTTATCAAGGATCAAGCTTGGAGTCTACAGGTTTTAGCTGGGTAATGCGGCTGAAGTTACAGGCATTGGTACAAGTGAAAGAATCTCACCAGCCTTGTGATCCTCTCTGAGTAAACTGGCATGTGTGGAAAGAAATTGGATTAAGATGCCATGTGAAATGATAAAAAGGCAAACTCTTCACTCGCTACATAAAGGAGACAGGTCTGTGGTGATTTACTTTTACAATCAAGTTTGTCAACAAACAAATCCCTCATAATCCCATTTCTTAGTTTATATTTGTGAATTGTGATATGAAGGTACTAACTATAAAAATGATCACGGAAAATATGAAAAAGTAATGGGGAATTTTAATAGTGCTGGCAATAAAAATGGTTCATATAGGAAGACTGCAAGCTTAGTTCAAAGTTTATAAATGTCTCATCCATTACTGTGAAATCCTACATGCTTTTCCTGTGTTAACTACAGGACACCTTTGTCAGTGATTTGTTTTCATACTTCTTCATGGTTAGCAAAGTTACCCCACATCAGTAGTTTGATACTGACCTGTGTGAAAAACATGTAAACAGAAATAATTCCTGTGATTGATGATGACTTCATGTAAAAATTTTCATTAACTTTGATCTTTTTGGAAATACAATTACATTTTCAGAAGGAATGAAAAACAATACAGTGAGTTTTAGTTTCTTCTTTATTCTTCATGTACTACATTATTAATGTTACCTCATTGACCTTGTCCCTTGAGGCAGGCACTGCTGACACCTTTTTTATTATTTTTCTCATTAATAAATATGTGTGCCTCCTCCACTAGGCCACACAAATCTTCCACTATGTAGGTTGGATAAAGTGTCTTTTATCATTGACTTATTATTCACTGATTGTTGAACCTACGATTTTTCTTACCTTTCCCAGAGCTTCCTATGGAATGACCACTTTGGCAGTTACATTCTTCATTTTGTACCCATGCATGTAAATTAGCTGTTAAGAAGCTCCAAGTTTGGTCACTGATGGGTGAAAATTAACACAGAATATTCGAGCTGCTGTATTTTGTCTGAAGCAAAGCAAGTCAGTGTAATTTGCTAGTGAGTACTCATTGTAAAATAAGTATGCTTACACAGATCCAGAATGAAGGGAATTCTTACTGTTTTTGCCATCCTTTCCTAAATTTACCCTGTTCCTCATTCTTTTAGCAAACTTTCTAACAGGCTTTGCAGTGAGACCTAACAGAGACTGGACTACAGATAACTCTTTTGTTCATTGGTTAGACACTAGCCTACAGTGTGGTTCCACTAAATCTGTTATTCCATCTTAGAAAGCAAAAGGAAAATATTCTCTCTGGCCTTTACAGGGTTCTTGACCACTAGACCCATGAAAAGAGGAGAAAGAGACCCTCCTCTTCCATATCATTCTGCCATGCACTTCCTCTGCACTACATTATCTAAATGCAGATGTCTGTGCAGCACCTACTTAACTCCTTCTCCTTATGACTTAGACATACAAACAGACGTGGTAAATACAGGGACAGTTTCAGGGTCTTGGAGTGTATCTTCTACATAATTGCCATGTTTATTCATAATGACATAGGAAGCATTCAGACCAAAAAAAAAAAAACACCACAGGGTTAGGAGATAATGCTCCTAGACTATTATAATTTAGTACCATTACCTCTGCAATTGCAAAAGTGAAGACAATGCATTTTCTCTGCCTGATGGGGAAGACACAGAAGTAAAAGGTCAAGATTATGTCTGTGTGCAGTTCTGACACTGACTTCATGCATAATCTTGCACAAATTGCTTTGAGCTATTGTGTATCATGTTCGTAACTAGGATAGAGTTAATAGTATTTTCCTACTCTGCAAATAATTTTAGGTCTCTGTCAATCTAGTAGTTTAATAATGTTAATCAACATGAATTTACTGGACAGTGCCTTCTGTGTGCTCATTTTTAATGCGTTGAAGTTTCCAAAACTTTTTTTTTTAACTTCCTGACTCTAAAGTGCATTTAAAATCTGTATTTTTAGCATGCTAAATTGCTATCAAGGAGATACATCTTTTTCCTGTAGCATTGATCGATATCATAGAATCATAGAATAGTTAGGGTTGGAAAGGACCTTAAGATCGAGTTCCAATCCCCCTGCCATGGGCAGGGACACCTCCCACTAAACCATGCCATCCAAGGCTATGTCCAACCCCACCTTGAATGCTGCCAGGGATGAAGCATTCACAACTTCCCTGGGCAACCCATTCCAGGGCCTCACCACCCTTACAGTAAAGAATTTCTTCCTCAGATCCAATCTAAACTTCCCCTGTTTAAGTTTAAACCCATTACCCCTTGTCCTCTCACTACAGCACCTAATGAAGAGTCCTTCCCCAGCATCCCTATAGGCCCCCTTCAGGTATTGGAAGGCTGCTAGGAGGTCTCCACGCAGCCTTCTCTTCTGCGGGCTGAACAGCCCCAATTTTCTCAGCCTATCTTCATACGAGAGGTGCTCCAGTCCCCTGATCATCCTCGTGGCCCTCCTCTGCACTTGTTCCAACAGTTCCATGTCCTTTTTATGTTGAGGACACCAGAACTGCACACAATACTCCAAGTGAGGTCTCACGAGAGCAGAGTAGAGGGGCAGGAGCACCTCCCCTGACCTGCTGGTCACGCTCCTTTTGATGCAGCCCAGGATATGGTTGGCTTTCTGGGCTGCAAGCACACACTGCTAGCTCATGTTCATTTTTTCGTCAACCAATACCCCCAAGACCTTCTCCGCAGGGATGCTCCGAATCTCTTCCCTGCCCAACCTGTAGCTGTGTCTGGGATTGCTGCGACCCAGGTGTAGGACCTTGCACTTGGCATGATTAAACTTCATCAGGTTGGCATCAGCCCACCCCTCAAGCGTGTCAAGGTCCCTCTGGATGGCATTCCTTCCCTCCAATGTATCAGTCGAACCACACAGCTTGGTGTCATCGGCAAACTTGCTGAGGGCGCACTCAATCCCACTGTCCATGTCACCCACAAAGATGTTGAACAAGACCTGTCCCAATACTGATCCCTGGGGGACACCACTAATGACAAACGATCTGAAAAGTCATACCATCATAGCAATATAGCAATAAAACAGTATAGTTTGAAATTTTGACTTTGTTAAGAATTGTTCACATAGTCATATTCATTCAACTCAAATGCTTATTCTTTTATTCTCTCATCCATTCATTCTCTCACGTACTCTGCTACTGACCTATTCATTGCATTATATATTGGTCTGCAAATCTCCGGGCACGTTCACTGCCCTTTTCACTGGCTTACTAAATACCTACCACCTGTTCACTCACTCACTCTTGGACTGATCTGCCCTCAGCCTTGGGCTGGCTTCCGGGCCAGCTTTGGTGTTACTCTCATTCCCCACTCTCCTCTGGTATCTTCTACCCTGAAGCTTATTTCTTCCTGAGTTTAATTAAGGGGTTCAGACTTAAAAGCACAGTCAGCTGTTAAAGCTTTCTTTGACATTTTCTTGCTTAATTGTTTTTTGTTTGATTTGTTTTTTTGTTTGGTTTTGGTTTTGATTTTTTTCTTTCGTGGCACAGATTTGATATAGCTTGCCTAGACTGAAAATACCCATGCGTATATTCATCCCTCAACATGATGTCTGAACTAGGTGTATTATGATTGAGGCAGTCTTTACATGCTATTACTCTGCAGCATACATTATATGTACTTTTGAAGATTATACTTTATTATGCTTATAATGGAGGATTTTACAAGCATGTTTCATGTACATCTTTGGAATACTCATTATGGAGTTGCTGTGGGCATGTATTAATAGTTGTTCATTATATGATCTCACTGCCATAGCACGTAGTATTTGAACGAAGATAATAATTTTTAGCAAAACAAAGTCAGTTATAATTGCTGCGAGCACCAGTGTCTTTAGCCGGACACCACTAGTTCACAAACAGTCCAGGCTAATGTTACAGACCTTTGGAAAACCTCCCACATTTGTGTCCCCCAGGCTTTAGAGGCCGTTTTTTTTAATCCTGTGAAAGACATCACTTGTAATGGGAAACAACGGGAATTATCCGTGGTGCAATTTATGCTACTAGCTGTACGTTCCCAACACCGTTATTATTAGGGCATCTCATTTTTCTCAACAAGCCCCTGTAGGTAACACTTTTTATCTGAAAGAAGATCCTGAATGTGGCTGAGAATCTGGTATTTGACAAGGTCGAAATATCAGTTCCTTGTTTTACCTCTGACCTTTCAATCTGCAATACGCCACAGGTTTTACTAAGAATGGAGATTGAAAGCTATGCTGTACAAATGAACAGTATAATTCTTAAAGGTCATGAAATCTAACCTGGATAGAAACAGGCAGAAACAATGGAAAATTTGTGTTGGTGTTAGCCTGTGCTCCGGTTCTTTTGTGCCACTCTGGGTTTTTGGAAGCTTGTGCAGACTGCAGGCTCCCTGAGGAAACCTGACAAAACCTCTGTGATTTTCCTACTCTGTGCTAAGAACTGCCTTAGCCTGGAATTCATAAACTGCAAAAGAGATTTAAAAAGCACTTCTGTTTCTTCCCTTGGAATATCATTTCTTAGTTGTATCCCTCCGGAGATGCTTAAAGTCTTATCTATGCTAGAAAGGTTTTGCTGGTATATTAATACCAGCAGCCAGTCCCAGAGGAGATGCAGTTTGTTCTTCTGCTGGTATAAATTACAGCAATTCCCCAAATAAAATAAGGTCAGGATTTTTCATCCTGCTACTGTATTTGCATTAGGGATTTTCCAGCTTGGGTTCAGTGTTTGATCCCTTTTCATGCTCCTTGCGGACACAGGTAACTGTCAGAAGTGGTTCTCTCCCTTCCTAGCAGACCCCAGAACCTTAGTTCCACCTGCTGCCTGTTGCCTCCCAGAGCTGGGTGTGACTTGTTGCTTCTCTTTGCCTCATATCTAACGTTTTGATGGTGTGTGCCCTATTTGATATGAACTGTATGATGGATGCTACAGGCCCAGTGTTAAGCTGGCCTAAGTTAAATAAAAAGTAATGATGGGAAGGGGATTCCCCTGTGTTTTCCACATAACAATAAACTGTTCATTGGTTTCACTAATGCCCTCCTTCAAACCCTGCATTTTCAAACATATCAAACATATCAAGGCGGCCAGGTCTTGCCTTGCATGTAAACTTTCTTCATCTGAGGTATTTATCATGATTCTGTGTCTTTAAGAGGCTCTGTTTCCTCAACAATTTCATTTTGATAGTATTTCTAAGCTATAGCTAATGGGAATTATAGACAGTAGAAATCTACTGTCACATTATTGTAATAATACATACTGTGTAATGCTGGAATTAGAGCAGCCAGTAATGCAAATGCCAACATCTGATAAAGTAAGTATTTTATTCAGTCTTGCTTAAATGAACCCTGTTAACTAAGCTATAGCAATCAAATGACATCAGATATCACCTGTTCCACAGCAGTAAAAGAACCCCAATCATCCATGTATTGGTTCCTGTCGTTCATCAGAACAGTAACACAGATGTGCACTGACATGATGGTAATCAATAACTCATCGGTGACTCAGCAGAAGCACCCCGGTGAGGTCTGTGCAGTCACTGACCTGTTTTCTCTGTTACGCCAAGCTGCTCTTCCTTTGATATTACCAAGCAGTCACCTACGTGGGCCTGCACTTTGAGGCGCAGTAATTCCAGTAACGTTTGCTTTCAGTATAAATCATTCATATTTCCATTGTGCTGAGAGGCTGCATCCGGATGCAATTTGCGCTGTGGTTTGCAGCGAGCATCCTGCTTGAGATGATGTAGAGGCAGAAGAAGGAGCATGAGGAGGAGCAGGAAAAAGAAAGAGAAGGCGCAGGGGCAGGTGAATTGGACAAGTGGCACCAAGCGTGGGAAGGTGAAGCAGCTGTTGCACGGAATCGCTGAACTGCGGGGGCACCGCATCTGCGTTTGGCAGAAGTGTCTCCACACCTTTCCTAGCCCTAAATCTCCAGGGAGATGCAGATCTCCTGGTGCCATTACTGGGGCTGTCCCAGTCCGGGAATCACCAAACCGCTACCCTCGCCTGCCAGCCCTGCAGGGACGCCGACAGCAGCGGGGGATCCGCTGGGGCGGGGACAGGGAAAGCAGCGCTTGTGGAGGATAGGCGGAGCGGCCCCGGCCGAGTCCGCCGGTGCGGAGTCAGCCGCCTCAGGCCCGCCCCCCACCCCGCACCCCGCCGCCATACTGCGGGGCAACCCAAACTTGTTACACGCGGGCACCGACTGCTGCTGCTGCTGCTCCTCCTCCTCCTCCTGCTGCTGCCCTGCCCCCGCCGGCGCGGGAGGGAAGGGGGCTGCGCGGCCCAGCCTGCCGCGGAGAAGGAGCCGAAGCGGGCGGGGGCAGCGCCGGCAGGCCCCGCAGGTAGGGGCGCCCGGTGGGACGGGCTGCTAGCCGCCCGGAGCGGTGGGAGGAGGTGGCAACGGCGAGGGGAGGAGCAGGAGGCGGCTGGCGGCGGCGCTGGTGGCGGAGGCAGAGACAGAGCGGCCGCGGGTGAGGCGAGCGTGTGGCCGTGCCCGCCGTGCCTCCTCCCGCCGAGGTGGGTACGGGATCTGCGGCGGCGGCGGGGCTCGGGTCAGCACCGCGGCGGGCCGGGCTGGCCGTGCCGGCACACCTGCGGAACGGGGCCTCCCGCCCGGCGGGAACGAGCCCGCCGTCGGCTGCGGGGAGGGGTCTTGGCGGCGGTGAGGTGGGGACGCGACGCGGGCAGCCCCCGCTGGCGTCTCCACCGGGGGGGGCTCGGAGGAGGAGCCTCCCGCAGCGAATGAGCGAGCCCTGGCAGGTTTATAAATGTGCTTTTTCGCCGGCTGCCGCCAAGCGCCGTTTGCTCCGCCGGCTTGTGTTTGCGTGTGGTGGCCGCCCTCAGGTGCGTGCCTGGGGCCGTGAGACGGCGCCCGGGGCCAGCGGCCGGCCCTGCCTGCACCTGCCGCGGCGGCGGCTCTGGCCGTGGGGCGGTGAATCGACTGCGAGGCGTCCTCCCCCGCCGGGAAGCGGCCTGGTCGTTTCTAGGTGCCGGCCCCGCTTAATGTGGCCGGGTACTGGAGGGGAGGCTGACGTCTGCTGGGAACCGCGGTCCGTTGCTCGGCGAATAGCTGGGCACTGAGCCGGGTACTAGCTGTGGGGAAAGCGGCTGCAAATGTTCTGAAGAGCTACTCTCTGCTGGTTTTTGTTTTCGGCTGTCAAGAGGGTTTAGATCTGTCAAGAGGTGCTGAATTTGCGAGAGATGGGTAAAGTGACATAAGAGTTTCCTGTCTATTCCTATTTGTGCTCCAGCTAATTATAGGGTGGCGTCTTTACTGCTTTGTGGTGTGGGCTGTTTGGCGGTATTTTCTGCGTGTACGAAGCCACGCAGCATCGGGGTTTAAGGGAGAAAGGAGTGAATGGATGAATGCCGTGATTGTAACTTTATTGTTGCCGCTCGCTGCTGTTATGTGACTGCCATTAGCAAGGAGAGGAACAGGAGCCTGTGGATCTGCAGGTTGACGGGCTTTTTCATACCTGCTCTTTGGCTCCATGCTGAAGCTTTTTCCTGCCTTCTTCTTGCTTCCTCCTTTCATTCATGTACCTCTGGCAGGGAGATATTTCAGCTGGAAATAGTGAAGCATCACCTTTAAGCCTGTGACGCCCAAGTATTTACAGCAGACTGTGGGAATCTGCAGTAGTAAAGCTGCTTTTTGGTGTGTTTTTTTTTTTTTTTTTTTTTGTCTAGTTAAAATTACTACAGTAATTAGCAGTGGGCTGTTGGAACCAGATGATCTGAAGATCCTTCCCAGCCCAAAGCATTCTGTGATTTCTTTATGACCATCAGGCCCAGAAATAGCTGCTGTCTCATACTCCCTTTGGATACCTATATGGAGGTTTTTTTAGAGAACTGTTTAATGACTCTTCTATTATCAGGAGCACAAGCTTAGGCACTTATGCAAGTGCTCCTAGAGGAAGCTGTGCTGGCTGAGCGGATGGTATATGTGGAGGCTGTGCCGGAGTGGGAGTATCATTTACAAACTGGGTTAGAAAAGGGCATTGTAAGCTGAGTAGCTCGCGTAGGGTGAAGCACAGTGCGTACCATGTTCCCTGCTGTGCTGTACAGGGAACTGAGTGACTACAGTGTGCTTTCTGGGATGAGCAAGCCATGGATGGGCACTTGTGATTCTTTCAGGTAGCAGAGATGAGGTGCAGGCAGCTCTTTTACACTGAAAGCAAATGAGTGACCTTTGAACATATGTGAATGTTCAAGAAAAAAAAGCTTTGTAAATGCTGAGCTGGACTGACATTGAAATCTGTCTCTAATGGGATTTCTTGGCCTAGAGAAGAAATAATTCACCCTTCCCCCCACTCCAAAAACCCAATTACTCTTTGTACACTTTGTGATGGTCAGGGATTGCTACAGAGTCTGCTGACAAAAGCTGCTTGCATACATACCTACCAATATAGGTCTGTAGCTGTTTCTTTAAAGACACAAAAGCTATTTTGGCTGGTGGGGAGGGCGGTACCTCCTTCCACAGCAGATGAAGCATATGATGTGAGTAGATTTATTTCAAAGCTGTAAGACTGATTCATAAGTTTTTCTGGACACTGTAAGTACAGGTGTGCCTGGAGACCTCGTTTAGTGTGCTGTGTTTCTCTTTGGTGGTGATTCAGTCCCCTCTCCTCCCCCAATATAAACAGCTGTTACATTAAACACTTGATAACCTTGTGTTAACCTGCTCACATAGATACACCTGTGCCCTGCCGAAAGTGTATGGCTTTGTACCACTTAGAGGCCCGAAAGAAGGGGAGCTGATCTGGTTGCCGGCCTGCCTCCTGGGCAGCTGTGCTTGAGCTACCCACTTTGTGCAGTCTCTAACTGGAGAGGAGCTGGAGACCTCTGGAGAGGGTCTGTAATCTGCCCAGGGCCACTTGGCTGGAGCTGGAGGCTGCGCTGTGCACATTCTGCTGTGCGTTCTTACACTCACAGCCACCTTAGGGTGTGCGTATTGAATGAATGTTTTGTTGCTAAAATACAATATCTTAGATTTTTTTTTTTTGGAGTGAAATAAGTGGGGATCTCTTTCAGTCATGCCAAAATTAATTCTTGATCTGGGCTTCTAGCATTAGATCTAATGCTTGTATATGCCACCTAGTTTGCTGGGTAAATTGGTAGATGCTTGTGCCTTATTCTGATTCTAAGGATGACTTTCTGAAGTGGGACTCTTATTAAATCAGTGGAAATAACCGTGATGTAGATTTTCCAAGATGTTATCTCTGGACTCCTCAAATGCTATGATTTACTTTTGTTTTCTCCAGGAACTGGAATCTCAGGCCATGGTTGTTGCAATAGGGCCTTTGCAGATCATAAGAAAATTAAATATTTCTCCTGAATGTTCAGGGGTGATGTTATTTGTACCAGTTTTTGCTGTGCAAAGGTAACTTGAAATAGGTAGTGACAGAGAAGGAAAAATGTAGTTGCCAAGGTTGACTAACATTTCTTGTAACCCTTCAGTGCTTCCAAGTGTTGGGTCTTGTAAATATTAATTTTCTATGATTTAAGTGAGTTGAAAGTTTCTGAAGGTGTGTGACCATGAAAGCATTATTCATGAATGGATGCTGATCTGCTATGCTTCCCACTAAACTGAGGTTTAATTGCTTGTAGGCATGACTGAGACTTTTTCACAATGTTTTGCCTTCAGAAAAATGCACAGAACAGTAATATATTCCAAGTAGCACATGACAATAAGGATGGAAACTTAAAGGTGGCAGGAAAAAGAAACAAAGCAGGTCATAAACTTCCCTGAGTTATTCTTTAAAGGTTTCCTTTTTTGCAGCTATATATAAATTACTGTGTTGGAAGTTTAAATTGAGAATTCAGATTTTCATTATTGTAATATTAAACGGTTTTGGGGTGTTCTTTGTTGTGCCTCATACATGTTTAGTTAGCTGAAAAAGGTGTGCCCATTTGGGAGGATATGTAACTAACAAGGAGCTGGGAAGCACTTTTCATTATTTTTTTGGATCTTTTTCTTTCCCTGAAACTTCCCCTCTTCTCCTGTCAGACTGGTCATTTCTGTGATGATAAAGTAATATTTTACCAGGGCTGCTTCATCTGGCTTTGCATAGTCCTGTGCTTGAGTGTCTAAGTAGATAGATGGAAGTGTATTAAAAAGAATTAGGAGGGATCCACTTATTTTACTGGGATCTTGAGTTTTGGGAAGATGAGGTGGCTGCAGAGTTGCTTTTCAGTGTAGCATGCAGCTGGTTGTGCATCAAAATGTGAGCCTGTGAACTCCAAAAGGATGCTGCTGTAGCTGCCATTTGGAGAGTTAACTTGCCTGTGCGTTGATGTAGCTGTACAGGCTGTGTGGAAGCTGTTCTAATTGTTCTTCTTCTGATGTGAGGGTTTTGATTTTGTTTCTTGGATGAGTTAATGAAAGGAAAGAAAATTAATTTTTCTCTTCACAGAACTGTTTACTTACAAAGCAAAAAGTAAGACCTTGTATTTCAGACAAATGCATGCCATCATCTTTGATGGGGAAGTTACAGGTCTTGCTGTCGAGGCCTGCATTAATAAGGTCATGCATTTAGTTGTGTTCTGGCCAAAACCCTTGAATGTTCTTTTATCTACCTGTGAAGTTCCAGGAATGCAAAGAAAAGGCTACTCAGCTTCCTGGAGGTACTGCTGCAGCCTGCCTTTGCTGCAAGGGAGGTTAGTGCCTATAGTAAGAAGGGTGTCCACTTCTGGTAACCTCGGGTGTTCAGGAGCCATGCTGTCCCCTCCTGCTCCTCACCACACCAAGCTGTGCTGCAGTGAGGGTCTAGGTATGTGAACATGTTTCTAAAAATTACATGAGTAAACAAGAAAAAACTGACTTCGGTACAGTTAGTGTGTTTTGGTTTTTATTTATGGTGGAGTGGAGGAGAAAAAAGAGGCTTTTTCAGGGCAGAGGCATGCATGTAGTACTGCCACTGAGATTTTTTTGATGAGTAAGTGCTTTAAAGCACCAAACATTAGCCTTTACGTCTAGAGTATGTTCTTACAGTGCCTGAGGGAGAAACAAACAGATGGCAGATTGATAAGAACCTGGACTAAAGACATGAACAGATAAGAAACTTTTCTAAAGACAGTAAATAAAGTTAATTGAAGCTCATGTATCAAATTTAGAACAAGTTTATTGGTAATCTGGAAATAATGTTTTCTTGTCTTTCCCTCATCTTCCACCTATTTCTTTTTCTCTCTGTTCTTGTACAGCAGTAAACTCATAATCTACCAGGCGTTTTCTGCATTGATCCTCTTAAAAAATTAGTATTAGCCTATATATGAGGTGAGCCAAAGAGGATTGAACACTGTGCTGCAACTTAGTACCTGCTGGCCTCATTGTGAGGACAGGCTGGTTGCTTCTGTGAAGCATGCTTTTGGTGCTCGGTATGGCATGAGTTTGATTTGAGGAGTTTGGTTTGTGTGTTCCTGTGCAGGGTTGTGCCTGCCAAGCAGGTATGTAGGTGGTGGAGCACTGATACAGAAATGACTAGGAAATGTATGGAATTAGACTGGGAAATCCTGAGTTGCATCTGATTACTCAGCTGAGCTGGGATACAGAAGAGGATATGCAAAGCAGGGGAAGGTTTATGGGGGCAGGTGTTTCTGCTGGGAAAGCAGGCAGGGGAGTAGAAAGTTAGGCAAACTTTGTTAGCCCTTTGCTGGTGTGCAGCAGAGACACCAGATGATACCTGGAAGCTAAGGCAGGTCTGACACAGCTGCGTGGAGGTGAGACAGACTGGGGAGGCTGGTGTTCCCTGTGCTTGAATGTGGCCTGCCAGGTCCGGGCAGATTTGTATGCATTGCAAATGGCAGAGGGGGAGGAAAAGGGGGAAAAGTGCATGAAACATGATTATAGTTCTTGCTTTGTTCAAGAGTGTTTTTTTTTTTTTTTTTTTTTTTCAAGGGCAGGCTTTAACTGTGTGCTTCTGCTGAGGTTTTTTCTTCTTCTCCCAAGATAAAGCAGGCATTCTTCCTGCCCCAAATGGTTAGTTTTTATATGTATATGCTCATTTTGTTGTGCTGTTTTTTTTTTTTTTTTAATAAACAAATGATGCTCTACGAACTTTGTCATTGTGTATACAAAGTGACATAGAAAAATTGAGGCTTTTTTTCTTTTTTTTTTTTTTTTTCCTTTTTTTTAAAAGAAGAGACTTTGTTCTCATTTCTACTGCAAGATAATGAGTTATGCTTCTCTGTCACTGGAAAAGCAATGCGGGATATTGGGAAGAGACCTAGAGATGTGAAAGTTCTTGGGTTTGTATTTGAATTCTCAGTGTAAATTTGATGTGTTCTGGGGAGAACAAAACAATATAGACATTTTTTAAAATAAAGTGCACTATGAATTTATGTCTTGGATCATGACGTTGAGGTTGTGCTTTGCTTAGGTTTGTTGTAGTTTAACTCCAAAGTCTGAAATACTTCAGAAGGAGCTAGCTGTCTCTTGTATTGTTTATCATAAAACAGGCTGGTCAAAGTTTGTGTGAGGGAACACTAGATTTAGTGATTTATCTTGGTAAAATGCATTTTACTGTACCTTCCCAGTTTGCACGTAGTCTCTTGTGGCAGCAGGAAAGACTAGTCCAACCATGCGTTGTTGTGTTTGAGGCTGTCGTGTGCATGGGTAACACTGGTTCATGTGCTGGAGTTACAGTGAATAGAAAGGATTGATAGGGTGTTTTATGGGTATCCTCTATGATTTTGCCTCATCCAGTCATGCTTGAATTTATTCAGAAGACATTTTATTAAATAAAGAACACTGGCTATACCAGTTGGATCAACTGGTATAATTGGAAGAGTTATAGGAATATAGACAGGCTTTTGGACAATCAATCCTTTCCCAACCTAATCTTAATTAAATATTTCTCCCCCTTCTCTGTAAGCACTGGTTGGTTGTTGGTAGGCCCTGTAATTCCTGCCAGACACTGTAGTATGGGCCGTGAGATATTTCTGTGTGTAAATCTGCACTTAATTTGAGTACGGTAAGAATTGTCTGCAAAACATTTAAAACCAGAGGAGAGTGCTGCGCACAGCAGTTAATAACGAGGGCCCTGACCTTGTTCAAGGTCTGTGTGGGAGGAGCGTCGCTGAGGTTTACCTGTAGGATGAGAGCCCTGTGTAAGCGCGCTGCCCTGACCTCTCAGGAAAAGAGCCCGAAGCAAACCCAAAATACCGGAGGGGAAAAAAAAAAAAAACCACAGAAAAAAGAAAAGTGGTAGTGAACAGGGCAGTAATGCTTTAGTTTGTTGCTTTGCATGTAGAAATCTGGTGGAGCAATGTTGTGCTCAAAGATATTTTCCTCTCCCATATCTCTGTTGTTTCTTTTAACAAAAAGTGTGTAAAATGGCCAGAGGCAAGAAATTTTGCATTCATGTTTCCACTCAGCAATTGCATAATTACTAGGAATTTGGTAGAGATGCATATGTATGCGCACACAGATCCCCTTCCTATTTGGCTGTAGATGTACCCTACCTAAAGGGTCAGTTTTGCAGAAAGTTAGTTGTCCATGGAAATGTATGTTCAAAGAAAATAAATAACTTTGGTAGAAAGACTATTCTCTCTCCTCTCCAAGCCCCCCTGCCAAAAAAACCCCACAAAACATCTGCAAAACTGCTAAAAAGTGTCTTTATTTTTGCTAAGGAATAAGAATGATATTCTTTTTCCTATTAAAATCTAGTCATATGGATGAGAGAACTGCTGCCTTTTTTGTCTTGAAATTATTGTGATTGCTAAAAATCTGCAGGTACATGTTTAGATGCTTGGCCCTATTGAAGTAAATTTACTGTTGAGTTGAATCTGACTAGGGTTTTACTCTGTGCCAGTGAAATTGATAAACTGCCTTGCAAGGTCATCCTGATTACCTGCTAGGTAAGTGCGACGCACAATGGCATTTCATTTCACTTTTGCATAGGACTTAGTTGTCAGTGCTTATATGATAAATACATAAGACAGGCCTTTTCATAGGCTTAAAGGATTTCCTCTGTGCAAGTCTATTTCTCTGAAGAATTTTTTTTTAAAAAAAGAAGGAAAAAGAACCTACTTGCATGTGTACATTCACAGTGTATTAATCAAAATATAAGACTAGCTATTTTCAGTGGGAGTGGATACTACTGAAAGTTTTTTCTTCAAATATGCAAATAAGTAATTCTAAGTGTATCTTGAATTTCATATTTTATGTGTCTGAGGCATTTATTGCAATGGCAGAGGGTGTGTGACATAAATATCTATTTCATGCAAACACATATAGCTGCATAAATTATATGTGTGTATTTGCTTGCAGAATTAAGGTGCTGATAAGGAGGCATTCTCAGGTGGTTGAATTTGCCTATTTGGAATTGATTAAAGAAAAAAAAAAGATTGCTTGCATCTGCCCCTGATATGGGCCTCCTATGTGCATAAATTGATTGTGCATCAAATGGTACATGCTGATATTCAGGAATTCCACTGAGGTTTTTAAGAACTTCTTTTTTTCCTGCTTTAGTACTGACAGCCACCAGGGGAAAAAGTAACCATTATTCACAGCCTGTCTTCTGTTCTCTAATTTAATTGTTGGCTTTTATGGGACTTCAGTTCCTGTCATTGCACGTTTGCCTGTTTTTCTTCATAGCTACACAGTCATCTTCTGGAATAGGATGCAGATTTATTATATGTCAGTTGCTTTGGAAAAAGAAATTTCTCATCAGATTATGAAATGGTGCTTTTGATCAGACCAAGCAACTGATGGCCTTTGCACTCTGGTTTCTGCTTAGTGTTTGTCGAGAAGACTGTACACATTCATTTTTTCCAGTGTGAGGGATGGTGCTGGAATAGGTCTGGAAGCATGTCCAGGGGATGGGATGAGTGTAGCAGACAGGAATAGTTAATATTTGTCTGTGGAAGGTGAAGGAGTCAGCTGTACTGATTTCTATGCAATAAATGGGCTTTGGAAGTCAAAGGTGTTAATGTGATCCTGTCATTACATGGCACTTGGTGAAGGGAGCTTTGAGGTTCCCACAGAGGGAACTTGGCCTGCATATTTCCATGGCAACTGCCGTCACTTTTAGAACCTTTGATTAAAGATACAAAAGGAGAGAAAAAGCTTTTAAATATTACAAATGTAAAGCTTTAGTTAGATCTTTCGTTTTAACAATATCCCTTATTTACATTCCTTGGAGTATGAAGGCTTTATAAGGAACACAACTGTCCTTTCCCCATTTGGTAGACTGTGAAGTGATGTTTTGGGACAAATGTGATGCTCTGGAGATAGATACCTGACTTTCATCATAGCTGCACTAACGTCACCAGTTTAGTTGCTATTTATTTACATTACTATATTTTGTACCAAAATTATACTTGAGGTCTGTGCCTCTGATAGAAGGGTTTGAGATTTGAAAAACCCTGCTTCTCTGTTAAATAAAACTTCTTTTTAAAGAGGAAGGATGTGAGATACAATCTGAGTTATAGTTTCTTAAGCAGTATAATGACTGATGCACAAAAACCTTATGCTAGTGGATAAAGCAAACTATTCCTGCAGAAGCTGAGGCTCGCTGTTGGCCTGCAGAAGCTGAGGCTCGCTGTTGGCCTGCAGAAGCTGAGGCTCGCTGTTGGCCTGCAGAAGCTGAGGCTCGCTGTTGGCCTGCAGAAGCTGAGGCTCGCTGTTGGCCTGCAGAAGCTGAGGCTCGCTGTTGGCCTGCAGAAGCTGAGGCTCGCTGTTGGCCTGCAGAAGCTGAGGCTCGCTGTTAGCCTGCAGAAGCTGAGGCTCGCTGTTGGCCTGCAGAAGCTGAGGCTCGCTGTTGGCCTGCAGAAGCTGAGGCTCGCTGTTGGCCTGCAGAAGCTGAGGCTCGCTGTTGGCCTGCAGAAGCTGAGGCTCGCTGTTGGCCTGCAGAAGCTGAGGCTCGCTGTTGGCCTGCAGAAGCTGAGGCTCGCTGTTGGCCTGCAGAAGCTGAGGCTCGCTGTTGGCCTGCAGAAGCTGAGGCTCGCTGTTGGCCTGCAGAAGCTGAGGCTCGCTGTTGGCCTGCAGAAGCTGAGGCTCGCTGTTGGCCTGCAGAAGCTGAGGCTCGCTGTTGGCCTGCAGAAGCTGAGGCTCGCTGTTGGCCTGCAGAAGCTGAGGCTCGCTGTTGGCCTGCAGAAGCTGAGGCTCGCTGTTGGCCTGCAGAAGCTGAGGCTCGCTGTTGGCCTGCAGAAGCTGAGGCTCGCTGTTGGCCTGCAGAAGCTGAGGCTCGCTGTTGGCCTGCAGAAGCTGAGGCTCGCTGTTGGCCTGCAGAAGCTGAGGCTCGCTGTTGGCCTGCAGAAGCTGAGGCTCGCTGTTGGCCTGCAGAAGCTGAGGCTCGCTGTTGGCCTGCAGAAGCTGAGGCTCGCTGTTGGCCTGCAGAAGCTGAGGCTCGCTGTTGGCCTGCAGAAGCTGAGGCTCGCTGTTGGCCTGCAGAAGCTGAGGCTCGCTGTTGGCCTGCAGAAGCTGAGGCTCGCTGTTGGCCTGCAGAAGCTGAGGCTCGCTGTTGGCCTGCAGAAGCTGAGGCTCGCTGTTGGCCTGCAGAAGCTGAGGCTCGCTGTTGGCCTGCAGAAGCTGAGGCTCGCTGTTGGCCTGCAGAAGCTGAGGCTCGCTGTTGGCCTGCAGAAGCTGAGGCTCGCTGTTGGCCTGCAGAAGCTGAGGCTCGCTGTTGGCCTGCAGAAGCTGAGGCTCGCTGTTGGCCTGCAGAAGCTGAGGCTCGCTGTTGGCCTGCAGAAGCTGAGGCTCGCTGTTGGCCTGCAGAAGCTGAGGCTCGCTGTTGGCCTGCAGAAGCTGAGGCTCGCTGTTGGCCTGCAGAAGCTGAGGCTCGCTGTTGGCCTGCAGAAGCTGAGGCTCGCTGTTGGCCTGCAGAAGCTGAGGCTCGCTGTTGGCCTGCAGAAGCTGAGGCTCGCTGTTGGCCTGCAGAAGCTGAGGCTCGCTGTTGGCCTGCAGAAGCTGAGGCTCGCTGTTGGCCTGCAGAAGCTGAGGCTCGCTGTTGGCCTGCAGAAGCTGAGGCTCGCTGTTGGCCTGCAGAAGCTGAGGCTCGCTGTTGGCCTGCAGAAGCTGAGGCTCGCTGTTGGCCTGCAGAAGCTGAGGCTCGCTGTTGGCCTGCAGAAGCTGAGGCTCGCTGTTGGCCTGCAGAAGCTGAGGCTCGCTGTTGGCCTGCAGAAGCTGAGGCTCGCTGTTGGCCTGCAGAAGCTGAGGCTCGCTGTTGGCCTGCAGAAGCTGAGGCTCGCTGTTGGCCTGCAGAAGCTGAGGCTCGCTGTTGGCCTGCAGAAGCTGAGGCTCGCTGTTGGCCTGCAGAAGCTGAGGCTCGCTGTTGGCCTGCAGAAGCTGAGGCTCGCTGTTGGCCTGCAGAAGCTGAGGCTCGCTGTTGGCCTGCAGAAGCTGAGGCTCGCTGTTGGCCTGCAGAAGCTGAGGCTCGCTGTTGGCCTGCAGAAGCTGAGGCTCGCTGTTGGCCTGCAGAAGCTGAGGCTCGCTGTTGGCCTGCAGAAGCTGAGGCTCGCTGTTGGCCTGCAGAAGCTGAGGCTCGCTGTTGGCCTGCAGAAGCTGAGGCTCGCTGTTGGCCTGCAGAAGCTGAGGCTCGCTGTTGGCCTGCAGAAGCTGAGGCTCGCTGTTGGCCTGCAGAAGCTGAGGCTCGCTGTTGGCCTGCAGAAGCTGAGGCTCGCTGTTGGCCTGCAGAAGCTGAGGCTCGCTGTTGGCCTGCAGAAGCTGAGGCTCGCTGTTGGCCTGCAGAAGCTGAGGCTCGCTGTTGGCCTGCAGAAGCTGAGGCTCGCTGTTGGCCTGCAGAAGCTGAGGCTCGCTGTTGGCCTGCAGAAGCTGAGGCTCGCTGTTGGCCTGCAGAAGCTGAGGCTCGCTGTTGGCCTGCAGAAGCTGAGGCTCGCTGTTGGCCTGCAGAAGCTGAGGCTCGCTGTTGGCCTGCAGAAGCTGAGGCTCGCTGTTGGCCTGCAGAAGCTGAGGCTCGCTGTTGGCCTGCAGAAGCTGAGGCTCGCTGTTGGCCTGCAGAAGCTGAGGCTCGCTGTTGGCCTGCAGAAGCTGAGGCTCGCTGTTGGCCTGCAGAAGCTGAGGCTCGCTGTTGGCCTGCAGAAGCTGAGGCTCGCTGTTGGCCTGCAGAAGCTGAGGCTCGCTGTTGGCCTGCAGAAGCTGAGGCTCGCTGTTGGCCTGCAGAAGCTGAGGCTCGCTGTTGGCCTGCAGAAGCTGAGGCTCGCTGTTGGCCTGCAGAAGCTGAGGCTCGCTGTTGGCCTGCAGAAGCTGAGGCTCGCTGTTGGCCTGCAGAAGCTGAGGCTCGCTGTTGGCCTGCAGAAGCTGAGGCTCGCTGTTGGCCTGCAGAAGCTGAGGCTCGCTGTTGGCCTGCAGAAGCTGAGGCTCGCTGTTGGCCTGCAGAAGCTGAGGCTCGCTGTTGGCCTGCAGAAGCTGAGGCTCGCTGTTGGCCTGCAGAAGCTGAGGCTCGCTGTTGGCCTGCAGAAGCTGAGGCTCGCTGTTGGCCTGCAGAAGCTGAGGCTCGCTGTTGGCCTGCAGAAGCTGAGGCTCGCTGTTGGCCTGCAGAAGCTGAGGCTCGCTGTTGGCCTGCAGAAGCTGAGGCTCGCTGTTGGCCTGCAGAAGCTGAGGCTCGCTGTTGGCCTGCAGAAGCTGAGGCTCGCTGTTGGCCTGCAGAAGCTGAGGCTCGCTGTTGGCCTGCAGAAGCTGAGGCTCGCTGTTGGCCTGCAGAAGCTGAGGCTCGCTGTTGGCCTGCAGAAGCTGAGGCTCGCTGTTGGCCTGCAGAAGCTGAGGCTCGCTGTTGGCCTGCAGAAGCTGAGGCTCGCTGTTGGCCTGCAGAAGCTGAGGCTCGCTGTTGGCCTGCAGAAGCTGAGGCTCGCTGTTGGCCTGCAGAAGCTGAGGCTCGCTGTTGGCCTGCAGAAGCTGAGGCTCGCTGTTGGCCTGCAGAAGCTGAGGCTCGCTGTTGGCCTGCAGAAGCTGAGGCTCGCTGTTGGCCTGCAGAAGCTGAGGCTCGCTGTTGGCCTGCAGAAGCTGAGGCTCGCTGTTGGCCTGCAGAAGCTGAGGCTCGCTGTTGGCCTGCAGAAGCTGAGGCTCGCTGTTGGCCTGCAGAAGCTGAGGCTCGCTGTTGGCCTGCAGAAGCTGAGGCTCGCTGTTGGCCTGCAGAAGCTGAGGCTCGCTGTTGGCCTGCAGAAGCTGAGGCTCGCTGTTGGCCTGCAGAAGCTGAGGCTCGCTGTTGGCCTGCAGACTGTGTGGAAGGGCATGTTTATGACGTTCATGCTTGGTGCCGTCTTTCTGCCTCTCCCTCCCCTACCCTATCTGCATATTCTTGAAAGTATTCTACTTCATGCTGTGATGGCCAGGTAGCGGTGCCATGAAAGGAATGCTTTCCATTCAGGTTAGGGTTTCTCATGCCTAATGCTCAGGTGCAGCATGTTGTGCTTTCTGGGAATTTCTTACTACTGGAAAGCAGTGGAATTTTGGAAGCAAATGGACTAATTTTCCATTACATATATTTTTTTTAATCTTTTTTTTTTTTTTTTTTTTTGGTCCCTACCACGGTGAGAGAACAAGACAAATGTAAAGGGCTGTTTTGCCAGGACTACATGCTGAATTTCTCCAGCATGTCACCATCGCTTCTTTTCTTTCAGAAGGAAGAAATGTATGGATACAGTGGTGATTGGCTGTTTAAATGGACAGGCAGGCTACGGTTGCCAAAACAGAGAGTTTTACTGCTACAGATGTATTTTTCCAGCTGAATTTTTAAGGCTGAGCACACTGTATGATTATTAGTAGGCTCATGTGCTGCTTCTGCTGGGACTGTGAAGGGCTCTTGGTGCTACTCTTGTACAAGCCCTTAGCATTCCTTGAGAAAGCTTTTAGTACTGAAAGGTGTGGTTGGTTACTCTGGGAAGTTCATAACCACTATGCAAACAGTATTGAAAAGTTTGTGATGCTAGGATATTTATAAGAGTGTTCTCCATTATTAAAAAAAGAAAACTTGGATGAAAAAGTTAAATGGCATCGTGAAATACTTTTTTTCATCTAGGCTAGTTATAGGAATTGATATGTTATTAATTCATGCAATTTTGGGTTGGAAATGGTTTTTGGTAGCAGTTGTGGTATGAGTAAGTACTTCTGGTGACCCTGTGAAACAAGAGAAGTAACTGTTGCCTAGTTGGGGTGTAAATATGTTTTTGAAAAGCAGCAGTGTATAGAGGTCACCCTGATGTCAGTGCTGTATGTCAAATCTTGGCATTCTTAAAGCACTTTGCACCTTTTGCATCAGTCAGAAAGGTGAGGTTTGGGTTTTGTAGTTAGTGCTTAGGTTGTGGGTTGTTTTTGCATTGGAGTGTTCTTCTTTTTAAAGCAACTCTTGGATTAAGTTGCCTTACCATCTGAATACTAAACATCATGGGAGTGTATCAGTTACACCCACAAAGATGGTGGCCATTTGTCTTCTGATGGAAGAATGCTCTCAGTGAAATGCCAAAGTCGCAAACTCGCTTTCCCTAAGGTGGTTTTGTTCTAGTGGTTACTCACCAGAAGCAGGAAAGCCATGAGGCTTTTGTCAGCTTTTGCCATGGTGTGGGAGAGCAATCCCATACCTGTGGTATGGTGCAGAGAGTTGTTTGCGTCAGTGCTTGGGGAAAGAAAACCTATGTGTTAGCTTGCTTCTGTATCACTTATGACTGAGATTTTTACTGTTGTTTTGGGGCCCTGAAAAGTTATTTAGGAGTTTTGTGATGGTTTTGGTCCTGTTTCATCACAGAGAATTAACAACAAGCAAGTTCCTGATAAATAATGTTATTTGAAACATCCTGAAAGGCAGATAGAGATGTGTGGAGGTGGAGAGCCAAGTTATCAAAAATTCAAGATGCTTAAACTGCATGTTGAGGTTTGAAGATGGATATGTGAAATATGGGATAGACCTGGGTGTTCTGAACATGTGCTTCCAGCTGTGAAGGTGCTGCAGCAGCTCTGAACTGGTGCGTTCAGACCAGAATATTCTTGGTGATCAGCTCATTGAGATCCTGGCATTGTCTGTCTGGATACAGCTCAGCTGGAATAGATATGTAAGTAGAAAATAATATTGAAGCCTTTGCTCAGAATTTGCATGGTTTTCTGCTGGCTCCTGAGAAATGTTTCAGTGCTTTCACTAAAAAGAGCAGTGTGGGTTTTTAATGTTGTGCTTTCATTACAGCCAGTAGCACTGTGCATGTTAGTTTAGATTTCCCCGTAGGGTTGTGATTGCTGCAGTGACTTCAAAAGTTCTTCAGATGTGATCAAATGACTTCAGGAGGCTTTGTTGAGACGTTTGTGATTACATGAGTTCAAGATACTCAAGCCTTGAGTTTTAAGACTTTATACACTTTCAAATTGCAAATATGGCATTAATACTGAAGTGCTGTATCTAGTTCCCCAGGCAGTATGTTGTTACTTTACACATTACCACCTGTGAGTGTGTTTTCCCTTAACAGACAGAGGAACCTGTGCTTAGAGTTAAAATTAATCACATATTGACAGTAAAGCCATAAGCATTTTATAGGCCATGCTGTTTAATACCGACATGCTATTTAATATTGGCATACATAAAGTTTCTTCTGGGAAGCAAGAAATAAAGTTTTATTGCTGAGGTGCTGACAGTAATGATGCCTATTGATTCCAGCGTTTAAAGAGGAAAAATACAGAGTTCCAAGCCAACGTGTTCCTTTCAGCAAGTAATATTTTGCAAATGCGTTGATGGAACTATCTGTGCTATTGTGAGCCGGAGTCAGTGTCAGGTTGGTACTGCCTGTACTGGAACAAGACACTTTATTGTTTCCTGAATCATCCTGAATATAGAAATGTGAAGGCCAAAACTGTAATAAAACTGGATGATTATTTTTTTTCACTCAAAAAGAAAAGCTGTAGCTGAACTTCAATTTATTTGTAGTTCTTTGTGTCGTTTACTTCTTGATAAAAACATAGTTGACACTTCACTTTTAAGGAGAAGTGTATTCCATAAGACTCAGAATTCAGGCTTCATTAAAATTAAAACCACTTTAGTTTAAGTTTTAATATCAAACTCCCTAGAAATTTACGTGGGTAAAGCTGTTTCAGTTAATTTTTAGTGACTAGCATATGTAGGTAATGTAAATCCAGTAATATGTGTAGCATTTTTAATGCTTAGACGAATGGTGAATAAAGTTTGCTTTTTGGCTGCCTGAAATTTCTAATGTTATCATGTACAACAAATGTACACATAGCTGTCTGTTCTCTTTGTAAACGATGTGCTATGGATAGCTGCATTGGCACAGATTTTCCAGACTCATCACACTGAAACACCAGTGGGACATGTGCCGAAGGGTTAAGCGTGGAGTAAGAGGCAAGGGCATGTAATATCCAGTGCATCACCAACAGAGAAATGGTTGCGTTTTATGGGGCTCTGTTGTGATTTGTCAATTTTGTGCAACAGGGCTTCAAAACCTTGTATTTATATTGCTACTTTCGGTGCCTGGGTTTGTGGCAGAGGCAGAGAGTGGGAGGGTGAAAACTGTTTGCTTGCATAAAATGCACAGCAAAATGCCAAATTCAGCAGAGGCTCTGTCGCATTAGCCCAGCTGTCAGCCAGTGGCTGATGGCAGGAGTAAAGTACCCATGCTTGTGCTTGTTTTGGGATTGGGCTTTGTGGCAGGTGGAAATCGGAGTTCACTGAAAAACAGCTGAGTGTTTGCTGCAGTGATTGTGGCATGCTTCTGGACTTTGGCTGTAACCCCCTGCTCAGCTTTTTGGCAGGACAGGGTGATCTGGTCCAGAGGCTGAGGTCAGCTACTTCGGGCTTCCACATCTCCGGGAGGTTTGTGGGGAACAGACTAGCTCTGAAATGGCTAAAAGGGAAGAAACTGTGATAACAGTGGAGATTAGTAATGAAGCTTTACGCTTCTTGCTGTGGCCATCTGCAGAGTCAAAAATGTGTTTGTGAGCTTTAATGCATGTTGCTTAATGGCTGCCTTTGTACATATAGGGGGTCATATAGGTGTGCATCATACAGGAATATGTTGATTAATTAAGGAAGTCGTCTAGTGTGAACAGGAAACTGTTAAGAATGTGGGCTTTTCAGTAGCACTTCCCCTCCTGTGTCATGTCTCTGTCTACTGAAATAATGCAACTTGCTTGTTTCTCAACTTGAATGCTTTAAGCACTCAGTAAAACTCACTTATAATCAAGCCTTCTGTATTTACTTACATTGCTGCTGTATTTTTTCCACTTAAGTTTCTTAACGTGCTTAAGGTTGTTTTAAGGATATAAAGCACTTCTTATTTCATCTCTCCCAAAGCAAAGACTGCTTTCTTCATTTTCGAAACCTTGTTACTTTAATAGGTAATTATACCTACTTTCAAACTTTGTGTGAAGAGGTTTAAATGTTTTTGTGACTGTGATGTGGGATGGACCAAAGACAGTCTAATCTTCTGCAGTTGGTGGAAATGTGAGCTTTTAAAAATGTTGGGAATTCAGAGAAGAAAGCAGGCTGAGAAGAATCTCTTAAACTTCTCTTAAATCTTTGAAGTTGTGGAGGAGACAACGAAGGTACCTGAAACTTTCATCCCAACAATCAAACGCTGTCTAATATAAGCAAATTAGGTAGTTCCCTTTGTGTGGAGTGGAGGTACTTGAGGGCTGGAAAAGGACAGTGTTTGTCACCTTCTTAATGATTTCCGTTTCCTGCATAAATCTGAAGGTGCTGGATTCAAGTGTAATTGATGGCTTTACGGTACTACCAGGACTGTTGTATTCTGGTGGTGATGGAGGGCCCCAAGCAGAGCTTTGGTGTGTTAGGAGTTTATGGTATATAAACACCTGTGGGAGACACAGTCCCTTCCGTGGGAAATTTACAATATAGTGTGAAACAAGAAGAAAGTGAGTCTCATGGAAGGATGAGAAACAGAATTTGGGGGAGTTAAAGATGCTTGTGTGGTCCTGCTGCATGCAGTCACTGAACTGTGCCTTTGGCTATTGTATCTGAAAGTGATTTGTTGTAAGTCTTGCTGCCGATGTGCATCCCAAGTGCATGCGGGAGGGAAAAGGGCAGTAGCTGTTAGTTTACTGAATAACGTGCAAAGTGAAATGGGTGTGGGGCAGGAATATGAGTCAGGTCTGAGCTGTGTGACTTGGTGTCAAACTTCAAGAGTAGATAACTAGCAAAGGGGGCAGAGCTGGGCAGGGTGAAAAACTAGGTAAAAGCAAAAAATTACAAGATTCAAGTGTCCTCGCAGGAAATAAGATTTTGGTGGCTCTTAGAGAACAACAATGGTGAGAATCGTGTCTAGATTTTCTTTTTCAAGTAAATTTTTGATGTGTGGAGGAGGAGGTGACTTGAAGAAATGCATGCATGCAATTTCTAGATGCTGATTTTCTGCTCTGGAGTGAAACTACAGCATGCTACTGATCTTCTGAAAGCTGAAATTTATATTATTCTGATCCACACGTTTCTTTCTTGGTATACCCAGTGCAAAGCCCAGAAACACATTCAGTTTCTTTTTTTCTTCTCTCCAATTTATCGAGAAATAGACATGTAATTTTATTTTCTGAAGTATTTCTACAGGGGGCAGAAATTCGTCCATTTTATAACTCTAGTGCAATTCTACTGGTACCTCTTCTGCCACGGCATGAGAACTTGGCAGATTTGCTGCTTGTTTCTGTGTTGTTTACACTGTGATAAAAATTTAAAGATAACACGATTATTGCTTGCATCTATGTATCTAGGTATACCAAATGCATTCTGAGTTCATTTCTGCAAATGGATTTTCCCCATGGTTTGTATGCAGCCTGCACTGATTGGTCAGCTGTATCAGTAAGCTAAGTTTTAATAGGCAGCTGAAGTGGGTATTTGGAAGGTGGTGTTATTGGAACATGGTTCTCATTAGGGGAGAGCACTATATTTAAAGTCATTTTAGCTTGTGATGATGCTGTAGTGCTTCGTGGAGATGGTGAAATTACTCCAGGGAGAAGGTGGAAATGCCTTGTATCACTCAGCTGTCTTCTTGCTGATTAGGGACTGACACTGTCCGAGATGCCTCTTCGAGGCAGGCAATTATTTTCAGCTGAAGAGATGTTAACCAAGAACTAAAGCCTTAGGGGAGGAAAGGGTGAGCAGGTCTGGGAGAGGGAGGGGGACACTCACAAAATATGTAACATTTATTTTGCTGCTTCTAAGTACTAATCTCTCTTTGTAAAGGTTTCACCATTCATATGGTGCAGCATTTAATACTTGCAGCTGACTGTACAGAGTGAAGTGTTCTCAGTTTCATACTCTGATTTTTATAGTTGCTTAAATATCAGACAACTTAGTGCTAATTTGCATCCTGCTGTATAGTTTGTGAGATCAGGAGAGATGCTTTTTATTCTCGCAGTTCTTTTCAGATAGTATTGGGGGCTTTTGTGTTGTGTGTTGTTTTTTGGTTGATTTGTTTGTGGAGATTTTTGTGTGTTTGTTTTATGGGGTTTTTGTTTGGGCTTTTTATTTTTGTTTTAATATTGATCTAAAATCTACTTTTAAGCAGCAAAGGGATTTATATCCAGCAGGCTGCTGCTGTGCAGTCATTATTTTGTGGCAGACTCATTACTTGATGACAAAATTCAGACCACTGCCAACTGCTCAAGGCAACCTTTTGCTACGGTCTTTGTAAGAGAGCTGCGAGAACAGCCATGCAGCTTGGGTTGAACGTAAGAAATTCATTTTTACATATTTTGTGAGGCAGTGTGAATGGAAAGCTCATTTAAAGATTCCTTATCAGGTAAATTAATTGTTACAATAGGGAATAATTTATTAGGAGCGGAAAAT
Organism: Amazona ochrocephala; assembly: GCA_039720435.1. Lineage (NCBI taxonomy): Eukaryota > Metazoa > Chordata > Aves > Psittaciformes > Psittacidae > Amazona > Amazona ochrocephala. The sequence goes on along the minus strand of CM077909.1, from coordinate 35,969,575 downwards.
GTCTTAACTTGTAAAATGCTGTAATCTAGGCTCTGAGTGAGGTTTATATAGTGTTGCTGTTGACTGACCAATTTCATTACATCATAACTAACAGTGAAGCTGTTTGAATTATTCAGCAGATTGAGATTTCTTAAACTGACTGTGGGTCATGTTGCCTATGTGGAAATTAGTTGTAAATGATCTTATATTTATGTGTGCATTGAAGAGGTATCTCTCTCTCTGACTTAGTCTTCTTAATATCTGTAATAGCCTTGGTTCAGCTTGAGAGTGCCCAGGTGCACACATGCAGACGTCATCCCCCTAAACAGCAGTATGCCTGTGTTGCTGCGATATGATCTGTGGAAGTTTTTTTTGTTGTTACATTTTGTGTAGATACTGTATGTTTTCTATTGCCATACAGCTTAAATATGAAGAATTAATGAGAAAAACCTTTGATGTGTGTATTGTGTAAATTGCAGCTAACAGGCGGCTGCTTTGTTTATCCTGTGAGTGTGCAAGACTAGTTTGAATCTTGAGAGCTATTTTGAAGACATCAGACTTTGAAGTGATCTGTATTAGTGTATACAGAATAATCTGTGTTTATATAAGTAACTGGCAGTTGAATATCAATATTTTTTCCTAAAGAATAGTCATGCTGAAGTTGAAAGAATAATGGGGCGGGACAATGGGGACAGGGGTAGACCTCAGTTATGGTTGTGCTCTAGAATGTATTACCGGGTTTTCTGCTTACTGCAGTTATATCAAGCTGCTCTGATCTTGTTTTTTATTAAAACTTAGAGTATGTGTTACAAAACTAGTATATGCTTTTTTTGGTTTAGCACTTTTAAAATTTACCTGCACCTTGATCGGCATCGAGGCTCACTTGAATAAATGAGCAGAATTCACTCCACACAAACCTGAAAATCAGTAGGGCTGAGTTTGCAAATACAAGCAAAACAAAAGGCAAACAAAGAATAAAATAGGTCTTTTAGGAGACCTCGGAATAGTATTTTTATGCTTGTAAAAGTTCTTTCATCCTTAATAATATCAGATGAAGTAAGAGCTGATGATGGAGAAGGCTTTTACAGTAAGTGAGAATATGGTGCTGACAAAAAAATCAGATACCTATCTTGAGGATGTCCATCTTTGTTGAGAAGGCAGTTTTTCCTGGGAAATGTGACAGAGTAGATAGATGGTGGCCGTGGGTCAGTGTGAGCACAGGAGAGCAGTGTTTGGCCTGGAGGTGGTAGATCCTTCAGAAGGTTTGCCACAGCAGGCTTTTCTTAGTTTTGGTTTGGCTTTTGGGGCTAGTGGGAGATGAGGTTTGTTTTTGTGGGTGCAGGTTTGAGGGGTTCGTCCTGTCTGTCAGTGGGAGATGCGTGAGATACAGGCCTGCTTTTCTCCTGAATGGCTGAAAACTGATGCATGGTGTAATTTTGGGGTATGGTAAGCTGATACTTCTGATCTGGAGGAGCTGTTTGGAGTCTTGGTCTGTGGTTGGTGCTGCTCACCTCATTTTCTGTCTGAGTAGGGAGCTACTCAGATGCCATGTGACTGGTGTCTTGTATAACTTGCTCTTTTAAGGGCCTTGGTTTATTAACACGCTTCTTGCAGACTGTTCTGCCTTTGCTTTTGTACCTGTCTCTTGCACTGAAGTTAGTTTTACCCATGTTTTTGCAGGCACGGCAAGCCAGGGGCAAAGGCGGCAGTGCTGCAAAGCGGCTCAGCAGGTCCTCTGCTGATCTCCTAGCAGTGGCTGCTGTTGCGGGTGCCTCACTGGGGCTCCTGCCTGCGCCCTCTTCTTCCAGCCTGCCTACGGACTGTTCACTGGTGAATGCAAACACACAAACAGGCTGTTATGCAGCCTGCACAAGGGACCTGCTGGCTGCCCAGCGTGTCAAGGAGTCAGCTGTGATGACTGCTAGCAAGGAGAAATGAGTGTGCCTCATGTTAAGTTCTGTCCTCCTCTGCTGTTGCTCTCCTTTTGCACAAAGCACGTTCTTCTGGAGCTTCTTTTTAAACCCACAAACACTTGTATTTGCATTTGCAAAATGTTTTTTTCAATATGCATTATTTTTTGTATACTGAGAATTAATGCTTTTTAGTGGTGGAGTTATGCTGTGAGTGTAAGCTGAAGAAGTGTAGTTGCAGATTTGGAGTGGACGGTGTTCAGATCTCCTTTTCATTGTTCTGTCAAGAGCTAATGGTTAAAACAGTGAAGAGAGGTTTCCAGTTACCATATTTGTATCAGTTGACTGTGTGTTTTTCTTATAAATGAAATGTGGCTAACCAAATAATTGGCATCTGCTGTGAGAGAGGGTGAATGGGAGAGGGAAATACCAAAGATCAGTTCTATGTCTTCGCTTTGTAGACCAGCTATTTAACATAGTGCAGCAGAACTTTGCAATTTCAGCAATTCAGAATGATCCTGGCAGTTTCACATTGTCTTATTGTGTGGACAAAGTGGCTATTATTCTTCTGGTTGTTGCTGTTTGCTGTTTGCCTTCATCAGTGTAAAATAAGGTCCACAAGAACCACTGTGAAACTAACAATCTCTTTTGAAAGAATCGCAAACGTTTGGGATTAGCCCGGCATTGCTTCAGCAGTGTGAACAAGGACCAGATGGGGTGTGTAGCACAGCATGCCAGAGCGGGAGCCAGTGGTGCATGCTGGCTTTCACAGTTAAAATGGCTTGTAAAATAATGCTGACAAAGTCACCCCATTACATTAGTTTCCAGAGATGCAAATAATCAAGAGGCTTTGGGAAGGCTGGAGTGGCCGAAGTACCACATTTTGTTCAGCCTCTGGGAAAGCTGTAGCATAACCAAAGACAAAATGAAGTTTGTTTTTAAAAGTTTTATGAGACTTTGGGTGATAGCGTCATGGTTATGAAATTAAATTATGTGAAGAACATAAATGTGCAGTTTGAATCTTACAAGGGGGAGGAAAAAATTCCAAAAAGCTTTGTAGGGTGCTTAAATTTGCCTGAAAGACCAAGGTAAAGTGAGTCTATAGCCTGACTTCATGCCTGTTAGATTTTCTCCTTTTATATTAAATGTTGCTTTAAACTTTAAAGGCATCAGTTAAAAAAGTCTGTACCTTTTAAAAGTGTGTTTTTATAAACGTTATTATATTACTTTATTAACATATAGGCTAATACCTAACATGTAATACATACTAATATGTATTATTACAAGTAATTATAGTAATTACATTATTAATCACATAAATACAAATTTACTTGTCTGGAAAGCTAGTGGAGGACAGGATCCTGATGGGCCCTATTTGCCTGAAGTTGAGATGTGTTCTGAGGACACATGAGGAACTTCGAGAAGATAAAACAAGTTATACTTGTTTCTTTGATTTGAGAAACTACTAGTTACAAGCACAGGAACCCTGCAGCTCTTACTATATGATCTGGCTTCTTGCTTTGGGTTTGAGGTTGCCAGAAGTAGGCGGAATATTGCAGGAAATAGTCAGGAATGGAGAAGGGAGGCTGCTTGAGCTCAGTGCTAACTGATCAGGTTTTGTCTGTCTTTCTAGGTGATGGGGATTAATTATTTCCTGAATGTACCACCTGTGCCTTCAGAAGCTTGAAGCTTACAGGACTTCTGGGGGTAGAATGTTTAACTGTGCATTAAGAGTAGTGCTTCCACACCAGACACTGCTAGATCAGAAGTCCTGCTCCTCTGCTTGAGAATTTGTGGTCTTTTGGAGGTAAAGGCTAGGGGGTTGGGAAGTGTGTGTGTGTAAGAAAGATCCTTGAGTTGCGTTGGCACATGCTTTTGGCTTCTGTCTGGCAAGTGATTTCCAGAGGGATGGTCTTCTCATGTATTCTCAGTAACCCTTCAGCCCATGTGCCTTCATGAGAGGAGTGACAGTGGGAGCACAAATGCTTTGGTTGAATGATAATTTAGAGAGATGTATGGTACCAAGAGGGATGAGAGAGTGCCTTCAAACCACGTTGATTCCATAGGCAAAACGCCACATGCTTCTGCTCTCTTTTTATTCCAGACAGTCCCAGACTGCTTCAGATCCTGTGACAAATTTTATGAGTTTTCTAAGGTCTGGTATGCATGCAGAACACACAATGTCTTGAGGCTGAAGTTTACCTTCCCATTAACTTGATTTTACAGTCTATCACTTTCCTGGCCTACGATGAGATTTTTTTCCACATGGGATTTTTCATGAGGACTCTTAATTATCATATGCAGTTTGGGGAGTTTCCTTTGCATTACCTTCAGCTGATGGTCTGTCAGTGCACTTAAGTTGTAATTTATGTTGTGCTACAATTGCTGTTTATGAATTACACCTGCACTATGCTAGAGTTTATCTAGAAATTGAGAAGTAAATAGTATAGCACAATATAGACATAAGAAGTTAATGTGTATTGAGACATTTCTTCTGCCTTAGTGTGAAATGTCACTCAGTTAAATATGCAAAAATATGCAGAGAACATTTGTAATTATGTCATGCAAAGATGAAGGAGTTTATATGGAGAACTTGCATCAAAATGATTCATGGCAAATAAGAGCAGATTTGGAGGATTGTGGCTTTGTTAATGAGACTTTGAAATCTAGGTGGGATTTTTCAAAGCTGTGTGTAAAACCGAAGAGAAATTAAGAAGATTTTTCAAAATAATTTTCAGATGGATGGCTTGAGTAGAGCTTTGCTCTGTAGTGACTGGACATTATGTTTCCAAAGCACATAGGTACTGATGCTTGGGGTTTGGCTTCCAACTTGGGAATGGCTTGAGAGGTGACATTATGAGAAAAATCTGGGCTGTAATGATGACTTTTTTTTGTTTTGTTTTGTTGTTTGGGTGGAAAATGGAGAAATGTATTCAAAACAGCCAGAGGGACTCACTGCCTTGATCTTGTCTCTCTGAGGTGTGTGCATGAATCGTCTTTATGAGCACTGCATAGGATTGAGAGGTTTTCTTATTCAAAGGCTGTAGCACTTCAAGATTGAATGGGTTGTTGCCCTGAGGAGGGGTTACACTGAGGAGTGATGACTGCTGCTGCTGCAGGTTTCATTCCTTTTGCAGCTTGTAGCTACAGCTGCACTGTAGAAATAAAAAGCGAAAATGTGAAGGTTAGGAAAAAATCTCGATATAGCCAGGTAAACATCTTGGGAAAACCGTTGTTGTGTATCACCCAAGAGTTACAGCAGCTGGTATCATCCTTGCCTCTTCAGTGTCCCCTCTCTTTCCCAGAGCAGAAGGTGGTGGGGTGGGGTGCCTGAGGTGAAAAGATGAAAGAAGTAACTCAGTGCTTTCCTGAAGAAAAGCAAATTGAAAATGTTACGTTAGCCACTGAGCAACACAGACCTCTGGAATGACTGGGTGAATTTCTGTACTGAGCCCTGGAGTTTGTCCACTACTCTTTTTCCCCTCCCAGAAAACGGATATCTCCTCAGTTTGTTTCTAATGATTGCAACTCCCCCATGCCATCTTATTTCCAATGGTTAATTACTCTCTGCCGTGACAGTCCACACATTTGATTGTTGATTTTCGGTTTCTAACTGCTGATCTTTTCACTACTTTATTTAATGAAAGACTGTGCTATTTGCAGGATCTGGGTTGCTCGCATGTTGCTTAAACTGTAGTAAGGTTGTTTTTTTCCTTAAACAAGTGGTTTACTGTTGAAAGTGTTGATCCCAGTGTTCAGAGAGGTATATAAATGTCTATTGCTTGTAGTGTTAAAATTCCAGAATATAGTGTTGCAAAGCTGTAAGTCTTCAAATATTGCAAAATGAGATTATACGAAAGAATAAGTGACTGAACAGAATCTGTAATAAGCCTTGCTTGGTTTTCATTTTGTTGACTTATTAAATCTTTGAAATACAATGCTAAGTGGCTCATCACCTAAAAGCACAGTTCTAGAACGATCAACATGATTATCTGATATTAAGTAAATAATTGATTTTGCTTCTTTTAGTTTTCTATGAGGATGTTGGAGGAAAAGACAGATGATCTTGTTGGTGAGTGATGTGCTTAACTAACCTAGGCTGTTTACGCTGTAACTAATATTAATGCCAAATAACTTCGGGAATGGATTTGTTTTTACTTAGTGTGAATAGGGAGCTATAGTAGTTGCATGCTATATTAAATATGAAAACAGTGTTTAAATACAGGTAGAGTAGGAATTTCTGAACCAGCAAGTGCAGCAAAACTTGAATTAAGCTTTGTTGAGGGAATTAATTGTATGTTGGTAAATGTATGCTGACCTGTGAGCTGGAGTCATGTGGTTTGCAGCCTCACCATTCTCCTTCAGCAAACTTGGCCCATGTCTGCTTTGAGTCCTTTTGCTCTGAAAGGGGGGGGGGTGTGTGTGTGTTTAGTAAAGAAAAGCCAAGCCCCAAGGGGAGCAACAGTTGACCTGTGATGGGCAGCAGAGGCTCAAGGGAGCATGCTGCAGTTAACAGTCTGTGGTGTCTGGAGTTAAGATTTGGGTCCCCAAAGACATGAGGTGGGGTAAAACCTGCTTGGTGCATTGCCTATAGGTATACTTTGGCAGTAAAGTAGACCCAGCAGCTGAAGGCCTAATTCTGGAGTATGTGTAAAATCAATTTAGGAGGAGGAAACTGCTGTAGCAATTGTGTGAAACTGTTCTTGCAGATGGTACTGACTTGTAATGAAAACATACACTCCTGTATTTATACCCTTGCCTTCATGATGCTCATGTGCTTAAGTGGTGATTCTCATGAGATGTGCAAATACAGTCTCAGGTGTCCCCCTTCACAGTAGCTTTTTGTGGCATAGTCTGTCTTTCAGTGCAGTTTACTTTGACATACACTCGAGTAGGATTTTCTGTTGAAAAGGATATTTTAGATATCATAGGGTGTACAAAAGCATTGCATTTAATTGCTCACACTGTAGTGCTTGCCCCTCCCCACTTGCACATACTGCCCATCAAACATGTTAATCCCCTCCTGCCCTCCCCCCATTGAAGAAGCCTGATACGTTTCCTTTCGCATTATTTAGGCCTTCTGGGAAATACATGCAGAAATAAAAGGCTTTTGTATAGCCCTTTCTCCCTCAGGAATGCATAGAGACCTGTTCCTTGGACCTGGTCCACAAACTTGAAACTTGATTTTAGGAGGTTGATGGGGGGATCTGTAATCATGTTCATGTGTTACTGAGAAAGTTCTAACTGCACATTGTGGTAGAGGTATAGGATCTCATGAGATCTCAGAATGCTTTAAAAAGAAACAACTCATGTTTCTTATTTGCAATCTGTTGTGCTGAGGTTTGTCTCTGAAGCAGGTATTTAAAACTCTCAGCTTTGTAACCTTTGTTTGTCCTTCATCTTTATTAGCAGTGTGTACCCAGTGTACAGAGAATAGGCTTGTTTTATTTGCAAAGATTACTCAAGTCTGGTGTTGATTTCTCAACTCCTGATAGTACTCAGTATACCTTAGTATACTTAGAATCACAGAATAGTTAGGGTTGGAAAGGACTGTAACATCATAAAGTTCCAATCCCCCCTGCCATGGGCAGGGACACCTCACACTAAGCTATATATACTTAACTATACCTTAACTATAAGAAGAAGCAAGCCCTTTGCCTTGGGATAAGTTTCTTCTTCGTACTAGTTACACATGCATGAAAACCCATGAGAGAAGGTACTGCATGGTTTTACAGCAATACTGCTATACTGACAGTTGATATCAGTACTGTTCTACAGGCAGAAAGGCCAGGCTAAGCCTGGTATAGTCTCTACCTCTCTGTGCATTGGGAATATAGGAATATATAGGAATGTCTACAGCTTGGGGTGGGCTGACCATCATGTTGTGAAGGATCCAGGGCTCTGAGTTACCTATGCATTTCAGTGGCTTTTGGGGCACGTAGGTGCTGTGTCCTCCTAAGACTTTGTGAAGAGCTAACCTGGGGTTATCCATAGTGGTAATGCCAGGGTAAGGAGAGTATGCAGCTGTGTGATGGCTTGGGCTCAGGGCCTGTCCGTGTTCCTGGGCATGTTGTGTTGTTCATGCTCTCCTCCTCCTGCCTAAACCAGATGTCAGTGTGGCTTGGGGCATAAGAAGCATAAAATGTAAGCCCATATTGGCAGGACATTGTGGTGGTTCCTGACATATACTTGCCTGTGGGTTCATCTTTACCACGGTCAAAAGCAGAATTGCTTTTTTCTCCACCAAGATTATATGTGTTGTTTGAATGTAGTTTGAAAGTTGCATATGAAACTTATCCTGTGTGGGAATACGTATGCAAATATCCAGTGTCACTGCTTTCTTGTTACACTAACTTGAGAACAGCAGTGGTGGTGTTTTACATGGTTCAGGTGATAATCACGTTTATGGAGGCTTGTGCTTCTCAGTGTTGGTGCACTGCTGCCATTGCGTATGCCAGAAAAGCCAGCCGAAACTTCTTTGCCAATTCCCACTCCCTCTATTTGCTGCCATGCAGCCTCTTCAGAAGTGGTGGTGCAGCTGCTTGGAGGCCTGATGCTGTGCCACATCAGTGCTGCTTGCTGATGGTGTGGCCCCACCAGTGATGAAGCGGTGCTTCTGTGGGGCCGGAGCTGCTTCAGCTGGTTTTGCCAGCAAAAGAAGTGTTGGTGAAACTGTGGTGTAATTTGTGTCCATGCTGTGGTGAGCTGGAGTATGAAAATGGGCATCAACAAATTAAATTAGGGGAAATCTGACTTGTCTGAAGTGACAGTTTCTTCCAGCTGATAAAAATGTGTCATAAATACTGGCTTTCTTTCAGTTCTTATCTACTGTGGAATTGTAGGTCATGTTCCTTGGCAGCCACTGAAGGGGAAAGTTATTTTAATTCCACACCTTTCCCTGGAGCGAAAGATGATCATCTCTGTGATGGCAGGTTGTCAGGTTATCTCTTGTCTCCCCAAGATTTGGGATAGAATTGCAGAGGATGGGGTGGAGGAGACCTGTTGCATAATGTCCTTCTTGTGATGCTGATGCTTTCACCTGGTGGCTCAGTGATCTCTGCTCCTCAGCTTCTGTTACAGCTTGGTTTAATAACAGTATCAGGCACCCAGTCTTCTGCTGACAATTTCTTAGAAAAGCTGGGGTTGTGTATTTTGTTCTCTCTCTGATTTTAATTTCAGGTTAGCAATTGGTCTTGTTCATTCAAGCATAGTTTTTCATCCTGTTGTTTGCTCGCAGTAGGTAGTACTTTGTTCTGCAAGCTGGCTTGGTTTAAAAATGGACCTTAATTGTAGAGGAGAGCACTTCATAAGGTGAGCAAAGGTGGTGTAACCTGGTCTGTAGGCTTTTGGGTATGCTTTCCAACGCTGACCAGCTTGCTGTGATTGATCACCTTCTTACCAATGAACTGTGGGGCCTTTTCTGTGCTTTTGTTACTGTCGGTGGGTGGTGCTTTTTATTTCATGGCTCACATTCTGCTGCTTAAGTAGTTTTCCAAAGATTTAATATGCTGCTTCCAACCTATATTTTTTAATTATGTTGAGCAAGTTGCTGATTTTAATAGGGAATAGTCATTCAGTAATGAGTTTTCAGGCAGTAGGCGGTGGTTTGCTACAAAACTATATCGCTTTTGCTCATCCTTATGTGACAGCCGCCATGAAGTTTGATCCACTTAACACCAGACTACTTATTAGGTAAGAAGGCAGAAAGCCAAAGTTTGTTTTAATTTGAGAACTGTTAACTTTCTGTGGATTGATACACTTTTAATAGAATTGTATAACGCATAAATGTAATATATGGTGAATCTGATTTATGGCCATGGTTGGTTTTTGGGTGGTGGAAAAATTCAAAGAAAAATCTGTTAGAAGGCTGTTTAATGATGGGGCCTTAATTTTCTCCTTGATTTGAGGATTTAATTCTTAGTTATGCAGCAATCTTTCTGTATCAAAACTTGCCTCATAGGGATAGAATGGTGTGCAGCTTATTCCCTTTAGTCATCTTGCTGAATTGAAGGGATGCTCCAGGCATGGAGTGACAGCCACCAGCCTTTCTTGTGGGTGGTATGACAAGAGCCATGCCCCTGCAGTGCCGTCTCCCTGGAACGCCAGCCTTTGTGATGGGCTGTGAACCTGAACTGGGCCAGGCTGGACCTGCTCTGACTGATGGGTGGGAAACATGTTGTTTTAGTTCCCTCTCAGTTAATGACTGAGAGAGGTGCAGTGCTGCCATGGCTCCTCTGAGCACCACTGCAGAAGTGGCCTCTGTTCCAAGTAATTTGTGCCTTTCACTGACTTTTTTACCTGGTGTTTTCAGTCATGAGCCCTGGGGCTTCATGAGTTTGTCCGTGCACACCCGTTCGCTCCCTCCCTGGCATCTGCTGCTTGCCACAGGGAGTATGCCCTGAGCATCTTGGAGCTGTGAGCTCCATCCTGTCCTCCCCGGGGTTTTTGTGGGAAAGGTGTTGTGTGGTGCAATGTGGCTTGCATGGAGAACATCTGGAATGGCAGTTTGTACGTGCACAGATGCAGGCTGGCCTTTGATCCCTTTCAGGGGAGGGAAAGAAACCAAGCTGTCTGGTGCAGGGCCTGGGAAGGTTGGACTGGGTCCCTTTCAAATGCTTCAGGGACCTGTGTCACCTTCTTGTGTCAGTGAAGAGCTGTGAATCACCTCCTTGTGTCTGTAGAGATTGGATTAATCAAAAATGGCATCAAAATGCAGGTTAATGAGCAAGGTACTGTCATGTTTGGTACCAAGTGATATGGGGGCCTGTGGTGAGAGTTGGGCTTTGTTGCTTTTGAGTAACGGTGCTGTTCGTAAGTTATTCTTCTGTGTAATCTGGAAGTATTCTTTGTCCAAACTGATGTTTTGGTGATTGTTTTTTTTTTGTTTTTTTTTTTTTTTTTTTGTTTTTTTTTCTTTCCTAAATGCTAACTCATGCCATCAGTTTTCTGTGATTTACTGGGCTCATTTACAGCACAGTATTGGATTTTATTTCTGCTTTTCCCATTTTGGTGTTGATGAGCTCTCTCTTTGAAATCCTTCAGGTTCTGTAGCCTGCTTTTTAAGTCAGTGTTTTTCCTGTATTACTGAGTAGCTTTCCACAGCAGACACAGTAGCCACATCCTTAAATGCCCGTGACCTGCTGTTCTGATTCACTGGAGGACTGAACTGAGAGGACATCAATTGCTACTTAAACAGAAATGGTCCCACAGAGCAAAAAGCTGGCTGGTGGAAAGCACAGTGCCCATTCTGTTCCCTTGTTGTGTCCACTCTGTTTTGCTCCCTGTGGTGAGCAAGGTGCTTATGTCTGGGAGGGCAGGGATTGGATTAATCCGGCAGTGTCTGGGCTGGCTGGGGTCCAGGGGGAAGTGAGACTTTGTCGGGGGGAGGGGAGGGGGGGCACGTGTGGTGTTGGGCAGCATGGCCTGGGGGGACCCCAGCCCTCCCGTCCCCTTCCCTTCCTTCCTGATCATACCCACCTTGAGATTTTCATTTACTCTTGTCCATGTTAAGTTTTGAAGCTGAGTTGAGAGGAGGATGTTGGGATTGTTGCTGCTTGAGGGAGGTAAGTACAGATGGTAATTGATCCGAGTGATTTCTGCTGAGTAGTGAAGGTGAGACTCATAATGGATGAAAGGGGAATAAAGAAATGAGTCAGGAGGTTTAATTTTGTTGTTCATAATCTGATTTCCTTCTCTTACTTTTGGAAACTTTTATGTATGTTTTGTCTAATGGAAATAAGAGGATATGAAGGAGTTTCTAGAGAAGTATGTGCATGGCATGGTCAAAGTTACATCACAAAAAAAATCTGTTGCAACTGTCTCAGCAGTTTATCCTGCGTCCCACTTAGGCAGAATAATTTCCCCCTCTTGACTCATGTGCTTTTACCCCCATAGTGTGTCTACCTAGAGTTAAAAAAAAGAATACGGAGGTGCTCCAAAGCTTGGTTTTTGCTTCCTCACCCTTAGGAGTGCTGTTTCTGTGCTGATCTGGCTGAAGTTGCATCACTTAAAGATCGGATGTACCAAAACAATAGCTGACTTTAAGGAACAATCAGCCAACAAACAAAACACCCCAAACCAAACCAAAACCCCAGAGATGGCCTTACCAATGCCCTGTATCTTGTTAACCAAGAATACCTGTGTCTTACATATTCTGGAGAGTAAATACTTTCTGGAGACTTCTTTCAGTAACTCTAGAGCTACCTAAATTGAGTTGACACCAGAGGAGCCCAGTGCTGACTGCCACCAGTGGCTGCTGGTCTAACTCACAGCTTCTGGCTCTGTACCTGGTTGCTTTGGTAAGAAGAGATTTTGGACAGCTGCTGTCTGAATGTCTCAAAAAACAGATTTAAAAGCCACTGCTGAGGACGCATTCAGAAGTTCAGGATTTGGGTTTTTTGTAGTGTCTTAGCCATTGAGAACTGACTTAATGCATCTTTTAATCAGTGGTGCTTATAATACATGCCAGTTCAGCTAAGCTCACAAAAAACCTGGTTTAGTCTCCTTTCATCATCTTGTCTGCCTGTGGAAAAGTACAGCATATACCCAAGACCTGGAGAGTTAATAAGTGCTAGAAAATATGCTTATAGTGGGACAAATTCAAGAAGCACTGCCAGTGTAACTTACCAAAGAAAATGTGATGGTCCTACATTGAGAAATAGAAATGGTGGGGAGGAAAAATTTTGGTTGACTCATCAGGGTGACATATGCAGGACCCTGGTACTTGGAAGCCTGTAGACAGAAACTTGCAGACCAGTAATAAAGCCCAATTACATAACAGAAAATTGATGATGGATTCTGCCTCTGCAAGAGGTTGTATGTTTGGGACTGTCTTCTTTCCTAAGAGAAAGTTTTCACTTCAGCTGACTCTTTGGTAGCCTCTCTTACTCAGGAGGGCAAACTGATTTTCAGTGGCAACTTTTGGCTTTGTAGTGGCATGTTTTATCTGTCTGTTTTCCTCTCCTGTAAATGCTTAACATATATTAGTTGTTCTTTGTGGTTTTGTTTCACTGCTTACAGGTTTCCCGTCTTAATTTCATGGCTGTTGTGTTACTTACCTTTGTGTTTCAGCTTCCTGCATTGTTTCATCCGTAGCCTAGTTTAGAATAATAGACATTTAAAAGTAAGAGAAATGCTGGTACGTGGGGAGAATTACAGCTTGCATCTACTCTTCCAATTTCTTGAGGTTTATTTTGGAGATAGTGTTAAGGCATGCCTCCATAAACTTAAAGAATGGCTTAAAACTCATAAACTTTTAAGACTTAAGTCTTCAGCTGTCATTTTTTGTGAGATTATCACTTACAGGCACTTGACATCGGCCAACTCAAATCTATACTGCTAATTGAAAAACATTTTCTCCCTACGTGAATTCCTAAATCATGTGGGCTCATTACGTAACCTGGCACTAACAGGCTGTGATAGAATAAATCACTACCATTAGAGGCCCTTTACTTGTCTTAGACTTTTATTTCTTCTTGTTCAGGAGTTTCTGTCTTTGCTTGTTTCTGAAGCTCTGGACATTCTTTCATCTGTTTCACTCTTCTCTGGGAAAATTAGGATGAAAGTGTGTATTTTGCTGTTTTGAGTTGGTCCTCACTTTGTCAGCTGTGGTTGCTGTTTGTAGTTAGTGTGATTGATGAAACATCACAGTTTAGAAACAGTACTGCTAAGAGGAAGAATCAGGTTTTTTTAAATGTCTTGCATAAATTCATGGAGCACCGCCACAAGTTGAAAATCCCCCTTTAAGTTCCTTTATGCAAGGAACCTTCTCCTTGCCTTCCCCTTCTGGTAAGTGCTTTGCAGCTTCTTGTTATGTCTGATATTTTAGTTGAGGAAAAGCTGTCATAACACAAATGTTTTGGAACAAGTGGGTACCTCATTATTTGAGACATTTGTCTCATTCAGATGTTACAATGTCGTATTCTATTCATATGTCTAAAAACTTGCAAAAGAATACTGAATGTGACAGCATGGGAGGAGGGGAGGGAGTAAACTGTCCTCCCTTGGGTGGCATTTTGTGCTGTCTCTTCTACCTAACAATAGTGGATAAGTAGTATGATGCTGAACTTAAAAAACTGATGGCACTTATGAAAGGGTGCCTGCCATTCAGTGAACAATTGTAGTAGAAAGCTTTTAGTTCTGTAAGTGTTTTTTTGTGTTTGTTTGGTTTTATATTTCTTTTTTTTTTTTTTCTAAGGTGTTTTCACATCTTTGAGTACAAGATCTTTTTTGCTGCTTTTTGTTGTTGAGAAGCAATGCTACCTGCAGAAGTTCAAGTCCTTGTTGACTGTGCAACTGTCACCTTTTGTTCTGCAGTTGAATCTGTAAAGGAAAGACTAACAATGGTTTCCTTATGTGAAGGCTCTGTGATGGCTTCTGAATGCAGTGTTGCTTGATGGGCAGAGAAGTGTCAGCTTTAATTAATGGACAGTCTGTTAGTACAGTTTGTTCAGTTTGAGCTGTGCTAGCAGACCCATTGCTCAGTGATACACTAACCTACAGGAATATTTTAGGACTCTGCCTTGGAAACCTTTCAGGCTGCTGTATGAATTGCAACATCAGAAATCTACTGATAGTCAGGAAAGTTTGATTTGTGCCAGTAGCTGTGAATTACGATTTATCTGCTCCTAAGCTCCACTTCTGAGCTTAGCAGCCAGCTCTTCTGGCAGGGAAGTAAATGGGTATCATCCACCCTTAGGCAGGGGTTTCGGTCGCTGATCTCCCAGTTCTGCTTCTCAAGATGGTAGTAGCTACATAAATCCATTTAGTAACTGTAGTGCTTTCTCTTTGAGATCCCCGATCCAGTACATTTATAGTGAGATAGACATACCTTTTAAAACAACATATCACTTATCCATTACTCAGGGGTGAATAGCTTGCAAAGCAAAGGTCAATGAAATGCTCCTGCGTGAAGGTCTGGGTTGTATGTTAACTTTTTTCTTTGGTGGCTCTATGTTTTCCTGGCTATAGCTTTGATAGAAAGCAGTGTTTTCTGTCTGCAGCTGTCATGGCTATACTGTGTGTCTTGGTCAGTCTGTCCCTGTTCATTGGTCTGCACAGGGCAGCCGTTAATCACTATTTTCACTACCCCTTCAGCAGTTTTGTATTTAGGATCTTCTGATGAGAATATGAGTCTAACTTTGATGGATGGAGATGGAAATGTTTGATTAAAGATTAGTTTACTTCAAATTAGTTTATTTCATTTTTTTTCTACAGAGAATTGTGTCTTTTGGATCAATTTCTGTTGTTGCACTCCTTGCTTGCTGCCTGAAGTTGCATCAAGCTGTGGGGCTGTGAGACTTGTATAACTGTAATGCAGATAGTTTGCATGTTTGCTGTACCAGTTGCTTTGGTTTTGTAAATGATCCTTTATGGTATATTCTCAGTCTTCAAAATGTGACGAGTGAAGTTTAAACATGCAAACAATGCTTGTTCATACTTTTTTTTTTTTGTGATATCCAGGTAGTGAAACCAACCTGTGGTACAAATTGTACTTGCTAAACTTGAGGTTCAGGGGTTTATCTGCTCTACCTCAGCACCACATGGGTTTTGCCATTCTAAAGTCAAGTAAGTAAACAGGCTTCAGCGCAGGTGACTTGCCCCTCTGTCTTCCTCAGTGATCCTTTTTGGGTCCTACTGCTGCCTGTTTTGAAGCATTATGTCCCTGCTGCAGGCTGCTAGCTTTCACGTGGGAGCTCAAGAGGGCTGTGGGAGAGCTGCCATTCAGTGATTTTGTAATCCTCTGTGAGCAGCTCAAGTGGAGACTGGGAGGGGGAATGGAGTAGCAGAGGGTGGGTAATCCCCTGTGTGCTCCCAGGGAAGACAGGCTTTGAAGGTAGAGGGAGCCCTTGTGATCTGTCCACTTAAGAGACAGAAAATTAAGTCTCTGGGATGGCAAGAAAGCAAAGGCAGCATGATCTGCATGATCCTGCTGTTCTTAACTCCAAATCTGGTTTTTAGTACATCTCTGTTAGAGGCTTTGATGTGTTGTCAATACTGTTGTAGATCACAAGCCTTTAACTCTGGCAAGTGTGTTTCAGTGATGCTCAGATTGGTATTTTTGAAATGTGTTACTACCTGTGTGTTTCAGAAGCATAGCTCCTGTATTTGCACCTTATTCAGTCCTCTGGCATCAAGGGCTTTCAGAGCTGCATGATAGAGCCTTTCCATATGCTTCTCACCTTCACTGGAGCTCAAACACAAGTTTACACAGAGTCCAAATAAAGTAGGTTGATCTTTGGCAGCACTTTCTCACTTGGTTAGCAATAGCGCCCTAGGAGCTGATTAATGCTGTGTGTGCTGTGAGCCGAAGAGTTCATGTCAAGTCTCTGGTGCAAGTGTCAGAAGAAAAACTATGTACAAGAGACACAAAAGATATACTCATTCAAGTATAGATTA
This sequence comes from Amazona ochrocephala, assembly GCA_039720435.1. NCBI lineage: Eukaryota > Metazoa > Chordata > Aves > Psittaciformes > Psittacidae > Amazona > Amazona ochrocephala. The sequence goes on along the minus strand of CM077909.1, from coordinate 35,953,289 downwards.
AGGAGGCAGGTGGATGGGTGGAAACTCCAACTTACAAGGGACATATTAAAGATGCTTTGTCCCATGGCAGCAACTGGTCTGGTAGCTTCCAATCTGTTTTCTCTGCTTGGTAGAATTTCAGTCAAAGTCTTAATGCTTTCCAAAGCTGAAGTTCTGCACAGTGAAAAACATGGAGCATATTTTCCTTGAAAATCTGCAGTTAAATGAGCTCTTACTTGTTTCCCTGCGCTAGTATTAAAACCTGTCTGGCTGTACAGTGAGCTACATTCAGAAACTGATCTGGCTGAAAAGTGACATGTCATAACCTCCATTTCTCCCCATGAAAGCAAGTGGGTTAGTTTTTCAGCTGGACGAGTTTCTTGAACCAACATAAACTTTAAATCTAGTATTTTCATTTATTTCTAAGAATAAGGGAAGAAAGGGCCTGCATATATGGCTTTCTGCATCTCTTGTACTAGCATGTAAGTTGCACATTATGCTGTTGAAGTGTCATTCCAGGTGCTGTCAGCTTGGTGGTTGTTTAAAGTCTATGACTTTTTTCTTTTTCTGGTTGTGTCTGGTGTTGTTCTTCTGGTCCCTTGGGTGGTCGCATTCTGTCCCTGATTGTGGAGATGAGACCTTGTTTGCTGCTGGTAAGTTTCTGCATCTCCGTTATTGCTCTTCTAATATTTGTTCAAATTCTCTTCACTCTCCTGCCTGACACAGTTCAAACAAGTGAGCTCTGGGGCTTTTCCAACTAAGCAAACTTCAGGCAGTTTGTAATTTGCAAGCTGTTTAATCCTTGATAAATAATGCTGATCAGACAACAAGGGGATGAAAAAAAAATTGCATATGGAGGTGTGATTCTAGCCTGGAAGATGTTTTTGCTCTATTTGTTTTTATATATCCTAGAACGATGTTCTCCAGAATATGTCAGATCTGAGAACTGCAAAACCTAGTAGCAGTGTGGGTTCCTGCCTCAGTCTATTTAGCTAGGATTCCTTATTAGAAAGGAGGTGTGCTGGGGCGCAGTGTTTCTCTTTTTATTGTGTTGGTAGGGAAAGCTGGCTTTCTCCTCTTGAAGTCTAGGCTGGTACAGTCTACAACAGGGGACGGTGCTGCGAGATTCCCTTGCATGAGCAGTAGTTTGCTAAGTAACCATTAACTACCAAGCACAGATTCCGTTGACATCTTTGATGGGAAGATCTTTTGCTTCCCTTCTGCGCTTTGGTAAGTGCTTTGGCTTCCTATTTTCTAGCCTGAAACCAGGAGTGTTTAGTGACTGTTTCATAGAGCTGTGTGCTTGGTACATTCATAGTGCTGGTGTCAGATGGTTTGCAGCAAGACCCATCCTGCCATCAGTCTGCCATATGTGCCTCTGTGCACAAAGGGTGAGGCTGAAGTGGGTCAGTTAGCAAAGCTTTTGCATCAGGGCACAATTTCTCAGGCCAGTGCAGGGGAGCAGGGGTATGTGTTTGTGTGTTTTAAATCAGTGAATATAGCAAACACCCTATGTAAACCATTTCCCTATGAATTAGGGGGGTGGTTTTGCTTCTTGGAACAGGAGATGCTGTGTGTCAACACTCAGAGCACCCTGTTGATGCTTACTGTGTGGATTTTCATGAACCTCATGTTTCGGTCATTTAACACATGCAGAATGAGGAAGTGGCTGAGTTTGCTATGGGGGAGCTGGCTTCTCATAGAAGTCGAGTTTTGGGCTTACAAAGTCCCTTCGGAAGCTTTGGCCTGGTTTGGTGATCTGTCAGCTATCTGCTATTGCAGATGAGTTAGCGCTGCCTCTAATAGTAGTAGAAGAGTTGTTTTTGGAGAATCCCTGCATTGGAAAGCAAGATTACATCTGAGTCACTGCAGTACCTTTTCTACTTCGGCTTATCCATGCTGTGAAATCCAAAACCAAGGCTGCCAGCCTTGCTTTTGTTGCTGTATGTATGTGAAAAGGCCACGTTTGGTAGGTGCACCTTTTTAATGAGCACAAGTCAAGGGCTGGTTTTTGTTACAGAGAAATCTGGGGGAAAAAAACCCTGTCAAATGAGATAATTCTGGAGTTTCTTCATGTTACAAGAAGCTTGGCTCTGAAGAAGCAGCGGTTTGACAGGATATCCTGAAGTGTGATCTCAGAACTGGGATTTTGCAGCTTGGTGCTACAAGAGCAAAGCAAACTGTTCACACTCAGGTTCTGGTGTGGAATTTTGCTGAATGTTGTTATAGCTGGTTTACTCTGATCTTTTTGCCTTTGCTAGTGTTGTAACCCTGCTGGGCGCTAGATGATTACTGAAATTTTGAATATGCGGTCTTAGTACATTTATGTGACACCAGCTGAGAAATGGTGTCTTCTGAAAACTGGAAGAGGGATTCTTCTCGCTTTCCTGTCCGCTGCATCCCAGAAAGTCTTGCCATGGGAAACAATGAAACCCATAACATGCATGTTGTATATTCAGGCTCATACTCTTGGTTGCTGTCTGTAGGATCTGCTCCCCATAAAAATAAAGTTCTAAATTTTTTATTATGCTGATCATAGTTTTTGGTGGGTTTTTGGTGATAATGATTTGTTTGTAACTGAACACAAGGATTGTGTTAGAAAATGATCTGAGAAGTGCTAGGCAAAATTGAAGGATCCATTGTGCTTGGTGCTGTGATGAATACGTTTTCTGTTCATAGATGACTTGCAGCACTATTAATTTCAGAGTCTTCCTGGAAACGCAGCGAAACAGTTTTTTTACCTTTTTGAACTTGTGGTGTGAGTTAAAGGGTGTATTTTTCATTTGGAAAAGCGCACTTATGCTTATTTATACTACCAGGTGCAGCAGAAGTTAATCCTGTGCTGCAGCAGATCTCCCTGAAAGATCATGTTTTAAGCCTGCTGCCAGAGGGGTGATAACAGATGGGAAATTGGAGAACTGTACTTCTGAGTATGGAAGTGTTACATATATTTCCTCTGTATAAAAGCAGTAATTTCATATAGGAGACCTACCTGTGCTCAGGGCTCTTTCTTGCCTGGTTGTGCCTCTTCTAGTACTCTTACCCCATACATCCTAAAGATAAACAACATCCTGACAGCTGCAACCAGCTGCTTCAGGTGTGTGGTAGTTAAGTCTTGCAATAGCCTTTTGCTATAGTCTGTATAGCAGCTGTTTAAACTCTCAATCTCCTGGCTGGCATTTTACAGATGGTTGCACAGAATTTTTGGAGAATAAGTGAACATAAGTGTTCAATTTCTTGTTTATGCTTATGTGAGGGTATAGCACTGAGGTACTTTAAAATTGTGGATCAGTTGGCTTCGTTGTTTACTTTACACAATAACATATTCAAATACTTAAAAACAAGTATTGCAAGATTCAGGTGTATATGTGCATTGCGATTTACTATTCTCCTGCCTTTCTTTAAAGTGCAAATGTCACAGTAAATGTTGTCAGTGATGATATATGCAGATACTGAAGTATTTTCATGTCCATATAAGGAAAATGCTTTCAGTAATGCATCTTGCTTTGCTTTTTGCAAAGGTTGTAGCCTTGGGATGCTGGCCAGGCTTTGAACTGTAAAAGGGAACATAAAGAATGCAGGATGTTTTTAGAATGGTCTCAGCTACGAGCAGATGGCTTCATTAAATTCTCTTTAGGTGGAAGGAGAGCAGTTGTTCCTTTTTGAAGAAAATTGGCTGGAGCAACTGCTTTTACGTGCCATCCCGAGTGTGTGGCTGGTAGCAAGAATACTTGTACAACAAATTCGTGGAAAGCGTTGGGTCCATAAACATTCAAAAAATAGGTGCATGAGAGTGATGCCTGCAAGTCTGAATATTTTATCATTATATAAACGATATACAAAAGGTAGTCTTGTTCCTATAAAATACAAAAGCTTATGGTAGAAGTGTATCAGAAGTGGTTCTCAGGATCTCAATGTGCTAGTGTGGACAAAAGTTAAGCACGGACAGTGTGAGCAAGTGTTTGCTTTGCTTGGACCTAAACTGTAATTGGGTATTTTATGCTCTTATTTCCTCCCTACCCTCCCACCGTTGAAGTTAAAATCCACACTTTGGAGGTTTGGGTCAAAGCAAATGCTTTTTTTGAAGCTGAACAGCCTGCTAAAAGCAGAAATAAGATTTCGTGTGTTGAGGCTTGCCTGTTGGTATATGGTATATTCTGGGGAATACTTGAGCTTTAACCAAGCTGCTTGGTTGGTTTGCCACTCTGTATCTGTTAAAATGCCTCCAGCAACTAATCTGGGACTGTGATACTGAGAGGCATTTGTTGTTTGAGACAGCCCAGCGAGGGGAATGCCTTTATTTATGAAACTGGTTGCACATCAGTTTGTTTCACCATATTGCATCAAACGCTTCTGTGTAATGGTTGCACAGAAATTTCTATGTGCATGTTTACATATGCTTTGTATAATAAAGCAAGTCCATATTTCTTACCCAAGTTGCTTTTTAAGGGTAAATCTGTAATGTACGCACATGTTGCAGAAACTGCCTGGGCCAGACATTATATTAACTACTATAGCTGCAGGAAAATTCGTGCTTAATTAGAATCAATACATTCCACAATGAGAAAAGAAAATGACCTTGTGTTTAGAAGGATGAATTACTGACATGTTACTGGCCTTGTTCCAAGGTTTTCCCTGTGTTATTCTCACCCCAAATTCTTCTGTTAAGTTTTGTATATCTCCGCTTCTAAAATAACATATTTTGTGGGAGTTCTCCAGAACTGTGTAGTACTAAGAGGAGCTGGTTGATACTATTATTTTGATAGAATTATATGAGCAGATCCACTCTAAATATAATTCTGGGCCTAGTTATCTCATACCTGCCACTATCTGTAAATCTTACGCTGGTACACCTTCATCAGACTTGAGTGTCTGTATCAAGGGTGTAAGTGGAACGCTTTCTCCCACCCCATTGTATATCAGATATTTTCCAAGATGCTCAGGATTGGAAGCATTTTTAACCTCGTTTCTTGTCTCCATCTCCTTGTTGCTGACAGGTGCAGCAGTGTTGCATAGGGGTGAGGAGACCCTAATGGTCTGGTTTACAGCCCAGATGGTATCCCATTTTCACCTTTCGTTTGAACAAAAACTGAATGTTGTGTAACTACAGTTGAGGTGCATCAGTGAGTTTTAGCAGTGCATGCTCCAGGCTTTGCACGTCCTCTGGACCAGAACTCAGTCATGTATTTCTGTCTGTCATTCTTTATTGATGTTTTGCAAACATCTCACAACAAAGACTGCTAAGCCACTTGGACATCTGGGCTGAATCACATTTAACCAGCTTATGTGAGCAAATGTTTCTACCCATTCACATAGTGAAATGCTAGTTGCAAAGCCTGGGACATTCTGCCACAGAGATGAACGGCTTAATGTGGTCATGATTAACTAAATTCACTCAGCTTATTCTGACTCTGGGTTTTTCCTGTGAAGGCGGAAATGGTTGCCACTCTGAAACTCTAGGGTTTTTATTTTTAGACCAGTGGAAATGCTCTACTTCTACACTAGCTTTTGCCAGCCACAGAACCATAAGAGTGTAAAAGAAAGACTGACTGTAAACGTATTACAGGTCAGGTGCCTCTCATGTCCAGTCAGCTTTGGTTTGGACCAAATAATTTATCACATCTGAAACATCCTTTGGTGGTGGTGATAACATTTTCTTGTGCTGGTGGAATAAATTACCAGCTTCCTTGAAACTGGAGCAGTCATAGTGATCTATACGTTAAAAAGATGAAATATCCACTAAGACCAGAGTATAAATGGCCCTTGGTTGGAATTACAGTCTACCTGGTTTCCAGAGCTTTTCTAATGTGCAGAAAAGAACAACAGACTGGCGTTCTCATATTCACTTCTGCAGCTCCGAGTCTGTTGTTAGCACTGGGGCTTGTTGATGGGAGCAGCTTCACAGTGGTCCGAGCTGCTGCAGGAAGTGGCTCAAGAGGGAGGCAGGAGGAAGGCCAGTCCTCTAAGGGTGCAGCCTTAAGTCATGGCTTCAGGTTGTGCTTAATTCAGTAACTGCAATTGCCTGTTCCTTGTCTTCTTACTCCCTTCCCCAACCCCATGTGCTGCTGCTGCTTCACTTCAGTGCAGTATTAATGATGATGGGACTGTAGGGTCTCCTGGTCGAAAATGTATTCTTTGTCTTGTTCCTCTGAAATAGCTTTCCACTGAAAAAGCTTGCTGGTATTTTTTCTTTATTTTTACTTTCTATTCCCACCGTACCCTGTGGCCATCTCTTTGTAGTGCATTACTTGCCCAGCAACCAGCCCATGCTTATTCTGTTCTTGTCTTGCAGTGTCTTTTTTTTAGTGCTGCATGCAAGTCCTGCCAATCAGCACGGCACTGTTTACTGCCCAGGTAAAAAAAATGAGGCAGTTTTACACTAGTTTCCTCAAGTCCTGGTTGACAGGCAACATTCCCTGTGTAGACTGGGAGACTTAACTGTGCTCCCTATCATGAATGCTGTCTAAACCCTGGCCTGACTATGGTTTTGTCTGTGAAAGTTGACTAATGCTTGACTTCCTGGCCTTATCCTCCCTCTGCTGGTGATCAGCCTTCTGCAGTCTCCTGGCTATAATTGTCGTAGCCAGGCATTTGTATAAGTGACTTGTCACTCTCATTAATCCAGTAGAGTTCAATCTTTTGAACTACAGACAATTGACATTATTGATATGGGGTTTGTCAATGACGTATGTTCTATCAGCATTTTTATCTGCTGTTTTTCAGTTAAAATCAGAAATAACCATGCAGCTCTGAAGACCCCTTTGTTGAAGAAGCAGGATTTGTGTTTTGGTCTTGTCTTCAGCTTGCTTCAGTAACATGTTAAGTGTTTGCTTTATCTCCTTTAATAGATCACTTTAAGATCTTTTAATCTTATTTGTCTCAATTTCACAGCTATCAAGGTCAATGAGTGAAGGTCTAGGGGGTATTTATTAGCTTTTCACCTGAGAACCGTCATCCAGCTCCAGGTATTGTACTACCTTTATCTTGTTCAGGGAGTGAGGTGATCCAGGTGACCATGTCTATATTTCTTGAAATCCTGTGTCTTTCCTGTTGATCAGCAGGTGTCCCAGAGCAGACCATGCGCTTTGCTGTCTGAGAGACAGTGCCTATTGTTGCTTGTTGGTTTTAAAATCTGTCACCCATGCAGGTGACATGGGATGAAATGGGACCCTGAAATACCAATGGGACAGAGTTGTCCTCCTGACCCTTGGCTTTTCTGGCACTGTGTGAGGCAGCGGGAGGGGGCAGTGTCAGAAGTGTGTGGAGATGGTCTTGTTTAGGGTACAGGGGAATTCTGAGGATGGCATTTTAGCCGCAGCTTTTTGGGAAACCGATATCCTGCTGCTTTGTCTGCTCTTATATGTGTTATACTGATGAGAAGAAGTAGGTGATACCCATTCTTGTAAGGTGGTGGCAGAATTTGATCATTGCTGCTGCTGCTACTGTGATGTTTTTGTATGCAGTGTGGTGTTAGTCTGTGTGCAAGCTGTTAAAGACCGGAGAGGATGATCCTGGTGAGCAGGCATATTTTCAAACCTGCCTGTGCTCATAGGCATAAGACTGAGACTGTAATGTCTCTGCAGGTGGTGATTTCTAACCTTGTTTGTAAATACTGAAAGCAGGTGTGGGATTGTTGGGTGCAGTTGGAAGAGGCCTGTGGTGCTGAATGATGAGATGGCTCTAGAAGGTGAGGAGGAGGATGGTGAGCAGTAGTGATCCTTAATGGGCTGTGCTGTCCACTTTTCCGCCTGTTAGAGAGGCAAGAAAATAATGTTTATTAAAGTTGTGCTTCCCCCCTCCTAATTGCTAAGTGGCTTAGTAGGAGAAAACTATTTTGAGTGTCATAAGCATTAAGATTTTTAAGCTGAGAGCATTGAGATGAATGTTTAAGATGAAAATGGAAACTGTACGTGGTGCAGACTATCACTGTACAGTGCAAATTCTAATTTTCAGTAGTGACTTGGGAATCCTTATTACAGTAATGTGGATCTCAGTAGGCAGTCTTTTCACCTGTCTGTTGGAGTTGCTGAAGACTTTTCAAGTCTTCCTGGTAAGTAAAACTTACTGTGTTTGAACTCTTGTTCCTGTGCTATAACAAGAAGAGGCTTTCCTTGAGTCTGTCATTCACACTTCCTTTGGCTTACTGAGCCTGACTTCCACTGTGTGCCGTTGAACACAACAGGAGCTGGCTGGTAGGGCTCTGCTGAGCGGCTGTTTCCCAGGCATGGTCACCTTCTCTTGGTTTTTGAAGTTATCTCCCTTGGAGGTGAAGCAATGCAGCACAGGCTTTTGCCCTCTCTCAGGCATGTAACAATGGCATGTGTCAGGGAAGGCTAAACCTAAGACATGTCTGTAAGAGCTGGAAATGTGCCGAAGCACTGTACAGGAGATAAATGTCCCTGAGAAGTTCTGGGCCATGGATGGGAAGACCCATCACCCACATAGCAGGCTGAGAGATTGTAAATCAGTAGCTCATCTTGTCTGGGATCTGACCAGATGGTCTTTAGGACATGCTTTCATTTCTTGTGTCAGGCAGGAAGGACTCCTATAGGAAAAATCCCTGTAGTAGGGGAGATGAAGCAACGTGTTTTTATGCCCTGAGAAGCAGCAGGAGATATGAGATCTTTAGTTCCCTGTGCATCAGCAGACGTGTAATGAACCCAGGGGAACATCATCAAGATGAAGCATCTCACACTGTCACAATACAGCAGTGATATAAATCTATTTTTTTACCTTTCCACTAGTTTGTCATTGTCTTGCAGATGGTTAATTTTGAGCAGTACTTTCAAATGTTAATGTGTGAGTACCTCATTTTGTGCTAACAGATAAGCAAGCCAGGGCTTTTTTCCCTGCTGTAGAGTGAGGTCAGTTCGTATCATCTGAGATGACCTGCAGTGTGGCAGGATTTTGCTAGAAGTCTTGAGAGGGGTCAGTTGTAGTGAAATTGCATAACCATTGGATGTCACTTAAACGTTGGATGTACCACCAGTCTTTCAAAGCATGTTAGAATTAAAAATACTTCAACCTGTTCAGATGTTTTTTAAAGAGCCAATGGTAAAATGCATGATACCCACCATGTTAGAAAGATAAAGAAGCTGTTTGAGCATAGGTACCTCTCTTTTTTTCTGCAGAATAGCTATTAATATTGGGCTTTCTCAGAGGGTGTCATGGAAGTTTTGGGGTCAGTAAGGATCAGCTTGTGTTGTGCCTTGAGGTGTGTATTGGGTTGACCTTGCTGGTGGACTTCTCAGACCATTGCACGCAAACCATAGTGCAGCTTCTTGTGTGTCATGGAACAGAAATCCAGTGTTGGCAAAACCATGTACCACATTTCTGCTAAGCAGAAAGACATTTGCAGCTTTTAAGAACAGGGAAGCTTAAGTGAAGCTTGCTATTTGAAGTCTGCCTTGAGGACCATCAGCAAACAATCCGATGGAAAGTGTGGGTGTCTTAGCAACAAAAATAATGAAAACTGTCATTCAGTCTCCAGCTGCAGAAGAGCAGTAGTGAAGCAGCTAACAAATTGATGTTCATCTAAAGAGCTGATACTCAGTTTGTAGTCTGTGTATTCCTGGGTACCATGGATGACTTCTAAGAGATCTGCAAAAGCTACGTAAGAAAAGCAAACTGATTGCTACTGGACTTAAATTCTCAGTGCAAGCATGCGCATTCTGTAGAAAACTTAAAAGATGAGTAGTTTTCAATTTCTAAGACTTAAAGGTGCCTAATAATAGTTTGCTGGAAAGAAGACCGTGTTAGCAGTTCCTTTGTTCATAAATAAATAACATTACTAGCTAAGCTTTCATTTAAATATTGGGGCATTGTTTTGCTTTGCTGTTGTATGCTTTTTATGTTATTTTAAAGCTAATACTCCAATTAGAGAAAATGGAGGGAAGTGTCAAGGGAGAGTGAGAAGGAAACTAATATTTAGTGAGAATAATTATTCTGCTTGCTATATTAAATCTGCCCTTATTAAAAAAACCAAACCCACCAGAACCCCAAAACAACAAAAAACCAAACCAAAACCAAACCAAAAAACAACAAAAAAAACCACAAACAAAAACCAAGCAAACAAAAAACCAAACAAACAAACAAAAAAAAACCAGCAAACGAGCTTCATAATAATTGAATTTTAAATTTAGGAAATTAATATATCCAAAGATAACTTTGAACTTGAATGTTTGATTGATTCAGATTAATATGGAATTAATTTTTTTTTGTTAATAGAAATGTCCTCTTTATTTTACAGGCTGCCTGGGGACTTTGGTTTGTTCTTACTCTGTTAAGTGCGCTTTAGAAGAGAAGGGTATTTTGCAATACAGAATGACACTTGGAGTGTACAGAGTGATGGTATCTTCTTGAGTCATGTCTCTGCCTGTTCTGAGTCATGCAGTGGGAAAGAGGATATAGCTGTTTCAAGTATGTTCCCCTTTGTGTATCTTTTAGTGATGCGATACCTGTAGCTGCTGACCTCAGAAGGTTAAAAGGGGATACAGGATAGTAGCTAACAGTTCAAGCACCTCTACAGAATCTGGTTCATAAGTAACACTAATTGCCATCAAATTCTCTGACGTAGCTGCTTAGGCTGGGATTAATTTTTTGTGTATGGCTGAGCTTAACCCAATTTTTTCACTGTGACATTTAAAATGTGAAAGCTGTAAATGGTGTGAGGGGGGGATCTCTGGTTTGAGATAAGATGTGGATGGCAGCTGCTGCTGCATTTGGAGGTCAGCTTCACTGAGGAAGGCTTCGTGTTTCACTGTTGAGCCTTAAACCTTGAAGGAAACACAATAAATCTTGTCTTACTGCTAATGCTTTCATATAATGTTACGCTTCTGCTTCTCTGCAATACTAAATAAACACCTGAAATTTAATGTTCAAGGGCTGGAAGCTTGAAGTAATTATTTGTTTTGTCAAACTTTGAGACAGGACCTCTGTAGAGTGCAGGTCTCACATAGATTTTTTTTTTTTTTTTTTTTCCCTTTCATAATGTCCTTAATGGTAGTGCAAACAAGATTCTTACAAGTTAATCATCAAGTTTAATAATTACTCTCTCTTGCTACATTTTATTTGGCATAAGAAAAAGCTCATTTTAGGCTTGGCAGGAGTTAAAATCCCAGTAATGCTCATGAGAATGTTCTGCAAGCAAAGCTTCTGTTAATCCCGTTGCTGACATGCTCACACGTAATTTGATGTGAAGTCTGAAGCACTTTTACTGAAAGACCTTCACCTGTGTTTTTGAAGGTACAGAAAATGGTGGTAGGGGCACATACTGATACCCTGTTACTAGATAAAGGTCAAAATGAACTTTGCATTGTTGAAAGCAACACAAAGGTTATATTGAGGCAAGAGCAGCCATGATTGATGCTCTGCAGCCTCATAGAGAGAATGTAGCAGCATATGATAAATCACTGTGTCTAAGTGCATTCTCCTGTAGTCAGATTTGTTCTTTCAAACTTCAGAACTAGTCTTCGCTGTGTTGTTGCTAAACAAATTCTGCAACAAAACACTTTTGTTTAACAAGTTCAGTTCTGTACAATCTGATTTGTAGTTTCTGGTGTGTATAATTTCCTTATATACCTCTGTGCAGATTCCCTGGCTGTACACAGCTTAAGAAGCAGCGAAGGTTAGTGAGCAACAGTACAATAGCGATGATCACCATCACAGTGGTGGCAATTAGTAAAATCTGTGCCTGTGCTGTCTTTGAAAAGCACTAGCAGCTTTTTCAAAAGTACAGTTCTGTTACTTTAAAGCATAAAAAATGGCAAGGTTCCTGTAGAAGTTTTAACATGGGGGAAAAAAGAGGAGCTTGTTAGTGAGCTAGCGTAACTGTAAGTGCAGCAAAACCCCAAACCTTTTGAAATGCTTGCCACAGAAACTGTTTGCATTAGGTATTTTTGTTGTAATGAAATGATGATTTCTGAAATTTTAAGGGTATTTTACTGCATTTCCATGGTGCTTGCCAAATAAACATAAGTTGCAGTCTGCCAGTGGGGATTAATCTCCTGTTGAGATCTTGGGTATTTAAAATGACCTTTGCAGTGTGGTGTGAATTATGGATTTTGACCCTAAACCTGGCATATCCTGAGTTGTGTGGTGTTGGCTGGTACATGCAGTTGTCCCACAGTGTGTGCTCTTTGCCACTCCTTCAGAGGCAGCTGGGTATTTTGATCGTGGAAGTAAATGTAAGGTAACACCCTTGTGACCAGGGTTTAGCTGATGAAGGAACTGTAACTTGTTACTCACCACTGGCAGAATAAAGTAAATTGTTTTCATAATAATGCTGCAGCAGGAAAAGGGTAATGTTTACCATCAGGGAAGTAGCCCTGCCCTCAGGCTTTTCTGACTTTAGTCTTTTGAAGATCTCTTCCATCAAGCAGACTGCAGAAAACTCAGTATTCTGGTGGGTGCTGTGGAGCAACAGAGAGCTGCATCATGTCCATCACAGGCTGAATTTCAGAGAGCCATCAGTCCTTTGGGGTTTTCTTTTGTAGGCCAGGATGCCTCAGCTCTTACTTGCTTTTTCTTACTCTGGCCCTGGGGACAGGCTGGGAGGACTCAGAATGAGTGTAGCACTTAATGAGCTTTTTTTCTCCAGGAAAGCTCAGACTTAATGTCTCCAATGTTGTTGCATATACATTTTGTCTGACACAAGCAAGCTGCTACTGAAAGAGACATTATGGGTGGATTTAAACCGTCCTAACCCTTCCTGCCCCAAAAGTAGGTTTTAATTTGTGGAAGTTGCTCAGTCAACTTCACTAACTGGTTGCCCAGTGGCACTAGCTTGGGCTGGGAGGTGGGAGTGGATGGAGGCCAGGGGACACAGAAGTTGCCAGAGGTAGCAGGTAGGCAAAACGAGCAAGGAGGTTGGACCCCTTGTAATTGTAGGGGAAAGAGCAGTTATCCAGCTTGTGTCCTCCAGCTGCATTTTGGGCATCCAGGGAACTTAAAACTAAGATGTTTGCATTATTTCTTACAACTTCCTGGTTGCTGTCTATGTATTGAACTTACAAAGTCTAAATGTGCTGTAATATGGAGGAGCGGATTGCCACATACAAGTGGAATACTTCAGGGGAAAGAGGAAAACAGCAGTAAGCTGGTGATGGGCCAGGTGCGAGAGCTGAGCATGTCCAACTGCTTGTGTCAATGCAGGGAAAACTACATTGCTGCTTGGTACTATTGATGCTGTACCTGAAAATAAAACTTGACATTGTTGTCTGAGATTCAGGTGTCAAAGAATGGAAATGGAAGGCAAAAATAAGATGTTTCTATGTCTTTTCCATTAATATGGGGATGAGCAGATCTGAGGGAAATTGTCAGGTTTAGTGCCTTTTTTGGTTTTGTGTTTCTGTGGGTTTTGTTTGTTTTCGTTGTTGTTAATTTGTAACCTGTCACATATTCTGAGTGGAAATATGTTTGGAAAATCAACTGAGTTTAGTTTAAGAATCTATGTGCAACTTTAGTCCCACAACTTGTCAACAGAAAAGATGGAATTGATGTTCTACGTAACTCAAAATGCCTTCTGTCTTGTGCGTGGAAATGTGAGAGTGCTGAAACTTGCTGCAGAAAAGCACCTCACAAAAACAACAGCACTTTCACGTGGGCATTGGTTTCAACTTGGTACTTAGGAAAGAGGGTTGACGCCACTTGATGGTGACTCTTCTTCTAGTAGCTGTCATACAGTATTTATTTTTCTTAATTGAAGACAAACAAAACAAACATGGCATTTTGAAAAAGGGCTTTACTGCACCACCTTCAGCATATGTGCATGCCTGATGTAGGAAAAATTGTTCAGTTTTCGCTGTTTAGCCAGCATGGTTCATGTTAAAGGTGGCTGTGTGTAGTGAGCAGCAGGAGCAGCTCTGTGGAGTGGTAGGTGAAGTGCTGAGAGCAGCAATGCTGCTGTGTCCTCGCTTCCATTGAAAACTGAAACCCCAAAATACTACCTCAGATCCACCTGGAAGTCGTAGCTCTTTGTCCGAAGTGAAACTGGGAATTCAGGAATGTGTGAGTTTCCTGCAGTCCATCCTGGTTGTTTTGCAGTGGAGTGGGCATGTTTTTAACATGATATGAAGTATCACCCTAACCAGTCTAATGACATTCTCGTTATGTTATGACTTTGTGCAACTGAACATCAGAGAGAGGAAGGTAGCTCCAAAGAGGTGTGTATGATAAGGGAGTAGTAATGCATGATCAGTAAGATAAAGATATTCAGAAGCCAAACCATTTTTACCTGTGTTCATGAGTCAGATCTCCCTACATAACTTGCAAAGCTTTAGGAAATCCCTTTTTATAGCTTTTGGGTTTGTGTATTTTTTTTTTTTTTTTTTTTTTCCCTTTGGATGTAAACAGTTCTGGTTTGTTTTTACAAAAAAGTAGGTAATTCCACCTGTGAATTCTAATTGTTTTTAATAGTGAATACTGCTGCAAGGTTCAACTTATGAATTTCATATAGCCAAACACAGTCAAGCTTTGTTTTTGTTGTTTCTCCCCTGTTTTGAATAACTTGGTCCAAATTCCCTACTCCAGCAACCTCACGCAGCTCCCTGAGGGAGGCTGTGCTGTGACTTACACAACCAGGGAGCTTCTGTCTGGCTTCTTGAACTGAAGTCTCTTGTTTTCCTAGCACAGCAGCCTTACTCAGGACGGGCAGGTAACCTCTGCCAGAGCTTTTCTTTAATAAGTTGCAAAACGTTTTGCTGTCCAGGTTGGAGAGGTGCTGTTTTTCAGTCTTGTGTGCTGAGATAAAAAGTAGTCTTCCTTTTCCTCCTCCATCTAATGCTAGTTCATTGTGGTGATGGTGGTACTGAAAACCTCTGCTGTGTGGGCAAGGTGGCTTTTGTATTTGCTTACTGTGAGAGTCCAGAAACTTCAGGGTCTGGTACCTATCAGTAACTGACATAATTTGTTAAAATGGCTTGAAAGCCTGAAAAGTGTGAATCTGTTACTGAGTAACAGGGAGTTCCTACCTTATCATGATGGTAAAATACTCTGTTCTGTGTGCATAAGACTCTTTTCCATGTCTTTGCATTGCCTGCTTTTTTTTGTTATTTTGAAAGAGGCCATGCCTTTCGCAAGGCAATAGAGGAAAAAATGTCAAGAAAGGAAAAATGCTAAAATACGTAACACTGTGAAGTAATGCCTGTGTGTTTTTGTGATTGGAGAAAGTCAAAAAAGGAAATGCCAGAATAATAAAATAGCTGAAAAGCGACAAAAGATGTGATCTAAGCTGTTAAGAAGTTATGTGATATAATACTGCATACTGATTGTAGCTTTAGCTTTTGGGGTTGCTGTATTGTCACAGTGAGTATGAAAATGCATGACATTCATTCACTTCTCATGCTAATATTATGAGAAATTTCGACATAATTTGCAACTGATAGTCTTTTGGTTGAGGCATGTCTGTGAAGCAAAGCTTGCAGTACAGACTTTGTGGGCTGTTTTGGTGGCTTGGTTTGCAGTGTGCTTCATTCTTTCTGTTTAAGAGCATTAACGAAAAATACAATCAATTTAAACTTTGCTTACTGCTATTTTTCATTGAGTAGTTGAAGTAAGATTTGGGGGCTCATCTTCTGTTTCTTCTTGCTCAGTCAGATTTTAGCACCAGCAGATCATTTTCTGAATTGCTCCTTTTCTGATAGAAGAAGACCTTGTAAGATAAAAATGGATGATGCTTGTATGGTGAGAGGAGAGATTCCTTAGTACTGACCTTGTTGAAGTCAAAAATGTGTTGAATACGGGGATGCTCCCAAGCATCTCTGCTCTTAGAAGACTATGTTCTGTATTGGCCAAATTTTTCTAATGCTGCTTCTGAAAGGGCTTTCACTTCCCTGAGCAAATGCACCCTGTTGCAAGTAGATACAAATTTTACAGGTCCTTAAAATGGTGGTTTAAGAAGTTCAATCTGAAGTGGAGGTGCTGCTATTTGCTCTTTTCTTTGTGCAGTTGTGCATCCTTTCCTTTCTCTAGTGCTCTGCATCCCTTTGTCTCACACATTTGTAGTGCTGGTGCCCTGTGTCTTTATTGATTCAGTGATTCAGAACCATTACCATGGTTTTAATGAAAACTTTATTAAAATAATCTTGTGTTGCTAATTGTATAATACTGTAGCTGTAGGAAAGTTAGAATTGTGAAATACATTCAAATCCTTCCTGAAGAAGGGTAGGGAATGCATAGATAATATCGCGAATGCTCCCATCTGGTTTCATGAAGGTTGGTTGCCTAATTGCATTTTCTCTTTGAAGGAGCTCTGTTCTCAGCAGTCGGTGGCCCAACCTTGATACTAGTATTTTCTCACTGGGACACAGGAGGGATTTGTAGCAGTCCTGGGCTTTCCGTCTCCATGCTAGTGTCTGGGTTGTTCTTAGCTTTTCTGAGGATGCTTGTGAGATCTGAGCAATGTCAGGGTGACAAGGGAGTTGAAAGCTGAAGATCCCAATCTGGTTTGGGCTAAACTGAAATGACTGGTTGAGATGTTCTTATGGAAAGTGAAGCTTCACAGTGGGAAAGGCAAAAAAAAAAAAAAAAAAAAAATGCATTTGAGGCTTTGCTGTGTAAATCACATAGTGTGTTTGTTACTCGATTCCCTCTTCCAGTATCTGGCACAGGGGATTAGCAGGCATCATCACCAGTTCCACCAAGAGAAAGTGGGAGCTGTGGAAATTGCTACAGTCAGCAGCAGCTATTT
Source organism: Amazona ochrocephala (assembly GCA_039720435.1). Taxonomy (NCBI): domain Eukaryota; kingdom Metazoa; phylum Chordata; class Aves; order Psittaciformes; family Psittacidae; genus Amazona; species Amazona ochrocephala. The sequence continues at coordinate 35,936,623 of CM077909.1, read as the reverse complement.
TGATATGTCAAATGCCAGATTATTGAAAGTACTGATCATTATGCACACAGTTTGTGTATTTTAAAACTTTAAAACCCCAGATAGGATTCACAGGAACATTTTTAGTGTGCTGTCTGATGGCAGCATGTGCAGCATTATTTACACATAGCTATATGTTTGTTTAGCTGTGGCTTCTGCATGAGCATTTAAAACAGCTTTTCTGAGAAGGCTAGCCACATACATACAGGTTGTGTCTGATATGAGGTAAGGTAGCAAATATACCTCTAGTTGTGGTCATCAAGGTATTGATCTAGTAATTGTATTTGGTAAGGTCAGTGAATAGTGCTGCAATACTACAGATATTCCTAAACTTAAAATTTGCCTCCACACTTTCCCAAGGAGTTCCCTGAGTAATTACAATTTGCTTATAAGCTGGTTTTCTTCTGTATTTTCTTTCTTCTTCTCATTTGAATCCCTAGGGCCTGGTTACAGCAGACGTATGCTTGAATAGTGGATTAAAGAAATGCTTCTGATCTGGATGGTAATTGATATGCAGAAGGAAGTAGTACAAATTACATTTGGTGACCTTTTTTTTTTTTTTTTTTAAATGCAAATGGGCTGTGACAGGCAGAAGTACCTTGTAATAGATGTGCTTTGGAATTTGGCAGATTAGAGGGAAGTCCTCAAATAAATATATGCAAAAACACACATATGAAGGATTGTGGCTCTTTCGTGGAAAATTTTCCGTGAGGTGACTATCATGTTATTCTGCATAATATATTCCAGGCTGTCATTCATTTATAATCCAGTAGATGTTTTCCTTAATCTTTGAGGACTTAGTTACAGTTGTCAAAATAATGAGCTTTTCGTGCTGTCAATTTTTGTTGTTCCTGTACCCTCCCCCAAAGCTTAAGTAATTGTTACCAGAGGAAGAAGGTTTGGGGGTTTTCTTGTTGTTTTCCTTTTTTCCCTCAAATTTACACTGAAATACAATTTTCATTCTTAAAACCCAGCAGTGTTTAGGTTTTGTTAGGGAGCTCCTGCAGTGCCTGCTTTAAAGGACCAGCTGTGGGGCTTTGGGTCAAACAAGAGGACTTGAAGGGTGCCTGCAAACCTGCAGTGCTTACATGGATGTTAACTCCATGCTCAAGTCCTGGTTGAATTAAAGAGTTTAATTATGTCATTGCTTTTGGCAAGTTGTGAGTAGTTACTTGTGTGTAGCATGACTACAGGTGGTGTCCTGACAGGCAGCCAGCAGCAGGGTGATCAAAGAAGAAAAGTCAGCCTCTGTGTGCAAACCACCCTTCAGCTGAGCCTGGCCACCCTCACACCTGGCCTCGCATCCGTGGGCTTCTCTGTCCCAAACACCGATGGTTAGTGGCCCCTTCCCAAGGGGCAGTCTGAGGAAGGATGTGCTGCTCTTGAGAGCTGGGTTCTTGAGCTAAGGTGCTGCAACTCTGAAGTCCTTGTGTCTCTTTTGCCTCTCCCCACCTCCACAGAGAAAGGAGGGCTAGCCAAAAACTAGCCTGGGCTCCAGCCATGTGCCCATCTGGCTTTCAGGTTCCCAGTGGCCTCAAGCCGTAGCTCAGGAGCCTCTTGTGGGGACATAGAAATGTCCACAGTAAGCTGTTTTGAGAGCCAGTGAAATTTGCAGATCAGCTAATTTGTTGCAAGGGTTTTGTGAGCAGTTGGACACCTAATGTAGCTATTTATTTAGATGTGCTTTGTTAAAATGAAAGGGCTTGTACAAGCCATGGGCTGCTAGAAGTCCTTTCTCAGCAGTGGTGAAAGAATTTTATTTTCCCCTTAAGGTACCTACGGCTAAAGTGGATGATTATATCTTTGCTCTGCAAGCAGAAAGCCATAAGGAAGCGCACTAGGATCTAAAAGCTTCATTTAGTGATAGAGACTGTGGTGGCTGATGGCCTCTTGTGGCAAGCAGCAATTTTTGTAAATTTTAACTCTCCACTCAACTGTTGAGTAGCTACAACTGTAGAGATGATCTGGTGTAAGCTGGCTCATGTAAAGCTTCATAACTGGTTGCGTGATTCAGCTTGCCTGCTGTCTTCTCTGCAGAGTGAAGTTAGATGGTTACTTTTACAGCAAAAATAAGTCGGTTTTATCCTGATAGTATGTGAAATATATCCAGTAGGTAATAGCATAGATGGCCTACAGATTTCTGTGGGGTATCTTGTTGAAAAAACATTGTGGGGAGAGTCAGATGAGATTCCGCTCTCTGTAACACAAAAGATACAAAAGATTTTGAGAAGTTTTTTTTGTGAGCAGAGTGGATTTCGATGTACCTGTTTGATAGCTGCTGCTGTACTGGCAGGCACAAAATGTGCGCTGTTGGAGACAGTGAAGACAGTTGAAGGACAGATACTACACCATTAAAAAGACTGTATAGACTCTCTTTTCTTAGAGATATGCAAAACTTAGCTCTTGTAACTTTGGCCTGTTTCTTTGGGGGCTTTCTGTCTTGTGAGCCTTTCATTACAATCTTGTGGATCAAGAATCAAGTCTTCAGATGCTCAATGGAAACTTGTTTCAAGTGCAACCTCCTCCCATTTGGATCTGTGGGAACCCCCTACTGCTGACTTCAGTGAAATCCAGATCAGACCTATGGTGACTTGTGTTTAAAAAACACTATCCCTTCAGGTAGCTTACGCCCTTCTAAAAGCAGTTGGGTGATCAGTAGGTTCTATGTATGCTAAGAAAAGCTGATGTAACAGTGATATATAAGTCTGTATGTTTAGAAGAATGTTACCTAGAATAGTGTTGGGATAAATGTTTAGTGCACCCTGTTGAGATTGCTTCAGGGTGGGCCACTGTTCTCCTTTGATTACACCAAATTCAATACGAACAGCGAGGCTTTATAAATATCCAGATACTCTGTTTCTAAGCTTGTGCGTAATGAGGTTGTTCCATAACACAGGAGTGTTTGAACTGCATTATATGGATTCAGTAAAGATAATTGTTTGTGGGGCTGGCTGGTGTCTAACCTTTCTGACTTTTCTTTGTATGTACCATACCAGCGCAAGATGGGTCCCAGCTTCTTGCCAGGATCAGTAATTGCTACTGCAATGCGCATGCTGAATAATTTTATACTGAGTAGTTACCAGTCAGCTTAGGTTAGAGGAAACAAATCGAGTTTGTAAATGGCGGGGGTGTGGGGGTGTGTGGGTGTGTGTGTGTGGGGGTGTGTGTTTTATCAGGACTGCTTAATAGGTTTTTGTGTTAAGTGCATTATCAGGATCATGGCTTGTTGGATGCAACTGTGTCAGTTCTGGTTTCTGTCAGAAACTGTCTGCCCTGGTAGTCTGGGAATTAAAAGCCAAACTTTTGGGGGAGGATTTATTATAATTCCCATATCAGAACTTGCCCTTTGGGTTTATGTGGTAACGATGTCAAACCCTGCTCTCCTCTTTCTGCAGAAAGGATGTGTTTCTGACTGCTTTCCAACTCCAGGGGTGTGTGGGAAGGCTCCAAGGGGCACCAGGTACGTACAGTGAAACAAAGGGTATCTCCCCACTTCCCTCCCCAGCAAGGGGGCTGTGGTGGATTTGTGGTGACAGTATTACAGGTGTCTTTGTTAGTAAAACAAATAAATACATTGCAAGAACACTAGGGACTTAATTCATATGGAAAAGCATAAATAAGGATTTAGTGATAAGCTTGATATATTATTTTGTATTGCTTCGAGACCAGAATACTTCTCAAGAAACATATTAGAAAAGGGACTTTTTTTACTTGGGAGCACACTGTATAGTAGAATACCAGGTTGGAAGGGACTTCAGCAATCATCTGGTCCCACCTTTCTAGACTAGGTGTCCCAGCGCCCTGTGCAGCCACACCTTACAAGTGCCCAGTGCTGGGGATTTCGCCACTTACCTGGAGAAGTCACTCCAATGGCTGTGTTATAAATTGGGACCACAACGGACTAGAATCCAATTAGAATTTATTAATTATAGCAAGTAGAATATGAGCAAAAACAGCGCTGGACGGCAGGGGAGTCTACGCTCCGCCAACTACCGCACTAAGCAATTCAAACAGTCCTCTTTTATACATCTTTTCTTCCGTGTTCTTGAAGTAGTGGAGGTACTCTGCGCGTGCTTCAGTTGTTGTTAGGGGGTCGTTTGTCATGTTTCTGTCGGTTCCTGGCGGTTATCTTATCTTGCACAAACGGTGTTTGATGGCTGTTTTAGTTTGCGTCTGACCTTTACATTGGACTTCACATAAACATTAGCCATGCCTGCAAGCTTCTGACAATTGGCTAATATTTAGAACAGTGTGGTTGTCAAACAATTGCAAAACAAACCAGATGTGCTGATGAGAAGTTCACAGAGTTATCAGTTTTACAGGAGACGCTTTATCTTTAGGGGAACTACTAAATCTCATTAGCAGGGGAACTACTAAATCTCATTAGCAGGGGAGATACTGAATCTCATTAGCACATCAAGAAAGCAATTAACAAGCCAGACATGGGATGTGGAGTACACTAGGTTTGTAAAGAGGGCCATTATCACTTCACAGACTTGCAACATTGTAAAAGAGCTATTTCTATTTCAAAGATTTACTTTGTTCTCTAAGTTAAATACTTACTTATACTCAAGGGAGTTACAAATAGCTACTTCCATCAACGTTGCCCTAACAATGTGAACACAGTAACTCAGAGTTTCGTATAGTTAATCAACAGTTTCTTACTTCATGATTTTCCTTACCATGTTTTATAACGAACTATTACTCTTAACACGAATCATAGTCTTGTTATAGCATAATGCTAATTAAACTTAACTTACACACACCTTGCTTAATTACCAAATTAATAATTCAAGTTTATTACAATTTACCATTATTGCAATTTATCAGCAAATTAACTGTTTACATTTATCACAATCCCCCCTTTTTCTTTTGTATCTCTAATTTGCTGATTCGATGGTAAAAGTACTTTCATTCTCAGCACTGCAAGCAATCCTTTCTCCACAATTCCAACATTTATCATAACACTCACAAGGTAATATTTCACAAATACAATCATAGTTCCTGCGCGACATAACACATTCACAATGGTCTTCATTTTCTTCCGAACGAACTTCCTCGTAGTCTACTCCAGAATTTAAGATCATTAACTTAGTTACATCAAATTGCTTTCTAATAAATTGTTGCATACAAGATAAAATACATGGTAATAATAAAAATACAAGACAGACAATTAAAAGAATGACTAAGCCTATTTGTACAAGACCTTTCAACCATCCCGTTATTCCCCAAGTATTAAAATTTAGACCAAAAAATCCTTCATCCTGTTTAAGCAGTTGGACATGCTGTTGTAAATGTTGGATTTTTTTTTGAATTGATTCTGACTTGTCTTGTAAATTCATACAACACATTCCTTCAAAATCTTCGCATCCATGACCATGAGCCAAAAGTAAAAAATCAATAGCTGCTCGATTTTGCAGTGTAGCATGTCTTATTGTATCTACATCTGCCGCTAATAGAGATAAAATATCAGAGGTTGCGTTTGCTTGTTTTGCAATCCAACATTGAAGCTTTTCAAATTGAAATAGTGCATGTCCCGCAGCTAATTGAGGAAGAAAAAGAGATGATACAATTTGTTCTGCTTTGTTAAACAATTTTACCTCATCATTACAGTCTTCTGACACTGTGCTTCGTTTTTCACGGGCGGATTGAGTACTGTTTGTTTTATACATTCGTAGCCCGGATTGAGTTGGTAAAGCTATAGTAAGGCGTCCAAAAGTACAAGGCCCCCCTATAGGCCTTTGAGGGAGTCCAGTGAATGCTCGATCTCCACATAATAAAAATATTCCAGGGGGCATTTTACGAGGGATGGTAGTACCTGGTGCTGGATTACTGCTATTTCTACCTAAATGATGGCACCAGTTACTGCTATTTCGCCAATAATTATTTTGTGGTGACACAATGGTTGTTGCTTTAGGGTCACCCCAAGTGTGATTGCCTTCATTACAGCCACTAGAATTAATATATAAACATGATTCGGCGTGGAGTGATCCCAAAATTTCCAGCTCTTGAGGTATTGGACCATATGGCAGACTATCATCCCATACATCATACCACTCTGTACATTTGATCATAGAGTTGTTACATTTGTTCCTTTTTAATTTTCCTTTTATGCCCTGAACGATAAGTAGGGCTTCCGAGTGATTTAGGGGGACACCAATTAAACATGTATGGAAAGGGGACTCGGGTTGTGCCAAAGAAACACAAAAGTTAGTTCGGTTTAGTTTGTTTGCTAGAGAAACCCATACATTTTGCCTGGGAGAAAAATGATCAGGCATTATCTCCCAATTAGCACTCACTAAAGGAATAATCAACAACATTAACAAACTAGATTTGACAAGATAACGGTCAATTTCTTTACCAGTCCTGGGGAAGTTTGGCCATGATTGCTTTTGTGTCCCACAGTCCTGGTTCTTTTCTCCACAGTTTGTTTCTCCTCTGCCTCGCCCGTCGACTCGGTTGCTTCGAGCCACGAGGTGTATCATCTTCTCGGCAGCAAGAGAATTCTTCAGGAGAACGGCTGCTTTGGGTTTTCTGCCTATTTATATAGGCTTCCCATTTCGCAGTTTTGGCTAGTGGGGCAAAGCAAGACACAGCTTGTATTTTCCTTCTACACTTTACAACTACAATGTCAGCTATAAAGGGAACTGGTTCATTGGAGTGGTAACAGTAATATTGAGGATTTATTCCTTTAGTGAAAATTTCCCATCACTCTTTAGATTCCCGAATTATTTCTTGTTTTAATTCCAACACTGTATGCAAATTCCGGTAGGAGGATATCTGTATTCACAATGTGTCTATCATTTATCCTGACATATTTTACATTTAAAGCAAACAAATGGATAACAACTACAGTCTATATCGTTACACCTTATTCTATCTAATTCCACATCTTCTCTATATTCAATATTAAGCTGCATAGGTTTAGCAATTTCCTCGAGCACACTTAGTACATTTCCAAAAATAATATACAATTAATGATACAATTGCTGCAAATATAAAAAGTATTATATACTTGATGCTAACAGGTAATGTAGAGATGTGATTCAACAATGTCTCTATCATCACTTATCTCCTCAAAACTACTTTAGTATCACCTGGAGCACTAATTACTTTCCAGTGGGGTCTTGTCACTGGACCTTTAATGCGACTAGCATGAGTCCATCCACGCTCAGCAGTCCGGACAGCTGTTTCTGTTGTAAGTAAAACAAGATAAGGTCCCTCCCAATTGGGTTTTAGGGTTTCTTCTTTCCACGTTTTAACCAATATCCAGTCCCCCGGTTTAAGATTATGAATCTTTAAGTCCAACGGGGGTCGTTGCACAATCAGTCCACGTTCCCAAAGCTTGTTACGATGTTCTGCTAATTGTGAAACATATTCATTAATCACACGGTCTCGAATTAAAACATTTGTTTGTGGGCTTTCAATTCTATAGGACATTCCATACACCATTTCAAATGCTGATATTCCCACGTCTGCCCTGGGTCTAGTCCTGAGAATTAATAGGGCCATGGGTAGGCACTTAATCCATGATAATTTGGTTTCTATCATTAATTTAGTCAAAATAGTTTTGATTTCTTTATTCATCCTTTCAACTTTTCCCGAACTTTGTGGATGCCATGGCGTATGGTATTCCCACTTAATACCCAAACTTTCTGTTAAATCTTTAACAATTTTTGACACAAAGTGTGTTCCTCTGTCTGAGTCAATTACTTCAGGTATTCCATATCGAGGTATAATGTGTTCTAGTAAAGCTTTAGTAACCTGGTTAGCAGTTGCCCTGGAGGTAGAAAAAGCCTCAACATAATGTGTTAAGTGATCTACCATTACCAATAAATATTTGTAACGCCCTACCCTAGGTAGTTCAGTAAAATCCACTTGTATGTGTGAAAAAGGTCTGTATGCTGGTGACCGTCCTCCAAGAGGTTTTCGTCTCATGTTGTTTCGATTAACTTTTTGACAGATTTCGCAAGCCGCCGTGACTGCTTTTGCTATGTTATATACGCCTATACAGGCAAACTGTTGATTGAAATGATCAACTAACGCCTGGGTTCCCCAATGTGTTTTACTGTGTATTTTTGAAAATATTTCGAGTGCTATGCCTTTAGGCAAGACTTCTCTCTCATCTGGCAATATGTATTTACCATCCTGTTCTTTAGCTCCCATTTGTTCTAGTTTTTCCTTTTCTGCAGACTCAAAACTCAGATTTTCACTAACAGGTATTTGTTGCAGAGTCAGTATTGTACTATGATTGCCTGCCACTCGTTTTGCTTCTGTATCAGCTGCATTATTTCCCCTAATTTGATAACTTGTACCTCGCTGGTGTCCCTTTATATGTACAACAGCTATTTTATTCGGCATTTTCAATGCCTCCAGAACTCGCCGTATTAATTCCTGGTGTATCAGTTCTTTTCCCTGTGAGTTAACAAATCCTCTTTCTTCCCATATTTTTCCAAAAGTATGTACTACTCCGAATGCATAGCGTGAGTCTGTATATATAGTTCCATCCTTTCCCTTCAGTGACACTAATGCTTTCCACAATGCATACAGCTCACAGGCTTGAGCTGACCAGCTGGCATTCAGGGGACCTGCTTCTATTGTTTTAAATTCTCCTTTTTCCATTTTAACGATGGCATATCCAGACAATCGTTTCCCTTCCACTATTCGGGATGACCCATCTGTAAATAATACTTCCCCACATTGTAACTCTTCTTCTTCTAAGTCTGGCCTAATGCGTGTCTGCTGTTCAATTGTTTGAAAACAATTGTGCAATAGTTCATCACTTTCTCCAGGGTACAAAAATTCAGCAGGGTTAACTGCTCCAATAGTTTTCAAGGATAGTTTAGGGGATTCTATAAGTATTCCCTCATACTTTAATAATCGGCTATCTGTTAGCCATTTTTCTGCTTTTTGTTGTAACACTCCCCTGATGTTATGAGGCGCATATAAGACAACTTCCCCATTAAAGGTAATGCGATTAGTTTCCTCAAGTAATAAGGCAGCAGCAACAATGATTTGTAAGCAACTCGGCCAACCCCTGCTCACAGGGTCTAACAGCTTTGATAGGTATGCCACCGGTTTCTTTTGTCCGGCCCATTCTTGTGTTAATACTCCGAATGCCGTTCCTTCGTGTATGTTAACAAATAAATGGAATGGCCGCTTTAAATCTGGTAGGCTTAAAACCGGTGCCTGACTTAATTCTCTTTTAAGATTGGTAAACTGCTCTTGATCCTGTTGAGTCCACTTGGGTATTTTGTCTTTAGACAGTTGTTCATATAAGAATTTGACTTTAAAGCTGTAGTTCTCTATCCACTGTCTACAATACCCAAATAGCCCTAATGCCTGCCAAATTTGCCTCTTAGTGACAGGCATAGGTAATTCCAGAATTCCTTTAATGCTTTCTGGATCTAATATTTTCTTACCGTTAAACAAATAATGCCCCAAATATTTTACTTTTTCTTCCACAAATTGTAACTTTTCCTGTGATACCCGTAGTCCCTTTTGTGCAAGAAAGTTTAAGAGTCGAATGCTCTCTTTCCTCACATCTTCCTTATTGTTCCCTGCTATGAGCAGATCATCTACATACTGTAACAGTACGTTCCCCGTTTGTACCTGGTATTCTTTTAAGAGCTCTTCTAGGGCTTGTCCAAACAGATTAGGAGACTCAGTGAACCCTTGGGGGAGTACGGTCCACCTCAATTGTTGTCTACGGCCTGTCTCTATGTCTTCCCATTCAAAGGCGAAATAATCACGGCATTCTTCTGCCAGTGGACAGGCCCAAAAGGCATCCTTTAAATCAACCACACTGTACCAGGAGTTATGGGGTCCTAACTTGCTTAACAGTGTGTAAGGATTTGCTACTACAGGGAACCTAGTGACAGTCTTTTTGTTTATTTCCCTTAAATCATGCACGAGCCGATATTTCCCATTTGGTTTCTTTATGGGCAGAATAGGGGTGTTAAAGGGTGACATACAAGGCTCTAATATTCCTTGTGCTAATAATCTATCAATTTCTGGTTTCAATCCTCTCCGTCCCTCTAGGGATATTGGATATTGTTTTATTCTTACAGGTATGTGGGGTTCGGAAATTTGGACTTTAATCGGTGGGATTTCTAATTTACTAATTGTATCCGGAGAGTACCAGACATCGGGGTTAATTTGTTTTTGATCATCTACGGTCAAAGGATAAGCAGACACTGTTAGCTCTTGATTTTTTACTTTAATTTCTAATTGCAATTCAACAATTAAATCTCGTCCTAGCAGATTAAATTCTGCTTCAGGGACGAGCAAGAGTTCACCCATTCCATATTTATTTTCAGTTTCAAATATTACATTTTTGATTTTGCCGACTTTAAAGGGTTCTCCTTTTGCTCCAATTACTTGTACTTTTTCAGAGGAAACTTTACATCCCTCAGGTATTTGTCTAATAGTCGATTTCTCCGCCCCAGTGTCTACTAAAAAGGTGAACTCTTGTTTATGGGGACCTATTTTTAATTTTATCAAGGGCTCATGATGACTCCGGTCCCCTAAGATATAGAGCCCCTGACTCTCCTATTCCGTTTTTAATATTTCTTCATCCCTGATCCTTTCTCTGCAATTCTTCTTTATATGTCCCTTCCTTCCACAGTAAAAACAACATCCCTGTTCTTTCTTTATTACTACATTCCCTTGTTTCATTTTAACAGATCTGCGTTCACCAATCCGCCCTTTACGATCTTCCCTGACTGCTGCTACCATCATTTTTACTTGCCGCTTACTGCTTTCCTCCTCTCGTCTCACATAGACTTTCTGAGCTTCCCTCAATAATTCATCCAAGCCTCTATCTTGCCAATCTTCTAACTTTTCAATCTTCTTTCTGATGTCTTCCCATGATTTTGCTACAAACTGAGTTTTAAGGAGTGTCTGCCCTAAAGGGTTGTCAGGATTTACTCCAGAATACAGTTGAAGAGCCTTCCTCAACCGTTCCAACCACTCAGTAGGGCTCTCATCTTTTTTCTGCATTTCGTTAAATGCCTTGTTAATATTTTGGCCACGGGGTACTGCTTCTCTAATTCCCTGAATTACTATTGTTCTTAGGTCCTGCATATGGGTCCTATGCAGCGAATCCTGATTATCCCAATTAGGTCTTTGGAGTGGCCATTTAATATCTGCTTGGGGTCCCTGGACATGTTGAGCATCCCACAGTCTCATTCCTGCTCGCCTAATCATTTCTCTTTCCTCGGTAGTAAATAGTTGACTAAGGATAGATTGCATTTCATCCCAAGTATAAAGATTTGGTCCCAAAAATTGATCTAATCTCTCTGCTACTCCAAGTGGGTCTTCAATTAAGTTTCCCATTTCGGTTCTTTTAAAGTCTCGTACATCAGCTGAGTTTAGGGGTATAGAAATATATCCAATCACAGGTTGAGGTCCCCCCATGGGCATTTCCCTTAAGGGGTACATTTGAGCTGCGCCTTTTTGACTTCTAGTCACACGTCTAGGAGTAGGAGGGGGGGAAATTTCTTGTTCTGACTCTGATGGATGAGAGGGCGCTCTGGGGACCTCTGGAGAGGCTGCAGGAGCAGGAGGAGGAGCATAAGGGGGGGGATTTAGAAGGATTTTGTCTAATTCTTCCTTCTTTTTCTTTTGTTTATTTTTTATTTCATTCAACGGGTAAAGTTTAGCTCCCGGTTTTTCTAGCCACAATTCCGCATATTGCCTTTCTTCCGGGTTAAGGGGTTTTTTATTATTAACCCAAAGGTTTAACTGCTGCTTTACCCAATCTTCTTCTGACCCGTAGACTGGCCAAAAGACATTTTCAGAAATCTTCTTCCCTCCCCATATCTTAGTACAATATTCTATCATCTTCTGCTTATCTTTCCCTAAGGTTCCAGGTAGATATTTCCAATTGTCTAATATATATGCCAGAGGGGTATCCCTAGGTACAGTGGGTACCCTCCCCATGGGAGTCGAAGGCTTGCTGCCCTTCGCCCCCATCTTCTGGAATATCCACACACACACACTCACTCGCTCCCCTTGTTCCTGGCCCAGTCCCTCGCGGGAGATGGGAAACGCAGTACTTAAGGGTCCGCACTCGCTTGGCTCAGTATGTCGAACCTCTCATTCGCTATATTCCAGGATAACCCAATCCCGCCCGAACGGATAACCTGCGACAAATTCGCAATATACTTACGCGTCCCGCGTCTTCGTCCGGACTCCCGTGCACAGAATCTTTATGGGATTTTACCGGTTCCTTTTTTGCTCACTATTCTAGAATTTAGGTTCGTCGGTAAGGGCAGTGAGCTGTCGGTCGCGGGGCCGCGGACTATCGCGGGGCGCCTCCCCGGAGGACCAAAGCTTACCGTTCCTTATCCGAGTCACGGCACCAAGATTGTTATAAATTGGGACCACAACGGACTAGAATCCAATTAGAATTTATTAATTATAGCAAGTAGAATATGAGCAAAAACAGCGCTGGACGGCAGGGGAGTCTACGCTCCGCCAACTACCGCACTAAGCAATTCAAACAGTCCTCTTTTATACATCTTTTCTTCCGTGTTCTTGAAGTAGTGGAGGTACTCTGCGCGTGCTTCAGTTGTTGTTAGGGGGTCGTTTGTCATGTTTCTGTCGGTTCCTGGCGGTTATCTTATCTTGCACAAACGGTGTTTGATGGCTGTTTTAGTTTGCGTCTGACCTTTACATTGGACTTCACATAAACATTAGCCATGCCTGCAAGCTTCTGACAATTGGCTAATATTTAGAACAGTGTGGTTGTCAAACAATTGCAAAACAAACCAGATGTGCTGATGAGAAGTTCACAGAGTTATCAGTTTTACAGGAGACGCTTTATCTTTAGGGGAACTACTAAATCTCATTAGCAGGGGAACTACTAAATCTCATTAGCAGGGGAGATACTGAATCTCATTAGCACATCAAGAAAGCAATTAACAAGCCAGACATGGGATGTGGAGTACACTAGGTTTGTAAAGAGGGCCATTATCACTTCACAGACTTGCAACATTGTAAAAGAGCTATTTCTATTTCAAAGATTTACTTTGTTCTCTAAGTTAAATACTTACTTATACTCAAGGGAGTTACAAATAGCTACTTCCATCAACGTTGCCCTAACAATGTGAACACAGTAACTCAGAGTTTCGTATAGTTAATCAACAGTTTCTTACTTCATGATTTTCCTTACCATGTTTTATAACGAACTATTACTCTTAACACGAATCATAGTCTTGTTATAGCATAATGCTAATTAAACTTAACTTACACACACCTTGCTTAATTACCAAATTAATAATTCAAGTTTATTACAATTTACCATTATTGCAATTTATCAGCAAATTAACTGTTTACATTTATCACAGCTGATAGTTCTCATTGTGAAAAAATTTCCTCTTGTGACCACTCAGAATCTCCCCAGCAGTAACTTGCACCCATGACCCCATCGCTTTTCCACATGACTTCTTGTAAAAGGGAGACAATATCTTCTTCGTCCTGATGTTTACCTGTGCTTTAGTTACCACTAAAAAGTCCCAGTTCAGGTTTGCACCTCTCCTGTGTTTCATAGTTATGTGTGTCAGAGGGGACAGGGCTTGCTTTCAGAGTCATTTCTATCTTGAAAGTACTGCATAACACCTAGAATAGTTTATTTAAAAGCTTGCATGCCTGTTAATTTAGACACACAGGTGTTTTCACCATTAGTTGCCAGTAGGGTTCTTCAAATTACTTTGACTTAGTCCTAGATTATAAGTATTCTCTGCTTTAAGCTCAAGTATTTGTTTTCTTTGTACTTGATGGCATATGTATTGTGCAGAATCAGGAAAATATTGTCTCTGCAGAAGGTTTCAGCCTAAAATGGGGGATTTCAGTTTCCTCAGAATTTTTATCCTCTTTTAGCACTAGAACACTTCCTCCAGCAGGCTTTGCGGTAGAGGTAAAGTCCACATCAAATTATCTTAAAAAGCTTCATCTAATTTGTAAGCACCTAGCAACTACAAAGTATTGCTGGTTACAGTCTGAAATGTAAATAATCCCATGCTTTACATGTATGTTAGTCATAAAGGGCTGCTGGTCTGCTAGTTTTACAGAAAAGATTGTTTTTCATGAGATATTCTAAAAATGGCACTGTGTTTGAGGTTTTTAAAGGGTGAAAACTAAAGCAAAAGCTATATGTAGTCTGTCCTTACTGGTCTAAAATAAATGAACTGTATAAATAAAGCTCAGATGTCAAAGGTAAGTTGCATAGTAATTTTGATTACTTAAAATGCAAGCTTTGCAAACTTTTTTTTCTATTTTTGGAAACAAAACTTTGGGCGAATTGTAAAAAATCAGGTTTAAGCAAAACATCACACTGGGAGTTTAGTGGTTTGGTTTTTCCATTTGTGAAGCCTTGAAATATTTTTTTTATCAAATAGGCATCACTGAAGCAGGTCTGTATTCTGTTAAAGCTTGCAAGAGCCTTTAAAGGGAGTTATTTTGGGACAGCTTGCAATTTATGCCCTCTGACGGAGGGCATAAATCTGTTAACTCTCCCCTTTTTCTGCTGGAAGAAACAACTTGCTCATGAATTTGCCTGTCTCCACAGATTGAACTTCATATCTCTCATCATAGTTAGTTATGAGCTTTATAAATGAATATATATATATATATATATTTTTATCTTAAAATTGCAGGGTAGGCTGCCTGGAAAACGCTGCCTTGGTTTTTTGCTCCTGGTGATGAAAACGGAGATACCTTACAGTCAGTTGTTGCTTACTGTGAGGCCCTTGCTTGCTGTGCTAGGATAGCATGGGGTGTGAAAGTGATTTCTTGGAGAGCTAGGGAAGTATGTATATTAGAGGGTCTTTCCAGCCCAGAAGAAGGTGGTCTTTTGTCTGGCAGCCTCACCAGGTCTTGTGGTCATACAGTTGTGTACTGTTTGTGCTGGGGAGGTGGTGGTGGCAGCAGGGGTGGGAGCATAACCACAGAGTAGGTGGGGGATTGCAAGAAAACCCCAGTGAGAAAAATAAAGTGCAGTACAAAATGGAAGGAAAATGAAATTACGTGGGTGCTTGGTGTGCCTCAGGAATCACGGAAAGAGTAATGGGATTAGGCCGGGGGGCCAGTGCCCATTTGGGTTTCTGCAGGGAGAGGCTTCATACTCTGTATAATGCTAATGATCCTTTCTTGGGAATTGAAAGGATCCCATCTATAGTGCTAACCCACTGCAGCTGTGTGAGTAAATTTTCGTTCAGTTTTACATTCATAGAGAAGATAAAGATAGATCCATTTAGCATTTTGTGTAACACTGAGCAGAATTCAGAGGTTGCACAATGCAGCTAAGTATTTATTAGAAGAATAAATGATTTCAAAACCAGGGTTGCAAAATTGGGCATTTCCTAACTTTGAAATTCCAGAATGTAGATAGCTTTTGCAAGTATCATGTATACGAGATGGACATGTGAATCCAGCTTTACCCATGCTGACTCGGGAAGAAAACACGTACCTCTGGGGTTTTGTAGTTGCATTTTATTACTTATAAAAAAAGAGTAATTCACTACTAATGAAGGTTTCTGAATTGACATCTGTGAAAGATTGAATCTTTTGTTCACAAATACTTCTTCCTGCTTACTTTGCCTCTGTGCCCTGGAGGATCAGAAAGATGGCGGTCATCTCTCCCTATTGTAGGTTTTTCAGCTTCTCTCATTGTGAAACTACCATTTGGCATTTTTCTAGAAGGTGGACCAGAGCACTGTTTCTTTGATGCCCACTGACACAGGTGATGTGAGAGCCAGATGGCTGTTGATGGTGGTAACAGTCAAGATGCTCCATCACAGCTGCCTGCTTTCAGAATCTGTGGTAGTATTCTGTATTAGCACTTAGGCGAACTGAATTTTTTCTTTGTAATAGTTTTGAGTTTTCTCTTTTGAGAAAGCAGAAATTTGTCTCTTTCCATTTCTGTGTGTGTGCATTGAAATTATTCATGTCAGTGGGAATGTTCACAGCTCTGAACTTCTATCTGTGCTCTGCCAAACTGACGGAAGCTCTGTTGATTGTTTTATTCTTCTATGGTTGCCCAGTTTTTGGTCACCACAAATGCAAGCATTATGGAGAACTCATGGAAGCAGCGTGCATACTGTTTTGCTCCAGTTTGTCATTTTACACTTACTTAAAATCATCCTCAGCAGAGTGCCTGCATTAAAATTACTGGTTTAAATGGACTTCAGAAAATTTCCAGCAGTTTTACAGAAAACAGAAAAGTAGACTTGTGGTCTCTTTAATAAGAGTTTAATTGTATAACTAAGTGTTTCAGGTTTCTTTCTGCTTTACTACTTGAATGTTCTTGTTTTCAAGCAAAGTGTGGCTCATTTTCATGAGTGGAACCGAAAGTATTACGAGACCTAACTTTTCAGAAATGCAAAGCCCTCAAATCTTATCAAAGCCTGTGAAAACCGATGGAACTGAGCTAACGTGGAAATTAGGCCATTGTCTGGGCCTCCCCCCTCCAATCCTTCTACCCCTTGTGTTATATAAAAAAAGATTCACATTAGATTATGGGTGACTTCCCAGTGCATGTCAGTGAAGGAGTTATTCCAGATAATTTTCAGCCCAGAGAAAGAGGAGGGGGGGATGAGGGACAGTAATTAGATTGAAGGCTAAATTAAAGGACAAAGTCCTGAGTGCATTTGCATCTCTATTTAAAGTAATAGGGATGAGAACAAAGTGGATTTTGCATGACTGGACACATAACATTCATTGTAGTTTGGTTCACCCCTTTTTTTTAACATGCAGAATTTTACCCTTGATTGACAAATCATGTCCCACAAATAATCATACTAATGTGAAAAAGAGCATGTCTTGCAAACCTGTACAGTGGGAATGAAGTAACAGATTTCTGCTTCAGCAAAGTAGACACTAACTAATCCAACTAGACCTTCTGTCCTCTTCTAAAAGTAATGTAAAAGGTTTCAGGTTTTGTTGCAGTTTTGCATTTTCTAAGGTAAGTGAGCTAGGTCAGGAGAGTAACTATGCCTGTAGGGGAGACTCAGGGTTTTCCTTTACAAGGGCATAGATTTGCCAATGCTGTTTTGAAGTGGAGAAAACTTACAGGATTTGAGAAGCCTTCTCTGGAGATCTCTGTACCATATCATTCTGTACATAAATGTTTGCTTATCACTGGGGCTGATGCTGAGTAATGATGTTCTGGCTGTCTCTTCAAACTGTTGTTTTCCACCTTACATTTCCATTAAAACTGCTAAACTGCCTTGAACTTAATCACTGAACTACTCTTCACTCTTTAAATACCTACTTGTAAAGCTGTTTGCCTCAGAATAGCCTGTGTGATACCTTGCAACCCTGATGAGTGGGTACTTTTTAACATGTTGAAGAGCAAATCATGGAATTGCTTATGTATGATGATAAACAGGAAGGTTTCAACATAGACAAACAAGCCTAGTAAGCTTAACTGAAAATACCCCACCTTAAAACCCAAAATTAATCTGTATGATCCATTACAAACAGTTGGATCTAATCCAAAGTGTTTACCAAAAGTTAAAATAAATAAAATTAAGTCACAGGTTTAGCTTGAGAGAGTTGTGATTGTGTGTGCGGTTTTTTTCTTAGCAGACAGAAGGTGGGTAGGAATAAGACTTTGATGATTTTTTTTTTTTTCCTTGTTTTCTTTTCTAAACCTTCCCTGTGATCATTTGGTAAACCAGGTGTAAAAGCTTCTACTGTGTTTGTCCGTCTTTTACTCAGCCACGTGAGTTCTGTGTTTGTAGCAGATCTGCTGGCTGCATTTTGAAGAGATTCCTCGCCTTTGCCTGCTTAAGCATGGGGCCTCTCCCTCCCAGAGAGGCTATGGGCATCATACTTGTCCTTGAAGACATTCTTGCTGCAGCTCACCTTAGTTTTAACTTCTGTCCTCCTCAAGTGCTCCCCCACTCCTCTTGAACACTACTAACTCTCCCTTTCCTCATGCTGGATAGCCTCTGGATATCACAGTTCTAAAGCAGTGAATGGTTTTGTGGATTGCTGAGGGACCCAAGTAATGGGTGGCTTGGAGACAGAATGACGTTCATAGGACTAACAGATTTCGTATTTAAGCATTTTCTCCCTTTATTTTTGTAGGCAGTGCATTAGCTCTTTGTTTCTGTATGTTACTTTCTGCCCCCACACACCTTTAGTACATTAATAACATGGAAAGACATTGCTAAAAATTCCTAAGGATCCCAGGGATGGTTGGTGAAGGGGTGAGGCAGGTTTGTGTAATTGATGCTTAAGGTGAATGCTGCACTTCTCATTTTCTTTGCTGTCTGAACTTAGTCATAGTGATTTTTATCTTTTTCATTTATCAGAGAAGTAGGATTTTCTCCAACTCGCTATTTAAAGTAAGAAAATATGTAGTCGAATTTGGTGTATTAAACATAAGTGGCAGTTCAAAATATTGATACCTGGCACTCTAGATTGAAGTGATTGCTTTAAACTATTGCCTAGTCACTGTGTTAATGTGTGGCTTGTTTTCAAGAATTGTATTTTCACCAGTTAATGTACTCTAACCAAATTAAGCTATGCAGACAGCTGCAGAAGTATTGCAAGATCAGTGCATACAATGTGCTATTTTTGGCAGTACTCAGTTTGCTTTCTCTTCTACTTCTTGCTTCCCTCCTCTCCCCACAGCATCATTTATTCTGTAAGGAAACAGAAGAATGCGCTCAGTTGCACTTCTCAGCAGCTACACAGCCTGTGGAGAGTGTGGGCAGTCTCTGTATGCAGCATCCTGGAAAATGTGTGTTCCCTTGAAGTGATCTGCTGAAGAGCACGTACAAGTACAGTTGCTCCAGCTTGCCTTGTTGCACTGATTTCAAGCTCTGAAATGCTTAGTTTCTAATAGTCCCTGGGATATACATTTCTTCTGCCAACAAAACGCTACCTGCTGCAGTTATCCAAGGAGCACCAAAGAGCAAGAACACTGAAGATGGCTCTATGCGCTTTTTATGCAGTTTGGGGTTTACTGGAAGTAGCAATAGCATTTGGCCCAGTACCAAGGATAACTTGGGAACACAAAGGTAAGAAGAGAAACTGTAGTATTGTGATAATGGGACATTGTCACAACCTCAGGGTTTCTGTGGGATCTGAAACTTGTTGAGGCTAAACGTTCTTAAGGCTGCTTGCTGTGTGTTTGGTCAGGTGTTGGTTGGTCGTCTTATGAAGTGCTTAGGACAAGAATATTCAAAAGTGATTCAGGCACTGGGTTAACTGAGGTTCTTTCAGGTCCTTCAAGCAGATCTGAAAACATAGCCTTTTAAAGGACAAATTTTGATTTTTGGCTTTCTCAGCTGAAGGATCCTGCTACTGAAGCTTGCTTCAAGAGAAAAACAAAGCTGAAAGGGTTCTCTCTTCTCTCTGTGCAAAGGGAAGTAATAGGGATCAGAAGAAAATCATTTAGCTTTTGGTTTAATAGTTTAGCCTGTATCTGAAGAGACCTCTACAGCAAGGACTAAAAAGTAGTTATTTGATGCTGTTTGTGAATTACTTCACACCCCACACACCCCGCATGTGGCATGGATACTTCGCATTTTACAAGGTTTTGTGTTTGGGTCCTCCTTTACTGCTAGTTAGTTAGCAACAATTACTTAAGTGTGCTGTAACTGAACAAAACCCAGCATGTGTGGGTAGTGTGAAGAAACAGCGCTAAATGAGGATGTTAAATACTGAGCCCTTCGAGTGTAGGAAAAAACAGATGGAGGCAATGTAGTAAGCTTATTTGAGATGACTGTAGAAAGTATTTCCCCTGTTTACTGGTATAGCAGTTAGTGAGTTGCTGATGTAGCTTTTGGGACAGAATGGTCTAGACGAAGTTTGTAGTTTGTGCTTATGCTCCTATCTTGCATAATCGTTAAAATTTGGCAAGGTACCATTTAATGGTATTATGGTAATGCACTGTAGACCCATACCCAAATTGCTCAAAATAAATGGAACTTATTTTCATTCCTGCTATTTCTCCCTGTCTCTGTCTGCTAAAGACTGTTGCATTTAAACATGGGAAGCCTGCTTTGAATGGGAAGGGAACTTAGTTCAGTGGAGGAATGAACATGTGGAGTGGTATGAACCAGTTCATCCATTTAGGGAAAATTTTCCTATCAAGTAAAAGATTTCCAAATTACATGCCTGATAATGTAGTTTAAAAAGAATGTTTCTGCAGTATTACGGTTGAAAATGCAATTTCTAGTGTTAGAATTGGGAGCCATAATACATTGTTTTCTGCCCGCTTGTTAAAAAGCCATGCTTAATTAATCTTGTGGTAGTCTCTTGCACAAAATGCAGTCTCCCAAGCTTTCAGTCATTTTTCCACTATGGCTGTACATGCAGAAAAAGTATTCTTGTATATTAGTCATCTTTCTCCCAGGTATTCTGTTACAGTCTTTATAATTCCTCATTCCACTGCCTTTTCCCCAGTGTCTCTCTGTCATCTTATTCCTTTTCATCTTGATTTTCCGTAGTGTTACTTCTTTATCATGTGCGCTTCACCTTTGGTCTCCACCATAAACTTATTGATCCCCTGTAAATTGTTCCGTTTTAGCTTCTGTGTCTTCTTTCTGCTGCACTGGCATGTCATCTCTTAAGGCGCACAATTTTCTGTGAGATTTGTTCGGGGCACTTGCAAGGAATGTGGTGACTGAGCTAATTTTCCATGGGAGGTGGGTATATGGAAGGGAAAAGGTGAAGAAGGACCTGACAGTGGATGTAAGATGGAAGATCAGGCAAAAGGGAATTAACAGGTGGAAAAATATGAAGATGTGATTTACAGGAATCAGTACAAGAGGAAATATTTAGGCATTTCAAATTGAATGACGGTTTTAATGTTGATGATGGGGGCTTCTGTTTATGCTGAACAAAGCTTCTAATAGCTTTCATGTCTGTTATGTGGGTTGTCCAAACTAACCTTTGTTGTTTCCAAGATATCAGACAGCTATTAGATAACTTTGAAAAATGACACATAAGCTTGACCCTAAGTGATCCTGTTTCTTCATGTGGTGATGTTTTTCCATTTCAACAGAGGTCCAGCTCATACATTTTCATGAATCGGAAGTGTCAAACTATTCAACCTTGCTGTTAAGTGAAGACAAAGACGTTCTATATGTAGGAGCCAGAGAAGTAATCTTTGCATTAAATGCAGTGAATATTGCTGAAAAGCAGCACGAGGTATGGTTTTAATACATTATCATCCACGTAAAAAAGGAACAAACAACAAAACTGCATGTTTGGCTTCTTTTCCTGGTATCAGTAGCACTGCACTTTAGGTTTGGCTTAATGTACCAAGAAGAGAAAATGCAATGTGTGGGCTACTTACTGGGAGAGACTGTAGAGTAAAACATTCCATCGGATGAGTGGAAGAAAAGTTGGATATAAACAAGGAATTAGAGGTCTGCTTAGGTGTTTTCTTCCTGGGGACAGAATGTTGAACTAGAGGGACTTTGATATCAACTGTAATGGTGTTTTTTAAGCAGATTTTTTTAGCAGGAGTGGGCCATCTTCTGTTAATCTGAATCAGAAGGTAATCTAATCCAAAACAGAAGCAAGGTTGGAGCTTGCTCAGAGGCAGCAGGCTTCAGATGTGTTTCACACGACATGAAGGCCTGTCCTTGCAGTTTCAGCTTCTGTTTTGTGTCTCTAGGTATGTGTGCACAGCAAGCAGTGGTGCAGACAGGTCTGATCCAGCTTGTTCAGAGAAGTACTCTGGATGTGCTGACACTGGCTTTCCAGAGTATATGAGCCCATGCAGAACTCTGCTAACATTGTATTGTTTCCAGTCCTTCCCGGGCTGCTGCCTCTCATCCCGTCAGCAGCACGGGCTGGTGCTTAGAGGCACGGCATCAAGTTCACAGGTGGTGGGGGTCAGTCTTCACCAGTGTAGAAAACTTGTTTCATGAGTGCATGGAGCTGTCAAAGTTGTGCTTCTCCACATAGTGTAAATCGGTCCAGTAAATTGTCTTCTACCTCCCCCCTCAAGTTCTTTCATCCATGGTGAATGAAATTGAGAAGCGCTTTAAATGCAGAAGTACTTGGAACAGTTACAGTTGCATTTCCCTAATGGCTATGGTAATGGCAACTTTGTTAGCAATTTGAGGGGAAATCATGGTGAACCCAGAAGATAATAGCAGCAGTTCAACTGCAGTTAAGGCACATGCATTTGAAAGTGTCACCTTTTCAGGAAAGAAGGGCTTTGAGCCTTTGAAGGCTACAAAATGGCTTGCATTTGCTGCAGATAGTCTTAGGATTGCCTTTTTTGTGTGTTACTGCAAGATCTTCAGAGGTTGTGTTGAATTAAAGTGCTTTGGATGTCTTTTTGTTGCTTGTTTTTTTTCACTTAGTTACCCTGGAAGGTCACTGAGGACAAAAGGGCTAAATGTGCAGTCAAGGGCAAATCAGAACAGGTAGGTATTTTTCCTGAACTTTGGGGAAAACGCATTACACTTCAAGAGGAGCAATGTTAAAAGAAAAAAGGCTCCAACTGTTTGAAATTAAAATTTTCAAATGATCACCTAATCTTAATTAACTTGAGCTTCAGAAATGGCAACATTCCTTAGTTTTCCCTCTCTCCCTCCTCTCCCCTCCCCTCGCCATTCTTAGCTCTTTTTTTGCTGGTGAATATTATTTAAATGTTTGAAAATCTGAACACACCCTAAAACGTGCTTAATACTACAAGTTTTTGTATTGCAATGATAAACCAGCAGTACTTTCACCGAAGTAATTGATAGCAACTGTTATGTTTTGTGATTTCAGTAATCCTTCCCCAACATTTGGTTTCAGAAAATGACAGATAATTTTGTCTGCTCTGCTTTAAGGCATAGGGTTTATTTATTAGGCCAGTGCTGTTCCGCCAGTGTACTATTCACTAACAACCTATATCCTTATTGTAGTGCTCAGCAGGTGTGCCCCTTGTGGCAGCAGCTTCTCACTGATGTGACTGCTCAGGCAGCATCCCAGCACCTGAGCAGTCTGGTCTCCTGCCAGATTGGCAGTGCAGGCAGCTCTGCCCCTGGGATTCCACAGACTCCTCACCATTGCCAGTGAGCAGGCTGGCTTGCTCATTTTGCCTTTCTATGGAGACGGTTTGATTGCAGCAGTTGGCTGTATGTGTAGCACCACTTCATTTAGTGATACAGTAAAGTGAGGGTTTGCTGTGCAAGACTGATGGTCAGGCTTGTAAGTACAGGTTGGAAAGTGGAAGTCTGCAAGCCCTGCAAATACAGAAAGGAGTCCTGCCCTAAACTTGCAAGGATTTGGCATCGACACCTAACAGCTTCTTTGGTTCACACTGTTATAAAATCCCAGGTGCTGCATCCAGGGCTGATAGATCTCCTGCATTTGTGGGCCTCCTGCAAACAGGAGCGGGCTCTCTTTCCTTTGGCTCAGCTTACTGCCTTTGTTCAACTGACAACCATCAATACCTTATCCTAACATGAGGTGTGGCAGGTATTTAAGGGCCATTTCCTCCTTGTGTGCCCCTTCAGGAGGCAGTGGAGAGTATCATTTCTGTTATCCAGGTTCATGTGGGCTTACTAGTAATAAAATTCTGACATCCACAACTGAATATGGGAAATGTGAATTTCTCTCACATGCATATGGTTTAGTGGGTGGTGCATGCATCACTATCATTCCTCTGCAGAGATTATTAGTGTTAGGTAGAAGGGGTGTTAGACCCCCAAAATAGGTACTTTGGCAGCAGTCCAGACTTCCTTTTTTTTTTCCTGCCTGCAGTTTAGCAAGTCACGCTTATTGCTATCCATACTTTTCCTTCACTGTACTTACAACCTTTATGAGTCACATTTATAGTAGCTGTGATGTTTTACATAGTACAGTAGTTTCAAAAGAGTCAAGGTATTAAGCCGCTACTGCTATTCCTTACACTAAAATGGGCAGTCTTCTCCCCCATGCATCACCCCTGTGCTGTTTAGTGCCAGCAAAAGGCATTTATGCAGATGTGAAAGGACCTCATCTGGCAGAAAAATGTTCAGCTTCCTCACCTAACTCCTAGTTTTTCTGCCATAAGAAACCCACCATACAGTCGCAGAAATACCTGGTTTTGCTAATAAGAATGAAGAGTAACAACAGTGCTTAATCTTGCATAAGTAGCATATGAACCTACAGTACAGTGGTGGTATCTGGCTGTGTTACCACCAAGGATTAAGGGGTGTTGTTGATACTGTTTTTTTTTCCTCTTGGTGGGTGTTGAAGAGGTGTTTTCCTTGGTGGTTATTCTGAAACTTTATGGTATCCTTTATTCAAGGCTTTGGCTCAAACTCCTTGTTCTGTTTCTGAGCCAAAAGAATGAAGAAGCTTCCTTGGATGAGCAATTGATATCAGGAACTGGGGTGGTGGTGGTGGGTGGGTAACCCCAAACCAACAAAATGGATATAAGTGACCAAGCTTTGTAGCTAGTTTGATGGTATTAGAGACTTCTCTTGAGAAGCAGCCTTGACTATTACTCACTGTTTCATCTAGGCTTGCAAGGGATTGCAAAGTCTGAAACTTAGCCCATGCTTAACTAGGCATTCCCGTGGATTGGATGTGTCTTTGGAGCTTGTGCTTTCGTGGAACAACTTGAGATGCATCCTGCTGAGTATATTACTTGGTCATGCTACCCTGATAGATATACTGAGGCACCTGTGCACTGCTATAGGAAACCAGATGCTGGAGGACCACGGCTCCTGGAGATTGCAGGAAGAAGGATGTCCCAGTGGTGATTGTATTGCCCAGCAGCTTTACTGGTTTCGCATAAGTAGCGGCAACAGATGAGCAGACAGCACAACTCTTGTGTATTTATGTTGGAAGCTGTGGTTTATCAGCCTTTTCTCATGCTTTATTACAGACAGAGTGTCGTAATTATGTGCGTGTATTGCAACAGCTGAACGATACTTTTCTGTATGTGTGTGGAACTAATGCATTTCAGCCAACATGTGATTACCTGGTAAGAATGTACATATGGTTTTGACCCTGTAACAACTGTAACTTACAAGCAGCTCATTTAAACAATGAGTTAATCTCCATTCCTAAAGACTATTGCAATTTCAGTGATGGTTGTAATGTTTGGAGCATATGTTATCCTGTTCCACAGTAATGACAGAGGATGGAAATAAATTGTGCTGTTTCTTTTTCAAAGCACTTACTGAATTATTGATTCACCTTGTTTAACTGTGGATTTACTTCTTCTTAGCTTTCATAATTCTTTGCATATTGTGTGTTAGCATAAAAACAGTTTCTAAAATTGAAATTGCATTATTTGTGACTTTCATCTATTACTGAATGTCCCTGAAATTTCTCAGATTCCTGTCTCTACTTGTCTTGTCTCTGCTCCTGGCTATGCCACAGCTTCGTAGTGCTGAATGCTTCAGAGTGAAGTCTTGGCACAAAATCAACTCCCTTTTCTTGCTGCTGACTCTTGTATCATTAGCCTTACTGAGACTCTTAATTCTGAAATTGAGAAATCTTGTAATTGTTTGCTCTTTTCTGGCTCCGCTGCCTGCAAGTCGGCCTGCCATAACCTCTGGAACATTGCCAGAAGTCACTGCCCTTAGCCTTCAATATCTTCATTACACAGTGTAACTGATCACTTTCCCAATACTGAGGCTACAGTCATCTTCCTGATCCTCATTCCCTTGTTTTTTAAGGGATTTTTGAAATAGCAGGCGAAGTTCTCTGTTGCTTTCTGAAATCTAGTTAGATTGTGACCCATCTTGAAAATGGCTGAGTCTACTTCAGAAAGCCTTTCCAATTTCTAAATCTCTCCATTTTTGTGCAGGCTAATTCAGTAATTGCCAGCTCTTTTCATGTATCAGTTAACTTCTATTTTCCTGCTGTCTGGCTTTTTTTGGTGCCCTCTCTTGAGGTCTGTCTGGATTTAACTTTTCATCCTCTGTGCTTTTCTGCTTCCACCCACAAATCATAGGATCGCATTTCCTCTCTGTCTGCTGGAGTCTATAAGATTTTCTGAAAATGCATGTTTGCCTTTTATAATACTACCAAAAAATGCCTTTGATGCTGGAGGTTGATGATATGGTCCATTATTTAGTGTTAATTCTTTCAGTAACCTTTGCAAGTGAAGTAGCTGAAAGAAAAAAGTGCCAACAGTTCTGTGGTTTTCAACTTGATTTTTTTCAGAATTTAATTTCATTTAAACTTGGAGGTAAAAATGAAGACGGTAAGGGCAGATGTCCATTTGATCCTGCTCAAAGCTACACATCTGTTATGGTTGGTAAGTTCAGACTTTAATGCCTCATTATTATTTATAAAAGTGTTTGATTATTTTCCGCTGTCATTCTCCAGGCTCTCAATATATAAATGATAGATTGTGTCCATGTTTTTACATCTTTACTGTGTATTCAGGTAGACAATAAAATACTTAGTAGTCAAACTTAGCATGTTTCTCAAAAGGAGAATTTAAAACTCTGTTATTTTGTAAGCAACTTTTAAAAAACCTAATTTTTAAACTGTATTTTCAGGTGTTTAATATATTAAGTTGAGGCTGTCTCAGTGTACTTTCACTGCCTTTGTAGTATCAGTTACTGTCATTCTAGTAAATGTAACAAGTAGAATTTTTTAGCTGTCCTGAAGACATATCCATGAGACAGAATAGGGAAGTGAGAAATATATTATGGGTGTATTCCTGTATGGTTAGATATTGCTTAATCTTGATTTAGTGAAATCAGAGTTCTTGGGTGTACCCTAGTGTCACAAGACCATAAAAGAGAAACTCAAAGTAACACAAAATGGGAAATAAGGAAGAACAAACTCCCCATATTGTTGCCTAGATTCTTAAAAGTTGAGTTTGAATAATGTTGGCATGGAGGGAGTAAAATAGTTGCAAAATTTGTGTCATTTTTGAAGAAAATTTACATACTGATACATAAGCCATAGGTTTACATGTTAAGTGTTGAAATACCACAAAAACGACACTGACTTTTTGCCAGTTGCCAGTGTTAGAGCAATAATCCCAAGTGTGAAAGTGTCAGCCTTGACAATGGTGAGGAGAAATGTAAACATAGAAGACATGTCTGGGGCAATTTAGAGGAAATCCTTGTTTATCTTTTCTTGTGGGAAGTTTAAGCTTACATAGTCTCCTGAAATACTTAGATACCCTTTTTGATATCTAGTACATAAGAAAGTGTAAAATATTTGTTCTTGTGTTAAAGATGAGGAGCTTTATTCCGGGACTTCCTACAATTTTTTGGGAAGTGAACCTATCATTTCACGGCATTCCCATCAAAGCCCTCTCAGAACAGAGTATGCGATACCTTGGCTTAATGGTAAGTGGGCATGAGAACTGTCTGAATCAAGTTGTTTTTCATTCTTCAGTGTCACACAGAATCTTAAGTGCCTTACCTAAGGGGCAGCTGTCTAATATCTCAAAGATATTGTTATACCAGCATTCACTTGATATGTAAGGGTGTGTTCTCCTGTGCCATCAAGAAACATTATTTTGAAATATCAGGATTTTTATAGCATTGACAATGAAAACAGTTTTAAGCCACACAGGCTTCAACTTGATGTTAAAGTGCTTTATTTTGCATCTACTTGTTCATCCCTAAGGTAATGCAGCATGGTTATGATACCGTAAGAAGGAGAATGGTTTTGGTCTGTAACAGGCTTTCAAATTGAGTTGATTGTGGTTCCTGATGATTTCAGTTCCTGAAATTGAGAATTCACCAAAGTTTTGTGAATGCTCAGAGGTTTGTGGCTTTCTGCCAAAAAGGGCCAAAGTCATGCAACCAAGAGATACAGTAAGTCCAAAAAGTACAAAATACCGAGTTCTGTAATACATGTCGTAACAATACTATCATTTTTGGTGTTTCTACTAATAGCTGAAATACGGGAACGGTGTGCAAGCGAGGGTACCTTTCCAGTCCTATTAGAAAACTGCACTTGGGACCGAAAAATGTTGGAAGTAATGAGATAT
Organism: Amazona ochrocephala; assembly: GCA_039720435.1. Taxonomy (NCBI): domain Eukaryota; kingdom Metazoa; phylum Chordata; class Aves; order Psittaciformes; family Psittacidae; genus Amazona; species Amazona ochrocephala. Next base: position 35,908,680 of record CM077909.1, on the reverse strand, counting down.
CAAATCATAGAGGTCTCTCAAGTATCTTAGTGCTTTCATGTAGGGTTGTGGGTTTGTGTTTTTTTTTTTTTTTTTTTTTTCCCCCTCTATTTCTATTTCTTTAGGAGTGCTATTCATATTATGAACAGCAAACTCTGTAGGCAAGTCAGTGACTGGAGAGCCTATATGCAGTGTGTGGTTTGGGTGAAAGAGGACTACTAGAGGGTCATTGAGGGAATCAAGTTAGTAGTCTCATGTTTAACATAAAATTCTTCTCTTTGTCTTCGTAGAGCCTAATTTTGTTTTTGCTGATGTCATAAGAGCAGACCAAAACAGCACAGATGGAGAAGATGACAAGATATACTTCTTCTTCACTGAGGTGCCTGTGGAGTATGAATTTGTTGGAAAACTGATGATTCCAAGAATAGCTAGAGTGTGCAAGGTGGGACGTAGTTCAGTTTACTTTAACTAATTCAATTTAACTAATTCAAGTAGAATTTTGTGTGTGTTAAAATAGCATTTACTGTTGTGGACTTACTGCCAATTAAATGGAAGTGGTCAAACTTGGTGAATCAGCAGTTTCAATCAGTTATTCAGAACTGAGAAAGCCTTATTGTTGCTTTGGGAGCAAATACTTGATTTAATTTCGCACAGTGGTAAAATTTCATGAAGTTGTTGGAGCTGCCAGAGCCTCAAGAAAAATGGTCACCAACAGCCTGATTCTGTCACACGTGATGTGTTTAAACCTCAGTGTGTTAGGCTGGTTCAAGTGTGCACTTAGGAGTGCTGGTTAAAAATCTTGCTGATGAAAAAGGTTATTTTTTTAGTAGAAAATGTTGATTTAACAAAAACTTTTTCACTGGAATGTATCAATTTCCTCAAGATTTTTTTTCTTCCAACAGGAAATTTATCTAGCCGTTTCATTTTGATGAGGTTGAAATGTTTTATTTTGACCTTACTGTTTTATATTTAAACATGGAAGTCAAAACATCAATAACAAGTTAATGCTCTTGAGATTTCCATTAAACAAGCAGCTGGAGGCAGGTTTACATGATGCTTATTATTGTGGCCCTCTGCCCACTGGCAGCTTGTGCACTCCTTAAAAGGGGAGTATCGTGGAATATGAGGGCTTTATTGCTGCTGTTTGTCTGAAATGGGAATCAGTGGCAGGTTGCAAATCTATAAGCATTTATACTTAAATTTTGTAGGTTTCCTGTAATACTTTCCATAGGGAATATGGGAAATATTAATGATATTCAAATATGCCCTGCTTTTTGAAGACAAATAACAGAGCTGCAGCTTGAGTACTAAATATTTTTAAACATTTCTCATCAATATATCTTTACTTCTTTGAGTCCTGCAAGTCCTTAATAAAGGTGGTAACTGTTTGCAGAATTAAGCCATTGCTGCATTTCTGCTAAGGAAATTATTGATATCAGGCAAGTTCAAGTGCTTATTATAAATTTAGAATTTAAAATCATAGTTTAGATGTCACAGAACAATGCAATGTTTCTTACTGGTCTTAAGGGACAGTATAACAATTCCATACTTATTTTACTTGTTCTAATAAGCAGGTTTTTGTTCATTTCAATTTTTAAATGCTGCTGGAATATGGTTCTTTCTATAAGTCTCTTATCTCATCTTCCCTCTGTGCTCTGATAGAAACCATTCTGCAATATTTTTGTTGACTGATTTCTGTGCGGCTTCCTTATTTTGCTGTGTTAACATTTATTCATGTGCCTATGGTGAAATATTAGAAAGTAACAGGGCTCAGGAATTTCGTGCTATAGAGCGGTGATTCTTAAATGCAAAAATGATGCTAATTCTCCTCATAAACACCTTTTTATTATTTTTTTTAATGTCAAAAGAGGGACCAAGGAGGATTAAGGACCTTGCAGAAAAAATGGACTTCCTTTCTGAAGGCCAGATTGATTTGTACCAACCCCGATAAGAATTTAGTTTTCAATATTATCAATGATGTTTTTATTCTCAAGTCTACAACTTTGAAGGAACCAGTGATATACGGAGTCTTCACACCACAACTGTAAGTGTGGTACAGCCTTTTCCTGGATGAGTACTTCTAATCTCAGTTGGTTACCTCAATAAGTAATAATTACTCCTCTGGTTTTCTTTCTTTTGTTCTGAACTTTTAGGAATAATGTGGGGCTGTCAGCAGTGTGTGCATACAATCTATCTACTGTAGAAGAGGTTTTCTCGAAAGGAAAATACATGCAGAGTGCTACAGTAGAACAGTCTCATACAAAGTGGGTACGATACAATGGGGAAATTCCTCATCCTCGACCTGGTGCGGTAAGTTTGTATAATTCTGACTCTGATAACAAAAAAAAAAAGTGACTTTTCTTTTTAATGCTTAGGACTAAAGAAACTGGTAAATATTAGGTAGCTGGCCTGGGTACTTCTTGGTTTAAAGGCTTTGTAGAAAAAACACTCAAGTGATTTATTCTGAACTTTATTTCTGGAAATCAAAAGTGGTATTTTTAATCTACAGTAGAGTTACTTGCTGGTTTCGCATTTTCATGATTTTGTTGCTAATTTTCTAGTGGCAAAATAGATGTCATTATGCACTAGCCAACATCACATATTTTTTAGGTCAGTTGAACAGAAGTACAGCAAACACTGTATTGTCCCAGTGGGTTCAGCAGGTTCATCCAGTACAGTGCATTGCCTGCAGACCAGCATGTTCATAGTGCTGGGTCTCTTTCACATTCCTCTTAATTTCTTACATTCCCTGCGCTTGCTATTGTTGAATAAGGTGACAGTTAAAAGTAGTTAAGAAGCAGGAGATTCTAAAATGTATTTTGGGCCCAAATAAAAATGTAGTCCAAACCTCAGGGATTTGTACATGGCAGAAGCTGAAGTGCTACGAGACCTGAGGACCCTCTTCAGTAGAATGAGTATAATATAAAAGTGTGTTTACTGGCCAGAATAATGCAGAAAAGAAAACGTGTGTAGCTGCTGTTAATTGTCTGTCTTTTGTACAAGTAAATGGTGTAATTTGGTTGTCACTCTTTTTTGGTTTGTGCCCCTCACTAGTGCATAAACAATGAAGCCAGAGCATCAAACTACATGAGCTCTCTGAATTTGCCAGACAAAACATTGCAGTTTGTTAAAGATCATCCCCTAATGGATGACTCGGTGACTCCAATGGGAGACAGACCTCGACTAGTAAAACGAGATGTGAAGTACACCCAGATTGTAGTAGACAGAGTCAGAGCACTCAATGGCTCCATATATGATGTTATGTTCATCAGTACAGGTGGGTTCTGCAAAACACTTTTTTTCAATGATGTACTGATTCATTAGGCTGAAGTATGTTCAAGGGAAACTCTTGAGTTTCTGTATTTACAATGCTTTTACAGCAGTGTGTGTACATTAAAAAGTAAGGGGTGATGGTGAGTGGAGAATCTTGCATGCTTTGAGAAAGCAGTGCAGGAAAAGAACTGCAAAACTGCAATGAGTGCAGCAAAAATGCATTTAAGATAATCCCTAAGTGGTCATTCTTTGTTCCAAAATGTTATTTCTTGCTCAGAGGTCCTTATGGTGGCAAATTTAAGGATTGCCATTCGCACACATTGTGTGAAATCTTCAGCTGAACACCAAACAGATAGAGTCAACTTACAGCACTTGTGCAATTTTTTCTCTGGCTTTTTATTTTAAGGATCTTAAATATTTTACTTTGTCATTTCAGATCGAGGAGCCCTGCACAAGGCTATCAGCTATGAAAATGGAATGCATATTATTGAAGAAACACAACTTTTCCCCAAATTTGAGCCAGTCCAAACTCTCTTGCTTTCATCCAAAAGAGTAAGTGCTATAATCATCACATCATTCCTCTCATTTCGCTCTTCCTCAAAACTTTTTAGTTACCGCCTTATAACCTTGTTGTGACAAAAAAAGTCTGTCGCTGTGCACAGAGACAAAGGCTGCAATCTGTAACTCCTTGCGCTGCAGCAATATTATGTATTACCTGCTGCATTTCAGTGTCTTTGGTAGGTGCAAGCTTCTAAAAGTATGTAGAAATGGGGAATGTGGAAACTGGGATACAGTTGTAGGGGTCTTCACTGTGATTTCATGTACAGAAGCTGAAAGTTGTGTTTTAAGGTACCAGTTTTCAGGTTAGGAGTTATGTAAAAATCCTGACCCCTTGTGGCCATTGCAAATCCGTGAGGAAAAATCCTTTTTGGGGCTTGGCAGAGGAGTAGTGTATCTTTCTGAGAAAACAGACCTAAGATGATCGAACAGTCTTGTGTATTAGAGAGACTCATAACTGTGTAACCCAAATCTTGCAGGCTCCTGCATGCTAGATGTATCATTAGAGCAGTCATGTTAGTGTAGCGGGGGATGAGGACCTCTGGCGAGGTCCTGTCTGTCTGGCCGGCACCAGCTGCAGCTCCAGCTGGGAGGCACAAGCCTTGCCGCAGGTTCCAAACCCAGCCTATTAATCAGTTGCTTGGTTTAATACTGTGTTTGTGAGAGTGGGAGGATAATCACTCTGTCTGCTTTTTACATGAGTTACACTTCTGGCCGTAGTTAACTCAGATCAGCACATCTGTGAATGTCTATGGAATTACTACCTAAAGCAGTGGCTTATAGTATTACACCCCTCAAACTGGAGAAATCTTGGTGTTTCTTAAGGAAAGAATAACTCTTGTAGTAATGCTGGTATTCAGTAGCTGACTGGTGATCAATAAAAACTCTACAGCTAGGCATTTAGCAATACAGCCAAGATATTTAGAAACAGCTTATATTTTTGCGTGATACTTAATAAAAATTTCAGTGCTTGTAGATTTTATAAAGATATTCATATTTTTATGTATGATGCATCACATTAGCAACTTAAATATATAGTATGTGTATATATATGTATAAGATGTTTGCTGATGTCTTCTATTTTATCTGCAAAGAAAGCTTGAAATGCCTTACTTTGACAGGAAGTTTCAGCATTTGCTTTATGATAGAAGATAATGATAATAAGATAATTTCAGCAATGAGGAGTGGAGATTGGGTCAGGTGTGAGTCATGAAAGATGCATAGTTGTGGTACCACCCAAGCAGGGATTACTTCTGCTCCCCAGCATGAAAACACAAGTTTCTACCTTCCTGAACATCACAGTAGCAATCACAGTCAGTTGCTACTGAAGTCATTTGTCAGGCTGGTATTGTGGTATGTGTAGTGGCCATAATAAGGATTAATCACAGGAGGTTAATAGTTGCTACCCTAGACCTCTCTGGAGTCAGTCCTTTCTGAACACACTACTGCAGTAGTCTTCAGGCCCTTCCCATGATACGTCTGCCTTGTTTGGAGAGTGCTGGGCAGTGTCAGATGAGCCTACAGTAGATCCTCATATAACTCCCACTTTACTGAAAGATGAGCCTTGATTTTTTAAAACATGAAATTTCAGGATGAAAGACTGCATTTGAGTGTATGTCTCTTGAGGCTGATTGTCTGTCAGAGTCCGTCTTCCAGTAGTGTAAGCAGATTCTGTTTTGATACAGTTTGGCTTTCATTGTCCAGCGTCAAAAGAGTTTCCTTGGAAAGCTGTCTGCACGCTTTATATGAGATTGTCGTGGTTTAAACCCCTCAAACTCATGCAGCCGCTCTCACTCACTCCCCACTCTTTCTTCCCTCCGCTCCCGGAGGGATGGGAAGGAAGATCGAAAGAATGCAACTCCCACAGGTTGAGATAAGAACAGTTTAGTAACTAAGGTATAACACAAACCACTACTGCTACCACCAATAATAATAATGACAAGAGAAAATACAAGGGAAAAGAATACAGTTTCTCACCACCCAATATCAAGCCCGACCACACAGTGCACCCCCACCAGTGCACCCCCCACCGTGCACCCTCACCACCCTTCCGGGTCTCTCCTCCGTTTCTACATCCTGGACATGATGTGCTGTGGTATGGAATAACCTCTTTGGTCAGTTTGGGTCAGGTGTCCTGTCTCTCCTTCCTCCCGGCTTCCCCTCCTCCCTGGCAGAGCATGAAACTCACAAAGTCCTTGACCAGCCTAAACATTACCAAGCAGTAACTGAAAACACTGGTGTTATCGGCACTGTTCCCAGGCCCAAAATCAAAAACACAGCGTTGCGCCAGCTACCAAGAAGGAGAAAAATGACTGCTACTGCTGAACCCAGGACAGAGATGGATCCAACCTGATTTGTGCTTGCTTTTGTAGGTTACTCTAGAGAATGCTGCTAGCCAGAATGCATCATTTGTTAGCTTGATTTTAAAACACTTTCTCATGACCATTGCATCAAAGAGACTAACCAGTCCTGAATTCTCATGGCAAAACCTCCTTATATCCTTACTGAAAAAACGACAGTGAGCCCCAAACTCTAAATTCATTCCTAAGATGCCCTGTTAGTTGAGGCTCTTTCTTATGTCAAGACCAGAAGTCTGCACCACAAAATGAGATTTTCAAAGATTGTTCCTCTACTGGAATCTCTTGGACGTCTGCCCATCACTTTGTGACCATATTCCTCCTGCCAGAGTCACTGCAGACACAGTCTCTCAGTACATTTCTACATACTGAGATCTGTATGGCTGCAGTACAAGAAAAGCTACTCTGTGCTTGGATCTGGCTCATTTGCCATGACAACTGCAATGGGGTGCTGATAAATCCACTCGGTATTCTGCTCAGGATGAAGGCAACCCACTGCCAAGGTGGGGTGTGCTGTTCAGCTTTGTATTCACAGCCTCTCAAAATGACTAGAGGGTCAGTCTCTGGTGGTTTTTGGTTGCAGCGCAGGCTCCTTTCTTAAGGCATTGCATAATAATATGTAAATTCACGGTGTACCTTTGGCCATCGGTTGCCCTGAGCTTTGGAACAGATGAGTGAAATAAGGCAGCTGCCTGCCTTTTACAAGAAGGATATTCAGGATAAGAGTGGTCTTTTCCTGTCATACTCGGGGTAATAATTATTTGGGATCCCCAGCAGCAGTGGGTGAAACAGCTGTTCTGTTTATATCGACCTTTTTCTTTTCCACCTTTTCCAGGGCTTTCCTTTGAATACTGTCCATTGTTTCTCCATAAGTCCCAAGTAGGTAGCTGCGTCTGACTCTTGTAAGGCTGCTGCTGATGTGGCTGCAGGGACCTAACTGGCAGAAGAGCTGAGGGCAGCGGTGCTGCTTTGGTTAACAGGAGCAGGTCCTACATACAGCAGGCCTTGCCTGTTCAGGCTTGCATGTGCCTGCTTCAGCCTTGTCGTCAGCACAGGCTTGCCTTGCCTCATAGGAGGATTGTCAGTGCATTTGTATTTGTGGAAAAACTCCGTGATAAAGCCATGGTTAGATGTGGTTACTTTCTGTTTTCATAAACTGTATCTCTTTCAGGGTTTTGTTCTTTTGTCTCTTTGCACTTCCAGCCTAGCTGAATATTTTCCTAAGCTTCCTTTCTAAGGTAATCAAAATGCTTGTTCTCCTCATGTTCCAGTTTTTACAAATATGGTGGTTATATATGCAACTCTTTAAATTGTTTCATGGGTTGGTTTGTTTGGCTTTGAGGAAGTGACTGGCTGTGTTGGTTTTTGTGCTTTGTTTTTTTTTTTTTTTTTTTAGGGCAGAAGGTACCTCTATGCTGGTTCTAATTCTGGTGTAGTTCAGTCTCCGGTTGCATTCTGTGACAAGTACACCACTTGTGTTGACTGTGTTTTAGCAAGGGATCCTTACTGTGCGTGGAAACCCCATGAAGCTTCCTGCATTGATATTTTTAAAGAAAATGAAATTGAAAGGTAATGGTAGCCTTTTATTACCTTACAGTTACAATCAGCATTTCATCAGCCTTGCCCAGTATCGATAGTGCCATTTTTTAAGGTGAATGTTTTCAAATACGGACTTTTTTTTATCTGTGTACCTCTGCTTGTGCTGTTTAGATAAGATGAATCTTGCTTTGGACAAGAGGATGGGCAGGCTGTAGGAAACAAGATCTGAAATTGTAATACTTGGACTTCCTTTTACAGGAGCTGGATTCAGAACATAGGTGGAGATGCGTCGTCTTGTTCTGGTGAGTAGGTCTTTGAAGAGCTCTTTCACGCATCTAGGTGAAGTAGTGAAAGTTGCATTTAGTTTGACTTTTTTGTGATTATCGGAACATTCATTTATATTTTAATAGGTATGATACTCTACTTTTGAATATTTGAGCACCTGTACAGCCTGCATGTTGTCTTAAAATGTCTGTATGCATGTCAGTGTGCAGCGCACAAACCGCTGAAATGAACTGGGGCACCTCAACAGCGACGTGTGAATGAAAGCAGTATTTGCCATAAGTACTTCCAGTGCAGAGGCCTCTGTCTTTGTGATATAGCATTTGACATTCCGTTGTGAGACTTGATAAGTGCTTCGTTATTGCTGCTGAATCAGAGTAAATGATCCCAAAACCAGCTGGTTTTCTGGTGAGAGGGAAGGGTGGCTTGGAACATCATACAGAGCAGCTGAAGTACCCTTTGTAGTGATTTAATAAAAGTAACCACAGGTCCTTTCTTTGTCATATGTGCTGCTGCCACCAGATGAAGGAGGTCTCAAGAGTAGTGTTACAGGAGATTTTTATTGCAGTAAAAAAAACTCTGAGGAGCATGATTTACTCTATTTCTAATTCAGGCAAAGTATGGACCGCCATGCGAGTTTTGCTTGTTAGTTTTTCATTAATTTACGGTGTTGCACTGTGGATGTACTGTAAGTGCTGGTATTTTTTTAGAAGAGAGTTTAAGTTGAGTAACAGCACTTTGTTCAGTTCCTTCCTGGATATTTTGTAGCTGCTAATTTACTTAAAGTGCACTAATTGCATATCAAGTGATAACAAATTCAGTGCCTTGTGTCAAACAGTGGCTCCTCTCAGATGCACACTCAGCTGCTGATCAACAAGATGTCATCCTTATTTAGAAGTGGAGGCTGTCTTAGAGTTTGAGGTGTCCTATCTCCTAGTCTGTCTTGATGTCTCGCACCCAATTGTAGCTTGGTATTTTGCTGAGATGTTTGCATGCTGTCATCTTGGTCTTGTGAGATAATCTGAGTGCGTTAATCTTTACATTTCCATTAAGACTATAGCACAGTCTTGTGAAATTACACAGATTAGAGCAAACAGGAATCATTGCTGATACTCTGCACATTTATTTTGATGTTCCAGATAAAGTAAGCGAGAATTCCCTACAGCATACATTCAAGCATGGGAGCACAGCAGAACTCAAGTGTTCTCAAAAGTCCAATCTGGCACAGGTAGTTTGGAAGTTCAAAGATGATGTGCTGAGAGTGGAGAGTCCCAAGTACCGTCTGCTGGAAAAGGCACTGCTCATCTTCAATTTATCAGAAGGAGACAGCGGTGTTTACCAGTGTTTGTCAGAAGAAAAAGTGAAGAATAAGAAATTTTCTCAAGTGCTGGCTAAGCATGTCTTGGAACTGAAAAAGATCCAGCATACCACGGTGGGCCCCACCATGGCAGCTGCTCCAACAGAAGGTAATAGTGATGTGCCGAAAGTGTCAGCTGTATCAACTGAGGGGTCAACCACTCACACCGTGACTACACATATGGTACCAGTAACAACAGCAAGGATAGTAACAAAGCCCCTTGGCTCTGTTCTAACAAGTGCACCCTCCAACACAGAGCTCTTCAATTCCATTCCTGATGCGGTCCCGGAAAAGACAATGTTTCTCAAGTCAAATGATAACTTCCTGTTGATGTTCCTCTTCCTCTTCTTTTTTATTCTGTTCTTGTGCCTGCTGTCCTACAACTGTTACAAGGGGTACTTGCCAGGGCAGTGCTTGAAATTCCGTTCCATCATGCTGCTTGGTAAGAAGAAAAAGTCAGATTTTTCTGACTGCGAGCAAAGCGTGAAGGAGACGCTGGTGGAGCAAGGCAGTGTCAGCCACCAGAGCGGGGAGCAGCCGAAGCCAGCTCACGACACTGGCTATGAGACTGAGCCCGACTGTGGAAATGGCCAGCTGCAGGCTGGGGATTCGCAGGCATCCCGAGAGGCCAAGGACAAGCCCTTCGATGTCAAGTGTGAGCTCAAGTATGCCGACTCAGACGCAGATGGGGACTGAAGGACCCAGTTGTCTGATTCAGTGGTGGAAGTCGGCTGTGGTCCCGTGGCTAGCTATTTGAGCGCAGAGAGCGCGGGTGTGACCGCTGAGCCGTAGTGGGGATTACATGCTTATGCTGTACAGCAAGCCAATTAGCATTCAGATCTCACCAGATTAGAGAAGTAGTGTTCTTGTCTGCAGACCATAGCATCTTGTGTTGTACTGTCTTATACTTTTGTTTTCAAATGGCCAGTTTCAGATCACCATTTGTTCCCAATTTTACCCCCAAAGAGCGCTTTGCTCTCGTGAACGGTTACTTGCTTGTTCTTCAGCCCTCTTCTTCCAATAGGATAAAAGTAATTTTCTAATTCAGTTAGCTTTAAAAAGTACTTCAGTCTACACATATTTTTCGCTGCCATTAAAAAGACGTCGTTTCATTTTAATTCCAAATTGGAAATTAAGTTTAGTTTATCAGATTGGTAAATTATAGACTTTGTCCAGATTGGGACATATTTTTTTCTCTTTGCTTCTAGTGATTAGTTTTGGTTTTATGCTTTGTGTTTTGACACACTAGATCTCTTTAGTTGTTTAAAGTTAATTTTTAACTGCTTTTTTAAGTATCTGAGATTTTAAGGAATAATGGGGATAGCATTGCCTTGATTGTGTCAGACTCAGGGATAATCTTGTTTAAAGGCTTTTTTCTTTGCTGCTTTCTAGCAGTTTAGGTACAACAGTATCAGTACAAAATATGGAGTAAGTGGGGGGAGGGAGGAATTAATAAGTTTAGGAATGCTCTTTTCTTATATTTTTTCCCTTCCCTCCCCCCCCGCCAGCAAGCTGGCCACAGTCGTGTTCCGTCTTATATACAGGACTGAATTCCTTTGATTTTCTTCTTGGCTTTATTTTATTTTGTTGTTTTAATGGAACAGTGCAGGCAAGCAGATACCAGCAGTGACACAGAGAGAGGTTTTTGCATGGTGGAAGCAGAGTTGGAATCAAGAAGAATTAACTACGATAATTCAGCTAGTGACTCGCTGGAATGGACTGTTAGGATACAGCCTGATGAGAAAACATTGCCGGTTCTTTTTTTTTTTTTTTTTTTTTTTTTTTTTCAGATTCAGAAATAACTCAGCTTCTTTTTGTGACAAATCTTTGCAGCATCACCCTTTCTGGATGACACGTTCCCAATCTCCTATGCATCTGGAGACTGAAACTGGAGCTGCTCAAAACAATCAGTTTGAACTCTTTATGTGAATCATGCCTGCAGTCGTGAAAGTGTGCATTTGTTCTCAGCCTGGTTCACAGCAGCACTGTTTGTCTGTAAAAGCATTTTGTGCGGTACAGTCTTGAAGAATTGTTCCTCTCACTGCATCTTTCTGTAAATATTGCTAGAAGTAGAATACATTTTAACAGTAAACAGCAGTATGCCTGGGCTGCTTTTCTATGTTGAACTTTCATGCGAATATAATTTAGACCATCTTAGTGTAAACAGTTTATATTTTATAAGATTCAGTTTGGTTTTATTTTTCTATTTTTAATTATGTACATAGAATAAATATTAAAATAAATTGTATTATACCTGGACTTTTATGAAACTTGACACAGTGACACTACTTTCCATATTGCAAGCACTGATGCTTCTTGTGGTTTCCTTTGAGGAGGGAAAAGTGCTTACAGAAGTTTCAGTTTGGAGCAGATTCTCTTCTCAGCTTTAGTTGAATTGGTTATAACCCAGGGCGGGGTGGAAGGATGGAAAAAGAAATGTGGATGAAGGAACAAAGCGTTCTTCTCTAGGGGCTTCGGGATACTTCCTTTTACTACTCTTCTAAAATTCATTTGTGTCTGCATTACTTCTTCAGTGTGATGTATTTCTTACAACTTCTTTCCTTAGTACCCTCTCTTCTTTTCTGTCCTCTTCTGTCACACAGCCTCATCTCCTATACCTTTCCCTCCTACTGGTACCTCCTTTTTGTCCTGTGTTGGGAGTGACTCATCTCCTTCACCCACCAGTACCCAGCCTGATGTTTGGTCTAGCACAGACTCTGTAAAGGTCATGTTGTTGCCACCTTTCTTAAGTGACCAGGCACAGCATGTTAGTGTCCGGGGACCCTTTCGCCTCTTCTGCCAAGCCACAGGTAAGTTGGAGGACCCCTGTCTAAACCAGCATTTTCTGCATTAAAGATTTAGATATATTGTCATGTACTGTGTACGGTTTACTTTTTGGATGTTGGAGGGCGGAGGAGGGAGAAGGAAAGAAAAGAGACCATTTCAGCATATATTATCAATTCCCTGTTACTGAGAATCTGGCACTGTGAATACTGTGCTGTAAAATGCAGGCTCTTATTTAGCAGCCTACTGTAGGATATTAATAGACAATTAATTTTAATAGGCTCACTTGCATGCTTTGAAGGAGTTCACTGAATGATGATTGCGTATGGATGTTTAGCAGGTATATATTCTTCACTATCAGTATATTTGCCATTTAAAAATGCACTTCTGTTGGATTTGTGTTTAGTGTATGTTTCTGGTCTAGGTCAGTTACTCTTTCTTCAGTCTTGTTTCAAGTGGTAGAGTACTTGGAGTAATGACAACTTCCATTTTATGAAGAATATATTATCTGAAGTTCACAGGAGAGGGGTAAGGCTCTTTTCTCTATAGAAATTCAACACCCGTCTTTAAGTTTTTGTTTGGATAGTAGTTGCCTGTTGAAGCTAAGTGAAATTTAATGGACCTAAATTGGTCTTGAGATGTAACCTTATTCCTGAAGAGATTGTAGGTAGAGATTTATTTTTAAAAGTAGCAATGTTTTGTATTGTGTGTTAGTGTTACACAGAATCAGATCGAAAGTATGAATTATTTTTAGAGTAGGTCTTAACAAAGGTATGATTTGTATTTCCATGGATGAAAAAGAACAGTGGGATGCAAGTTCTTTAGCAGAATGGAAACACAGAATCATTTAGATTGGAAAAGACCTTTCCGCAATTATTCATTCACTGTTTTTAAGGAAAATTCAGAAATTTTTTGTTGTCCACCATGGAAAAAAATTGTAATAATAGCACAAAGGATTTAAACAGTTTGATTGTGCTGAGTATCTGGAATTTATTTTAAAATTGCTTTTTTTTGTCCAGCGATGTCCATTTTAACATGATGCCTGGGCTGCTTTTAAAAAATCGGCAGTAATTGTAATTTGCCTTCACAGTGAACTTAAGCAATAAGGAGCAGTGTCCTAAAGTCAGCTTGTGGAATTTATTCCTGAGGAGGTATGGACGAAGACTGGAAGAAACAGGAATCAGGCATCCAAGAGATGCAGGGATGGCAGAGGCAGGGACAAGAAGAGCCAGCAGCGGGGGCATTTCTGACCACTCTCAGAGAGTGGGGACGGACTGGGCTTTGTGGTATGAGTGGGGGGCTGACTCCCTTTGGGAAATAAGACATTTGACTACTACATCACACCCTTGCCCAGAATTGCAGCTTTTTTCTGATAATTTAAAACAACCACCAAAAAAACCAACCAACTGAACAAAGCCCAACCAAACAAAAATACCCAACAAACAGGCAGATGGACAAGCAACAACAAATGCAAACCAGCAGCTTACCTGACTGATGCAGATCTTTTGCATCTTTCTGGGACCTGCATGTGAGGATGTATAGACTTACCCTGGGTGGGATGGCTTAGCAAATACTTCTGCTAGGAAGCCCTCTGCTTGGATTTACTTGGATTCCTTTAGTGCCTGTTGATATTTCTTTTTATATAAACATAACTGTAATGAAACTTCATTTCACTCGGCTATGCACATAAGGTAAAATATGCTTGCAAGGAGCAGAAGGGTTAAACGAGACTGGCAAGGTGTTAAATGTTGTACCTGGTCTTCTGTGTAAATGATATAGCTACCAGCAAGTGTATGATGCAAGCACAGATTGCCACATCATCCGATCAAAAAACTGAGGTTTATTTTCAATCAAGTTTCTAATATTTTAATGAGAATTGCTGAATATCTTCTTTTTTTCTTTAATTGTACATGTCCGTTTCAAGTTGTCTGGAAACTGAGCAGGAGTTAGTGAGTTCTTTTACTCATCTCTTATTCATCCCACATGTTTTAACCTGAAAGCTGCCTGAGGATAATACTTTACAACCTTGTAACCGTCTCATTTCAACAACGTTAAGTTAAAGGGGATACAGCACAAAGAGCTGCATGCACACGCTGTTGGTTTTTTTTCTGGAAAATTAAGTTTTTTCAGGAATGGAGTACTCCTGCCTTTCCTGAACAGGAGGGAACACAGCTCCCTTCACAAACTACCCCTCCAGATTCTCTGTGCTCCTCTGAACAGTCTCACATCTACACATTTCTCCAAAGACCTGTCTGCTAGAAGCACACTGGCAAGCCTTAGGTCTCCTGTCTGCTTTCTCCAACACTGTAGAACTTTAAACCCTTTAAAGGCATTTGAGGCAGGCTACAAATAAATTGAAAAAATACTACGCCATTTGTTGCTAGGGAGAGGCAGTGAGTTGATGCTGTATATACCTGCTTTATAATTTCTCTGGCGTGCTCTGTTGAATTCAGGTACAGTTGAAACAGGCTTTTTCCCAGCAGTTTCGGTTTCGCTTAAAGTTGTTTTACTGATACCTTACCCCGATGTAGAGTTGTATTTTCTTGACCTTAACTTCACAGGCAAGTGATGAAGTACTGGAATATCCTGAGTGTGCCAAGCAACAATTTAAATACATTCATAATCAGAAATAGTGCAAAATGTTATGCTTTATTTGTATTTTTGGCCTCAGATTCAGAAGCTCTCAAGCATCCAAGATTTGGATGGTGTCAAGAAGTCTAATCTCCTCCTTCAGCTCCTCTGAAGCTGGAGTTTTTCCATAATGGTTTCTAACTTTTCAGTTTCGTTAAAATAACCCCAGGAGTGTGAGCCCTGGGTAAACATTCTGTAAATTCAGCAATGTGCTTTCAAGGAGTTATTATTTCATAAAGATATTGAGATGAATATCTGATAACTCCCGCATACAGTGCCTGTTCCCCATGGCCATGGTATTTTAAAGGGAGTACAAGACAGCTTCCCACATCCACATGGGAAAATATCCGTAACTGACAAGAATGAGACTCAAAAGCGATTTACTGCAGTTTTTCTGTCTTTGGTGAAGCTTGAAGTTGCACTGAAAGGCATGGGGGGGGAGAGAGGGGAGATAGGGTGCCCTTCACCAAGTGCTGCTGCAGAGTAGGTAAGGTTCTAGACAAAGCCCATCTAGAGCGAGTCCAAAACAGACCTTGTGAGCCTGTTGGCCAAGAGTTGGCTGTACTGTTGTCATGAAGTGCTGTGCAGAATGGGGCTGGGCAAGGGGGCTCAATCCCTGTGCCCCAGCGTGTGCCCAGTCTGCCCCAGGAGGAGGAGCAGCTCATGTCAGAGGCTGACTTGCCTGTGGAAATGAGTAAGCCTGCCCTCTGGAAGTGGCTCTGTACCTCACCTTGGAGTGAGGCTTCCTAGATCAGTTGCATTGCTTTTGTGACGCCCTGGGGTGATCTGGTTGGCTGACCTGGAACAAAGCATTCAGAACTCAGGAGAGACGAGGTGCAGCACCCAGAGCAGAATGAGCCTGTGGAGGAACGGCTTTGTGCTGGACAGCAAAATGTTTTTCTAAGACTACAAATTACAGCTTTTTAGTTACAGCATGTCGGTACCTTGGAGTTTTCATTAGTTGTCACTTGTCGTACTCTTACAAGAACACAAATATCAAACAGCAGTTTTCTACGGACACATACTTCTGTTTCGGAACCAGTTGCAGTTTTTCCAGTGTGGGGTATTTTGTTGTTGTTTTTTTTGGTTTTTTTTGGTGGATTTTGTGAACTGCTGCATAAAATAATCCCCAGAACATCTCTTCATGTCCTTATCAGTGTTTCCTGGTAGTTATACCTGTGGACAGGTAATATCATTAGTTTTTGAAACCTGAAAATGGCTTGACTGCTTAGTTAAGCAGTTAAATAGCTTAGAAAGGAAAAGCTCTGCGTTTCCCTGAACAATTAAACCCTCTGCACAAATACTTTTAAACTTCCTATTTTTTGTTTTTCAGGTGTTTTTGCAGTGTACTTAGAGTTACATAGTGATGCTTTGTTGAAACAATAGCCTTGAATTTGATCTCTGTGGTTGATTTGTCTTTATCCTCATCTGGGAATGCTAAGTTTGTACCTTTTAAACAGTCCTGTATTCTGCTTCATGGATTACCTTCTCCTCAGGCCTTTGGTGTTCTATTGCATGCTATCTGTGTGTGACTCAGTTTCAGCATCTTTGGCTACAGTAATCTCACAGCAGTGGTCAGCTTTTAATTCTGAAGTTTTGTACCATTTCTTTCAGTGATTTCTGCACTGACTGAATATTCATCACTTAAAGGCCTCTCTGAGTAAAACCATTCCTTTGTGCAGATCTCTGACATGCCACCTGGTTTTTATTTTTTGAGATGCATCTAGAATATGCATCATCTAAAAGATGCATCCCAAATAATAAATCTCAAGAAGCTGAAAAATTAAGATTGTTCCTTTAATAACAGAAAAGGGTTTAGAAGTTGTGACATAAAATTATAAAATGAAGTAAATATTGCAGACCATTTTTACATAATACGCAGACATTCTAAGTATCTTTCTTGTTACGTTAGATTGCAGTATCTCATGGCTGCAGTCATCTTACTAAGACATTGGCAGTTTTCTTTACAGTCACAAAGGTCTACCGTGGCCCTCTTACATGCAAAACTGGCAGCATTAAACATCTCTGTGTTGGTGTTACCCGGGCTCTGATGGCTTCCTCCATTGGAGACTTCTGTAGCACAGCTGAAAGTTAATGTCTGTGGGGACTAGAGCATGCATTCTAAAGTTCTGTCATAACAGATTTTGGAAAATTTCTATGGAAATTTCTCCTGCTGTGCACTTCCACCTATAAAGGTTGGAGTCAGGCAAAGACATATGTGGAAAGGAACACACACCCCCCTTTTAATGTTTCCTTGTAAGGACTAGAATAAGCGCAGTTGGGGAAACCTCCCCTTGTTGGACTTAAATTTATAAATGCTTAAAACATAACGAAACGTTAGAATATCTTTCTTCCCTGAGGAAATCGTGTCCAGTTAGGAGTTGTAGTTGTGGTCTGCAAGTATTATTGGTGAGTGATGTGCTTAAAACATTGCGAACTGCACTGCGTGTTTTAATGTATTCCCCCCTATATGAGTAAGTGCGTGTTCTTGCACACTCATTGGTAAATTCTGTCCACAGCATCATGTGTCAGCAGAGGGTTTAGGTACATTAAGCCCACCACATAGTTTTAAAAGGGTTTGATTGCTGTCTGCAGTTTCAACAAGCCATCCTTATAAGAAAATAATCCAACAGAAAGTCTCTTGAGGCTGAGGAAAACACCAGGTGCCCCTATGGAGGGGTGCCTCTGTGAAGCAGCAGCTCTGCTCCTTAGACGATCAACTCAGCCCTTCAGCTTACTTTTGGAATTGGGTGCTGCATGGGCCATTTGCAGAGATGACGTGATTTGGTCACAAAGTGGGCGCTGTTCACCATTTCAGTTTAAATACACGTGATTACGGAGGGAGCGCAAGAAAAAGGTACTGCAGAATCCGTGGCAGCTTCTATGGTTTGACTAGGTATATATAAAAGGAGAAGTGTCCTTCGCACTGGAGGCTTGGAGGTCCAGATGTAATTTCTAATGACTTTTGGCTTGTGTCTTGTTTCAGGAGAGATTCACTTTGGTGTGTATCTGCTTCTATGTACCATTTGCTTACAAGACCTTACCTGACCTCCCAGCTAAGTCTTTCTTCTTTAGAAATGCAACATAACTAGTTAAAACTGTTTTTCTCCTTACTAATATGCAGCTCTCATTCAGTGATGTCTCAGCCAGTCCTGCCTAGTGAGATGTGGCGGAGTTGGTTGGGTGTCAGAGTCTCTGGAGCATAACCACAACTCTATGTGCTCTTCCTCAGAAGGTCTTGTTACCCGAGCAGCCCACTTTGCAAACCACCTACCTGTACACTTGATTTTCTTGTCTTCCCAGGGAGAGCTACAACCTGTAGGCTTGTGATAACTAATCCCTCCGTGATGGCTGATAAAACTGGGTATTGATTTGGAACAGAGCTGTCTCCTCTTTTTTAACTACTTCAGCAGCAGGTGCTTACCAGAGTGCCATAGTTTAAGCCCAGCCAGTAACTCGGAACCACTCCCCCCCTTCTTCCTCCCCCAGATCCTGGAGGGATGGGGAGGAGAGTGTAAAGAATGTATCTTATAAGCACTGTTCCCAGGCTGAAAGTCAAAAATACAGCACTGCACCACCTACTGAGGAGGAGAAGAATGACTGCTACTGCTGAACCCAGGACACAGAGGTGCTTCAACATGTCATTGTTCCCTCTGTGGAGATGAAAATCTTATTTCCAGCTCTTCTTCACCTAGATCTGTCTGGTGAACAATGGATTAAAAGCCATAGCATTTGCACTCTGGAGAGCAGCAGTGATTTCTAGAGAGCATGTTACTCCCTCAATATATTCTTCAATTCTCCAGTTGACATAGTAGGCATGTTAGCTGATAGGACAGCCAAAAATCAGCAAGCTCAAACAGGAACCTGATGTTTTTTCTGCCAGTCCTAGTTCTAGATGCTAGTGCTTTGTTTAATTACCCTGTAAAGACAATTATCTGGGTTCACGTTGCAAACCCTTTTCTGGGCCCACTTGGAGAATATCTGAATAAATGCTGTTCATCATGGGGAGTGTGGACAGTCACGGATCACGTTTTCATCTCACAACCAGGAGCCATTTTCCCAACCTGCTTTTGCATTGCACTCTGACAAGGCAGAGGCGGTGTCCTACCTCCATCTCCATGCCCCGTGCCTCATATCCTCTGCCAATAGGCAGCTTCCCCCAGCTTCTGTGATTCACAGGAAACACTTCCTGCTTTTAATCTGCCTTGATAAGGTCACGTCAGCTTGTGGTGGTGTTACACCAATGGGTTAGTAACTGACAAAAGCACCAGGCTTTTGAAGGAGCATGTTGTGGGTTCCTCAGTATGAAATATTTGGTGTTTGAAGTAATATTCTTTGTTAGCATTTCAGAGAGATCTGTTTTCCTGGGATTTTCCTTTTTCATTGCTGTCAACCTATTCCTAGTTTGTTTTCTAAGTATTGCCCCTATTTAAAAAACCCAAACCAACCAACCCCAGAACCCCCAGTGATGAGATGCAGCCTACCAACCTTGCACTGCAGTGATGCTTGTCTAATTTGAAGATCCTTTCCTTCTTTCCCTCCCCACTTTTCCAATATCTTACCCTCCTGATGGCTTCATGTGCTATTTGTTTATTATTGCGCTAGCATGTCAGCAGCAGTGGCTGACTCCTACAACTTAAGAAACTGTGACCAGCCTTAAATCTAACTTTCGGCCCTCTGCGTAGTAGTGCTGGTGGTTGTTTTCCATGTTAATGATTGGCTGACCTTCTGTGCCAACTCTGATCTCTGATTTAAAATAATATTTCTGCACCCAGATTATAGTGTCTGTTTAAAACTTAATCACTGCTCTGGATGACAGCTCTCCTGTGTGATCTTGGTTTTCTGACATCTCAGATGTTTAGTTCAGTAGCATTAGGTACAAGCCAAAGCTGCAAGTTAGATAGCAAGCATTAAATCCAGGCATCCCTTTTTTAAGAGTAACCTTATTATTTTTTATCTGGTGCACGCTTTGAGCTTTGGAAGGGGTTTTGGTGTGTACTGGGGGAATAAACCTAAACTTCCTGTCACTGACGGTAGCCTCTGGTAGCAGTTCTGTGTCTAGATCATAGGAATTTGTGTGGACATTTCATTACCCTGCCAGGATTTCTCTGTGTGATACCTTCACTGTCAGTTACCTTCACTGGATTTCAGTTTGCTGACAGGTTTCAGAGATGAGTTTTGCTGGGGAAAGCTTTAAGAGGTTTTAGGCTTGCTGACGGCTCCTGCTTTCTTTCACCGGACTTACCTCCCTCTATCTTGAAGTGTTTCTCTGAATAATTTATAGGAAAGCCTTGTTTTAATGTCACCCTTCAAGAACCATGTTAGTAGTGAGATGAAACTGTGTGCTAAGACAACAGCAATTGGGGAAGCACTTCTGAGTGCTTCATTGGGTGGCTTTTGAAATACCTATACAGTTCTGCAAGTTGCAGCATTTGGCAGGAGCTGGCTTGGCCAGTACTCCCTCTTGCTCCCCCACCCCAGGCTTATGTCAGTGATCTGTACTTAATCCATAATCTCTTGCTTTCAAATTAGTATCTCCAAGCTTTCTTGCAAGCCATATGTCTATTAGGATTTGGTGCGTATATGCAAATGCTTAATTTGGTACAGTTTATCAGGGCACACCAGCATGCTGCTCTGAGTCTGTGGCTGTTCCCTTAAAATTCTTTGTATCTGGTGTTACTTATTATTTTAACCTTAAGATCAAGTTTGCACCAACAATTCAGTGAATGCATTTAGACTGTGGATAGAAGTTTACAAGCAGCTGTAGTGGTTCAGGTTTCTAATGCTATCTATGGGTGCTGAGGTTTCTCCTTGTGGAAAATCTTGAGGCAGAATAATCTGGCCATTAAATGAATGGTTTGTGCAAACCTGCCTGACCTGACGTAGGTCAGAGAACCTATTTTGCCAGTGGAAACTACCCATACAGTACCTGGGCAGTACCATTTCACTCTAAGTGCTGAAAGCAGAGGTAAAGAAATCTGTCCAGAAACGCAGCAAACACTTTCACAGACACTGGAAATCGTGAAGGGCTCATGCAGAGAAGAGGGGCAGTTCAGACAATGCATCAAGGCTTTTTCATTTTTCTTTGATAACTGTTAACCTTTCCCTTTCTAAAATCATTAATGTGCAAGTTGATAATACTGTATTTATGAGATTGAAGCAATGTTTTCAAAGTTGTCTGTTTATAATATCTGTCACTGTTGCTTAAACATAGCTATGTACATATCTGAACTGATGTGCTGTTTAATTCTCTGCTTGAATGTACTGTTTTAATACGATGACCTTTTTCAATCTTTCAAGCATTCTTAAAACGGATGGCAAAGTAAGTAGATCAATTATGTTAGAAGTTCATATTTTAAAGTTTGCACTAGACATGTAATTAATTGGTACTACAGCAAGAGCAGCAAATGTGGAATATATGTTCATATTTATTCCTTAATCTTCAAAAAAATACTTCTCTGTTGCATCCGAGCCTGAATTTTCTCTCTCTGGGGTTGTAGGAAATACTTGCATTTAACAACTGTGATTCAGAGCTTTTGCAGATAAAGCTCTATTGCCTAAATAATAAGGTTTCTATTGCCTAATCCTGAAGAGGAAGTTGAAGTAGAGAAAGTAATTGCATGGTGCCTGAAACCAGAAACATGGTCAGTAAAAGCCCTGACTAGTGCTTGAACTTCGATTTTGCTGTTGACTAACTTATATCATGCATTAGATGGGAATGAGTGTATCTGTGGGGATTTCCACACAGAAAAGAAAGGGAGGGTAAAATTGCCCAATTCTGAAGTGACTGACCTGAAGCAACACAGCTTGCAGAATTTTCCGCATCGCAGAGTTGTTGGATTTTAGTCCTTTAGTGAAATGTGTGTCTAAGCAGAGCCTTTGACAGATTTCTGGAACAACTGCCATCTTTAACACCAGCAAACAGAGCAGCTTCTCTGGTGTGAACAGTAACACTTGAAGGCAGTTTAGGGAGAGTCCTGCACAGAACATGCCCCTTCCTCACATGGTCCCAAAATGGCATTTTTTCAAGTTGGTGGATTTAGGTAATGGTCCTGTTCCCATGTCTCATGCAAATAAAGTTTGTGATCTTATGGCTTTACTCAAGCACCTGGCTTTTAGCTTTGCAGTGCTGGAGTAGTAACTCTTCAGTGCTTGGAAAAGTTCATCCTTGTTGCTTGTGCCATATGTGGGATTCCCTCCTTTTACTGATCTTCACTGTGGTCAAGTTGGTCTTAACTTCTCCAAGCCAGCCTGCCCTCTGCAAATACTATTGCTTTGTTTTATTTCTGCGTGAATGCCATGACAGATTGTGGCATCTTTTAGAAATTATAATCCAGACTGTTTTTTGAATGTAGGTTTCTACTCTTCAAGACCTTTTTGTTGTTTTTTCCGCTGTGCCTGTATTTATTTACTATTCCTCTGCTTTGCCCGAACTCCAACTTCAGCACTTATTTACTGAAATAATTTGTCCTTGGTTCCAGACTTCCCATGATTTTTACATGTAACCTATCTACTGTTAATTGTAGAACAAGTACAGTCATCTGGAGACCACTGTGTTTTCGTAATGAGTGTGTGCCAGGCTGTTTTCAGTTCAGCATATGCTTGCCATCTCCACTTTGTCAGCGCTGTCGCCAGTCCCTCTTGAGATTGTGCCATTTTCCTCCCTCTCTCTTTCCTTCAGAGATGTACCAGGCTTTCACTTGATGATGTTCTGTCATTCAGCCTTACTACCACTACTAACTTATGTCTTTGTGTTTGTAGTATATTAGTTTTATTTCCAAATGACTTAAGAATTTAACGCAATATCCTGAGGATGGGCCAGATGTAAAGAATGCTTGTTTAACACCTAAATTTAATTAGTTCTCAGGGCACTAACCTAGAATCAGATCATCTAGAGAAAAATGACACATCACTTTGCAATCTGAAATGCTCATAGTAGAAGCTGACCATTGGGTTACCTGTTCTGTCAAGACATATTTGCAAAAATAGTTGATTTTCTTTTCACACCAAATTTCTCTTTACATCTTCTCTTGCTAAGGCTATCCTGGATCCTAGGTCCTGAGGGAGAAATAGGCATGTTTTACATGTCAGAATCACTTCAAAGTTCTTAGCTTGGCTCAGAAGTGTCCTTTTAAATGAAAAGGCCTGGTTACTGCCAAATATGCTTCAGCCAGCCTTGCTGGTTTTCTGGGAGCAGCTGTTCTGTCCTCTGAGCTACTGTCAATCTCCAACTTACTCAGATTCAGTCCTCGCAGGTTAAAATGAATAATAGCAACAAAGATAAAAGATTGCTCTTTGTTGTTGATCCAAGCTTCTTCCAAGCTCTGTCTTGCCTAATTGCCTGCTGTGACTAATGGTCCTGTGCTTCTTCCAGTTCTGCTTCTTTCATTATTAGTTCCAGCATCTTTGACACACTGAGTTCCTGAACTTTTTCCCCCTCATGGCCTTTATTTCAGATTTTGCAAGGCATGTCTCAGATAGTGTCAGCTTTGTACCAGAAGCTAGCTTGATCAGCAGTAGGTTATGTGGCCCAGCTCCAATGGAAATCGTAAAGGCAGGTAGACACTGCTGACGTTCATTATCTATCATGTTTGTGGGGCACATTCCCCCTCATGGAAATCCAGATGGAATTTATAGACATGAACTCGTTTACAACTTTGGCTTTAACATAAATTACCAATGCTAGCTCCATTTTATCCCAATTTACTTAGAATTTCAGCTGAAGAAGCCTATGAAATATTACAATCAGCTATGCTTTTGAGCCTAATTTTGAGGTCTTGGGGTTTTGTTTTCTTTTCAAAGACTTGTATTTTCTCACAAAATAAGCTGACTGACATTTTTACAGGCCCGGATGGCTCCTATTTTGTCTGGAAGAAGAACGAACAGAAGATGAAGGCATGCATCACTGAGCAATTTTATATGCTGTTTGATGGCAGAGTGCATGTCCTGAGCTGGGTGAAAGATTCAGTATCAGAAAATACAGAATATAAATGTTCATTCATCTCAGAAGCTGGGAACACAACATCAGAAGTGCTCATCACAGTGGAAGATAAAGGTAGGCTGGTTTTGAATGTAGGCAGTGCTTGGCCTGACCCCGATATGAATAGAGCTCTGTAATTTTCACCCACAAAATGTGTATATCTGAAGATGGTAACGCTTAATGTGTCTGCTTTAATTGTTTATTAGAAGGTTTTAGAGCCACCAAAATTCCTTCTACAAAGGACTAACCTGCCCATTAGCAGTTACGTTCTAGGAATGAAACTGATAAACTAAATGGACACAAATTAGAAGTCAGATACATACTAGAGCGTTAAAAACAGGCACTCTGGGGGAAAAGTAGAATAATTCTTGATGCCAAGGAAGTCAGATGGCAAAGAGAAACCCCAGACTGCAACCCAGGAGGTCAAAAAAACTCAGATTATCAGCAAACCACGTGCAGTTGGGTGAAGTCAGTTCCTACTGTTTGCTTTGGACACTAACAAGGCAGGAAGGAGGTCAGAGCTAACTTCAGCAGCTCTGCAAGATCTTTGGGTACCCACAACCGATCAGTACAACTCAAGCAACATTAGCAACTAGCTTTTGAGAACTTATCCAGGCCTGAAGAATGTCTGAACAGTGTTTAGAAAGACAGCAGGAGTGATGAAGTTGTCAGGGTAAAGTTAAAAATAATTAGCTGGTTAGTAAACATGAACTTGTCAGGAACAGCCCAACCCTTCTTTTTTCAGTGATGGAGAAAAGCAGCAGGAGTTGCACAGTTGTCTTGCCATCACTCCAGTTACTTTGAAGTCTGTTTTGGTAGCAGAATGAAGGTCATCTCAATGATACTGTAAATGTAAAGCAGAGGGAGGCTTTCACTGTGCTCCAGAAGTACTGTATACTGATGCTTGTGTCCTGAAGGATAAACAGAAAATACTACATCTGTATATGTGGCCACCAGTGTTACATTCTGCAAGAAAAACTCGCAGATAGAATCTGAGTTAGAATTTTACCAAGACGCAGCAAACAGCCCTTAAGTTCTCAGTGGATTTAAGAATAACTACATAACATTACCAAAAAATGAAGGAACTACAAACTGCATGTGGACAGCTGTGTCGTATCATTCTTCTCCCCAGGCGTGGTATGATCTAACTGCAGCATTCCTGAGCTGCTTGGACGGGTTTGAACCCTAGCTTGCAGGTCGTGTTTTTCAGATATTTTGAATTACAGGTAAAGGCACTGAATCTGTTTACTCTGGAGGCTATAAAGTTTGCTGCAGAGGGGAAAAGACATGACCATTTCTATAGACCTTACTTCCAAATATGAGAAGAGGTAGAACAAAATGAAGGACAAAATGGTGGCTTTAGTTCCTTCTTTCCCAATCCTCCACAGGAAGTATTACAACTGAACAGATACCATTCACTTATTTCATCCCCATGTACAATTCTCAGATAGTGCTGGTCAGGATGGATGGACCAAAGAATTCCATACCTGGAGAAGTGCCATCAGTGAACATGACAAAATGATGCAAAGCTGGAGGAAAACATGGGTAAGAATTTCCAGAAATTTCCCACAGTGCTTTCTACATGGCACACTACAGTCCTGATTTTATAGGTAGTCTATGATGCTCCTACAACCAAATGTATTTATATAACAGTGATCAGTGTTCCTGTACGTGTCATCATTCTTGACTCTCTCAGCAGTAAAGTCTGCTTGATTTGTGACATCTATTACAGTTCTGACAGCTTGCTCCTCCAGTCTACTAATCAGTCATTAATTCTTATCCTGCCTGAAACCATTAAGTCTGTGTATATGGAAATAGTAGATTAATTTCAGCACATCTGTATGCTAACTGGATTGCAGAGACTACTGGACTTCATAAATGGTACTGTCCATCAAAGCTGGCCTTCCTTTAAAGAACAGTAGTCCAGCTT
The DNA here is from genome assembly GCA_039720435.1 of Amazona ochrocephala. Taxonomy (NCBI): domain Eukaryota; kingdom Metazoa; phylum Chordata; class Aves; order Psittaciformes; family Psittacidae; genus Amazona; species Amazona ochrocephala. Next base: position 35,883,010 of record CM077909.1, on the reverse strand, counting down.
TTAATATTCTAGCTTTTACTATTTTTCACCAGCAGTTAGAACAGATCATAAACTGATGACCAAAAGATTACTTCTGATACCTTCTGTTTGCTGCACGTGGAACAGTTAGTACAGGCAACCTTTTAAAACTCTGTTAACTTTTAAAGCAGTATTAACACTTCATTCTGAATTTCTTTCTTCTTCAGGAGAGCTGCAACAAGAAAAACAGCCTCTAATGCACAAAGGAACAAACAGGCTAGAAGGAGAAATGTATGCAAGTTAAGCATAGGCAGCACTCTTTTAATATCACAGCTTTCAAAGACTTTATTTTGTAATGCTGGTATTAAAATGGCTGTTCAGGAAGACCACCTGAAGCTTGAGGTTAGAGAGGGTATCTTTACTGCACCAAATAATAACTAAGTTATGTGCCAGAAGAGGTGCCACTCATCCCACGCTGGAATTATCTCTGGTTTTCTGATGCCAATTATTTCAGCTTAATGAAGAACAAAAGTGGTTGCAGTAAAAGTTGTGTTACTCAAACAATATAATATGAAGCATGGCTTTGGTTTTGAGTTCATTAAGCAAACCAGTTAATTTTGGGCTTGAGAATCTTAGCATATGATTTAGAGATTAATAATAAGATGTGGATCACCTTTATTTAAAGGCGCTTTAACTTGGCCACTTACTTTCTTTTAATATGTTTACCCTTATACTCTTTTCCCAGTCTTTTGAAGAGCACTCCTTTCAGGTGTCAGCAAGTTAATTTGTTCTAACACATTTCTTTTGGTAATAAAGTTTCTGTACCAAATAAAGAAGTTCTGATTAATGCTCAAAATACAGAGAGCTTACAGCGCACCCAAGTTAAAAATGTTGAATGAATTCTAAAATTATTCCTAGTGAACAACCGCAAAATGAAAATGTGAGAGCCTACTTAATCAACATTGGAACTGTTTTCCTGCATTGCTGTTTGAAGCTCTGTCCTCTCCATCAAATAAAGAAATGCCTAAGGCAGTATCCAAGTTTTCTGTCTTACTATCTCCTCAGCGATTTTCAGCAATCTGGAAACAAGTAAGATGCCATCTAAGAACCACTATAGCTGGAGCCCATGGAGACAGCTGCTTGCAGCAACAGCAGACAGTGTTTTACTTCTCGCTAGATTATCCTGTAACAGGCAAGATTTAAACTAGGCTGTTTCCCACAATGAAGAAAACATTTTCCTCAGTTTAAGATTTTAACTGAATGATACCCTCTACCCCCAATACCAGACCACACACCAAGCACATGCACGGTGAAAATCTGTATATGTGAACCATTTTCACTGTTTTTTACACTGGTAATCACAAATCGATGCAGACTTCTGACAGTATTCAGAAGGAATCTTTCTTCCACATTGTGCTTCTCTTCTGACATCTTTTAGGGCTCAGGGACAACTATAAAAGATTTTTCTTGCATTCTCCCTCCTTTATGTTTTCCATAGATTTCAAGCAGGCTAAAGTTTAGTTCAGTGGTGCTAAGTGGGAAGGTAAGGATCTGCAAGATTGAGGTCAGAGTTTTAGATAAGCATGGCTGTACTCTGCCTTGTCTCTGCAGTGAAGTACTGCAAGCAGTAAGAATTTTGCTACATTCTAAGAACAAGAAATAACTCTGTGCGATTTTGAACAACCTGTTTCATTTCCAAAGTAACTTTTCATGCTCTTCTACAGGAAGACAACAGGAAATAGAAAAAGAAAGAAAAAGGAAAAATGAGCTATTAATGTGAACAGGCCCCCATTCCATGCAGTGACTTAGCTGTTTCAATGTTTTAGATGTGTATCAAAGTGGTATGAGTAAATCACAACTTACCTCTGGATAAACAGCCACTGGCCAAAATCATCTTTCGTCACTGGGATGTTTCACTCTTAATTTTCATTTAAAATTAGAAGAAACTAATACAAAAAGATCATCACCATAACCAGTGATCAACTGTGCGCTGCAGCTTAAGGGTGTCTTCCCTTGCCGACATTCCTCCCCAAAACTGACATTTCAAGTATCATTAAATGCCCACCAGAAGAGTTCAATTAAGTCACAACCATACTTTATAGAATCAATATATTGTAACAGATTTAATACAATTTACATTCTACAAAATGGTCTGAACTTCAAAATTATTCAAAGTTGTTATGCCACTTCTAACTTCACAAGGCAGCTACTTTCCAAAGTATTGCACCACAAATGTTCCATATGTGAAGCACTTACTTAGACACACTTCAGAAATACTGGCAGCAGCACATGGCATCTCTATCATCTTTCTGAACAACTGCCAAGTTACATGTGCGTCCTTCATTATTTTCTTTAGGCTCCAATTTCTTTCTTTGTTCTCCTGTATCTGCAACTTGTAAACATTGGTATTTATATAGGACATCCCCACTAAGGTGCTCCACCATCATTATGAGCACATTTTAAGATGATAGAAATTTTCCCCACCTTAGATACAATCTGATATGGATCAAAAACTTTTTCATGTATACACCAACACAACCCTAAATTGAAGGAATGAGGAGTCTGTCAGCATGGAGAAGGTACAGACAGGCTGGCAGGCTGGCACATATGCTGTCCTTCAGAAAACAGCCTATAACTTCATAGCAGGACCTATGACAAACTAGTCTCAGTAGCAAAAGAAACATATCATGTTACAGTTAATCAACTTCATAAAATTCTAAAGAGAGTATTTTCACTGCAGGCATTTCAGACCTTTGTAGTTTATACTCTCCCTTATACCTGCAGTGTGATCCCAGAAGAACAAATACACCACAAAGAAGAGCTGACTGGGTACTTTGTCATGATGGTCTTCCTTAATTAGCTTCAAACAAACAAACTGCCTACCCAGAATACATTTCTTGCTGACTGGAAGAGAGTGACACCGATGCCAGCTTGCCCATCTGAGCAGGTTTCTTCAGAAGAAGAAAGAAAAAACCCAACCAAAGCAAGCCCACCAACAAAAAACAGGTGAAGTTCTTTAAAAAAGAGTTACAAAAAGCAAATCCCAAGTCCCAACCTTCTGGCTCATGGTATCTCTTCCCAAATAAAATTACTCTTTTAGCAAGATCTTTTGGTATGTTGTATCACTAACAAGTCAATACTAGTCTATAAATCCACTCCAAGTTGTTTGGGGCTAAGACAATTTGCTGTTAGCTGCTACCAGTGATCAACCAAACACGCAGAACATAAAAGCATTAGCCAGTGCCTCATTTGCTCCAGTGCCTATTTTGCTTAGAGGGACTCAGAACAGTTTGCTTAGCTGACTTCAGGTATTTCTTAGATTACTGAATTTTACTACCCTCTTCTTAGGGGTCTGAAAAAATATAATTAGAAGCCCAATAGAGACAGATCTGGATTTACTGATGCTCTGACATGGTGGCAGTGAATTCAGAAGCAGCTGTACTCTTTTCCAGTTCCAGTGCATATGGGTTATACTCTTCTTCAAGTTTTCTCCTCCAGATTTTAACTAGGGAATATCAGAATAAACAAACAGGTTACTGTATAATACTTGAGGAAATACTTAAAATGAAAAGTCACATTAATTCTCTACTTCCTTCTTCGTGTAAGTGCTGAGATAAGTTGGCACTCTGGTGCGATACACCATGTGACATCAGACGACGCATGAAAGAATACTTTAGGAGCGATGGGATCCATTGAAGTCTTTATGTCCAGCCCCCTGCACAAGCACTGCTAACTCTGAAGGTGGATACAACTTCAAAAAAACCTCAGAAGTTTTCAACACTTTGAAAGAAGTTTTAAATTGCTCGTTATCAGTGGTAACTGTTGTTGCCTGGTGACTGAGCAGAGCTGCAGGAATGTGCTTCTGGAAGTAGAAGGCCTTTACAACACATGAACACTTTTAGACTGGAAGATGCATTTCAAACATGCTTTAACACAAAACTTAAGTCCACCATAGTTATAGAGTGTGCATTTCTAGAATCATAGAATCATAGAATAGTTAGGGTTGGAAAGGACCTTAAGATCATCTAGTTCCAACCCCCCTGCCATGGGCAGGGACACCTCCCACTAAACCATGCCATCCAAGGCTATGTCCAACCCTGAAAAAACCTTAGAGGATTTTTTTAGAAACAGAAATAATAAGGAGCTCAAATATCTTTGGACAAAGCAATGAGGACCACCTGCCATCAGTGGATTTCAGAGAGGAATTTTCCCCAAGACTTTCATAAAATTAGGGGCAGCAGGGGGAAATCACAAAAAATAATTATTTCCCACCCCTACTATCCACTGAAGTGACAGGTATCATTTGTTTCAGTTAAAATCGTAACATTGAAGAGCACTTTGAATGTAAGTCTAATCAAACCCAAGTCAGTAAATACTCACTATAATTTGGTACATCCTCTTCAGAGTCCTTGGAAGATATTTTGCCAGTTTCTGATAAGCCATTTTTTTCATATTCAGTGGTTAAGACGCTGGGTTGGGTTTCTCTTGGTCCTCCTTCAGCTTCTTCCTCTAAAGCTGCTATCATATCTTTGTAGGCCTTCCTGGCCTCTTTTGTCAGCTGTACCATTCTATGAAAATGGTCCTATGTAAATACAAAATATTAGTAGAGCTTAAATCATATAGTAAGTTTTATCATCTCCATGAAAATCTATAAGGAATACTCCTTATAGAACATATACATGTTTACACATAAAAGTAAAGCAGCCAAGTTATGAAAAAGCACTTGTAAGTATTTATAAAAACACCCATTCTCTTGAAAATAAAATCAAACAAACAACAAACACGTAGATGGAGGAGTGGATATCAGGAAGAGGCGGCCACACTACTTGTCTGAACTGTGCTGAGTGGCTGTACTTCTAAAATCAATTTTTTAGATGAGCCACCGGCTTCTACCCCAGCTGGGATAAAGTGTGCAATATCAAAACAATCAAAACCTTAAAGTCACACTATTTCCCACCCTCTACAAGTAAAAAGTAAAGCTAAACAAAACCATGAACCTACATATTTCAGCTTACCTGAGCCCCATCATAGCTAAAAATTCCCACCACACTCACAGGCACTGCTTTGTTCAGACATCGGCCCAGAGCCTTGCGATTAAGGGCGAAAACAAATGGGATATTCTGTTCACAGGCACAGTCAATAATATTGTGTAGAGTCTCATCCAACCCACCTGGAACAGACAATAAAATTAGCAAAGAATGACAATATTCAAGGTAATTATAGATAAAGGACAGTACTGTTAAAAGTACAAAAGCAAAAAAAAAGACAAAACCAAAACCCTAAGATTATGGGGCATTTTGAAATTAAGAGTTTTTAGGAAAAAATACTTAGATAACAGCATTACGGCTGAATTTTAAAGGAGAATTTGACTTTTTTTAAATGCTTAATTACCAGTATCCTTAGACTACCTGTGTTTTTTATTTTATTCTATGTGTAGTTTAATCTAATTCAGTATTCTTGTAAAACACAAGACCTGGTTGCTAAGAAATTGTTTAAGAGTTAACAGAAAGTAATGACAATAATTACCACAGATTTCACACAAACTTTTACCGACAACTTATTGTCAATCTGAAAGAGACTGATACAGCAGGACTTCTTGTGGCAGCACAGCTGGCATTAGAAATCTTTGTCCCTTCTCAGCTGTGCAAGTGCGATCTTTTGTGTGGCTGCACTGCAAATTAATAACCAGAACCTAGTTTCAGGAAACTTACACCACCCCGGATAGTCTTGATTTAGCTCATTCTTCAGCTGCACAGCAGTAAACAATCTGAGTAACAAAGGTGGTTTTATATGACTGATTTCAAAGGCTACTCAAATTAAGTTCCTCCAAAAATAATACTGGCAGAATACAGTCTGCTTTTTTGCATTTCTTTTATTAAACAACCATATTTACCCTTTGACTGAATCTTTTCACAGTTAGGAGAAATGATGACACACTTCAGTTTTTTCAGCTTCAGGTGTTTCAAAACTTCTCTGAGACCCATAACAAGCCTGCGTTTTATCCTGGCCTTTACTGGATCTTTCTGATACAAGCGATCTTGGAAACGAACCAGTTCTTTTAAGAGATCTGTCACACAACTGTCAACTTCTTTACTAAGTACCTGGCTGCAATAACTGGAAGAAAGAATCAATTAAATGTTAAACCCCCTAAAATTACAAATACGTAACATGAATATGTAATAAGTATGCAAAATTTAAACAGTTTACCTTCTATTCTATGTCTTTGTCTTTTGTTCTATTTCCACGCCAAATATACTTGCTATATACATGAAAACAAAGACTTATATACAACTTTTTTCAGTGGCTAAGAACTTCCAGTAAGTTTTGTTACTTGCAGTATCTGGCTCCTCTATCAAACTATACTGAAAAATACCTGTACGCATGTACAATAAGCATATACATATATATATTAATATGAATAAATACATATATACGTATGTTTTTCTATTGGAGCATTTTTCTAAGTATATTTGCTTTGACCTATAACAATCAAACTACAGCAACCAAAGTATAGAATTTTAATTTATTTATATAAATGCAAGACAATTTATAGCAAAGATGAAAATCTCGATCAAATTCCTTCTCCCCAGCATAATTTTTTTTTCTTGTCATCCTATTTTACTTATCAGACTATAGCCTTGTGGTGCCCTTGGGAAAGGATAAAAATGGATGTACTTAATCATAGAATCATAGAATCATAGAATAGTAAGGGTTGGAAAGGACCTCAAGATCATCGAGTTCCAACCCCCCCGCCATGGGCAGGGACACCTCCCCCTAAACCATGCCATCCAAGGCTATGTCCAACCCCAACTTGAACGCCGCCAGGGATGAAGCATTCACAACTTCCCTGGGCAACCCTCCCAGTATTCCTTGGGAAATCTTTTACACAAAGAATCATTCAGTAAAGAAGGATCTCAAAGAGAAAACCTGAAGATATCTCAACTGCAGAGTCAACAGAAAGATGCCAAGTTGCAAGTTCACATTATGAGACACGAGACCATAAAATCTGTCCCCAATCTTAAGTGATGCAATTATCTCAAAACTTTAAGTTTTTATTTACTATTTCCAGACTTACTTCACTAAGTCTCAAAGACAAATCTATTAAATCACTGAAATCTAATCCAAAGACAAAATATTCTAAGCTTTGCTGAATGCTCTACATCCTGTAATAGAACAGAGTTACACTGTACATATTCAACTTAAACTGTGCTTTCAGTAAAACAGTGTTGCATGGTCACAGATTAAGTAATTTTAAATGCAGTTAGAAGTTAAATTAGAGCTAACACATGGCATCAAGAAGTTAAAGAATGGGTGCGTCAATATTAACTGTCACTGTAACACCAGCTGCAAAAAGCCCAGTGGTGCATTCATGGGAGGAAAATTAAAAGTTAGAACACTGCTTAACCTAAAGTAACTATTTTAAACTGTCATTACTGGATCTCCTACGTCATCACATATAGTAATGACTATTTCTTCTTTTATAAGGAAATATGGATACACATCTGTTTAAACTAAACTGAAGGTGTCTGTGCACAATAACCCATAAATCTTCCCTTCACTTCTCTGCCTAGCCACAGCATGCAAATGTCTTGCTGATTACATTCCTTACACTTTGTCATTTGGTGGAGTAGCAGAAAACCAAAGTACACACTAAAAATAAGTGTACTACTCGGTTTCTTAAATATTAAGCTGTTACTCCATTTATTTAAAGTAAGGTACTTTAACAGCACCTCCTTTTCCTTCCTCAGCTTCTAATGAATTTCTCTTTCTTCTATTCAAGGAACATGCATTTTGAAGTGAGAATTACAGAAATGCACAGACTGTTTCTCTGAATAACACTTCTCTGTTTGTGTGTCAGCATAGAGAAAAACTGGGGGGGGGGGAAAAAGGAAAACAAAAAGAAAATTAGAACCTTCAGTTTAAACTCCAATTGGTGTTACACAGAATATTATCTTGTTTCAAAATGCCGCATCAGTGATACTATGGAAATACATCAGTACAATCAATACTTACTCTCTGAAATTCCTGCTGTGGATTTTTGGAAGATTGGAGGTTGGCTGCTTTGAAGTCATAGAAGCTTTTGTTGATTCCTTTACCCCTGTGTTCTCAAGAAACCCTTCAGCAACTTGTGTTACAGGAACAGCTATCATGTAAATAAAGATATCTCAATGAAAAAATGCAAAAAGCATTGCGAAAAGACAAACTTGTCAAGTATATCTTAAAGTGTCATTACTTCAGTATTACAACACTCTGTGGTAGTAGGGAAACAGCATACATTTCTTTTTTTTATCAAAGAATGGTTTGGGTTGGAAGGACCTTAAAGATCATCCAGTTTCAAACCCCTGCCATGGGCAACGACACTTCCCACTAGACCAGGCTGCTCAAAGCCCCATACAACCTGGCCTTGAACACTGCCAAGAATGGGGCAGCCACAGCTTTTCTGGGAAACCTGTTCTGCTGTTTCACCACCCTCACAGTGAAGAATTTTTACTTAATATTTAATCTAAGTTTACCTTCTTTCAGCTTAAAACCATTCCCTCTTGCCCTGTCACTACATGCCGTTGTGAAAAAGTCCCTCTCCAGATTTCTTGCAGGCCCCTTTTAGGTATTGAAAGACTGCTACAAAGTCTCCCAGAGCCTTTTCTTCTTCTGGCTGAACAAGCCCAGCTCTCTGAGCCTTTCTTCACAGGAGAGGTGCTCCAGCACTCAGATCATCTCTGTTGCCTCCTTCAGACTTGCTCCAACAGGTCCATGTCCCTCCTGTGTTTGGGCCACAGAGCTGAATGCAGTACTGCAGGTGGGGTCTCACTGGAGTAGAGTAGAGAGGGAGAATCACCTCCCTTAACCTGCTCCCCTTGATGCAACCCAGCATACAAGTGGCTTTATGGGCAGCAAGTACACGCTGTTGGGTCATACAGAGATTATCGTCAATCAACACCCCCAAGTTCTTCTCCTCAGGGCTGCTCTCAATCCAGTTTCCACTCAGACTGCTCCAACCCAGGCACAGGACCTTGAACTTGGCCTTGTGAACTTCATGAATCTTGTTGAACTTCATGTTATTATTGTACCTCTTTTTAGACAGGTTTGGCACACATTTGTCAAAGTACTAAGTGTACTGACTGACAAATCTCCATCTACATACTGTATTATAGCTTTCTTTTGAAAGATACCTGCTTGACCATCCAGTGGAAGCGTTTCATCTTCAATAACATTTCCTGCAGACTTACAAATATTATCTTCATCTGTTGGTACTGCTGTCTGTACTAACAGGTGTTGCTGTTTTCGTTGTTCTCTTTCTTTCAGAATAATCTAAAAAAATATACATATATATATGTATGTAAAACCCAAATCAATTGAATGTCACGCAGATAACACAGCAGTTTCTCTCACCAAGTGTTACACACAACTCATTCATAAAGAGATTTGGCACTATCAGTCAAAGTTTACAACATCTGGGATTTAATCTGCATGTAGAAAGAAGGAAATATATTCCCTAGAAAAGTACTTTCTCCTTGATTATTAGTGTCTGGATGGAGAAAATCATTATTAGGGATGAAAGGCAGAATCATAGAATCATACAATCATAGAATAGTAAGGGTAGGAAAGGACCTCAAGATCATCGAGTTCCAACCCCCCCGCCATGGGCAGGGACACCTCCCACTAAACCATGCCATCCAAGGCTATGTCCAACCCCACCTTGAACGCCGCCAGGGATGAAGCATTCACAACTTCCCTGGGCAACACATTCCAGGGCCCCACCACCCTCACAGTAAAGAATTTCTTCCTCAGATCCAATCTAAACCTCCCCTGTTTAAGTTTAAACCCATTACCCCTTGTCCTCTCACCACAGTCCCTAATGAAGAGTCCCTCCCCAGCATCCCTATAGGCCCCCTTCAGGTATTGGAAGGCTGCTAGGAGGTCTCCATGCAGCCTTCTCTTCTCCAGGCTGAACAGCCCCAATTTTCTCAGCCTATCTTCATACGAGAGGTGCTCCAGTCCCCTGATCATCTTCGTGGCCCTCCTCTGCACTTGTTCTAACAGTTCCATGTCCTTTTTATGTTGAGGACACCAGAACTGCACGCAATACTCCAAGTGAGGTCTCACGAGAGCAGAGTAGAGGGGCAGGATCACCTCCCTCGACCTGCTGGTCACACTCCTTTTGATGCAGCCCAGGATACGGTTGGCTTTCTGGGCTGCAAGCGCACACTGCCGGCTCATGTTCATTTTTTCATCAACCCACACCCCCAAGTCCTTCTCTGCAGGGCTGCTCTCAATCTCCTCCCCGCCCAACCTGTAGCTGTGCCTGGCATTGCTCCGACCCAGGTGGAGGACTTTGCACTTAGCATGGTTGAACTTCATCAGGTTGGCATCAGCCCACCTCACAAGCGTGTCAAGGTCCCTCTGGATGGCATTCCTTCCCTCCAATGTATCAACCGAACCACACAGCTTGGTGTCATCGGCAAACTTGCTGAGGGCGCACTCAATCCCACTGTCCATGTCACCCACAAAGATGTTGAACAAGACCGGTCCCAACACCGATCCCTGGGGGACACCACTCGTTACTGGTCTCCAGCTGGACACTGAGCCACTGAGCACTACTCTTTGCGTGCGGCCATCCAGCCAGTTCTTTATCCACCGAGTGGTCCACCTATCAAATTGATGTCTCTCCAACTTAGAGAGAAGGATGTCATGGGAGACAGTGTCAAAGGCTTTACACAAGTCCAGGTAGATGACATCAACTGCTCTGCCCCTGTCCATCAGTTCCGTAGCCCCTTCATAGAAGGTCACCAGATTGGTCAGGCAGGATTTCCCCTTAGTGAAGCCACGCTGGCTGTCACCAAGCACCTTGTTGGTTTTCATGTGCCTTAGCATGCCTTCCAGGAGAATCCGCTCCAAGATTTTGCCAGGCACAGAGGTGACACTGACTGGTCTGTAATTCCCTGGGTCATCCATTTTCCCCTTCTTAAAAATGGGGGTTATATTTCCCTTTTTCCAGTCATCGGGAACTTCACCTGACTGCCATGATTTTTCAAATATGATGGACAGTGGCTTAGCAACTTCATTTGCCAGCTCCTTCAGGACCCGTGGATGGATTTCATCCGGTCCCATGGACTTGTATACATTCAGGTTCCTAAGGTGGTTCCGAACAAGATCCTCCCCCACAGTGGGCCCAGGGTCCCCACCCTCACTGTCCCTGCATCTGCCTTCCAAGACTTGGGTGGTGTGGTCAGAGCATTTGCCTGTAAAGACTGAGGCAAAGAAGTCATTAAGAACCTCAGCCTTCTCCAAATCCAGGGTAGCCAGTTCTCCCGATAGCTTCTGGAGAGGGCCCACGGTGTCCCTAACCTGTCTTTTATTGGCAATGTACCTATAAAATCCCTTCCTGTTATCCTTAACATCCCTAGCCAAGTACTAAGAGTAATAAACTGCTTCAATGCAGAGAAGCATGTGAAAGTCTCCCTCTTTATCTTTCTTCTTCAGACTGTCAATTCATGGCAATTCAGCCAAACACTCAAGTACATACATCATCTATATATGCCCAACTCCTCTTCCCCTTTATTTCCCTGTTATTAATTTCTCTCTATTTCCCTTGAGTCAGACTAATAGATTGCTGTCTCTGCATTTGCTGGTTGAAGAAAAGGAGAAGAAATTACCATGGATAGCTAAGCTGTATGGTACACAGAAGGAAGGAAAGTACGACGCATGCTGGATCCAGACACGTTACTGTAGGTGAAAGCAATAATCAGTTTCCTGCAACTCATCCTCCTTCTCTACTTCTATATCTGCTAAGAAGCAGTTACTGTATGTATGACCACTAGCTCAGCCAGTCTACCCAAAATTTGTAATTACATCACAGAACCTAGCTGCAAAAGTAAATTTCTCCATTTGCATTTGTCAGAGATGAACAAAGTACAAAAATAAGTGTCCTTCCATAGTCAGAACACAGATATTGCACAGAAAAAGTAATTCCTGTCTTCTCAAATCTGCTTCGAAAAACAGATTACATGAAGATAGAACAGCCAGAAGACACAGTCATTAGTATCACCCCCTACAGTTTTGTTACGTGTTACAAGTTGTTTATATTGTGCAGTTCTCAAATTCCATTAAGCAGCACAGACTGACCACTTAACTACCTTCACTACCTGTGTAAGAATTGTTCTAGATCAAAAAGTAACCCTGCAATAGAGTGGTATCTCCAAATCCTCTGTATAGAAGACATGACAGGAAGCAATGTGAATGGGCAAAGAGGGGAGATACAAGAGAAATCTCCAGGTGGATCTAATACTAGTTGCTACAGAATCAGCTGAAGTTCTGGCTTGGAAGAGCACAGAATTATTAAATTATACCTTTGACCCTTTCTCCCTGGTCCCGCAAATCAGCACAGCTTTTCCAAACCAACTAAAGATTCTCTGGATGCCCCCCACTACCAACAATTGTTCACACTTCTGTAGTGGCACTTTTTCAGCTATCAAGTGATTTAAGTGAGAAAATATATTTTGGGAGAATTTGCATGCGCTACTTAGCAAGACCCTGCTCTTCTCCCCTCCCTTTCCTCCCCCTTTTTTAAACCAAGGAAAGAATTTAGACAAGCAGAGGCTGAGATGCAGGTCTCCACTCCAGAAGGTTTAACAGATTCACAGATTAATACTGAATTTACATTAGCCTATGCTGTACTATTTAAGGTAAAAATATGAGCACCTTTTTAAGAGGTGTCGGTCTCTTTGCTTTAGGGACTTCTCTCTGTTTCCCTTTCTTTACCAAAGGAGCGCTGGAATCCAAAGGGTTATGAGGCATCTTTCCTTGGTTTGATCGGTGACTTTTTGTGGCTGTAGTAGGTTCTTTAGAAAGCAATGGTATGGCACCACCAACTGAGATATAAAAAACAAGAGTCTGCATCAGACAACAGTAACAAATACCTAAACCAGTATCCAGTGCAAGTTTAATGACATGATTAGGACTGGTATACACATATAAAATTTTTGTTGCGTTGTTATTAATAATATTTATAGGCAATCCTCTGTCATTAACTCTCCAAAGCAGAATTTGGCAAAACACTGCACTCCACGCTACCTTCAACACCACACCAAAGCGGCTTGGTAAACCTTCAGAAATCTGCACGTTCTACGACAATGGCATCCTCCAGGGATTCTGCATTGCATTAAAATAAATACTGAGCTGCAGTATTGCAGATTTAAATAAATACGTAAATAATCTGCAACACTTACTCCTACCATTTGTTACACCTTAATGAAGTTGGATGAAGTTCATTTGCAGATGGCTAACGAGTAACTCAAAGCTACAGCTAAGTCTCTTTTGCTTAACCAGCCCAGGTCTCAGGAGATGTCTATTTTACATGAATTTTTCAGAGGATTTAGAGCACAGAAGCATTAAATGACTGGCGAAGTCACTGAACCTGGACCTTCCACACCATAACCTGACATCATAAGAACTATTTTCCCTTTTCAACTGCTATCAATAGAAATTGCTGTATCCTGTGAGAGCACTTTGTCAAACTTCAGTTACCTGAAATATAAACCAGGTTACATTAGAAAATCGATGAAGTGGAATGAGCTTGACACCTTTGTGCATCAGACAACCTCTCTCCCCCCAAAAACACTGAAAGCTTCTGGCAGTTTGTCTTGAGCCCTCTTCATTTACAGCTTTCAAGGTATTTATATGCTGATCCTCCAACATCACATACCGTACTATTAGCATGAACAGTTTACTTCATAAAACTGCTACACTGCAGCTTTTCTTTTGTGGCTCTGTAACAAAGGCAAATTGAGAACACTGCCAAGAACGTTGAGCAGTATATTAGCATAGGTGGCTACAAGAATTGAAGCTGGATGTAAAGCAGTACATCAGCATACATCTTGCAGACACATTATATTTCCTTCATTGTGTACATCACCTCATTCATTTCAAATTCAGAATTCTTATGTTCCTGAACTTGATGGCTTCAACAGTTTGTGTCAGTCTGCACTACTGATGCATTTCCAAAACATAATTTAAATCAGAATAATTACTACATTACTATGCTGTTCTATCCATACATTATTTCACAGATTAAGTAAATCTGGTAAGTGAAATAAAATAATTTTGTCTGCACACTCCTTGTCCTTTTTGTTCACTGTGCTACTCTTCTGGTTACAGAGGTCAGTGCAATGCCACTTCTCAAGCTAAAGCTAAATTTTGTGTAGACAACAATTTAATGGGTGCACTGACTGTTCAAAAAAGTGCAAAACTGAGGTAACATCTGCTTCATACTTCCAGGATATGGATATGACATACCAATTTCTCTCCTGTACCAGATTAAAACACAGGCACTTCACTCTTAGAAAACAGGTATTGCGACCCATAACCTTCTGCTCCACTATGTCTCACCAATCTGCATCCTGTATAATTTTACAGAAATAAACCTGGTTATTAGCACCTCTGCAGCACTGAGTCTGGATGACTCAAAAGAGAAAAACAAAAAAATCAATTGCAGAAGAAGTATTTTTTAAAAGCATCTTACAATTTCTCTCAGTTACTGAAGGAAAACTCACTGAGGCTTGGTATTTTGAGCTTTTTATTTAAAGCTCAGCTATCATATTGTGAGATGAATTCTCTCATGGTTAGCTCTCTTTCTGAAATGATATTTTAAAAAATTCTTTACTCAAATAAGGAGAGAAAATTTATCACTAAATTCTAGCAAATACGGTTTCTTTTTGCAAAATATACTGCACTAACACAGCCAACACTAAATTCTGACCTACAGTAAAGTCACTGAGATATTTGTTTCTGCTTCCTGGCTTTGCGTCTGCATGGTTTGAGAGTCTCTCCATCACCAAAACCTAGCATTTTGTTGACAGCAATTATTCTGTAATTATCAGGCATGGCACAACTCATCCTCTGGCTGGGGCTGACTCATATAACCCCACTGTTTGAAAAGCAGCTTTTTCATTTAAGTTAGAGCTCTAGGATTTTAGAGGAGCATAAGAAAGCCTTTGTTACTGCTTAGTCCCTTCCTGCAGGTTCAGATCACAAACCTGTTTTTAAGAAAAAAGCAAAATCTTCCACAAACATTAGCATTTTTGTCAAAGCCAAATTTCAATCATTTTTCACATTTATGTAAGGTGTTCTTTTTTACAAGTCATTGTCCTAAAGATTTTCTTTCCCCAAGTCTTCCTCCAAACAATTCAAATCGCCACGCTTGAAAAATATTTTTTTAAAGACCCTTCATTTTCTTTTGTCTTTTGTGAACTGTGCTCCTGCCTGCATATTCAGACATCATTACAGATCAGAAATACGAATATATTTAACTTTTGAATACTTAAACTCAAATTGAAAGAAAAGAAATTTCGCCGTAACCAATACCTGAAAACACCACAGGTTTAGAAGACTGTTTTGACTTCTCTGTTTGCTGCTTCTGCTCCAAGACTGCCAGCATGCCACCCAAATCCAACTGCACAGGAATTTGACTCTTCTTTCCACTGCTCCTGGATGTTTCCTGAACAAGTTCAGTACCAACTAGTAATGCTCTCCGTTTCAGAATGTTATTTTGCAAGGTGTGTTATACACGCCTAACATTTTCATCCATGATACTTTTGATTTTTAACTTAATACAATGAAAGTACTTTGATATTTAAATAAACTTTAACGTGAAAAATAAAAAATCAGGAACAGCTCAAATAACTTGAATAGCTACTTGAACAAAGCATAAAAGCATAAAATAATAAAGGCGGTGCTTTATGTTGGCTCCCACTTTGGTCAGACTGCCACCTATCTTTCAAAAAGAACACGCTTACCAGAATTGAAAAATAAAAGTAGAGAAAAATTACTGTGTGAATCTTCCATGGTACGTGACTGCAGTTCACATATACCGTTACCTTCAATGCCTTGTAAGAAAGAGTTGTCATCATCTTTATGCACACATCCTTACAAGCACTTTCTGTGTGCTTTGAAGAGAAGGCAAAAGTGGTGTTCCACACTTGGCACCGCATTTAATGATCCAGAATATAAAAAGATTACAAATGAACAGACTACAAAAAGGCAAACTATGAGAGCAGAACATACTAAGCAAATGACTCTCAGATTCTGTACTTATCCTGGAGATCAATTCATTATAGCTTCTGTCACAATAGGGTTAAGGAATGTGACCTCCTCCTTCTGAGCCTAGGATCTGCTCTTGCATCGGAGTTACAGCAGAACCTACTCACCAACATGGAACTAGTTACTGACCTCACTGATGCTCTGTATTTCTCCTCCTTGCCCCAGACTAAGTGGATCTCCTTGCTTCCTTGTCTTAATCTAGCAGAAACACTTTCAAGAGGTTCCCAACTGCTTAAGACAATCATTTAGGAGCAGATTTATGCCATGATCAAGTAAGACAGGTGAAAGAAAAATTCCTGAAATCTGGAACTGCATTAGTAGTAGACATTAATGAAAATGTACAATTTTTCCCTAAACGCTCTATCAAAAACTGAAAGCTAGCAATTACTATTACTGAATGCTTCTAATCAAGAGGATCTTGTCACATCCCAAACTATAAATGACACTGTATGCATACAATTGCAGATAAGCTTGGACTCAGTCTTATGTTTAAACATGCTAATTCCCTCTGTCATTCTGAAATCTATTTTAAAACATGAATTCAATTACCTGCATTTTCTTTCTTTCTACTATAGAAGATGAAGCTTGCTTCCCTGACAGTCCATCCAATTTGGGAGTTCCATCTAGTGTGGGAGACCAACTATCCCAAGGCTCTTCTGTTAGATGGATCTTTGAAATTCAGAGACAAAAGGTGATAAGGAAGAGAAACTATTTAGACACATGAAAAAGGGTAAAGTGAGGTGATAATAAATTCAAATGGAACATATACAGTAGCATTGAGTGTACCCTCAGCAGGTTTGTGAATGACGCCAAGCTTAGTAGCACAGCTGATATGCTTCAGGAAAGGTATGTCATCCAGAGTGACCCTGGCAGGCTTGAGCACTGTGCCTGTGCAAAGCTCATGAAGTTCAGCAAGGCCAAGTACAAGGTTCTAGACCTGGACTGGGGCAATCCCCAGCATCAGTACAGAGTAGGGGTTCATGGGACTGAGAGCAGCCCTGCAGAGGACTTGGAAGTACTGGTAGCCTAAAAACTGAACATGAGCCAGAGGCGTGCACGTGCACCCCAGAAAGCCAACTGTATCCTGGGCTACATAAAGAGAAGTGTGGCCAGCAGATCCAGGGAGGTGATTCTAACTCTCTGCTCTTAAGTGTCCCCAGCTGGAGGCCTGTGTGCAGTTCTGGGGTCCCCTGCACAACACAGACACGGACATCTTAGAGCAGGTCCAGAGGAGGGGCACAAAAATGGTTAGAGATGGAACAGCTGTATGGAACAGCTCTCCTATCATAAAAGGCCTTGAGAGTTGGGGTTCTTCAACATGAAGAGAAGGCGGCTCTAGGAACGCCTTACTATGGCCTTCTAAAAGTGTGATCATCTACTGGCTACCATGCTACAGACTCATGACTTCATTCTCTTTCAGATTTGGAAGACAAAAAAAAAGGAAGGCAGTTTCATCTTCAAATATCTGCTACAGAAGAATATGAGAGGCTTACTAAACATGTCTTAACAACTTTATAAAAGCCTATATCCTACATACATTTAAAGAGCTAAAAGGTTTCTATCATCTAAGGTGCAAGTCTGAATAGCATTTTATAAGAAAATTGGTTTGAGCAGCAATTTGGTTTTTGCTGCTCGTTCCTCCCTGTCAATGTAATTTACTGCCTCAAAAAAAGAAAACAAAGGGTTTCTTTCTTTGTGTTTTGGTGTTCGTTTTTGCCTGTTTGTTTGCTTTAACCACTAATACTCACAATGAAACAAAACCAATGACAAACATCTCTAGCAGCAAAGCTAGTTTCGAAGAAACAGAAACCTGGAATTTTACATTTATTATTTATGTGATTTACTTTGCAAGAACAATAATATTTCTAAATATTTCTAATCTTGTGGTTAAAGCTTGGGATCCATTCCCATATTGAATCAATTCCCAAATTAGTATTTGGGATTTATTTCACTCATGGTTAAAAAAAAAAACAAAAAAACCTTGGGTTTAGAGTTGATGTTAGACTCACACTCTTACCCTTGCACAGCTTGAGAACAAAGCATCAACACTATTCAGATGCCCTTGAATTTGATTATATGAACCAACAGCAAAAGTAGAAATTAAAAGTGCTGTACTATTATGACATGTAAAATTAAAACTACCTACAGGAAGAAAACCTACATAAACACTATTCATCTCAACTAACTTTGGGTGTACACAACAGAAGTGTCTACACTGGAATTGGTAGTAGTTCAGAGACCAGAAAGGTATCTCCTTTGGTATGATACGAATCTACTAAATACAGTGATTAGCTCTTCATTGTCCACAGAGTACCTAAGAGGACTGCCATGGGCAGAGCCCGTCATCAACACCAGGCAAAAGAATTCCACGTTTAGTTGCATTCAAAACTTGCAGATTTTTACTGCCCATTTTCTTAACATTCACATGATGTCCTAAGATTACTTACTTCAGACTGCTTTCTGACAGCAGGAGTAAATGATGATTTCTGAGGTCCTAGCCTGTTTCTTCTATCAGAGGCAGCTGCCAGATCAGGAAACTCTTCAGCATCCTACACAAGTAAATCAGAAGATAACAGAATCATAGAATAGTTAGGGTTGGAAAGGACCTTAAGATCATCTACTTCCAATCCCCCCTGCCACGGGCAGGGACACCTCACACTAAACCATGTCATACATGGCTCTGTCCAACCTGGCCCTGAACACCATCAGGGATGGAGCATTCACAACTTCCCTGGGCAACCCATTCCAGTGCCTCACCACCCTTACAGTAAAGAACTTCCTTCTTATATCCAATCTAAACTTCCCCTGTTTAAGTTTTAACCCATTACCCCTTGTTCCATCCCTACAGTCCCTACTGAAGAGTCCCTCCCCAGCATCCTTATAGGCCCCATGAATTATAGTCCTAATAAGAACTATTAAGTCCATATTCTCAAACTTGTTTTTCCTACATGCAAACTATTTTCTCCCTGCTTATCAAAAACTCTCAGAGTAATTTGTTTCACTGTACAAAAACTCAGAAGCCAAGTACAGTGCCAGCAATGATGATCAGCACTACAATGTTTAAGCCATCTATGCAGCAGCTAATTCAGGGCTTTTAGATCTTACAAGAGAAAGTTCCAACAGCAAGCTGTTATTGCTGTCAGCTGATACAAATAATTAGAGGTAAATGGCTCCTAAAGGAGTGTTCTTCAGATCATTCAACAGCCTTCCAAACAATTTCCCTCTTCTCCCAGTACTGTTTCCAGCTGCGCAATTCTGCCTTAAACATGTCATCGAAAAAAAAAAAAAGGGCAGGCAAAAGGGTAGCAATTCTTGACTACAGTATGGAAATAAACAGATCTCTCAAGTGATTATGTAGGCTTAGATACAAGCGTAATTTTATTAGCAGAAGAAACATTATCCAGATTCTGTATTAACTAAGCGCAGACAGGCTGGAGCTTGCTCTGCACTGGTCACCTTATATCCACTATCTCAATCGTAATGAACCTGATCCACCAGCTTGGTTTTCATTCCATTGCTTCTCTTCCCACTTTCCGAGAGGCCTTTTTAGCTGTGATACAGTGCTTCTGAACACACCAACATTTATTTTGCAGCCTGAAAGACTTCATTTAAGCAGCCCAAGCTAGGAAGCTCTAGCATACGGACAGGCATACTTCACTCAGTGAACTATTTTTAGAGAAGCTTGGAAGTATGCCAAAAGATGACTCTTTGCTTAGAGATATCTTGAAATAGAGCTAGTACCTTCACATTTTTACAGACCTCACTGGAATTTATTTTTATTTCAGTCTGAACAAACATTTCTTGAATTCAAATAAAATTCTGGCATTTGCAATGTCCTGTAGCAGAAAGAATAACTAAACTCTAGTGCTTAGCGTGATGTTACACCTCTCTGTATTTCCTCTTAACTCATCACCTGTAAGAACCAGAGGACATCAAACAAAATGAGGACAAAGATTAAATAATTTCTTTTTTATTTCCTTATCACTTCTGGTTATTACTTAGTCATCTACTTTACAGACTGAGAAGTCCTAGTTTATTCACTTTTGCCTCCCACAAAAATTGCTTCATATCTCTGATTATTTTTGGAGCCTTTTATCTATCTATCTATCTATCTATCTATCTATCTATCTATCTATCTATTTTATTTCAAGTATGTGTATCTTTATGGAGCGGGGGAAACACAAGAAAACAAAATCCACACTATATATAGATTGGACACATTCTGAATTTATGTATTATCATAATCCATTTTCTTTTTCTATTTTCCTAATAATTTCCAGCCTTGAACACTGCCAGCGATGGAGCATTCACAATTCCCCTGGGCAACCCATTCCAGTGCCTCACCACCCTTACAGAAAAGAATTTCTTCCTCATATCCAATCTAAACTTCCCCTGTTTAAGTTTGAATTCGTTACCCTTTGTTCTCTCACTAGAGTCCCTCATGAACAGTCCCTCCCCAGCATCCCTATAGGCCCCCTTCAGATATTAGAAGGCTGCTATGATGTCTCCACGCAGCCTTCTCTTCTCCAGGCTGAACAGACCCAACTTTCTCAGCCTATCTTCATACGAGAGGTGCTCCAGTCCCCTGATCATCCTTATGGCCCTCCTCTGGACTTGTTCCAACAGTTCCATGTCCTTTTGATGGTGAGGACACCAGAACTGCACACAATACTTCAAGTGAGGTCTCACAAGAGTAGAGTAGAGGGGCAGGATCACCTCCCTCGACTGGCTGCTCATGCTCCTTTGGATGCAGCCCGTGTCCCACCCATTTTTCACACTAATGAGCACACAAGCATTCCAAGCAAACCAGGAGGGTCTGAAAGCTGTCTTCTGCTGTCACAACAGATGTTGCATCTACATCACACATTTCAGTGCAGTGCATATGTTCTGTTCCATGATTCTATGCCATTGTTTACCATTTTTGTCTTCAACAGCCCCATTACTGTTTTCTGTGAATACTGCTGTTCCCTTTACGTTCAGATAGTAAGTCATTAGCAGGTCAGACACGGTATGGCAGCATATAGTAAAAATAGAGATGTTCTCATGAGCGAAAGAACCTGCAGATCTTTGATTCTACTTGCAATTGTCTAACAAAGACATCTGTAACAGTCATTTCTTGTGCTGTTCCAGTACAATGCATGGCATCATGAAAAGAATGTGTAGCCATAATTTTGCTCTATGCTTCATGAACAGAACTGAAGCCACCTAGGAAGGCTTCCTTATGCTTTAATTTCACAGACTGAACATTATGTAACACTAGATCAAACTTATAGATCAACATGTGTTCACAGTGCTGTACAATACTGGGCTTTCAATGAAGCACAGTTAAAATACAGACCATACAATTCTCTAATGTGGGAAAGTCTGAAGCCTTCAAACCACTTATACACAAAAGTATCAAAATAATAATTTGCATATATCAGTTTGTAAAAAAAAAAAAAGGAATTAAAAAGCAGGAATAGAAGCAATGAGAACTGTGTTACAAAGAAATTGCTTCCAAATGTGATATGGGTAGAACTGTAATACCAGTACCACATTCTTTAAAACTGTGGCACACAACGGTACCCAGTATATTCTCCACCCCGTGTGCACTTTGCTTTCTGCAACAGTTACTACAGAATGCTTTTAATTTAGGAAACTAGACTTTTATTGTAACTTGTTAACATGTAGACTCTCAGATCCATCACTCCAAATTTACTTCTAAGACTGTTTTGAACTCCTCTGTGCTCACTGAATATGTGACTAGTCAAAAGGCATAACTATTCCTTACCAGTAACTTCTGACAATCATCTCAACTGAAATGGACTTCAACCGATATCCTCTACAAATGGGATTTGAACTTAAATTTGTACAAAGCTGTGTGAACACATGGTCTTCTAATACAGTTACGTAACTTAAAATAACAACAACAAAGATCTCTTCACCGTACCTCAATCCTTGGCGGTTCCTGTATTATAACAGATTCATTTTGAGGTTTCTCCGTATCAGTGGGCGACTTTGGTTTTTTCTTCTTTTTCTTCTTTTTTTTCTTCTTTTCCGACCCTTCTTCAGGCTCAGTTTCACTAGCGTCATTTTTTGTTTCTGACTGCTGGGAATAAATCATGCGGTATGATCATCAGAAATTGATTTATTTCAATACCACCTACTGAAATGAATACAAATGATCACGCTTATACAACTAGAGGGTACCTTAATCAATCCAGGCTAGGACATTAAGCAAACAGGAAAATTCAAGATCTCTTTGAAATTTAGAGCTACTGGAAAAAAAAAAATCTTCACTTGAAGCACACTGCACAGTTATCAAACTATATTGGATCTATTTGGATTTCACTAGGCAATATCCACCCAAATGAGGGAAGAGTTTCATGTCCTATGTCTCATTCTGAGGGAAAGGAATCTGAAAAAAGTCCAGCCCAAAAGCTGAAAGTTCATGCTGCTGGAGTAGCACTGTCATTTTGACATCTTGCTATTCTTTTCAACTACAAGTGAAGAAAAATGCTAATAGGGACAAGGTAACTTCGTATTATTTCTTAAAAAGCTACATTAGAAGTAGACACTGTACAGAGCCTAGGAAAAAAAGTGCAATGTCTCACATCAAGAGACACAATCACACAGTGACAGAAATTGGTTTAGAGCAGACAGTTCTCAAGTACCTTCACTTCACTATCCTGCTTGCCTTTGCCCCTGGAAAGACCTTCAGGTACTGGTGATGACACAATTTTCTTTGGGGGCTGTGAAAGTACCATGGCCCAAGACACATGTGGCTGAGCAGAGCCATCTGCAGGTGTTTCAGGAAATGCCGTTAGGAAAAATACAAAGATATCTCAAAAATATTTCTCAAACATTCAAAATAAAAAGGATCAAGTGTTAATCAAGAACTAGCAAATACAGCACAGCACCATATTCCTTCTGAAGACAGACTGAAATAAGACACACATTCCTTTTCTCCAGAAAGCTTTCTAGAATTGTAACCACCCCATATATTGTCCAGCACTATATACACACATTTAGCCCAATCAAATTGTAACTGGAAATCATAGCAATTACAAACAAGTAATTCCATGTTCATTTTCTAAGTTATTTTTCTTTAAAATAATGAACTTCTGCTATATTTATATACAAAATTTCTTCAATATTTATCTCACTCATGCAGCTTTCACATATAAGGCCACATCAATAATTTCTACTTTCTAAAAACTCCACGGTTTTACAGAGATTTGTACTAAGTGAAAGACTTCCTAATGTGCCTCAGTGTACAAGAACATAACCCACCTCCACTCAGAGGTATCAGTGTTTTCAAAGAACTCACAATTCATTTTGTAACTATTCCTATCACAAAGCAAATACAGAACAAAACCTAATTTTTTCTTTAAGAATGAGAAAAACCTTTCAGTGAAAAATTCAATTGTGTAATGAGTTTACATGGCAAGGTCTTCGTAGTAGGGGGATGCTGCAGGAGTGGCCTCTGGGAAACAACGGACTGCCAGCCCCAGCCGGCTTCAAAACAGACCCAATGCCAGACACAGCTGAGCCAGCCAGGAGCGCTGGTGGCAGCTCTGTGATAACGTATTTACAAAAGGGTAATAACCTCTGTGCAGGATTTGAAAGAGGAGGGATAAGAAAGAGCATGAGAAAAACAACCCTGCAGACAGCAAGGTTAGTGAAGAAGGAGGGGAAGGAGATGCTCCTGCAGCCCATGCAGAAGACCACGGTGAGACATACTGTGCCCCTGCTGAGGAAGGAGCTGCTGCTTTCTCTGCTGAGAGTAGCTGTTAGGAGTTGACCGCAACTCCCACTGTGCCACTCAGGGCAAGGAATAGGTAGAGAAGTCAGCAATGAAGGAGTGAAGATGAGCCTGGGAAGAAGAGAGGGTGGGAATAAAGCGGTTTTAGTTTTGGGCTTGTTTTGCCACCATCCGACCCCAGTTTTAATTGGCAACAAATAAATCTTTGTCAAGTCAAGTCTGCTTTGCCAGTGATGAGTGAGAAATCTCCCTGCCCTTACCTTGAACCACAAGCTTTTTTCTCTTATTTTCTCCTCCTGTCCTGCTAAGGAAGAGAGCAGCTGGGTGAGAGTCTGGCTGCCAGCCAAGGTCAACCCACGACAAACCTCTACTTTATCACGGGGGACAGAAACTGAGGATAGTGACTGAGGAAAAACTGTATCAGATGACTTTAATGTTTCTGGAATAACTTCATCATTAGAGGGCCCTTCAAAGAACTTTGGCAGATTAAGCTGTTCTTTCTGAATCTTTACTGAAGGTCAGTGGGAAGATAAGGACTGAACTGTCCAGACTGGTGCATGTCTGTGTACCCACAGAAGTCTAGTGAGAGGCACTTAAGACAATTCAATGCATATTGCATGTAACACCTCCAAGACAGAGCCCTACCGAACAAAACGTATTCCCACGTAACTCTGGATTTAAGGATTTCAATTAAATTTAAATATTTACTTGAAACCAGCCACTGGTTAATCTGTTGCAGTTTACTAAAATAAACCCAACGACAATAAACAAAACCAAGTTCTGCATCCCCATAGCCAGACAACAGGTAAATAAAAAGGGGGCATTTCAGCATCATGCTTCTCCACAGCTATGCTTCATAGTTTAACAAACTTGACAGAGATAACATATGCCACAGAACAATTTTGGGGTACATACTAGACTCCAGATTCCAACTATTTAAAAAAAAAATATGCTTATCTAGACTAATCAACTATTTACCTCTCATTTATTCTTGGGAAAAAATATAATCTTGGCAGGTGTGTCAGACTACATGATCTCCAGAGGTCCTTTCCAGCCCTAATGATTCTGTGATTCAACAGACTTCAAATAATCAATACGCGTTATTTTACCTCCTCTTACACAACATGGGTGACAACTACAGCAACACTTCCCCTTGAGCAACAATGACACAACAGAGTAAGGCTCAGTACGGGGGCCAGTCCTGTTTAATATCTTTACTGATGATGTGGGGAAGAGAATTGGGTGTACTCTCAGTAAGTTTGCAGATGACATAAACAGCAGTATTGATCTGCTTGAGGACAGGAAGGCTCTACAGAAGGATCTGGACAGGCTGGATTGATGGGCAAAGGCCAATGGTATAATAAAGTTCAACAAGGCTCAGTGCTGGGTCCTGTACTTGGGTCACAACAACTCCATACAACGCTACAGGCTTGGGGAAGAGTGGAAAGTTACCTGGTGGAAAAGGACCTGGGAATGTTGGTGGACAGTGCCTGAACAAGAGCCAGCTTGTGTTCAGGTAGTCAAAAAGAAATAGTGAAACCAGCAGGACCAGGGAAAGGACCCTCCCTGTGTACTCACCGGCACCTTGAACACTGCGTTCAGTTCAGGGCCCCTCGCTATAGAAAGACACTGAGGTGCTGGAGCCGGTCCAGAGAAGGGCAACAAAGCTGGAGAAGGATCCTATGAGGAGCAGCTGAGGGAACTGGAGTTGTTTTATCTGGAGAAAAGGATGCTGAAGCGGGAGCTTATCACTCTCTGACTACGTGAAAGGAGGTTGTAGCATGGTGGGTGTTTAGTCTCATTTCCCAACTAACAAGCAATAGGACAACACGAAATGGCCTCAAGCCGCTCCAGGCAAGGTTTAGATAAGATATTAGGAAAAAAATCTTCACCAAAAGGACTGTGAAGCACTGGAACAGGACGCAAAGGGAAGTGATTGAGTTCCTGTCCCTGGACCTAATTGAAAGACACACAGAAGTGGCACTTAGGGACATGGCTTAGTGGTGGACTTGGTAGTGATAGATTAAGGGCTGGACCTGATGATCATAAATGTCTTTTCCAACCTAAACAGTTCTATGATTCTGTAATCCACTTTAATCTGCTGATGAAATCTGGGAGCAAGAATTGAGCAATAAGCACTCATCACATTTGAAAGAAACTGGTACAGCTTCATTCATTCAGGTTTTTTTTCTTCTGTAATGAGGCCACTGTTTAATTCCTTTTCTATGTTACACACCAACAGCCCCTCAAAACACTTCAGTTCTTCAAACTGATGAAATGCAAGCAGTTACAATACAGGCAAATAATTTGTGTTTGGAGCACTTACCTCTACCATCAAATGAAGAGTGTATTAAGCTGTCTACTGTTTCATCTGAAGGTTTTGTTGAAGCTTTGCTTTCTGCAGAGGAATCTCTCTGTAAAACAGACAGCCAGGTATCACGTAAGGGCGGTGAGGCACTGGAATGGGTTGCCCAGGGAAGCTGTGAATGCTCCATCCCTGGCGGTGTTCAAGGTGGGGTTGGACACAGCCTTGGATGGCATGGTTTAGTGGGAGGTGTCCCTGTCCATGGCAGGGGGGCTGGAACTAGATGATCTTAAGGTCCTTTCCAACCCTAACTATTCTATGATTCTATAAAAGTAGTATTAAAACCACTGATCTAAACAGAGCTAAACATAACCCCCCCTCTAAATTAAAAAAATCCTCAACCCATGCAGAAAAAGGTGTAGGGGATTCTGTAGCCTGGCTTTTTTCTGTTGTTTTTCTTAGTGGACCCATCATTTCAGCCCTACATCATTATAAAACATAATCAAATGCCTCTCCAATGCTGTAAAACAGGATGATGACTTCTTACATTTCAAACAGCATCCAAACAATTATTCTAAGAACTAACAAAATAAAGTTTTAATGTTCCAAATACCTTAAAAACAAAGTCCATCATCACACTCAAAGCAGCAATGTAAAAGGAAACACAAATGACAGCAGCAAGATCTTTTTTCCATCACAGGCAGTTTTCCACTCAAGGCACTGGAAATAATATGCTGTTTGGATCTTTCAAGATTATTCGTTTTTAATCACTGTTGAAAACTCTGATTCAGTGTATGCGACATGCTGCTGAATGTGTCAGTATTGTATTTACTAGCAAATGGAGAATCAAGGGAAATCAAAAAGAATAAAATTAAATGCTTACTTTTTTTTTTATCCTTCTGGAGTTCTGTTTCTTATTTTTTAGTGCAAAGCAATTACATTATTTTTATCTGTTAAAACTTCTGGATAACTGACTCCTTACCAATGTTTTTCCGGGTGAGAGAGAAAACAAGAAGCTGTGAAGAAACCTCAGGAACATGTATGCTCCACATAGGCAAGCTAGAAGTCTAGACCATAGCAGTACCAATCCAAATTTTAACAGTACTTGGCTTTCCCCTGTCTACTGGCAGCACAGACAACAGAAGAATATTGAGAAAGAGGAGACAGCAAGCACTAATAGCACCCACAAAAAGAACTATAAAATCTCTAACTCTGAACTTCCTTGCTTGCAACTTACTTAAACTACCATAATGAATGCAAAATACTTGCATTCAGAAATGCTTGAACCTTGGGAGTTATTTTTATGAGTTCTACAACATGAAAGTATCAGCTAACCTGTGTGCTCAACCAAAAAGACATCTGTGGTTGACTAAGGCATGTAATATTACTTCCTGCTGAACACACGCGTCCGCTCTTATGCTGCACATTCTCATTGCTTCCCAAACTCTGTGACTTGTGGAAATCCAGGATGGCAGTTTCAAATGCTGGTGCAGAAGGAGACTCTGTTTTTGGAGTCTCAGCTGACTTCCTGTTTGTAGTTTTATTGAACCTGTCTGAATAAAAGCATGTAAAGCCTCAATAATTAAACCTGCTTGTGATCATTTCAAGGTATGTCGTACAGCACACTAGCTGATGTAACTATAGTAACAAACACAAGAACTATTGCTACATACAGCTCAAACTAAAAACAGGCAACCTAACAATTATAACCAACGGGTATCCACATTACCTACTCAACAAGCAACTGTGAATTCAGATGCTTGCTTAGGAAAATTTTCGTATCAGTTCACATGAATTTGTTCAATCGGCAAAAAGATGTAAGTCACCATCCCTTGTCAAGAAGTCACACAGGAAAGAAATACTGCTTCTCAATTATTCTATATTTAGAAACATGGTCACAAACTGGAGGCTACATCACAGTCAACCATTTAACATCTATCAGATGTATTTCTAACCAAACAATACATTCGTACCTGGCTTCATGGAATCTCTGCTGCATGCACAGGTCTGGTACGAAGTCGTGTTCAAAATTCTGACAGAAGAGACATCTCCATCATGCCTTTTCTTGTCTAATTTTTTCTCACTCTCTTTTGGTCTCCTCTGCTGCAAGTATTTGTGACATATTTAGTTGATTTTATTTGAACTCTGGAAAGTCATCAAGTTTGCCTTGCGTTACAGTTAACTACCTCTTCATGGGGAGCTTGACCACCAAGTTAATACAACATAGTTAGTATACCATAACCACAAATAACCAATAAAACCAGGAACAGCCAGTTAGAGATTTGTTATTTAATTCTATCTTGTTAACTGTGCCATTTTTAGCACATATTACAGCCTGAGCAAGAGGGATTGATTACTCCTTATGTACCTAGACAACCGTATTTTTAAAACCTCAGCACTTCCACTAGTTTACAATTGTTTGGTCTTAAATCACCCTGACTGATTTTCTAAAACAGTTTCTTTGGGAACAGGGCAAAAATCTCAAAAGCATTCAAATCTTTTGACTAAACTACGTACTGAAGGCAAAACTAGGCAAGACTGATGTCACAATACCCAAAACAATCGGCACAGATGAAGTAATTAGAAAAGATACAACTATTTAATCCCAGTAAAGGAAACACATTCACTTACACTGTGAAGTCCTGAAAGCCTTGTGATTCTCACAAGAAAGTTTGGCAGAGCTGGCTCAGGAGCCAGTACCTCAGGCAAGGAACAATCACTTGGCTTGCATCGTGGCAAAGTGTACTATATCAACCTAGATGAGAGGCTTAACTCTTTCTGATCGCAGGATGCTGGACTAAATTCAAAGCAATCTGGCAGCAACATTACTTTCTTGGGTGGTAGTACAAGGCATTTCCCGTCCACCAAAGCTAAACTGTTAAAGCTTCAGGAGAAGTGATCAAATTAACACAAAGCTGCAAACATTTCTCTTCAAGCTCACAAAAAACAAAACAAAACAAAAAACTCAAAGCAAAACAGGGAACAATCACAAAAAGACTGTCAAACTGTACATAGCTCATCCCAAGCTCCTACAAAGACTACAGAACTCCTAGTAGCTCAATTAAGTTTCTTCATATTATATCACCTGCACTAATGCTGAGCTAATTATCCTCCCAGACAGCTTCAGTGTTTTAAGTTTTCTCTCAGCAAGAAAACTACTGATTTTAGGTCTCTAGCCTTCGTATGTTATGTCTAGTAATGCATGCTTAGGGCCTAACCTTACAACTTTCTTTACACATGCTTGACCACAGTGAAGTTACCAGGTCTCTGCCTGGAGAGTAAAGTCCACCAGAGGGATGTGACTGAAGAACTGATTACTTGAACCTGTTGGAAACAACAACAGCCTTTCAAATCCAAGAGACACAATGTCTAACCACAGAGGGAGATGGGTTAATAATACATTTGGGCTTTTTTCCCTTATTTTTGTATTTCAAGGAGTCTGTCTACACTTTTGTTTGAAAATATTATCCAAGTTTCAGGAAATTTATCCCCAAACAGGCACACACAGAAAATGACATGTTTACTGAGCACCTGTTTTACTTTTGATTGAAAGAGAGTATTTCTAACATGAACCCTTCTTCCCTCACCATACCAACGCAGTTCATACTTTCTTATGGACTATCTTCTACCTGTAGCAGCTCCTGGAAAATCCCTCAGTGACAGATGTGGTCTCATCACTAACCAGACACATAGCTGATTACAGCCATCAGGTGCCTCTTAATTCAGGTTCATGGAAGCTGCCGCTTGGCTTAAAACAAAAGCCCTTCCACTCACTCCCTCAGGCCCAAATAGTTACTTAAAAAAAAAAAAAAAAAAGGTCAAAAAATTAAAGTAGTGAATGGTTTGGTTTTTGTGGGGCTCTTTTCAGTTCCTACCTTGAAGCTGCTTTCTGAGGAAAGAGGATTGAATTTCCCTCATGTTCCAAAAATAACACTTGAAAAAAAATGTGGCATTCCATGAGCTTTTTTCTGAAGTATGATTGGGCACATTACTACCATCCTCTTGAAATGACATTATCACATGAACAGAGAGTGATTATTCACTTTAAAAAGCAAACCAAACGTTTAGAAAGACTGATTTAAAATAAGAATTAAGTTTTCATTTAAAAAAAAAAAAGTATTTGCTCACCTTTGAAAGACTCTTACTTTCTTGTCTGATTAGATATGTTTGATCAGCTGATTCACTGACTATTCCTGAACTATGAGTGTGTGTTGAGTTGTTACAGCGATACTGTAAGTCAGCTACTGGATATGCATTTGCAACAACATCAGGTGAGTAAGGGCAGCTGGAGCATTCACGGAAGGCAGGATCTCGTAGAATACTATGTGATGGACATTGAGAAAGAGATCAGAAGTCATTCCAGGGCACAACTTCAGCATATACTTGTTGCCTAAATAAACATATCATTCCATGGCTGAAGAATTTGTTTAACAAAAAAGGTGTTTTTCAGAAGAAAACTATTCCACATTACTTCAATTCAGTATTTAGTCACTGCTGTGGACTGCTTTAAAAACAATTAATTTTGGTTTGAGCAAACATGCAGTTTAGCAAATATTTTAAAACACAGATGTTTTATCTGTCTCCAAGTTTCACAGCTAGTCTTCTTTGCAGTTACAGTCCTAATTTCTGTTTAAGGTTATTAAGATTATTTGTACCTTCTTTCAGTAGCCTTTTTCTTGAGGAACAAGCCAAAACCACAGTCAAACTACATGACATGCGTTACATACTTGACCATAACAATACAACCACTAAAACCTGTCTTATAATGTTGTAATAACAAAGTAGGAGTATAGAGTCTTATATATATGACATGGGCTCAAGATCAAGAATTAATACATTAACTACAACACAGAATTACAAGATAACCATTAACTGACCTGCATTTAACCATCACAGTTTATGAAAACATGTGTCTGGGGCACGCCTTTTTCCTTCAAATGTATACTCAACATTCCCTTATAATTTCATCCTACAGTTTGGACACAAACTATATGCTGAGATCTAAATTTGATTAGGGAAAAAGGAAATTTCTCAGCTCAAGAAAGCTGAATTTAGTTTTTAAAGCTGTTCACCATGAACTGGTCAACCTCTGAATTTTTGGTAAATAATGAAAAACAGAGAACAGGCTTCAGATAACACATTTCTTACTGCTTGCTGCAATTCTTACAATCATAGTTCACACACAGAGAAGAAAAGTAACAAATGAAGAATTAAAAAGACAATGATGGCTCAGTCCCAACAAGGGAAAACATTCATCAGAACATTGCTGCTGTCTGCTGGTGGCTTTTTAATGCTAATTAATTTAATGCTAAAGCTGTGGTTTTTGTAATGCACAGGTCAGGCCATACTCACTTCAGTGTTAAATTTCTATTACAAATTAAAATAAGTTGAAAATACTTAGATTTCATGCAGAATAAAATAAAGGCCTACAAAGAATGAAGGTGTTCACTAAAGCTCTAACCTGTTACAATGCACCAACAACTTTGCAGAAACTGCAAAATTAATTCAGTGCTTGAAAGTTCTGAGAAGCAGAGAAGCACCCAGAGAACTATGTAACATCAAAAGATTCTTACAGGACTTGACTATTTCCTATCCTGCTGTATGGGCTATTTTCTAGCTTGCTCTGTGGTTAACAATACTTTCGTGAGTCTACCATGAATGCCTTCTTTTTCCAGGCCTTATTAGTAAAAAGACTTTGAGAAACCTGTAGCATTTTGACTAAAACTGCCTTTCTGAGGATGCATGGGTTGTGAAGCAGAGATCCAGGAGGAGCCCCATACATCATTAAAATTTGTTACAGCATGAGAAACCTTCTTAGAGCATCTTTCTGTTCCTTTTATGTGACTATATTTACCCCAGCCTTGTCATAACACAATCATCCAAGGACTGGATTCAGCTCTTTCTAAAGTACAAACAAACCAGATCATTACAGACCAACAAATCCTATTTAATGCTTTGTGACAACATGGGGCCCTTGAAAACAACCAACAAGGTACCAGATACACACCAGAACATAAATGCAAAAACCTAAAGCATTAAGACAACGCACAAGTGTTTCTACAGTTAAAATATTAAGGCCTTGACTTTACAAAAATATTCAATGTCCAAAACAAGAAGATTAAAATCCCCCAAGAAATAAGAATCAGAAAATATACATACTTATCCAAAGATGGTTCCTGAACAAGTGGGCAGCACGTAGTTAAGTACCTAGGAAAGGCTTCTGAGGGTTCTGACCATGCCACAGTTACCTCCCCATGTTTTGGAACAACTGGTTTGACTTCCGCTGACAACTTGATGCCCTGAGAAACAAAACATTTTTTGGCTATATGCATCTGAAGATTAATGTTTCAAGTGAAAAATACTCAACCTTGTGAGTTTAACTGTCATAGGAAAGCATTAGATTGCTCTCATCTAACAAAACATGCAAAACAATAAAGATCACCAAAGGAAATGGACAGAGAAACAAAACTAATGAATTCTGGGAGAACCATGACTGCTCTGGAAAGTTATTTTTTTTAATACATTTAACATGAAATATTCACTAAGGTCAGTTACAGAAAGCACAGAGGCTTAATAAGAGATGCAGTAAATGCTAATAAATTAATTCTTACTTTAGATTTGAACAAGATAAGCTACAATTCATAAATACAGTAGCACTACTGTAAAATCAAACTCTGGAAGCAGGTAACAATAACGCCTTTGTGTACGTATGTATTTCAAGGTAGCCTGTCCAAAATGAATACTTCATTACATAGCCTTAGATGAATTTTCCATCTGTTCTGAATTACCATTGGCTAAAACTGGATATGTATATGTGGAAGGCGGACACTGAAATGAGTCTCAGTATTTACTGCCATTACGTTTACACAGTTTCAATCATCCTAATACATGTCACAAGCCATTTCCCTAGCTGACTGTGTATTTTGGGGTAACTGACACGCTACATGAAACCTGGGATTCTTTTCACTTGTGCAAGCAAGTTTCAGGAACTGAATAATGCACAAGGCTTTTAAAAACATTTGGAAGGCAATTTCAGTGCTTGAGCACATGAACTGGACTCCCTGCATCCTCTGGCAGTTCAGCAGTCACTTGTATCATAAACGATTAAAGACCTCTGATAGCCCAACATAAATTACAACTAACTGTAAACTTTTCTGGTTTTGAATTTTTCAGGCAAATCCAAACATACAATGAACATCCACTGTATCGGTGACAAAATGTGAAGTTGGCACATCTGAGTACACATATATATGAAAAGCATAAGCTCGGGAGGTAGTTAAAGCAAAGCATTAGTGAACAACTGTTGAAGGTTCTTTATTCACTAAAGGCACACCGTACCACAGGAATCAACTATGACTGCAGGCTAAGCACTAAAGACTCCCAATCCTGAACAGTTCGTGTGTGTTGCAACGCCGCAGTTACTGGTTAGAATTTGTGCACCCATCTTGAGCCACTGGGGTGTCTGTGTGTCCTTCCAGCTGGTTCCCCCCTCTCAGAGCAACAAGCGGGTTTCGCCCTCACGCTCACTGGAAGCAGTGTCTAGGTTTCTCACACACACACCCCACCACCACACACACACACACACACACCCACACCCACCCACACCCACACGCGCGCACACACACACACACACACACACACACACACACACACACACACACACACCCGCCGCCCCGGCGCTGGGTAGTGATGCGCCGTGCAACAGCTCGGACTTCCTCCCCCGTTCTGCCCTTCCAGAATGCCTCTTCTCCCCCGCCCGGAATTGAACGCCGACTGGAGGCGCGGTGAAAGTCACCCGCTCTGCTCCTCCGGCCCTGCAGTCAGTGACAGCGGTGCAGCTCGCCGCGGAACCCAGGGCCGCTACGGGCCGAGGCAGGCCGCCTCCCGATCCCATGTTGGGCGGAGGCGGTGGCTCCGCACCTCCGTTTCGCAATGGGCCAGGAAGAGCCGGGGAGTACGAGGAGCTGCCGCCGCCCTTACCTCACCATCCGGGCCCGGGCGCGGCCGCCTCTCCGCGGACATGTCGCGTGCTGGGCCCCCGCCCACAGCGCGACCCGCTCCCCTTCCCCGACCCACCCGCGCTCTGCGCAGCGGCGCGCCGCGCTAACGTCGCAACCGAAAGGGGCGTCAGCAGGTCGGTCCCGCCCCGCGGCCCGGGCGCTGGGACGAGGGCGAACAGCGTTTTCGGAGAAAAGAGGCGGAGCCTGCAGCCCAACAAGGCCCGCGGATGCGACACGGGGAACTGGCGAGCGGCAGGCCCTGGCCCAGCGGCAGTGGAGAGAACAGGAAGGGTTCCAACGGGCTTCGTCTTGTCCGAGCCGCCCTGCCGCAACGTGCAGCAGAGCTTTGTCCCCAAGAGAAGGGGCAAGGGGGCATTTAACCAGTAACAGAGCAGGTTTAAAGGACAACTAGTAGCAGTGGGAGATGCAGAGACAATACCCAGGACTCTGGTGCCAAAGCCTCGGGGAAGAGTGGCAAAGCACAGCTCAGCACGGTTCTTACTGACTTTTTCTCCAATTAGGATGTCTGCTCAGCCCCTGGAAAGCTGTACTCCATGAGGTAAGACTGTAAAGTCTTACACTTCAGCACCAAGAGCCTATTGTAGGCCGTTTAACCACCACTGAGGTAACAGACAGATGTAGCAACTTTAGAGGGAAGACCACAAGGGTTATTTCCTTCATCAAATTTGGCAGGTTACTTACCTCTGTCCATCATTTTAACAACCTTAATTGCAAGCACACATTACACAGATTGCACATATACTTCATCAGTTAAGGTATACACAGATGTTTCTAGCCATGAAACTAGCTTGCATTTGAAACGAAGCAGACACAGCCACTGGTACTGGTTATTCTACCACCAAGTATACTGGAACACCTTTTTTGAAAATCTGGGTGTACAGCTGCTAGTAAAGGGTCCCAGGATCCCACAGTAGCTGTTTTGATACAATTTACTGCAGGTCAGGTGGACTCCCTCCAGCAGCTCAACTTCGCTGGCGTACAGCATCCTGAAACAGAACTGATCAGACTCTGGCTAGCACTGAGCTCATACTATCCTGTAATCAGCAGCTGCTTTCGAGAAAAGCATTCAGTTCACTTTGACACTAAGCCACTACTGCCGAAGGCTGCAAAACAAGAAGCACAGGCTAAAAGTCGAGACTAAGAAGTTTACAAGAGAAAGATAAACTGATAATACCAAAGTAAATCAAATCAGCATATCTTCATGAAATATTATGTACTATTTAACACCTTAAGACTAGGCTATACCAAGTCATCCCTGAACATTCTACATTGGAATGGACATACAAGCATCAAGCCCAGTTCCTGACTCCATACAGCACAATCCCAAAGTTAAAACCATATCTTTGAGGGAGTTGTCCAAACATAGCTCAAACTCTACAGGCTCAGGCTGCAAGCACTTCCCTGGGTCCTTATTCCAATGCTTGACCACCTTTTCTGTGAATAACTTCTGAACTTCTCCAGATGCAGTATTAAGCCATTCCCTTTTGTCCTACCACTAGACAAAATGAAAAGTAGTCACTGCAGAATAATACCACTATAACATATATCAACTACAGCATCCCGTAATTTGAGCACGTCGTAAGTCACTCTGAGTGTTACCTATTTCTGCCAGCCTTCTTTCCAGATTGATGGCAGTTCCTAATTCAAATCAGATTTACGAACTTTGACCTCTTGGACAAAATAATTCTTGCAGAGAAACAAAACAGGTTAACTGGGTTATTTTTTTTTTTTATGAAGTAGATGGTTGTAAGTTCATGTCTCAAGGTGTTAGGCAATGAACATTTGTCTGATGAATTAAAACTCCAGGCACTTAGGGTTTTGAGCATCAAAAATACTTTATTTCTAAATTTAGAGCAACATGGTATGCTTCAGCATAAAAGCTGAGTGCAAACATTACTGAACACAGGACAAGTGATAATTTAGTAAGAAAACGTATTAAAAGGTCAGACAGGCACTTAGATTTAGTAGCTGAATACTTCACCCTTTGAACACCATAGCAGCCTACTTGGAATTTCACTCGACTGAGCTTTTGTTGCTGTGATTAATACAGTTCCATCCACAGGTATGTTTTGTACATTTTAAATTATTCACTGAATACTACCAACATATATACAGTCATATACATAATTCCAGGAGATGATTTATAGAGAGTTGTTCATTTCTGGTTATTTTTTGCAAGAGGTCTTCTGAAGAGGAGAATATGCGGTTCTGCAGAAATAAAATTGAAGAGTGTCAGCCTGTCCCCTAAGACTTGATTACAGGAATTTCTTCCATTTATGAAGCCTTGAACAATAGTTGAAGTTCACTGTCAATAATAAACAGATCAAGAAGCCCACAAATATGGCCTCGTGTAGTATTAACAGACCAACTTTGCAGTAACTTTACAATCAAACCAGTGTTTTTGAAAGTTTTATTCCAGATGTTGTCATCGTAAACTGAAGATACTTGCAGGAAGCAAGTACTGGAAAAAAAAAAAAAACAACTATTTTTTAGTTAGTATTGCTACTAACTCTGTCTCTCCACAGTAGTCTACCTGCCAAATTCTGTTACTTTAACTTACATGAGCAAACTGTAGTGTCAAGCATCAACAAAAGCCACTTCAGTTAATACAGCCATTTTACATTATTAACCTGACTTAACTCTAAACTCTTCCAAAAAAGCCTAACATGTCAAATGTGCCCAGGTAAGGGAACCACTGGAAGGTTACACTAATTTCTTCTTGGAACTTCACATTGCTGGAATTCACCCATCACCAGTTACTTTTTAGTCAGGCTTGTCAAGGGTAAGTTACCTTGAATGGCTGTTTTCATCCTACCTGGTAGAGTTTTAGGGTTTCACACTCCAATAATTGAGAAACTGCTTTTAGTAGGCTCTGTAACTAGAGTTCAAACTGTACTGCAAACATTTCAGGACATTGTCTACCTGAGCATCTATTAAGTTTTTGCATACAAAGTAGGTATGTTATATTTTTGCTTTAAAGATATGCTGCTGTATAAAATTTGCTTCAGTCACCAAGATACTGGTATTATTCAGGAGCTCACAAGAAACCTATTTTTATAGGCAGAGGTAAGAACAATTCCAGTCTGGCATGTTTTGTCTACATGTATGTCCTCATACCCAGGACAAGGTTGCCATTTTACAGTTCTGGGAGCAGGATATGAAGGTTTAAAATAAAGGCTGTTATGTTGCCTTTGTGGACAAAAGGCTAAAATAGAAAGGAGACAAGAGGAGGGAATTCCAGCTGGTTTCCACAGCAGGAGAAATTATTCACTACACACTTCAGCTGAGCACCAGGCAGTTGATATATTCTTTTTTCTCATGTAGTTCTGCTCAGATGTGCTTACCTGGCGCATGGATCATATAGTGAACCCAGCCAAGACTCTGCTGAACACCAAGTCGCCTCCACTCCTCTTCAGACATAAGATGAGATTTTGGCACTTGTTTTGAAAGTTCTCTGGGCAGCACTACATGTCTATAAAGATTTAATTATTAAACACATGCAATATACAGTAATGCCTGCATACACTAGAATACTTGCACAGATCTACATTGTAAGAAAGTAAGCAAGTTCTGTTACAAATATCCATGTTCTCAGTAGAGAAGCCTTGGATGCTAACCCATACCACTAATTTGATTATGAAGCACCTGTCCCAGAATCCAGTTTTAAAACTGCTTTGTCTACTAAACATTACATGTGTAATGCAACTGTGTATTGAAACAGTCAACCTAGTTCCTAAATCATGCTACTTGTATATAAGTATGTGTTGCTGGCAACTGGCTACATCTATTTGAAAAATAAGGCCTGTGAACTTTTAGAATGATTAAGTCACTCTTGTTTCTATTTTGCATTTTGTAACCAACAGTGTATTTTCCACCGATACTACAATGCTAGTTTAGAAAGAACACAAACACCAATCACCTCATCTCTCAGCTGAGGAGCAACTTACAAATGCTTTCCACATTTGCGAGCTTCTTTTTCACTCATCGGAAAGCAAAGCCTTCAATTTCGTTTTCTGAGATCATAAGAGACAGCTGGTAAGAGCTGTATCTCCACAGAGAGGAAAAGAAAACTTGATTTGTAGTAACACTTTCAAGCGAGCCCGGAGGACTGAACTATACTGTTGTTACCAGCGATAATCCAAGAGTGGTGCTGTAACATAGCTTTCAAAACTAGCAGTTACAACGCTGACTGGAAGGCTTTATGATCTACACATACTAGTGCTAGGTTTTGACGTCGCCTTATGAACTGAGTTTGAACCTGACGCTTTAATCAAAACGCGTGCTTCACCCGCATTCAGAGGGCGAACTGGGACAGCACAAAGCGGCCCCCTTAACTACGCAGTGCTTTCTCCCTGTTTCAGTTCCTTATGGCACCGACAGCGGCGCAGGACAGGCCGCGTCCGCCGCGGTTGCTGCGAGCGCCACCAGCGGGGCGGATGCCTGTGGCCACCCCAGGCGCTCTGCGGGGTCGCTGCCCAGCGCTCGGCGACAGGAGCCGAATGCTCACCGCCGGCAGCGCCGCCCGAGCCCAGCCCGGCTCCGCCACAGCCATTTCGCTGTTGAGGCGCGGCGGGTCGCCCGCCTCCTCCTTCAGCGCTCTGGCTGGGGCCTGCATTACCCGCTCACCACAAGATGGTCCTGGAAGGGCCGGCCGAGGAACCACCACCTCCTCCCATAGCTGGTAGAAAGCTGCACAAAACCCCACCACGAAGAGGCGAGGCGCGGCCGCTCTCAGTAGCCCCTCCGGCGCCACGGCAGCCAAAGCCACGCTCACTACCGGCAGCAGCGGAGCACAACGCCCGAGAAAGTCGCACAAGCCCGGGGAGAGACACCTGCCCAAGCTCCCTCCTCCCCGAAAGGCCCAGCAGGAACCCGTTTGCTGATTCCCCCAGCAGCCTCGTACCGGTACTCGTACTGCTCGTCATAGTACTTCTCGGAATAGTAGATTTGACTGGAGTCCATAATGAGCTGCGGCAGTAAGAGCGGACAGAACGAGCCCTCCCCACAGGCAACACCTGAGCTGGCCTCCCACTTCCCCACCCCGCTACCGTTTGAATCCAACAGCTCAACTGCTATTGGTGCTGCGGAGCCAGCCAATAGCATGTCACGCCGCCACGCCCGCCGAGCCGCCGCGTAACTCGAACGCTCTGCCACCAATGGCCGGAAGCTGCAGGGGCGCGGTACGTCAGAGGTGACGATAGAGCGAGGGGCGGGGCTCAGGGTCGCGGTGATTGGCCTGCCGCGGCCGGGCGGTTCTAGCAGTTTCTAGAGTGTACGGGGCTGGCTCGCAACGGCGAGGAAAGGGGAGGGGAGGGGAGGGGATGGGGTGGGGGAGGGGAGGGGAGGGGAGGGGGTGGGGGAGGGGAGGGGAGGGGGTGGGGGAGGGGAGGGGAGGGGGAGGGGAGGGGAAGGGGAGGGGAGGGGGAGGGCAGGGGAAGGGGAGGGGAGGGGGGGGAGGGGGAGGGGGGGAGGGGGAGGGGAGGGGGGGAGGGGGGGAGGGGGAGGGGGGGAGGGGGAGGGGAGGGGAGGGGAGGGGGGGGAGGGGGAGGGGAGGGGTGTGTGTTGGGGGGTTAGGTGTGCGGTCGGGCCCGCGGCTCCGACGGAGAAAGTGCGGGTCTTCTCTTGTTTAGTAAAGCGTTGTGTTTAAAGTACTTGTGGGCTGTGCCCTGCTGGCGCCGCTGCTGCGTACCCTGGGGCTGGGGGGGGTTCTGTGAGCTCGTCCTTGTGCGGGGGTCCGGCTGTTTTGCAAACACGGCTGCTCTCCAGACGTGAAAGGCCGTGGCGTCTGCGCTCCTTAAGCTGGTGCTTGCTCAGAGTGCAAACAGAAAGCAAAAATGGCGTGCAAGTGTGTAGGAAGTTGTATGGTGCTTGTGGATGCTGTCACACGTTACAAACGATCTTTAACACTGTTTAAATGCTGTTACACGTTATAAACCAGTTGCAAATGGCAAAATAGCATGGTAAATACTTCAGTGGTAGTAAGTCACTAGACTTTAGGAAAAGGCAGTTCAGTTTCTAGAATA
Organism: Amazona ochrocephala; assembly: GCA_039720435.1. Lineage (NCBI taxonomy): Eukaryota > Metazoa > Chordata > Aves > Psittaciformes > Psittacidae > Amazona > Amazona ochrocephala. Next base: position 35,842,864 of record CM077909.1, on the reverse strand, counting down.
CGAACTTTATTTTTGGCACCAGACTTTTTCTGGAGGTAAATACTGGGTTCTGCACTCTCCTGAACTCCAGTAGTGTTTCTTGCACATATGATGTAAGACAAGTGCGATAGGAACGTTGTCACAAAGTGTGACACCACCGTTGCCGTCTTCAGCTTCTGTGCCCCCTTGCCTATGATGTGCTGCTGTCACACCACTTGCTTGGCCGTTAGTGGAAGACTAGCTTGGTTTTCTGCCACCAGGAACACAGGTATTGTGTGTGATAATGTAATGCGTCTGCCTGAAAACTTCTGATGGGGAAGAAAAGAGTTATTGAAGTCATGTGAGGCACGAGCACCAACATGTATGGGCAGGGATTGTTGTTCTTAGTGCTGGTGTTTTACTGGTGCTGCAGCTTCATGTCTTAAATGCTGAAGTTTAAACCAGCCTTACGCCTTGTAGCCGTTACAAGGAATGCTTGTCATAATCCGCAATAGTATTTTTCTCTTAACTGGGCTGCATGTTGACATGGGTCACTTACAGGCAAAACAAATTCAGTATTTTTGTACTGGTGTAATTAAATGGGTGAAATTCTCTTTGTTATCGGAGATCCTAAGCAGGAATCAATTCCAGGTACAAACCACCTGCAAGTTTTCAAGACACGAGTTGGAATATTCAAAAACACAGTATATTCGTTTGTTGGTTTGTTTATAGTTTACCTCAGGCAGCACAACTTACTTTTGAATACTTAAGGCAGAAAGCACACAGCAATTTCTGTTAGGAATGGTGTGTAATAGTGGAAAAAAAGATCACCATGATGCAGGGGTTCTGCTGGGTGGAGACTGTTTCATCTCTGTGCTTTGTTTGTAACATTTTAGTGTATCTCGTGCGTATTGAACATGAGAGAAAATTGACCTTTACGGAAGCCCATGTATAAGCTTCTTTTGAGTTCACTAAGAACTGAAAGCATGGAGTCTCTTTAAAGAAACTTTTCCTTCTATTGCAAATAATTGTATTTACCAAATAATAATTTTGAAGATGATTAGAAGGTGTTTTGCGTAGATACTTACCCAGTTTACCTTGTGACCTGTCAGATTGTTTTGAAAATCCTTGATCCTCAGGATGGAATAACTGTATTTGTCAGGCAATTGACAGGACTCCAAAACCCAGCCATAAACCCATCAAAACTAATATACTAGCTTTAGTAAGCCAGGGTTACAAGATCTTATTTAGTATTGGAGTGCCATTTCAGCTTCTTTTGTCCAGAGTTCTTTTCTCTGCCAAGACTTAAAAGCACTGGTGAATGATAAATAATGCAACAGTACCACAAATCTGTAAAGATCTACTATTAATTTGGTATCTTTTTCCTAAAATGAAAACTGTAATGGTAGGGATATAGTTTCTAAAATTACTAAAATAAAGTAATAATCTTGCTGAGTGGTAAGCTCGTTAAATAGTAACAACAAGGACACTCGGAGGGACCTTATCAGTATATGTAAAAACTTATTTTGAAGGCAGGGTGTAAAGAAGACAGGAGCCAGGTTGTTTCCAGTGGTGCCCAGTGATAGGACCCGACACAGTGAGCACTAACTGAAGCATGGGATGTCCCCCTTGAATATCAGGAAACACTTTTTACTGTGAGGTGGTGGGGCACTGGCACAGGTTACCCAGAGCTGCTGGACTCTCCATCCTTGGAGATCTGCTAAAGCCTTCTAGATGTGGTCGTGGGCAGTGGGCCCTAGGCGGCCCTGCCTCAGCAGGGATGTCAGACCAAATGACCTGCAGAGGTCCCTTCCAACCTCAGCTACACTGTGATACTGTGTGAAACAGGGTTCTTCAGTGTTTTCTTTGGAATACTGTTACACACAAAGGCTGTGATAGTCACAGTGTAAAGAAGGGAATTATCTGTTCTGTATCCATTGTGGACAGAACAAAAACACTTAAACATTGTAAAGGCAACTTTGGGGTAGAAATGTTCTGGTTTTGGCTGGGATAGGGTTTATTTTCTTCCTAGTAGATGGTGCACTGCAGTGCCTTAGTCTGAGACAATGCTGATAACACACTGATGTTTCAGTTGTTGCTAAGTAATGCTTACCCCATTGAGGACTTTCCAGTCTTCAATTCTCGGCCAGTGAGTAGGGGCATGGGAAGCTAGGAGGAAGCAGAGACACCTGACCTGAACTGGCCGAAGGGGTATTCCATACCACAGCATGTCATGCCCAGCATATGAACTGGGGGAAGTTACTCAGGAGGGCAGATCACTGCTTGGGTCAGGCTGGGTATCGGTCAGAAAGTGGTGAGCAATTGTGTTGTGCATCACTGGTGTTTGTTGTGTGGGTTGTTTTGTTGGGTTTTTTTTAAACTTTATTTTAGCTTTTATATTCTTTAGTCTTGTTATTTCCCTTCTCATTATTATTACTAATAGTTGTGGTAGTTTTATAGTTTACTTATTAAACTGTTCTTATCTCAACCTGTGGGTTTTACATTCTTTTGATTCTCCTCCCCATTTCGCCTGGGGGAGGAAAGTCAGGGTGAGTGAGTGGCTGCATGGTTCTGAGTTACTGCTTGGGTTTAAACCATGACAAGACCTTAAGAAACATTTCCTACCAGTACCTAGTTTAATTATCTAAAACATTTTATTAAAAAAAAAAAAAAAAAAAAAAAAAGCGCGCTGCAGGGCTATTTTAGGTTCAACTGATTCTGTCTCTAAACAGTGATTTCTTTGAGGCCTGCTTTCTGTGGTTGAGTCATTTATGTCATCACATTGGAACTTTTGCCAGCACTGAACTGTAGAATAAATCTTTTTTTTTTTTTTTCTTTTTTTTTTTTTTCCAGTGCTCAAGAATGACCTTTTAATTTGACTTGTAATACATCTTCATATTCAAAGAAGTTAGTTTCTGGAATTAAGATCGTTAGGTGGTGAATCCAGATCCTGACTCTGAAGCGTCTGAGCCAGGTCAGAGGTGCATCAAACCACAAATACATTCATTAAAGAGAAAAGCTGCTGATTAGCTCTTACCATGCACTCATACTTAAGTGTGTTGAAGGCATGTGTTCCCTGCTAATTGCAAGGGGGTTGGGCTAGGTGACCTTTGAAGGTCCCTTCCAACCCAGAGGGTTGGATTTCCATGGTTCTGTGATTCTACGAAAGTGTATATCAAAGAAATATGCCATATTACAGATTGATGAGGGTTCTGCAATGGCCTCAGGGTCCGTGTCAGGAGAAACACATGAGCTGCTCGACTGAAAAGAGTGCTCATTCTCAAAGCCTTCTCCAGTTAGTTCTTGCTGCTAAACACAACATAAAAATGGCAAAAGCATGAAGAGAACATTCTTGAGCTTCTGTCTTTTGTAGGTGTTACGCAGGCACATACAGTTTTGAGCTGCAGTAATCTACATTCTGTGTGAGAACAGTATGAGTCAGCACAGAGCCTCTTCAGGACTAAAGATGGTCCGCATGATTTTTAACATGGGGTTTTTGGGTGATTTTGTGTATATATAGAGAGGAGCAGATTTAAATTCATTGTGTAACCTGTTGCTTGTAACCAAGGCCATCTACAGAGTTATGTGGGCTACGATAAATAAAAATGTGTTATAATGAAAGGCCTATGTGCACCTGACTATTGCATGTACAGAATTCAGTATATAAGTTATGATGGATAAAATATTTTCTGTGCTTTTTGTCAGAAGGGGAAGGTAAGTTTCCCATCTGTGGTGTGCATAGCATTTCCTGATTATAACTGTCTGCTGCTTTTTCTATTCAATTTTGTGAGATGTTTGAAAACTTTAAGTTAAATGTACTTATGCAGTGGTTCTGTTTTCAGTGTAAATCACATTCATAAAATATATTGATGAACCGATATCTGTGCTTTTATGTTTTTAATGTTTTCTGTGGAAGCAACGCTCAAACAGTTGTACTTTCTGTCAGTTTTGATCCTCCATCAGCTTTTGAACCTACTGGCAGGTTTGGTCAAACTTAACAGAAATGTTGGTAAATATTACTCTTGCAAGTTTCAGGACAACAAGTGGCCAGATAAAGCAGAAGCATTCAGATGGGGGACAATGTAGCAGGTAAACTCACATTTTACTAGACACTGAAGAATCTAGATTGGAAAGGGGACTTAATATAAATGCCTCAGTGGTAAATACACTTCAGCCTTTGGTGCACATGCCTTCTGAGGCAGTAAGCACAATCATTCACAAGCTATGAGTTAGCAGAAAATCAGTCTCGCTTAGTTCTGATATTCAGTAAACTTTATTTGACTGTGATTTTATGTCCAGCTTTGTGTGGTATTTGCCAAGCATTTCACAACACGAATAATTTTCAAAGCACTGATCCTACAGACTTAGGCTACTCGTATGCATAATATTATTTTTCTTTACAGACTCAATCTTCAGAATCAGTTTACCTCAGTTTAGATACTTAAATTTGTATTTAGTACCTTACTCAATTTGAAAAATATTTTCATAAGCATGGAGTTGTTTGTGTGCTAACTAACCTCCCCTGGGTTAATGAAAATAGGTTCTTTCTGGTGTGTTGAAAATAATCCATCTGAATTACTGTGGATTTCCATCTGAGAGAGGATAAACTGACTTGAGAAATAGAGCCAGTTATGATGTATGCTTCTTCCAGTCCCTATGCTGGTTTAAAGAACTGCATTTTGAAGGAGTTCTTGAATAAATTACTCCCAAGTCATAGTAAAGCCCAGCTTGCAAGGTGGGTGTAGAGATATGGAGTATTTGCAATCTATTCAGATCCTGCAGATCTTGAAGGCTAGTGTTGATCTGTGTCATTTTGTTGAGGTTTTTATTCTCTTACCTCTTTCTATGGATTTTCCTGTGGAATTATCAGAACCTTGTCTAAAGATTACAGCTCAGATCTGAAACAGAGCCACACTGAAGTATTCCCATGTTAAACAGAATCAATAATGCTAATTTAGCAGACAATGATTTCCATAGCAACTGATGCTCAGGATGATACTGTATAATGACTGGAGAATCAAGCTCAAGAAGGTGCCGTCAAATGAGTCACAATCCTGCTCAAAATTTTCCTGTAGGCTGTGCAACATGGCCCATTGGTCAGATATCTGTAGTGGAATCTTCGATTACTGGATTTTTTTGACACCATGGTTAAATAGTTTTGAGTAAAGGTTTTACTGGAACTTAAAAATGTAAGTCTAGACTGACAAAAGGTGCTTTTAGGCTAACATCCCTCTGCAGCTTTCTATAATGGATGCCTTCTGTAGTCAAAGAGTGTAAAGAGTCAGAGAAGTATGTGATTATACATTTCCAGATTACTCTAGACTCGAGGAATTACCGATGAGGAATTTCTTTGCAAATAACAGGCCCAGGTGGATTTTTGTTTCATAAATTTTCCAGTTATCTTTGGACCAAACATGCTGTCTCTGCGTATCTTCTTGGAAGGAGTTGCATGGCTGAAGAAGTACTTTCATGAGAGCTATTATGTGAAACAAGCATATTTGTTTTATGTTAAATCTGCTGCATGCTGCGTTTTGTATTGTAAGAGCATGTGAATGATTTATTAATTGTCCTAAATATTTGCAGTTTCCAGAGGTAGGATTTCTATTCTACAGGATTATAGGCCAGGATTTCGAATTTGAGCTGAATGCATAGGATCTTTTTTCTTCTCCTTCCCTCCCTTTATATAAATATTCCTCACTGATTTTTGTGATGTTATTCAAATGTTTAAAATGAATCACTTGTAAATTGTGTACATACACAGCAGTGAAAACAAATGTATGTAAACTGAAAACACATCTATTTGCATGTATCATAAAGCCTTTAAATAGTTTGCTACAAAATGGTGTTTAACATAGTAGATGATAGAATTAAAATCAGATTGAATGGAACCTCTGCAAACCACATATATACAAATAGTTTTTCTTACAGTATTGTAACAATGTAAGGTTTAAAATAGCCACTGGAGTGCTCACTGATTTCGTGTTAAATGATAAGCTGGTCTTTGAAAGCCAGTAGTTGGCGGTTATTGGTTAAGGTTGTGTTAACTGGTGTGCTGATCATTTGAAGAAGACTGGATGTTAGCAGAATGTTTGCAGATAATGGGAAGAGAGCACTTATGTTTCTTCTCCAAGAGTAACACTTCTAATTAATAGTTGTGTCATGGTGTGAGAAAATTTACAAAGGTTTGAAAGATAGGAGGATCTAAATGTCATTAACATAAAGTACCAGAGTTCTCACCCCCTTGCCATAAGAATCTAAAAAGCCATCCTGCCAGGCAGCAGTGTTTCCCCATTTTGAGGAGCCACCCACACATATAACAGATTTTTCCCTCCCTCCTCTTTTCTGTAGATGATAGCAAAGCCTCAGTGATGAGTCAGGCCCAGGGCTGTAGCCTTTTAGGAGAGCTTTGTAGAGCTGGGATCAAGTACCACACATTTAATTGGTGTCAGTTTCTTCTGGCATTCTGAAGCAAGTCTTTTTCATTGCAGTTAAGCAGAACTTAGTTTTGAGAAACCTTGGCAACAATGAATTCTGCTGACATGTTCTAATAGTTTTGTATTTTCCTGAGCCTTTTTTTTTTTTTTTTTAAATGTATTATCTTGCTTGGCTGTGCAGATTGTCATCCTATTCCTGATAAAATAAATGCAGCTAGATGGCTCATATTCAGTATTGCCATCTTGCTTGAGTTTAGAGCACTATTTACCACTGTTCTGTGGGATAAACATGCGCTGAACAAAAGACACTGTTCCTGGAGTGATTTTACCAGTCATTCTTTCTGTTCCTGTGAGTATGAATTGTTCCAGAACTTCACAAAGTCTGTTGCTGAACTTCATGGAAACTCATCTGATTTATTGTCCTGCAGTGGTCATTTTCAGTTCTGCTTATTTCCAGATATTTCTCTTGCACTGAATAGCCATTTGAGTTCTTTTCCATGATTTTGAATTTTGCAAGCTAATAACTTTTTTATCCCTGCTTATATGTCTCAACTTTCAGTGTTCCTGGTGACTCCTTTCTTTGTTTTAGATACTAGAACAGACATCCTCTGTTGCAAAGGATACACGTAACTTTGAATTGTCTTGGCAGGTAAACCTCTTTTATCATTCAGAATTAAATATACGTATTTTTAGTTTTTTAGTGCTTAACCCACATCATCCTGACAATTTGTTTTCTAATCATTCATCTAAAGAAAAATATCCATCAATTAAATTCTCCATTATGCATGACCATGTGGTATCCATACAGAAAAAAAAATGACAATTACATGTAGAGGAAAGAAGATTCTACATGGAAATAAATTTTGTCAGAGTCCATCCTTCCTACCACTCAAAGTAAAAACATTTATCAGACATTCCTCTGTGTTGCATTTGCCCCACTCTTGCTGTTCATGGGCTGTGTTGCAAATCTGATGCAAGAAAGAACTTCAGATGGCTTCACTTCTGAAACTAATGTATGTTGTAAATATGTTTCGTTTCAAACCTTGTCTTTCCAGCTGTATCCTGTTATCTAATGAAAGGGATTGCCTCTATCCTAAACTATTCCAGTTAGAAGAACATAGGAGAACTCAACTTTTTTCAGTTACCTTAAAGATATCCTCGACTGAAGTTGCTTGGCCATACTTGAATCTTGCATCATTACAAATGTGTGTATACAGACTTACCTCTAAAAAAAATTAAAAGTTCAGCAAATAGGGACGATACATAGGCAAACCGATTCAGTTGGTTTTGCAGGTATTAAAACTTAATGCCTCTCCTTGTTTTTAGCAGTGCATCAGCAGTGTTGTCATGGTTACTGAGCCAGGTCCTGTTTTGCCAGCTTGCAGATGTGCTAAAAATGGGATTTTCCCTTCCTACCTGTTAACCATTCTTATGGAATTGGTTGAGGGTTCACTGAAAACAGTGAAAAGTCTTTGGTTATCTAAACAGTTTTTGGATTATGGAGCAAGTGAATGGTAGAATATTGGCAAATGTTCTATTTCATAATAATTACTAGATACTTTTTATTCCACTGTTGAAAATTACATAAATATTATGAGCTTTTTCTTATGCTGGAACACACCAAACTTCAAGCTTCTGATGGCTTGCATCTTGCTGTTCCTCCCTGTCATCACTACAAGAGGGGCACGAAGGGTCAGTATTAGGTCTTGGGGCTACCTTCTTGGATTTTTTTTTTTTTAACTTTTTTTTTTAACTTTTATTTTGGGGCATAATCTTTGCATCAGAGGTTAGAAATGTGGACTGATGGCAGATGCTGTTACATTCTCTTACTGTTGTATCTTCTGATACTTTCAGCTCAGGATAAGTGCTCTGGGAGCATGCACCCTCACTGGGTGCAGTTGGCTGGAGGGACCAGGCCCGCACTGTGTCAGTGCAGCTGAGGGTGGTCCCTTCCCACATAGCTCCCAGCGCTATTGGGAGGCCATGCCAGGGCTGACCTCTGCATGCGGAAGCAGCTTGCAGTTGGGTCTGGACGAGGCTACAGTTCGTGCTGTGTCACAGGTATGTCTGTGCCCAGTCAGAGACTCTTAAGCTGCTAGCGGTGTTGTCACACTGCTCTCTCTGTGGCCTTTTCCTTTAGGGAGCTGATGATCCTTGCTTTTCCTGGCATTAAAATTTTTCAGCTGTGTCTTGAAAACTTTCATGTCTGTAATACGTGCTTTTTTGACTTTTACTGTAAATTCAAACCCCATCAATACTATGTGTCACCTTTCAGGGACATCTAGCAGGATTTCTGTTTCTCCTGTACAGCAAACCCATTTTCCAAGTCACCCTCCCCTCTGTGATGCTGGAATGGCCTGCCTCTGCAACACACCACTGCCACTCCTGACTCACTGGACCCCAACTCCCATCTGATGTACAAGACAGAACTGGAGTCAGTGTGACTTTCCCTGCCCTCAGCTTTAGGCCAGATGTTGGATGATGTACTCTATCTGAGAATACTGATGGTAGCTGAGTCTTTATAAATTGTCTCTAACTTTTTTTGTGGTGAAGTTCCCTAAACTTACTGCTGGCCATGCTGATTTTAATCTTAGGTGAAACAGTAAAGGGTATGAAAAACAGTAGCTTAATTCTTTGCAATGTGAGAATACTGTTAATTCATTTCTTTACCTGTAGGGTATTTGATAACAGGGTATTTCATAATGTAACCACTGCAGTGCAGTAGGCAGAGGAGAGAGGATGTGTAAGCTTAATTCACATTTTTAACTGAATTTGCACTGTGGCACTGTACATACCTCTATGCCTGTGGGAGGTGCCTGCCAGAATGTATCCTGAGCTCTCCATCCCTGTACTGCACAGACCAAGGACTGGCCAATATGTGGCACAACTTTTATTTTTTGGGAAACAGCAGTGGCTGGTTGAAAAGGCTTGCAGCTATGTCTTAACTGTAACCTGCTAGACAGTTGCAGTGCTCATCCAAACTGGGTTAGAAATTCATCTTTTAACCTCCTCCATAGATAACTTGCATGTCACAGTGTTCTATGTTAAGACCATAGCTAGTTTTCTCCAATAAAGTTTTCCAGTAGAGTATAACTTTAGTATCAAATCATACAGCTGTCTTTAGAAAGAATTGGGATAAATATACTGCTCTTGGTTTGCAACTGGCATATGATAAAGATACAAATTTAGAACAGTAATGTTTAAAAAAGCCATAAAATGAACTAAACTTTGAGAATGTACTTGGATTTGTCATTTAAAAATCTTTTTTGAAAAAGTACAAGAAACAAAACTCTTGAGTAAGGAGGGTGCATTTCCAGGTATCAGGTAAACTAATAGTTGCCTGACATTAAGTTACAGGTTTTTTTGGTTCAGCTTTCCAAAACTGCTTACAAAACCCACATGCTCTGGGTAGACTCTATTCTACTCAGAGTTTGGGCGTTGACAGATAGAAAACATTCCATGTCAGAAGAAATGGATTTTAAAGACCTTGCATTTTCAGGTCTCCCATTTTGTATGTATGCATAATGGCAAAACATATCTGAGTCCCCATCCTTTGGAAATATTCAGATGACACTGAACCATTATTGCTACCATATGTGGGGTGGGTTTGCAACAGAAAAAAAGATTAAATAGTAAAGGGTAAACTCAGACTTGTTATCCAGCCTGAAAGGAGGAAATTGAGTTCTTTCTCCATGGGTTCCAGTTGGCAGAACTGCTCAAGCACAGTATGGATCTAGATGCATGTTTTTTTCTTGTGAGGTAGAAGGCTGCACATGGGATCAATGCTCGGGCTTGATCATGCTCTCTTTTCTTCTGCTTTCTATCAGCTACTCTCTGTGCTGATGTAAGGGAGCCCCAGTGCAACAAGGGCTAGTTTGATTTTGAGCACACAAGAGCAGTTTAAACTTAGAATAGCTTTATAGGTAGTGTATCTATCTTTGGTGATTGATATAGAATCATAGAATCATAGAATAGGGTTGGAAATAACCTTAAGATCATCTAGTTCCAACCCCCCTGCCATGGGCAGGGACACCTCCCACTAAACCATGCCACCCAAGCCTCTGTTCGACCCAGCCTTGAACACCACCAGCGAAGGAGCATTCACAACTTCCCTGGGGAACCCATTCCAGTGCCTCGCCACCCTTACAGTAGAGAATTTCTTCCTCATATCCAATCTAAACTTCCCCTGTTTAAGTTTGAACCCATTACCCTTTGTCCTCTCACTACAGTCCTTCATGAAGAGTCCCTCCCCAGCACCCCTATAGGCCCCCTTCAGGTATTGGAAGGCTGCTATGAGGTCTCCACACAGCCTTCTCTTCTCCAGGCTGAACAGCCCCACCTTCCTCGGCCTGTCTTCATACTGGAGGTGCTCCAGTCCCCTGATCATCCTCGTGGCCCTGCTTTGGACTTGTTCCAACAGTTCCATGTCCATTTTATGTTGGGGACACCAGAACTGCACACAATACTCCAAGTGAGGTCTCACAAGAGCAGAGTAAAGGGGCAGGATCACCTCCCTCGACCTGCTGGTCATGCTCCTTTTGATGCAGCCCACGGTACGGTTGGCTTTCTGGGCTGCAAGCACACACTGAAGCCGGCTCATGTTCATTTTCTCATTGACCAACACCCCCAAGTCGTTCTCCGCAGGGCTGCTCTCAATCTCCTCTGCCCAACCTGGAGCTGTGCCTGGGATTGCTCCGACCCAGGTACAGGACCTTGCACTTGTCATGGTTAAACTTCATCAGGTTGGCATCAGCCTACCTCACAAGCGTGTCAAGGTCCCTCTGGATGGCATCCCTTCCCTCCAACATATCAACCGAACCACACAGCTTGGTGTCATCGGCAAACTTGCTGAGGGCGCACTCAATCCCACTGTCCATGTCGCTGACAAAGATGTTGAACAAGACCGGTCCCAACACCGATCCTTGAGGGACACCCCTTGTTACTGGTGTCCAGCTGGACATTGAGCCATTGAGCACAACTCTTTGCATGTGGCCATCCAGCCAGTTCTTTATCCACCGAGTGGTCCACCTATCAAATTGATGCCTCTCCAACTTAGACAAGGATGTCATGTGGGACAGGGTTGAACGCTTTGTGCAGGTCCAGGTAGATGACATCAACTGCTCTGCCCCTGTCCATCAGTTCCATAGCCCCATCATAGAAGGCCACCAGACTGGTCAGTCAGGATTTCCCCTTAGTGAAGCCATGCTGGCTGTCACCAACCACCTTGTTGTTTTCCATGTGTCTCAGCATGCCTTCCAGGAGAATCCGCTCCAAGATTTTGCCAGGCACAGAGGTGACACTGACTGGTCTGTACTTCCCCAGCTCATCCATTTTCCCCTTCTTGAAAATGTGGGTTATATTTCCCTTTTTCCAGTTGTTGGGAACTTCACCTGACTGCCATGATTTTTCAAATATGATGGACAGTGGCTTAGCAACTTCATTCACCAGCTCCTTCAGGACCCGAGGATGGATTTCATCAGGTCCCATGGACTTGTATACATTCAGGTTCCTATGATGGTCTTGAACCAGATCCTCTCCTAGATTGGGCCCAGGGTTTTCATTCTCACAGTCCCTGCATCTGCCTTCCAAGACTTGGGTGGTATGGTCAGAGCATTTGCCGGTGAAGACTGAGCCAAAGAAGTCATTAAAAACCTCAGCCTTCTCCAAATCCAGGGTAGCCAGTTCTCCTGAGAGCTTCCGGAGGAGGCCCATGTTGTCACTAGCCTGTCTTTTATTTGCAATGTACCTATAGAATCCCTTCCTGTTATCCTTAACATCCCTAGCCAAGTTTAATTCTGAGTGGGCCTTAGCTTTCCTAACCTGGTCCCTAGCTTCCCGGACAACATCCCTGTATTCTTCCCAGGCCACCTGTCCTTGCTTCCACCTTTATAAGCCTCTTTTTTCCTTTGAATTTTGCTCAGCAGGTCCCTATCCATCCAAGGAGGTCTCCTGGCCCTCCTGCTGAACTTCCTTCTAGTTGGGATGCATCGCTCCTGAGCTTGCTGCAGGTGATCCTTGAATATCAAGCAACAGTCTTGGCCCCCCCTGCCCTCTAGGGCTACATCCCATGGAATATTACTGAGCAGGTTCCTGAAGAGGCCAAAGTCTGCTCTCTTGAAGTCCAGGGCAGTGAGCTTGCTGCACGCTCTTCTCACTGTCCTGAGGATCTCAAACTCGACCATGTCATGATCGCTGCAATCAAGGCTGCCCTGGAGCATCACATTTCCAACCCGCCCTTCCCTGTTGGTGAGGACGAGGTCAAGCATGGCACCTCTCCTTGTTGGCTCCTCTATTACTTGCAGAAGGAATTTGTCTTCCACAGAATTGAGGAACTTCCTGGATTGCTTGTGCTGGGCCGTACCATCTCTCCAACAGATATCAGGGTGGTTGAAGTCCCCCATGAGAACAAGGGTCTGCAAGCGTGAGGCTGTTCCTGTGTGTCTATAGAGCGCTTCATCCACCAAGTCCTCTTGGTCAGGCGGTCTGTAACAGATCCCCACAATAATGTCACCCATCGCTGTTCTCCCTTTAACCCTGACCCACAAACTCTCTATTGACTGCTCACCTGTCCCCAGACAGAGTTCCATACTCTCCAGCCTATCCCTAACATAAATAGCAACTCCCCCTTGCCGCCTACTGGGCCTGTCTTTCCTAAAGAGCCGGTAACCTTCCATTCTAACACACCAGTCATAGGAGCCATCCCACCATGTTTCTGTGATGCCTGTGATATCATACCCCCGTAGACGTGCACACATCTCTAATTCCTCTTGTTTGTTCCCCATGCTATGGGCATTTGTATAGAGGTATCTGAGCTGAGCTCCAATTGAAGCCGGCTCATTGGCTGGAGCAGCTGGAATATCTCTACATTGCTCCGAACGTTTACTGCAGGTGCTGCCAACCGACTGGGTGTGTTGGGATGGAATGATGCCCCCCTCCCCCAACACATCTAGTTTAAAGCATCCTTGACCAGCCTGGCAAGCCTCCTACCAAATCCACTCTTCCCCTTCTTTGTCAGACCAGCTCCACCAGCCCCCAGTAGACCTGGCCTACTAAATCGAGTCCCATGTTCTAAACACCCAAAACCCTGACTATGGCATCACCATTCTAACCATTTATTAACCTGCCCAATCCTCCTAGCCTTTTCAAGGTCCTGCCCTGTATCCTGGAGAATTGACGAAAAGACAATCTGAGCTCCAGAGCCCCTAACCACCTCTCCCAGAGCTCTGTAGTCCTTCTTTATGGTCTCCGGGCTACTGCTATCTATATCAGTAGCACCCACATGTATTACCAGGAGTGGGTAATAGTCAGTGGGACCGACTAGAGCAGGCAGCTTCTCGGCCACATCCCTGATCCGAGCCCCTGGTAGGCAACACACCTCCCTTGAGCCTGGGTCAGGCCAATAGATGGGTGCCTCTGTGCCTTTCAGACTAGAGTCCCCGACTACTATGGCCCACCGCTTCTTCCTGGCAGCACCAGCAGTGATGTTCTTTACCAGTGCATCAGCCTGTTGTTCCTGGTGGGAGTGTGGTTCCTCATCAGCCCCCTGCAGGACAGCAAAGCGGTTCTGGGTGGGGACAACAGATGTAGGAGGAAGCCCCTTGCTTTTAATTGCCCTCTTCCTCCTTTTTTTGTTGTTTTTTTTTCTGTTACTGTTTCCTGGATTAGCGGCCTCCTTTCCTGCACGAGCGACAGTAGATGCTTGAGGCCCCTGCACAGTCTGATCCCGGAGCAAGCACTACTGCTTCCCCTCAGCTTCCCTGACATCTTTCAGCCTATTTGACAGCACCCTGCAGCTCAGCCCCTGCTGCAGGAGGACCTCCACCAGGGAGCACAGGGTGCAGCCCTGCCCATTGTGCACCCTCCCCTCAGGAGAGCAGTGCTCTCTACACCCCGAGCTCTGCGCTTGCATCCTCCCCTCTCATCGGCTCTGTCTGGGTGCCTACACTGGCCACTGCCGGGGCAGACAGAGCACAGCTCCCAGACCAGACCCTGCTCATACGGCAAGCGCCTACCATCCCGCGCGAACTGCCTCGAACCGGTTCTGGGCCCGCCCTCCCTGGGGCAGGTTTTTAACCAGTCAGGGTGGTGCCGCTCCTCCTGGCACCGCCCCCTGTGAGTCAGCTCCTTGCGTCCACCGAGCTGCCGGCCCCTGGGAGGACGTGAGGCGCTGTTGAGCACTTGAGGTTCCCTGGATGCCTGCTGCCTTTCATAAAGATAAAATTAGTATACGCTCTGAATTTTCTTGTAAAAGAATCTTCTAGTGTCTGGAGAAGAGATTAACCTGTTGTCCCTCGAAGTTAATCCTTATGCGTATTACTTGGCTTTTAATGGCATTCATCATTTATATCAGCAATTGCATGCAGAGCAGTGAAGTTTAGACTTCAAAATTGCCAGGTCACACTTCGAGAGCACTGAAGTATATTTTAAGCAGCAAAATGTGATCCATCTGTAAAATACCAAATTGCTTTTCAATACAGGCAGACACTTTTCCCGCAACCTGTGTATTATTTTTTTTTTTAATGTAAAATATATATAAATAATAAATCTATGAAATCTCTGGAGTCTTATTCTGACATTATTGTGCGTTTTTGCATGGCTTAGTGATGCCTGAGGAGTCTGAAAACTTTCTTCAGTATGTCTTGTAGCATAGCAAGCGTTACCATGGTAGCGTGTAACAATTTTCCAATCAGCAGATGGAGCCACAAGGGGAAAAAAAGATTCAAGTGAAGAATTTTGGAACGGAATAATGCTAAAATAAACTTGCTATAAAAAAATTCTCCATATGATTGTTGAAAAATTAAAGCAAACAGTCTTGTAATGCGTCATCTGTTAGTTGAATATGTGCTCTCATTTATATGATCTGTACATAACCAAAGTAAATTACGATAAATTAGTAGCAACTGATGACAGCCTTTACTTGATTTGGCGCTATATCCCCTTATTTAAGCCCTCACCCTAATATTTGAAAGAGTGAAAAAAATCAACTTTCAGGATGTTTAATATTGTACTTTCTCAAAAAGTAAAATTAGAATATACCTGTTGGACTGGATGTGGGAATCAGGAATATGGTGATTTAAGATCTTCATAGAGTTGGTTTGTCAATGCAGTCAGTTCCTTTCTGGACATGAGGTGGAATGTGAAAAGGAAAAGATCTTCCCAAAGGATATTAAGTAGTAGCAACACTCCTCACCAATCCATTGAAGACCGATAGAGATGCTTAAGCAAATACATAGTTTACCCAAATTTTCCAAAGCACATATTTCTCATTATTACCAAAAAACATCACTTTGCCCTGTTTCAGAGTGCCTTATTACTTGTGGGATTTGTGGTATTTCCAGGAGATGAGCTAGATAGTGAGGCTTTAAATATGTTTAAATAGGTTGCTTTTTTTTTAATATAGCCATATGTTTGAGCTTTTGTAACTACAACTATGCTTGTTGAAGACATACTGTTTTAACAGTATGGAATGCTTTGTATGCTCCAGTTTGAACTTGTCACAGGATAAGGATGTTCTTGTTGAAGATGATTTCTTTTTCCCTTAGATTACAGTATATGTATTGCAATATGGATTGTACAGTCCAGTAACCTAGTGCTGAATGTACTGTACTCTGGCACTTCAAAGAACAACAGAAGAAGTGATACAGTAAGAAGATCAAATTATTTTTATCCTTTTGTTTGCTCCACTTTTATGATGACAAAAATAAAACATCAGGGAAGAATATGAAGCTCAGTCTAAAATCAGCAGTTCTTCAACAAGTATTTTGGCTCCATCAGAATTCTTCCTGCTGCATGAAGCAGATTAAAAGGAGGAAACCGAGTATTTTGCAGCACTGCAAATGTATCTATGTAAGCGTGCCACAGATTTTAACTTGGAAAAACTATAGCTTGAACCTTGCTTTCCATGGTGATTTGTCTTTACATTATGGTGCTGTTGCATTGGCTGTTAATACTGTGTCTCTTCTGCAAATGAGCAGAGAATTTCGATATTCACAGTGACATCTTTGGAAGCATTAAATGCATATACAAGCACTTTAAAATGGCAGAATGTAATTAGAGCTGTGAGTTTGACAGTAATTCCTACAAAATTACAATATTTTCACTGTGCAGAAGGCAAAACTAAATGAAATGGATGTTGTTAGCATCTGGTAAGCATGATCACAGTTTTTTGAGATGGTTGGCTGTCATATTCATGACACTCTGAGTGAGATCTATAGCTGTGACTGATTGCGCCCTACCATTCAATTGCTGGATCTCAATCTGCCACATTTATAATTTAGTATTATGGAGGATACCTCTTCCTGCAGCTCAAAAATCAGGGGGGAGAGGAGTGCAAATTCACTTTAGTCATTCAAACAGGACTGCTTTAGAGCAATCATACATGCAACCACATGCTTAAGTCCTATTATTTGGAAAGCAACTGTGAAGTGTTTTCCCAGTGCAAATAATTGCCAGGGACAGAATGGGTTCCTTGAATTCAATTCTCCTTCTCCATTTAGGATTAGGTAAAGTTCCAGTTTAGTTCTGTTCCTGCAGATACTCCAGTCACCTCCTTGCTTCTGTTGTACCCTGTTTTGAGTATTAACTGTGCAGGCTTTGCTGCATGCATGACATACTACCACGTGTGCCCTAGAGTTGAAAGAAGGTTCATGATTTGAGGTGGCATAGGTAATTTGAATAAATTGTTGCGTTCTTCTAGTTCTCCATGCATTTCTGTCAGTGGTGCAATGAAGAATACGTACACCTCATAAGGGTGAATAAGAATATGTTTATTTCTCAGTCAATAGAATCATGGACTGGTTTGGGTTGGAAGGGACCTGAAAGCTCATCTAGTGCCGTGGGCAGGGACGCCTTCCACTGGAAAAGTTGATCAAAGCTCCAGCCTACCTGGCCTTGAACACTGCCAGGGATGGGGCAGCCACACCTTCTCTGGGCAACCTGTGCCAGCGCCTCACCACCCTCACAATGAAGAACTTCTTCGTAGCATCTAATCTGCAGGTCAGAATGTGTATTTACTCACTTACTACTTTCCATACATCACAGGTATCCTTCCAGGGTGATTTAGCTCTGTGTGAAGCTCCCTGCTCTATGGGACTTTCTTAGGCTGTAAAATTTCAATTTTTTTTTATTTCATATGGTCCATAAGATGTATCACTGAAATATTAATAGTGAAAATGATGATTAGAAGGAGGATAATGGTAGCATGGTCCCAGTTTGGTTTTTAATTAATATAGAGGTTCTGATTTGCTAGGTTAAAACAAGTGTTCCGCAGCACACAAAGATTCCTGTAATCTTCTGCTATTCATGCATCATTGTTAATTAATGGGCTTCATTGGACTTACCTGCTCCTCAGAAACACTGTAATTAACTGAGAGAACTGTGTATCTGCTTGCTTCTGATCTTTATCTTAGCTATTCTACAAAGA
Source organism: Amazona ochrocephala (assembly GCA_039720435.1). Taxonomy (NCBI): domain Eukaryota; kingdom Metazoa; phylum Chordata; class Aves; order Psittaciformes; family Psittacidae; genus Amazona; species Amazona ochrocephala. The sequence continues at coordinate 35,825,050 of CM077909.1, read as the reverse complement.
AAATCCTATCCTAGTGAGTAGTGAGCAGCAAAGGATTTAATGGGAGAACTGAAATACCATTCCACTATATACTTGCACAAAATGGAGTTTTATTCATTAATTTATTCATTTATACATTACTTCACCTCCAAAAGATTTGTTACCCTCTCACAATGCAAGTAAGAAAAGTATAAGTACCTCTTCAGAAATGTTTATAATATAGGATCCATCTGCAATAAATTCCAATTTCTGGAATTTTTATATATATGTGTTTTCCTATACAACATATATATATGCATGCTTTTGCATAAAAATTATATATTTTAAATATGTATTTTTATATATGGAATATATATAGACTATATATGGAATATATATTCCATGTATACATAGAGAGTATATATAATATATATGGAATGTATATATATTTTCCATATATGTATTTTCCATAAAACATACGTACGTATTTTTATATATATATTTTTCCATAAAACATGTAGACCTGCAGATTCAGGAATATGGTTTTTTGACCTAGGAGATAGCGTGTTTTGTTTTGGTGGGGTTTTGGGGTGGTTTTTGGGGGGTTTGGTTGGTTGGTTGGTTTTGGTTTTGGTTTTGATTGTTTGGGGGTTTTTGTTTTTTGTTTTTTTCACATTTGCTTGGTTCTGTTTTTGCAGTTGCACTCCATGTTTTTGCCTTTATTTAGTCAACTATAGTTGGCTCAGAAAATGTATTGTTACATTATATACACTGACTAGATAGCTTCCTGTATTCATATTTTTAAACTGTAGATGGTTTGCAAGGAAAAGGCAATAAGTGCCTTTATTTTTCCTATCACCATTTTCCAAAACTTGCTGTAACATCCTCTAAATTGTTTAACTGTAGCTGTCAACAAGTTCTTTTTCAGGGATTTTGTTTTTTGGAGTAAAATAGATAAATGATGATACCTTGCCAGGCTTCCTCTTACTAAATAGCGTGTGGGACAGAGCAGAGGTTTCAGCTGTGAGAATACAAAAACCTTAAACACCATTCAAAATATTTGGACGTCATGGGTATTTTTAAAGTATGCTAAGCTGTTAGGTGGACAAGCTGCTCACCCACCTGTAATTATATATATATAAAAAACAATTCTGTTGTGCTAGTCTCCTAGAGAATACTTTAACAGCTTTCTGTCACCTGGGGAAATAGGAGGAAGAAGGAGAAAAATTCTCTCTTTAAAAAGATTCTAACTACAGAAGGAATGATGATTAAAAGGCCACCGAGTTGCTTTTCACAGAAACAGCTAATGAGAAGATCTGATTTAGGGCAGAGAAGTATACAGCTTGTTTAACGATTAGATGGAATTTGTTTGTTCCAAATGTTATTGAAACATTTGAACTGCTAATATGCAGATAGCTTCAATCTGAATTACTTGAGCAGGCACTCACTGAATGAAATTCAGCTGTGGTAGAATCTAATCAGCCCTCTGTCACTTACTATCTCTCTCCATAGCCTGTAGAGAGTGTTTAGAATTACTAGGTTTCTAACTTAAGCCTCTCCACTAAGTGCCTAAAATTAGGTGTGTTGCAAATGGATGTAATGGACATGCCACTCAATGACAAAACTAGCTTGGAACCTGGAAACTCCCACCTGCAATCTGTATATTAACTTGTTAGAGACGTGTGCTATATATGGGTGGGATAAAACAGTTCTGCTGTTTATGGTCATGTTGCATTTCTGGTGAGATGCAATAATTATCCTTGAGATGGCTTTCTGTGGCTATTTTAAACACATTTAATTCTCATTGACATATCCGAACTTTCCAAGCAATATATCTCATTCATCACCTTCATTTGTTGCTCTGAAAAGACTGGTTTTGGTCAACCTCTTATTATCTAGGAAGTGTTTTTTCACAAATACCACAAATCATGAATTATGAAAGCTACCTGATTGTAGCCAGCTTTTTAAAAATAGAAAGTCTTTATTTTCTTTTTTCTTCTATGCCAGTAACATTGGGAGAATATCCTCTTTTCCATAAAACACACAGTCAAAGATCTGGCTTCCAGCACTGTCAGCACTGCCCTTTTCTCAAGTCAGGAGCCTTTTCTGGGCTAAACCCTGAAATGAACCTATCATGGATATGAATAGTGTTTTATGATTTGCCGATGATAAATGAAGAATTAGTCTTGTGTTACTCTTCCATTCCAGTTAATCATTTTGAAACAGTAGTGGGACATTAATATTATATTACTGATTAACATTAGAAAAACAATTTTTTCCTCAGTAGTGTCACGCAGTTGTTAATATCACACAAATGTGACCTTACCTAGGAGCTAGGTAATCTTGGATCCCAACATAAAATTTACTGTTCTAAGGTGATTTATCACTATGTTGATTAATTTCCTTCAAAATACAAGGCAAATGTTTTACAACACTGGTAACCGTTAGTACTACACCACTGGGACACAGGACAATTCTTTAATTATATCTCAAGTTGTCCCATTTTACCAATACATTTTTATACTAGGAGTTCAGTGAAAAGGGTGACCAATGAAGAGCACAAAGGAGAAACTTTGCCATTTTAATTTTTCAGTATTTTTCACTTTCAGATTCTCTCCAGTGCTCTCCTTACCTTTAAAGCAAGTGGAAGAGGAGCAACCTGTTACCCAAACTTTCATGCTGGTTCCTAATTCTGTATTTGATAGCAGCGCATATTTTTAAAGGACCATTCCCATCTATGGGATCTTTTTCACACTCTCTTTAGTATAGCAGTGACAAAACTTTGTTGTGTTTTATGAATTTTTCCTATAAATTGTTGAGTGCTTTGTTGCAGTTTGCAAGCAGGGAACAGTTTCTTTTTAAGAACAAATATTAGCTAGGATTTTTTTTTTTTTTCCTCCGAATAGTCTTTGAGAAGATTTTCAAGTGTCTGTTAAGAGACCTAGTTGCCCTGTCCAGGGTAGAATAACCTGCTTTTCTTTGAGGACTTTGCTATTTTTAAGTTTAGCAATTATTTCTAAATAAAACTTGTCCTATTCCAACCATTAATATATTTCCAAATTTCTGCAGAGTCTTTTGCTAATTTATTCTTCAGATACATTTCTGGTCTTTTTTTTTTTTTTTTTTTTTTTCATTCCTTCTGCTTTCATCTTCTTTTTAACAACCTCTATGTGATTCTCTTTTTGTACTTTTAATCTGTGTGGACCTTAATTCTTTTTCTCATGTGCATCCGTTTTTTTTCTGCAGGTACCATTTTTCATTACTTCTCCAAGGAAGCGTATTTACTAACAAGGTTTGTAGTTTCAAAATCTCCTTAGGTTCTTTTTCAGTTGTTTGGGTTTGGTTTTTTTGTTTGTCTGTGATAAAAAAACAGTTTTTTCTCATGCCTATATGCTTTAAATTTGTGGACAGTGTTTTTTGATTACTTCTGTCTTTCATGTCAAAATAAAATGAGGTTTTATCCTGATAACATTTCAAACACTCAAATTTGTCATAGGGGATTCTTCAGCTTTCAAGTCTTTTTTACAGGGTCATTATTTTTCATGATAAATGAAAGTTAAAATCCTCATCAGTTGTGCCTGTGCTTGGATATGAGATGTGAAGCTGTAACATCTGCTACTAAGAATGATGTAACTGATCTGGTATTTAAAAATGCCAGAGTGAGTAGGTAGTTGTGGGAGATGAGATGAATACTCAGCAGGTGCCTTGCTTTCCAGTAACCATGGACCTTAATATGGGATTATAGATATCTGACTTTTTAGCATTTATTGGTTGATTTTTTCACTAGGGTCTTGTTTGAGTTTTAACCTTTTGAATGTGGTATGCAAACATGCAAACAATCATGCTTAACAGAGTAGTTAACAGGCATATGAGGTATCGAGCCAAAGATAGAATTTGCAGTAAGTAAATATGGGACAGAAATAGGAATGTGAAGGCAAAGGAATCTATTTCAGAGCAGGGAGCTGTTCTTGTGCTTTAAAATACCTCAGGAACAAGCAGAAAAAAAACAGGGTTTTTTTTTGTTGTTGTTTTTTTTTTTTTTTCTTCGCAGCTAAGGTTGCTTTGCTGTAGATATTACATCTTTCAGTGTTCACGTTATTGGAATATTTCTTTTCAAGATTTTTGTACCTCAAATACTGCAATGTGTTGCATTTGCTTTGCTTTGCCAGTTAATGAATACTTTTATTTGGTATGAGTTGGTGTTTTTTTCAACTGGAAGTGATCATTAACACTTGGGAGATCTAAGCTGAAGAGAAAGTGAAATCATTTCACTTTAAGGCTAATACTTGCTATTTTTATTGCAGCCAAGGAAGAAATTTTACGAGAAACAGGTTTTTTGTGTCATTGCAGCATTAGTCATAAGAGCTACAGCATTAACTGAAGCCTGTACATACACCTACAGTGTAGCATTTTGCTCTTGTATGCTGATACTGAGTCCTCTCATCATTGCCTTGAACGCAGCTCAATTCAGCACTGGATGCTGCAGTCTTCTATTGTGGTGCAGGTCACGTAGCAGTGAATGAACAAGATTGCATGAATAATGTGCTTTTTATTCAGCGATTGGATAAAAATGAATGTCCTTAACACCTACGTACATCCAATCTCCACTGCTTCCTGTGTGCTTATTCTTCCTGAAGCTTTAATTATTTATCCTTGGAAAGAATTTGACAGTTACAAGTAGTCATGACTCAGTCAGTTAACCCTACAAACACCAGAACCAATCTCCATGTCAAGTACACTTGAATGTCTCATCGAGTCAAATGTTGATTTTGAAGTGTATGACTCCCTGTTAACAGAAAAAACCTGGCATCCTTAAATACTACATATTTTTAAATCTAGTGCTGTCTTTAATGAAATTAAAATTGGTCTAATATTCTTGCTAATTTCAAGAGGTAGTCTTTGAAGAGTGTGAAATGCTTCAAGCAGTGACATTGGCATTCTTCAATGAAAACACAGTTTCAGGAGAGGATGGTCAAGTAAGGGGGAAAGCAGCATTAGTTAGCAAGTTGAAATATGTGCATAGTTTCCCATCATACAATATTGCATAGTGATGAGAGAAAAAAAAAAAAGAATTATGCAAGATGTCTGCTGATTTTGCTACTTGGTATTTATAAAGTGTTCAAATTACAGCAAAACTGTGTGCATAGTAGGAGTCAGCATATCAATATACATCAAGAGAAAAAGAGCCTTAGAAAATAAAATGCTTCTTTGTCTTGGTTACATATAAAAAGAAAGGGAGGGACAGCAAGTGTGTGTATGTGTATATAAATATATATACACTTTGTCTACTTGATCTGAGGGCAAGAAGATTATCAAAGAAACAGTAAAATGATTTTTCATGTGAACATTTTGTTGACTAAAAATATTTGTTATGTGGCTAAATTTTAAACGCCAGTGCTAGAAAGGCCAACATTAGGCTATATTGCCAGAGCTTGTTTTTGCTGAGTATGTTCTCTCCCCTGCCCACCACTCTCCCTGGCAATAGTGCCCTGCACAGCCTCAGAATTCTTTTAATTCTTCTTTCAGTTAGGGCTTCCACACTTTCACATCAAAATTAGACATAACAGCAGAATTACTCATGGGGTCCGTAATCAGGATCCAGAAACTCATGTATGCTTTTACCTGTAGATTGTGCCCTTGCTCTATTGAATAATCATAGAATCATAGAATAGTAAGGGTTGGAAAGGACCTCAAGATCATCGAGTTCCAACCCCCCTGCCATGGCCAGGGACACCTCCCACTAAACCATGCCATCCAAGGCTATGTCCAACCCCACCTTGAACGCCGCCATGGATGAAGCATTCACAACCTCCCTGGGCGACCCATTCCAGTGCCCCACCACCCTCACAGTAAAGAATTTCTTCCTCAGATCCAATCTAAACCTCCCCTGTTTAAGTTTAAACCCATTACCCCTTGTCCTCTCACCACAGTCCCTAATGAAGAGTCCCTCCCCAGCATCCCTATAGGCCCCCTTCATGTTACTGTATTATCTGACTGGTCTGCGTGAATCATGGCAGGTGGGGACAAATCTGTCTATAGCATTAGGCTGCATAATGTAAGAGTATGCCCAGTGCTGGTAGCTACTAACATTTTTATGCCTGAAGAGTTACCTGGAAAACCACCTCATCTCCCCATGCTAAGAACAGACTTGAAAGTGTAATGTGAGGTGGTTTTGTTTTGTGTTTTTGCTTGCAAACATTTGGGTGAGCTAATTAGGTTGCATTAGCAATTTACCCTGAATTTTGACAGTTCCTCTGAATTTCTATTAAACACTTGATGTTTTCCTTGAAAGTAACACAGTGGTCCAGTGAAGAATTAATTCTCAGATGACATGCTCCCTGTGCTCTGTGAAAGATTAGAGTAGGTATTAACAGTGGCTCCTTTTTACCTTCTGTTCTAGGTATTATTAACTGTGTATATTAGGGGTAAGCTTATTTCACGCATGTTGGTAAACTGCAGATTGCATGGTGTCATATTTAATGCTGTTGAAATGAATGTCCAACTGAACAGCTGGACCAGTCATTGAGACCTGCCAAAATACTGAGGAATCCTAAGTTTTGTATTCTAATTCATGGTAGTAATCATGGTCATGGTGAGGTGGGTCTTTGATGTGTGAACTGAACTGGTTCTAATTGCTTTAGTATGTGGAACTTGGCAAATCGGCAAACTCAGATTTTCAATTTCTGGGTATTAGTATGAGAGATATAAACTGAGATAACTATAATAAAACCAAGTGTACCAAAGTACAATGATGTGCTGAGGTACTGTGATATTTTTAAGCAGTTATGACAGGTTTATCGCAGTCTGCATGAAGATACAGATGAAAGGTAAGTTGGAGTATGTTGTGAGATAGATCAAGGGCATATGAACAGTCTCAGAATTTTAGAGAACAGAGGATATGGTCTTGTCGTGGTTTAAGCCAAGTTTTGCTCACTCACTCACTTCCCCCTCTTCTTTCTTCCCTCCGCTCCTGGAGGGATGGGAAGGAGAATCGAAAGAATGCAACTCCCACAGGTTGAGATAAGAACAGTTTAGTAACTAAGGTATAACACAAATCACTACTGCTACCACCAATAATAATAATAAGAGAAATACAAGGGAAAAGAATACAATTGCTTACCATCCAATATCAAGCCCGACCACACAGTGCACCCCTCACCATGCACCCCCACCCTTCCGGGTCTCTGCTTTCCATTTTTTACATCCTGGACATGGCGTGCTGTGGTATGGAATAACCTCTTTGGTCAGTTTGGGTGAGATGTCCTGTCTCTGCTTCCTCCCAGCTTCCCCTCCTCCCTAGCAGATGATGAGACTCAGCAAGTCCTTGGTCAGACCAAAACATCACCAAGCAGTAACTGGAAACACTGGTGTTATCAGCACTGTTCCCAGGCCGAAAGTCAAAAACACAGCGCTGCACCAGCTACCAAGAAGGAGAAAAATGACTGCTACTGCTGAACCCAGGACAGGTCTGAAGATCCAAACTTAGATTAGTAAATCATTGTTACTCCTAAATGTAAACGCTTCTCTGTGGCATACTGCAAAGTCTTTTCCTTCCAACATATTGATGGCAAAACAACTGCTACTAACCATGTTGGTTGTATTGCCCATGTCTTTTGATGTTATCTGTGAAGTTTTGCAGTACTGGTAATATCCCTGATAAATTGTAGAGCATGTTTATTGAAAGCATTAGATTTTAAGTTTTTGTTATGAAGAATTCACCTCTTTTTGTTTTGTTTTTTTTTTTTTTTTTAGTCATCCTTTTGATCTGTTTGCTGTTTCATAGCTACAAGACAATTTTGTGGACATAATTAAAAATTATAAAAGAATGAACCATCTGATCTTCCCTACACTGCTTATGCATCATGCTTCTGTTCATGCTGCATCACCTCTCCTGACATCCATCCTTTTCTTTAAGTGATGGAAGCATCATCTCTGCTGCAAAGGACTGCCTCAAAGTTGAAGTAGACAGGTTAACTAAAGGTGACCATTTATAAACTGCTTCCTTTCAAAAGCATGAAAAGCTGATGCAGCAACTGAAGCAGGGTTGCTGGTGGGTGCACTATGCTTCTGAACAGATGAGACAGGCGAGCAGGACATTGCAGCCTTCTTAAACAGGATTAAGTTGTGGTCTTATGTTCTGATGGCCCACACTTCTCACTGCAGTAACATGGCCTTGCCGGGACTTAGATACAAGTTTTTCATTCTTCTTACTCCCTCTTTTAGGTGTGATTAGCAGATTGGTGATCTGGTTGCCTGTAAATCCTAATGCTCTAGTGAGAGTTAATGTGCTTTGTAGAAGGGAAAAGCTCCTTCCAGCTTCTTTTGCAGCTTGGACAGCAGAGGGCAGGTGTTAGTTTTGTGTGACTGAACGTTGATTGTGTGGTATGGCTGTGTATGCACATGGGATGAAAGTGGCTGCATGTTCCGAGTTACAAAGATGTAGCATAGAGTAGTTAAATATAATTTATGCTTTTTCCTGCATATAGGACTTTTTTTTTTAAAAAAAAAAAAAAAAAAAGAATGTTCTGCTTTTTCATAAAGACTTTTGTCCAAAAATGTTAAAATTAAAATGCTACTGGCAAGGTAAGAAAAAGAGTCAGTCCAGGAACATTACCGTCTACCCACACATCACTGTACTGAAACCTCCTAATAGAGTTTTTTCTCTCATTTCACTGTTGTCATGGCGGTCTGTGAACATTTGCTGTTCAGCCTGCAGAAGAGAAGGCTGCGTGGAGACCTCATAGCAGCCTTCCAATATCTGAAGGGGGCCTATAGGGATGCTGGGGAGGGACTCTTCATTAGGGACTATAGTGATAAGAAGAGGGGCAACGGGTTCAAACTTAAACAGGGGAAGTTTAGATTGGATATGAGGAAGAAATTCTTTACTGTAAGGGTGGTGAGGCACTGGAATGGGTTGCCCAGGGAAGTTGTGAATGCTTCATCCCTGGTGGCATTCAAGGTGGGGTTGAACATAGCCTTGGATGGCATGGTTTAGTGGGAGGTGTCCCTGCCCATGGCAGGGGGGTTGGAACTAGATGATCTTAAGGTCCTTTCCAACCCTAACTATTCTATGATTCTATGATTCTGTGATATTAGAGTCACTGCACAGGAAGCAGATGTATATTTATTCTGACACAGAATTTTGTGCAGTAGACTTATTTTGGCATTATTGAGTTTTTAGTTTAATTGTACTTAAGGATTTTGTAGCCACATGGCAATCCTAATGCTTGTATCTAAACAACAGATTTCTGCCAGTTTAAATATGCTGGCCAGGCATATGTTGGTCAGGTGCTGTGCAAAAGCAGACTCTTAGTATTTACACAATGTTATGTGCAAAATCATGGTTTTGCTGATACAGTTTCTTGCATTTAGGTAGCTTAGCTGCTCCAGAAGGACAAAGTACTGCTGTGGCATTGTTTTATTAATCCTAGAGAGTTAAAGTGCCGCTAGTCATGTTAAAATAAAGTATTAGCTTAAACGTAATTGCAGTTTATGGTGGCCAGTGATAACTGTTGGAGAAGAGGCTTAACAGGTTAATTCAGTGGCACATAATAATTTCATAACAGTGTAGATCCTTACTCTTTCCTGTCCTAGTCAAAGTGAATAACAACAGTAGACAATCCACATTTATACAATGCTAACATGTTGACTGTAATGATAGTGTACAGATAGTCTTGCAGATGTGCTGTCATGTAAACTTGCCTAACTACCTGGAGATACAGTAGTACTGTTGCTGGCAGGTATTAAGAATTATTTCAGTTCCACTTAGTAGGATCTTTCGTGCTGCTTTACTTACTGCCATAGCAGGCCTTCTCAGGCTGTGTGGTGGCTTCAACGTCCCTTTCTCTTTCTCCCATCTGAAACTGTGAGCTGGGATCAATGTCTGCCAGTGCCTGTGCACATAGAATCATAGAATAGTAAGGGTTGGAAAGGACCTCAAGATCATCGAGTTCCAGCCCCCCTGCCATGGGCAGGGACACCTCCCACTAAACCATGCCATCCAAGGCTATGTCCAATCCCACATGCATATATACACGTCTGCGGATGCCTCTTCTGTATGACTGTACCCAGAAAGATGTTAAGCATCACTTCAGGTCAGATAACAAGCAGCATTAACACAAACAGGTACAGTGACTCAAGCTAGCAGTTTGTACCACTGATATGCAGCCTAAGACAGAGATGACCATTTATGCTCTCTATTGGGTTTCAGTTCTTACAATTTTGATTATACCCTTTTAACTAGGGGAGGGGAAACCCATGGATTTGGGGAAGTTCAATATTTTTAATTTACTGCTGTCTGCTCAGACAAGGTTCAGTTAGCCCTGCCTGATGCCAGAAGATATAAACAAGAGCATTGTGCATTTCTCTACATCATCCTTTCCATTGCTACTCTTCTTGCCAGTATTTAGCCATTCTAATAAAGGGTAGGTAATAGATTACAAATCTTCTCATTTCTATGCATGCAAACACATATTTGTATGTGTTTTTTTTATTTAAAAAAGAAAATATTAATAAAACAATTTAAGTGTCCATAAAAATAAACATACTTTTTGATTGGCAACCAATGGTATATTATTTATTTTAATAAAATAAACCTCATAGGTATTTTTCTACATTTTAATCAGGTTACCTAAGAAATCTTGCACGCAAATTCAGAAACAATTAGAATTGCCAGACTTCAATTTGGATTGGGAAAAGTGATAAAATTTCCCTCCTGTTGAAATCAATAAGAAGCTCAGAACTTCATACAGTTTTTTTTAAAGCAGCTTCACAAACCATTCTTAGGAAAATAAGATAAAAGCAGATAAAAAGATATAAACAATGAAAAAACAAACAAAAAAACACCTACCAAAAAGCACAAGAACAAAAATAGGCACCTTACTACAAAGTAGAAAAGAGAACAACTGAATTATTGAATGCATCTCATGAATGAGTACCAAAAAGACACTGGGTTAACAAAGAAATAATTGACTGGCTTCTCATCAGAGAGAGACAGCAGAAAGAGTTCTTGTATAATTTGTCAGTGAACTGATTGTTATTTACTTTCTCCTCCGAATTGCCAACTTTTCAGATTGCTGAAAATAAAAACACTTGGAGACCCTTGGATGTTAATGCATATATGTCCAGAAGAGCTGTCATTTCCATCAGTATGAGTGCAACATAGGGCCAGAGGGAAGGTTGTGGGCTTCTTGTTACAGCATTCACTATTCAGTACAGTTTGTCAACCAAGTGGTAGTTTGTGGACAGAGAAGAAAACATGACTGGAAAGTATTTCTTTGGGAAGCAGAGTCCCTGTTTAGGGTAATACTCTGGCTGGAGTTTGGCTTCTGGTGCAGAGGGCTGTGGGTAGCTTGGGACTGGGAGAAAGAAGAGTGCCCACAAAGGGCTGTGGCAGGTACAGGCAGCCACACAGACATAGCTGAGCTTTAGGTCGTATTTGGGAAATAAAGCCTTATTGCACTGTTGCTGTTTCTCTTTCTTACTTCAGGGACTGGCTGAGAGGAAGGAAAAATTTGCTGAAAAATGTGTCTCTTCTTAAGAGCAGGTCACATGTTACAAAGTTGATTTAGTGCTGGTTTGCAGATTTTAATGCACTCCTCTGCCTGATCCTGCGTTGCAAAAGCTTAGTGTCATGTTCGGATTCGGGTATTATCTGAGATCCATCTTTAATCTGAACTTTTATAGTACGTTGACTTTTAACAGTAGGCCCCCAGGAACCACGAATGGAGCAGAAGGAGTTACAAGTTTCATTTTCTTCCAAATATTTCATGTCATATTTCACAGGGTGAAAGTGTCTTAAGATAGAATTGTTTCAGTATTTTCAGCTAACAAAACCTAACATCCTCCTTGTTTAGGGTCAGCTTCTGGCTCAAAAGTGAAGCATCCACATGGAAATGTATAGGCTTATTTCAGACTTTAATTTTGCATTCCACCGATGTAATTTAAGTTGGAAGTTGATCATTAATGATTAATGATCACTGATTTTCAACAGTAATACTTCCAACGATGTAGTTTTCCAGAGAAGTAACTTGCAGAGCTGCAAATAATGCTCCCATTTACTGGCACAGCCCACCCTTAGCAATAAGGTTGCCATGGAAACTGCAAAACTCTGGGTGGGAGAAAAGGGGTAAGAATGAAAGGGAGAAGGGGGCAATTTACAGCACTTTTTTCTGAAGTAAATCAACTAGAAGTTGTTAAAAATTAGGTTTGAGGTTTTTTTGGGTTGGTTTGGAGTTGTGGGGTTTTTTTGGTTTTGTGGTTTCTTGTTGTTGTGTTTTTTGTTGGTTTTTCTTTTTTTTTTGCTAGGGGAGAACCATAACTCTTGCCTACAGTCCTTTGGACATGGAACTGCTGAAGCAAGTCCAGTGGAAGGCCATGAGGATGATCGGGGGGCTGTATCACCTCTCATATGAAGATAAGCTGAGAAAGTTGGGGCTGTTCAGCCTGGAGAAGAGAAGGCTGCATGGAGACCTCATAGCAGCCTTCCAGTATCTGAAGGGGGCCTACAAGGATGCTGGGGAGGGACTCTTCATGAGGGACTCTAGTGATAAGACAAGGGGTCACAGGTTCAAATTTAAACAGGGGAAGTTCAGGTTAGATGTAAGGAAGAAGCTCTTTACTATTGAGGGTGGTGAGGCCCTGGAATGGGTTGCCCAGGGAAGTTGTGAATGCTCCATCCCTAGCGGTGTTCAAAGCCAGGCTGGACAGAGCCTTGGGTGACATGGTCTAGTGTGAGCTGTCCCTGCCCATGGCAGGGGGTTTGGAGCTAGATGATCTTTGGGTCCTTTCCAACCCTAACTGTTCTATGATTCTGTGATTGTTTTTTTTTGTTGGGGCTTTTTCTGTGTAGGACAGTAACCCAAGGTCTGACTCAAACACCCAGCATGGAAAAAAAAATGAGCGAGTGAGCCCAGTCTGTGTTTTTTTGTTTGTTTGTTTGTTTGTTTGTTTGTTTTTCTGCAAAATATTTTGAAATCAAGATACATAGCCGTGGTTCTTCTTTATTACACTGATGGAAGCTTCAGTGCCTTTCAATCTTTCTACCAGTTATGTGATGAGTCTCCCATGAAATCACGTGATCATGTAACATAGTCTGTGTGCAGGTAGGTTGGAGACACAGAGGAAGACAGACTATGATGTAGTAAGAGACATCAATTTGATAGGTGGACCACTTGGTGGATAAAGAACTGGCTGGATGGCCGCACGCAAAGAGTAGTGCTCAGTGGCTCAATGTCCAGCTGGAGACCAGTAACGAGTGGTGTCCCCCAGGGATCGGTGTTGGGACCGGTCTTGTTCAACATCTTTGTGGGTGACATGGACAGTGGGATTGAGTGCGCCCTCAGCAAGTTTGCCAATGACACCAAGCTGTGTGGTTCGGTTGATAAGTTGGAGGGAAGGAATGCCATCCAGAGGGACCTTGACACGCTTGTGAGGTGGGCTGATGCCAACCTAATGAAGTTTAACCATGCTAAGTGCAAAGTCCTCCACCTGGGTCGGAGCAATCCCAGGCACAGCTACAGGTTGGGCGGGGAGGAGATTCAGAGCAGCTCTGCGGAGAAGGACTTGGGGGTGTGGGTTGATGAAAAAATGAACATGAGCCAGCAGTGTGCGCTTGCAGCCCAGAAAGCCAACCGTATCCTGGGCTGCATCAAAAGGAGTGTGACCAGCAGGTCGAGGGAGGTGCTCCTGCCCCTTTACTCTGCTCTCGTGAGACCTCACTTGGAGTATTGTGTGCAGTTCTGGTGTCCTCAACATAAAAAGGACATGGAACTGTTAGAACAAGTGCAGAGGAGGGCCACGAGGATGATCAGGGGACTGGAGCACCTCTCGTATGAAGATAGGCTGAGAAAATTGGGGCTGTTCAGCCTGGAGAAGAGAAGGCTGCGTGGAGACCTCCTAGCAGCCTTCCAATACCTGAAGGGGGCCTATAGGGATGCTGGGGAGGGACTCTTCATTAGGGACTGTGGTGAGAGGACAAGGGGTAATGGGTTTAAACTTAAACAGGGGAGGTTTAGATTGGATCTGAGGAAGAAATTCTTTACTGTGAGGGTGGTGAGGCACTTGAATGGGTTGCCCAGGGAGGTTGTGGATGCTTCATCCCTGGCAGCATTCAAGGTGGTGTTGGACATAGCCTTGGATGGCATGGTTTAGTGGGAGGTGTCCCTGCCCATGGCAGGGGGGTTGGAACTCGATGATCTTGAGGTCCTTTCCAACCCTTACTATTCTATGATTCTATGATTCTAAGTATGTCCAAACAGAAAAGATAAATCAAAATAATTTAGAAATATTTTTTTAAATAAAAATAGCTACTTACCTTCTTGAGAAAGTTAGATCTTAATTCTTTTTAGCTTGCCTTGATTTTATCTTGTTTGTCTGTAACTACATCGTCAGAGGTTGTCTTACATAAATAAAGCTGAATTCGGCTGATTAACACGTGAATAAGAGATTTCTGGTATATATCTAGTTCATGCAAGGTGAGACAAGGAGGCACCAAATGTAATCAGTCTGGGTAAGGTTGGGTTTGGTGGCTTTGTAATGGAAAATAACTGGTGCTTGAAGGTAGTTGACATAGTTTTGGGTCCTTTGGACCTTAGTACAAAAAAATATGGGAAAAACAATAGAAAAACAGGGCCTGGGGAAGGGGAGTGCCTGAGCCTAGCAGATGTCCAGAATGCGCAGAGTTAAACTGGCTGATGGGTGGAGGGACAGGATGATTGCTATCTTTGTGGTGTTAATGAATCCATTAAGGTGGTGTAGACATCTACTGGGGAGTATCCGGGACTAGCAGATGTCCAGGATGGGAACTGATGTCTGTAATATTAATTAAGCTGGTGCTTCAAAGACTGCCAGCAGTTATGAAGATTGTTGGAAGAAGTAAACGACCCTCAAAGACCACCATCACATTTTTGTATGGATGCGGGAAACTTTGTGGAAAATGATGTAATTCATGTGTAGCCTCATGAATACGTATGTATGCCCAAGTGACTATGTAAGGATGGCCTGTGTGGCAATACGGGGACACACTGTTATGTGGAGCTATCCTCTGTGTCTCCTGGTGCCGCAGTAAAGACTACCTGCTTGTCAACTTCAAAACTTACTTGGCGAGTTTGTTCCTGGAGTTTTCTCCGAAACAAAGGAAAGCTGGTATTTTCCTTCTGAATTAACTGATCAAGAGAAGAAATGACCTCACAGGATATTAGGAACCCTTCTACTATCAAAATACTGTCTTTTTATGTGAGGAATTGACCATTTGTGATATTAAAGATTCTGCAAGATGATTTACTATAGCAGAGCATTAACACTTGTGTCCATCATATTACAATGTGAGAAATAGAATCATAGAATCATAGAATAGTAAGGGTTGGAAAGAACCTCAAGATCATCGAGTTCCAACCCCCCTGCCATGGGCAGGGACACCTCCCACTAAACCATGCCATCCAAGGCTATGTCCAACACCACCTTGAACGCCGCCAGGGATGAAGCATTCACAACTTCCCTGGGCAACCCATTCCAGGGCCCCACCACCCTCACAGTAAAGAATTTCTTCCTCAGATCCAATCTAAACCTCCCCTGTTTAAGTTTAAACCCATTACCCCTTGTCCTCTCACCACAGTCCCTAATGAAGAGTCCCTCCCCAGCATCCCTATAGGCCCCCTTCAGGTATTGGAAGGCTGCTGCTAGGAGGTCTCCACGCAGCCTTCTCTTCTCCAGGCTGAACAGCCCCAATTTTCTCAGCCTATCTTCATACGAGAGGTGCTCCAGTCCCCTGATCATCCTCGTGGCCCTCCTCTGCACTTGTTCTAACACTTCCATGTCCTTTTTATGTTGAGGACACCAGAACTGCATCCTATTTACTGATTGCTTAATGCTGCGTCATAGTAACATTAATAGTTTAGGGCTTGTTGCAAAGAGGAATGTCAACTATGGCAGCCCTATGGCTACTTTTTGTATGCTGCCATTAAAATTAATAGCAGCATTTGTATTTAAGTTTGTCTGGCGTATTCACTGTTTCTTGTAATTTAGCTAATCCAAATTCAGTTTGGATTTTTTCCCAAAGTCATTGTCTTTCTTACGCTCATTTTTTTTTAAAAATTCAGTTTATTCCACAAACAATTTTACTGCCACGGGACAGAAGTTAAAACACAAATAGGCTTTCAGCAGAATTTTAACAATTTCTAGCACTTGTTTTTACAGAGTACATAGTTAACCGGAATGTGTTCCTGGAACTAGATACTTTTGCTCATTCTGATTATATGATTAATATTTCTCTAAATATGAGTCACTAATAGTCACCTCTTTTGCATTCAGGAGAGTTTCTTATTACAGGTTGTGTAGCATAGCAGTTTTACTGCCTGTGTTTCCTCTTTATGGTGGTTTCACCATTTTACGTGGTTTATCTTGTGTATGGACAATGTCTCCTACCTTTGCACCTACAACAATTCAAATCCTTTTAGATCTCATCCTAAAATGAGGGGGGGGGGGAAATAGTTTCTCCCTTTTCCTCCCTCTAGTGTTGTCCACCTACCCGTTGCTGCTAGTAAAACTTACGTGCTTATGAAGTAGGGGCTACATAGGTAGTTAAGATAGATACAGAAAGAAAAAAGGTGGCAGCTCAGAATGAGCCCCTGAGAGTCACTTGGAGGGTGAAAAGGAAGAACAGTCACATGAGACACAAACTGTGTTTGGGTGAGAGGAGGATCTGTGAGAAAATAGAACTGAAAAAACAACAGAGAAAAAAAGTGAATAAAGAGGGAATAGTCAGAGATGCCAAAACTACCAGTGGCTCATAAGAAGTTCTGTACTTCATCAGAGGCAGTGAACACCCTCTCATAATGTATGCATTGCTAGGATTATGTATTATTTTGCATTTATCAGCATTGAATGCCTGCCATTACATTACTGAGCGAGCAATGAGCTTACTATTCCTTGGCCAGTTGTTACTTATGGTAGCAGTGTCTGGCTCATATCACTATAAAAAGAAAAAAAAAAAATGGAGTATTTTCAGCTTCAGTCCTCTTTACTAGCTGACCTGGCCTAGGTGCAGGCAGATTAGAGAGAAAGGGTGACTTGAATGTGTTGCTTTCGGTTGTGCTATGATAGTGGTAGTAACAATCGTGTTTAAGTATTGCTTGCATGGTATAGTCAGTGTGCAAGCTGCAGGCATGTTGTTGGAAATGTCAGATGCATTATGTTCAGAAATAGCTAGAATTAACTAGGTGCTCTTTTTATTTGCAGTTTATGCCTATTACAAGGTTTCCTAATTTCATTCATTATTTCCTGGAGTTGGATTTGAACCTGCTGCCTGTAGGGCAAAATTACTGACGTTTTCTAGTCTCAAGAACTATGAAACGCAAGGTTTTAAAACATTCAGTTCTTCCAGTTTAAGGCTGGATTTATGAAGGAGATCAGCTCACAGCCAGACACTGAAATAAGCACCAGTTTTCAAGCACCAGTTAATTCAGTGGCTACTACTCCCTTGCAATGTCTAATGTCAGATTTCCAGGGGAGCTTAACACCCATTGGATGTCCTGGTAGTGTTTCTGTGTCCAGTGAAGCAGTGTCAGAAGCTGGTCCTTGGAGAATGAACATATGCTTTTTTTTTTTTTTTCCCAAGGTTTCTTTTTCCTTATTTTTTTTTTTTTTTTTTTTTTTTTTTTTTCCATCAGGGGTCTCTGAAGGCAAACTTGTAAAATCTGTGAATCTGCTGGTGCGCAGGGAGGGCAATCGAACATCAAACAAAACGTGCGCATTCTTGTTGCCATCCTGGATGTAAATGAACTGGCTGAATGAACACATCGGGGAGAAACCCAGATCTGGCTTCCAGGTTTTCCTCGCCTGCCACCCCTGTGGACACCCCATGCATTTTTTTGGCAACACCCTCTCTTCCATGGGGGCTTTGTGACCCACCCTCATCTGCTCAGACGCCAGCCGCATTTCCCAGTGTTGCTGCAAAAACGGTGCCGCCTGTGCTGGAAATGGGATCTTCCACTATTTAGCAAGGCTTTGCTGAATGAGTCATCAGAGCCGGCTGGTATTGGCTGGGCTGGTGAGCACCCAAGGGATTGCCTGGCAGAGGCTGAGAGGCCTTGCTTCATTCACAGAAATGTGGGAATGCTAGCCAGCCCTTTCATTCACACGCACAGAAACTCATTCACATTTTGCAGTTTTGCTAGCCACTTCTAATGAAGAGAACTATTTGGGAGCTGTAGGGTTTTCTGGGCAGTAGAGTCACGTAAAAATAGGCTGTGATGTGTATATTTGCTGTTGCTATGCTAGTAGGATGAAGAGAGGAATGAATGCTGTGTGGATGCTGTAGCAGGTTTGCAGTGTGGTGATGAAAGGCTGTTCTGCAGATCACTAGAAACCTGCTTTTGCACTGACTAGGACATTGCCATTACTCATCACTGCTGGGATAAGAGGTGCTGACTTAATTTAATGTCATGAATATACTTATTAAATACCTGTATTTGAGCTGGCTGTTTCACTGTATTTGCACTTTGTGTACTGCAGCCTTTAGTCATGGGAGAGGGAAGGAATTCCATGGGATTTTTCCTTTAAATTGTGATGCAATTAATAATTTGTTTAAAATGCAGCTTTGCACTATGCAAATTCTGGAGTCTGAATTAGTTTATAATGCAGTGTATTGTCCTACATCCAAATGATATTTTGCAAAGATCAATTTATATAGGAAACCATACTGAGGCTTGTGATGGACATTGTGTATTGCAATGCTGCACACATCTTGGTTTTTTTTGTTTGTTTTTGTTTTTTTTTTAAAGTAAGAGAAATTAAATTCCTGTTTTCTGCATGTTTTCCTACTTCTTTGATCAAGTGTCAGTGGCTGACATTTATGCGTAGTAAGACCTGGTGCATTTTTTTGTTTTTCATTACAGGATGTCTGTTTGCTGCTACTTGGATTTTTGACTGTTCTTTTAGGCTTTTTTTTCAGTTTTTCAGAATTACACCAAACGTTCCAGTGAATTGGAGAGCCTCTTAATGTTTTTATTCGGAGTGAATATCAGTGGTTAAAGAAAAAACATCTGTTAAGCCTGTTGTTGGACATCAGAAAAATACATTTCTTCATACATAGGTACTTATGTAATTCCTGCATTAACATAGAAGGTTGTTGTGGAGTAACGGGGCAGAAGAATTTCTTTCTCTATCAAGAATTTGATGTAACAGTTTCTGTGAGAGACAGCAGTGACACAAAGGCACTTGTCTTAGGCTGCTTTTGTGGAAGAAAATGTGTGTATCAGTTCTGTCATCTGTTATGAAAACCTTTAAAGTGTCAGTGTTTTGGGAAGGGGGAGGAGATATATGTGTAAATACTATTTAGATATTTCCTATCTAATTGTGACTTTTTTGTAGATTCACAGATATGTGAGCTGGAAGAACAGTGTGGTGTTTCAACAGGGCTGTCAATTCAGTTTTAAAGGTAATTGCCTCTGGTACCAAAAGGGTGGTTGTGGTGATGAGGAATTAAAGGTTGGAAGGAAATATCTGTTTGAGAAGGTAGGAAAAGGAAATTTGAGAATTGATTGGTGCTAGTGTGCTGTAAGTGGGTGGATGGTTTTCTTCTTTTTTTTTTTTTTTTTTTTTTGCTACAGGAAGTGATTTGCAGTGTTCACTGAGCCTTTTGTTGAAAAGGGTCCTTCTCATTTGTGTGAGTCATGCTTTTGCTGTGAGCGAGTTGGCAGCTCTGAGCAGGACTGGGATCTCTGTCACAGAAAACTGTTACTTCACCCAACCTTTCAGGGAACCATAAGAAATTTCTTAAAAATACTTATTCTTTTTTTTTGTTCTTCCTTATACTCTTTTCTTTTTTACCCCACAACCTTGATATCTGTCTGTGTTGTTATGAATTGCCTGCTATGTTAGCACAGGCATCTCCTGCGTTGGCATCGGATTTGCCAGAACATATGCAGGAAACCAGATAAAAGGGCATGCTTCAACGTACCAAGTATAACCGCTTCAGGAATGATTCGGTGACATCAGTTGATGATCTTATTCACAATTTGTCCATGAACAGCAAGGTCTCAGCAGTTTCTACGACTTCAACACCACCTTCGTACCTGGTCTCGCCAGATGTTCTCCGCAAGGACCATGAAGATGGACCCACCACCCTGTGCACCCTTATCCATAAAGTGTCCCACTTGAAACTCTCTAGCACAGGCAGCCTTTTGGGTATCAAAAATCTCTCCTCTGCAGTGAAGGAGCTTGCTGTCTCCAAGTTGCAGGGAAGCTCGAGTGCTTCTGGCTCAGCAGCAGGGGCTTCAGACAACGCATGTAACCTTGTCTCTGCCACTTCGTGTACTCAGCAGGACCTGAGCAAGATGAGTATGGGGAAAAAACCACGGTCAGAGGAAATACACCCGGGAGGTGAAGACTGGAATCAAAGTAGCAGCTTTGTCAGTAAACCCTCTCGGGGATGGCTGCACTCGAGTGAGAAGATCCTGGGACCTGGTGTGACGTACGTTGTGAAGGTTGGTCTGATTTCTTCCATTCTCTGCTTTTATCAATGAAAAATTCTCTGCTGGTTTTGATGACAGGCTAGACAGGCTGAAAGGATTGCTATTTTATATTCCTTTTTTTTTTTGGTGCATAATGCATGGTAAGTAAATGCAGGAAGGCAGATTGGGAAGCTGTGTTAATTTGTTAAATTAGAGCAAACCTGCAAATAGGTTTTTTTGTTAAATAATGTGTTACAGCTGCATAGGAACACTGTTTCTAAGCTAAAAGCTTTTTTTTTTTTTTTTTTTCTTTCTGGTTTTTTTTTTCTTCTTTTCTTTTTCTTCCTTCTGGTGAATTTAGGTTTTCAGTGTTATCTAGTTTACTGTATGTATCTTGGATACATAGGCTTTCAATATGTCTGGTGCAATGTACAGAAGGAAAGACAGACTCCTTGATGTGAGAACTGTTAATCTTGCATGATATTTCAGTTTGAAAATACTCTAAGAACGTGCTTTTTTTTTAATGTGAAATTATGGTTGAAATCTTAGAGCAGTAAGGCACAGAGCACAATTCTTAACCATGTTCCACAAATAGAAATACTGTCGTGGGTGCAGCAGGAAAAAACAGCTTGTTTTACATAATGGGAATTCAGCCACCTTAAATGTTACTGCTCTTTTCAGTTCCTTGATACAGCATGTCAAGAGCAGAGAATTCTGAGTTTACAGGGTAGTATTTCTATATGCTTTGAAAGTATTTTGAAATGACCTGTTAAATTAGAGCTTTTGAGTGAAGGGTATGTGCAGTGGTTTTGTAGTCCGGTAAGATTGTGGTTACACCTTCCAGCACTGTGTGCAGAAAGTGTAAAAATAATGTTACTGTCCAGAATTTGTTCTTCCATCCCCATGTTTTATTTACCAAGTGGCATTTGAATCTTAAGTGTTAAACTGTATTGTAGCATTCTATTAATAAGCCTACAGGTCTATTTTTAAGCTCATCTTATTTTGGGTATAAAAGTCACAGTGTGACTTTACATCAAGATGCTTTAAAACTGAGTGACAGTCTTGTTGATTAACTCTCACCGTTTTTTCTGAAGCTTCATTATCAAAACCAGAGTGCACATTTAACAGTTGGAGCACTAGGAAGCAGTTTTTGTTTCTGTTAGTGGTGGTGGTAGATTGAATAAGTTGACCAATTCAGGGCACTATTGAAATTGTACTGTCTTTTACTACTCTGAAATTTACCAGAGCTACAAAAGAGTCAGTGCTGCCTTTCAAAACACAAACTGCTGCTCTGTTGCTGTTTGAGAAGTGTCTAGATGAAAATAACCCACTGATGCCAGATATAGTAGTGTGGAGACCTCGAACTTCTTTTGAATTGAAATATTCTGGTTATCAGGGTGTCATTTGCCATTTTGCCATTTAGTTTTTTATTTTGCTTTAGGCTATTGTAAGTAGGCAGATAATGACTGTGAGAATTCACTGCTGCTGTTTGTTTTACCTGAAGTGGTCATCATGAAGCAGGACAAACACAGTATCAATTTTCTGATTGTTTTCAGTGGTTGACCTTCTGTATGCTAGAGGAAGCTGATATCCTTGAATTGAGAAGACAAAACTATATACAAGTGGACTTGCATTTAAAGTTAATAATAAACCCATATCTAACACTGATAGTTGAACAGATATTTTAATTAGCGCAGCTGTTGTAAGATACATGGAAGTGTATTCGTACACATTACGTGTATTAGAATTTTCAAAATAAATCATTAGCACTGTGCAACTTACATTTTAGGTGTTCTTTAATGTCATTAAAATATGTGGAGTGTTGTTTCTATAAAAAAACTGTGATATCTTTAACTACATGCTCTCTGGCATATAGAGTTAACGGAGCAGTCTTCTAAATGTAAAAAACAAAGGTTAAAAGTAAATACCAAAATCAGAGGTTAATGAGTGAATGAATGAAAATAGACGAATCCTGATTAGTTCATAATTTGCCTGTTCATTAAGTATTTTAAAATTTTCCTCAGCAACTGCAGCATTCATATAGATAAGAAGTGCAGTTCCCACATCATTAAACATTGTTAGTTCCCAGGGCTTTTATGCATTCAGGCCATCAAATCAATACACAGATAATGTACACTGGAGGGAAACATTCCTTGGATGTTTCTCATGGCTTTATTGACTATCTGGGGGACTCGTACGATATTTAATTGGTACCATATGCCTTGCAGAAAATTCCATATGCCATTAGTTAAATGAGACAAAAATTAGATTTGTTGTTAACCAGCAAAGCTTTTATAATTTTATGTATAAATGTGCACTGAGTTACTATTTTCTTATTAATCCACATTCAGAACATGAAAATTGTATATGTGACAGGGTAAATTGCAACTGCTGGGCAGTTTGATAACTGACATTGGAATCTTCTGAAGTAAGAGACTCAGAAGTTCCTGTGTGCAATGTATGACAAGTCTGTAACTTTACTGCTGTCCCCACTTTTTCACATATTACCTATCTTTTAAATCGGCAGTGTAACTAATGCTTAAAAAGTGGCTGTAGGATTCTGGTAAACAAGAACTGAAATGTATAGTCTGCTGCAATGGAATTATTTCAGCCACAAAAATACTGGTACCTTCTGTATTTATTTTTCCTCCCTGTGGATTACATGTTGTGTCTTTATGTATTATTTTAATGGGAAAATTTTCACAAAAACAAGCAAGCAAACAAAATTTGTAACGAATTAGATCATGACCATAGCTATAAAGTGGTGAAGTACTGATGTTTTATTTAATGCTAAACAGTTTAACAAATTATCGATTAATGAAAAAGAAAAAGAAACAGAAATAGTTTGCTATGCTGAAAGCCATTGAAGAGCTCAGTGTTTTCCCATTAGTGGGACTGATTACTATAGGGAGTAATTCTCAATGTTCATGTTGTCAGAAAAACATATATATGATAAAAAAAGGTATAACATAACAGTAGTTACATGTTTAAATGAAATTTGTTTGTTTCCAATGATAAATGCCTCCTGATGGGTTTAATTGGGTAATGGCATAGGCATTTAGGGGTTTGTTACATTTAACTAGGAGCACAATCAACAATCAAGAGGCAAATGTGTGTCTGTCTTTAGGTTACTCTGGTTGGGTTTGTAGCAAGTGTTGATGAGTTTAAAATGCCATTTCTCAGCAGTTCAAAACTGAGTAAACTGAAAAAGAATATAGCATAATTTTTTATGCTACATAATTTTTTAAATAATTTTTTATTTTTTATAATTTTTTATTTGAAAGAGCTAACAAGCCATAAAGGCAAGAACAGACCTAGGTCGAGCTAGTGTTAAAAACCAGATATAAGGTAATATCTGAGATGTAGGAAGGAAAAAGAACTTAATCTAAAAGCAAATAATATTTCCATGAAAACAATATTAAATTATTACTATTATAGCAAAATATCTAAAGAATGTAAGAATAACTGCAATTCTTTCTTTAACATTTTAACACTTATGTCTTGGGAGGGGGTAGCATCAATTTACATCTGATGAGGAAAGTGGACATCTTTTGTGAAGCTGTTCAGACACATCACTGAGTAAAGGCTTTGGTTCTGCAAACATTTCTGCATGGCACTGTTTACAGGAACACTCGAAATAATTGAGGCTACTTCTATATGCTGAAAGTTAAGTGTGTGCTTAAAGATGAATTTAATTTCTGTGTTGCATGCTCTTATTGCATCCTTTCATTATGTACTGTAGTATTCCCTTCAGCGTATATGCAGGGCAGCTGTGATTTTAGAAGATTTCTGCAAGTAGAAATGGAATTTATAAAATTACTTTTATCTTCACTGGCTAATCTAGGCTGTGAAGTAGAGCCTTAAATGGAGCTAACATGGTGGAAACTGCAGCATATGAGGCCTTCCCCTAGAAGATTTCAGGGTTGTTCTGAAGAATATTTATCTTTTTTTCTTTCTGTTCTAACCAGAATTGATTTGCTCCTGGTTTAAAGTAGGAACAAGATACAATTGCTTCTTGGCTTTGTGGTAGTACTCTTTTCCCACCTGTTTGAAAGGTGTCCAGCATAGCCTGTAAGAAAAAAAGAAGAGGGTTTCTTGCTTCCTTCTTAGTCCTCTAAATAGACATAACGACAATTTTACAATCTACTTGGTTTGTTTTATTTCTTTTTTTTTTCTTTTTTTGTTTGTTTGTTTTAATTGCATTACAGCAAGACTTTCGAGTTTCTCTTTTTGATTGATGATAAATTTATCTTCCTTCATTACAGAAAAAATTATGCATTATTTTTAAATCAGTTTTAAAATCTGTTTCGATCAGTCAGTTTGCAGTAGTGTTAATGGTTAATCACTGGTAGTTTGACACAGTGTGAGTAAAAACATACTCGGTATGATTTTGTGCCTGTGATTCTAATAAGGAACACAGTCGCAAAGCATCCTGTTCGTAATGATGTTTACATCTTTAAGAAGTGAGCTGTGTGTTTCAGCCATATGGTAATAATAGGACTGAATACTCATCCTTTAGTTCAAAGTCTGTGATCCTCAGCACACGTACCCAGTGTTAGCCAGAGCTCCAAGAGTTACAAAACTGGCTTTATCACAATAGATTTTACGGCTGCATGCATGCTGGTTAGGGAAGAGAGGAGTGATAGACAGTATTCGTTTTAGCAATTAGTCTGTCCTAGTATGCTGTATTCCTTTGCAATCACTATCCTTCTCATTTTCTTTCTCTGTTATTTGGGCTATGAAAGAAAAATACTGATGCCTGTTGCTGTCAAAAACCTGTTTTTTGAGTTCCATAGATCTGAAACACTGTGCATCTGTTGTGCAGCCCACTGAAACGAAAAAAGTGTTCCTCGCAGAAACTAAATCAGATCCTACAAGAAGAAATCATACAGTAGAGTCTTTAATTATAATATTATTCTTATTACATGAATCAAGTACTATTACTGTACATTTGCACACCTTTCATAGAAAGTAAAGCATGTAACGATTTTGGTGCTGAAGGATTCAATTCTCAATGTGAATGTGTGTTCTGCAGTATATTTGGAGTGTTTGCAAAATGCCTGGGAAGCTTTGGCATAATTTCCATACCTAGGATTATTTCATGAGTGACACCATTTGGGCACTGTTAATGTTGATTTGAACAGTTAAAGTCAGAACTGTAAAGCAAAAATTATACAGTTCTGCTAGTTATTAATAGTTTTAAGCTCTGCAGATGAATTTAGGAACTAAAACTGCGTTCAGCCAGAATTCCTTCTGTTTTTCCTTGGAAATTGTATTGTTGCTTTCTTTATTTGTCTTCAATTAACCATGTTCTCAATGTAAATGTTTGCCACTGCAAACATAAAACACAGGGATGCACCAAAATCTTCAGGGAAAACTCATACCTGCTTTTGGTGCTGGACACAAGGCACGTTTTTTGTCCCAGTGACAGAGCACTCCTTTGTTCCCTAGCCACATAACCCATTGTCTCCTCAAGTACCCTAGCTATACTTGTGCTGCAGCCTAGCTTCATTTTATAGTAGAAAGTTGAATTGAATGCACAAAGTATCATTATTAAATTTTCTTGTTATTTGCAATAGGAAGAAATGCAGATCTGCCCTCACATAGTTCCAGAGACAGCTGGTGTTCTCAGCTACTGGTACTGTTTTAGGGTGATTTAATCCTCTAAGTAATGAAACAAATTCCATAATCATAGAGAATAGGGGTTCAGTATTGCTTCTCGGCAGTTCTACATGGTCATGCAATATGCATATTTCATTTCATTCTATATCTTTATGATAAAATGTGATGTATCTACATTTGGCTGCTCCAGGAAGGTCTGAGACAGAGCCTGTCCATTTCAGTTGGGATGGGAATAATGATGGGACTTGGTGCAATGTTTCCAGTCATCAGTTGTTTTCAGAAGAG
Source organism: Amazona ochrocephala (assembly GCA_039720435.1). Classification (NCBI taxonomy): domain Eukaryota; kingdom Metazoa; phylum Chordata; class Aves; order Psittaciformes; family Psittacidae; genus Amazona; species Amazona ochrocephala. Next base: position 35,798,735 of record CM077909.1, on the reverse strand, counting down.
GATTGGCCAAATGCACTAAGGGTAATCTAGAATGTTTGTTTAATAAGTGATAGCTATTGCAGTGATCATGAGATGGTTGAATTCGAGATCCTCAAGACAGTGAGAAGAGAGTGCAGCAAGCTCACTGCCCTGGGCTTCAAGAGAGCAGACTTCGGCCTCTTCAGGAGCCTGCTCAGTAAGATTCCATAGGATATAGCCCTAGAGGGCAGGGGGGCCCAAGGCTGTTGGTTAATATTCAAGGATCACCTGCTGCAAGCTCAGGAGCATCCCTACTAGGTGCATCAGGGTACATCCCTACTAGAAGGAAGTTTAGCAGGAGGGCCAGGAGACCTCCTTGGATGGATAAGGAGCTGCTGAGCAAAATTCAAAGGAAAAAAGAGGCTTATAAAGGTGGAAGCAAGGTCAGGTGGCCTGGGAAGAATACAGGGATGTTGTCCAGGAAGCTAGGGACCAGATTAGGAAAGCTAAGCCCCACTTAGAATTAAACTTGGCTAGGGATGTTAAGGATAACAGGAAGGGATTCTATAGGTGCATTGCAAATAAAAGACAGGCTAGTGACAACATGGGCCCCCTCCGGAAGCTCTCAGGAGAACTGGCTACCCTGGATTTGGAGAGGGCTAAGGTTCTTAATGACTTCTTTGCCTCAGTCTTCACCAGCAAATGCTCTGACCACACCACCCAAGTCTTGGAAGGCAGATGCAGGGACAGTGAGAATGAAGACCCTGGGCCCACTGTAGGAGAGGATCTGGTTCGAGACCACCTTAGGAACCTGAATGTATACAAGTCCATGGGACCTGATGAAATCCATCCACGGGTCCTGAAGGAGCTGGCAAATGAAGTTGCTAAGCCACTGTCCATCATATTTGAAAAATCATGGCAGTCAGGTGAAGCTCCCGACAACTGGAAAAAGGGAAATATAACCCCCATTTTCAAGAAGGGGAAAATGGATGAGCTGGGGAAGTACAGACCAGTCAGTGTCACCTCTGTGCCTGGCAAAATCTTGGAGCAGATTCTCCTGGAAGGCATGCTAAGGCACATGAAAAACAACAAGGTAGTTGGTGACAGCCAGCATGGCTTCACTAAGGGGAAATCCTGCCTGCCGAATCTGGTGGCCGTCTATGATGGGACTGCAGAATTGATGGACAGGGGCAGAGCAGTTGATGTCATCTACTGGGACTTGTGCAGAGTGTTTGACACTGTCTCACATGGCATCCTTGTCTCTAAGTTGGAGAGACATCAATGTGGTAGGTGGACCACTCAGTGGATAAAGAAATGGCTGGATGGCCGCACGCAAAGAGTTGTGTTCAATGGCTCAATGTCCATCTTGAGACCAGTAATGAGTGGTGTCCCTCAGGGATCGGTGTTGGGACCGGTCTTGTTCAACATCTTTGTGGGTGACATGGACAGTGGGATTGAGTGCACCCTCAGCAAGTTTGCCAACGACACCAAGCTGTGTGGTTCGGTTGATACGTTGGAGGGAAGGAATGCCATCCAGAGGGACCTTGACACGCTTGTGAGGTGGGCTGATGCCAACCTGATGAAGTTTAACCATGACAAGTGCAAGGTCCTGTATCTGGATCCGAGCAATGCCAGGCACAGCTCCAGGTTGGGCAGAGGAGATTGAGAGCAGCCCTGTGGAGAAGGACTTGGGGGTGTTGGTCAATGAGAAAATGAACATGAGCCGGCAGTGTGCGCTTGCAGCTCAGAAAGCCAACCGTATCCTGGGCTGCATCAAAAGGAGTGTGACCAGCAGGTCAGGGGAGGTGATCCTGCCCCTCTACTCTGCTCTTGTGAGACCTCACTTGGAGTATTGTGTGCAGTTCTGGTGTCCTCAACATAAAAAGGACATGGAACTGTTGGAACAAGTGCAGAGGAGGGCCACGAGGACGATCAGGGGACCTGAGCACCTCCCGTATGAAGATAGGCTGAGAAAGTTTGGTCTGTTCAGCCTGGAGAAGAGAAGGCTGCGTGGAGACTCACAGCAGCCTTCCAATATCTGAAGGGGGTCTATAGGGATGCTGGGGAGTGACTCTTCCTTAGGGACTGTAGTGAGAGGACAAGGGGTAATGGGTTTAAACTTAAACAGGGGAGGTTTAGATTGGATCTGAGGAAGAAATTCTTTACTGTGAGGGTGGTGGGGCCCTGGAATGGGTTCCCTAGGAAGTTGTTAATGCTTCGCTGGCGGTGTTCAAGGCGGGGATGGACATAGCCTTGGATGGCATGGTTTAGTGTGAGGTGTCCCTGCCCAAGGCAGGGGGGTTGGAACTAGATGATCTTAAGGTCCTTTCCAGCCCAAACTATTCTACGATTCTATGATTTCCCGTGATTTTTCAGATAAGTTTTCATAGGACCTGGAAAGATTTCATTCTCTAAAGATTGGCTTAGACAATCCAAGTCACAGCTAAAATTTTAAAAAACTAAAAAAACCGTTTGAATTTAGAGAGGAATGGCAAGCAAAAAGATTAAAGGGAAAAATAAACATGGTACCAGGAGACAGAAAGAAAACAACGTGAAGTGAACAGAAAAAGCTCTCTAGGCCTTTTTTGCACAGTACCACCACTTTATATTTACTGCTACTGGGATTTTTGTCTTTTGTATTATCTCAGAACAAATTCTGAAAGTATAGACATAAGTTGACCAAATACCTTAAATAATAAGGACAAGGCTGGAAGAGAGATATTTTATTTTGAGATATTGTCTTAACTTGATCAGCACTATTTTCACTGAAGAAGAAATAAAGATGTAGAGGATTTAAGTCATTTTCTTGAGGATGCCCTGGAAATTATTGTCAGAGGCGACACAAAATACCTAAGCGCAGTGTTCCTCCGCCAGACCCAATTGCTCTCTTAAGTTTCCAGAGTGAAGGTCTGATGCTGCAGAAAGTCTCCAGCTGGGTAGGCAGAACAGGCAAATCAGAAAATATATTTTCAGTTTGCAAACTGAGCACATTTATGGCAGAAATTAGAGTAGAAATTTTGGAGAAAGAGGAAAGGATAGTAAATTATATGAGAAACATCTGAAGTAGGATTGATGTGTCGCCTGTAGGGTGAGGTGTAGCAGACTTGTCAAGTAGAAACAAAATTGAGACTACGTAAAATACTATTATTTATGTGGTGTAGATTACCCCTGGATTTGAGACGGTGGCCATTCATTTGTTACAGGAATAGTTACATTGGATAAATAGCCTGCATATGAAGCAAGCCCACTCTGGAAGAAAAAAACTTCAAATACGGATGCTGAAGATTTAACTTTCTATCATTTTGAACCTTTTGGGAAGTCACAAAATAAGCAGAGAGGACTAAGTAAATAAAAACATTATATGAGCCTCCTCTTGCAATATATTGACCTCTGCCAAGGAGCTGGAAAAGCAGGGCTGCTTGGTGCAGGAGCACAAGCTGAGAGCTGAGGGTGCTCCCATCCTGAGCTGGCACTGACCTTGGGGCTTTTGGGCAGGGATACTGGGGAACAGTCTCAAGTGAGACTGGTTGGGGCCATTAGGGCCCCAGCGCCGGTAAGCTGCTCTGCTGCCATTCTTTGTAGCCTTTATGCTGCAAGAATCATAGAATCATAGAATAGTAAGGGTTGGAAAGGACCTCAAGATCATCGAGTTCCAACCCCCCTGCCATGGGCAGGGACACCTCCCACTAAACCATGCCATCCAAGGCTATGTCCAACCCCACCTTGAACGCCGCCAGGGATGAAGCATTCACGACTTCCCTGGGCAACCCATTCCAGGGCCCCACCACCCTCACAGTAAAGAATTTCTTCCTCAGATCCAATCTAAACCTCCCCTGTTTAAGTTTAAACCCATTACCCCTTGTCCTCTCGCCACAGTCTCTAATGAAGAGTCCCTCCCCAGCATCCCTATAGGCCCCCTTCAGGTATTGGAAGGCTGCTATGAGGTCTCCACGCAGCCTTCTCTTCTCCAGGCTGAACAGCCCCAATTTTCTCAGCCTATCTTCATACGAGAGGTGCTCCAGTCCCCTGATCATCCTCGTGGCCCTCCTCTGCACTTGTTCTAACAGTTCCATGTCCTTTTTATGTTGAGAAGACCTTGTAGAGACTTTTTCATGATTTAAATAGATACACGGGAGGTCTTTCACCTTACTTCTCTGTTCTTGCACACTGAAGGTTGTCTTTTGCGCTTCACCCTTACTGCGGACACAAGTAATTATAGCGTAAGCATGAGAAAGTTAAAATATTGATGCAGATTCAGGAAAAGAGATATGCGTTGATTGCTGCACTCTTGTGATGAAGACTAGAGGTATATACATGCAACATTCATGTATGTATGTTTTAGACTTTTAGTTGTAAGAGTGACAGATGCTTCCTAAATCACACCTCTAAATATATATATATGTAGCTTTTCAGATACTTGACATATGTTTGTATTAGGCGTAGTGGAAAGGCACCTGTTAGATTTTCCATCTTCTGGGTCTGTGGCTTAATAATAGTTCTCATCAAGCAGTTCTACTTAATGACTGAGGTAGTGTAAGGTCTTTAGTAACTATATATATTTACAGTGTCCATGTTTATGGTTTCAAATGTCAAATGATGATTTTCAGTTATTGAAACGTAATGTTTTGGCTGCAGAAGCTTTTGCATGTTTATGTTACAGGAATTCTAGTACAGAATGTCAGCTGTTAGAACTAATCTGTATGGTGATTTAAAGGGAAATATATCTTAGTTGATATTCAAAATAGCAAGGAAAACAGTCTGCAAAGTGTTCACTGAACTAAAGTATGCAACTGTGAAAAGGAAACAATTTGTGAGACTGCAGTGCATACTCTAAGCGGTTCACGGTGTTTAATATCGTATTGCAATAACTGCATTCACCTAGTATTATCTATTTTTAAAATTAAACCTGCAAAATGTAAAACTAAAGTTTATTTTTGCAAATGTATCCTTTTTTAAAAGAAAACTTTTGGCACATACAAAGATTTGAGGCATAATGCAGAATGTGTTTAGATTTAAAATAACAGAATAAATAATTGTCCAATGTTTGCACTTTTGATTCTAGCATTTCTGAATTTTTTGCATGCGAGCACATACACCTTTAAAATAAGAAAGTAAGAAATACTGTGCATGCAAGACTACCTGGTATGGAATTTTGGTGGAATATTGTGAAAGCCCAGTCCATTTAGAATCTGTACTGCGTGACTATTTTTGAGCATAATATTGTCAATCTTATTTCATCCACATACAAGTAAGAAATAAGAAAAAGGTATTTTCTTTGAAGATGTGTTGTTTTCAACCCCATTTGAGATGGAGATTAGAAAACTGTCAGAAGCAAAAATTGCTTCTCAGTAGTATCTTTCCCCTTACTAGCAAAAAATGAGACCTTGGAGTTGACTTTAAAAAATCGCTTTTCAAGATAAGATAAAATATATTCTTCTTCCTGTAGCTGAATCTTTTGCCTAATTTTTTTTTCAAGTGGTTGTGAGTCTTTACCATATGAGATGCTGCCTGAATGCTTTCACAGGGAAAACATGTAAAACCACTATTAATACCCCTTGAGAATTGAAGGCTTAGCCCAAACAGAATGAATTCTTCTCTTCTTATGGAGGTTTATGAAACAGATTTTTAAATTGTTTTCTTACTGGTAAGATGCTCCATATTTTCATATTGTGTGGAGAGTTCTACTCCTACATGCACCTCTGATACTGAAAAGGTAGAAAAAATTCAGTTCATTCTAGGAAAATCAAGTAAAAATATGGTCTATCAATAGAGAGAATCTATACTCTGAAATAAGGTGAAAACACTGCATACTGTTGCACTGCTTTTCTTCAGATATCTCTTTTCCCCAGCAACCGATAATATTTAGTTATGTAAAATCTTAATCATACTTCAGAGGTGTTAACAGACATGGAAAGTATTGCGTAGTATTATTCTACCTTCTGCCATTCTGTCCTTCTGTCCTGATGTCAGTGGCGCATAAGTATATTTTCTTTTGCAAATGCTGTGCTTTCCCTGTGCCTTATCATCAGGATTTGGAAGCACTCAACAGGTGTTCATATCTTCTCCAAGGCTGCTGTTTATAAGCCCCTGTAAATGAATTAATCCCTGGCTACTGGAGAATGACTTTACAGGTTTTCCGATCTCTGTGGGAGAAAAAGAAATAACTTATTTCCAGCTTTTTCAGTGTTGGCAAATCTTGATATTTTTTATTTATGCTCATATTTTTCAGTTTATTAATCTATATATACAGCTGAACCCTGAAACTTAGAAATATTCATATATTGCATTTCAGAAATAATAAAAAAAAAGCATTTTTTAGACTTAAGGATTCTTGATAAGAATTCTTAATAACAGTGGCACTGTATATTTGTGCATGCTTGAAGTCAATGTATAGGATTTCAAGATCGGTACAATTATGAAAAATACATACATGCATATACATAATATATATAAATTAAAAGTAAGCATATGCAAGTAAAAATTCTTTTTTGTCATGTTAAGGCAGCTTGATTTTTTTTTCTCATTTAAGCAACTCAGTGCCAGAAAGGCTTGTGTAACATAGCAATATAGTTGCCTTCCTTTGTTTAGAAGCCTATTTTTCTACTGGCAGTGGGTTAGACTTAGCATGAATTTATATAGATAAAAAAGTTTCACAGCCTTTCAGTTCAAATTAGTCAATGCTAGGCACTTTAGTTTATAGTATATTCCAGGATCCTTCTAGAAGTCAGTCTCACTTTAGTTATGACTGAAAGCCTTTATGAAAATCTTCAGGAAGTCCACTGTAAAAGGATTTGCATGATTAAAGCTAGATATCTAGCAAATATGCAGTGACTCACAGCCATGCAGTGAAAATTTTAGAACGTGACCTTTCTTTTTATTTTATAGTCTGGATGCTAAACAAACACTGTTTGGTGCAGTGAATCAAAATATATCAAGGCTCAGATATACGGAGAAAGCCATTTCCCTGCAGCGTCTTACGAAAATGTTGTAAAAGTCTACTATGATAATTAAGAGTTTATGAAGGTTACCTTTCTTACCAAAATACTTTAATAACGTAATTGTAGTAGAATTCCTCTTATTGAAAATCCAAGCATTCAGTTTAAAGAATAAAATAGAAAAGCAATACATTGTAAATATTGTAAGTTGCTAATGTGGCATTGAATTATACCAAAAATAAAGTGTTTATTAGCAAATCAAAGTATAAAAATCATCGAAGTAATTTCTGGGAGGTAGTGATCTCATGCACAAAATACATGTGTTTGCCTCCTCAATCCCTTTATTATTATAGTTATGCACAACAGAGCCCTGTGTTGAAATAGGGTAAGGCAATTAATTGAAAGAGTAGGCTGACACCAGTTAAGAGTTGTTAAAGTCCACCTATATAGGGACATTTGAAATATTTTTATATTACCAAAGCCTGTTATTGTACAAGGAAATAGGAAAGAACTATCTGTTGGCCGAAATTGGGGGTATTGTTCGGAGAGCTGTGTTCTCCTCTCACCCATTATTGAAGAAACGAATCACCTATTACCAAGAGAAATGCAATTGGCAGTCTTATCCATCATCGTTTGTACTAGTTCAGAAGCTCTGTTGGTTTACTTGTCTCATGGAGCAATTTGTGATGATAAATTTACAACCAAAGGGTCAAAGCTTATTTGTAGTTGAAACCTGAAGAAGACTTGTTTTTAGATTTTCCATTCCATTTCCATTCAATCAATCCTTAGAGTTTTCTGTCTGGATTAGAACATGAAATCTTTAATGAGAAAAAATCTTTGGGGGAAACATTGATTCACCGTAAGCTGTATAAATGATTACTTACTGGTATAAAAATCACCAACTGCAGAAGTATGAAGGCACAGAAGAATGCATTTCTGTTTTTCACAGCAGCATATGTTTATGACACATTTTGGTGTTGGGTTCTGACAATGTCTAAATATAGGGCCTTTTCTCATTCAGAGCAAAGCTGCCAGTGTTTCTTTCATGCAGGTTTGCTGTTTCCCCAAGCAGGTGTGCCCTTGTGCAGATACTGGGAAGCACAGGGCTGAGTTACAGAGCAAGTCCTTCAACATATGCTGGTAGAGCACAGTCATCAGGTACCCTTGAAGATCTGTGTCTTCAAGTAGTCCTGAAGAAGTATCTTCCCCAAGGGAAATGGCAGGAGTCTGTGGCACGGCTAGGAGAATACTCGTCTTACTTGATAGCTATGCAGAGCGTTTAAAAGCAAATATTTATATCCCCAACTACCAGAGAAACTGAAATCTCTAGCAGCTAACTTAAAGCTCTGTGACTACTGCTCATACAAATTTATCTCTCTGAATATCCAGTCTTGCTTCTGCCCACAGCTTTTTCTAATATTATAACTCACCCTACATTAGAAATGTCACAGAACTAATCTTCTGTTCCATCCTTCTGCTTAAAATATCTGGGTACACTGACATAAATCTGAATGGTTGTGTGCATGTAAGGCCTTCCCACCATGATGCTATTTGCTCAGTTGATGGTAGCTATTTTTTGCCCAAAGTTGCTTCTTCTGTGAAAAACGAAGGAAAAAAGGAACAGAAAGGGAAAGGGTTTATTATATATTAGAGTGCAGGTCTGCAGAAAATGCTGACTCTTTAGTGATGCAGAGAAGTACCTCGCTATACTGCTGCTTTTGTTCTAGTTTGGCTTCTTGTTTCTGTGGTTCAGTGGGCAAGCTGACTGTTGAGTCCGAAAGTATTTACCAAGCTTGCATCAAGTTCTATGTCCCAGTGGGGTAGCTGAGTCACCTCCTTAGGCCAGTGACAAGCATCATATGTATAAAGTCCCTTTATAAATGCTTTTTCAAAATGAATGCAATACCTCTATACCTGAAAGATTTCAAGTGTAAATTCAGCCTTAGGAGCTTCCCAGAGTCTTCAGTCCTCATAACTGCTCAGCTCATACCCTACTTCTTACCCGCTTTACTTACGGAACATGCATGACAGCTTCAGTCTTTGGTATGTAGGGATGTCGTCAGAGTACCCCTCCCTCTAAAGCAATCTTTTTATTCAATGTGAATGCAAAACATAGGCTGCCTTGATATTTAGCCTGACTAAATGAACCATTTACTTGTTTTGAAGAGGTCTGAAAGTCTTTCTGGTAACTGGTGACAGGATTTATGCTTTTCAACCTGCTGTAACACATCATATTTTATGTCATTACTATCAGAAACAGAATTTTATACAAGCTTACATGAATGCTGTAAATATCAGTCAGTAGAAGCTGTTATTAAAGACCAAGTATTATTAGCAAATGATTGTAATTATAGGTAACTGTGCTTTAAAGAATAACCCCTGAAGAAGCTTGCTGGGTTTGTAGGTAACATGCAATGCATCCCCACTGTTATTTGGGACTTTCTCCTTCTTTCCTTCCCTTCTTTCCTTTTCATTTTGTTTTGCTAATGGGAGAATCTCAGTGAAGAATTCAGGCAGGTCAGTTTTCTATGTCTGGATTATGTGTTGTTATCAGGATGAGAAGCCACTGTTTCATATTTAATCCAGCATTCCTACAACTGCCTGGATGCAGAGCCATGCCTCCAGACCTTCTTTGGCTCCCACACAAATCCAATGAGCCGGCCTGGTACAAGGGTGTGCATTCAAATTTCAAAGGTGCACAACTATTGGTGTGGAGGCTTTATGTCTCCTTTTGTAGGCTGCGTGAGTAAGGATAGAAGATTTGTCTACAAAAATACCAAGCAGCTGTCTTTCCTCCTGAAGATGTGGAAGGAAGGGTCCTCCTGCCACATGCCAGTATCATTACAGACTCTGTGAAAGTGCTTACCATAGAGTAAGGTGTTTTGCTGTGGCTAACTGAAAGGATAATTATATATTTCAACTTCTAGATATATCTCTGTACCTAGTTTGTCTTAAATAATCACGGACTGTATTATTACTGTATTTCTTCAGACAGCTTTTTATCAATGACTTCTCATTGCCTCTCTGTTAGCAGACAGATAACATGGAGTACCCAGCAGACTAGCAATTCCCAATAAGAAGGCTATTTTATGAATTGGCAAGGATTTTGTATTCCCAGATGTGCCTGAAGTATTTCAGAAAAAATGTACTTTTCTCACTTTTTCTTTCAACATGAAAGTAGTGTTTCCATTAATTTATAACGCCTCTAAGATTCCAGTATCTTCACAAAATTAATATATTTACTGCTGCAGGATGCTGTGTAGTTTAATAGAAAACATATAATTACAATATGGTATCCTGATGAAGAAGCAAATGTATGTTGTGATAAGCTATCTTTGCTTCTTGTGATCTTTTCCTGCTGCTTTGCTGAGTTAAGTAATTTGTCATACATGTCTCAGTCAAATTAGTAAGATATTCAAGGTAATAAATGTTCAGTTAAAGCACAATTTAAAAAATTAGGAAATATTGTGGCTTTTATTGTTATTTTTCTTTTACTTTGTTTATTTTATCAAAGGGGACACCTTCTGGTTACAGTTCCTTGTTCCTTTTTTTCCTAACTACTTTAGTTTAGAGAGCAAGTATTGAAAAATTCAGTTAAGGTGAGAAATTCATCTAATATGATAGCAAAAGGATTCAGTTTTACTGTTTCATATTAATTTGCTAAAGGGAAAAACTCATTTTGTAAGGTGTTTGCTATTATCAATCCTGCATCTCTGGCTATTACCTGGGTTGCTTGTTTGTTTGTTTGTTTTTTATTCTCCTTTTCATACATCAATATGGATATTAAAAATCCATTACTAGATCCACCATTACATATGGACAAACTTGTCTTGAAATCAAGTCCTGGACAGTTACTATTTTTGTATTATGCCTTCTTGTTAGGGTGTAATTTAGGGTGGATGGCAAACTTGAAAGTAAGTTGTAAGTGCGGCGCAACATTGTGGAACTCTCAGAGCTCATTTCACAAGTCCCTTTGGCTGTAAGTGGTGATATCTGAAATTAAAAGTAACTGTCATTTTGATGCATAAGTAAATGCATCTTGCAATAGAAGCAATATAATCAGAATTTGAAATAAATTATCTTATATTTAAATAAGGAAGTCCTCAACTGGATCAGCTAGTACTAGTCATGCAAACTACTTATTTACTCTCATGGTATACTTTAATTCTGGACTAACCCTTTGGCTAACAAAAATAAAAAGCAAAACAAAAGCCTGACAAAGGCAAACAAATACACTCATTCGCCCCCACCCCCCCAAAAAAAAAAGCGACTGGAGATATGTGAGCAACAGATGTAGAAAGTAAGAAGACGCTCACTTTTGCACTTGACAAGTAAAAGCACAACCTAAGCCTGTGGGTGAGAAACCTGCACTGTATTGATTAGCTTATTTTAGGGCATTTTATGATATGCTTCAGAGATTTCTATTTTCAAAAATTGGATGTACATATACTACCCAGAACCCTGGGAATCTGAATCGATGTTTTGAGTCCCCAGGCTATTATCACTAGCCGTGCAATGTTAGTGCAGATTTCGGATACATCGATATTTTCAGGCACTGCCTAATTTTTGGCTAACAATGCAAGGGCATGTCTTTTGCTGATGTAACCATGTTATCTCTTACATAACTTGCATGAGGATCTGTATTTGCAGGTACAATCTGAAATGTTGTGAACCACTCACATTTGATGATGGTCATCTGGTTACACAGATTAAAACCAGTCTTAATTTACTCAGAACACTCATGCGGTTTTGGTGAGCTAATAATATTCCAGTACTTCAGACCCAGAGAGTAGGAGTCCTCATTTTTTATGAGAGTAGGTAATGGGCCGATCTTCATGCTACCCATTCTCAGGTCTGACACTCGTCTGCTATTTGATGTGCATATGCCTTTCAAGCCTTGAAGTATCCAAGCATTTGTCACACATAGGTTGGACTGTTGCAGTGCTGTATGTGGCAACATCTTGCTAGGTTTTTATGAAAATACTTATTGCTGTTATTATTACTAGCTTCTGAGTCAAAAAGTGGAAGATTGTTTTTAAGAGCTTACTAGGAAGCACTGAACGAGGTCGTTTAATTTCATGGAGCAAAAGGCATCTCTGACAGTGACTACCCTTTTTGCTCCAAGCACATGAATGCATGCATTCAGCACTCATATTAAACTGTCTGTTTCTGACAAATGTCAGGGGAACTCAACACCCTTTCTTACACAGGGTACTGCAAAGGTTTTAGTTGTTAAACAAGAATTTTCTAACTGAGTCATAGAAAAAACTGTCTTTAGTACTTTAGCATATATGAAGAAAAATCTTCACCTATGGACAAACCAGAAATGCAGGATAGATATGGCTGTCTCTTACCTGGAAAAATTGTAACTAGTAAAGATGTTGGAACCTCATGCAGTGAGAGAGGTATGGTCCCAGGAGTGTGTGGCACTCTGCTTTTAGATTTACGTATCTGCATGCAAGGTGCTGTTTAGCATGCAGAGTACTAGATATGACTCCAAAACCTCTGAATGGGAAGGTACTCATTAGTATGAAAGACGTTTTTCCTTGGGATGAAATACCATTCAATGAAGGTATACAAGCTGGAAATTCATTCAAGTATCAGAAGTCAGATAGAAGGCAAAACATTATCTGAGAAAAATTGGAACTAGTAGTCCCAAATCTTCCTACTTCAAGGCGGGCTGCATCTCGATATATTTGTTTCCTTAGCAATGAGAGGGAGGATACTGGTGGGAGCTCATAAATATCACAGTGCACAGTATCTGATTGGCTAGAATAAACCTTAAGTACTGGGTGAAGAGAACCTTTTTTAGAAGTAGACTGTTTTATAACTATATTTTAAATGTTTCATCAAATGCCTAAAGCAAAAGATAGCATTTCTTTTTTTATTCAGGATATTTATTTGTTGAAATAAATGAATAATTTATTTACTTGCTATCTTGGTTGTATGTCTCCTTTCTGTGGATCGTTGTCAGGATGTACTTCAAATGGATATTTTTAGAGAGCAATGTTGGTCTTGGGGAGTAATTGAAGCATAGCAGTAGGTGAGTGACATGTCCCTGTAGTTGGTCTTTGGACCTTTTGAATGTCAGTTTTTACAGTAATTTTGTTACTTGAAAACTGTGGTGATTGAGTGTTCATATCTTTTATCCCAGAAAATCAGTTACCATCTTTGCCTTGGTCAGTCAGGAATACTGCAAGCCTTACTATGTTGTGTTCAGCTGTCTTTGTGCTATACATAAAACAAGTACAGGGTAATTTTTTTTCCATCTGACCTTCCTTCAGTCTGTTTTTGTCTCTACTTTTGTCAATGTAGATCAGGTAGTAAGACTCAAAGGAGTCTAAATGCACGCCTTCTAAGTATGTTATGGGCATTTGTCTAATTAATTTGTGTGTTTATTTTGATGGTGACTTGTGTCCACATGTGTATGTGTATTTATTTGCACGCCTGCATGTAATTGTTAATCTACCTTCCAGAGTTTGCTTCTAAAATGTTGGACCTGGTTCTCAGACTTGTACAATTATTTCACTTTAAAAGACTTATGGCAAATACAGACAAGTGAAGAAACAAATGGAATCCAAGAGTACTTTGGTATTGAGTGGTCTAAATGAACAGGCTGTTGAAATGAAAAGCAAGTACTTCAATAACAAAAAATCTCAGGGATACCTTTGAATAGTTGTACCAGTTAGAGCATATTTAATTACTGAAGTACCTCATATGAAATAAATATTTAGTAAAAATTTTCTATAAAAGCATCCTAAAATGAAAACAAAATCGTACAAAAAGAGTACAGGAAAACATTCGTTCATTGCTGTATATTGGCATAAGTTAACTGACTTTAGCTGATTATCTCAATTGATGTTTAATGAACTTAATCTCTAAGCAAATCGAATCGCCCTCTGAGATACTTAAAAATAGAGTTAATGGCTTGACTTCCTGCATCAGAGCATGAAAATGTTGTTCTGGATGTTTTTAGTAGTCAGGCGGAAGTGTATGTAAAAAAGGAATCTATTTCTAATAAAGTACAAGGGTTACTAATTTTGCACTGATAGAGGATCTAAACAGTTTGAGAATATGATCCTTAGATTGAATGCTCCATGTGCCAGGGTCTCTATAGAAAAGATATTTTCTGAGAATATTATAAGCTTTTCAAAAATCGTAATATTGCAGAAAATTTCTAAAAAATTCTAGGAAACGGATCTCGAAACAGCCCTTCTCAGAAACTGGGCTGTAATAATCCAAGTTTGAACAATTTAATGAATATAAGTCACTTGATATTCTAGTTTATTTTATTCAGTGTTGTAATGACTTCATAGCATTTGATAGCAATAAATTAAATAGTAATGGACATGTGAAAGCAAGCTATATACTCCCTTGGCTTGTAAGAAGTTTGTGGCATACATGTTTCTACAGAAAATTCATTGCTAAAATTCTAAGTATTATAGTTACTGATGTAACTTTAATTGAATGATCATTTTTTCAGAATAAATGAGATTCACAAAGAGACACAAAATGGTGGCCTCACCTTATTTTTTACATCAGTTTTGTACCTAAGTAGATTGCATTATGCTGTGAATAGATATAAAAATGGATATGAAAACTGATATAAACCCACAATACTAGAATAGCATTATAAAGCTTATTATATAAAGACTCATCCCTGTTCCCCTGACTTTCAAAAGTCAGGTGTGTAGTTGAATACCTAACCTACATGCAAAGATACTGCCACGGGATGTGCCAGTCATGAGGTGGTTTGTATAAAGCCACTATCCAAATATTTGACAAGAGCTCTAGCTGCATATAGAATTCAGCATATGCAAATTATGGCCACTTTTGAAAGCAAGTCTGGAAGATTCACCTGAGTTTTTATCAGTCCTGTGACAGATACTGTTATATTTTAAAATATTTTCTAATGGTACTCCCTCTATTTCGTAGAGATGCAGGGAGAAATCTGGGTCAACAAGTCTGTTTTTTCCTAATATTAGCTAACCTTCATGCCATTCATCTCATCTGTGACCCTGTTGAAGCTATCTCCCAGCATAGGCTATTAGTATATTTTGTTAACATTTTCCTATATCTTTATGCTTGTGCCATTAATGAAAATATTAAAGCCTATCTATCCCTGAGCTGGTTATTACGGAATCCTCATTGTATTGCTAGTGCTCTTTTCAGCTTTCCCCACTATAATTTGTCTTTTTTGTTCTAATGAGGCATAGTTCTCTCCTTCTTAAATAAGATTTTCCTGCTAACCAGTGCTAGATGAATTTGCTTTACCACACTTCCTTTTTCTTTTATATTATTTTTCACTTTGATTAGCTTTATATCTAAAATGGAACAATTAAGATAGAGGAAAATTAACAAACACATCACATATCATGAACTAGGTGTGTTACAATGATTAAAGTAAACCTAAAAAGATGCTGAATAAAACTTGAGAGTTAAATGGCATAAAATGTTAATGGAACAAATCTGTGACATACAAGAGCATAATCATAAAAACCTACCCGACACATAGGCTAAATCAAATGTAAAAGCAAGAATTGTACAATGCCTTGGAATGATTAGCTGCATATTCTTCCAGAACTCAAGAATAATTTTAATATGTTTTCCAACTGTTTCTTTTTCCTTGCAGTACTTGGGATGTATAGAAGTCTTACGCTCAATGAGATCTCTTGACTTCAATACTAGAACACAGATTGCAAGGTAAGGTTCTGTACAAGCACGTTTTTTAAAGTAAGCTCTGAATTGTGTCTCCAAAGTGGAAAGGCCAGGAAGGTGGCAAAACACACAGTAAATTTTTGGATACAATAAGTCCACTTTTTAATTTTGCTTTTACAGGTAAATCTCTTGCGTGGTATTAATGTAGCTCCAACAGGGCTTAAAGGATATTTAATTCATGTGTCAGGTCTTTTTGTGTGCCAGGAACTGCTTTAGAAAATTTTTGCCTGTTTGTTATGCCAAATAATGCACTTATCTGGGTACCAATTTCATGACATTTAAGCCAGTGAGAATTTAAATAGGCTTAAAATTTACAATGCATTTGTCAAAATTAGTCTAGGGAGCTGCTTTGCAGCCACATGTTTATAGGGTTTTATGCTAATTTTTTAAAAAATTATGTCAGATTACAGAGTGGCTATATAAAAGATTTAGGTGAAAATGTGTCACCACAATGGTACCAGAGGCAAAATGAAAGAATGTTGTCTTTACCAGACTCTATGTAAGAAGCAATAAGCTTGTATTTGGTTCTTATTTCAATTCTTATATCAATTCTGTCATGGTATTTTTTAAGAGCGGAACGTAAGTATAGCACTGTCTTAAGAAGTGTCCATAAATCATTTTTTTTTTTTCTAGAAGGCTATGTTCTGAGAACTATAAGAAATAGTGTTTTGCAGGCATTTTCACTTGAAAACCTGAACTCATTGATTTCAGAGGACTGTAGCACTGATGTCTTCTAGCAACTGGAACCCATGTTTTCAAATTCTATCATCAAAATAATAAAATAATCCTTTCCAAAGGAACAGATATAAAGTGTTACAACTGGATATATTGCTTGAATTTCACCTCTTTGTGGCATGCTAAAGTTGCTGATAGTCTGTCATAAACCATTTGTCATACCATAGAGAGCTAAGTATTTCTTTTGTTAAATGAGAAAAATGACTAATTTTTAGGCTTGGAGGCCTAAAAATTAATCATTAATTTGTCAAGGTACTGTGTTGATGAGGGGCATAAAAGCACAGGGAAAGGTAAATTACAGAATTCTGGTTTTCAGGCAATGTAGGCAATCGAGGCATTTTCATACTATACTTTTGTAAAACTCATCATGTATGTTTCTGTGGTATTTGCAGCAGTGACCTTTTAAAATGATTTCATGTGCAAGAAGACTTGTAGTTTCAATGGAGCTGGCACATTTGTGTTTACTGCTGGAAGTTAAATGATACTGGCTTATGAAACAGTTGTGATAGTTATTGTTTTTGTATTGTATACCTGAAGGTGAACTAAACTCCACTTTATTTTTCTGCACAGTCTGTTTCACTGCATGTTTTCATTGGAATAGTGTTGCACTTTTTTATTATCTAGCTTAAAGGTGCAAATATGCCATTAATACTTAAGCAAATTTACTGATTTAAAGCAATATGGTCTGCACAAAGTATCTTTGTCTTACAGGGCTTTCAATATAAAGATTATTCTTGGCTTTTACTGTGAAACAGTCTTGGAATTATTTCTTTCTCTGTTGAAGTTATAACATATTTGACTACATGGTGGGCATTTTCTTGGCCCATCTTCCTCTGACCACATGTAGAGCACAGGGTATTTCTTCAAGCCATATCTTCCTGTTTTGGTTATTATTTTACATTTGCAATTTTCTGTTTATCATAAAACAATAAAGTCTAATAATTCTGATTGTATAGTTCCTCATCTAAAACTTCTTATGAAAGTAGGAGATTTCTGGTGACTTTTGAATCAGGATTTAGCATTTTAATCTACATTTCGTTAATGCATCTGGCTCTAGAAATGCCCATGGCATGTTTTAAGCACCCACATCCTTTGTCATGTATCATTTCACATACAAACCTATGCTTTACTAAGAAAATATTATGAAAGAATTATTAAAATTCACACTTACTGATTAACTTGCTCATGTGCATTAAGAAACATAACTTGGGCCTCAAGGTATGTACTGAATTAACAAGGCTGATATTTTGAAATTACAGGCGCCAAGTCCCTAAGAGGACATCTGTCACTAAATGATCTGTGTAGTCCTGTGATTAAAATAAAAGGATCTGAACGTTACATTTGTTTCTCCTATGTCATACATTTATACTTAGGTATGTCCATTGATGATTTCTCTGCAGGCTGCCACCAGTAAGAAAATTACCCTTGTAACCTGCCATCTCATGATGGAGTGTGGCTGAGACTTGGGTCTGTAGATCTAGTAATGTTAGCTGTGACTGCTCCAGCTGAGGAGCCTAGATCCACAACTGTTGTAGAAGCTTGTCTGCGTATGAGGCTGTGTATACTTCTCTGTGCTCTTTACTGTAACTGGAGAAACAGATGTAAGGCAGCTCTGGTCCTTTTCTGACCCATAACTTTATAAATTGATCCTACTGCATGTGTCATACCTGTTTATTCTATTACTTTTTCCAAGACTTTGCAAAACCAGTCATAGAAGAAAGTAATCTATCTTGCGCCAATATGACTTCTTGTATTATGCAGTATTTATGAAGCTTGATTAAAGAACAGAAAAGATGAGCCAAGTTACCTGATTTAGTGTGGAAGCCTGGATGTTATCTCTTCCTAATAAGCATGCATCCTGCTTGACATATACAGAGTGCTTCCTTTCTAGCACTGCATCACATGCCTGTCCCTCCTGATTTTTTACCCTCGCTTTTCCTCCTACAGACCTCAAACATAGGAAGTCAGCAATTAGGAATCCTACGTTTCCCTTTTGTATGTTTTCTAGTTATTCCATATGTCACGTTATGTCTCTGCTAGCATTGAGGAAGAAAAAAACCCCAAAGTAAGAAGAGAATCCCCAGTTCCTGGAAGAAAAAGCAACTGTGGCTCAGTCATGGGAGTGTGAGATACGTAGACTCTGGCTCTGCTGTAGACTTTGGACATTATCTTGGAGAAGCCATTATCCCTGTAACAGACAACTCCATGATTAAATGAATTAGTGCTTGTAACGAGCACTTACATTGTTGGGTCAACCTTTAGAAATTACTTTAAAATTAGGCTAAGATTTCCAGTTATCTAGTGAATTAGGCTCCCATTTTAGATAAGAAGTTACTGGGAAAAGGTTGTCCAGGTATTTTGAATGACTTTGAAAATCACAGCTGTTAGAATTAATACATTAGGAAAGATATACACTAGTATGTATATGCTTTATACGCATAAACACATACACATATACATACACATATGTGTATATGTGTATACACACATATACACCAGTGTGTATGCATGGACTATTCTGAAAAAACTGTGACTTCAACTCCAGGAACCAGATTGAAGCCCCAATGTATACAGTTTTGTCAGTCCTCTTTTCTTCCTTGGCACAGTCATGTGAAAAATCAGTCTGTACCATCTAATATGGCTGTACCTGTCATGTAATTTGTTTGTTTGGGGGGGATTGTGTGGTTGGTTGATTTTGGTTGGTTGGGTTTTTTGTTTGTTTTGGGGTTTTGTGGAGGTTTTTTTTAATTAAAATGTTAAAACTTGAAGCAATATGTTTATCTTAGTGTGAAAACAATGAGCAAGCACTTTCACTTGTCATACTCTTCATTGGATCTTAACAACTTTGGTGGTGCCTGAAAAAAGTGTTGTCCTAATTTTGGATCTCAGTTAAAACTAACAGCTATGTACAATTTATAACAGATTTTCCCCTTTATCACTACGCATTTGAGGTCTCAAAATTCTTTCACTACAGGAGAAATAGGAAAACTAAAGTAGTATTAATCAGTTGTATTGTATTAATTCTTTTCTGTAATGAATGTAATGTCATGTGAATTCTTATGCAAATATATGGATGTGCACACAAGGGTAAGCAGTTATGCATAATGATAAAAAAAAAGCCAGCTGAATCTACATGTTGCATCATTAATTATCCAGTGATAATTCTTGTAACACTTGTGAAGTCAAGGTGACTTTCTTGGGCAGCAAGACGAACAGAAGCATTTCATTTTCAACATAGTGGAGGAAAAGGAGGACTAGAAGGCAAGACTACTGAGCTAACATCAGATGGCAAGTTGTCCTAAGGTCGTCTGAAACCTACCAGCATCGTTACAGAAAGGGGCCACTCTTAAGCTTGTGTCCAGGCTCTTTGTGCCCTCAGGCTGTGTGTAAACAGACAAACAAACACAATCAGGTAAAGTTCTTTTGCAAGACATGCAGTGCTTGCAGTTCATATAATAATATGTTTGTATGCTTATTATTAGATCTGTTCTAGTGTAATGTGATTTCACTGCTGTGTTGTATTCATAAGTATAGTTATGCACTGGTTTGAATTAGAATAATGTTGCATGCACTGTTTGTCACACTGCAATGTCTGGACTACAAGTCTGCATGTTTGCTGCTATTTAATTGAATGCAATCAGTTTACTGCATGCAGTTTCAGAAGGTCACACCTCCTGGTGCTGAGTAAAACATTATATCGCATGCTGTGCTAATAGCAAGTAGATCAGAGGACTGAGACACTTCATATCAGCAGTGGACCTGAATCCAAACTCTGATCCCAGTCCTCCCCATGAACTCTTTTGAGCTGAACAACTTGAATGAGATTCCTCTCCAAATCTGAGGCCTGAACTTTTATACCAGTATCCCAAGCTTCTGGAGGGGAGGTGGCAGAAGTGCAGATTTTAGAGCTGGGTTTGAGTCCAGTGCTAAACAATATCAATGAAGTTCAGTTCAGGTAGTGTTTCATTCAACCATATCTGTATTCTTTGCAGAGATTCACTGTCAGCAAGCATCACTGAAAAAAGGATGGAAGACATGGAAAAGGAAGAATGTTTGTGATTTTTGAGGGTGGATAGGTAACGTGCTATCTGCAGTGAATTCTTCATTCAGTCTCCTTAACATGCTCTCTTGCTTGGAAAGTGAGTATGGTTCACCCCTGCTTTCGGCTGCATGGACTCTGGACGCGTGGGGTGCTTGGGGGGTGGCAGAACATATATATCCGCACTGAAGTCTGGGTACACAGTTGTGTGCAGGAAGGGGTGTGAACAAGAATCCTCTTTCCTTGTGCACAGTTACTTCATAGAATCATAGAATAGTTAGGGTTAGAAAGGACCTTAAGATCATCTAGTTCCAACCCCCCTGCCATGGGCAGGGACACCTCCCACTAAACCATGCCATCCAAGGCTATGTCCAACCCCAACTTGAGCGCCGCCAGGGATGGAGCATTCACAACTTCCCTGGGCAACCCATTCCAGGGCCTCACCACCCTTACAGTAAAAAATTTCTTCCTCATATCCAATCTAAACTTCCCCTGTTCAAGTTTGAACCCATTACCCCTTGTCCTCTCACTACAGTCCCTAATGAAGAGTCCCTCCCCAGCATCCCTATAGGCCCCCTTCAGATATTGGAAGGCTGCTATGAGGTCTCCACGCAGCCTTCTCTTCCCCAGGCTGAACAGCCCCAACTTTCTCTTAGTGTGAGGTGTCCCTGCCCATGGCAGGGGGGTTGGAACTCGATGATCTTGAGGTCCTTTCCAACCCTTACTATTCTAGGATTCTATGATTCTATCTTCATACGGGAGGTGCTCCAGTCCCCTGATCATCCTCGTGGCCCTCCTCTGCTCTTGTTCCAACAGTTCCATGTCCTTTTTATGTTGAGGACACCAGAACTGCACACAATACTCCAAGTGAGGTCTCACGAGAGCAGAGTAGAGGGGCCGGATCACCTCCCTCCACCTGCTGGTCAAGCACCTTTTGATGCAGCCCAGGATACGGTTGGCTTTCTGGGCTGCAAGTGCACACTGCCGGCTCATGTTCATTTTCTCATCGACCAACACCCCCAAGTCCTTCTCCGCAGGGCTGCTCTCAATCTCTTCTCTGCCCAACCTGGAGCTGTGCCTGGGATTGCTCCGACCCAGGTACAGGACCTTGCACTTGTCATGGTTAAACTTCATCAGGTTGGCATCAGCCTATCTCACAAGCGTGTCAAGGTCGCTCTGGATGGCATTCCTTCCCTCCAATGTATCAACCGAACCACACAGCTTGGTGTCATCGGCAAACTTGCTGAGGGCGCACTCAATCCCACTGTCCATGTCACCCACGAAGATGTTGAACAAGATCGGCCCCAACACCGATCCCTGAGGGACACCCCTTGTTACTGGTGTCCAGCTGGACATTGAGCCACTGAGCACTACTCTTTGCGTGCGGCCATCCAGCCATTTCTTTATCCACCGAGTGGTCCACCTATCAAACTGATGTCTCTCCAACTTAGAGAGAAGGATGTCATGCGAGACAGTGTCAAAAGCTTTACATAAGTCCAGGTAGATGACATCAACTGCTCTACCCCTGTCCATCAGTTCCATGGCCCCTTCATAGAAGGCCACCAGATTGGTCAGGCAGGGTTTCCCCTTAGTGAAGCCATGCTGGCTGTCACCAACCACCTTGTTGTTTTCCATGTGTCTCAGCATGCCTTCCAGGAGAATCTGCTCCAAGATTTTGCCAGGCACAGAGGTGAGGCTGACTGGTCTGTAATTCCCCGGCTCATCAGGATCTGGGAAGCTTAAGGCACTGGTTACTGTTTACTTCACTAGGAAGCAGGACTCTCAGAAGTGGATGTGGACATCCTTATAATTCATATAGTACACCTCTAAATGAGGTAATGACAGCTGTAGTGCCTGATACTGACAGAATAATTCCCATTTGCTAATTTAACTGCCATTTGCACAGGAATGTGTTAGAGTAAATAGGATTTTGTGTGCTTAGCTTTGAAACCTTTCACTTTCAATGTGGTATTAGTGGGGAAAATGTTAGCTAGTATCTGGATTAGTTCAACTAATGTATGGTAATGCAAAACCTGAGTAATTAATTGAGCTCTCACATTCCACTTGCCTTCATGAGAAAGCAAAGAAAGAGCCTTGTAGAGGATAGGGAAGGCGAAGAGTTGAAAGCTAAGTGGTCAGGGAGGCAGCTATGGGTATAGCTGTACTCTGTGTTTTTCAGAAAGCTGGTGACTCCACATGGTACTGCAGAAGCAGAAGCTAACATCTTTTAAATGCAAATCACAATTCAAAGTTAACAACTGCCTAGCACCTTGGAAACAGAGTCACTTTCAAATTCTTCTGCCAGCAGCACCTGGCAGCTTGATTGCAGAGAGAAATGATAGTATAGGAAATTTGAGTGTCGTTCATATGACATGTCCAGTCACATCAGAGAGTACACCACTGGATGATCCTTTTCAATGAATACAGCTTGTATATTTACAAAATGGGGTTATTTAAAAGGACAGTGGTAGAATTTTAATTCTCTAATGAAAAGGAGTTTTGTAAGATACCTATCTCCAAAGTCCTGCTTTGCGCATGAAGCTAATTAGAGAAAATTTATTCATTAGACTAAGGTTTTTCATTTTATTACTGTAAAGGCTTCCTATGCCTTCCTTTGAAATACCTGCTATGGGCTACTCTTTGCGAGATAAGATACTGTAGTAAATGACCTGAGACTGAACGCAGTTTGGAGGTTACTATGACCCTCATTTAGGAACAGAAGACTGTTCATTTCTCTCTCTCTGTCTCCCTCACCCCTACTAGGATAAAAAGCTAGAGACCAGGCTGAATGGAAAAAAAGTCTGAAGGTCACACAAGAAGTTAAAGGATTGAGCTACCTAACAGATCCAAACCTCCAAGTACATTTTTCTTTTATTTTCTTTTTCTTTTGTGTGATTGACCTTGTTCTTGACAAGTGGAGGTTTGCGCATAAAAAAACTTTTGTAGGCATGCGTTCAACACCAAGGTTTTCTATACCCCCACTTTATAAAAGCTGCAATCAATATTTTAAGAGGTTTTCTCTTTTGTGCAGGAATATAAGAATGACAACCATTGAACAGATTGCATACTACATGCGTGGTAGCATGTGGTATACTCTGTCCCAGTTGCCAAATTGTTTTTCTGTATAGTTTATTCAATAAACCAAAAATGAAGTTGGCCAGCTTCCTTTCATTTTCTGCTTGTAGATTTTCTACATGTGAAGAAACTCCATTTCAAGAAACAAAATGAGGAGCTGAGGACAGAAAGGGACTCGTCATGTCCTCACTCTACAAATGACAACAGCTTGTGTGCCACATCTGCCGACATTGCCTTATTCCGCAACCTTTTCTTCCAGGCTTTCCATCACTTGTGCTATCAGGACTGGCTTCACTTTGGTCAGGCTAGCGTGACAAATGTCATCGCTTGTTCTTTGCACCACTTCCTAGGGGGCTCCCCTGCCAGGGTGTGGCCTGCACAGTACTCTGAATTCATGGCAATAGGCTCATTCCGTGCCACACAGCCTCCCCTTCCTATCCATAGTCTCTGTTCTGTTTTCCTTAGCTACTTGTCCGGCTTTATATATTCCAGATATTGTTGATTTGCCAGTTCTGTAAAAGGTAATATGCTGGGTCAGTCTTCAGAGCCTGTGAATGTCCCCTGTGCTATTCAAGACAGCAGACACTCATTTTGCCTGTTTTGCAAATGAACAAGAATAGTTCAAGTATTAAATGGATTTCTAAAAATGCATTTTTGGTCTCCATTTTTTTTCTTTTTCAGAAACAATTTATTTTTATATTTCGTATAGAGTTTGCTTCTCGTCAGCAAATACTAGCACAACACTTGGTAATGATTTATAAATTATTAATAAAAAATGGCAAGAATATACTACTGTGAAAAATTAACTAGAAGCCTTCTGTACAATTCTTGCAGACATGTACTTTCATTCAAAAAGTCAATCTTTCGATGTCTGTTTTTTTAACCTGTGAAGTCCTACACTTTGGAGGTGGCAAAGATAAACTTGAGAGCTGTAGAATAGTAGAAAATACTAACGAGAGAATATTGATAGGTTTTCAGTCCTGTCATACAAAGCATTTGAGAATAAAAACTAGTCACAGTTTCCTATCTCAGTATTGGAAATGGCTATGCTTTTTCCAAATATCTTGAGGAAATCTGTGCAATTCGTGTGCCTGTCATTTCCCTGAAATATGAATTCCAGAATTCTGTCTTTTAATCAATTATATCTTATTAATTAGAACCAGCAACAACAAAACCTAGCATCACAGCCAAAAAAAATATTTGAAACCACAAGAAAGGAGGGTATTTTCATGTGGTGATGTTTCATAGAGGAACAGATTTGAGCTTCCTGAGTGGGCTACTTTATGTAACAGAGTAAAATATGACTAAAGCTATGAAAAATATCAGGGCATTAGCCTTTTGAATGGAACAAAATGCCAGGGTAAAATATCTTTTTCTGCTGTCTCAGAAAGATGTCAAGTCACTTTAAAGCAGAATAGGTCAGCTTCAGAAAATATATATAGGTAATTTTTCACTGGATACATTTGCATGCTGAAATTATATTCAAAATGCACAACATTTTTTGTGCCAAGAAAATGACTCCATAGTACGGCCATCTGCAAAGCAGAAAATACTCTTGGACAGATTTGGAACTCAGCTTGTGGTCCCTACTGCAGACAGCACAGTAGCTAATTTTACAAGAGATCAAGATAACTCTACACTGTTTTTTTTCTGAGCCTAGCTAATAAAACAGCGTGTGGCTTAGAAAGGTGTAATGTGTGTTTATGTCAAATAACTTTTACATTGATAAGGGAGCAAATAGTCTCATGCAACTTTTCCAAACACTGCAGCCGTTTAGCTATGCTGGTACAGCCGAAAGTTCTGCTTTTGCCTTCCTTAGACAAGCATTTACATGCACATGTCAACCTAGCAGCAATATCTGTTTCAGCTTACATCTGCGCGGTGCTACCTGGCTATGCAACCTAGAAAGAAGCCTTTAGGATGTCTTTCCACATCACCAGTCTATATGTGTAAGACCTCCCTCCCCAAATGATCTACAGTGTTCTGAACAGAATGATCTGCAAATCTTCCCTTGGAAAAAGTGTGGTGACATATCAGTGTGGTGGCAGATATTCATCCATCCTTTTTCTTCTTGTTTTCATCAGATACTTTTTTAAGACTCCTTAGCTCCCACATGGGAAAAGTACTTTGCCTTTTGTTGCAGGTACACAAATAGTTGCTTCCAGGACGCTCTGACCTTGCCTAGGCAGAATTGCTCCATGAAAATCTTTTCTAAGTTCACATAATTTTCACCATAAGCATTGTTAACTTAAACCCTGCAGTTGCTTGAGTACTTTTAGTATTCACAGAATTTAAAAAAATGAAGTTAAAAGAATTGTCAAATTCAAACTCAGATGTCCTGCCCCATCTGACATATATTTCAACAAGCTGTCACCTTTCTCAGGTCCTTCCCCCAGCTTCCAGTCATCCTGCAGAATTTGGGAACGCTGAGTTTGGTAAATCTGAGATATTTGACAAAAAGGAAGATAGGCAACTGGAAAATCTACAGCACTATCTTACCGAGTGAGAGTATATACATCCTGTCTGGCTTTTCAGCTGTTCAGTGTGTTTGCCACGCTGCCGAGGCAGGATGTGCAAACAGTAGCCAAGATTGCCTTAAAAAACCTCTGCCCTGGGCTTCAGCCTTTTCAGCTGGAGCATTTCGTCTCTGAGTCTCAAGTGGTAGTTTTGATCAACAAGGTCCTTGAGTCAGATGAGTCTATTGAGTAACACACTTTATGTCTGTTTATCAGGATCTGAGAGGCAGAAGAGTTAGTAACAAAACCACTACAAATCCAAATCCTGGCTCAGAAAAGCAGCAGGCTTGTGAATGTTTTTTTCAGCTGCCGTGGCCTGAAAATACCCTTTCCTTCCTACCTGATTCATGTTGCTGCTAAACAGAGAAGACGGTGGAGGCAAATCAGAAGAGAAAGGAAGTTACAGATGAATTTATCCCTCAAGCACAGTTTATATTTCTGAAATACAAATTCTTTTTGTGAGAGGCAAAAAGGGGTCTCAGTCTGCTAATGCGACCACTGGAGGAAACAGAGATGATGAAAGCACAGAGGCATGCTGGTGATGCCCCTGTGGCAGCAACTGGAAGCCAGAATGCCTAGGAAGCTCAGACACACCTGGTGAAGCAAAAGACATGGGCCTGAAAGACAGCAATGGGCTGGGAACTGCCACAGGCATGGACTTCCCATCCCATTGCCTCCAAAGGATTTGGTTTGGTACAAGAATGAGATGGCAAACTACAAGTTTTAGCTCAGTAGCAAGGCTGAGAGGATGCCTCTGCATAACATAATGTCTGTTTGCTTTTCCTGAGTCCAAGAAAAGCATTTTTGGTGGGGAAGAAGAATATTTCTATTTCATGATGACATTTTCAGGAGTAACCTATGTTTTAATATCATGATTATCGCTCTATATTGATGCTGGCTGTGCTGTATTTGTAAGACGCATTAGCGCTGCTCTTTTAAACCTACTGATTTTTACTTGCTCTGTAGCTGTTTTAACTAACACACTGGTTTGGAGTCAAAAAAGCATTGTGGTAAATGTGGAAACTAAACACAAGCCCTGAATTTTGCAATGGAGTGCTGTTGTAGCTCTTATGGTCTGAGGACATATGCAAGGCACGGTTTGTAGTGAAAGATCATTTGTTAGATGAGCATATGTAGTTGGGAAAAGAAAAATAAAAGAAAAAAGACAAGCAGAGGAACAGAGGAACAAATAAGCTCTTCTGTCGTCCTGAAGAAAGGACTGAGTGCCTGGAAGCTTTTTTGACTGTTCTCTTGCTATAAATCTCATGGTTCTTCAGAATGACGGACTTTAAATGTGCTGCTAGGCATATTCCACACCCACAGCCACCCACCTTCGAAAATAATATATTCATTCCGTTCTTCCAGGTGATTCGAACTTTGGATTGGGCCCTAAGTAAAAGAACCAAAAGCGTAACTATATAGTGATTACCGATTGCAACCAGATAAATCTGTGACATTTGCTAAGCCATTTTATGTTGAATGCTGATATGTATACGACATTTCTGTCTTGACTCCCTTGTTGTTCCTGTGTAATCACCTAATGCCTGAAATATCATCCTGCACATGGCATAAAAATGAAATTAATTATGTTTTTATCAAGGTGATGTTTCAAGGTTTTGATTATTTTGATTTCTCTTTAGTCTGTAGCTCATTGTCCCCTGTCCTGTATTTTTATTTTTTGCATAAAATGAATGTTACTTCCATGTTTTCAGGTCTCAATATGATATGCTGTTAGTCTCAATCCATATTTAAAACAGTGAAACAAAGTTTGGAGTTACCTTTATTCATCTCTATGCAACTGTTCTGTCTTATGGTATCAACAGGTGAGGTCTGTTACAGCTTTGTAGCTAACAATCACAGGAAGGTCTCTGCATGCATGGAACCAAGTTCTAAATACTGACTAGGTTGACTATTCAGATAATAAGTTGCTAAATACTGAAAATGTCTATAAGATTTGTTTGTATCAGTATGATTTCAAGAGCTTTTGTAGTATACAGTTAATTTCCTATGAGAAAGCATGAATTGAAATTCATTTTCAATATGCATTTCTTCCCGAGTTTGATGGGAAGAATGAAGCAATATTAGAAAACTGAAGCAAAATCTTAACGGCATTAATTTTGCTCACAAAATACAAATAGGGCCAGAAATAAATTACTCAGTATTGGATAAATGTCAACTAAAATTTTTTACATTCCATGTATCGTATACAACAACCATGAACATTCTAGGGTTCTTATATTAACTAGAGGCAGGTGGTTTTGCTCTGACTAGAAAAGTGCATAATATAGTAATGGCAAAAAAAATAGTTACTACCCCTTACATTACAAGAAACATTAAAAAAAGGCCAAATATTTAAAGCAATATTGATTAAAGACAGGTCTTATGAGCAGATAAGCTTCCTGGCTTAATAAAGTACAAAAATGAGACCTGGAAGAAGGTAATTAGATGGATATTCTAATTTACAATGAGAAAAGGTCTTTTTAATAGCGTGAGAAAGCACCATCCTTTGTAGATCTCAAGATACTTTTCATACTCTTCCTTACACTGACTATTTACTGTCTTCTGCTTCACACTGAAGTATTCTAAATTTGAGTGGCGGCTGTTTTAGCCTTGAGAAGAGAGCTAACTGACCTGCTAAACTATCCTCACTTGTAAACAGAAATATAGTCTGAAGGTATTCTCTCCCAGTGCATTTCAAGTATAATGAAGAAACCCACACATTCATTTGCCATAAAGCTTTTTTTTCTGTCTCTTCAGGGAAGCAATCAGTCGTGTTTGTGAAGCCATGCCTGGTGCCAAAGGAGCCTTCAAGAAACGAAAGGTATTTTTCTTTCCTTGCAGTGCAATTGACTGTGTTTTCTTAGTTCAACACAGAGGAGACCAGCACAACAGGCAGGTGACTTTAAAGCAGTTTTGAGAATTGCAGATCATTAGTAATTTAAAATATTAGTTGTTTTCACCCACTGTATGTTGTCTCTTGTCCTTTTGGTCAGGATCTGCTTTTATAGGCATCTGGAAGTATGCGGACATGTAGGAAAAAGATTTTGGCTTGCCTTTAAGTTCCTACTGTAGAAACACCATCCTTCCCTCCTTTTCTTTCTTTTGTAGGTTGAAAGTGGAAGGCTTAAAACAAAAGGGATGCCTTTTCATAAAATGCATGAATAAATTGTGGAAATAGGTGCTGGAAGCTCTTGCAGAGGCCAAAATATAGAGAGTTTTGAAAGTGATTAAATCTGTTCTTGCAGTATAGCTCTACTGGTGACATTTAATGCGTTTGGAAATCACTGATCTCTGGAAATTGGGAGAACATACAGATGATCTTCTGGTTTCTATGCTCTTGGTATTGACGATGCTCAGTGTCCAGAACTGATGGTGGGTCTGGTGGGCATTGGCCTAACATGGTTGTTATCATGCTTTTATTCTTATTTGTGTGATACAAGCTAGAACCTGCATGATATTTGGGAAAATTTCTTCACCAAAAAGGTTTTCAAGCATTGGAGCAGGCTGCCCAGGGAAGTGGTTAAGTAAGTCCCCCATCCCTTAGCAGTGTTAGGTTTAGAGTTGGGCTTGATCTTAAAGGCCCTTTCTAACCTAAATGATTCTGATTCTATGACAAGGAGTGGAGGAAGCTTTAGCTCAACTCTTGCATTGATAGTTCTCAACAGTCTTGTACTGCTTGCTCTTTCAGAGGCCTGCTAGCAAAGCTAGGATTAAATGCTAAGGGAAGGAGCATAGCAGTTAATTGTAGCCCTTGTAGGTGGTGTTGAGTGCAAGAGGAGAACAGGCAGGTGAAGGAAAGGTCTGCCTGCTTCCCCACCTACTTCACTAACTAGGCAGAATCCCAACAGAAAGGGATAGGATGAAATGCCACTTGTTTGCAATGGAGAATCTTCCTTTGGGGAAATAAGGCATGTGACAATATATGTTACAGTGTAACTGGAAATTGCCTCAGAAATTAAGGTTGTGGTTTTCCCACCACCAAATGTACCTCATTGGTATTTCTACGTTCTCTGGCTTTTGGTTTTTAAACCTGACAGTAAAGAGGAAAATACCATTTTTCTTTGAAAACAAAATGAACAAAATATTATTGCAAAAGTAAGTTAAACAGAGTCCTAAGTACCTTGTGAGACACCTCACTGTATTACTGGCTTTAGAAGAAATGTTGCTTATGAGTTATTGAAAGAAAATAATGGTTTTGAAGTAAGGGTACTGGATGAGAAGAAAAATTGCCCAGCCACGGAATTTCACATGGATGGTAGAGACTGGTATCTTTTGCCAGTCTTTACTTTCATCATGGGTTTGCCACTAGTGGCTTATGAGTGTGGTTGAGATGTACTTCTTGAGGCCAAGTTTTCACACTTTACCCACACACTGGGCAGATGATCCTTAGGCATGAGCTGGGAATCATGAAGGTTTAAGAAAAGAAGAGAAACAAGAATATTCACACCGGCTTGTTTTAAAGAGAAGTTAATAAAGTACCAGCACTGTAACATGACAAAGTTATAATAGTGCAGCACAAATGCTACATGGAAGCAGTATGTAGGTAGCACATTTTTAGCCACTTAAACAGAAGGAAAAGAAGCTAAAATTGAATATATGTAAGCTTTAAGAAGTGAAGAAGAACAAGTGTGTCTGTCTTGCTGGGGACAAATTTTTCCAAGCTTGCAGGCAAGTTGAGACAAATACGAATACATCAGCATTCCATCAGTGTTACTGGAGTTGCCCTTTCCGTGTGGGAAGGGACTAGAGCAGAGCAAACAACAGATTTCTTTTCAGGAATTGAAGTATTTTTTACAGAATAAGAACCTGCTATTTTAAGATACTTACTCAAGGCATTCATCTTAGTCTGCTCAATTGGTTCCTTGGTGAAGGTGAGACTTTGCTGTCTCACAAAACCCTATTTTGTTAGGTCAAGAGTGGATGAATGCCTGTCTAGCTGCTGCAATTGTTACTATTACTATTATTATCAAGAACTTATCTCCAGAGAAAAACAGCTGGTGCAATGAAATGAGCTTTGAAAAGTCAGCAACTTTTAAGAAACCTTTAAGATTACAGCTAACCCTGCATACAGTGAAGGTCATCACAGACAAGCAGAGTACAAAAATGTGCTTTTTTTCATCCCCCACAGTCAGCAAGCAAAGTTCTTTGTAGCATCTTGGGAAAGAGCAATCTTCAGTTTGCAGGAATGAGCATAATGCTGAATATCTCCACCACCAGCTTAAACCTAATGACTCCTGACACAAAGCAGGTGAGTGTAACTGTTAATTTGTAAGGCTTTTGATGAACAGCCTACTGCACAATTATTTGCTGTCTGCCAAAATACTCAGTTGGTCGAAGTTATTATTCCTCAATGATGTCAATAAAATGAATAACAACAGGAAGTAAAGCACACTAGGAGTCATAGTTTGTTCTAGTATTCAACACAGCTTTGAGGAATTATTTTCTTGCCGTGTTTTGGGTAGCTCAGTTTTGCTCTTAGAAGACCTACAACATGAAACAGCATTTTCTGATCTTAGGAGTTCTTCTTGGCTACAATTGCAAAAGGGATGCATTTGGAGTAAGTGACTAAAGGACTGAATGTGCATCCCCAATATTGTTGTGTTCTTCACATTTAGAGCCTTAACAAGCAATCTATTCCTGAGGCGCTGCTAAAAATACAGCCTCAGGGATTTTGCAGCAGTGAAATGCCAGTCTTTTAGAGAGACAAGGCATCCTTTTTCAAGCAGCCCATTTCTTTTTCTTCTTCATTGTGCTGAAGGTACAGGCAGACTTCAGGGAATCACTGCAGTAGGTTGTGAATGATGTATGAGATGAGCAAAATCCTTGCTCAGGGTACATATATAAAGAGAAAGCAGACAGACATGCGTAGTCACTGCAGTGCTATTTGCTGTGAGCCACATACTGCGTTAGGGCATGCAACTTTTTGCCCAGATACAGCTAAAGGAAGAAAAAAAGAAACATCCTGCTGTTCTTCAGAGCCTCAGGTTAAAGAATCGGAAAGAATGCATATATTGTCTGTTAAAAAGCTTGCCTTTTTTATTATGTTTATTTTTATGTTTCCATTGATTTATCTTCATTCTTATCCTTATTTAGAAATCATCATAATTTTCTGTAGTGAGTACTGAGACTGTGGGAGCAGTGTTATGGCTGGTTGCAGTAGTTTGGAGCCTTATCATGGAATATACACAGCAGTGCTTTTCATAAGGACAGTTGCCCCTGGTCAGAAGAATACAAACTTGATGCTAATTAGATCTATTTAAAAAGTGCCAAACCCTGAAGCAGCCTTGTCTTTGGCTGACGTCAGGGTTGAAATGGAGTTAAACTGACTTATCGCAGGGAAGAATCCTCCCCCAGATACCTTCCCTTTTCTCTGAGTTGGCAAAACTGTTTATCTTTCTCTCACATCATTCCTGTTGAGATCGACTTGGTCCAGATGCTGCAGGCCTAGGAAATGTCTGGTTTCTCAGAGATCCCCAGCCCGGCTGTGGTGTCCCTTGCTTCTTGCTTGTGCCAAGCTTTTGGTTTGAAATTAAGCATGGTCCAGCAGCCTTGCCTTTTGAGGCCCCTCCCAGGAGCATGGCTGAGAACTTCTGTAGCAGCCTCTTTTTCCCAGAGGAGCTGCAAGGAAAGAAAAGACGAGGCAGTTGTTGTTAGCTCTTGAGGTAGCTGGAAAAAAATTGCATGTACCTCTGCACAACAGTTCTGACAACATGTTAAACATGGATGAGACAAAAATGTTTTTTGTTTTTTGTTTGGTTTTTTTTGGTGTGTTTTTTTTTGTTTGTTTGTTTTTTTTTTTTTTGTTTATTTGTTTAAAATGCAGATTTGGGTAAATGGAAATGTTTCTAAACTGTGTGCACACATTACTGAACCATTTCATTTTGAGCAATGTAAGGCATTTGTAATTTGCTATGCATTGTTTCAACATTTTGGTGTGGGGAAGGGTATATCCCTAACTCAAACTAATCTAAAACATTTTGCTGTGGAATTAAAAAGAAAAAAGTGTTTTACTTGTACTGATGGTTTCAAGCACTTTTCAGTTTTCTTGAAATTTGGAAAATAAGTTTTGAGGGAATCTGAAATAATTTTTGTTGTTTATGATGCTGAACTAAAAGATCAGGTTATTTGCACAATTCAAGATAGTGACAATGACAGATGTGTAACAAATCTTCACTAGCTCATCTCTATTGTTAGGAGCACTTCTTTACTGGAAAAAAGAAAAGCAAATCCTCTCTGATGAGTAGGGCAACAATGGTTCACCAATGAACACTTAAACATTAACCACATCTTGAGAGGCTCCTGTGGGACAAGCAGGAGTATTGAAAATGAAGCGCTCTTTATGTGATATAAACACTACAAATAGTTGTCAACTCTCGCTGACTTAGTGAAGCAGCAAGATCCAGAGAAAGTCATGTCAAGGTTTCTTCTTTCCAAGGAAGATGGTTGCTAGTTCAGGTCTTTCAGATGGAGGATTGGGAAAACAGCCCAGAGAATATCTTTTTAGCCTCATTTTTTTCCCAAAACAGTTTTCTAAAGTATGTGGTACCCTCTCCAAAGAGAGCAATTAAGATCCAAATTACATGCTTTGAGGCACTAAATAAGGGCGTTATCTTATACCAGATGAATTACTTGGCATGGTTTCTGTAACTCAAGTGATCAAGTGAAATTTTCTTTCCAATGACCTTTTCTTTCTTGGTTGTTACATGATTTCATTATTAAAAGATTTCATAAGTTAAATCTCAGAATAGCAGTGGAGCAGAACTGTTCTCCTTGTATTAGAGGTTCATGACAGTTTGTCTTTTCCCAGGGAAATATCATATTAGTTCAAATTGCACATAAGCAAATTGAATTTCAAATGCTCTGGAGTATGCCTGAGATTTTGTCCACTGTGCTACATTGCAGCTACAGTCAATGTTCTGATTGCATATTGGAAACATGTTGGTATTTGAAATGTAAAATGACACAGTAAGTATTGGAAGCAATTTTTGAATCATTAGGTGCTGTAAATATTGCACATTTTCATTGATTTTACCTGAGTTGCATCAGCAGAAAAGTGTTTTGATGAATAGGACCCTTTGCTCCATTCATCACTATGTGTAATAAAGAAAGTGAGCTTTAGCAGATTAAAATTTCTTCACGGATACCGTATGACAGATCTATATGATTTACTGGAGTTCTGTGCACACATAGCAATTTTGCCATGTCCCACTATGTTGTAAAGAACACCAGAATAGATACATTCATCCTTAAGTTTGTTTGTGTTATAATCATGCTACTCTTTGCACTCCTTGTAGGTGAAACACAGAGAATTTTGACTTTGGTTTTGGATTTTCACCCCTATGCAAACCAAAAAAGGAATCAAAAGGGTAAACTGTAAGAAAACCTACTGATTCACGCTTATTCTTTCTGATCCATACAGATCATAGCAAATCACCATATGCAATCTATTTCCTTTGCATCTGGAGGTGATCCGGTAAGCATTTCTTTGAAGCTTTCCCACACATAGGTATTGCTTTATAAGAACTGTGAGGCAAAATTTATTGCATAGCTTACTGAAAGAAAACTATAACCACAATAACTCCTGTTTCTTGTTTCATAAATTCTTGATTGTTGCCATCAAACTCTTTTCAAGGGAAATAACTAACAAGCAGTCATAGATCCTCCTCTTTGAATGACTGAAACAAAAAGTATCAAAGGGTTGTGAGCATTTGTTTAATAACTGATAAGCAGGGCTTTGGTTTTTAGATTAATATAGTATCATCATATGGCTATTATGTGAATTTTTGTCCTGGTTTTTATTTTGTTCTTTTTGCAGTAATAGACTGTGCTGCAGTTATGTTTATAGCACTGCATGCATTTAATTTTTTTTTCTTCTTGTCTCTAAGTGTACATTGAGAGGACCGTGATAAATACTGCCTTCAGGTATATTTGCTACTTTCATGCAGCTCGAAGACAGGCTTCCAGGAAAAGCCCAGTTCTTTCTTTCTAGTTCTGCAAAGCTTTCAGATGCACCTACAAGTTTGATTCGTTTAGCTTAAAATGCAGACACCTGCTTGTTGTGCTTTCCCCTGTTTTTATAAGCAGTCCATCCAAAGGCATATTAAAAGTGCTTTAAAGATATTTGTCACCAGGGAGGATTATCAAACAGGGGCATTGATCACCTCATACCTTAGAGGTTTGAAAGCTTTTAAACCTAGTTTAATTGAGTATGAATTGAGTCTGCCTTTTCCTCCATCGTATGATTTTCTGTTGTTTATCAGTCGTGTTCTACAAGTAAGGCAATTTCTAGCCTCCTTTGTGAGTGAATTCTCTCCACTCAACTCTGTTAAGTTGAAGATCTTTCCCACTTTCTTTTTTCATTTCACTACCTTCAGAAAACTTAAGGGCAAACATGAGCCTTAGCATAGCTCTGCTGAGCTCAGTTCAGTTCCAGAAGGGAAAAGGACACGATATCACAATAATCTGGGGAACACAAAATGCATCAACAGCACCTTTGAAACACAACAGATTGCAATGAATGCTGTAAATGAAC
The DNA here is from genome assembly GCA_039720435.1 of Amazona ochrocephala. Taxonomy (NCBI): domain Eukaryota; kingdom Metazoa; phylum Chordata; class Aves; order Psittaciformes; family Psittacidae; genus Amazona; species Amazona ochrocephala. Next base: position 35,763,227 of record CM077909.1, on the reverse strand, counting down.
AATTTCTGAAGTGGGCAGAGGAGTGATTAGCACAGTTCCCTGCCTCCGTAAGAAGATTCTTCATTCCCCATCTGCCATCCCAAATGCTAAGTCCTGGAAACACCATTGCACACTGCCCACCGATACAGAGATTTACCAGGAAAGAGGAGAGGAGTAGCAGTAGAGATTGGAATTGGAGTAAACAAGCTTTCTTAAATGTCTGAGAGAGAGAAAAATCATCCTACTGACTCAGTGAACTACCAGAGAAATAAAATTACACGGTGTAAGGGAATCTACAAGAGAGTGAAATTAAAAAGTTGTGTTCACAATATGACCCAGTGCATGGTGATCTCATTCTGGGAGTGGAGAAAGGTAGGCATGAGTATCTGATGACACTTTACAGGCTTGTCTCAGTGGGCTGGTATCTGGCGCAACTTTGAGTCAAAAGCTGTTTCATGAAGGAGATGGTTCCTTCGTCCTGTGTGCGCACAGAAGAAGACAATGTGCAAGGATGTGATTTAGTTCAGACATTTATTAACCCAGCTAAGGGTCATCCAGACATAACATTTATCATCCCTTAACGATTTCCACTTGGTGGAGGGCTGCCACCACCAAACCATATCTCCCAAACGCAGCTGGGATTCAGCTCATAAGCTCATCTCCTCAGATTTAAATCTCTCCTTGGAGATTAAAAATGGATGGATAAAGGCCGTACTGAACTAGGAAACCAGATCTGTGCCCATGTTTCTCAGGAAATGCTTCCCACATTTTGAAGTTTAGTTTGTTTAGAAGAGAGACTGTCCCCACTTCTCCCCCTCACTACTTTTCTGCTCTGGATATCTGCCACACATTTGCACCAGCAATTAGCTTTGCAACTTTCCTCCCACTCCCTAAGTGTTAATTACCTTAATCATTCAAAATACATCCACTGGAAAAGTGTCCCACAGACTTGGAGAGCAGCTTGAGTATCATATATATTTTTGCAATATTCCCATTTGCAGTGAGTCAGACAGCTTCTGTCTATGTCAGTACATGACAGCTTAATAATCTTTCCACCAAATCGTTTTTACACATTACTGTGGAATAATTTTGACTTCCAAGATTATGTTCTGTATCTTCTTTAGCTCTCTTCAGCTGCTTGCTGTGATGCACTAAACAATTTCATCCATAGTCATTTCAGGTGGCTGTTTCCAGACAGCCAGACAAGACGTCTGTATTTGGGGATGCCTGCTGAAATTTCTGAGAGGTCTCTAAAAGGTCTCAAAAGGTCTAATAAGGCAGGTCTCTCAGAGGGCCCTGAAGGCACTAGTTCTTCAGTTTCAGCCCTGCCTTTGAATTTTAACACTGCAATACAGTTTCTTTGAGGTGAAAATTATAGCTCATTCATACCTGTCTTCAGTATTTGAATGTCAGGGGCCACTTTGTTGCATCAGACCAGCCCTGTATAGCCTTTTGGTGGGAATCTTCTAATTTAGGTGCCATGAAATATGCCCACTTTAGGTGGTTAATGGTTTGTCATAGTCAGCTTGAATCTTTAGATGAAATGAGAGTAGGTGGTTTCAGTCTCTCACACTCGTGCTAGCTATAAGATAGATCTATGATTTACTCAGTCATGAACATATCCATCAGCTGTATCTGTACTAGTAAATAAAATGATCCCAGGCCTGTTTTCTGGCCTGAAATGAAATAGCATGGTGAAATTTGCATCCACACATTCACTGTCTTCCGTCCCAGTGGTCTCTAGAGATTGATGCCCAGCATAAGCTGGTCCTTCAGAATGTCTCAGAGCAGGGCATGGGAAACCAGCCCAGCCAAGAAAGGGAGAGTAGCAACAATTAAGCTTTATGGGAAACTGTTGAACAACTCTCAGGCCTTTACCTTGGATCTGTTTTATTTGCTGCTCTAGACATAACCACTTTCCTCATCCCCTTACTTGTGGATGTGCATCATTACTTCCACACAAGTCATTGCCCAGACACTGTGTCACTGCATGCTTAAAGAATTACTGGACAAAGTGCTTGGGCTACTCTTCTATGCTCTGGTTTTTTTGCAGACCAAGCTCATTACTGCTGTGTCTGAGTGCCTTCCAATAGCACATTAAGTGATATGGCTGCACATCTGTCACCACAATCATGAATGTTCTTCATCATTTCCCTTGCTGTCTCCTTCAAAAGAAAATTGTATAGACACACAGCGCAATGAATTGTTTTGGATGGGGCGTGGTTGTGTGTGCTTGCACTAGAGAAAGTTAAGCAGAAGAGGTCTATCTTTCAACTAAAGATTGATGTTTGTTATGACATTACATCTTCACATAGTTGTCAATGGTCTTGGACCAGTCACCTATAAAGGCTTTGGGTATATTTATGCAGCCAGCTGCTGTGTATCCCATGCATACCTGTTAGGTTTAGCTATACCTGACTAGCCAGGCATGTCAGAAAATATCGGATCTAAGCAGGACTTCCTGATCACATCAAGAATATATGTCATTTTCTAGAGGTGCCAGCAGACCTCACATTTCCTGGAAGCACTGGCCTTTCTGTTTCACCTGCACAATGGTGAAAGTCTGCACCGCCTGTGCGCAGGAGTGTGAGGGTGGCAGGACAGCAAGCAAAATGTCCCTAAGGAAGATGTTGGCTTCGTCTTGCCAGAAAATCCACTTGGCATGTGGCAACGGGAGTGGCTGAAGCAGCCCATGGGCTGGGGAAGGGTGTCCTGGGATACTTCCTGTCATAGCCGAGCTGCGGCTGAGCACCCCTGTGCCATATGGCATTGTAGTCAGTAACCGTACCTGCTTGTCACACATGAATAAACAGCATTTCTGAGTGTTTCTGAGGAGCAGGGCTGTTACTCCCACTCTTTCTGCCTCAAAACCAGTTGATTATTCATGTTCTGAACCAAAATCTCTAAGTAGTTTGAAGATGTATGAAGATAGGCTGAGAAAATTGGGGCTGTTCAGCCTGGAGAAGAGAAGGCTGCATGGAGACCTCATAGCAGCCTTCCAGCACCTGAAGGGGGCCTATAGGGATGCTGGGGAGGGACTCTTCATTAGGGACTGTAGTGAGAGGACAAGGGGTAATGGGTTTAAACTTAAACAGGGGAAGTTTAGATTGGATCTGAGGAAGAAATTCTTTACTGTAAGGGTGGTGAGGCCCTGGAATGGGTTGCCCAGGGAGGTTGTGGATGCTTCATCCCTGGCGGCGTTCAAGGTGGGGTTGGACATAGCCTTGGATGGCATGGTTTAGTGGGAGGTGTCCCTGCCCATGGCAGGGGGGTTGGAACTCGATGATCTTGAGGTCCTTTCCAACCCTTACTATTCTATGATTCTATGATTCTATGAGGACTTGTAATTCTACTCCCTTCTAAAAGAGGCCTGATCCAAATCCTATCAAATGTTTAATTGATTTTCCAATGCTTTGGAAGGTACTTATAAGTTCTGCTGGAATAGATCACATTCGGGAGAAAACAAAGTGGTGGGATTAGTACCAAACCCATAAGAATTTTTATGGGGTTTAAGTAGTATACAACTGCAGAGCAAACATGTCACTTGAGGTTCTGGCCACCAGAATATGCACGCCCTGGACTGTGATCTTTTGCTATGATCAGTGCACAGATTTTTTGCATTCATTGTAGCTGTCTTAATTTTTTGACAGGATACAACTGACTATGTTGCATATGTAGCTAAGGATCCTGTTAATCGGAGAGGTAAGTTAGAAATATCGATTTGGCATCTTTTTTCCTTTGAGAAACATGAATTATTCATGGTATAATTCATTTGATTTTTTTTTTCCCCAGGAAAAAAAGAATAAGCAGACCAATAAAACAATTGCCTTTGACAGAGTAATGGAAAGATTATGTAACAAAAAGGAACAGCCATGCACAAGTCAGTTCTTAAACCTGGAACCTACAGGTCTTGCCTGTAGTTCATCTCCAAATATCACTTTGATTCTCTTCATCTCTTAAATTAAATGCTTGCCTTAACTTGGCTGCGTGAGCTTCTAGGCAACAGTTAACTCTCACCTACACACAGTCACTATGCAGGAACTAAGCAGTCCTTTGGTTAAGTCTCCTGATGGGGCAGCTGAATCTGTTGGGTCTTCTTCGTACATGGCTCATTCTTCCTGGCAGAATCAGATTCTTTACCAGGTAGTGAGCTTTCAATCTAGCTTGCTGGAGGCTGTAATCCTCTTTCTCAGTAAAGGTTTATTTAACATTGGGTTGCTCTGTGAGCGAGCAGTCAGGGACAGCAAGCCTCTCATTGATTGTCTTCAAAGACCCAGTTCAGATTCTTAAAAATAAATTATGGAAAGTGCAAATTACAGTCTGAAATAATAGGTACAGAAAATATTCCTGCTTGCAATGCAGAAAGCATGACTAGGTCTTAACGTTAGATACGAAGTGTATTATGTGCTTGAGAACATACTTATTATTCATAGATTCATAGAGAAAAGAAAGACTAGCTCCAAAAAAGGGCTCAGGCACTTCCAACAGGATTTCTGCAGAATTCAGACACTTTCACTCCAAAATGTGAACCCTGCAAACCCTGAGCTGCCACCTTACCATGGGCACAACTAATTCTGCAGTTTCTGTATTTTGTCACCTTTAATGATTTTAGATACCTTAACAACCTGTTGTGTCAATGTGCAGAGATGTCCAGACTTGAGAGAGTTAGCTCATAAATAATACCTGCACTAAATATACTACTATGCTGAATGTCAGTGAAACACCTAGAAGACATGGTGAGTGGGAGGTAGAGTGATAGTCCAGTTCTTTGCCATGCTTGTAACACTCCAACATGTGTCCCCAGTTAGAATGACTCTGGCATTAAAACTGCAGGCTGTATGGTGCAGACCTTCCCACCCCACCTGCTTCAGCAGTACCTTTCTGCTAAACAGGAGACTGATTCAGCTGTTCTGAAAGATCTCAGTGGCAATACAGTGAACCAGTATCACAGGTCAGGTGTATGTACTCTAGGGTTTGGAGGAGCCCTGTGCTCTGTCTTCTGTACTTGTGAAAGTGGATTTTGTATATAAACTGTTTCACAGACTATGTTCCTTATATCTAAGTTGGGTGTGTTTAGCCTTAGCTTTCTGTCACTGTTCCTTGTTGAGCCAGTCTATCCTAGATTGAGCAGTCATGTAAACACCTGCTGTTGTCTTCCTGTAGGGTATTTAGTTCAAGCCATTTCTCAGTTTTCCTTAGGAAAAGTCTGACAGAGTGAACTCTGTCTATCTCCAGCTGCAGTGCATGCCTTCCATCCTTCAGATAATTTCTGTTCCTCCTTTCATTTTTCTGCGTTGTTTGAAAAAGGGAAATGGTGCCTGTTCTTATTTGAAGTAATCTAGTATTAATGCCTGCAATCTATAACACAGGCTGTACCTTCCTACTCTTACTTGCTTTTGTCGTCCTCGTCATTAGCTGGTTTCTCCTAAGTCCTTTTTTCTGCAGTGAACCACTGTTATCTCACATGAAATTCTTTCATGCTCATAAATAAATCTCTAAGCCTTCTGCATTATGTTTTCCCCAACTGTGTGTGTACATCAGTGGCTCGCAGATTGGTGACTTTACATGTGACCAGTATTAAAACACATTGTTTTAAAAGGTCTATTGTACCAAGGGATCTAGATTGCCCTCTTACACAATCACTGCTCAGTCTGTCAGTCTTTGTGTTATCTGCAAGTCATTTAGAAATGAGTCCAAATTTACTTCTGTATCTTGTGAAAAATGTTACTGCTGCTGTTACAGACACTAGCACTGATGCTCTCACTGGTATATTAGACTCATTCTTCCCAAGTGTGTAAAAGCTCTCTTCATGCTTTATATTCTGGATCTAGCACGCTAGAGACTGTCTGTCTTCAGATGTAACATTCACAAGAAATCATCTCTGTGTGAGCCAGACTTTCTCATGCTTTTACAAGAAACACATCTCTTACCTGCAGAAAGTCCATTCACGTATCCAAGGAAACAGGTTACTCATTATGTCACCCACCAAAACTACTTAATGACTCATGCTTCATTAAGAGCTCCAGAGAGGTTTAGCAACGAGCAATGTAGTCCCTTTAAATCCACACTCTAGTTATAGAATACAGGAATTGTAGCTCTGGTTGGCTTAACTACTTTTGGTCCACATTCTTGCAGGTAAGGCTGCACTTTATTTGAGGGCTGCTTGTTCACTGCCACCAGCATAAGGAGTAAACAGCAAATGTCCTGCTGCTAGCCAGGGATGTCTGCCTCTGTCTTTGAACACACAGAGGTCCTGTTTTTGACTGCTGAATCCACTTCCAGCATGCAGCTAAGGACATTACTGCCTTGAATCAGGCATAGCCTCAGCATGCTGCTCCGCCCAACAGGTGCTATAAGGTGAGAAAAAAATATCACTGGCTCTGTTTAGCAGGGCAGCACTGTGACTGGTGCCATCTCAAGCTGCGAGAGGTGCTGCTGAGGGAGAGCGTATGTGCCCTGGTCATTCTATACTGGCATAATTGCAGGTTCCTTGGCCATTTATTCTGGCCTCTTCAAAAGTCTGTCCAGGAAGCTGAGAAGTCATTGCTAATCTTCTTAGTCTCCCTATATTGTTTCAACTAAAATTATGTCACTCAAATGTCATGACCAACCTGTATTTGTAGTACACTGTCAACCAAAGCACTTGATTCCGCTGAGCTGGACTCAATGTATATACTAAAATGCAATTTTTAGCTGAAGAATTTATATTCAGGTTATTAAAGCAGTTGGGGTGATACAAATTAGTAACTTTAAAAAAGGTCCAACTGTACTGTGGCAGGACTTGGAAAAGAACTACAGTTTCAAATTTAGTCCAGGCTGTAGCCAGTAGTCTGTATGCTTTTCCAGCACTGAATGCGGAAAATGAACTCGCCTGTGCTTTTCTGAATATCATTTAGACTGTTAGCTTCCAGCTTTTAAGACCCAGCTACATTCCTGCAACATTAGGTGAAATCTTTATGAGTTAGCCTGTTCATGTTGTCACATAAGATGATACTTCCAAACCACTCTGATTTAAAACTGGGATGGATTTGGCTGCTCAGGCAGTTGATAAAGGTTTCTCCATCTCCTATAGGAGGAGAGCTTGTGTTACCAGCCTCTCTCCTTACTTCCTCTGTCACACTGGGTTCAGAGAGGTGGCACATGGGGGAGTGCTGGAGTTAATAGAGATCCTGGCTCTGTGCTCCCCACTGATTCTGGAGTTCGATGGGAGCATCTCCATACAGACAAACAGGAAAAGGTACCAACCTCTGTATTACTGTAATCAAATAAAATAAAATACTAGGAAGTATCCTAGTTATTTTTCCTCCCTCATCTTGTAATTTGGGAAATTCTGGAAGCTCAGAGGAAGTGAACAGCTTGCAAACTTGGCATGATTAGACATAAAATTAAAGTGGTAATAAAATTGAGGAAAACAAGGAAAGCTTTTTTTGTTGTTACTATCTACTAATATTTTTATAATTTCAACTTAAATCTTTGTTAGAATTCTTATATAATCTATTGCATTTAGGTAATATCAAGTGAAAAATTATAGATCTGGTATTGCAGTTACTCAACAGAGCAATTTTACATATCCTTCAAAAAGTCCCCATTGCCTGAAATTCAGTGTGCCAGCACTGAGTTGTATTGAAATGTGCACACCATGAATAGGGCAACTATACCTGACATGTAGGAATTTTGTCATAGGTCAGCGTGACCTACCATAACATAAACAATTATTTGCATGCACATGTGTCAAATCTTTTTCATTTAGCTTGTCATATACTGGAATGCTCTGATGGCCTGGCCCAGGATGTCATCAGCACCATAGGGCAAGCGTTCGAGCTTCGATTTAAGCAATACTTGCGATGCCCTTCTAAGATACCTACTTTCCATGATAGGTGAGTGCGATTGCAGAAGACTGCTAAAGGATCTTCTTTAGCTTTGTGTTTACTTAGTAAAATGTGCTGTTAGTGCAGTTGCTGGAAACAGACAGGATTTAAACACTTAAAAAAGAGATTTCTGCTGAATTAGCAAAGCAGCATTTGCCTAATGAATATGGAAGGAGCACAGTCATTTTAAGAGAATGGGCTAAATATGGGTTTCATAGTAAACTTATTGAAATGATCGTATGTTTTCTGTTGTAGTTAGTAGGCAGAGTTGGATGGCCAAGAATGGATGTTATTTGTGGTGTTTCCTCATTGTCACTGTCATAGCAGCTCTGTCAATTTAGATGAAGTAAGCTGGAGTTGCTGGGCTTCCAAAATTACTAGTAATGTTTCACTATTTCTGATATTAACCAGGATGAAGTTTTTAGGAATTTGATGTATTGTACAGAAGCTTTGACTGTATTGTTTCTTTGGAGAATACAAAATCTGTCTGCTTATATATACTTGAAAGGTTGGGATATAGCATTCTGTTTTCTTTGGTGAGCTGTGTTTTTGGTATGATTATATGCTTGCTAACTTTAGCACAAATTCCAGTGAGCTGGTACCCTGTGTAATCTCTTATATCAGAGTAAAATGGGTATATAGTGAATATAAAACGCTACTATTCTGATCTGCAAGCATTCTGTGCTCTTTTAGTTTACTTGTGTAAATGACTGTTAAATACAGACTGAAACCGCAAATTCTACCTCTTAACTTTCTGAAGTTCTTCCAGATTTATATTGGTGATAGAGCAGCCATAATTAAAGTCAAGGTTTTAGAGCTTATTCAAACAATCAAGTAATAATATGACAAATACTACTGTAAGGTAAAATAAAATTGTTTGTTAATGTTGTTTATAATCGTCTTTAAAACTAAGTAAAACCATCCTTTACTCAGCATGAAGAATTTAATCCATTGTAAATGGGTTTTAGAGTTTGTCTAAACAGAGAAGGTCTGCTGCATGATCCATCATGGCTTCCTGACTTGTAATGGTAGCTGATTTGTCAAAATAATATGCAGTAGTGATCCCCTGGCAGGCAGTCTTAATATGGTGCAAGTAGCAAGCTATAAGTGACTTGCAAGCAAGGGGCAAAATGAAACACTTTCTTACAGGATGCAGAGTTTTGATGAGCCATGGATGGAGGAAGATAATGAGCCAACAGAACAACATGACTATTACAACAACATCCCAAATAAAATGCCCCCCCCTGGTGGCTTCATTGATGCCAGGCTCAAAGCAAGACTTCCCACTGTTGCAGATACAGCTCAGGTCAGTGTAGTTACATCTCTGCCCTTCTGCTGATGGATCCTAAATTTTTTAAAAATGTGTATTTTAAGATGGTTGCATTTGGACCATTTATAGCTCACAGTCCTTCATGTGTGGCTACCTTCCTTTTGAACAGGCAGCTACAAATTAGGCAGGTTCAGAACAAACAAAAGGAGATGATTTCCTCATCATATTAAAATATTACACAGGTTCAAGGAAGAGAAATCCACTGAGGGTCACTACATCTGTATGCTTCGGAGAGTACCAAATGATGTGCACTAACTGGGAAAGATTTGATGCAGAATTGTTTAAACGATCATTTAAATGATCTAGGACAATCATTACTAATGGATCATTATGTTAATAACTCAGCAGTGATCAGTAATCAGTTGGTTTCCACTTCACATTTCACTGAGGTCAGCTTGGTTATCTCTGCCAACAGATTTTGCTTTTGACAAGAGTCTCTAGATCCTAGATTTTGCTTTTGACAGCAATCTCTACCATTGCCATCAACAGTTTGACTGTGGTATTGACGTAACCAACTCCAAAAGGAGTTTTCAGATGCAGCACACCTCTGCTTAAATCCAGAAGTGCCTTATCTGCAGACAACATCCTCCCTTCAGTACCAGAGCGCATCCCCTGATATTGATCTGAGTTTTTCAGCTCATGCTTGGAAAGTGCTGGGAGCATCTTCTGGTCCCAATTGTGTTTCTGTGGAACGCTTTTCCAGGGCATAGTTGTCAGCGCTTGTTGTGTGAAGACAAATGTATTGGAGGAGATAATGCATCATTTGGCATTGTAGGGGTTAATAAAAACAAGGAGCAGGGAAGTTTACAGTAAGGTCACCATAATATCTTACTCCTACACAAATGTATTTTTGCTATATATATTCCAACACCACGATGAGTTGGAAATGAAGAGTGGGAGTACACAGAATACATGCCAAGGAAATTGTTAGAGCCCATCATAATTTATCTGAGCATTTTTTAAGGAAATTGAAAATTTCTTTGCACATGTGTCCATTCTAGTCTGCAACAGGACTGGGAGGAGAGCAAACCTATTACCAGAATCGTCACTTAGGAGACAAATTCGGTGAAGACTGGCATAATGTGCCTGTTAAGCAAGGTGAGTTTTGCTAGTTTTTGCTGTAATACTGCAGGAGGTCTCGGATGCACAAAGCATGTGAAAGTCTGGTGCCTCAGAGTCTTAAGTCAATGAACTGCACTTTGTGATACATCCCTTTTTTCTGAATTTTAATGTTGATGACAGAGAAAAGCATTTGGTAATTACTTCTTGATAAATTATTAAATGCACACTTTCATAAAATCTTATCTTTTGCACAGCAGTTCACAAATAGAGTTGCCCCAAATCTTCAGTTTTCTAGCTTGCCATCTCTTAAAACTCCAGGGTATTTAAGGACAGTCTGCATGGTCTGTTCTGAAGATCTGACCCACTACAGTAAGCAAGGTGGAATTTCCAAAAGAAGAGCTAGTGTTAGTAGGTTTTTTAAATACGGAGCAATGCATGTGTTTGCATATGATCTCTGCTCCATGAATAACAAATAATGTTTAATGTTCTTTTTGTTGTTGCCTATGAATTTTAAGCAAACCACATCAAAATATACATGCGAAATTTCAGCCTGTCCACCTTTGCGTGACAGCTTTACTTTGTTTCTGGGGACGCTTTTCAGAATATGCTAGAATATGTTATCTGCTGTTAGACTGCACAGATTTGAGGATTTTATTCCATTTCTTCCTCTCGTGACTCCCCAACTGAATATCATTTTTGAAACTGACAGTCTGTGTTAGAAAAGTTTTCTTTCCTCCTGAATAATACCTGTCCCCAAACCCTCATTGAAATTGGATACAGTGGAATATCCACATTGAAAATGGTTATAGTTTGCCCTGGGTTCAGCAGTAGCAGTCATTTTTCTCCTTCTTAGTAGCTGCTGCAGTTTTTGACTTTCAGCCTGGGAACAGCGCTGATAACACCAATGTTTTTAACTGCTGCTCAGAAATGTTTCTTCTAACCAAGGACTTTCTGAGTCTCATGCTCTGCCAGGGAGGAGGGGAAGCTGGGAGGAAGCAGAGACAAGACACCTGACCCAAATTAACCAAAGAGGTATTCCATACCATAGCATGTCATGCCCAGCATATAAACTGGGGGCAGTTACCCAGAAGGGTTAGATCACTGCTCGGTCGGGCTGGGTATCGGTCAGTGGGTGGTGAGTGGTTGTATTCTCTTCCCTTGTTATTTCCCTTATCATTATTATTACTGGTGGTAGCAGTAGTGGTTTATGTTATACCTCAGTTACTGGGCTGTTCTTATCTCAACCCATGGGAGTTACATTCTTTCGATTCTCCTCCCCATCCGTCCGGGAGCAGGGGGAGGAAGGGGAGGAGTGAGAGAGTGCCTGCGTGGCTGATTTACAGCTGATCTTAAACCACGACAGTTCTTTTTGGCACCCAACATGGGGCATGAAGGGGTGAGATAATGACAGATCTGACCAGAGTGTGTCTAATTGTATTTGTGATAAGCATTCGTTGTTTCAGATTAATAGTCACTCGTCACAATGCTGATTTATTGGCTCTCAAATTTGCTTCTCTTGATCTCATAGTTTCAGCGTGTCGTACCTTACAGATGGTATTTGCTGTGTTAGTGTTTATTGGCTGGGGGCCTTGGGCTAAGGTTCTTGTCTCATTGTACTTTATGGTAATGACTTGTAATACAATGGACTCATTGACCATGAAACTGATCTGGCTTGCGTTCCCAGTGTGGTCACCACCTCTATACTTTTGGAGGTATATAATACAAGTGCTTAGCATTACTCATCTTCTTCCCCTCCTCGGGTGGTCAACCCGTGAAGGAGACTTTCCCTTAAGCTCCCGGTTTCCCCACCAGACCGTTTACAGCATCGTTTGAGAGTTCTGAAGGTTTTGAATGGCCTTTAGGTACCCTTGAGACCTGCCTGCTGATTGTGATGGGGATCACCATGTTGGCACGCATACAGAATGTGTTTTACCCACGATCATTTCATCTGGTCCCAAGAGTTAAGCAGAGTCGGGTTTGGGCCCTGTCTGGGGTTAGATGACAATGTCAGAGGACCAAGAGATTTTCCACGAGGCTGGACAGTCATGAGTGTCAGAGTGTGTAGGATAGTATGGGCAGGTATCTAGGCCAGTGAACCCTTCCAGTGCTTTGGAACTTCACCACTGAAGAACTGCAAAATCCAGAAAAATTAGTAAAACTCTTAAATGACGTGTGTTGTCATTCTGGTCATACCAGAGAGGGACAAATCATGGCAACATGCTGGGGCTTGGCCTATGCTTACAGAGCTCTGTCAACACTATCCAGCACCTTCAAAAGGAAAAAAATATCCCTGGATCTGATGGCAAAGCAACAGACAGTGCAGCTACTCCAGATCCAAGCACAGCAGCTACTCCACCCCCAGCGACAAGTAGAGCAGCTACTCAAACTTCTGCCACAACAGACAGTGCAGCTACTTCAAGCAGAGCAGCTACACCACCCTCAGCGACAAGTACAGTAGCTACTCAAACCCCAGTGACAAGTACAGCAGCTACCCAAACCGCAGTGATAATCACTGCAGCTGAACCAGAGGACCAATTCATACCAATGTCAGTTACCCTTGTGTGCAAGGGGAAAAGCAAAACAAAGACAAGAAAGATGAAGGAACAAGATGAAGAAGTAATACCAATGCATTTACTATCCAGGACAGCACCTGATCTGGAGTCATCATCACATGATGAAGAAGAAGAAGGAAGAGGTAACTTCTCGACCTCAGACCTCAACTGAGCTATGGAATATGTGAAAAGATTTTACCCATCAACCAGGGGAGCACATCGTCACCAGATTGCTCCGATGCTGGGACAATGGGGCCGACAGTCACGAACTAGAAAGTAGGGAAGCCAAGCAGCTGGGATCACTGGCTAGGGAAGGGGGAATTGACAAAGCAATTGCAAGAGAGAAACAGTCCCTCAGCCTTTGGAAGTGGGTCTTGGCAGCTGTGATAGAAAGGTTTCCATACAATGATGATGTTATGAGTTGTTCGGCCAGGTGGACTACTCTAGAGAAAGGCATCCAGTCTCTGCGGGAATCAGCCATTGTAGAGATGATCTATCACATCAAGCCAAATAACAGGGATGTACCCATAGATCCAGACGAAGTCGAATGTGCACAACCCATGTAGTGGAAATTTACATGGAATGCATCGTCATCATATGCCCATTCATTGGCAACAGTAACCTGGAATGACATAGTACCACCTGTAGCGGATGAAATGATTCATAAACTCCGAGAGTTTGAAGACAATCTCACCCCTTCCATCATTTCAGCTGTGGAAAAAGTGTTCCAGGACCTCAGACAATTGAGAGACGATCTATCTGATCTATCTAGCTCCCCACGTGTACCAACACACGTCTCAGCTATTAACAAAAGGTGCCCTACTTCTTGAGAGAGAAGATATAGAAGGTATAGCCATGGGCCACCCTATGGTTTTACCTGTGGGATCACGGAGTAGACACGACAAAGTGGGACAGAAAACCTACCTCACTTTTGGAGGAACGGGTACGTGAATTGAAGAGGAGAAAAAAAGGTCAAAGCCGATCATCCCATGAAAGCTGCGGCTTCAGTCTCTGGTGAGCAGGTTCCCAGACGGAGCGGAAGAGCTGATTTTACTTCAGCTCCTGTGATAAAGAAGACTAATCCCCTACAAGACTTAAGTGTCCAATGTTTTGATGACTAGTAGAGGGGCCCTGCCTCTAGCCAGGTGGAGGTAGGGGAAATCAGATTTACTGGACTATGTGGATCAGATGGCCTGGCACATCAGTCCCACAGAAATATAAGGCTCTAGTAGATACCGGTGCACAGTGTACTCTGATGCCATCAAGCTATCAAGGGGTGGAACCCATTTATATTCCTGGAGTGACAGGAGGATCCCAAGAGTTGACTGTACTGGAGGCTGAAATCAGCCTGACTGGGAGGAAATGGCAAAAGCACCCCGCTGTGATTGGTCCGGAGGCTCCATGCATCCTCGGCGTAGGCTACTTCAGGAGAGGGTACTTCAAAGACCCAAAAGAGTACCAGTGGGCTTTTGGTATTGCTGCTTTGGAGACAGAGGAAATTGAGCAGCCGCCCACCTTGCCTGGTCTCTCAGAGGATCCTTCTGTTGTGGGTTTGCTGAAAATCGAAGAACAAGTGCCAATCGCGACCACAACAGTATACTGGCGGCAATATCACACCAACCGAGACTCCCTGATTCCCATCCATAACCTGACCCGTAGACTGGAAAGCCAAGGAGTGATCAGTAGGACCCGCTCACCCTTTAATAGCCCCATATGGCCAGTGAGAAAGTCTAATGGAGAGTGGAGGCTAACAGTAGGCTATCGTGGCCTGAACGAGGTCACACCACCATTGAGTGCTGCCGTACCGGACATGCTAGAACTGCAGTATGAACTGGAGTCAAAGGCAGCCAAGTGGAATGCCGTGATTGATATTGCCAATGCATTTTTCTCAATTCCTTTGGGAGCAGAGTGCAGGCCACAGTTTGCTTTTACTTGGAGGGGCGTCCAGTACACTTGGAACCGACTGCCCCAGGGGTGGAAACACAGCCCTACCATCTGCCGTGGACCGATCCAGACTGCACTGGAACAGGGGCAAGCTCCAGAACACTTGCAATACATTGATGACATTATCGTATGGGGCGATACAGCAGAAGCAGTCTTTGAGAAAGGCAGGAAAATAATCCAAATCCTGCTGGTTTTGCCATAAAACGGAGTAAGGTCAAGGGACCTGCACAGGAGATACAATTTTTGGGAATAAAATGGCAAGATGGACATCGCCAGGTCCCCACAGATGTGATCAATAAGATAACAGCAATGTCACCACCAACTAATAAGAAAGAAACACAAGCTTTCTTGGGTGCTGTGGGGTTCTGGAGAATGCACATCCCAAATTACAGTTTGATTGTAAGCCCTCTCTATCATGTGACCTGGAAGAAGAATGATTTTAAATGGGGCCCTGAGCAACAACAAGCTTTTGAGCAAATTGAACAAGAGATAGTTCATGCAGGGGCCCTCAGACCAGTTTGGATCGGATCAGATGTAAAAGATGTATTGTACACCACAGCTGGGGAGAATGGTCCTACCTGGAGCCTCTGGAAGAAAGCTCCAGGGGAGACTCGAGGTCAACCCCTCGGCTTTTGGAGTCGGGGATACAGAGGATCTGAGGCCAGCTATACTCCAACCAAAAAAGAGATAGTGGCAGCCTATGAAGGGGTTTGAGGTGCTTTGGAAGTGACTGGCACTGAAGCACAGCTCCTCCTGGCACTCTGGTTGCCCATGCTGGGCTGGATGTTCAAAGGCAGGGTGTCCTCTACACATCATGCAACCGATGCTACAAGGAGTAAGTGGGCTGCACTAATTACACAATGAGCTCGAATAGGAAATCCCAGTTGTCCAGGAATTCTAGAAGTCATCATGGACTAGCCAGAGGGCAAAGATTTTGGAATGTCACCAGAGGAGGAGGTGATGCATGCCGAAGAGGCCCCACCATAAAATGAACTGTCAGAAAGTGAAAAGCAATATGCCTTGTTCACCGGTGGGTCCTGTCGCATTGTGGGAAAGCATCGTAGATGGAAGGCAGCCGTATGGAGTCCTCGACAACAAGTTGCAGAAACTGCTGAAGGAGAGGGTGAATCAAGTCAGTTTGCAGAGGTGAAAGCCATCCAGCTGACCTTGGACATTGCTGAACGAGAAAAGTGGCCAGTACTTTATCTCTATACTGACTCATGGATGGTGGCAAATGCCCTGTGGGGGTAGTTGTGGCAATGGAAGCAGAGCAACTGGCAACGCAGAGGTAAACCCATCTGGGTTGCTGCACTGTGGCAAGATATCGCTGCCCAGGTGCAGAACCTGGTGGTGAAGGTAAGTCATGTAGATGCTCATGTACCTAAGAGTCAGGCCACTGAGGAATGCCAGAACAACCAACAAGTGGATAAAGCTGCTAAGATTGAAGTGGCTCAGATGGACTTAGATTGGCAACATAAGGGTGGATTATTTTTGGCCCGGTGGGCCCATGACGCTTCAGGCTGTCAGGGCAGAGAAGCAACATACAGGTGTGCTCGTGAACGAGGGGTGGACTTAACAATGGACACTATTGCCCAGGTTATTCATGAGTGTGAAACATGTGCTGCAATTAAGCAAGCCAAGCGGTTAAAGCCTCTTTGATATGGAGGATGATGGCTGAAGTACAAATACGGGGAGGCCTGGCAGATTGATTATATCGCACTCCCACCAACCTGCCAAGGCAAGCGCCATGTTCTCACCATGGTGGAAGCAACCACTGGATGGCTGGAAACATACGCTGTGCCCCACGCCACTGCCTGGAACACGATCCTGGGCCTTGAGAAACAGATTTATGGTGACACAGCACCCAGAGAGAATTGAGTCAGACAATGGGACTCATTTCCGGAACAGCCTTATAGACATTTGGGCCAAAGACCGTGGCATCGAGTGGATATATCAAATCCCCTACCATGCACCAGCCTCTGGGAAAATCAAACAGTACAATGAGCTGTTAAAAACTACACTGAGAGCAATGGGTGGTGGGACTTTCAAACCTTGGGATACACATTTACCAGAGGCCACTTGGCTGGTCAACATCAATGGATCTGCCAACAGGGCTGGCCCAGCCCAGTCAGAACTTTCACATACGGTAGAAGGGGACAAAGTTCCTGTGGTGCATATAAAGAATTTGCTGGGGAAGACAGTCTGGGTTATTCCTGCTTCAGGTAAAGGCAAACCCACTCATGGGATTGCTTTTGCTCAGAGACCCAGATATACTTGGTGGGTAATGCGGGAAGATGGGGAGGTCCAATGTGTACCTCAAGGGGATTTGATTTTAGGGGAAAACAGCCAATGAACTCAATTGTATGCTGTTGCCTGCTCTGTAGCACTTTCATAGCCCACCAACTAGATGTCTTCACATCACCAGTGACTGGCCCTGACTTTCCTCTGACCATCATCCCAACAAAGAATGAACTTTGATGAAACTGGACGAGTTCAACAGTAAAGGAATGATCAGCACCAGCAGGCAATGATCCAACACTGCACACAGCCTCTCCTGCCCTGAAAGATTTTTACAAGAGATGGAGCCTGACATCATGGTCCGGATGGACTTAGCAGCTTTATAGGGATTGGTCCATGTACTACGGAATGACCTCTCTCTCAATCTCTCTCTGTGGATGTATATATATGTGTATATATGAGATAAGAGTGATGGTATATTGAAAATGTGGGATCTGAGCATGACATGAATGGTATGGAATAAGGGGTGGGTACTGTCCTGGGTTCAGCAATAGCAGTTATTTTTCTCCTTAGTAGCTGGTGCAGTACTGTTTTTTTGACTTTCGGCCTGGGAACAGCATTGATAACACCGATGTTTTTAGTTGCTGCTCAGCTATGTTTAGTTTGACCAAGGACATTCTGAGCCTCATGCTCTGCCAGGGAGGAGGGGAAGCCGGGAGGAAGCAGAGACAGGACACCTGACCCAAACTAACCAAAGAGGTATTCCATACCACAGCACGTCATGCCCAGTATATAAATTGGGGGCAGTCACCCAGAAGGGTTAGATCACTGCTCTGGTTGGGGTGGGTATCAGTCGGCGGGTGGTGAGTGGTTGTATTCTCTTCCCTTGTATTTCCCTTATCATTATTATTATTGGTGGTAGCAGCAGTGGTTTGTGTTATACCTTAGTTACTGGACTGTTCTTATCTCAACCCATGGGAGTTACATTCTTTCGATTCTCCTCCCTATCTGTCGGGGAGTGGGGGGAGGAAGGGGGGGAGTGAGAGAGTGCCTGCGTGGCTGATTTACAGCTGGGCTTAAACCACAAGATAGTTGTGAATCCATTCATCAGTATTTCTTTCTATTAGATACTGCAGTTATTGACTTTACATTTCTCCAGGAAGTTTTAAACCTGTGGGTATGATGTTAGTTGGTCATTATAACAACACTGTTCTGTTGAATACAAAAAAATCTTGAATTTTATAGGATCTCTGGATATGCTGGAAGACAAATTGCAAGTAACCCCAACAGCAGAAATGCCAGCATATGTAAACACCCAGCATATAAATGTAGAAGCTCTACTGGCACTTCAGGCAGGTGCTGAAAGTACCTTCAGTGGAACAGCAGATGATACCAAAGCAAGCAGCCCAGGAAAGGATCTGTTTGACATGAGTAAGTTACCTTCCTGTTCACTCCCTTTTCTAACAAGTGACCCAATACATTTATGCATTAGTTCCGTATAAAAATAATTATAAAATTCTCCAAATTTTAGTATTCCTGTTAGAATTATGGTGAATTCTGGAATTCAAGGTGGTTTTGCAGAGAACTGAGTGAAAATAAGGGTGACTGAATATTTTAAGCTAGTTTGAATTATATTTGAGTTGAATTGCAGTCTATGCTATCTTTAGCATCACAGGCAACTACTTCAGAAGAAAAATAAATCAGGAGGCTTGTCATGCAGGAAAGTGAAAGAATGCATGGCTGGAGAATTAGCATCAGTCTGCCCTGTGAATATATTACTAGGAAGTCAATGCATACTACAAGTGCTTTGTGCAAGTTTCCCCCCCACATTGAGAGGGAAATTAAAAGGCAGTTATCCCTTGGTCTGGATAGGCATACTATACAGATCTATACAGATCTACCTATCTGTTCCAAATTTGAAGTCATCTTTTCCAAAATTAGAATCATAACCATAGCTGTAAAACTGCTTTTAAGTTTCAGTCATCGTTTGATGTTGGTGCTACCAGTACACATTTTTTTCAGCCTTGAGGAGACACTTAACAGGAAATACTGGGAAAGCAGTATAACATACAGAAAATTTTCTTTATTTTTCTACTCTTCCTACCTCCAATCAGTTGCTGACACATGATTTTTTTAATTCAGTTCACATAATTAAGAGGCAGTGAGACAAAGCATTTGGTGCCTATATGTTATTTGTAAAATAATGCAGCTACGTTTCCATTATCTCAGTGTACATACACAACTGTCTTCCTGGCATGTTTTTGCTGAGATATGGCTCTATTTCTATAGCTTGGGGAGATTTTGGATTGAAAGTGAGGGTGAGGAAAGAAACTTGAGAGAGTATGTATCTGTAAATATAGATCTGAAATGAGAGGAATCTGCTGTCTGAAATCAGAGATGTTAACCTCGATTTCTAAGAGGCTATGCCCTTAAAACATGCACATGCTTGCTTCCATTTTGTACACATCCTTTTCCTAAGGATAGACAAAATCGTTTTCTTGTCTTCCAATCTTCATTAACCTTTACTAACCATTGTATCATTGAGGAAAAGTTGTATTAGAAAATGTATCACCTAGCCTTAAGTTAGTAGTTTGTCAAGATAAGGACATTTGGCTCAGTGCAGAGTGCAATGAAGTGAAGACATATATAAGTTGTTTGTAAGAATCAGCTGAAGTATCAATAAGCTGTGACAGCACAGTATTTACCCTATTTCTCTGAGCTAAGTTAACCTCTCTGTGACCCCATGCAAACATGGCTATGTACACCTTGCATCTGAGCAGACTTTTTACAGCTGGTGTATTGTTCCACCATACTGCTCTGCAGATGTCCTTGCCTAAGACTAGTGGGAAAAGAAGAACATCTCTTTTTAATATGCAGTAGTTGGTCAGATGGAGGTCTGGCAAGGGGAAGGGGCTTCCAATAGGTAAGTACAGCATATAATGAAGCACTGACTGACCTATTTACTGTTTCTGTAAGACTGTTCAGATCTGTAATGACACATCTTTCTATTCCACTCTACAGAAAGTAGCACTGAGTTCAGGATATAGTTAAGGTTTTAAAGATATTTCCCTGAGGCTGATTTCAGCTAGGTAAATCACGTTAAAGGTATTAGCCTGTGTCTAAGTTGCAAAGTCCTCTTTGTAGGTGGAGGCTAGGGGTAGGCTGAGTGGTAAGATTGGCTGATTCGTTCTAGACATACCCGTGGGCTGGAGACTCAATAATGTATTATTTTTAAATTAATATGTTGTTTCAAGAGAGACCAGATATAATGAAATTGGGTAACCATATTATGCAATTTGTTTGAAATGAAACTGTCTGATGTACCTGGTAAGGCAAAAAAAGAGCTCTGCCTGGTACCAGGGCATATAAATGCAACTGTTGACAATAGCCATTACCAAAATAAAAGCAGTAACTTTCAAAACCTCCTGCCAAGGTTTTGCTCTGATTTTTATCAGCATCTTTCTGTGCATAACATACATTTTTAACATATTACACTCCTCAATCTTAATAAAGTCCTTTGATCTCAGTAGGCCTAGCAGTATACCTTCCCTCAGTTTTTTCATAAAAATAAAGGGATGTGGCTATAACACAAATTAAATCTAGTTAAGAACATCTGGAATATCACCATTTTTAGCATGATTTATCTATGAATGATCTCATCCTTTTTTCTATTTCCATAATAAGAACCATTTGAAGATGCCCTCAAGAACCAAACATCTGAGGCTGCACTGAGGAAATCCACCTCCACAGGATGCACCAGCCCTCTTTCTTACAGACAAGCTGACTGGACTGTAGCAGAAGACCTGAAAGCAGAGCCGTGGTACCAAGGAGAGATGAGCAGGAAAGAAGCAGAAGAGCTATTAAAGAAATGTGGAGACTTCCTCGTGAGGAAGAGTACCACGAATCCTGGCTCGTATGTGCTGACAGGCCTGCAAAATGGACAAGCCAAGCATCTTCTTTTGGTGGACCCAGAAGGAACTGTAAGCACTAACTCCTCAGTAATAGAGGAGGTTTCTGACAACACATATTCTGTAAATGTGTTTAATCTTATTTACAGCTTTTTGACAACTGATCATACTACAGCCTCATACCTCTAATATGCCATTATATCTCTCATTCTCTCCCTCGTGCCTAGCAGAAGACCCACTGCATGATTTTTTGCACGTTGCAGGGAACCTTAGGGACCTGATTCCCTAACAAGCTCAAGCTGAGGCCACTGCAGTACTGCCTTAGTCAAAAGTGCAGCTAGGCCACTCCTTTAGCCTTCCTGCTGGGAAGCTCCTGTTGGCTGTGCAAGTTTGGCCTGCATGCCAACATAAGCCCAGGTCTTATGCACAGGAAACCGTACTGGGGTACCGGGGTAGGTCTCTGCTCCAGCTCTTTGCTGCAGAGGAACACCCTTGGCCAATAAAGGGACCCTCCAGCAGCAGGATGGAGAGGGCAATAGAGCTCCAGTTTTCTGTGTCTGCCTGGTCCTTGTTCTGGGGAGGCTTAGTCTCCTCTGAAAGAATTCTTGGTTCCTGGCAGCGAAAGTGGGCAACTCCTTTTCCTCTGTTAAAGGGCAACTTTAGATGACAAGCACCAAAGTAAATGAGAAACTCCCACAGAGAAGTTAGTCTGTTGGCATCTGTTTCAGATGAGAAACCTGTAGCAGAATTATGCTGGTCCTCCAGAGTCTGTAATGCTGTGGTGAGAAATGCCAGTGGTATTTGCTGTAATTACTTTTGCCACATGAGGCCAGTCAAGAAATGGTTTTGCACTGTTAGGTGCCAGCCACCTAGTCCTGGGCTTGACTGGAACATCAGCCTGGGGAACTGGCCCTTTGCCTCCTTTGCTAAACTTTTGCCAGCAGTTTGGTGACCCCTGCAGCAGGGTCCCCTACTTCTCCCTTCAACATAAGCCCATGAATAGCTGTTACAGGCTACTCCAGGGAAAACACTGCTTTGTGCCATAGCAAGTGCAGGGATGCTATGTCCCACCGGGAGCTCTTCTGCTCTGCTAACTGCATGAACTACTGTGGTGACTCCTGGGACATTTTCCTCCTGCAGAGGACAGAGGACTGCTTCTAAGAGCAGCACCAATTTGCTGACCTCCTTGTGTAGGTACCTGCTTCTTCTCTGTACCTAATCCCCTCCCTCAGCCCACTTGTGATGTGCCATTATGGCCCAAATGGCTCTGAATCTCCTTGCTCAGGAGGCACAGCTTTTCCACAGCTGTGTTTATGCTAGCTGCACTGTCTGTATGATTTGTGGGATCCTGACGCAGCTCCTGAGCAGCCCTATTTGCGACTTGTCAGAGCAGAGAGTCATCAATAAAATGCCAGTGTGTGTCCAGCCACAGCAGCATGCCAGCAGCTTACACTTCTTCTGTGTGGTCTCAGCATGATTATTCATAATCACACAAAGGCTACCTGAGAATTCATTTTACACACAAATTACGCAGCTACATGTTACAGCTCTTAAGGGTGTGTTTTCGGAGCAGAGTTAACTGTCCAGTTTCTTCTGCTCTCATCCAGCTGACAAAAAAGCCCAATAAAAACCCAAACTCTAGTTCAGGTAAAGGAAGCTTGAAATGGAGGGCTGCAGGATTTTTGCTGGATTTGGAATTAGGGCTCAAACTCTGGTGATTGGCAGAGCATATTGCTTGTTGTGAGAAAAATCTCACCTGAGTTAAATGCTCTGAAAGTGTGTTATTCTGCATACTGATAAGAAAGTTACTGCTGTTTTAAAGACAACTTTTCATTTTAAAAGCTTTGAATAATTACAGAAATGATGTTTCAAAGCAGAATTGGGAGAGCCTATTGGTTTTCTTCAGTGTCTCAGCTACCTGCAGACTGAGCAGATAGCATCATTTGCCATCAAAGTTTTTTGTTTGTAGTTTTACCCTGTGACATCCTCAGCTAAGTTTGTCAGTTTTGCTAGAATTTAATGATGAAGACCGAAATATTTCGAGAGGTGCCCACCACCGCATTAGCTGGCTCTGGAAATTTTTAACAAAAGCTGTTCTCTATTTCTGAGAAAGGTTCAAGGAATATAGATGACATGCCTCACTTCAGAGCAGCGCTTATAGGCTTTTGCTTGAGGCAGTGTAGAACCATCTCAATACAAAGCTTTACTGCAGCATGACATTTGCTAGAGAGGACTTCTGATTGGCAAATGGAAGTTGTATGACTAACTAGTTTTAAACAAAGGAAGGAAATGTTTTGTGAAGATGTGGTTAAATAATTAAAGATTGTTTTGTAATATAGATTAGTTTTTGGCCTGTCCTGACAACTTTGACTGTTTTATCTTGCAGAATTACTTTCATCTTGTCATGGGCATAGTAATTTGCTTAGCAGCATGCTCGTACAGAAGGCTGGTAAATGGGCTAGAAAAATGATGTCTGCTGCCTTGAAGTGTTTTGTTTTCAAATGCATAGGGGTGTACCATGCAGCATGGGGCAAACCCAAGCCAAGCACAGGTGGTGGCTAGATCACTTTTGAGGAAAGGAGTTTTCCTGCACTGGAAGAGGAAGGAAAGCACAAATATGCTGAGGCACATGGAGAAGCTGGGTTCTGGCATCTCTGGAAGGACAACTTTTTCTGTTGAAAAAGATAAAAACAAAGGATGCAGGTGGTCTCTTGAAGAGGAAAATCTGATCTAAACCCCCAGCTTATAGTGAAACAAAATGTTGTGCAGAAAGTTTTCAAGCAAATTTATTCAAAAAGAGTAATAGAAGTAGACTGCCCCATAGGTAGCAGGCGAAATATCTGTTTGGAGAAAATAGAGGGAGTAAGAGACAAAAACTCCAGAAATGCCAAATTTCCATTGATTTTGATAGAAAAGGGATGAGTCTCTTAAACATGGTAAATTGTGACATTCTTAGAGAATTTTAGTGTGAAGTTAAGAGAAAAAGTATTTTGCTCTTTATCTTCTTGCATCCTTTTTTTTAAGGTTCGCACAAAAGATCGTGTCTTTGACAGCATAAGTCATCTCATCAATCACCATCTCGAGAATAATTTGCCTATAGTTTCTTCTGGGAGTGAACTCTGCCTGCGGCAGCCTGCTGAGAGGAAGTACTGACTCCAGATAACTATTTTAGTTTTTGTAATTTGTAAGCTATAACAGGTAGAAATTGCAAATCTGAAAAAAAACCATGTACATTAAAAAAGTTATGGATATTCACATATATTTCATCAGTATGTTTTCTTTAGGTTTAAGAAGCCCCATTTCACATTGTACACTTGAAAAGTCTCAATGCTTTATGTAGACATGAAGTCACAGCAGAAGGCTTTCTTAAAAAGTAATTTAAATGAAATTGTTCAGATTCTATAATGTGAATATTGATAGTGTATATATACACATTATATATATAAATGCAATATATATTTATATTTTTCAAGTCAGTCTGTTGATGGTATAGAACTATCTTCTGCACCATGTGTTTTTACCAGAACAAAAATTCCAATTGTAATTGTTCAGATAAAAATGGAATTCATCAGTCTCACTTTCTTAAGAAAAGGAATATTGGGAATCTTATTTCTGCTTTTACCTAAGAAGCACAACTATGGGGATCATAAGTGGATTATGCTGGCTAGCCGTGGAAGGAGTCTGAATTCAGCAATTAGTATTCCAACTCAGAAATTTACCATAAAATGGTTTTTAAAAGCATTATTCAGTGTCACTGACATCGAAATAATTTTCTCTTTCTGATGTCAAGTTTGAATTCTTATATGATGCTACTCAAAACATTTGTATCTTGCCTTAACAATGATTTTGTGTGATCTCTCTGTGTATAAAATGTGTGCATTTGATTTTTCTAACGATAATATAACAATATTCAGTAACTTTAATTTACTGAGTGCTAAGGCTATTTATAAATAGTTCTCTGCTTATAGTGAAGATCTAGGTGTCCTTGACTACCAGTCTCCAATGAGGTGTCACTTGCCAATTAGGCAAGTTCAAATAACTTGTGTTTAATAGGTTTAGTACAAGATGTACACGGTTGTTCAGAGACATAACTGAAAAATCTTTTCTTCTTATAAACAGTGAAAATTATCATGGCTCAGTGGCCATTTGCATTTACCTACCAAAGCCTTCACTTCAGCCTTCGACAAGTGATAGGTTTTGCAAATATACTGCTTTTCTGTAAATACCAAGTTGAAAAAACACATGTACTAAGGATGCATTTCTAGCAAAAATGTCCCTGGCTTTTGGTACTGGGAAAGGTTTTTAGAAAGATTGGTGCTCTTCAAATGCAAACACTACATGAAGTTATTTTCCTATTTACAAAGCTTATCAAAAGCCAAATTCAATAGACATAGTCCCTATGAAGGCAAAGTTTGTGCCAGAGTAAGGATTTAGCCTTCAGTGTTCCAAGGTTGTCTCTAGCACCAGTATCTCAAATCAAATCTTCAGAATTTTCTGATTCATAAAGGCTGTGACTCAGCAGGGTAAGCCTAGGTTAAGCACCTGCCTACCTTGAAGTAGTCAATACTTAAATCTACTTAAAATTAGATTTGGTTTTCAGAGTTTGTTCAGTTTAAAAATTTGCCAGACTACAAGCAAACTGACTGAAGGAGTCATTCAGGTAGGACCATCTTATTAAAATTCTGATATATTTTGCCTATATCTTCTGTTTTGAAATATAGTGGAGTTGCAACTTGGGAAGTTTGGTTTTGCTTGATCTCAAGAACAAAAATGATTGAGGCACCTAAGATGAATCATATGAGCAGTGAATAAAAATACACTTTTTATTCAAGACATTCAGAAGCCAAACTATGACATTAGCGAACCAAATGCTTGTGATTAATTTTATTGCAAATACTAATTAGTTGTTATTTCTAGATCTGGGTGGGAACTGAGAGCAAAGGAAAGAAATTAAATGCTGCATTGCAACCCAAATTAATATGGTGCTGAGGTTAGTGGAATTCTTACATTTGGGTTGTCCTTTTACCAGGTAGGAAACTGCAAGGGAACATAAGAAGATCTTATACCCCAAAGCAGTATTCATCAAAACTACTTTATTTAAGAGCATCCATGTCTCACCATATTTCAGCTTCAAGTATATCAGTTGCCACCGTTTCTGTCATATATAGTATTTGTCGTATCATGCTCCCATCTCCCTATAGCCATGTCCTGAAAAGTGTTTAGTGTGATATCACTAACTATAGGAGAAGGTCTCTTTTTTACTTTGAATGTTGTATATGACTTCAGTAAGAACCAGATGCCAGACCCCCTTAGGTGCCTTCAAAAATCCCACCTGCTGCCTATGTCAGTTTTAAATTCCTAAATACCATGTCAGTGTATGCCTGGAAGAATGTGACAAGATATGGGTGTATGAATGAAGGCACTAAATAAACACAGAAATAAGAATCTAAATTTTTTTGCCATCTTTAATCACTTAGCAGCCACTTAACTGCATGTTTTGGAAATTAAAGCAGGTGGCAAGGAGACACAAAGTGAAACAGCTTGACAGAAATATTTAATTCCCCAGACTACCTTTCACAAACTCTGCCTCCAAGAAAATGTGGCTATTTTAAGCTGCTCTGTCAGCACAGCCAATTTTCCCCGCTCACCATACGCATTGATGATGCAAATGTTACACGTAGCTTAATCAGATGAACTTTGGCCCTAGGTAATGGTAGTGCCTTTGGGCTGCGACAGTGCTCCTGCTGTTGCAATGGTCCAGCAGATCCTCTCTGGCCAGATGTGATGATCCAGAGGCTTTTCTAAGTCACTGAGAACCAAATGATCTCAAAGTTGCCAAGGAAGAAGGGGCATGTGGACCGATCAATTCTCCTTTTGTGGATCCTGCCATTGCTTTATGTCACTCTTACTCTGGTAGGTTTGGCTTTCCCCCATATAAAAATGGTATAAAAACTGCATAGACATTTGGATAGCAGTTCCAAACCTGTTTTTGTTAGAGCTCAACAACAGCTAATTGAACCTGCTAGAGAGGCAGTGCTCATTTCTATGAAGAGCCAATACTGACAGCAATTTTAAGAGAAGCTACGAGATGGGCTCAAATGCTGTGCAGCTGGCTGAAAACCAGACTGCTGACAGCATAATAATTTGAGCCTTTTAATGTTTACTGTCCCCTCACCTTCTGTTTTCACTCTTTTTTATGCAATCCAAAAGGCTGGACACTTGCTGGTGATAATTCAGTACTGTGACTTTAAGAATGGGGATTTTACTTGAATGAACAAATTTACTAGAGGCATTAGAAATCACTTGTGTTTAGACAGTATCATGGTATCCTTTGGTTTTTCCCAGCTGAGAGCTGAGCAGTCAGAAATGAAACTCTAAATATGCTTCAAGCCTGACTACATTGATTTTGAATATTGTCTAATTATCACTTTTGATTCCAGATTTGTTGCAACTATGTGAATTCTGGGCAATGAAAACACATTCGATTCCTCCAAACAAAGAACTTTCAGGAGTGAACCAAATGCTTCTGATGCATTTTATTGTAGGTCTAGTATGAATACTAGGATAATAAAAATTTCCAGTGTGGCTGGCAGTGGTAGACTGGATATTGAGGTACAGTTGCGCTCTCAAGCTTTCAGTTACTTCAGATACTTCAGAAACACGGAAACCTCAAAGGTAGAAAATGTGATTTGAATACTGAATTACCTTCTGACTTCAGTGTGTGTTTGCTCAGAGTGAGGACTCCCCAGGTTTCCTTTCCTAAAGCAAAAAGAGGCTGTTCAAATTGGCCATGCCTGGGTGGAGACTATAGGAGGGGATAGAATTTCCATGGCTTACTGCCTGCCTCCCCGCCCAGGGCTTTGTGTACACAGTGAGGATAGAAGGTTATACAGTAGCTTCCCCCCACATCTTACAGAGTTCACAATGGGAGGTAGCACTTGTTCTGCCAGAAACCTCTGCCACACATGTTCAGTAAAAGCTTGAACAAAGGACATAGTCTTGGGACCAGGATTTGGGTGCAAGAAGCATACTGTCACCGGAAGAAAAAGTTTACTAACAGTGTGGCAAATGTCACCTGCCAGCGCTAGATTTTCTATATCCTGGGTTCATTCTTTTTAGCCTCTGTACAGTAATATCACACATTTCTTATCATCGTGGTCCCCAGGCATCATGTTGTACAGTAAGGTTTGGAGAATTTAAAAAAATGCATACCACAGTGTTATTGCTGCTGGCACATCAAGTGCCAGATGCCAGCTACAATGTACTCATAATAGAATTGATGCATATTTAGGTATTTGTAAGTAGCAAATGCTCCATTTGAAAACTTACAGTTTTGCAGCCTCCAGGAAATTTGCAGCTCTAAAGGGGAAATTTGGAACTTTTGAATGTTCTAACAAAAGGTTACAAATCCTGTTTTCAAGCCTTTGTTCTTAGCATCCAATGCCTCTCTGAATTAAGAGGTAGAACCAAGAATTTATATTAAGTAAATCATATTTGCATAAACGAAGTCTAAGCTGAAGTAACAGACACACTTCCCTTTTTATCTTTCAGACATTTTCAAAATATGTCTGCATAAAATCCAAATTCAGGTTTACCTTAGTCTATGTCAAAAATAGGTTGATTTGCATGGTCTTGTTGCTTGAACCTAGGGTTGCACTCTTCACAAATCTATGCTTGCTCAAAGCTGTCAGGAGACGAGGAAATTCCCAGTAAGAGCTTAGTGCTCAGCTGTACTTTACTAACACACACACACAGTGTCTGTAGACCTTGCTCACATCTGCATTGGATGCAGCTGGGATGAGGGCAGGCCTGTGGAAAAGACAACATGGACAAATAATTTGCCTGCAGTTAACCAGAGGCTTGGATAGGGGGTGGAAAGCTGTCTTGGTAGAGAAAACCCCAGGGATAAGAAATGTGAAGCCTGGAAATATGAGCCAATAGGCCCATAAGCAACTAATAGGAACTGCAAAATACTGAGTCAATGACTACCGCACATCTCTTTTCAGGACACTTACGCTGATAAGACCTGATCTGTTTTTCTGCATACTCCAACATAAGCATCTTGTATGGCTTCCACTGAGAAAAAGTGGGGCATTTTTTTTGTCTCAGTAAGGGGGCTGAGATTTCAGAGCTGCACATTTCCAGCAAAAGTACCACATAGTGTTTAAACTTTTTTTGACAACAGAACAGGCCATGGAAACCAAAGGAAGAAAGAAAGACGCTAAAGCTGGGTGACTCATTCTGCTACCCCACTTCGTAGGAGATAGCATGGATGATTTAGAAAAGGAAGGTAGCCTCAGATTTGAGATTAAGATGCAGATCTACATTTTATGTAAGTGTCGTGAAGGTAAAATAACATACAAGTCAAATAGCAACTTTTTCCAGCAGTCCTCCTTTACTTTTCCTTGAGGCAAAACCCACCTAACACACCTGGGCATATACTCATGCCAAGTGAAATTTTATTAACTGAAGAATGTAAAGATTATAATTGGTATATATTTGTGTCCTTTGTGGCTGAATTGGTGTGATAATTGCTTCTCAGTAAAGTCCTGCAGTTAAACCTCAAAAGAAGCCAGGTTTCTCCTTTTGAGGTAAATGTTTTATTTTGCATTGTGTGGGCAGCAACAACAAAACAAAGTGGCTATTTTGCTGTGAAAGGGAGTTTGACTGTACATTTTTTATTTATTAATATGTTATTTTTAGAAACATTTTTAACTGAGAATTGCAGAAAAAATAGTGTATGTGGAAATATTGTGATCGTTTATATTCCCAACCACTTTTGTGAATCTGAAGTTCTTGCCTGTCTGCTGATTGTGGTATTCTGGCTATAGAGACAAATTTTGCCTCTGAGGAAGTCCTTGAGTGACAGAATTTTGAATATAAGTGTTATACAACTGTTTTCTGATTATTCAGTTTGTATAAGATTAACCAAAGTAATAAAATAATCAGCACTACTGTCAGATTGAAATGCATGCAAAGTGAGCTTGAGTCTTTTCTCCTATGCCTATTTTTTTTGCTTTGGTGTGGTTTGTTTGTTGTTAGGTTTTTCTGGGGTTTGTGTGGGTTTGTTTTTTTTTTTTTTTTAATTGACCTGAAGGAATGCTCATTTTGCAGCAGAATAAATTAAATTCTACAAAGTTAACCTGGATATTGAATATTTAGAAGTCAATGAGCTACTTGCCTCAGTAGAAACAGGGATAAAAGTTTTCCGAGGACCAAATGGCACAGGAGGAGTTTGACCTTAGTTACACTTACTTTACACTACAGGAGTTCTACTTACTTTGGCAAAGGGAACACTGGTCTCCAGGAGTTCTTTTTCAACAGATACCATTTTCACAATTAAAGTAATTGCTTGTACAAGCCCTCTTTCTGGGCCAGATGAAGCTGTCTCCTGAAAAATTAGGTTTCATGCTTGGCACACTGAATAGGTGAGGGTAGCCAAGGGTAGCTCACTCCATGGAGACTGAATGCAAGGACGAGCTACATGCAAAAGCATGTATTTAGTGGACTGTGGAGGGGAGAAAGGCTCCACATCAGAAGGGCACTTAGCTGGACTGATGTCCCCAAAATCGCCTTCCTTCACCGCCCGTGAGACTCCTTGTAAAAGCCCTTCCCTCTTACATGATTGAAGTCGAGCCTGGGGTTGCCCTGAGAAGTTATGCTGCTCTCAGGAAGAATACAGGTCTGAAGGCAGCATGGGCACCAGGACACCTCTGCATGTCTCTGCATGGTGTCTCCATGCCACTCCACAGGAGGCCTGTTGTGGTTTAAGTCCAGCTGGTAACTCAGAACCACACAGCCGCTTGCTCATTCCCCCTCTTCTTGCCTCCTGGCTCCCAGAGGGATGGGCCTCAGGCTTGCTGCAAGCCTCCTAGCTACTTGTGGCCAAGGAGAAACCCCGGGTCACTGCTGCTGTGCCTGCCTGCCATGAGAAGGCAACACCCCCAGCATGGGCGGCCATGGGGTTCACAACTTCCCTCTAAGTCAAGGGTCCGAGCTGTGCCCTTGGTTGTGTTGGTGGCACTACCCAGAGTGGATGCCAGCATATCTCGCGACACCCCAAATACAGCCTTCTCCTTGTAAAATGTGCCTTCCCAAGGGAGCTGCTGTGAGAGGTGCTACTGGAGCAGGCAGCCCTTGGAGCAGGTGAGCCCAGCGACTGAGTCCACTCCCAGGAAAGCAGGGCAAAACCTTCCTCTGATCCAGGGACAGTGGAAACAGAACCTACCACCTTTGGCTGCATGGCATTCCCATAGGAACAACACCCAGTGTAAAAGTGCATGTTCTGCACAGAAGGCCTAAGCCTTCTTTAAAGTTCTTTGAAAAACAACTGCCACACAACTTTGGTTTAAAGGTTTAAGATTTAATTAAAAGTCTTCAAAATGTTTATGGTACCTAATGAGTTGAAAAAGCTCTACAAGACTGCTGGCATTAAAAGACTCTTGGAAAGACACTTGTGAAAGCTTTTTTTTCTCTCCTTAAGTGCTTTGATTTGCATTTCTTTTGTAATCCAGCATATAAATAAAAATTCCAATTCATGAAATAATATGAATAAAATACCTCCTTTGTAGCTTTTGCTCTGCATAAAACCAACTGTGAAAGGGAGACCTAATTCAGTTTCCTGCATGCTCAAATCAGCCTAGATGATGAAAAGCTTGGATTCTAGGATGTATTTTGAACAATTTTCTAATATTTGAGGGTGAAATAAGCTACTCCCTATCCTTTACAGCTTCGAGGATAGGATATCTTCCTGATTGCTTATGGTCCACTGCTGTTAAGCCCTTGACTTGGTCCTACTTTAAAATTTTGCTCAGAAATGTTCCAGAAGCTGTGCTTTACCTAACAGTCTTAAGTGGCCACATCCCACTGTGACATATATCCATAACAGTCTCTTTAGTCCTAAATACTCAGTAAATTATACTATCAGTGTCACAGGTGAATCTATGAATCTTAGGAGCCTGCTTCAAGTACAGCAGGGTAGTGAACTAACAAAATATCCCCGCAGCTCCAAAATAGGAGAAGGAAATCAAAGCAGAGTGAAAGGTTTTTGCACTGACATGCAAACACATGGCCTCCAACAGTGGAGTTTGCTTGCATTACTTGTACCTTGCATCAACTCTGACAATAGTTGACTATTAGACAATAGACTCTGGATGTTAAAACTAACTTTCATGTGCATGCTTTTGGACTTTGACTATTGAAGTTGTTCTTCTTTTTTTCACCTAAGTAGTGAGAATTGCATAACATCCTTGTTGGTTTGGGGTCAGCCACAATGTTTTCTCAAACCGTTGTGCTGCTAAGGCCTTTCTGCTCTACAATAGCAGGGAATGCTGCCACGTGCCACCACCTCGTGCGCTAACACTTACAAGTATACAAATATTTTAGCTGCAGTTTTCAAAACCACAACTTTAGTGGAGAACTTCCACACTGAAAATACAGCCAAATAGCACTATAAGATCTAAAAACCTAAGCAAGCCACGGCAATGCACATGTCAGCTCTGTTTCACAAAGCTACAGAGATGCTGACGAGCCCTGTATCTGCAGTTCAGTTATATCACGCTTAGCTTAGCTTTTTCTTCTTAAGTGCACCGCTTTTCAACATTTTTAGTAGAAATTATGTCATATTTAATACTTTTTCACAGTTATTTCAGTCAAATAGTTTTTCTTTGTTCTTACACCTAACAGCATAAAACATTTACAAGCAAACTGTTAACTTGTGAAAGATAATCACAATGCAAACTTCTAAATTTAATTTCATTCTTTAAAATGAAAAGCTTTTGCTACATACATTATACATTGTACATACTTGGAAAGACTAATGCTGCTGCTTTAAATGATTAACACCGGAGTAAATCCAAGGGTGAGCTCTTCCAAGCTGTGCAGGCTGTGTATTAAAAAGCCTCAACTACTTCTTATTGTGCATAAGGCTAGGTGTGGTTTGAGACATTAAACACAAATCCTTGAAAGAGCCTGATAAGTTAGATGCTTACATTCTTACTAAAAGACAATGGAACCAGTTTCAGAATTTCCCATCAACATCCACCAAATCCTCCAGCCATAAAGTACAGTTGATTGAAGTACCACAGGCCACTTCCATGGGGACTTGAAACAAGATGTTTATGAAGTATGAATGGCTCTAGGTCTCAGGGAATCCCTTTGATGCTGAACACCATCCTGTACTGAGGCTGGTAAGGCACTGATGAATCATAAAGTTGCATTCATATGGGTTTCTCTGGAACAGCCTCTCAAAAGAATAAGTCTGGGGCTCCAAATCTTCAAACTTAACAGGCTTTCATTCCAGATCCAAGGCAGGGTCAGGTATAAAGGGAGATATGCCCTTCAGCACGATCCTGTTGTACCGCATCTTCACTCTTGTATCAGCAAAAGTGCCTGGAGACAGTAGAAGCGCAGGGTCCCACTGCCTGGAAATGGGATCTTGTCCCACTGCCTGAACTCCTTTCCAAGGAGAATTTCTAATGCATTCCCATGCTGTGGTAGTGCCTGGAGAAAAAACAAGGAACTCCACAGGAACCAGTTGTGGTTCACTGTTTTCGGAAATGATATGTCTCTCTTTCAGAACTAGAGAATCTCAGCTCAGGTAGTGCATTCACAATGTACGCAGGTTTACATAGGTTTGCCATACATTAATAAATACATTGGAAATAGTAAGTAAAAATATATGCATTGAAACAGTACATACACTCGATACACATGTATAGTCACATTTTAACTACTTTAAATAGTGAATGTATATAGCCTCTCTCTGTGTTTTTTTACTACTGTTTAAAATAAGTTGTGAAATGCCACAGTGACAACTGTCATGTTGTCTTTCACTGAACATGAAAAGCCTGAATAACAGTGAAAAAATTAAAAATACTGCAGTGATATGACATGTTAAAGTTCCTGTCAGTTAACAGCTACTACTTCATTTCAAATATCCCCATTTAAACACATCTATTTGTATAATCTGTCACTCTACACTGTATACTGCAATACAATGTTTAGCATAGTGTAAACTTTTACCAAATGATGACTTTTTAGTAAGGAATTGTACAAATATACAGCTGTTTATGCCACATATATATAAGGCTATTAACATAACAGCAAGATACATATAAAGAACTATAATCACCAACATACGTAATGAGCTTCTCTCCCAGTCAGCAATCATTTTCCAATCATCATCAGTGTTTAGTGAATGCTTAAGTTTCTAACAGGTTTTGTTGATCTCTTGTAAGATCAGGCTATGCCAAATGCAGCCTTTATCATGCAATGCCATCATGATGCACAGTATCATTATATGCCCATGGACTCTGTCCTGGCTGTTGGGTAGAATGAAAGGATTTTTCTGCATTGGTTGTGCTACCGAATGAACACCCAAAGCAAATGATTATTGATAAATACGTTCTCAAAGTCAAATAAATGGTTAGTGTTTTCGCCTGTGACTTAAGTGCACGAGTACTTAAACCACATTTGCAGTTTAAATCTAAAAGCCACAGAAAAGTACTTGTCTCAAGGAGTCCTTTACTTACAGATATTTCCATTGTGAAATGAAAATTCATTTTTCTCAGCAATACACGACAGAATTTTGTTTGGTGGGAAATCCTCCTTTGGCTTCTGGGCATTGCTGCTGCTGGATTTACTTCGACTGTGATCTGGTGTGGGTGGAACAGGCAAAGACCTGGACACCTTGGATTTCACCAAGCAGCCACAAACAAGACGAAAGAAAGCCCGACGCATTTCCTTACTGGCCAGAGTGTAGATGACGGGGTTCATTGCAGAATTGATAACCGCCAAAGCAATAAACCAGTTGGCTTTGTACAAGATAGAGCACTCCCTGACTTTGCAGGCCACATCAATAAGGAACAGGATGAAGAGCGGAGACCAACAGGCAATGAAAACACTGACAACGATCACGACAGTCCTAAGGAGTGCCATGGACCGCTCCGAGTTACTGTGGTTAGTGACATTACGACTGCTGGACTTTACCAGGATGTAGATACGAGCATACAGGATGACGATGGCAACCAAAATGGCTATGAAGATACTAATGCAGAACACAACATACTTCTTGGAGTAGAGAGGCAAAATTGTTGAGCAGTCTGGTAAGTTGTTTATACAGTTCCAGCCGAGGATGGGTAAGGCACCCAAGGAAACTGAAATAAGCCAGCAGGTACCAATGAGAAGGAACACTCTGTATTTCTTATTCGCATCGTAAGGCCTCATTTTAATCATGGTCAAATGGCGCTCAATAGCTATGGCTAGAAGGCTGAAAGTGGAGGCTCCCAGGGCAACAAACATGCTGCCTTCCCTAATGAACCAGATTGTGGAGGACAAGCTCAGAGTTTTCTTCCCAGACATAAGAATGTTTACTTTGTAAACAACTCCAGCTAGAAGATCACAGAGAGCTAGATTGCCTATAAAAAAGTACATGCGGTTGTGAAATTTATTGTTTTTCCATATGGCAATCAACACCATCAAGTTTTCCAGGACTATGAAACTACACAAGATCAGAAATGCAACAGTGGGCAGGTCTATGTTATCTGTTGCCTTTTCCCTTAAAATAAGCTTTCCTGTGTAATTATAATGCAGTACAATCAGAGAGTCCATCTCTTCACTTCCTTGAGGGCTGACAAGAGCATCAGCTGGCTTGGTAACTGCTGCCATCATTTGTTTGACCATGCTGGACTTCTCTTTAGTATCACAAGAACTTAGATTCGACAACTTTCCACAAGAGGGAGACCAAGCCACGCTCCTCCAAGCACTCTTGGCAGGCGGTGTGGATCCCCAGCTCCAGCCACCTTCGCATATTAATTTGGGAGGCTGGCTCCCAGACCAGGCTCTGAAAATAAAAAGATGCAACATAAATCTCGCTATCCTCCCATGTCACCCATGGCCCACGTGGGCGCTTGAGCTGCATCATACACCCAAGAGACAAAAAGAGTGCTGGCTATGATGGGCACCAAGGTCTAGCATTGCTGCATGCTTATCAAGGTATCTATGGGTAAGCTGTCTCCCATGCTCTTCACGGATGCAGCTCTGCTAAAGAAATATGAGGGCGATGTGGAGAACTGCCCATTGGTGTCTTTCCCTACAAAATTTCCACGCTGAAAAAATGCAGAGGAGTGGTGAGAAGGATTAGCAAACAGTTACAGCAAGCCCCAGCATGTACAACAACCAGCTCACTCCTTCTCAAAAGGACCTAACTGTATGTGATGCTATCAAAAGCACCAGGGCAAACACTGCTTTCTAAGCTTATCCTTGTTCCCCATGCAGACCTAAGGTAGCAAAGACCCTGAGAAAGTTGGTGTTGAGTCTTGATGCCAGTCTGTGTGATACCTATGTCTAAAATAACTACTCACTGCTAATGGTACAAAATGATGCTATTTATGATTAAGGAGATTCTCTGAAGGCCAGTCATCGTAAAATCAATCCTACTTCCTACTCAAATTAGTTGGATTTCTGCTACCCCTTTCAAAATAAACACAGCAAGTCACATCTTTGTTAAGCATTGCTTGTATGATTTTGTTCATTTGTTTTTTTTCTTTGCATGCCTTTACAAGACATACATTTAATGTTGGGGACTTTTTTCAATAAAAAAGAGTTATAACAACCCGAATTGTCCTTTTCAATTTACTTCTGCTCTTCTTTCAGCTATAACTTAGATTGACTGAAGTGTTTTCCTACAGATTTTGATAAGAAGCATTTTCACAGCAGACCCTCCTGGTTGTCTTTTTCCATTGCCATATATAAATATCAGAAGAGATCTGCACAGCTTTGTAAAAGTAGCAGATTATGTCAGAAGAACTCACTGAGAATCAGCGCTCATGCCGCACTGTATGTACTAAGGATGAATGGATAGCCAATTTTTCAGATTGGTAACCAAACCAGGATAAGGATCAGGATGAGGTGAGAATTGGTTCAATGTGAACCAAATCTGTAAGGATTTACTTATTTTTTGTTTCTTTTATGGGAAGGGTTAGAAAACAAAAAGTTGTGCTAGATGGCAGAACACTTTCCCCTAGCCCAAAGTTTAGGGAACTTTAAAGGAGCTAGAGCTCCTGACCTTACCTTTTATTTACTTATGGGTCACAAGCATTTCCCAAACACTGGGGTTGGAACTAGATGATCTTTATGGTCCCTTCCAACCCACACCATTTTATGATACTATGATTCTATATATAGGTTTCTTAAGATCACAAAACCATGTTCTGTTCCAGTGCTCTGTTTTGGGCACTTGAAAGTGAGAGATGATTTTCTAAGTGCCTTCTTGAAGAACGTAGGAGAAAACCATGCCCCAGATGAATGTAAAGAGATTTAAAGGATGACCCACACTCATCCTCGTGTTTTCTTATCCTCCCTTTTACCAGGTTATCTCCATCAGAAAAGAAGCAATCTGACAAAAGCCTACAGTGAATTGACTTGAATATTTTAGTGCATGCAGGTTGCTTTATAATTATTTTCTGAGAAAATAATCTACCATTTACCCATTGTTATAATTTTCATCATCATTGTAATTATTATTATTTCCCCATTCTAGCTCTTAGGTGCAAACCACTTTGCTGAATAGACCCCCTGGAAAAGACATATTACCCAAAAAAAAACCAGCTATTGTTTTGTGTCGTCAGTGTCAGAAATCACCTCATTAACTTCCTATGAGCAGAACTGGGCCCTCAAGTTTTGGACCTCGTTTCTGAAGCATGGCAACAGTGAAGCTCTTCAAAAGAATGACTTCACCTCAGCTAAGGTTCAATCTAATTACAATTCAGTTATAATCTGCACACTGTTATCACATAAACTATCAGTCTTTCATTGCATCAGCTTATAAAAAAATGCCACTGTATTCACATCAATTGCAAGTACTTTTAGCAGTAAAATAAACAATTACATTTGACTAGGAAAGTATTTGTTAACAATAGTTCAACTAGCAATACTCACCAGACTGGCTGATGGCTGCCTGTCAGAACTATATTCAATCATAGTCATACCATTTAAGAGTACTGCGTGCAACAAAATAAATGTTCCTGTAAGCTTTTTCCAAGCTGAGTAATCATACTGGTCTACCAGAGGACAACTACATTTCTTTCTGCGAAGAAAACTGTATGCCAGACTTAGGTCTGTATCAGCCACAACTCAGCAGCTGTAAATTCTCATGACTCCACTAAAGATAATGGTGCTATGCCAGTTCCCCTGGCTGAAGGCAACGACTATGCACTCAATCAGCAGAAATCATACAAGGTCTCTTCCATTGTTTGCAATAACTTCTCCTCTCAAAATTATTTGAGCAAAATTAGTATCAAGAAAGTAAATCTGCCTTTGACAGGCTAGTGGCAAGGCAGTGGGGACTGTAACATTATTTGCCCGGATGCTCAGGGAATAAGTATCACGCACAAGCCACTTGAAAGATAATGTAATAAATTAAAATTTATTCTCTCCTGGCAGCAACTTATCTTGCTGGTAATAAGTTTCAGCCACATTACTTTTTTTCTTTTCGTCCTGCTTTGCAGACAGTAACTCACACAGCACACTCATTTTTTAACAGTTAGAAAAATTAGGGTTTGTTGTACACTACAAGAACAAAGACTGCAGCAGCCAGGCTGGGAACATCTTTATTACTGCTTCCTGACACCATTATGTTTTACTCCTCAAAACATCTTTGTCCCATTCTCACAGAGGACTAGCCAGTAGCTGCAAAGTATGGCCCTCAGCTTGGAATATTCAAAAAAAGGACCTGAAGAGTCCATCTGTGGCATGCTGTGTGTGGAGCACTGCCTTGGCTGGGTACCTGAATACCTTGAGCTCTTGACGACACTGCTGGAAATCAGTCTTATTCACTATAAAGCAAGCCAGCAGATCCCTATTGCTCCACCATCAGGTACCACTCAAAAGGTAAACCTATCGCTAGCATAGGGGCAATCTGGCTATACTTCCTCACGGATGTGATGGCCAAACCAGCATTTGCTAAATTACTCAAATAAAGGCAGTGGTATGATGTCAAGAACCATAGTCAACTGGAAGACAATTCAGTCACCTCCTTCAGCTATTTGGCTGATTTTTGTCCTCCCTGCTCCAAGGATGGAGGGCACAGGTGGGGCCAGCAGCGAACACCATGACATTCCCACCTGGGTAATCTTCCTGCCCACCACCAGGCACTGGGGTTTTCACAGCCATTAGAGTTATCACGGATCTTAGCAGGGTTAAGCACCCTTCCAGGTTGGAGGAGGGGCTCTCCACTAAGGCTCATATCCTTAGGGTCTGCCATGGTCTGTATGGTCCCTGTGCCACATGTGCCATGGAAAAGGCAATGCTGTGTAGTAGGCCACGACCCCTTCTTCTTCCCCACAGCAATGCACACCTCTACTGCCCTCTCCAGCCCCACTGCACTGTGGTACAGGCAGAAACACAAGGCCATACCTCTTACCAGCTCTCCACAGATAATGCCCTGGGTTAGACAGTTGGAGTCAATGTGCAGTTTTCCTTTGGGAATGTATAATTTCCAATGCCAGGAGGCAGCAGGGAACTTGTGATAATGGGGATGGCAAAACCCTTCAGCAACCATCCCCAGTACATCTCCACTTTCTGCTCCCAGCAGTACTCTGGTAAGAGTCTCAAGGGGAGTTGAGGGCTTTTACCATCTCATGAGTCACTGGGTACTTTACAGCTGGAAGAATAGGAAATTTCTATTTCCAAAACAGTAAGCCATCCTGTCTCAATTTTCATGGTATCCCAAAATCAAAGCAACAAGTGAGAATAAAGCACAAGTAGTAAGCTGTCCATCATGCTCTGCACAGATTGCAGCTCTGCTGTAGAACCGCAAGGGCAACATAGAGAACTGCTCATGGTTGTTTCTCCCTACAAAATTTCCATGCTGAAAAAA
Source organism: Amazona ochrocephala (assembly GCA_039720435.1). Lineage (NCBI taxonomy): Eukaryota > Metazoa > Chordata > Aves > Psittaciformes > Psittacidae > Amazona > Amazona ochrocephala. The sequence goes on along the minus strand of CM077909.1, from coordinate 35,723,469 downwards.
TGCAGAGAAGCGGTGAGAAAGATGGTGAGAATAAAGTGAGAGTGAGTGAGAGAATAAAGGACAGCGAGAATAAACCACAAGACTTCACTTTCCGTTACCTTCTTTTGCCTACAAAGACCTTTGTGTTCAGTATGCTCACTGTAATTTGGCTGGAATCATATTTTCCTGGTTTGCGAATATCCATTAACAGACTTGACCAAAGAGATGGAATGGCCTTCACCACTACCACACACATCGCAGTTCTTCCTCTCACACACAGCCTTACACTTGGCCACCAATGACAATTTTAAAAATGGCAAAGGGAAAGACAATATCTGCACATCTGAGGCCAAATTTTGCATATGTTTAGTTGTAAAGCTTTTCCACATGAAAAGTAAATGTGCGTAATTCATCACGCACATCCTAGGAGCGTTAAATTTAAGAACAGAAAAGAGTTTTGAGGGCAGCAGCACACTTCAGTACACATTTCCACTCCGATATTAAGCTGTGCTAGATGCAATGAAATTTAGACAACAAACATCTGCTGCAGAACAATGATCTGGAGAACTCAAATAAACTTTAAAGAGATTTTTTATTTTTGAAGTGGATGTGCTGGCAGCCTACAGTTTCAGAAAAGCCTTTAATAAATGGTTATTTTTCTTGGCTTCTGTATTTTAGACAACGGTTTGTATTTTGGAATTCCCAGCGGCACACAGGCGGATCTCACAATGGAGCTCCTGGCTGGTTGAGCTCTTGCACGTTAAAGGAAGGTACATTTACTTCTCCCCCCTCACCCAGCGCTCCCCACACGCGCACACCCCCCCCCCCCCTCAACTCCAGGATTCCGTTCGCAAACTTGCACTACCTCAGCAACCTCAACTTTCTGCGGTGATAAACACCTCGTCTAAGCGACTCAAGCACATCCCCGACGTGGCGGCGGCGGAACCGTCCCACACGAGAAACTTTTACTCACAGCCCTGGGATATCTACCCAGCCCGCGGCCGCTCCGCGCCCGCCTCTGCGCCTCTACGTGATATCCCGAAGGAACCGCGGGCGCGGCGGCTTTGTCCGCTCACGGGTGCCTGGCACGTCCGGCGGCGGCCGCACACCACGCGGGCCAGGAACACCTCGCTCGCCGCGGGAGGCAGCTCCGACGGCCCCGACGGCCGGGCTGCCGGGCGGGCAGGCACCGCAGGGAGAGGAGACAAGGGGGCAGGCAGGCGGCGGCAGGGGCTGCTCGGAGAGCAGAAGTACCTGCTACATCCCTGCCGAATCCTCCCAGCGCTGGGCAGCCACCACATCCGACCTCACCGGCTGCACGGCGCCGCTCCCCCCGAGCCCAAGCTGGGCCGGGCAGGGCCAAGCGGGGCGGGGCTGGGATCGCCCTGGCCCTGCCCCGCCTCTGCTGCCCTGAGCCGCCCCTCTGCCCCTGCCCGCCCGCGCAGCCCCCCTCAGGGCCTCCCTCTGCCGGGACGCCCGCCCCCTCGGGTCCTGCCTGCAGCACGCCGCTCCGGAGCAGGCATGGTCTCCGGGCAGTGTTCGCTCCCAGCTCCAGCGGTCCTCGCCTGGCGGTGCGCAGCCCGGCCTGACCCGCTTGACCCCACCCAACGCCCCTCACCGCCCAGCCGTGAGCCGGGCCCCGGTCAAAGGGAGTATCCCCCGCGGAAAGTCTGCTGCCGTCGGGGCACAGCCGCAGGTGAAGCGCTGGGAGTTTTGGGCGGCCGGAGTGAAATGTGAGATGGCAGAGCCTGAAGCCGAGTACTTGGAACGTCCATAAAAATGCGAGGGGGAGGGAGGAAATACTGGGTAGTCCTTACTCAGCTCGAGCTGTTAGCATGCTTGAGTGAGGTTTACCCCACCCTGCCCCTCTTTCACTGTGTTTGATAATTTAATCTTCGGATAATAATCTTGAGATGGATGAAGCATGCAGAAACTCCAAGGACAAATACGGCTGGTTTGAGCCAGAGCTGCCAGTGACAGTGTACTTTTAGTAAGGTACCCCTTGACAGAGTTATTGACCGAGTAATAGCAACTCAAGGGTCGCAATAGGCACGCAGATTGCTTCCATGACAGGAGCAGGACTTTGGAACAGAAGTTGAAATCTGGATCCTACAACTATCTAATTTAAATGTAAGATGCCTGTGGGTATAGCAAAGCTTTCTGTCAGAAATGGATATGATGAGCTGGCAAACAGGAACACTACAACCTTGCTAAGCGCAGGCAGGCATGTAGGGTTGCCTAGTTGTCTTGCTGCAGTGAGTGTTTTTCTTGGGAGCCTCCTGTCTGAAGCTGAGCATTGTCATGCTGGGACTTGCGCCATGGGCTCGGCTGTTGGGTCACCTCCACTGCTCCTCCATAGGGAGGAAAAGTCCTGGAAGAAAGCAGAACTAGGTTTTTCATAGCCAGAAGTTTAAGCAGATGTAGCGGAGCAAATGGTGTGTTTCTGTGGCTGCTTTTTATCTGCTGTAGAGGAGTAATAAAAATCTTCTGATTTTGGACCTCAATAATAATGACTACACAGGGCAAAATGCTGGTAAAATTGCTGAAGAGCTGAGGGATACAGTGAAGTGTTCAAGGCCAAGTTGGATGGGGTTTTGTCCAACCTGGTCTAGTGGGGGATATCCCTGCTTATGGCAAAGAGTGTTGGAACTAGATGATCTTGAAGGTCCTTTCCAACCATAAGCATTCTACGATTCTGTGATTCTATGATACGGCCTCACTTAGCTATGGATAGGTCTACGCTGCCACATGTGGTGGTCCTGGTCTTACCTCCTGACCTCCCTTGGCATGAGCTGTGTGAAAGCTGCTCCCTTCTGTGGAAAAGAAGAGAACTGGAAAACTTCTTCCATGCCACATAAAAGCACACACCACTTTTTGGTGAAGGGGAGCCCAGGACTGGGGCTTGGTGTGCTCCTCTTGCACAGAAAAGCCTTGTCCAACAGTTTCCCTGCAAACCACCCAAGCAGTCCAGCTGGCAGCTGCTTGCCACATGCCGTCAAGACCCAGTTCTTGCAAAGCAGATGTTTCACTAAGTACTTCTGGCCTGCCTCTGTGGTCTGCTATTGTTCCTTGTTCTTTTCCCTATTTCCTTGTTGGGTTTTTTTCCTTTACTACCTATCAAATACTTGCAGAGGGGAGCCAAAAGACATAGCCATTCTGAACAGACTGTCATAGATGAGGGGACAAGCTGTGCCCTGCTGCCTGTGATGGTTTTGTTTTGCCTTTCTCAGGTGGGCTTGCCAGCAGCCCATAGAAGCAGCCCACAGGAAGGACCCATTACAGTACAGGGAAATTACTCTTCTTTGCAGAGGAGAATGCATGGGAAGTGGTGTATCAGTGCAGACCAGTCGTTATCTCTGCCTGAGACCTCTGATGGTGGTGTCTGACCTGGTGGTGTCTGAATGCCCTTAATCTGCAAAGCAACTCAAGCAGTGCTGTCCTACCAATCAGAGCAGGGATCCTAAGCCCCAGCTCTCCTCTCCACCATGGGAAACAGATCGTAGCCATGGCTGTGCTGGAGGGATCTCTGGCTTTGGTTTTTTGCAGTTGCCCCTCAGCCCCTCTGGTTGTTGTGGCTGCGTGTGCCATTAGAAAAGGCAGGTGACAGGACACTGCTGTGCAAGCTGGAGAAGCCTCCCAGGAGCAAAGAGACCTTGCACAGAGACTGCCAGGGGCTTGCCAAGGTTGTCATCTGAGGCCAAAGCAACTGTCAGCAAAAAGCTTTGGGAAGCTTGATCTGTTCAGCAGTAGCTGATGCAACCCACCATTTCATTTCCAAACATCATGCAACAGCCTGTGAGACACACATACCATACTCAGCTCCAAGGACCTCTTGACCTTGTTATAGTGCTCTTGGAAGAAGTTGTTTTTTGCATTTTTTTTTTGTTTCTATTTTGTGGGGTAAAAAGATTAATAACCAAGTAAGAGATATAAAGTAAAGTCCAGGAATCAATTTTCATAGCAACAGGAGGTTAACAGCTCCATTTCCCAGTGGTAAGGGTCTGTTTTGCCCTGGAAATTCCTGAGTGAGTGGGCAAACAGGGTGAATAATGGGAGAGCAGCATTTGCTGATGTTATTGGGGGTACTTGACAGTGAAACTAAAACTGAGACAAGATGTTGCCAAGATCTGGAGGTCCTCAGTGACCTGTTGATAAAATGTCGTGTTCATTTCCATGCTGCTAAGTGAAACAGGAAAAACAACTCTAATGATATATTCACAAATTAACGTGCAGTGCTACCACTCAGAAGAGAGGTCTTTAGGATAGAGAGGTCTTTTGAGAGGTCTTTTGGCTCTTCAGAAACATCTGACATTCAAAGGGAAACTGAATGCTAGGAATGGTTAAGAAAAGAATGAAGAACAAAATGGAAAATGCGGTTAAGCCCTTCCGTGAGCTCTGCACTTTGAGTACCACAAGTGCCTGTTCTGTGCTTCATGTCCTTGTGAAAGCAGTAAAACACAAACAGGTATCAAAGACAGTAGAATGGTTGTAACAGTAGACCCTGCAGGGAAAACACAAGCTTGCTAGGTCTAATCAATGGTGTGAGCAAAGGAAAACCCACAGTGAACCAAGACAGAATAGTTTAAAAGAAAATAAATTTCTAGCTATGTACTGTTGAATTGTGGAACACACTGCTGCAGGAGAGAAAGGGAGAAAGCGGTTAAACAAACCACATAGAATAAGAGCCTATCAATAGCTGTTAAATACAGTGAGAAAGCAGGGCAGAACACAAGGGCTGGGGGACCCAAGCAGGCAAGGGTGCCTTGCGTGCTTCCAGCTCCATAATTGGCATAGACCAAATACCATCTGAGCTCTTTCCTTCTGTGTTGTAAGGAGTCATTGTCTTGACCAAAACACAAACCATAGCACACATAACAGCATGACTATGGTCCACTTCTGCAGGTATTGGGAAAAAGAAAGGTTTTTGTAGGATATTCATTCTGGAAGTGGTGGGAAAAGAGTCAGCAGAGTGTCTCAGAAAGAGGCAGCTCAGCCAGCACAATGGGCGCAGAAAATGGCATAGTGAAGTCGCCTGAATGGATCTCACAGCATGCCACAGCAGTCCATGGGTTTGATTTTCTATCATCGGTATTACATAGAGAATGATAGAGTAAAAACCAGCTTTTTATTTCCATGTGTGGCGTTTGGCCCAATGAATGCAGTGAAAGACAGATGCAGTTGGTATAAATGGTTTTTCAGCACACACTTGAAAGCTAGAAATGTGGTTAAAGTTATTTCTATTTGCAGATAGATAAAATATATAAACATGCAAAAAAATCTGAAGTTACCCTCAAATGAGATATTGTGGTTTCTATACAGACAAAACAGATAATGTTTCAAGATTAATATTATCCTTCTAACTTAGTAGTTACAATTAAGTCCTTGAAGAACCTCCTTTTTCCATTAACTGTTTAGGGCACGATAAAATTTTGCAAATTTCTGTCTATCAACATTAAAAAATCATTCATGCAATGTTTTATTTATGTCTTAGTTATAATTTCTTCATACTGACCTCTATCCAATGCTTTAACGGTCCGTCATTGATCTACTTTCTGGAGCTCCTGAAGGAATGCTCCATCATTTGGAAAATCCATCATTTATTTTTGACTGTCTTGGTATGTAAACAACAGCAGGGTAATTTTAAAATTATGGTTCAAAACAGTCTGATATTTAGCTGATTATATTATAAAATATTTTATCTCTCTGCTTTTCTGCTGCTGGTGAGTTTTTACATCTTTTTACATTAACAAGATGTATTATGCATTGTTATGTCAAGGTGATGAAGCACTGCAACATATTTTTATTTGTAACACCGTTTCTGTTCCCACTTCTGTGCCTCCAGCTTGGTTTTATGCCAAAATGAAAGCAATGTTGTTTTACTTAGAAATGATTAAAAGAGAAAAAAGTTAATTGACATTTTGTTTTAATATTAAAAAAAAAAAAAACAAAAAAGGGAGACAGTTTCTTTTGAGTGCTGTTGAGCTATAATCTGTAATGTTCAAAATACATTTGGTTACTACATCAAAGAAGTAATCTGTCAATCAATACCATTAAGTATAAGCAGAAAACATTTTTGAAACTTCAAAAATCAGTACTTTTTTCATATCTTCATGCCATTGTGTGTCATGGCTATGTATTTGCTGAAATCTTTTAACTTTCTTTGTATTCTTAAAAGATATGTGTTAAAGGTAAGTGTTCTTTCTTTAACGGCAGCAAAACTGACACACTAACTCTATAGATCCACCACAGGAACAACTGGGGCCAAGCTCTTGCAAATCCGACTGCCACTACATTTCTAATATTTTATCAATATGTTTGAATCAGAGCATCTCGTCATGTATTTGAATTAATATATTTAAATTCGGTATCTTTGAAAAATAATATTCTGATTCAAAGCTTAGAATGTTGACATTGCTTAAATACACCATTTTTGAGTTTGTCTTAGAAATGTTCAATAAACACAGTAATTGAACACATGCACCTTTTACATTCCCATCTTTCTGCTGCATCAGATCATTATTTGGGATGGTGAAAACAGAAAGAATTTCACTTTTTGCAAGCTGAATACAAGCTTGTATGAAGGCTGTAGCTTTGGGTGTCATTTTTTTTCATGTTTCTATCTATAAATGTAATGGCATTTTTGAGAGATACGGTCTTGCACATATCACATATAAATGTAATATATGCCCTAGGACAGATTTCAGCTGCATGTTGTATATTAACTACTGGGATCACGTGCTTAGCTAAGCTGAACTCTGTCTTGCTCCTGCAAGTGACATCTTCCTCTAGGGATAATGGGGCAGATGCTCAAAGCGTGGCCAGATGTTCATGGTTTATGTTACATTAAGACAGACTCAGCTCAATGTACAGTGCTGTGTAGGTTGCAGATGTTAAAAAATAGTTGTTATCACAGAGCTTGCAGCCAGAAATGATGGAAAAAGTGAAATGCAAAGAAAGGAGAAGGGGAAATGAGTTCAGTGAAGCAGCAACTTGAGTTTCCCCTTCTGCATCCTGCAGCTCAGCACTCCAAACATGAAGACTGTACTCCACATCAGTCTGAAGGCTTGGCCCTCTTTTCTGCATATTACTCCCACCCTTCCCCAGTAGCTACTGTCCCTCCTGTATAATGAGCCTCAGGGAGAGAGCCTTGGGGTCACCTGGGCAGCTTGCATAAATGCCACTGCTTCAGCATCACCTGCCACCCACAGCTCCTGCAGGGCTTCAGCTTCCCAGGATGCCTCCACATGACCCTGGCCTGGCCATGAACATAGAATCAGAGAATAGTTAGGGTTGGAAAAGACCTCAAGATCATCTAGTTCCAACCTCCTGCCATGGGCAGGGACACCTCCCACAAAACCATGCCACCCAAGGCTACGTCCAACCCAGCCTTGAACACTGCCAGATATGGAGCATTCACAACTTCCCTGGACAGCCCATTCCAGTGCCTCACCACCCTTACAGTGAAGAATTTCTTCCTCATGTCCAATCTAAACTTCCCCTGTTTAAGTATGAACCCATTACCCCTTGTCCTCTCACTACAGTCCCTAATGAAGAGTCCCTTCCCAGCATCCCTATAGGCCCCCTTCAGATACTGGAAGGCTGCTATGAGGTCTCCACGCAGCCTTCTCTTCTCCAGGCTGAACAGCCCCAACTTTCTCATCCTATCTTCATACGAGAGGTGCTCCAGTCCCCTGATCATCCTCGTGGCCCTCCTCTGGATTTGTTCCAACAGTTCCATGTCATTTTTATGTTGAAGACACCAGAACTGCACACAATACTCCAAGTGAGGTCTCACAAGCCCCTCCTTCCAAAGGTGGTCAGGGCATGGCTGAGGCATGGTGCCCTCTGCCAAATCTGTGGGCACAGTAGCAAGCACACCAATCTCTGGGGGAGTGCTGTGCTCCTTAATGCAGCGTCATGTCGTGGGAATGTAAACATGCCCTTTGGAGCAGAGTGCCCCATTTTGTCTGCCTTATAGTATGCGTGTATGGTTACAGAGGGACATACTTTTTCCTGTGGAAACCAACAGAGATGGCTGAAAGAATGGAAAAGTTCAATGCTCGGCAAAGGTGACAAACAGTAGGGATTATTTTGTTTCAAGAGAAAAATAACTAAAAGTGTAGGTAATCTGATTGAACTCCTTCTAAACTAGTGAAGGACTGTTGTATGATTAAAAATGAAAAGAAATCTGACTTATTTGAATAAATTGTGCAGTAAAGAACCAGATTTTAATTAATAAAAAATGTAAGCAAGCAGAGACTACACAGATGTCATCCAATGAAGATGGAGATGCATACATGGATAGTTTCACTGCCAGGCAAAGGTCTTGGTTCAAGTAGCAATCAGAGTTGCAAATGAAAATGGCACATCCACAGAATACAGAATTAACACAGTCAAACTTTTTTAATAACTTCAGAAAAGCAGAGAAATTAAGTGCCATTTTGAAGCAGCAGGTTTTACTTATTATTTTTGCCAGAATTTTAGTCAGTGGAAAAGAAGTTCTTTCCATCTGAGACCTGGTCAAGAACCTGATTCTGGTGGTAAAAAATGTTTTCAGTAAATGGGGAAGTTTTAATTAAAGAGACAATTGTATCCCCCCTGTGATTCAGTGCATTTGGAGCACAGTTCAAGAAAGTTTCCTTCCACTGAAGCAAAACGCAGAGCTAGTTCCCTGGCTGCCATCTGCCGTCATGTACCTTGGCAAACTTTGTTTACTGGAGCATCACTGCTTTGCATCAGGGAAGGATGCAACTGTCTTGAAGGCCTGGAGCAAGCAAAAAACTGAATTTGGGAATGATTGGGTTCTTGGGACATCTTGCTGAAAATGGGCCTCTTGGGACAGACAAGAAGCACAAAACGAGAAGGTTTTCCCAACTTCGTACTGATACAATGATAATAATATTTTTGCAATGCTGGAAGAATGAACTTTGTTTCACTGTGACACCTGATGTGCAGTATTTAACTGCCATAATAATGAGGGCACCAATATTCTAGCCCTGCTGAATTAAGCTGAAGTTGTTGCTGCCCTGTTATCAACCATTTTGCTGGAAGTAGTTACCTCCTCCATAAATACAGTCTACAGCTAGGTCTATTGCTTTAAACCATCACTGACCATGCTGTACTCTGGGCTGTAGACTGTGATGGGTTAGGGTAGGTTTAGAATTAACCGTGCTGTCTTCTTTGCAAGCGGCTGCAAGAGCTGTTCAAGCAGGTATGCTCAAGCTGTGATGATAACATCTTTAATGTCTGGGAGCCTGGAGAGGGGCCACCCTTTGCAGCCAGGCCCTCACCAATGGGTCTGGGCAGGGCCATGGGTATAGCAGGAGATGGGGCTAGAGATGAGCCCCTGCAATCATTAGTGGTCCCAGGTCCCTGCCATTGAATCACTTCTGCTGAGCCCATGAAGTGAGTCAGAGGTCTGTAGTATGCCATGCTTTAAAACAGCTTGGTTGTGTCCCACATCAAGTTTATTCAGTTAACAAGTGACCTTCCTGCTCATTCAGTTCCCTCTGATTGTCTCCAAAATCTCTCAAAGCTTGTTCTGGACAATACAACCCAAGTTCTGTTTTGAGGCTCACTAGCAACGTGTAGGGCCTGTATGTCCAGCTGCATCCTGGCTACCACCAGCTGGGACAAGTTGCTGCTGCTGAGGCAAGTCAGGAGCTGAGAAAGAAACTCATAGCAGGACATCTGGAGCTCAGCTGTGGAAACCTAACACCTATGCCTTTAAAAACACAAGTAAATAATTGACCCCTTGGCTAGACCTTAGCTGTCCAGGTAACAGTGGATTGCAAAGGAAGAGGCTATTAGGGTTTGCTGCAGAGCATTGTAGCATACCTGCAAGTTCTGGCAGCCTGGATTAGGGCTGCCTACAGCCTTCCAAGACCTGCTTGGGAAGATCAGAACCTCCTAGGAAGCACATGTTCCCTCATAAGCCAGTTTGCCTGTTCCACAGTGTCCATGGGATATAGCTGCAGGGGAAAGATCTTCAGAGACCATTATTTGTACTAATAACATGCTAGGCTAAAATCTGTACCTAGGCTTACGTCTAAATAGGCTGAGTGCAAGGTCATTTGGGGCACTGAAATGCCAGCTATCTCTGCTAGGAGTAATTTATATGCTGAGAATGATTATAAGGAAGAAAAAGAGAATTAGAAGAGGGGAGGAGAAGAAATAACATTTTAAATGGGATAATGGATCTGATTTGCAAAGCCATTGAGAAATTCTGACTTACCAGGGCTAATAGGCGTTGAGAGCACTCAGGAGTGTTAAAAATCAAGCCTATGTATTGACTTTATAATAATGACTCAACATTATTATTGAGCAAAGTATAAAACAAGCACTGTTCAGAAAAGAATCCTTGACCCCTCGCAGCAGCCCCTTAATGGTCTCATGTCCTGCTCCTTTCAACATCTGTTTCTCTTTATACAGGAGATAAATTCCTCCCATGCCACGTAGCATTCTTAAAGAGTGTTACTACTTGCTGGAGCAAGAAGTTCCCTAGAAACACAATGTGCCCCTTCTGTGAATTGGGTTTTAAGAGCTTCTTAGGAGCTAGTGGGTGGCGTGTTTGTTGCTGTTTCATAGAACATGGTGGTTGAAGTGTCACAGTAAGGGTCTGTGTACGTAGTCGCCAGATATGGCCTTTAGGCCAGACTGAGACTCACTTGTCTCAGACAGAATCATTGGAAGGAGTGGGATTGCTGGTGGAATGAAGGTGAGTGATGCTGCCGAATGCCTTCACATACCCACGTGATGCCATACCTGCACGTAGAATAGTGGTAATCTGTTTTAAAGGTTTGAATGTGTTTATCGCTGTTCCTCTTGGTTCTGTCTGTGCAGTGTGAAGTAGTGCTGTGTGGTAACACCCACACTGGCTCAGTCAGATGCCTGCAGCATTATTGCTACTCTGACCTGGGACACTCCTAGGTAACTAGCTTTGCTAAGCAGCACTTATTCTTAGTGACATCCTACCACCTTTGATGTCCTGTCTGTCACATTCTTGGGACTATAGCTCAGTGTCATGTTCTTATCGCATGCTATACATTTAAGTTATTTCTTTGTTTTTTCAGATGAAGCATGTTCTGGGTCTGCTCTGCCAGTTGACCCACTCTGGCAGTCACCATATGCTGTCAGAGTTTTCCATCCTTTTTGCCATGAGGACCTTAGTAAATTTACTGGCTGGGCTCTGTTAACGGAGCTGTTTGTCACTAACCTGTGGTTAGGTTTGTTGGCCACCTCATCTTCTGTCATATATCACCTACTGATTAATGGAAATAGGGTGAAATATTGGCCTTTATTTTAGCCAAGAGAAAGATCTCCATTAATGCTAATGGTCCTTTTATTATTCCTATTTGTTAAGGCTCCTGTTTATCCACAGCTGCTTCTTTCTGTTCTCTCTTCAGCTTTTCATGAGAGTTACTTTTCTCCGAAACTCAGGTTCTCCAGCTGCTGAATCTTACTATTCTATTCAATTTCCTGTAGTAATTATTCCTATATTCCTACATATTCCTATAACTACTTTCTTCTTCTAATCTTGAAATCTCTGACACATATCTTCTGCCAATATTGAAACTCTATACACCTTCTGCCTATTCCTTTCATTTCTCTTAGCTGTTCACTGCTAGTTTTAAAAGTCTTCTCAGAATCACTGGGACAGCAGTATTTAAAGCATCTGTTACCAGAAGTTAACACCTTGTCAGTTTTTGTGCTGCAGCTTATAAGTTCCCAGGTGTCTGCCAGAGTGGGAACAACTTGCAGTAAGTGTCGTGGCATCTACCAGACCTTGTCTCCTGGGTCTCTGGAAGTGCTGGAGGTAAATGGATGCAGAACTAGATATAGCTCATGGGTCAGCTGATGTGTGAGGTGGTGGATATATATTACCTGAGGAGAATCACTACTCATTATGATTTCTCCCACCTCCAGAGGAAAGTAGGAATATATGTCTCCAGGGCACGTTATTTTCTGGGATGCTTTTGGAATAGTGTTATTTATGCCCCACCCGTTGGCAAGCCTGGGAATGAAAGGCATAATCAAAGCCTTATTTAGCTTAAATACAGAGTTCTGTGGTTCTGGAACAACAAATCCTTCATTTGCATCTCTGCTGATGGCCATGTACAGCATGTGGACACAGAATTGTTACCAGTGGCATCCTTCCAGTTTGTACTGGTTGACTGTGCCTGCACTAGGAGGGGTTCTGAAAAGGGAAGGAAACACCCACACTGGCACCAGGACTGTCATTACTACTGCATTACAGATTGCTGCAATGCAGTAGTGTAAAGTGGTGTAAAAGATACAAGTGTGTGCCTCAGCATCCTTGACTTCTTGCTCTGCAAAATTCCAGATTTCCATGTAGTTTAAATATCATGTCCACCCACCCTGCTGCCATATGAAAGGGGGTAAGCTCCGAGGCAGAGGAACCATCTCACATTTGCACCTCAGCTGCACATTTGCACCTCAGCTGCACATTTGCACCTCAGCCCCAAGCAGCTGAAACTCTCAGGAGCTCAGGTTAGCTGTCCAGAAAGCAGAATCCGTAGCTCAGCGTGAGTTTCAGTTTAAAATCTGTCATATTTCTCTGTATTTTCTTTGATGCTCATTCAATGTTCCCTGCAGTTGTGTAAAGGCTTGTGTATCTTACTGATTCTGGCTTTTCCTCCATTCCTCCAAAGGAAAGTTCATTAAAGAAAATCACCTAAGAGAATATTTTACATAATGTGATAAAGATGTAACAAGCTATTTGCATCTCATTTTGAGAGCTGTGTGATGTTTGTGGTATTTATTTTTGAGAAGTCCAAGCATACTTCTACAAGTATCTATTGTTCTATTTCATTGACAAAAAATCAGTTGCTGCATTTTTTTTCCTGCTGTATTACTTTTCTGTGTATCTTTATATTTCAGTATTCATTTTCAATGGCTAATGAATAAGCTGCCGTTACAAAAATATGAAGAGCTTTGATATTACACTATTCTCAAGAGCTTTGGAACGTGGACCAGCACAAGGGAGTAGTAGTCAAAGAGCAGTGTATCTAGAAGCGGATGTCAACACATGAAGCTGGCATTGAGGTTGGGTGCATATCAAAAATGTTGTGCTGATAGTGGGAAGCATATCAGGAGATTAGTGTGATGGTATTTTGCCAAACAGCAACACAGTCTTTAGGGCTACAAAAGGACAGACTGCTTGTACCAGGCGCAAAGAGAAAGAGCAGTAAAGTCAGTAATTGTACTCTAGTCTCGTTTAAAGCACCCTGCCACTGTTGATTCTAGTGGAAACTGCGCAAGTGCTCTCATGTACAGTGGGTATAGGAGGCAGATAAAACTGTGTCTATGCCAATCACCCTTTCTCTGTAGATGCTGGTTTATACCCATTCCTTTTCTTACAGGTCCTTGTTTCATGCTACCTCCAAACACAGTTCTCCTTGTTCTGGAAGACAAAGGAATAACACATGATAGTGTCTGTGGTGGAAAATAATTTACAGCATTCCATTTTACTTGCAGACTTTGGAGATTTGCTTAAGAAAGAAGTATTTTTTTTTGTCAGTTTTGCACTTTTAAATTAATGTGCAATTTTCACTTAATTTCCTCACTCAATTTTTAGAAACAGAAAATTAAGTATTCTTATTCTCAAGTATTCTTTCGATTATGGTCGAGAAATAACAGGCCAAGCATTCCTGCTGTGAAGTGATTTAGAGCTAGTCAAAACTTCAGGCTGAAGGCACTGAAACTGATCCACATTTTCTTGTCTACTGGGTTCTGTACTCTCTGGCTTTTGCACCTAACTCTTTGAAACCTACTTATGCATTAAAAAAAATCAAATCTTGTCAGTGAATGAGTTTTGAAGAGCAGGAAAATGTATAGGAAAGACTGAAATAAAGATCTGATGCTTTTTTGTGGCACCTTTCTTCAACACATAGCAAATTTCCAAGGACTCTGGGCAAGAAGTACTGCTGAAAGCCTGTTTCCTCCTAATAAATTTCATTCATAATGTATTTGTGCAACATTTTATAGGTGAACTTTGGAAACAAAGTCTGTGTCATTTTGACTGTTTGTGGTCGTATCTTTGCAAGTGTTGATTTTGTAGTCTCAAGAAAAGTAACCGCAACATTGACTTTCTGTGTCTTATACTTTTTGTATTCTTCTCTTAGCTTCCATTCCCTGTGTTTAGTCAGTGGATAGTCTTCACAAGACTGAAAGCACAAACTGTTGTGTTACTAAAAAGTAGTTTGTATGTCATGTAAGAGCAGTTTCTTAAGATCTCTATAGGCAGAAGTTTTTTATGTGAACAATTTCAAAATTTTTTTTTTTTAAGTTCCAGACAGAGTCTCGTCTGGATTTCTGCATAAATTTGTTCATTTCAAATGATTTGTATGATTTTTTTTTTCCCCTTCAGCCACGCAAAAAGGAGAAAGGAAAAAGTATACTGCTTGTTTTGGAATTAAACCTGGTTGACCTTGTGCCTCTTGTTCTCAGAAATTTGTCATATTCCTGCAGTCCTCCAGAGATGTGTATAGGATAACAAGGTGGACTATAATAACAGATACCAAAAGTGTATGAGATGAGGCAGCCACCTACCACTGTAAGCCTTGAGGAGCTTCATGATTTTTATTTTCTCTGATCTGTATTTGCTGTCCTGCACTAACGGTTGTGCTGGCAGTGGCTGATGTTTTTATAGACTTGTTCGGTGAGTTTTCTGTTGAACCTTGGTTCTTGTCCTATCAGTTAACATCCTCTAATGTATGGCCAGCTTAAAATAGTGTGGCTTAAAATAGTTCGTTTGATGTGAATTCTTCCTGTTACAGGAGTGAAGAATCAGGCAAGATTCCCTAGCACGGAGGCAGAAGAAATGACACAGTGTTTTAAAAGTTGCTGTTGAATGTGGCATGATTCCAGATATAACCATGTGGCCACTGGTTGGAGATCATGGAGTTGAGAAGCTTTCACCATCGATGCTGGGCTGTAGGTCATGTGAGGCTGCATAGAAAGCATCTGCCTATACTTCTTGTACAAGCATCTGTTTCTTCTCTGCCTGTTCCCCAAGAGAGCTGGAGAAATGCACCTCACTAATTTTATTTGATTTGACACTGTAGTCTCAGCAATATCCTCTGTGAGTGTCTTGTAGCAGTGAAAGGTCCTTGTTCAGAAAATGAGGACCAAAGTATCTGGGTAGATTAGATCTGTTTCAGAGAGGGGGAAGGGATGTGCTGACCCACTCAGCTCTGTATTTATAGTTCTCATGAATAATCACAGGATGCAGGAGGAAGCGTATCTGAATAGATCACCCACAAAAAGAGTGAATTAATAACAAAAGTGCTATAAATATATAGGGAGTGGGTGGCTTGGACAAGAGTGGCTGATTTAATGAATGAACTGTGGCAAATTGCTGGAGAGAGATGTGTGTGTGTGTCAGTGTGTGGTAAAGCAACAGAAGTTTACATGAGCACATTGCCTGTCTCTTAGAGACAAAGTTAGAAGGATTCATTGGTAGAAAAGGTCTCTTGAAGAGTGTTGGGGTTTTCCCTCCCTTTTCTATAGCATATACTATTAACCGTTGTGTTCTGCTCTTCCTCAAGGTTTGTGTTGCACATCTTTGTCACTATCTGTGGAGTAAGATCTTCATCACAGAGGCCTTGAGCAATCTGGTCTAGTGGAAGGTGTCCCCGGCCATGGCAGGGGGTTGGAACTAGATGATCTTAAGGTTCTTTCCAACCCAAACCATTCTATGATTCTATGATTCTATGATTCTATGATTCTATGATTCTATGATTCTATGATTCTATGATTCTATGATAATTCACTAGTCCTTCATATCCTTCATTAAGAAAGCAGCACAAAGGCAAATGGACCCTGAAAGGATTCTTCATGACCAATGTGATATGAGTAACACGGAAGAGGAGCTTGAAACCAAAGGGAAGTTCTCCCAGGTTGTCGTGGTTTAAGCCTCTATAAACCCATACAGTCGTTCTCTCACTCACTTCCCCCTCTTTCTTCCCTCTGCTCCTGGAGGGATGGGAAGGAGAATCGAAAGAATGCAACTCCCACAGGTTGAGATAAGAACAGTTTAGTAACTAAGGTATAACACAAATCACTACTGCTACCACCAATAATAATAATGATAAGAGAAATACAGGGGAAAAGAATACAATTGCTCACCACCCAATATCAAGCCCGAGCAAGCAGTGCACCCCCCACCGTGCACCCCCACCCTTCTGGGTCTCTGCTCCCTGTTTCTACATCCTGGACATGACGTGCTGTGGTATGGAATAACCTCTTTGGTCAGTTTGGGTCAGGTGTCCTGTCTCTCCTTCCTCCCGGCTTCGCCTCCTCCCTAGCAGAGCATGAGACTCACAAAGTCCTTGGCCAGCCTAAACATCACCAAGCAGTAACTGAAAACACTGGTGTTATCAGCACTGTTCCCAGGCCCCAAATAAAAAACACAGTGCTTCACCAGCTACCGAGAAGGAGAAAAATGACTGCTACTGCTGAACCCAGACACAGGTCTTTCCTGGAGTGGCTGAACTTTCTGAAGAAATGCTTCAGTGTTTGTCTGAAAAGAAATAGGGCATCTGGGGCAGGATGAAACTGAAGACCTGACACAGTGAGCAGGAGCAAGTGGATTTCTGGATGTGAAAGGCCACTTTATTAGTGATGTGCAGAGCAGCTTCCAGCAGTGCCCCAGTGGACATCCTCATAGGATCCCTGCTTGATGTGAAATGAAAGTGCAGTTGTCATCTGGAAATTCACTCTCTCTGGTTATAGTTAATCAATTGCAAAGTAGTTTGGTGTGTGTAGTCAATAGTGTGGTTCTGTGGGACTAGGTGTATGCATTGATATTGTCTTGTGTATCAGGACTAACTTTTCACACTAGAGCCTAAACAGATTTTCACAGTGGGAATTACTGAGTAGTATTTGGACTATCGTTAAAAAACATATGGCTATTCTTTGGCAAAAAATATCTGTTTATGTACAGAAAAGGTTATAGCCCCTCTCTATTTTAAAATCTGTTTGATTGCCATGGAAGATGTCCTAATGTTTATGTAGGACATCCTAAAAAGTCTGTGATACCAGGAACTTTAAAAGGCCTGAGCTGCTTTTTTGCAATTGCAAGATCTGTGCTCAGAAACACCTGTGGCATTGAGAGTCTTCCATTCATTCTGGTGTAGCGGACTTTGAGTAGCACTCAAAGTATTCTGTAAATTGTGTTGAACAGTTTAAATGTGCTAACGTATTTCAATCTATGAAATATTTTCTTATTCTTTTTTAATATCCTGTATGATGACTGGGTCCCTAATGTGTATAAAGTAAAAGCAAGAGCAGTTCCACTTAGCTTTTTTAGTTTTATTTAAAAAATAAATAAAAATAATCAGTGTATTTGCATGCAAGTTGGCTGAGGTGGCATGACAGAAGTTTTCATTCTGATATGATGCAAAAAATTGATTTACCTTAGCAGTCATAGCACAGCTTTTGAGCAATCAACATCAATTTGCCACAATCAAGGGTAAACATGTAATGCGTTTTTGACAGTTACAAGAAATGCTACAGCAAATAACTAGGATGTAGTGTAGCACAATAGCTGGCCTGGTGCAGTGCATGTGCAAGGAATGCCTCACGCTGCCATGGAATAGGGAAGGTTTTTACCTCTTATCTCCATTACATCCTGATTGAATTGTGGAAGGGAAGTGCCAAAGGCTAACCCTGAGGTTTTTGGGGTTGAATAACCAGGCACTCTGCCCGGCCACGCTGGACACCCTGGCTCCAAAGGAGCTGCCAGCCCAGCCCTCCACTCCTCCTTACACAGGGAGAGCAAGAGGCATTTTCAGACACAGTCCAACAGGTATCAAATCTGACAGCAGAACCTACCTAAAGGGTGTGATAGGCAAAAAGCAATCATCCAAGCAAATCTGTGTTACTCCTCTCTTGCAAAGTCTCTTCTTTGTACTAATCTCTCTTTAATTCTGTGTAGAGCTAGCACACACACAGCGGGAAGGCCTGTGTGGGCATGCCGTGATACTGCTTCATTCATCACTGCGATCTGCGGCACAGGAAGAAACCTCATCTGAAGAAGAATAAATATTAATATTTTGTTATCAGGAGTTGTTTGATCGTCAGTTTTAAACAGCTTGAAGCATAAAAAGAGGTAAGAATCAGCAGCCATGGGGCTGAGAGGGGAAGGTACAATGGGTTCCCTAGAGTTTCTCTGACATACAAGTTTTTTCATGTTCTGAAATACCTTTCTTATTTTTCTTGAGAAATGTGTTTTGCTCTTGCAGTGAGTGTGCAGAATACAATTCCTCTGGAAACAGGCACTAAAAAGGCAATGTGAAATGCCAACCGCTAATAAACTGCAGGCAGAATGCAATTACAACAAAGTCTCTTGATTCCTGGGAATGTGCCTGAAATAAATATTTAAGGAATTTGATTTAGAATGAGCCACAGACGTTACAGGCTCACCCTTTGTGCTAGAGCCAGCTCTGGACACCGGCAGGTTGGAGTAACTCTCAAAATGTCTTCAAGTGACAGAGTTGCCAGTAAGATTGCTAAAGGAATAGGGAAAAGGCTTGCAGATCCCTGATATTACACAAGTACTGGCTGGCTGGAGTGTGCGTCATGACTAGCAAGCAAATATTAACAGGAAACCCCAATGGCTCCTTCCATAGTGTCCTGGCAAGAAGAATTTCCTTTCATATTTTCGTAAGCCGACCTGGCTCACATATAAGTGGAGTCCCCAGGAGGCTTCCTTCCATCTCTTTTGGGATTTCCACCAGGAAAAATCACAATTAATGGGATCTAAAGCAGCTACACATGCGACTACAGCCTCCCAGCCCCGGAAGCACAGTGGAAATGTAGGCACTGTTAACGCTGGGACACATTTGCAGTAACACAAGGCCATGGAATTCTCAGATCACTCCTGTCTCATTTAATGTGTGGAGATCTCACTGCCAGAGCATTTGCATTGTATATTAGTGCAATGCTGGCCAAAGGCAGTATGGTGCTGACCTTCAAC
The DNA here is from genome assembly GCA_039720435.1 of Amazona ochrocephala. Taxonomy (NCBI): domain Eukaryota; kingdom Metazoa; phylum Chordata; class Aves; order Psittaciformes; family Psittacidae; genus Amazona; species Amazona ochrocephala. The sequence goes on along the minus strand of CM077909.1, from coordinate 35,704,490 downwards.
TAACTGACACTGCGCAGAAGTCCCCATCAGCAGCTTTTTATTCAAAATTTTCTTTTTTCTTTCATTTTCTCTTTTCAAGGTTAAGATCTATCTTTTGATGCAGTGCCATGTGGACTTTCGAAGTCGTGGCAGCCTGACAAAATGCCTGCAAGCACAAAGACGTACAAGTAAAGGCAGCCCACAGCACCAGTGCCTTCTGAAATTAACCCTGCTGCTACCTCTTCTCCTGTTGTCTGTCAGGAACGCACGCACCCATGCAAACACTGGATGCTGGAGTCACTCTCTAGATAAGTCACATCAATTAATTCCCCATAAAATAGTCAGTACAGTCTGTGTCCAGCACACTGTTCCACTCTCCTGCATATAACTATTTTTTCAACTGGCGTTTGGGATTCAGAAATGTGAAACAGTTTGCAGTTGCCTTTTTTTTTTGTTGTTGTTGTTGTTCCAGAAATGGAAATTGTGAAACAAAAAACAGACCTGCTGAGGAAAATTCAAAGGAAAAAGAAGCTTACAAAAGGTAGAAACAAGGACAGGCGGCCTGGAAGAATACAGGGATGTTGTCCGGGAAGCTAGGGACCAGGTTAGGAAAGCTAAGGCCCACTTAGAATTAAACTTGGCTAGGGATGTTAAGGATAACAGGAAGGGATTCTATAGGTACATTGCAAATGAAAGACAGGCTAGGGATAACGTGGGCCCCATCCAGAAGCTCTCGGGAGAACTGGCTACCCTGGATTTGAAGAAGGCTGAGGTTCTTAATGACTTCTTTGCCTCAGTCTTCACCGGAAAATGCTCTGACCACACCACCCAAGTCTTGGAAGGCAGACACAGGGACAGTGAGAATGAAGACCCTGGGCCCAATGTAGGAGAGGATCTGGTTTGAGACCATCTTAGGAACCTGAATGCACACAAGTCCATGGGACCTGATGAAATCCATCCTCGGGTCCTGAAGGAGCTGGCAAATGAAGTTGCTAAGCCACTGTCCATCATATTTGAAAAATTGTGACAGTCAGGTGAAGTTCCTGATGACTGGAAAAAGGGAAATATAACCCCCATTTTCAAGAAGGGGAAAATGGATGAGCCGGGGAAGTACAGATCAGTCAGTCTCACCTCTGTGCCTGCTAAAATCTTGGAGCAGATTCTCCTGGAAGGCATGCTGAGGCACATGAAAAACAACAAGGTGGTTGGTGACAGCCAGCATGGCTTCACTAAGGGGAAATCCTGCCTGCCCAATCTGGTGACCTTCTATGATGGGGCTATGGAACTGATGGACAGGGGTAGAGCAGTTGATGTCATCTACTGGGACTTGTGCAAAGCATTTGACACTGTCTCCCATGACATCCTTGTCTCTAAGTTGGAGAGACATCAATTTGATAGGTGGACCACTTGGTGGATAAAGAACTGGCTGGATGACCACATGCAAAGAGTTGTGCTGAATGGCTCAATGTCCAGCTGGAGACCAGTAACGAGGGGTGTCCCCCAGGGATCGGTGTTAGGACTGATCCTGTTCAGCATCTTTGTGGGTGACATGGACAGTGGAATTGAGTGCGCCCTCAGCAAGTTTGCCGATGACACCAAGCTGTGTGGTTCAGTTGATATGTTGAAGGGAAGGAATGCCATCCAGAGGGACCTTGATACGCTTGTGAGGTGGGCTGATGCCAACCTGATGAAGTTTAACCATGCCAAGTGCAAGTTCCTACACCTGGGTGGGAGCAATCCCAGACACAGCTACAGGTTGGGCAGAGAAGAGATTGAGAGCAGCCCTGCGGAGAATGACTTGGGGGTGTTGGTCGATGAAAAAATGAATATGAGCCGGCAGTGTGTGCTCGCAGCCCAGAAGGCCAACCGTATCCTGGGCTGCATCAAAAAGAGTGTGACCAGCAGGTTATGGGAGGTGCTCCTGCCCCTCTACTGTGCTCTTGTGAGATCTCACTTGGAATATTGTGTGCAGTTCTGGTGTCCTCAACATAAAAAGGACATGGAACTGTTGGAACAAGTGCAGAGGCGGGCCACGATGATGATCAGGGGACTGGAGCACCTCCCGTATGAAGATAGGCTGAGAAAATTGGGGCTGTTCAGCCTGGGGAAGAGAAGGCTGCGTGGAGACCTCCTAGCAGCCTTCAAATACCTGAAGGGGGCCTATAGGGATGCTGGGGAGGGACTCTTCATTAGGGACTGTGGTGAGAGGACAAGGGGTAATGGGTTTAAACTTAAACAGGGGAAGTTTAGATTGGATCTGAGGAAAAAATTCTTTCCTGTAAGGGTGGTGGGGCCCTGGAATGGGTTTCCCGGGGAAGTTGTGAATGCTTCATCGCTGGTGGTGTTCGAGGCTGGGTTGGACAGAGCCTTGGATGGCGTGGTTTAGTGGTAGGTGTCCCTGCCCATGGCAGGGGTGTTGGAACTAGATGATCTTAAGGTCCTTTCCAACCCTAACTATTCTATGATTCTATGAAAATGTTTCAAATAGAACCTGGTTCTTGGGCAGCACCACAGAGTAAATGAGTATGTAATACGCTTTCTAGTTTTGATGTGCTCTGGAATACATGATGCCCCAAAGCTTTCACATGCTATTTCGTTTTGATACATATAATCTACTGTAAATTAATAAAAAAAGGGATAGCAATATGGCAGATGAATGAAATTACAATCTTCTTTTAATTTTGAGTCTAGATTTAAAACTGGGGAAATTGGAAAGAAAAGACAGTATTTTTGAAGCACTTGAGTAAACCAGGAACTTGTGTCTCAGAATTCACCCAATATGCAAATGATAACAGAAAGTGTCTGTCTCTCTTCGTCTACACAGTGATGGTAAGACAAGTATGCTCATTACAAATATGTCTTTTAGGTGCCTGAAGCTAGATGGGATGAATCTGGACTTTAGGATATACTTATGTATGAAAGAGTGATGCAAATACTGGCTGTGACATCAGTGTAAGTTTGTAGATCTGCATTGGATGGATACTACTTTGTTCTGAAAAACTGCATCAGTTTTGTTAAGCAAATCAGGCTCATTGTCGAGAACAGCACTGATGTGGTTACACTGCTTCCAGTTTCAGGTCCATCTGAGCTTAAGCATTTCTGTCACGCAATATAAATAAACCACTTGTTCATGCATGGTGGTGCTGCTTTTGAGACTTTGACAGGTTTGAGACATACTGCTTTTGAAAAAAAAAACAACCAAAGACAAAAGAATGAAATTAATAGCATGGGATACCCATTATCTTCCCACTTACTCTGCAGAAAGTACAAGAGGGTTGCATTTTATGAAACTATAATGTATAGGTAATAAAATAGCAGCTGTTTTATTGCATAGCAACTGCTCACAATGACTTGATATGGAAGTACCATATGCCTTGATGGAGCAGAGTTATCTACCACATGTTAGCAGTATCTTGCAAAGGCAAAAAGTTTTTGAAGCTTTCTACCATATCTAGCCTAGCTTCTACTTCTCTCTGCAGTATTCTGACTAACAGGGTGGGCACTGCATCCAGTCACTTCCAATTCTCCTCAAACAACCTTGTATTAGTTTCTTTACATTCTTATGGAGAATAACACAGGCAGATGCAACCTCATGATCAGATTTTGACTGCTGATTTCTGAAAGAATCAGGTCTTGTGCTTCTGACCATGATGGCACAGAAATGCCCAAAAATTTGGTCTAGAATACCCAGCTGGAGAAACTTTGCTTGTCTTTCATCACATTCCAGTCTGCTAAGAGCAAAGCTGAAGTAAAGGCTTTGGCTATTTAAATACATCTACAGTCATTTGGGCAAATTCTGCACTCATTGACCTCATGCTATTTGCAAACATACCTCAGGGCTGTGAAAGTTCCTCTGCTATGAAAACTGGTCCTAGCTTTTTAATCTTGTGAAGAAATAAATGCAGATCTGTTAACTATGTCTGCATCCTTCTGCAGGCTCTTAGCAGCTACCAAGTATATAAATATAAAGCCAGTACTACTCTACATGTCATTCTTAGCCCTGTTGTGGCACGAAAGCCACTGATATCTCACTGCCAAATCTGTCCCCCCCCACTGTAGGCACTCAGCTGAGATGGCTAGTTTGGGAGGGCAGCCATTTAGTTAGAGGGACACAGGCACACATACACACACACGGGCACATCCAAAAATGTGGGCCTCAAGGATGGTCAACAAGCCTCACTGTAGAGCTTCTTTCTAATACCAGCCATAGTGGGACAATATTAAGTGATGGTGCATCTATCTTAGGTACCTCAGTTAGCTGTCCAGAAATCAGCTGGGTTATAATACCACTTCTTTGCACCTTTAGCCTCAAAAATGCAAAACGTGTTTCTCCAAGGTGTTGATAACGTAAATTATAGAAAGTGAAAAGTACAATTTAGGTGCTGGGCAATGGCTTTTACTGATGACTATGTCTGCTGGCAGTAAAGATTTTTTTAAAATAAGCTGCTTGCAGACCAAATAGGGTTGGAAGAACCCAGCTACCCTGGTCTGTACTTTTGTCTTCTTGGCATATGGCCTCATTCAGTTTTCAAAGACAAATGATGTTAAAATAGTGTCAAGCTGGACAGTATTTACACACATAATTTTATGCAAAGTGTACTATGAGTATGTTGTATTTGTCAAAAAATAATGCTTTCTGACAGGAGGTTTTCAGCTACTACTAAGTTCAATAGAAATCCAAACAACTGTAATCTTTTCTGGTAGGCATGCTTAACAGCATTCATGCAATACTTAATTACTAACTTTAGTGGCTTTTTCTTTTTTTTACTTGCAGTGTGAGACCCATTTCAAGAGAGAAAATACTGATGGGTTGCTCCAAAATCTTCTGAAATAAATATAGGGCATATCTCTCAGTCATTATGAACTAGTTTTTTCCTTGAATGATTCAACATCTCCTGAACAACTGTGACTACATAAACCATTGCTCTGCAACTGGTCCCTCTGGAGTCATCTTCCTTCACTGATGGCCTTTTTTTGTTAGTGAGGAGAACAGAATGGGTGGATGACAGGATTATTTACAAGCAGTCTAATCTCCCTAACAGCTCTCCCAATCCATTCATTTGGTTCAGAATATGAAGGATACTCAATTATTCAATGAAAAGGTTAAGCCTGTGGTAAATATGCATAGTCAGTAATGAAATGTACTTCCCCTGGGTATTTTTTTAAAAGCATGCAGTCTGATAGATGTTTACCACATCCTTTTCAGATATGTTTTCTGAGGTTTTAGTTTGCGACACTGCACTATGGTTATTTTCAAAATGCAGTTCTTTGGCTTTGTTGCTTCACTGAAGTTGCAACTGGGTGACAGTGAAGTAAGTCAGCCATGAAAATCTGTGTGCATCCAAGCCAAGGCAATACTTCCTATACCATTTCTGTGTCTGAGTACCCTGCTGCATGAGAAAGATCAGGCAACAGCCCAACTAACTCTGCTGGCCTCAGGCTTTCAACCATCCTCATATCTATCCATCTCTTTGCTTTCATTATCACATTTTCTGCTAGGTAATTTGCACATGGCCATCAATATACATTAGATCCATAAATAGGAGCTTGCAACTCTACTGATGTTGACATATCTGGCTCTGGCGCTTGGATGGGAGCTGGTTTTTGTCTTCAGTAATGACTGTAGCCTTGTTCTCTTAATAAAAACTTTTTGCTGAAACAGTGGGACTCTAAATTGATAAATGGCTGGCCAAAGACAGTCCATACCTAAACCAGAACTATTTCCAGTAATGTCATGCCTTGATTGTCAGTATTTTTTATGAATAAGTGCAAACACATCAAGCTCTGTGAGCAGAGAGGCCACACACAAGGTTGCACTGCAGGACTGAGCTTCTTGCACAACATCCATGGCACTGGGGTCTCTGCTGGGGAAAAGTGCAATGTCCCAGTGCCCTCATAGCCTGGAGAAGGGGACTTGCAGGAACTAGATGGGAGTGTCAGGGCACTGCCATGGTCTTTCAGCTGAGAGCTAACAGTGATTTGCAAATGTTGCTCCTTTTGCAGGAGTGTAAGGAGGCCTATGGGAGCAGCAGTGTTTCCAGGATTTGAAAAGAGGCCACACATCCACAGGCTTTTCTGCAGGATGTGGTGCTGGACTGAGCAGCTCCTGCTTGCTGCCCCCTCCTTGCTGTTTTTTTCCTGCTCCTTCCCTCCACAGTATGGCCTGTCAGCCATGCCAGTGCACACATTTGAGTGGCTGGGGGGTTAACCCTGCTGTGTAAATAATTTAGGTAAAAAGAAAAGCAGAGTTATTTTTTAATGCAGTAATTTTCTTGAGATAGAGCCCTGAGAGCTGAACTGTGCTTTGAATCAGTTTTGTCGTGAATCAGAAGGCCTTCATTTTGCCTTCTGATATGGCTTTGCACAGCTGTGCCCAAGGTATTTGAATAAACCTCACAGATGGAAAGATGTAAGGGGTATTTACCCAGAAGCAAAGGTTAACTTTAAAACCTTGACTGAGTTATGTTTGTAGGTATCATTTAGGGGTAGGAAGGACAGATTTAAAGAGGAATGCATCAGGGAGGTTTGCATAACAGTTAAGGGTTCCCTGTATATGATTTCTCTCTTTAAAAGCTCGGGGAACAAGAATGTTCATTTTTAAAAGCACCAAATTCAGGTAAATGCCTTGAGAGGCAGAGGGGGAAGTCTCCTGAGGGTGATATGAAGTATAGATATAATTGTGGTTTTATTTCTTTTTACTAACCTTTAAAGCTTTTGTAACTGTTGTCTGTATTTTGATTTTGTAAGTATATTAAGTGTCTTTCACTGCATATGAGGTTTGTGTTAATGATGGTTTCTAAGTGATAATGCTATTATTGATCCATTCCCATGTTTTAAAACTGGACTTGGGCCATCTGCCTGCTTCTTGGTGTCTTAAAGTAACTAGTGTTAGCCAGGAGCACCCTGACCAACAACAGGACACTGGGAAGAGTGGCCAAAGCCAAAGGGTTCCCATGGCTCTACAGATTAGACCCTGTTCTCCCCATCTACTCTACTGAGCTCTCATGGACTGAGGGTATGTCTGCAATATTGTGTCTGATTGCTAGTGTGCACAGGGGCAAGAAGGGTCTGGAGTTAGTGGGAATGGATGTGAGACCTCTTTGTCTTTCTGGAAATCTAACACAAGGAAGAAAAAGGTAAGGGAGAAGTTTATAATTAATTCAAGCTAATCTCCAGTCTATGGGTTTGGAAAGTTGGGTGGCTTAAAGAGACCTTTTAGAGTGCCTTCATCTAAGTAACACCTTATTTGCTGCCTTAACATTTGCAAATGTTTGCTCTGAGGGCTGCTCACCAAGGTCTTTGCTTTCATCTGTTGCACACTAACCAACTGAAATTCTTTTAATAATCATTAAATTCCCATACAAAGATAAACAGTTCAGTTAGATAATCATGTCAAAATGTTGATGATTTTTCTTATTTCCTGTGTGATCTTTCAGTGGGAAAATGTCTTTCTCATAGTGTTTCGAGGATATTAACTGCCTTTGTTGTGGAGGGAAGAACTTCTTATATGTGGTTGCATTTTTATTCTCCTATTGTATTCTTATCATTACTCAATGTTTATGTTGCAGTGATGCCCAAAGTCTACAAACAAACTGAGGATGCTGCTGCACTAGGGACAAAAGGAGCCCAGCCTTTGGCCTGAAAGGCTGGTGAGCCAGTTTTTGTTTGCCTTTTTTCCGTTTTATAAAAAAGTAGATCTTTGAGAGCTCGGCTTCAGTGTCGATGACAAATGCAAGCAGTTTGAACAGCTTGTAGGCCAAGGCCTGCCAGTTACAATGAACTATGTTATGCATTGCTCCTCAGCTGTGGGATAGTCCAGAAAGACCAAAAGAATTTCCTCTATATCTATAGAATTAATATAAATGCCCAGATGTTGCAATGAGTATGTAATGAGTGCATACCTAGGAGGAGAGATAAACTAAGAGGTATTTAAAAGCATGTTATTGGCTTTTTATTTTTTTATTTTTTCCAGTGAAAACTATGTAACACGAAATTGGTCTCTATTTTGTGGTAAGACTGATGTCAAAGGAATTGACACTGTTACAAAAGAGCAGGATGAGGTTCATGGACAAAGAGAGAAATCTATAGAAATGCATGGAATGCTAGATAAGAAAGAGGAACAAAGTTGAGTGGGTTACGTGTCTGAAATTGACCATGATCTTACACTCTCTTTAATTGGTGACAAGCCATGCCATCTAAATTGTCTCATTTCTTGAGAAGCATAGAAAAGTGCATTTACACAAAAGAGGTAAAGAAAGGTTAAATCGGCTTTGCAACTGGAGCAATGGAAAGCACCATCACAATGCATCAAAGATGAGAGGAAATTGTTCTCTGAATGGACACTGTCGAAACAAGAAGTTGCTAGCTTCCTTGTGCACATAGAAAGGCAGCAGAACTCCCTTAAATAGGTATTATAAGCTGGCAGTGGAAAACTTACTTAAATCAGCACAAAAAAGATGGAGGGGTGAGGGGGAAGGTAATGTGTTATCTGCTGTGGGAAAAGTTTCTTGAAGTACTAGAGTGCTGCATCACAAAGTATACAAATGGAGGACATGTTAACCAAACTGTGCTCAGCTGGAAATTCTGCTCACAGTTCATGGACAGTAGCTGGATCTTCAGAGATATTATAATAACCCTGTGTCATGACTTGATTGTACCACTTCCAGGGTCAGGGATCAGATTTGGAGGATCACTGATAAAAGACTAGTTCAAGGTCTGAGCTAAAGTCTCTCAAGGAAAATTAAACTAAACTTCTTGCTGCCTAGTTAATTAATTTTTCCTATTTAAAAAGACTCAATTGCTTTGCCAAATATTATTTTAGTAAAAATTATGAGGCCAAAGTAACAGGAAGATAAAGGAGTGACTACAGCAACACTGTATTATTTCTCAACCAAAGTACACCTGTAGCTGTTCTTAGTCCTGCTCTCCCCTCTGGCTCTTTGTGCACTGGCCTGGCTGCATCCAGAGAGGCAGCTTCTGCACCCCACTGGGTGCGGTGGCCAGTTCACAATGTCCTGCCCCACATAGAGCCAGTATCCCCTCTCGGCTTGCCTGTTCAGGTGCTTTAACAACATCTCTTTTTGACCAACTATTTCAGCCCTTCCACACCCCCCCACCCTCCCCCCAGTACTAAGCCTCTTTCTCTTTCCGGCCCTCTGAAGACTCCTGAATGGATTTTGCGTTTGTTTGTTCCTTTTTTCTTTTAGCTTTTAACCTGTGGGCCTCAAGACAAGGAGCCCTTCCCTGAAGAGGGGAGCCGCTGGTGTGTGGGACAGCCGTGCATCCACTGGTGGCCCAGGTTTCTGACCATGGCAGCTGTAAGCTTCCCACTGCTTTGTGATGTGCCTTCCTGCTTTTTCTTTGCTAGAAGTGCCTCCTGACCTCAGCCCAGCAGCTTTTGTAAAATAAACAAGCTTTGGGTCTGGCTGTTGGTTCCTTTCAATTACGTCTCTCTGCCAGATGTGGATGGAGAGGTCCTCTCCTCTATGGCAAGCTGGTGGGAGAGGAGGATGGGGTGGGAGAATAAGCTCTTTTCTCTTTTAGCCACACGTAAGCTTTTTTGTTTCCCCCATGAAGATTTACAGAGTCTGAAATATTTTAAAAGTATAAAAAATAATGAAGCATTTCTTTTCAATTTGAATATTCAACTTGTGAATATCGCGTTGATTCAGAATGAAAAGTTACTGGAGCTGGGATTTGCAGGCAAATATAAGAAGACCTCAGACATAGCATCTGTGCACAGCCTGAAGTAGCAGAAACTTCCATCCAGTCACTTTGCCTCAGATTAAGTCTATACGAAACAAACTTTACAAACATGCACGTAACCACAATGTTACTACCAGTTTGGCTACAAATGCCTTCTATTCCTGGGAGTATTAGCAGAGGAAGTTTCCCTGGAATCAAAACCTGAGGTAGCCAGGACTGCAAAGTATGCGGAAAGCATAGGTGGTAGGGGGAGAAACACAGCAATATGTCCCAGCTTTTAAAAGAAAACAGAAAATGAGGACCACCGGGTTTGCTGCCCCGCATGGAGCCTGGGAGAGTCTGACTTTGTTTAAATACAAAAACATGGGAAATTTAGAAAAGGACTGGTTTGGCTGGCGTGGCTAAACCCAAAGCCCCATTATGCTGAACCACAAATGGCTGGGATACCAGTTATTTTATGGCTGCCCCAGGCAAATCAGCTGCTGTAACTCATTTGACTATAGTGGTGCCACAGTAGTTCAAAGGTTGTCCAAGTTTTCCTTGTATTCAGATTCCATCAGTGTAGCAGCAGCTTAATAAATATGTGGTTATTTATTTAAGTCTCAGCTTTCTCATCCATAGCTTAGTTATAGTACTGACAAAAAACAAGCAGTTGGAGCCATGAGTTAAAAGCATATGATTTATTTATGTCATAAAATATCAGGAGACTTGGGATAGGGAGGTTAAAAAGTCCAGGCTGGTGTTTCCTAAAAAGCCATGAACACAGGCACACCCAGCCCTATTTTAAGGTAAAGGGTTAAGGGCTCTTTGGAGAAGAAAGGTTTTCAAGTTGTTGACATATTAGAAGTTGCTGTGCTGCAGGGAGATAACTGTAAGGTAGTGACTTCTCCATGGGTATTTACTCTGTCGCCAAATCAGGGAGGCTGTTCCTGTCAGAGTCTCCATTAAGGTTGAGCTGGGGAGAATTTCAATGTTACCAACAATTGCACTGGAGTTCCCACTGTTAATGGTGATTTTTAGTGAAAGTCTTAGCCCTGTCAATCAGATTATTACAGGGTCTTTCCAGATCTAGCTTTTAAAAATTCACAGGTTTTAACCTGTTTGGTTACTTGTTATCCAATCAAGGCACATGTGAAATATCAAAGAATGGCTGGAAATTAAAAGCAGCACAACATTCATTATGCTTTTCAAAACCCACAAATTTTAAAGCTAATCTCTGGATTATTCTGGGCATGACTCATGATTTCTGTATGTCTGGGGTTAGCTATAGCACATCCTGATTTACTGCTTTCTGTGAATCTGTGTATCCACACTAGGCTACGTTGAGGCCAGCTGGCTAACATCATGGTGGGAACAGCACCCATGCCCATTTTGTGGGCATGTGCTCTCCTTCCTGGACTGTATAAGCCCTTCATTTTGCATGAACACCCAGAGCAGCTCACAGGGGCCAAAACAGGAATAAGAAAGAAGAATATTTCCCACTAATGCAAACTCTTGAAGTGAGCATCAGGGATGCAGCGTATTTGTTCATCCCTGTTTTATCTGTGCAATTCAGGAACTATTTGTTCAAAACCTCGTGGTGTTAGGGAAACCCTCATTTCCTCACCTGAGAGTGTACCCCCAGGTCTGTGCTTAGCCATGGTCAACAGCTTCCAGAGCAAGAACTGTGCCTATATGTTTGGTGTCTCCCTCCTCCCCTCCACTCTAGTTCAAGTGGTAGGTAAGCTTGGTCCATGTCTGAGCAGCTGGTGTTTCTGTAAGATACAGACCCTCCTCCCAGGAGAGCTGCACCAGGAGAGTGGCTTGAAATGGGAATCAGGCACCAATTGCATCCTGTCTACACGCTGTTGTGACGCTAGCTTGCTCTCCTTGTATTTAGAGTGTAAAGCACTTCAGTTTTTCTTGTGTAAAAAGTCACTGCTTAAAATCAGCTATGGGCCCTTGGAAGCTGTTTCTGCCAAAAAAAAATTTCCTCTATAAACACTAACATATGCTGGTCCCAGGAGTTGGGTCCATCTTTAGAGCAGCTACTTCTTTCAGTTCTCAGAGCAGAGGGGTGAGCATCCCGCAGTGCCTGGGTGCGAGGAGCACGCCATGCTGCCTCACGCTGCCCTGGGGAAGGCATCTTGCACTGAAATGCCTGATATCACCCAAGATGAAGCAAGCCAAAAATAAAGCTTCATGCTGTGTCCCATGCATCATGCAGCAGCCCGTCTTGCTGCTGTTCCTACCGTCTGTGGGCATATGCAGCAGGCATGGTCTGGGGCTGTACATCAATGTAATAAGCAGGACGGCTAGTTGACCTTTGGGTGACACCAGAATTGTGTTTAGAAGCTGGAACAGGGCGAAGCATCCAGTAGTGTTTGGGACTGTAGAAGAAAATGGCAATGGACTGCAAATGCGTTTTTCTAGCGGCAACCAAGTTATAATATAGAGGTCTCAAAAACATATTGAAAGACAGGCTCAGCTGTCACTAATTAATTAGACCAAAAAGGTTCTGTTGATGATAAAGTACTTTAGCGGACAGTTGGATGCTTAAGGTATTCTTGGGGAGGGGTCCTAAAATAAGTGTAATTTCACAAGATAAACAGTGGAGAGAGGCAGGGCCTCTACAGACCTCTCAAAACTGTGTGTTGAAACCATGAAGAGATATGAAGAGCTGGTGCCCCCTTCAGATGTAGTCTGGGTGAGACAGAGTGCGTCCTCTGTTATCTACAAGAGCAGACCCTGGGAATATCCAATAAAAATGTTGGTGACAGGTTCCACCAGTGTCTTCAGCATTCAGTAATTTCTGCTTTGAGCAGGTTATTGTCTGGCTCAGTCTAACATAGCCACTAACAAGATATGTTTCATCTACCTCCTAAAGGGATATTGGCATTCTCTTTTGCAGAAAATCAGAAATCAAAGGGCTAGTGTAACGGACTTTACTTTTCAAGGCATTTTGGGAAGAGGTACTGCGAAATTTCTCATTAAATAGTCTAATCTGAGTTGATTATCCTCAGTGACAACACTGGTGCTGTTGAACTGCCTACAAAACTGAACTCCAAATGGCACATTTTAAATAGAAATCATAGAATCATAGAATGGTTAGGGTTGGAAAGGACCTTAAGATCATCTAGTTCCAACTCCCCCATGGGCAGGGACACCTTCCACTAGACCATGTCACCCAAGGCTCTGTCCAGCCTGGCCTTGAACACTGCCAGAGGTGGAGCATTCTTAGCTCCCTTGGTCAACCTGTTCCAGTGCCTCACCACACTCACACTAAAGAATTTCTTCCTTATATCTAACCTGAACTTCCTCTGTTCAAGTTTAAACCCTTTACCCCTTTTCCTGTTGCTACAGTCCCTGAAGAAGAGTCCCTCCCCAGCATTCCTATAGACCCCCTTCAGATACTGGAAGGCTGCTATGAGGTCTCCACGCAGCCTTCTTTTCTCCAGGCTGAACAGCCCCAACTTTCCCAGCTTGTCTTCATACAGGAGGCGCTCCAGCCCCCTTATCATCCTGCTCAGATATAGTTGTGTGAATTATGGCAGTAGTTCGGGCATAGTTAGGATGCAGCAAGGGCTGCCATAGCAGACACCGCAATCCTCTATCCTCAGCCAGTGACTGCCTGCAGTTATGATGACTGCTGCAGCTTCAGGCTTGTGGATCCTGCAGCACTGAGTTGTGACTGCAGGTGGTTTCAGCCAAGAAGGTCACAAAGAAACACTTCCGCAACCTGCCTGGAAATTCAGCTTCAGCAAGTCTTCCTGTGGTTATCTGCGAGTTCAAGACAAGTGTTCACTTGCTGGTCTTCAGGACTTCCCATCAGCACTGCTCTCTGCTCTCTTCTCCTGCAGAGCTAATTTGGTTTTGCCATTAATTTTCCCACATAAAACCCTTCTGAAAGCTCAATTTACACTCCATTCTACAGCACATAACAGGCAATGCCTGTAGCCAAGGAAATTTTTTTCATAATGCTACACAGAAGCAGAAAATCCATTTAACTTCTGGTCTTGCATACTTTCATCACAGGCTTCCAGGATGTTTTATTTCATGCTTCAAATGGCCTGTAGCTCATCTGCCTCTTAATGTTTGTCTTAGCAAAAACTCAGGGGTTCTTCAGCCTCAAGGATTATAGGATACCTCAAGATCTATAGAGCAATTCATGGTCTTGATGAAATACATGGCAAAATATTGAGTCTTACTGAAATGAAATAAAACCATTCTTCATAGGCAAATGACCAAGTATTATACAACTGACCAAATAGGTTTGGCCCAATGTAATTTTTCTGTCTTTCATAAAGAGTTATTCTCCACCGTGTCAGACCCTGACTACAGCCCGTGACCAGGTTTTTGTTGTTTGTTTTTTTCTTTTCTCTGATTTATTGTTCATTATGATTCCCGCAAAGGAATGATTTTTGCTTGAGAGGGACATAATTGTGTGTTGGAAAACCCAGTTCTCCAAATGAGATGCATACGAGAAGAGAACAACCACCTGGTATCAGTGGAAACATTAAGAACAAAGAGTAAGATGTCTCTTGGGACTTGTGAGAGCTGGAGAGGGGCCAGCTGTGGACAGAGGGACTGTGTGAACTTGAACATCAACCCATGTTCTTTTCCTTTTTTTTTCAGTTGTTTTCAAGAGAATGTGGGTTAAGGTTTGGAAATACAAGAGAAAATGCACTTTGATCTGAAGAAGAAGGTCTTGAGAATGACAGAGTAGGTTGAATTTATTTGGAAGTGCTAGGTTGCTTTTTATGTACTGTATTTCAGAAAGCTATAGGAGAAAATAAAACATGTAATTCTTTTTACTAAATTTACCTATTTACCTATTTACAAAACCAAATTATATATAGGAAGCTGTTCACAAATTCAGATGGTTGGGGCAGAGGAGATTTGACAAGGCATTTTGAAGAAGAGACAAGGGTAGAAATGAGAAAGGCATGAAGTTTCAAAGATGGAGAAAAAGCTTTCCAAAACCTTCAGAAAGCAAGCCATTTTGGCAGTACATAAATGCTTGACATGGACATTTGGGTCAAATTTCTCTTAATGGGACAGGAAGCCATCAGCTGGAAATCCGTTCCTGGATGTTGGGTCCCCTGTGTACCCTGGAGAGCATGGATTTGTTTATTCTTGTAGATAGGGGTTGTGGGTTTTTTGTGTCCAAAAATCCCATGTCCTTTCACCAATTTTTCTTTCTAAATCAAGTAAGTTACAAACCTCCAATTGCTGGGCTTGTGAGGGAAGACAAAAGAAGTAAAATTAATGTTTCACGGCTAAGAGGGGAAAAAAAGAGTACTGAATGTATGAAAGTATGGAGGGAAAGCCTGTTCAGGGAACTGATGCCTTGGACACTTCCTTTTCCCCTGTCCATGCAGTGTGTGTTTGTGTGCAGATGCTTTGTGCCAGTGTGGGACACAGATTCTGGCTCCGTCCCTGGCCTGAGCCGAAGGCTGCCAGCTGTGCTATGACAAGGAAAAACTAAGATAGGTGAGCCATGCAATGAGGTTATTTTGGCTGAGAGGTACTGACAGAGGAGGTTGTCACTGGTTATACCAGTTTGCTACTCCTCCTGATTCTCCTGGGCGATTTGAAAAGAAGCTACCTGAAACCTTGCATCTCCGCTTGCACCATTTCCCAAAGCAGGGTTTATCTGTGCTTGCCAGGCTGGTTGCTGGATATGGTTTGCCTCAGTATACGCTGACTGAGATAATTTCAGCCTTGGGTCAGGCAAGTTAGTTCACAGCTGTGTTCAAGCAGTAGTATTGCGTACCATTCTCCACAACTTAGCATCTCCTTGTTAACCTTTACTCAAGGCTCGTGTGAAGTCTGCAGAAATGGAAACATCAACAGTCTAACACTTTAAGAAAGACCTTGGTTTCAATAATTCCATTTTAAATTCAGGCTTACTTTGGCATCTGGTACCATTTCTTGATGACAGCTTTTCTCCCATTCAGGGAAGAAAAATTGTGTAAAAAGATCTCTAATTCCATATAAAGAACAATACATTAACTTAGCCTCTCCCATGAAACTTTTTTACCGATCAAAAGTCTCTTTTCTACTTCTTTCATTTCCATGTACTACCATGTTATTCTGTTTCATTTACTTTTTCCAGTAACCCTTCTCTGTTATGCAGCCTCATTTGGAACATTTTCTTGTTCAAGAGCAGTGTGATGCAGTAGAAAATTCCTGTGCAGGTGCCATTAATAGATGTTTTTAAATGTTGTCCATCAGATGCATGAAGTACTGCATTTAGTTTTCATGACAGCTGAAAAGGGAAAAAGCATCATGAAGCAGAGAAATGATAGATGCCCTGACTTGAGTTGAAGTTGAAGTGGCAGACACTGTATGTATGCCACGTATAGACAGTTTGATATTGCTGCTTCTTAATGGTTACATGTGTATATTAGTCTCTGTAGGAAGGATAAGTAGAGGCTAAATGGCTATAATCTCGTAACTATTTCCAGAAAGGCAGAACAAAAATTTTTTCCACTTTACGAAAGTCCATATTGGTTTTTGTTGAGTAGCTGTTTTTTTCTGAAAGTAATCATAGAATCACAGCCCGGTTTGGATTGGAAGGGACCTTAAATATCATGTAGCTCCAACACCCCCTGCCATGGGCAGGGACACCTTCCACTACACCATGTTGCTTAAAGCCCCATCCAGCCTGGCCATGGACACTGCCAGGGATGGGGCAGCCACACCTTCTCTGGGCAACCTGTGCCAGTGCCTCACCACCCCCATAGTAAAGAATTTCTTCCTAATGTCTAATCCAAATCTCCTTTCTGTTAACTTGAATCTATTCCCCCTTGTCCTGTCACTACGTGCCCATGTAAAAAGTCCCTCTCCAGGTTTCCTGTAGGCATCCTTTAGCTATTAAGTAATCACAAGGAGATTTTTTACAGCAGGGTAATAGGTACTAACATTTCCTATTTCAATTTACCAGTTTAAATTCTATTTCAACTCATACTAGTTGAAAGAAACTAAACAAAACTGAATGCCCTACTTGTTAAAGAGGTTGAATAGAAATCTCTGGGAATAGGAATTCTCACATGCTGAAAACCTTCTTTATGAACATTTGTCATTTGTAGACATTTAACTGAGGGTTTAATGCAGAAAAATACTTGCTCCTTTGGTACAAACTAATGAAAACAGAGTAAGGAATTGTTGAAGGAAAATGAGTGCTCTTAGCAACAGACAGCTTGACTCTCCAGTTTGCTTCATATGTGCAGTTGTCCAGATTACTGCAAAAATGATGCAAACTGTTATTCTCTCTGGCACTGATGTATGCAAACTCAGCAACAGTGGCTTAGCACACAGTGATCCAGAATAATACCTAAAGAGTATGCACTTATTTGCTCGTTTGTAAACAAAGCTGGTAGTTTAGTCTTCACATGGTGTCTAGACAGCAGCAATTAGTAGTAATTAGTAAGTGCATCTGCTGTCTGCTGAGTCCATGGCAGCTCAGGTTCTGGAATGAAGGGATCAAAGTTTTACTTCAGGACTGTACTCCATAAAGTAGAGTCCTACCTTAGATTCCCATATGCCGAGTGCATGCTTTGCTCTGATTTTTTGGTTTAGAGTTTTTTGAGGTGCTCCTTCCCCTGCTCAGGAGCCAGCCTGGCAAATAAAAATTATGGATTAATAGTAAATAATTTGATGTCAAAAGAAGTCTTAATCTGGGTTTCTGGAATGTAGATAAAATGACATGTTTTATTTAAGACCCAATTCAATTGGTTGGAGCTTCACAAAACATGTTTCAAGGCCTAAATTCATGCCTCTGTTAGGTACTTGCAGTCTGCCATTACTGGGCTTAAGCTCATCGAAGTCAGGCTTCCTCATGCCATCTTGGTACCATGAAGGTGCTAACTGCACCCCTACTTTGTCTCAGGGCGGAGGGGAGGGGGGAATCAGTTGTGATATGCTCTGTATTAGAAACAGCGCAATTAAAGAGGACTACTGTTGCTATTGCAGCTTCTCTGTCTGAGAACAGCCCTATGTGTGACTCTCCAAGTGGAAAGCCACTGCTAAACAATGTGGAAAATGTTGTTGCCTACTGTTCATGCAAAGAGAGAGGAAGAATGTAAAAAAGAAACTTATAATTCATTGGGTTATTGAGGTTTTTTTCCCCAGTTTGCTTTCAAATTCCTGTATATGTGTCTATGCAACCTCTAGGCCTTTTGCTGCTAGTGGTTTACGTATCACTAGTGGCATCTACTTGTAATATAGTACCTAACAACCATACCAGGTAGTTGCAGGATTGAACCAGCCTTAGTCACAAAGTCTGTCAGCTGTGCAACGTACATCTGTGTAGCATCACAGTAGTGGAAAGGAAGTGGCCAAGAGGCTTAGAAACCTGGGTTTTTCCTTGACACTGACACCTATCTTTCTGTATTTCTCTCCCCACAGCCAGGAGCTTATGCTTCCTTTAACACCTGAATATTGTCAGCCTTAGCATATAGCGTTTCTGTTATGCATGGAAGGCAGGAGATTCTAATTTATTTCAAACAGAACTCTTGGAAGTTTAGTAGTCATGGTCATTCACAAATGGCCAGGACCCATTCACTCAAGGGTAACGCCTTTACACCAGGGTACAGAATGGTCTTTTTTTTCTCTCTCCTTCTTTCTTGCACTTTGTTAATAAATCTTGTATGAGGAAGAGTGTGGCTGTCCCAGAAATTGCCCGAGGCTGGTGCCTTTGACACGCTTTAGATTGAGGTGCCGTAGCTGCCGCATTGTGTGTTTTGTCTCTTTGTATTCTAGCCACATTGCAGCCATTTGATGAGGAGTGTTTTGTGGGATTTCAGCAAAAACTTTAGCCAGCTGTATCTCACCTTTGACAGATTACTGGAAGCCCAGGAAATTTTCCCAGGGCTTGGGAACATGATTGTTCTTAAACTAGGGACTGAGAGCATCTCTTTGCTGGAAACTTCATCCGGTCAGCAGATTGCTCTGTGGAAAACCTAGAGAACAATGGTGCTTTTTAAAGGGAGACAGAGGAACAAGAAAAGGAGAAAACTAGGTGAGATTTTTCAGAGCAATAAATGTATGGTTTATTACTAATGTTTTGGTCAGTTGCTCTAATTGGTCTCAGGAAGTATGGTTACTGCAGTTTGTATTGTAAATCAATGTTTAACATCACAGTTTAAGAGCCTCAATTGCATGGAATCTGCAACAAATTTCACATCCAAATTGTGATACATTTGGGGATTCCCAAAGCATCCAGAATAGATCCGCTGCTCTTCTAACAAACATCAAGCCAAATATGTGTTTTGTTTCTTTTACAGGGTGAAAGATTCCAGAGAGCCAACCCACAATAGATCAATGTGCTCCGTGAAAAAAGTCATTCCGTTGTATACAAACTACAGTCTCCTGGCTGATTTAACAGCTAGGCTAATTCAGGGTGCAGAGCAGTAATCCAGTCTCAAACTGAGACATGGGTCATGTGAAATGGTCAGTCTCCCAGTCTGACATAGATTAAAACCCACTCATTCTGATCTTTGTTGCTCCCTGAATATCTAAAAGCATTTATGCATCCAAAAGTATCACCAGATTGTGAAATCTCCTAAAGCATAAATAAACATATTTCCTTTGTCACTGAGGCAAAGGCAGCCTTCACAAGGAAGTTCTCTGAGTTTCGTCCTTTTGTTTTATTCTGAATACACAGTGATCTGCAGCAGAAAAGGTACCCAATGAAGAAGCTGTTCTTTGGCTTACATTTACTTGCTGAATGTGGGAAAAGCTCACATTTTTAACACTGATAAGGATACGTGTAATGAACTTCCAGTAGAAAATGAGACAAGTCAATTTTACTCAAGACTCAAAGGTTCAGACAGAAACAGCAGTGATGAAATCTTTTGGAAACAGCAAACATTAAACGGAGAAAGTTGCTGCTAGTCTGCTATACATCTTCAATTTCCCATTTAAAGAAGTAAACGTTAAGAAGTGCTAATCTAAATTAAACTAAATAATTCTTATTACCAGCTACACTTTGAAAATTTCTATAAAATCCATAAGTGAATTAGGTGCAAAATTAATTGCTCAAGTAATAAATATAAACAAACTTGTCAAAATTAAAATTAGAAGGGTATACTTCAATATTTTGTCGAATAATTGGCTAGCACTGGAGATGCAAACATCCCCAGGCTGGAAAACATATGGATTTGGAACATTATTTTGAGATGTGTGAAATGTGCTCTATAGTCAGTTCAATATTCAAAGCTCTCTTCATGGCTAATGAGTGATGATGACCTTCAGTATTTCTTGAAATCTAGCCTTATTAGAGGATTTTCCTCCAAACGCAGTTTTGGCAGTTTCCCATTTCCCTTCTATCCTATTCTCCTACCATCCTTTTTCCAAACATTTTATCTACCCAAAGGCATCTAACTCCTTCTGTGGGACTGGCATACTTGTAGCTGGCACATTTTCCAAGCAGCTAAAAACATTTCTATCATTCTCACTTAAAGCATGAAGAAAGATAGTGAATTCTTCTTTCCTTCCCTTGTATTACTTCTTCCATTCTGAGTAGTGAGGATGCAGTTCTTTGCTTCTCCTGGTCTGGTCCCTTTTGAGACAGCTGGAGGTGTGCACACAGTGTCTTGACACAGAACTTCAGAAACTGAATATACCCTACTTTTGTCTCAGCCAATCAATACAGTGGAATTTTTGCTGCTGGCAAGATTCACTCTGTGAGTTTTAAAACCACAACATGATGTAAAATAAGTGGCTGGTCCAAATGACTGCTTTGCAGCTTCCTGCCTGGAAAAGACTAACCATGGGGCCAAGGCTTGCAGCCCACCAGATGCAGGTGCAGCTGGAAAGGGTACTCGCTGCCTGCTCTGGGCATTGTGCAGCCAGTCACCCCCCACCCGAAGTGGTTTATCTGGCTGTAATTGGCAGCAGCTGCTTTTGCAAGGACTTTTGTCTTCTTACACCTGATAAAAATTCCTGACTGCTAATGGGAAGACTTATGCTTTCTCTGTGCTATTTTCATTATTTAGCTTTATGAGGCTATTCTTTTTGTGACTCAAGGGGTTCCAAATCTTATCATTCCATAAAAAAGCAGTAACTGTTTTTACAGCCTATAAAAGTTAGCATTTCAGTGCGCAGACACATCGCTGTTTGTAGTCTCTGCAAATTATGTTTCCCGTATGTGTCACTTAGTTGCTGGAAGGCAGAAAAGAAAGAAGAGATGTATAGCAACATTAATTTCTTAATAAGGTCCTACTTAGTGGGATGTAAAATATGCATGTAGAGAAGGTTGGTCTTAGGTTTATCCACCTTTGCACTGTTCAGATTGCTCCAGAGGCAGTAGGGAGAATAGTTTTCAATTCTTTTTCTCTGGAAAGATAGGACAAAACTCCCTGTGTGCATATATGTCCCAAACCCATTCTTTCCCTCAAGTGTGATACACATAGCAGAAAAACAACCCCACATGGTCTGGAGCTAGCCTAAGGGGATTTTATCTGATGTCATCTCATAGTTCATACTTGGCAGTCCTAGGAAATGTCAGAAAAGATTTCTAGGAATCTTGAAGTACTACAGTTCAGATTGCCTAGAGGAAATCTGTTCCTTAGCTGACTACGGGAATGATCACTGGATGTAAGGAGGCTCTAAACCGTTACAGCTACATTGTCCTCATTTTGGGCTGGTTTTTTCGCCTGGTCTCTGATTGTGCAGCTGGCTTGTTACACTCAGATGCTCATAAAGTCTGGGATGCGGTTGTCATGGATTCAGGATTTATTACTTTGTTTATGAAAGAAAAGAAAACATGGTTAAAAAAATTAATATCCCTCTGATGAAAATGAGGGAAAACCCCAAACATTTCCACACATTTTTGGAAGCACTCTATGCATTTTTGCTTTCTCAATCACCTACCCATCCCAGCATGTACTGGAGATGATGGTGATGTATGAGAAATAGGTTAAGGAAATAATATACTGCCATTGCTACATACTCTTACAGCCAGTGTCTCATCAAATTATTACTCCTGTTTGACATGTGGGTTAGAAAAGAGAAGCACAGAAGTTTATTTTGAACTGGGGACATGGCCTGGCTTTAACCTCGCAAAATTAATGTGTAGGTTGCCCACACTATGAATAGTCACTTCACTCCCTGCTCTTTTTCTCAAGTTCACTGCTCTGTGCATGGGAAACAGTACATCATGACAAGTTCTCTGTCCCCCTTGTCATCTTCATTGACCAACATTAAGCTGCAAATAGATATCTAATCAATTTTAGCTTGTTTTGATTGTTTTCTGGGTTTTAAATGTCTGTTCTTACTTTTCCAGGTCTGTGCCTCCAGTTTGATTTTGACACATTGTCAAGGATTACCATCTCGCATTTCCATGTGAAGTCTTCTACAGCTTTAACAAAAATATACCATGCGAAGACGATGCGGAGAGTTTTATTCAGTGGTTAAAGAAAGGGGTGGAGTTTCCCAGGTTTTCAGTTCCCTTGTGCTTGGTATGAAAAAAATGCACCATAGTGCAATACTAGAGTTTTTTCAATTTACCCCAAAATCACTCTGTTTCTGTGTTGCTGTACACATTCCTACTTTCATTTCTTCTATTGCAAAAGCATTACAGTGATGTATATCTAATTGTAACTTGCATGATTATTAATTCATGAACATTTTTTAAATACACCCAAAAGTATCTGGATGTCGAAGGCAGTAGAAGCATCAAATTTTGAAAGTTTAATGATTTAATAAAGCCACCCGAGTGACTATTTAGGGCAACTGAACTAGAAGTGAACATATGGAAGCAGGACTCTGATGGAATATTTTATTTTAATAAGACATATGCTTTTCCTATTGTACAGAATTGCAATGAAAATCCTGATAATGGATGCTGTTTTGCAAAAGCCTCTCATATGTGAACATAACACTAATCAGGACATCTGAGAAAGGCCATACAGACCTTTCCGATTACAGGAAAGTGATTAAAAATCCAAGGACAATACAACGGAAAGCAAATTCAAAGTTTAACCCAGGACTTCAGTGATGACTAGGAGTGCATCTCAGTACAAAATTCTGCTACTGTTTACTTTGCGACCTTTTCTAGTTACTGTCATGACTGCATTAGCTGCCACTTTACTGAAGTGTTTGTATTCCAAATATAAACATTGCAGTTCTCATCTGGTATTTATTTGTGTGAGTCAGAACCAAAGCTTTATGCCTTTATATAAGCCCTTTGTGACTTCTGAATCAGGCCAAATATGTTTCCTATTTCCAAAACTCTGCCTGATGCATACCTTCATGTGCACTGATAGAACCTTATGCTCAGTAAGAGTTTCTCTGAAAGCATATGGTCCTTTGTGAATTTGAAATGGCTAAAAGCAGAATGACTTTGCATCTGAGAAATTAAAATATATGCTTAATGCTTCTGAGCAAGATCCTGTATAGGTGAAATGTGCTATCTGTGACTGATGGATTTTTCATCCACCTTCCCAATTTACTCTGTGGGCTTCTTATCCAACAGGGATGCTGCTGAGCAAACTGGCTTTTATCCACCAAACCACTTAAGCTTATACTCATCTTGGGACATGTGAATGTCCCCACTGAGATCTCTGACTAACAAGTGCGCACTGCTTTTTTGAGCCACCAGTCCAGACACCCTCATGAGGAGAACACAGACGTATCTCTGAAAAAAATTTTGAAGTAATGTTACATTTTGTTACTCCAGCTATTCAGTATTGAAGAATGTATCTCAATATCTCTTGAAACTGGCAGGAGCTTGGGGCTCCCAGAATCCCACACAGTTAGGAATTGAGAGGAATTACATAGAACCATAGAATCATAGGATTGTTAGGGTTGAAAAAGACCGTAAGATCATCTAGTTCCAACCCGCCTGCCATGGGCAGAGGCACCTCACACTAAACCATGCCACCCAAGGCTCTGTCCAACCTGGTCTTGAACACAGCTGGGTATGGAGTATTCATAACTTAATTGGGCAACCCATTCCAGTGCCTCACCACCCTCACAGTAAAGAACTTCTTCACCTCTAACCTGAACTTCCCTTATTTAAGTTTAAACTCATTACCCCTTGTCCTATCGCTACAGTCCCTAATGAAGAGTCCCTCCCCAGCATCCTTATAGGTCCCCTTCAGATACTGAAAGGCTGCTATGAGGTCTCCACGCATGTTCATTACTGAGTGGAAGTTGTTGGAGCCAGTGTGAGTGGTCAGAAGTATGCTCTACACACAAATTCGCGGTTTCCAGAGAGGCACACCATCACTCATTGGGCAGCTGCACTAAATGCTCTAAGAAAAGCACCCACCAACCAGAAGCACCCTCTCTGGTGTGCCTTATCCCAACACCCTTGCTCAAGAAAAACTCCTCTGAATCTGAAGACAGGTTTTCCCACGGGGCCTGGGAGCCTTGGGGGGCAGCTCTTGGAGTGTGCAGGTGAATCAAGCGCATTGATATGAAGAGGAAAAGGAAGTTGACATACTCTCCATCTTTCTGCTCAGACTCAGTTCCTCCAGGCTCGGTATATAAATGAGCACTTGGTTACACTGGATTAACTGTGTTCTTCTGGCATTGACCAAGCAGCAATAAAAGGCTACCATGTCCAGTTCCACTGTAACCACTCATGGCTCTGTCTTGTTCTTAGAGTACATATATTGACCAGGACTATTCATTAAAATCAGCTTGGGAAGGAACTGCACTTACTCTTAGCCATGTAAGGAGTCATCTCTGGAGAATGAGGGGGAAGAAGGAGGGGACGTGACTTTTTAACCCAGGTTTCCTGCACTCAGGACAGAGTCTACCTAGACTTACACTGATTTAGACTAATGGCTTCAAGTATTTGTCCATATCCTGGAAGGCATAGAATGAAAACAACCCAATTTTTACCAGGAGCTCTGAAAAACTGAAAAAAGATCAAGTTATGTCTTGGGATGCTTCTAATATGTAGAGAGAAGCTGCTTTAAGCAGCTTGTTGACGGGAGAACTGTATCTGCAGGTGCCTCAGGGTATTTGACCTGTAATATTGCAGCAAACCAGGCAATGAAAATTGTCGTATTAATTACTGAATAGATGTTAACACCCTTTTGTAGATAGATATGGATAGCTTCCTCCAAGAATTTTACTCAGCACCATTTTTTAAAGTGGGTGTATTTTCTTTACTTAAAATATACTGTGTCAGTGTGGTTTGAAACTTGCAGATGCTAACCTTCAAGAAAAGCTGCTAGATTACTTCTGGTCCAGGACCTTAAGGTCTTCTTGAGAATACTACCCACAGTCCATATTCTAACATGTTACCAATCCACTTTGAAGTCAATCACTGATAATACTCCCCTACCCTTGAGACAATTTTCTACCCCAGTCTAACTGATCTCACTATTAGTATCCTTTCTGTGGTTTTACAATTCAGTATTCTGTTACCTTTTCCATCAAGTTCCTCTTAGCATCTCTATGACTGCAGAAAAAACGAAATCACAGTGATGAGCTTAGTTGGACTCCCAGGGCAGATGCAGGATGAATCATACCTAGACAGACCCCAAGTAATGCTTTGATCACCTATTAAAAACACCCAATGGTGCTCTTTTAAAGGGGTGTAAGGTGGGTGGAAAAGCCCCATCCTGCAGCAGCTGCATGGTGGGGTCAAGAACTGGGACTGGAGAGGTCCTGACATCTCCCTTTCTACGGTGCTGGGAATGATTTTGTTCTCAGAGCTGCAACTTGACAGGAAGAGACAGGGAAAATCTGGTGTCCTGACAAAACTTCAGGAAAAAAATAACATCCTTATACTTTGACAGAGTGCCAAGATGGTCCCTGTGCTCTGGGACTATCAAGACAAGCTGAACATCTGGGATGGGGATTCATCTAACAGAATGAGAGTGACTACATTGGAGTTAGTCACTTCAGGCTTTCTTCAGAGTCCATGAGGAGAAAAGAGTACTTCCAGAGCATGATTCATCTTATTCTAAATCAGTTGTCCAAAACCAGATTACATGGATCGTGCCCCAAATACGCCAAGTTTTCTCTGCTGAACTGGTTAGCTCATTCCCATGTTCTACCATCCAGAAAAAAAATTATAGCATTTAATATAAATCTCTACTGTAATAATTCAAGCTCATTCTTGCCTTCCCCCCACAGTCACAAGAAAGCAGTAGGTCAGCAGACTCCTAATAACAAACTTTTCAGTATCAGACAACTGTTATCATGTTCCTGTGCCTTCTAGATGAAATAAGCATTTTTTCCCTCTCAACCTTTGCTCCATGGATGTGATTCTTAATTTCTTATCACTCCTACTGTTATGTATGGACTTTCTCCAGCTTGCTTTCAACATGTAATGTATTCTATACTGCTTTAATAACTCCGGCTAAATAATATCTCTTATTGTTCACACCTCTACTTCAGTTATTTCTCTTTAGTCTCATACTATAAACATTGAGTCTTTATAATTACTGAGTCTCAAAATACATTTTGAGATATACAAACCTCTGGTCTTTTCTCGTGAATATATATTCATACAAAAATTCAAAAGTTAAGCCAAACTGAAAATTTCAATTATTTCTTCCTGTACTCAGCGCTTGTACAGTTGTGGTGCTGACACTGCCAGTCCAGGAAAGAGGAGGCAAAATAATAAGATTAGCGGCAGCAGCTTTGACTCCAAATGCCTTTAAGGATATTGGCTTTCCTTGGGTTTGAATTTACATCTCAGCAGGAGGCAGATTTACATTTCAACCATTAGATCCCTGTGAGAAACTTCTACTCCCTGTGCATCTGTGATTTTTCTAACACATAGTTGATTGATACACATAGATTTAATACTAGTGGTAACAAAGAAATAGAGAGTTGTAGGATAATGAGATGCAAGAAACTGTTCCACACTATTTCCGTGAATGAAAACTCATGTGTGTGTTTATAGGTCTCAGTTGGAGCACAAAACTATGGAGCTCAGCAAAAATAAATGTTTCTGGATTATCCCTCCAAAAAAACACTTCCAAGAACAAACAGTAGCCAGAAAAGCTTTCAAAAAAAAAAAAAAAAATCCAAGCATGGGTCACATTGTTCTGTTCTGTGTAGCCATGATGTTGATTTCAATGAGACCAAGGCTTTTAAAGTGCTTTAGAGATACGGACAGCGGGGTGATTCACATGCTCATTACTTGCTTACCTTTCTTACATAATATGTGGGGCTACAAAAAGGAGAAAAACATTTATTAATTATCCTGGATCACAAGTAGTTGCTTGCTTTATTTCCAATTGAGGCTATATTTCTCGAAAATGAGAATGGACGGGTTTTTGTGGTCTGATTTTATTTTAGTGTTTTCTCATTGGTACTGATTGCCAGTCTTCAACCAGTCTTGTTTTTTAACTGCCACTGCCCTGAATAAGCTCAGCCAGGGAACCAATGCAGCATAAGGCACCAAAATGCAATATGAGAAAGAAACTGAAGTTCTTTCAGTTTTTGTGTCTGTGGCCCGTACCACATCACATGTGATATGAGAAATGTTAACCAGCAAGAACTTGTGTGGGCAAGGTTGAAACATCAAAAGAAGCTGTTGGACGGTGCCAGACCTTCCCGGGCTTGTCTCAGCTCCCGTTATTCAATGCAAATGAGGTAATTTCATATATGGAGATGGTGGTGTGATCCTACTTCACATTTTAGTCTTCAGGGAGTCAAAACCGGCCAAGGATTTTGAGGGACCTGGTGCCCTGAAGGCAATCACTAATTATTGCACTTTCAGAGTAGTTACTCACATGTGCAGGCCTGTGGGCTAAATCGTTTTCTCTAAGTAAGGAATGGAGTGCAGCCAGCAGAAGTGAATAAGATGTTTGATGCCTGAGAAACAATCACTCTCCTCCTGCTGACTAGGGAAAGGAAAGAGCAGCTAGAAACAAAGACCGCAGAGAACCCAATTTAAAAAAAAAAAAAAAAAAAGTAGAATTGAACCAAATTAAACAGAAACACACCAACGAAATTCTGTTCCTTTCTCTCCTCTGTAGCAAACAATAGCAGCAAAGAAAAAAAATGACTTGTAAGCAGAGACAAATAAAAAAAACGTTTTACTTTAGATTTCTCCTTGCTGGAAATTAAACGTTTATTGTCATCATCTTTTGTCACATCTTTCTCCTCTCAGCCTGCTTCTCATTTATCCTCCTCAAGACCTAAGCCACGTCTTTTCTTCTCAAGTCCTTGATTCCTATTCTTTTTTCTTTGGTAAGTCCTTGCTTTACTTCTTCCCAGTTGACAACTCATACTGTGATCTGTGCAGATGGCTGACACTCACCTGGGATGCAGTCTTCTCTATGATGATGCCCAAACAGAGATTTTCAGGATGTCAGGTGGAACGAAAGCAGTTATATGGTAACAGAAAAAATTGAGGATTATTTATATTTTTAAAGACTTTAGCCATGTCTCTTTATGTCTCAACATCTGTTGCTTAGTAGTCATTAAATGCTGCTTGAGCAGTGAGATAAGTTCATGGGTTATATTTGTACTTTAAACAAAAGGCCTTGTTTTTACATGTATCTTAGTATTCATAGATGCACTCAGTGAGTAACAAATTGTGTTGGGCCATCTGCTATTTAAAATCTCCACGACTTCTTATGGTGAGGTTTTTATCAGACTTATCACATTATTTGGAAAAACAAGTTTCATCTGCCTAGAAAGACAGCTCCTTCAATAAAGATTCTTCAAGATTTCCTTAAATGCTGGTTTAAAGTCAAGGAACATATGGTTGCCATCATAATAGCTATCAGAGAATGCTGAATGAATAGGGCAGTGGTAAGATGAGCTACTAAAATACGTGTGAAAGAGCACAGCTTCTCAGAGCTTTTATTCCACTTAGAAGAAATACACTTTTGAATTTGTGTCTGTAACATTAATGAATTAATTGGAAGATCTCAGATCAAGGCATCTATTGTGGAATACACTATGTAAGCATAATTTCTGAGCAAAGATTTATAAGGATGCATAGATAGATACACAACATACTGTTGGTAAATGCTTAAGCACAGAATTTAACCAGTACTTCTAACAGTTGTTGCCAATAGTGGCCAAGCTATTTATCTGTTGCAATGATTTGAACTTTAAAAATATAATTTGCCAATGGCTGTCATGAAGTCTTCAGGAAAAACATCTCTGATTTTCACGAGTTTTGTAAGAATTAAGCAGCAGAATTAATTCTGACACAAATGTAGCCCCTACATCCCATTTTTGAAGTCTGTTCTAGCAACCTTTAAAATACACACATTTCTATTTGTATCTCCTCTGATGTGTCCTAAAAACTGGAAATATTCCTTCTGTAACAGAAGTGACACAAGCTCCTTTTTCTACAGTCTTCCTAAAGAAACATGATTGTTTGAAGAGAAGCTACAGAAAAGGTAGGTAAGGGAAAGAAAACTCCCAGTTCTTTTCTATTTTGATATTCTTTTTCAGAGCGTCAGTTTTGATGTTGTATGCCTGCTCGTTATTGCCTCCCTGTAAGAGCACTGAAGGTATGCTTTCATTGTGGAAATAGTGTCTGAAAAGAGGAATATTTTGCATCTTTTTCCTGCTTTTAGTTCCTATGTTTTTTTCCATTTAAAATCTTTAAAGAGGGTACGTCTTGCTCCCTATTTGTTCTCTATCCATCTATGCAAGAAGCAGGAATAAAGACAGTAATTAGACCTGATTACTTGCGTGCGCACTATTTGCAACCTGAGTAGCCCATGCTGCTCTGGGCAGCTGGAATCCTTACTGTACTTGTCCATGCATAACTTCTAATCATAGAATCATAGAATAGTTAGAGTTGGAAGGGACCTTAAGATCATTCAGTTCCACCCACCCTGCCACGGGCAGGGACACCTCACACTAAACCATGTCACCCAAGGCTATGTCCAACCCAGCCTTGAACACCACCAGCGATGGAGCATTTGCAACTTCTTTGGGCAACACATCCCAGTGCCTCACCATCCTTACAGTGAAAAATTTCTTCCTCATATCCAATCTAAACTTCCCCTGTTTAAGTTTGAACCCGTGACCCCTTGTCCTCTCACTACAGTCCCTAATGAAGCGTCCCTCCCCAGCATCCCTATAGTCCCCCTTCAAATACTGGAAGGCTGCTATCTCAGCCTATCTTTAAAAGAAGACATCTGATTGCATTAACAAAAATGCACTGTTGTTCTGAGGAGCCTAGCTGGCTTCCTTTTTATTTTTTTTTTTATCATATGAAATATGTAACTGAAATTCAGACACCACGTTAATCTGACTTTGGAAAAGTGACAGCTTTGGTCTGAAGCAAGTATTACCATGCATTTTTTTCTGAGAAAGTAGAGATTTACAAATTTTAAAAACAAGAGAGAAGCTTGGGTGCCTGGAGACTGTGAGGAATTTAGTAGATATAAAAATAGTTCCTGTAGTTTCCCAGACTGTGGAGAGAAAACTCAAGCAAGTCAAGAGCCAAGGACAAGCAGAGGAACAGGGCAGCCCTGCCCCCCCCCCCTTCCCCCCAGAAGAGGGATCCTTGGCTGAAGAACTGGCGCAACAGAATCTGAAGGACTGAGAACTTCTTTGTACAATTGCTGTAGGTTTATGAGAAAAACACTTGGGCAGCGGGGTGTGAGAAGAACTGCAAGACCATGACTACTTAGTCCCTGTGGGACAGGAAGAGATGCACAATTCAGAGCATTAGAGCAATGTGTTCTTCCCTACAGTAGAGCTTATCTCCCTCTATTGACTATAAGAAATCTGTAGGGGTTTCTGAGCTTCACTGGTGAAGAAAGATGTTTGATACAACATCTCTGTATCTAACAAAGCTAGCAGCTGGTTTGACTGTATTAACTAAGACAGTTTGGACTGAAAGATGAGTACAGAAGAGCAGCTGCTGATCACTAGACTCCCTCCACCAGAGTGAGAAGGAAAAAGAGGTGGCCAAGGCAGGCCGGATGTCTTTGCACTGAAAGCCACCACAAGCAAATATTGAGGTGCTGTGTCAGGGGAGGTTTCCCCCATAGCCCATCAGCCAGAGAAGTGACTCCATAGTCTTTTTGCCTATTTTTGGATGTAGGGAGGAGTTTTATCATTGTAAATATCTCTCTCTGCCTTGTGTTCACAGCACGTTTGGGTTTTTGTGGAAAAGCATTCTTATACCACACATCCTGCACATCACCTGCTAATAAGAGTGGCTAAGTAAAGGACTTCTACATTTTTCTGAGGTCTAACGAAAAGCAATAATTTGCAATACAGATTTTGTGTTTTCAGAAACAACGCAGGCCGCAAATGGAGAACTGAATAGCTTTTTAATTTGACAAGAAAGGAGATAGAGGTGCCATATCATAGGACTGACCTGCCTAGGTTTTCCAAGTCAATTTTTTATAAATAAATCATATTGCTGTGCCTCAAAGACTTAAATGCAAGATGGCATCCCATCTAGCTAAACAGTCATTCTATTCAGGGTCAGTTGTCTCTTTGTTGTTCTTTCTTTGCATTTCTGAGATGTTTGCTACCTTTATCAAGGTGGCTGGGTGTCCTGGGTTCAGTACTAGCAGTCATTTTTCTCCTTCGTAGTAGCTGGTGCAGTGCTGTGTTTTTGACTTTCAGTCTGGGAACAGTGCTGATAACACCGATGTTTTTAGTTGCTGCCCAGTAATGTTTACTCTGACCAAGGACTTTCTGAGTCTCATGCTCTGCAGGGAGGAGGGAAAGACGGGAGGAAGCAGAGACAGGACACCTGACTCAAACTGACCAAAGAGGTATTCCATACCACAGCACGTCATGCTCAGGATGTAAAAAAATAAGAGCAGGGACCCAGAAGAGGGGGGTGCACTCCTGGGTCAGGCTTGATATCAAGTGGTGAGTGGTTGTATTCTGTTTCCTTGTATTTCACTTATCATTATTATTTGCTGGTAGCAGTAGTGGTTTGTGTTATACCTTAGTTACTGAACTGTTCTCATCTCAACCCATGGGAGTTACATTCTTTTGATTCTTCTCCCTCGCCCCCTTTGAGCTGGGGGGAGGAAAGAGGGGGGAGTGAGTGAGCAAAATGCGTGAGTTACAGCTGGGCTTAAACCACGACACTGGATGATGTGCTTTTGTGGATTTTTGCAAGATTTATAGCTGAAGATAATAAGTATGCCTTTGATACTAAGCCAAAGTTAAAAGACACTGTAACATGGTAGAAGAAATATTTTACATCCATTAGTAAGTTGTGTTTTCAACAGTAATAAAGAACATAGATTGTGCAATGCTGGATTGCTAAAATACGTTAGATTCAAAAATATAAAATTAAAGAAATGTTGCTAATTATCTATCAGAATCCGTGCATTAATATACATTCATGCCATGTAACATGAATTTAAGCATAATCTATATTTGCCCTACCAAGAAATTATCTTATTCTTAGATTATTTACGTAATCAGTGGAAAAAAAATTTTAAGTATTTAGAAAAGTGCTAATTACTTATTACCTGGGAATAGTAAGGTGTTGCAAGTATCCACGGATATTTAAGCACAAAAATACACTGCCAGTCTAAACCACTGTGCTGGTTGGTATTGTGCATGAAGGTTATGAAGGCTGCCTATTTCTGTTTACCCTGTCTTTCCAGAAGCTGTTTGTATCGAAGACCATTAGGACCAATAAAAGGTCAGTATTGAAACTTTTGATGGGAAATTCATCACCATGCTGAAACTGAAATCAGCATAACAAAATAAAAATGGTTAAACTTCTACAGCCTCAATTAGACCTCATTTCATTTTTTAGTCAAAGTGGCACTATAAGTACTGCATGATATATATTGTGTGGGGAATAATTATTTTCCCAGCAGGACACAAACCTAAGTGCTCACAATTATGATGAAGAGAAGAACCTCCTGAGGCAGAGGGTTTTTTGTCCTTTAATAACTAAACAGCGTTTTTCTAAGTTAATGGGAACTGGAACATACAAATTCTTGTGTAGTGTGAGCTGGATGATAATTTGTCAAAACTTAGATATCAGTTGATATGTATGACTTGCGAATGAATGTTTTGCTAGCACCTTATGAAAGACTGGAAGAAGTAGCAATATTTAGAACATTAATATTAAAGAGTGTAGGACAGCTTTCAGAAACAAACAAAACCAAACAAATGTACTTCACTGTCAGCATAATTATGTGAGAAAGAACACTTTCCTGTTTAGAAGAACTTCTTCCCATGGATGCAGGCAGGACATGTTGAGAAATGAAAGCACCAACTCTTTGGTAACACAGTTCAGCAAATATTGCAGACTGTTTTAAATTATTTCTCCTCTAATCAATGACATGTATGCAACCTTGACTGTTTTGTGCTTACAAGTCAGAACAAAGTATATTAGTTTACAATATAAATCACCTGATTTTCTTGCAAGCTAGCTAGAAAATGTTGAAAATTTGTAGCAGTTTCTATATGCTTTCCAGCTGCTGCATTTTTGTCAGTGAAACCAAGGCCTGAGTTGAAGCCAGCAGGAAGACTCGTCTTAATTCTAACTGGCTTTGAGTGGTTCTCTTGAAGACCTTGGATCTGTATTAGGACAGGGATCTACCAGAAACATAAATTTATCCTCTATTCCTGAAATTATCACACCAAGGTGCTTATGTTTCTGTTAGTATAACTGGGACAGTAGGGTTTTACAGCCTTACATTCTTCATGCCAGATTGATTTTAAAAATCCAGTAATATAATTCAGTTTTGTGTTCCTGTGATAATAAGATAGACGTGTGTGAGCTGGGACTCGTGACAGTACTCCATGTTGACAGAACTGCCCCCACTCCATTGCTATGAGTTTTTCCACTGACAGCAAAAATCCTCAAGAGTTTTCAGTCACAAGTATGTTTTAAAAATACACTTCCACCAAACTCTATAAGGCTGACAACAAACAAAACTCACAATCTTTTGGGTAAATGGTACAAGTGAAAAGAGGCTGAAAGGTATTTGGGGGTTTTATGGACGTTATAATATAATCAGTTCAAGTGGATGGGATGGGGAGTGCTGAGATCTTCCAACACAGCTTTCACCCAGAGCACATTTCTCTTGGCTCTTATTTCAGCCGCAACCTAACCGTTAAGCAACCCTACTTCTATATTCTTGGCCATTCCTTAGTATTTTTTCCCATTAACATCCACAACCTTCCCCTTATTCTTTGAACTTATTAGTCCACCTCCATGACTGAGTAATGGGTGTCAGTCAGTGACTCACAAGCATTCTCTTTGTGCTAAATTCACAGCCCACGACTTTCTCCATCCATTTTTGATCTCTGTTTGGCATGTTTTCCTCAATACCCAGCTATCAGATTGGGTTCAGTATGGATGGAACGAAACTCCTGATGTTTTTCTGATGCTTTCCTTTGTCTGATTCTGGGAGATGATACAGACATAATATTAGAATCATAGAATAGTTAGGGTTGGAAAGGACCTTAAGATCATCTAGTTCCAACACCCCTGCCATGGGCAGGGACACCTCACACTAAACCACGCCATCCAAGGCTCTGTCCAACCCAGCCTTGAACACCACCAGCAATGGAGCATTTGCAACTTCCCTGGGCAACCTATTCCAGTGCCTCACCACCCTTACAAGAAAGAATTTCTTCCTCATATCCAATCTAAACTTCCCCTGTTTAAGTTTGAACCCGTTACCCCTTGTCCTCTCACTACAGTCCCTAATGAAGAGTCCCTCCCCAGCATCCCTATAGGCCCCCTTCAGATACTGGAAGGCTGCTATGAGGTCTCCACGCAGCCTTCTCTTCTCCAGGCTGAACAGACCAAACTTTATCAGCCTGTCTTCATACGGGAGGTGCTCCAGTCCCCTGGTCATCCTCATGGCCTTCCTTTGGACTTGTTCCAATAGCTCAATGTCCTTTAGATGTTGAAGACACCAGAACTGCACACAATACTCCAAGTGAGGTCTCACGAGAGCAGAGTAGAGGGGCAGGATCACCTCCTTCGATCTGCTGGTCACGCTCCTTTTGATGCAGCCCAGGATATGGTTGGCTTTCTGGGCTGCGAGCGCACACTGCCGGCTCATGTTCATTTTCTCATCGACCAACACCCCCAAGTCGTTCTCCGCAGGGCTGCTCTGAATCTCTTCTCTGCCCAACCTGTAGCTGTGTCTGGGATTGCTCCCACCCAGGTGTAGGACCTTGCACTTGGCATGGTTAAACTTCATCAGGTTGGCATCAGCCCACTTCACAAGCGTGTCAAGGTCCCTCTGGATGGCATTCCTTCCCTTCAACATATCAACCGAACCACACAGCTTGGTGTCATCGGCAAACTTGCTGAGGGCGCACTCAATCCCACTGTCCATGTCACCGACAAAGGTGTTGAACAAGACAGGTCCCAACACCGATCCCTGGGGGACACCACTCATTACTGGGCTCCAGCTGGACATTGAGCCACTGAGCACTACTCCTTGCGTGCGGCCATCCAGCCAGTTCTTTATCCACCGAGTGGTCCACCTATCAAATTGATGTCTCTCCAACTTAGAGAGAAGGATGTCATGTGAGACGGTGTCAAAGGCTTTACACAAGTCCAGGTAGATGACATCAACTGCTCTGCCCCTGTCCATCAGTTCCATAGCCCCATCATAGAAGGCCACCAGATTGGTTGGGCAGGATTTCCCCTTAGTGAAGCCATGCTGGCTGTCACCAACCACCTTGTTGTTTTTCATGTGCCTCAGCATGGCTTCGAGGAGAATCCGCTCCAAGATTTTGCCAGGCACAGAGGTGAGGCTGACTGGTCTGTAGTTCCTCGATTCATCCATTTTCCCCTTCTTAGAAATGGGGATTATATTTCCCTTTTTCCAGTCATCAGGAACTTCACCTGACTGTCACGATTTTTCAAATATGATGGACAGTGGCTTAGCAACTTCATTTGCCAGCTCCTTCAGGACCCGAGGATGGATTTCATCAGGTCCCATGGACTTGTGTGCATTCAGGTTCCTAAGATGGTCTCAAACCAGATCCTCTCCTACAGTGGGCCCAGAGTCTTCATTCTCACTGTCCCTGCATCTGCCTTCCAAGACTTGGGTGGTGTGGTCAGAGCATTTGCTGGTGAAGACTGAGGCAAAGAAGCTATTAAGAACCTCAACCTTCTCCAAATCCAGGGTAGCCAGTTCTCCCGAGAGCTTCTGGAGAGGGCCCACATTGTCCCTAGCCTGCCTTCTATTTGCAATGTACCTATAGAATCCCTTCCTGTTATCCTTAACATCCCTAGCCAAGTTTAATTCTAAGTGGGCCTTAGCTTTCCTAACCTGGTCCCTAGCTTCCTGGGCAGCATCCGTGAATTCTCTCCAGGCTGCCTGTCCTTGCTTCCACCTTTTATAACCTCTTTTTTCAATCGAATTTTGCTCAGCAGCTCCTTATCTATCCAAGGATGTCTCCTGGCTCTCCTGCAACACGAAGTAAGAGATGACAGAACAGGATATGACAGGGATGTGGTTAGGACTTTCAAGTATGCTGTCTGATAAAGGCAAGATAAGGCCTTAAAAAATTAACTATGGACAACATCAGTTTAGGCAGGAGTGATAAGGGAGACAAAACGAACCCAGGTCTACTGGGAGCTGGTGGAGGTTGTCTGACAAAGAAAGTGAAGATGGATTTGGTAGGAGGATTGCAAGACTGGTCAAGGATTCTTTAAACTAGATGTGTTGGGGGAGGGGGGCATCGTTCCATCCCAACATACCCATCACTTGCCAGCACCTAGAGTGAACATTCTGAGCAATTTAGAGATATTCCAGCTGCTCTAGCCAATGAGCCGGTTTCAATTGGAGCTTGGCTCAGATGCCTCTATACAAATGCCCATAGAATGGGGAGCAAACAAGAGGAATTAGAGATGTGTGCATGTCTACAGGGGTATGATATCATAGGCATCACAGAAACATGGTGGGATGGCTCCTATGACTGGTGCGTTGGAATGGAAGGTTACAGGCTCTTTAGGAAAGACAGACCCGGTAGGTGGGGAGTTGCTATTTATGTTAGGGATAGGCTGGAGAGTATGGAACTCTGCCTGGGGACACATGAGCAGTCAATAGAGAGTTTGTGGGTCAGACTCAAACGGAGAACAGCGATGGGTGACATTATTGTGAGGATCTGTTACAGACCTCCTGACCAATGGGAGTTGGTGGATGAAGCGCTCTATAGACAGATAGGAACAGCCTCACGCTCACAGGCCCTTGTTCTCACGGGAGACTTCAACCACCCTGATATCTGTTGGAGGGATGGTATGGCCCAGCACAAGCAATCCAGGAAGTTCCTTGATTGTGTGGAAGACAACTTTGTTCTGCAAGTAATGGAGGAGCCGACAAGGAGAGGTGCCATGCTTGACCTTATGCTCACCAATAGGGAAGGTCTGGTTGGAAATGTGATGCTCCAGGGCAGCCTTGATTGCAGCAATCATGAGATGGTTGAATTCAAGATCCTCAGGACTGTGAGAAGAGTGCGCAGCAAGCTCACTGCCCTGGACTTCAAGAGAGCAGACTTTAGCCTCTTCAGGAACCTGCTCAGTAAGGTTCCATGGGATACAGCCCTAGAGGGCAGAGGGGCCCAAGACTGTTGGTTGATATTCAAGGATTACCTGCTGCAAGCTCAAGAGCTATGCATCCCGACTAGAATGAAGTGCTGCAGGAGGGCCAGGAGACATCCATGGCTGGATAAGGAGCTGTTGAGCAAAATTCGAAGGAAAAAAGAGGCTTATAAAAGGTGGAAGCAAGGTCAGGCAGCCTGGAGAGAATACAGGGATGTTGTTCAGGAATCTAGGGACCAGGTTAGGAAAGCTAAGGCCCACTTAGAATTAAACTTGGCTAGGGATGTTAAGGATAACAGGAAGGGATTCTATAGGTACATTGCAAATAGAAGGCAGGCTAGGGACAATGTGGGCCCTCTCCAGAAGCTCTCGGGAGAACTGGCTACCCTGGATTTGGAGAAGGTTGAGGTTCTTAATAACTTCTTTGCCTCAGTCTTCACCAGCAAATGCTCTGACCACACCACCCAAGTCTTGGAAGGCAGATGCAGGGACAGTGAGAATGAAGACTCTGGGCCCACTGTAGGAGAGGATCTGGTTTGAGACCATCTTAGGAACCTGAATGCACACAAGTCCATGGGACCTGATGAAATCCATCCACGGGTCCTGAAGGAGCTGGCAAATGAAGTTGCTAAGCCACTGTCCATCATATTTGAAAAATCGTGACAGTCAGGTGAAGTTCCTGATGACTGGAAAAAGGGAAATATAATCCCCATTTCTAAGAAGGGGAAAATGGATGAATCGAGGAACTACAGACCAGTCAGCCTCACCTCTGTGCCTGGCAAAATCTTGGAGCAGATTCTCCTCGAAGCCATGCTGAGGCACATGAAAAACAACAAGGTGGTTGGTGACAGCCAGCATGGCTTCACTAAGGGGAAATCCTGCCCAACCAATCTGGTGGCCTTCTATGATGGGGCTATGGAACTGATGGACAGGGGCAGAGCAGTTGATGTCATCTACCTGGGCTTGTGTAAAGCCTTTGACACCGTCTCACATGACATCCTTCTCTCTAAGTTGGAGAGACATCAATTTGATAGGTGGACCACTCGGTGGATAAAGAACTGGCTGGCTGGACACATGCAAAGAGTTGTGCTCAGTGGCTCAATGTCCAGCTGGAGCCCAGTAATGAGTGGTGTCCCCCAGGGATCGGTGTTGGGACCTGTCTTGTTCAACACCTTTGTCGGTGACATGGACAGTGGGATTGAGTGCGCCCTCAGCAAGTTTGCCGATGACACCAAGCTGTGTGGTTCGGTTGATATGTTGAAGGGAAGGAATGCCATCCAGAGGGACCTTGACACGCTTGTGAAGTGGGCTGATGCCAACCTGATGAAGTTTAACCATGCCAAGTGCAAGGTCCTACACCTGGGTGGGAGCAATCCCAGACACAGCTACAGGTTGGGCAGAGAAGAGATTCAGAGCAGCCCTGCGGAGATCGACTTGGGGGTGTTGGTCGATGAGAAAATGAACATGAGCCGGCAGTGTGCGCTCGCAGCCCAGAAAGCCAACCGTATCCTGGGCTGCATCAAAAGGAGCGTGACCAGCAGATCGAAGGAGGTGATCCTGCCCCTCTACTCTGCTCTCGTGAGACCTCACTTGGAGTATTATGTGCAGTTCTGGTGTCTTCAACATCTAAAGGACATTGAGCTGTTGGAACAAGTCCAGCGGAGGGCCACGGGGATGACCAGGGGACTGGAGCACCTCCCGTATGAAGACAGGCTGATAAAGTTTGGTCGTTCAGCCTGGAGAAGAGAAGGCTGCGTGGAGACCTCATAGCAGCCTTCCAGTATCTGAAGGGGGCCTATAGGGATGCTGGGGAGGGACTCTTCATTAGGGACTGTAGTGAGAGGACAAGGGGTAACGGGTTCAAACTTAAACAGGGGAAGTTTAGATTGGATATGAGGAAGAAATTCTTTCTTGTAAGGGTGGTGAGGCACTGGAATAGGTTGCCCAGGGAAGTTGCAAATGCTCCATTGCTGGTGGTGTTCAAGGCTGGGTTGGACAGAGCCTTGGATGGCGTGGTTTAGTGTGAGGTGTCCCTGCCCATGGCAGGGGTGTTGGAACTAGATGATCTTAAGGTCCTTTCCAACCCTAACTATTCTATGATTCTATGATTCTAATTTACTCCTCCATATGTATAGCAAGGTGATGCAAACTTTACCTTTTTTCCCCCACACTTTCATTGAATTCAGAACCTAGTACGTAGAGAGATCTTTCCTCGGAAGTTAATGTTGACTTTGGTTCTGAATGCCAGTGTTTTACCTCTCTCAGAAGAGAAAAAAAGAGAAAGGACAGTGAAAGCATTTAGAAGAACAGCTTCAAAAATCTCCCTCACACATCTTCAGGGATGGCTCACAATACTGATTACTGCTTTTGGTTGTATTCTTGGAAGTAACATATCTACAGCTTCACCTTCTAGATCGTCTTTTCTTGGCAAGTTGCTTGTATATTCAGGTGGTCTCAAATCCACTCCTGTCAACTAATCTCATGTCCACTCATATCTGCTGCAGCACCTAGCAAGCTTGTTTGTAGAAGTTTAGAAGAGTAGAAAACTAAGATCATCTATGAGAGAAACAGTTCAGCTCAGAGACAGAAGGATTTAATTAAAACTGGGACTGACTAATCAGGCTGTATTTGAACAGTCCCAAATTCTTCGCTCAGACTGCCAGTTTTCTGAAATTACACCCTTTCAGGGGAATGCTCCGTGAAACTGTGCTGGAAGATTTCACAAGCGCAAACTCCATGCTAATGTAGGGGGACATGTGTCATTACAGAGTTAGTAGTCCAGGACAGAAATTAACCAGGGATGAGCAATAGAAAGAAGGAGCTCTCTGTGAAGTGAGTGCAGCTATGATCACGTATTACATTACTCTGAAATTGAAACATTGCAGCTCCTGAAAGCCTTACTTGTGGAATACTTACTTATTACACATAATTCCCTTATGAAAATGCTATGTTTACATACTGCTGGAAAATACAGAATATGCAGGTCATTGTTTCACAGATTTCAACACACTGACATTAATTTCTCAAAGAGTTGTGTGTGATTTTTAAGAGCACCTCCAGACATTATCCTAATTGCTCATGCAAAGCAAGCATTTATCGATAAGATGGAAAATGTTTTGTACATAGAGGAAACAGTTCAACTCTAAAGCAAAACTGATAAAACAATAAAATACTTCTGTACCATTTATGCCATTATTGTTTATATTTTCATTTTCTGTTGCTCTTGAATCTGGCCTGGAAACCTCTCTGAAGACTGTATCTGATTTGAATTTGCCTTTTTCTCAATATCATGTTTGGATTAGAAAAGCAAGCTAGTAGACAACAGTTTAATTTCTTTTTAACTACTTTCGTCAAAATAATTGGCTTAAGTAAAACATACATCATTATAGCAAGAAACAAGTGAAATGAATGAAATACCCATAGGCAGGCTGTGTGTCCTCCGTAGCACATTCAGCACCAGTTTGTGGAGCTTAAGAATAAATATGAGAACAGTGTTAAAGGCACTACCTCAAAAGTAAAAAATACTTCTGAAGTAAAATACCTTCATATGGTTTGGGGGTAATTGGTTCAGACTTAAACAGGGGATGGTCAGGTTAGATACAAGGAAGAAGTACTTCACTGTGAGGGTGGTGAGGCAGCGGAACGGGTTGCCCAAGAAAGTTGTGAATGCTCTAGTGTTTAAGGCCATATTGGACAGAGCCTTGGGTGACATGATTTAGCGTGAGGTATCCCTGCCCATTATAAGGGAGGTTGGAACTAGATGATCTTAAGGTCCTTTCCAACCCTAGCTGTCTATGATTCTATGATATGCAGATAGCAGGCAAATTCCATTATCTGGAAATTTAATTGTGTTCTGCTTTCTCTGTAACATTTTCAATAGCCAAGATGTCATAAGTAGGTTCTAGTGGGGTCAAGTAAGTGACGCATTTTTGTTAACTGCTGCTGTTAAAATGTGCATTGCAGCATTATGTTCACTAACACGAATCACAGGTGAGGGAGATTGTAATGAAGGTTGTTGCAAAGCTCTTTGTAATAATCCTCAGTAGACTTACATCAGTTTCACTTCTTGTGGAGGCTTTTGGAAATCCAATAAATCAGTATTCAATTTCAGAAAGAACTGATGTATGTAAGGAAATACAAAATATCTTCAAAGGCAATGATTTCTTGTCAAAAGTGAAAGTTCTTAACAATTGCAGCATTCATAGCAGGTCTATAAAAAGAAACATGTATATTTTTGTTCACTTCCCTCTGATGGGGCCCATTGAGAATTGCAGTTGCTCACATGGTCCTAGACTCCCTTGTGTGTTATTGTACTGCCTTTCCTGTCTTGCTAATATGTGAGGGTGTGGAGGCGATAACCAAGACCCCGTCATCCCTTTCCCTTTTCACTTTGGATAATATTATAACTTCAAAAAGAGACCGAGCAAATACAGATTTTTTTCAAAAGCAGCCCCGCAATTTGGATATCCTGCATCTGAATGTTTTTTTGTAGGTATCTGTGATAACTTGAGGATCTTTAGTACCAAGTTACACCTCATTCTGGAAAACCTGGCTTCAGTACTAGAAAGCCCATCTACCCTGTGGTATTACTGAAAGGTTGTGACTGAGCTCCAATTGCATATTTGCTGTGGGGAATATAGGACATACAAAACATTATTCTCTGTTTTAGTTTTGCCCGCTGCAGTACATTTGAGGTATCTGCAGAAATGTGAGATAAGAAAGTAGCCTCTTATATTTAAACAAATCCCACATTGATCTCATACTAAAGGTAAAGCAGAGCACAGTAAAAGATTCTGGTCCCCTTCTGACTCTTCTATAATACATTCAAGTTATATGCAGCCAATTAGAAATTCTGCATGTCAAATGCTGTATTCTAGCCAACAGAGCTGTGCTGCTTAAAGAACTCTGTGTTAATGGCTTTTGCAGAAGTTGGAACACGCTATGGGAATGTTATCCTAGTCAATGAGGGTTTCAAGGCTTACACAAAAAATATTAATGGAAATAGTTGTCCGAGATTTCCCAAAAGACCTGAAGACTTTTTGCCTCCTCTAATAAAACAGTTGTTGAAAAGCTGCAGACCTTGCAGTGTTCAGAATCAAGAAAATACTCAGCAGATGTTGTTTCGTCCCAAAGTGAGAAGTTCGTGGCTTTTTTTTGCAGCCCCTTCCTGTGTTGGTGGAGTTCACACAGCCTTTCTGAAAGGATGCTCTAAGGCAGAGTGGGTTCCAGAGGAAGTGTGTGTCATGAGGGATGACGCACTCCATCCCTGAAAGAGAGCTGAACTTGCCCTGCTGCTCAACACTTCCAGCTGGCCAACACACACAGTACTGCTGTACTGGCCCTCTGAAGAAGTGCTCATTTTTTCTGCAGGAAGAAACAAACTAGTCTCAGTCAAACTTAAAACAGAACTTCTGGTGAAAGAAGGAAAATGCACCAACCTAATGGTGCAAGTTGAGTACCTGTCTCATGCCTCCCCTTAGCACAGAAGGCTCTGCCAGACCTGGACAGTATAGTGATTTGAGTGCAAAGCGCTTGAGAAGTATCGGGTGGCATAGATAAGGAATGGCTAGCAATGGAATTATTCATAGAAAGGAAACTGGCAGACCTGGTGGGAGGGGTCGGAAGTAGCACAGAAGGGCTGCCTTTTAGTCAGTCCAGCCAGATCAGTTTTGCTGCGCTTTTCCAAAAAGCTATTTATTTGATGCCTCGCAGTGGTGACACCAATCCAAGTGATTACACCAAAGGATTCCCAGCAGCCTTCCCTATTTCTTGTAATCATGAGTAACCATTTCTATAAGACCTTGTATTGTAGCAACTCTTTCTATTATGACAATTATTTGAAACTCTCAAGTTTATTTTGATGTGGGAGTGTGGAACCACTGAAAAATATATTCTATATTCTGCAGTGATGGGTATCTTGTTATCCACTGCTGGAAGACCTTAAAAACTAAGGGCATGAATTTCTTCCTCTACTCTGATGTAAAGAATGCTCTATCAGGCATATCTATGCAAAGACACACAGATTTTATTTCTATCAATCTGTGCACATCAAAACAAATCTGCTAAAGTTAATCAGGACTTCGCTCTTTCCATCTCCTTTTCTTTCATATCTATATGGCAGTTCTGGGGAGCTCCATGCCTGCTGGCCAAAATAGAGTTCCTAGTACTTGCTCTATGGACATGACATATTTTTTTTCAGCTTTTTTATCTTCTTTTTTTTTTTTTTCCTAAATTTTATTCCAACAGCTATTATTCTTCTTGAAATTCTATATCATCAATTTGAAGGAACAAAAAAGATACAGTGTAGTGTTTGTTCTGCTTGAAATGATCTAGCACTGGTTTGGAAGAGTATCTTCCTCTCATTTAGCCTAATGGAGACTCTGGGTATTGCTACTAGTCAATTTATTCAGCACAGAAGAAATTAAATCCTTGCATTCCAGCCCTGAAACCAATGGCTAGTTATATAATGCAGCTTCCAGCAACGCACATATGCTCAAGGTCAGACACATGCAGGCAGTAAATTCCTATGACAGTATTTTTGACCTATATCTTGCCTTGAAAAACTTCACATGCAAAGGCTGCTTCTGAAAATTTGACCTAAACTTTCTTTTAAGGTAAAAAAATAACAAGAGCAAAACACCAGCTGATCTTGTGTGAAGGGAGAAAAATAAAAGTGGCAACAGTCATGGCATTTCCCAGAATACTGATATTCTTCTTGACAGTACTTCTGTAACAGCAACATCTCCACCTGAGTCTAAAAAATCCCTGAAACTTTAACTTTCATTTCATATTTAAAAATAAGATTTCCTGTTTAAAATGATTTTTTTTGTCTTCAGCATTCATCAATTGTCCTTTTAAAGAAGAACATAATATGTAAAACAAACTTTTAAAAGGGATAAAAAGTCACAGCTAAC
This sequence comes from Amazona ochrocephala, assembly GCA_039720435.1. NCBI lineage: Eukaryota > Metazoa > Chordata > Aves > Psittaciformes > Psittacidae > Amazona > Amazona ochrocephala. Next base: position 35,660,450 of record CM077909.1, on the reverse strand, counting down.
TTCTATTGAAGGAAGAAAATGAGCAAATCAAGTGATCTGGCCTTTTTCCTCCAATGCTACACCAGCAACCAAGACGGTACAAATACACACTGTAATTCCCAGTTTAAGTAGAGAGAACAAGTTCAGAACTGTATCATTCAGCAAGAGAAAAATGGCCAGCCATATAGTGCAATCTAGTATATGCTGTCTCTAAAGCTGCTTACAAATCATACATCTCCAAATAGTTATGTGCCGTCTGCTAGTGTCTCATGTGGTCTGGATTAAAACAAAATTGTCTGCATGTGCATTTTGTCAGACTTTTTTTATTTTCTGACATGCAGGGACAAAGAAAAAAAAAAAGGAAAATGATTTTGCTGAATTTTTGGACTGCTATGGGAGAAATACGGACTGTAGGTGTAAATGTAGTGTGATGTAGTTTTGATTTACTGACATGGTTCTTCAGGCCCAGTTCTCTTTAAAGATAATATGAATAAGAATAAATACTCTTTCAACTTGACATAGAAAGCTTAATTGCAGTAGAGAACAGTACCAAAAGAATGTGGAAATAGAGCAAGGTCTAACTTTTCCTCCAACATATTTGTTATGCTTCCTATCAATTAAAAAACCATACAGAGATTCTCCATACTAAGTGAAAGATTCACCTTTTTTTACATTATTTTCTGCTTTTCTTCACAATAGAGGAAGAGTTAAAATTCAGTGAAACACTTCTGCTTCCTTGCATCATGAAGCAAACACTATGGCCAGTAAAAACTTCAGGTTTTGTCTGTGAAGTCAAAGTAGGCTCGGGACCTTGTAATCTGTCACAGACAGGCAGAGGATGGCAGTAAAGCAATGGTTATCACTGCCCAAGGAGGCAATGCGCTATATTCTCCTATGCGTGTTGGGAGAAAGAGGAAGTCCCAGCTGCTGTGCAGCCTCCCAGTGAGACCTTGTTCTTGATGCTACTGTGACATTTTTAGGTTATGTTCCCACAAACCACTATTTGCCTAAGCTCCTGACAACCATCTATGAAAAAAACATAGTAAGTGGCATATCTGTACACAGCACCATGAGAAGAAATGTGGTTTTACGTTGTTGCAGTTGTTTGCGTAGGAGCAAGTACAGCAACAGCAGAGCCAGACAGGGAAATAAGACCAGCACAGGACCCAGGGTGCTCTGCCAAAAAAGCCCAAGCAAATGTCATGTAGGACATGGCACTCTCTTCCTTCCAGAAGCCTCATCTTCATCTCATTTTAGTTGGGCCTTTTTTCCCAGCCAGTTTCTTAGCTATGGTCATGAACTGATGGGTGACTTGTGATTGAGAAAACATTGAGTCAGAGACAAGTACTTCTTACTTTGGGTCAAAGGCAGAGAATCAGTATGTATGACACCATGCATACAGTATACATTAACATATAATATACAGTATATCATAACCACATTGATGTTATTCCCTGGTCCCTTGTTCATGCTTCTATGGACAGGGTATAGTAGCGCACAGCTATGCATAGCAGTCAGGAATTCATTTCTTAGAAACTTCTCATGCCTTTCTTTTACACTTTCTCACATGGAGCAAGAATTTCTTTTATGTCCTTGTCCCTCTACCACGACGCTGTTCAGTTAAGACATCTGGCAGTCTGCACACCCCAGGAAACTCTGCAATGTTACCTTTTAATGTGTTTTTTTCTATTAGAAAACCTGGCTGATTACATATGAGTTGTTGCCACATCTTAAAAGCCCTTACTAAGTGACTATTGCTTCATCAATATTAGTATTGCCATAAAATGTAATATTATGAGGTTACCATTGGCTTTTATCACGTGCTGGTTTAATTAAGGTGTTTGTCTGCTTTACTGTTATTACTTCCTGTAGCAGGAAACCAAACACACTCTAAATATGTTAACAATGGATTCAAAGTCACCCATATGTAGCTTGAGGGAATAATTTTTAACAGTCCATTAAAAGAATAGGGGTAGCTTCATACATATTTCTGTTATTTCCCTAGAAGGAAGTGACTTGATTGCCTGGGTTTATCTGCAGCATATGCCGATATTTGTTTACACTGGCTGTTTGCCTAAACAGCTCTATTTCCTATACTGCAGACACAAGAATAAACCTAATGATAGTCTATAGTGTGCCCACTGCAGCTGAAGGAATGTTTCAATTACTGAGCTCAGCTGGAGAAATTCCAACAAAAATCAAATTCTCCTTGAACCTTCAGAGTGCAGTCACAGGGCCACCGTCATGCAGGAAATCCCCTTGCACACAGATCCCACAAGCACCCAGCAGTCCCACAGTCAGAGCAGTTCCAGAAAGATGCACCATTTTACATACCCTGGCCTAAGGAATCCATTGTCCCAGCTCTGCAGGTTGGGATTGCCGGCAATTGTGCCTGTGACTGAATGATCTCTGAAGAATTTAAGGCAGGGCTTAACATAACATGGCCTCCGGTTCCTGTACAGCCACTCACAAAATAAGCAGTCAACTTAGAAAGCCAGAAACAGGGGCTTACCTTTGCCCTTCCGTTTACTGTCTCTGCACCCATACCAAGACATTTGGCTGGTGTTGTTGCCTGGTACGAGAACCCCACTTGTGATAGTGGATGTGCCACTGAGGTTGATTTTCACGCAGATGTGCTGACCTTACAAGAAGGGTAGAACATTGTTCATAAATGAAATGCAGCCTGCAGCCAGGATCCTAAAGGGCCACAGCTGGCTGCTAGTCTGAAGGTCTGGTACATGCAGTAATTACATCATTATGAAGCATCCTCACTGACATATCACCACACTGTTTTCAGTACACAGAACACAACTAACCAAGACTATATATAGGAAAAAAAGGAGTCTACTAACTCCCTAATTCATCAGAATAAAGTAAAATGTAGAAGCACAAATCATTGTCACAAAATACAGAGATGTGCCTTGAGAAACAAGATTATAATTGGCTGATGAACTGGGGTGGCTAGGACTAAGTAGGCCTAAGAACCATTGTTGGGGAAAAGGATACAGGTCAGCAACTGTCTCTCCCACGTGCTAAGTCAGTGACCCTCTGTGAAAGGTCCCCAGTGATCCTGCCTCTGCCAGCTGTGGCTATGCGCCAATCTCCCTGCCAAACCTGATCTTTCATCCTATCACAACTTGTGGCTCCCAAAGAGATAGTCTTGCTCCTCTAATTTTTTTCACAAACTCATGTAGGGCCTGAACTGCTGCATCTGCTGAGAACTAAGAAAAGGTAGTGGCCCAGGAAAGCTGCCCCTATGAAACTTAGTAACAGTGCCAGTTATACCAGAGCACCATCTACTGCCTACTAAATATCTATTAACATGTGTCAGTCTAAGCACCTTTCTTGCACTCACACCAAAACTTCTCTCTGACCACCTACCTCTGATCTGAATTTTCTGCCTGCCTTCTGGATCTTGTCTCTGGTATAAAGTATGGCCATCTTCTGAGAGCAGGTACATGTGTGTCTGTGTGTCTGTGACAGAGGACTTCAGGAAAACAAGGTAAAGAAGAGCCTCCATGTGTGTAATCTGCATGGTACAAAGATGGACATGACTGAAGTAAGGCAACCTTGACGCAACAGTTGAGGCCCCACATATTCAAAGACAGTGGCACTCACCTCTCACCAGGCCAGACCAATGTGAAAGCAAAAGTTTTCTATACACCCATGAGAAAAAACAACATTATTTCTCCTCCCTTTCCTGCAGGGCAATGGAGATGCAGGACAGACATGGAGCCAAAGATCTGGACTAGTATTTCAGACTTTCCACAAGTTCAGGCAAATATTGTTACATCAATTAGACTAGTTGTGTCCATTAAAACTGTTGTGCTAATTAGAGAAATACTTTCAGGACTTTTGGCAACAACAGTGGTAGGATTTTAGGAATGTGAAGCAAAACTTGAATGTGAAGTCTCAGGACCTCTGGTCCTAATCATGAGCCTATAATAGTTATCTTTCACCTCCTGATTAAAGGAAAGTTGAGAGGGGATAAAATGGAGGCATGGTGAGCAAAGAGAAAGAAGAGCAAAGGAGATTGTGGCTACTGAGGTAGAAAAAAACATTAAAACCAGAATAAGAGGACTAAAAATATAAAAAAGTAATGAAGCAATGACTACACAATACAGAGAAAAGTGTTGACAGAAATCTACAGCTGAAAGGAAGGGTGGAAGGCTGATTAGGGAGAAAAAATAAAGGAAAAGATAAAATAGGAGGAAGAAAACATGAACAAGGAATGTAGAAAATATATTAGAAGACCAAAAGCAAAGATAAAAACTTTGCTTTGGTATGACTTACCAAATGGACAGCAAATATTGAAGAACAAGGTATTATGCTACTCCGTTAAGCCAGAGTTGTAAGTGTAAATGTGAAAGTTCAGATAGAACCACTGTCTCAGTCATACATTTCACTGTTTACTTTAGCCACTTTCAATCAAAAAAAAAAAACTCTGTTCTTGGGCATTCTTGAAGCTTGTTTTTTTATCAAAGTTGAGCCTACATGTATGAAGCTGTAAATATGGTTTTCATTGTGTGGTATTACAGTGTGACCTCTCTGGTCACACTGGTCTAAAACATTTTCTATAAAATCTACCATCAGTAGAAATGTTACTGTTCAAGTCTGGAAGCAAGAGTCAAGCAATTGGCAGATTTTTTTTCAAACAGTTATTAAGAGAAAGTAGTCCTGGCCCATCTTCCTACACTGAAGAGAATCTCTGTGTGTACTTCATGGGACAGTAACTGCCCTCTTTCCCATTTAAAATGTTGAACCTGTTTTTACAAACAATTTCTATTTACTTATGCGAAACTGTTGGTCACTGTTGAAATAAGTGAGGGTTTTATGATTGCCTTCTGTGGATTTGGCCCTTGGAGTGGGTTTGGAGAACAAGATGAGACAAACTCTCTGTAGAAGTGAGCAGAACCACACAGCAAGTCTCCAAGATTTTCCAAGCAAAAGAATTTCTATACTTTTATTGGAAGAAGAAGTCAATTTGCCACTCCTTGAGGGTTTTTTTCCCCATGTGTTTCTAAACATCTTCCTCTCAAATGCCATCACAGCACCACAGGACTTTGTTGGGCTGCCTCTGAACTTGCTGACAGAAGACAGGGACTGGAGAGGTAGAGTATGGCTGCGGAAGGCCAAGGGTCAGGACAGAGAACCTGTGCTCTCTCTGTCAGGCAGGGGCAGAGGAGTAACATAGCGCAACAGTTTGCCATTAATTCAGCATGGCTCAGAGCCCCTGCTGGGAAACCCTCTGGAGTTCAGAGCTATGTGGTACTTGACACAGTTCTTTTCTAAATGTATTTTATCATACTGTAAATGTAATCTATTTAGTTTGGAAATATAACTACACTGAGTAATCTTCCAAGAAAATGCAACAGTTTTTCTATGTTTAGACACTTGCTTTCTGTTCCATTAAAAAGAGCCAATTTTGAAGCTCTGACTGCGTCTCAGCTTCTCTCCTACTCTTTCTTGAAAATACCAGTGCTCTTCAGAGAGTCCTTTTGTTTTTAAAGTGTCAAGAGAGAATAATCTTACCAGGCAAAGGATGTAGAGGTTTAGACAAGATCTATCTGGGGGCTTAACTGATTGTCGGTGACAACAGCAACACAAACTGCAAAACCTCTTTTGTCAAAGAAAGGTTATCTGAAGGTCACCAGGTTTAGAGACGAGCAAGTCACTCTTCTTCAGCCACCCCCACACTCCACTCCAGCTTGTACATTGGCTTCTTCAGATAATCCATCTATGACCATGCAAATCAGAGAAATCAGTGACACTTCATTTATTAATAATTCTGTTATTCAAGGCAAACTACATATGATTTCAGCTGCTCTGGGCTGAGAAGTGGCATAAAAACTAAATCTTGGATTAAATATATATATATATATATATATATATATATATATATATGCACGTGTATTTGGGGATGATGGAATACATGAACCAGATCACCTTCTCCCAGTGGATCACATCTGAACGTGATCCAAGTCATACATCAGATGGACTTGACTCCATAGGGTTATTGCTCACAATGACACAGACAATTATTTGGAACTACTGTACTTTTCCAAATAATAAACTAGGTTATTTAACTTAAAAATGGAGAAAATCAAATGTTTGACTAGCCGTATATCTTCCAGTTGGTACTTCTGGGAAAAGATTTTGACTTTTAGTCCAATCATATGGTATGAAGATTACAACACCAAGCTATGATTAAGGCAAATTGATGCCAGCAGTATTTTCCTCAGCTGGGCCTCGTCGTGCTTGGGGATATGATATTTCAAAAATGGTGGTTTAGTCTTGCAATCTCATGCTCTTGGGAGCACTTAAGATGAAAATCATGGAGTCTCATTAAGTGACAAAAACTGTATTTCTAGGCGGCATGATTTTTTTTTCCTGCAACATGCTGTTTATTTCTTTCTATTGCGTGGTTCTGGTGTTCACATTCCCACCTTCCATGTGGATAAACTTAGGTACCTGAAGAGTGAAGTACTCAATGTGAAGATGGGAGATCAATGTCTTTGCTAAAGAATATGAGCTACTGAAATCCCCAAGAGCACACAAGAGTATTTAGCAGTGCTTGCCTAAGATGTGCCCTTGAGCAGGGACTTGAGGTGGGCAGACCCACACTGCCACAAGTTGATCAAATATCTCCTCAGAAGTGGTTGTGGGCTAGTACTTGTGGGGAAAAGCTTCACTGCAAGAACATGTGGCTATTTTCTCATCTGTCCCCAAGGGCATCGTGGGTGGAAGGGCGGGAATTGCTGGCATTGGTGCTCCTTTCGCTGCGCTCTCCCTGCAGCAGCTGGTGGGAACTGCAGAGGCAGATGAGTGAGTGGAGCTAGAGGGTGTTTAGAAAGATGATCTGTCTCACAGGCTTACAATGCAAGAAGGTGGCTGGGGACTGGCAGCTTGCTCCCATGGAGGGAGCACACATACTAAGCTAAAGATCAATGTGAGCTTCACCTCAAAAATTCTCATTGAGGTTTAGTTTGTCTTAGCACGGTCATTTCCTTCCTGTTTTTCTCATGGACATCTGATAGCAGTCTGCCTCTGTTTTCATGACATGGGTCACAATACATGTCACGGCGAGAAAAGTATAGGGCATAGTACAAAAATAGTCTTTCAGTTACTCCTCAGAATGATTGTTGTGTGAGTTTCTCAGATCTCATAGGAAATTGCTGAGGTTTTTCTTTCTTTTTTTTTTTTTTCTTTTTTTTACAAGCACATCTGCTTAGCATCTGAATTTCTAAGCAACTAAACATTAAGTAAAGCACAGGGTTAACCCATGCAAGACCATAAATCTGTTGGTCCTTAGGAACTGAGTTTTAAATTGTTTCATCTGCTCAGCATTACAACAGTGACCATTTCCATATAGCTCTTCATATACAATCTGAAAACACAGGAATGCGGAACTAAGATCAGTGTGAGCTGCAACTTTATACCTCTCTGTCAACTGTACTTCAAAACTATTAGCATTACAGAGACATCTTCACCATCTCAAGGGAAAAGAAATGGTCAGTAAGTAGAAATGACCACAGGAAAATATGTAAGTATTGATTACACAAATACTGTTGATACAGCTACACAAAATGCAGGCACTAATACTATCCCTGCAGTTTGGAAGAGGACACTTCTGTTTGCAGGCTGTGGCCTTGCAAACCTGAGGATGCTCCTGGCTGTGTGTCCAGGTGCTGTTGAGTGTGGTCCCTGACCCTCCATGGGGGTGACACCACCCAGCCCTAGGCTCTCATCTCACAGAGAGACCACAGCATTTCCATAAGGAAAATTTGGGGCCAGAAATGAAAAGGAAAGCCAACAGTGCTCTAAAACTCATGTACCTTTCAAAGAATCACTGGTTTCATTTTCTACATATTGCCAAGAGTCCCTGTTAACTCCTGCCTGCCCAATAAAGTGCTAAGATAATTTGTTAACCGTTTTTGCCAGATTGCCAGTTTTCACAGGGAATAATTGCCACTGGTAGGCAACAAATGTCACCCTGGACATCTTGCTAGGGCTCAAGCAAGTGACATACTTCACTGGTTTCTGATGCTAGACTTCACAATTTAAAAATTTACAATAATTCTGAGCATTGGCTCTACCAAATGAAATAGCTGATACCTCATTGGTGACCGGGTAAAACCTCTCTCCCAAGTGCAGTAGCAGATTGAGCAGAATTCTCACTTAGAAGTGTAAGTGAAGGTGAGAATTTTGCATGCCAATCTATGAAGCTTAGTTTTGGACCAGTTGCAGATACCAAAAAGTAACACCTCTAATGTAAAAAGCAGTAAGGACAAAGCACCTTAAAAAAAAAAAGGAACAAGGAGCAAAATCTCAGTTTATGTGCAGACCTGAAATAATCCCAAAAGGCATATTACTCAATCCTCATATCTACAGTCTGAATATGCCACAAAATTTTGTGGTGGGAACAACTTCCTGTTAGTTTGTTAATTTCTGTATGTGCACATATAGAATGAAGAAAGATTGATTTTAGAAATCTATACCAGCCTTTCAAAAAGCACAGCTATACTATAATAATTCTGAATTGTTGTTATTCATGTCACAGTCTGTTCTCCAGGCAGGAAATTCTGAAACAAGGGCCTTTATTTTAATTTCTCTGTGTACTACTGCTACTAGTGTACATATTGGTTCTGATTCTTACCTTGGAGTTTGTGGTAATATCCAACAAACAAAACAAAGGACATGTATTTATTGATTTGCTCAACTCTGATTTGTAAAATGCCCAAAATTCTGGAGGAGTCCCTCAGGACATACTAGAGACAAGAAGAATTTTGTTTTTCCAGATGGTCTTGTAAAGCCTATTCTGTACTGATGATTATTGCTCAGTAGAGTGAATCACAAAAAGACGTCTTTAAGTTCGTTATTTTGGGTTAAACCCTAATCATTCTTTTCTATATGTAAAATACTAGCTATCACACAGAGATACAAGCCACTTGCACTCACTGTGGGTTTTGATGATCTTATTGAGCATCAGGCTGGATATACTTGTCCAGGAGCAGCCTCTGAAGCAGTGTTTGAGCCTCTAATTCATTGGTTTCTGCTGGGTCGCCTCTCACTTGTAGCTGAAGCTACATATACTCTGCTTGCCCCCTGTACTCCAGAGTAGTATTCAGCCACCTTCTCTCTCCATCGGGATCCCCCTTAGATTCAGTTTCCCTTATTCTTTCCCTTCTCCCTATCTCCTGGCTGTTGCTTATCCCTGCAGTCACCCAAGCTCTTTGTCCTCTGAGTGTTGACCAACTTTGCTCTAAAAGAAGAAAAATAAGAAAGCATCTCTGCAGATGTTCTAGCTGCAGCCAGGAGACATCAGGTCATATTCTTTAAGATCATTGTTTAGCCTGGCTGGATCTGTCACTTTCGTCTTTCTATATACACACAGCCTTTAAAAGACATTCCTCTCTAGGAAGTTGTCCAGATCCCCGTCCAACAGCTGGCACTTCGCAGCAGCAGCCACCAAATGCCTCAAGCCTGCTAAGTACTTTTAAAATATTTCCATGCAGGACTGTTGCTTTGTTCCAACTTTTCAGCTGATTCAGCACTGGGGCCATGGAAAGGCTGATTAATGGTTTGCTTATTTTACAGACTAACAGTCCATAGTGCAATAGCCCACTAATATTTCCCCAGTGAGCACCGGCTTATTTCTGTGTTGCAGTAGGTTACAAAAACTAAACTTCTACATCCCAAGACTGTTTGTGATTATGGTAACAACTACCATGAAATGGAGTACCTATTATCATACTTAGTACTAGCATGTAGCCCTGTTTGTTTACGATAAGTCAGAAAAGGAAAGGGAAAAAAAAAGGAAAGAAAATGGAAGGGAAGGGAAAGAAAATGGAAGGGAAAGGAAAGGAATGGAATAAAGGAGAAGGGAAAAAAAGGGAAGGGAAGGGGAGACATTTACTTTTCTTAGTAAATGCAAAGACAAAAAGAGAAAAGCAGTAATGCAATTTTAAACCCAAACGGGAAGCGCAGAAGGGAGTGTGTCTCTATTAACACTTCGGTTCGGTTTGCCGGTTCTTTTATATTTAAAGAACCTAGAATTTCTTGGAAGTTAACAGAAATGCCAAAGTTCTATTTTAAATGTGTTTGTTGGTCAAAAGTGCTGCAAGGCTGGATTTCTTTCTTTCTTATTTCTTTTTCTTTCTTTTTTTTTTTCTTTTTTTTTTTTTTTTTTTTTTTTGAGAACATCAACCATTTAGGCTGTATGTGCCTCCTGAAATTGCTATTTCAGAGAACACAGCTGAAAAGAGATCTAATGGGCTATTTTTTAGCCATATTTAAAACCTTCACAAAGCCCTGATTATCCAAAAAATCACTGGTGAAATCCTTGGTGCACTCTCTCCATCATTACATTTCTCCCTCCCTCATAACCACTGGATCGGAGGTCCCAAAATCTGAAAAAAGTCAAGCTCTCTCTAGCCCGCAGAGAATTAGTTTCCCTGCATGTCATCTCTCACTGGAGAACACACAAAGGTTTTCAGTGCACCTGCAGTTCTTTACAGGACTAGATAGGAACTGACCTGGGACCAAGGACTGGTCCTTCAGCGGCCTTTGGTTGTTCAGCTGCCTTGTTAATTCCACATCCCCACAAAAACATCAGCACTGATAGAAACTCAGGGTCACTTCTGCACCTAGACCAGAGTTGCACCACTGATGTCTGCAAGAGATGAGACAAAAGAGACCAGCATCTTCCTCACAGCAACCATGGAGACCCTTGTGACTTCGCTGTCCTTTGTCTTTAAGGTATATGTATTGGTTTTGCCATTGAGCCCTTCTATTCAAATCCCAGAAGAGCCATACAATATATGTATAATCTGATGTGCAGTCTTGAAAGGGTAACAGCGTTATAGTTTAATATGCTTTGTTTTCATCTAGAATTTTTTCCCAGATTGTGTCCTGGAAAGGGATACTTCTCTATAATGATTGTTTGTTAAAGCTGACTAATTCAGCAATTCCATTAATTTGGGTGCTGTGTGCAGGCACAGCCTGATGGGGTATTGATTGTCACGAGCTCTTCCTATAAACTCCAGGGAACTGAGGATACTCAGCACCTTGCAGTAGCAGCCTCATTGCTACAGGAGGAGCCCCGCACTAAAGTCTAAGGAAATTTCAATTAGCTCAGGCCCACTGATCACCCTAGTTATAGAATTACTAAGCCCCTGAAAGGCCATTTTCCTTTGACAGAAACCTCTCAGTCATGCTCAAAACCGGCACAGAGCAGAGGGCTGAAGGTAAGTTTTTGACAAGCAGACTATCTGATTTTTCATAAGAGAAAAATCTTAGAATCATGGAATTTGGAAAAGACCCTCAAGATCATCGAGCCCAGCTGTTACCCTGACACTGCCAAGTCCACCACTAAGCCATTGCCTAAGCACCACTTCTACACACCTTTCAAATACCTACAGTTATGGTGACACAACCACTTCCCTGGGCAGCCTGTTCCAATGCTTCAAAACCTCTCTGGTGAAGAAATTTTTTGTTATATCCAACCTAAACCTCCCCTGGTGCAACTTGAGGCAATTTGCTCTTGTCCTATCACTTGGTACTTCAGAGAAGACACTGACACCCACTAAACCGCCTCAGTTCTCTCAGCTGCTCCTCATTAGACTTAAGCTTGCAGGCCCTTGATCAGCTTTGTTGCCCTTCTCTGGACCCACTCCAGCACCTTAATGTCTCTTGTAAGGAGGGGCCCACAGCTGAACATAGGATTTGAGACGCAGCCTCAGCAGTGCTGAATACAGAGGGATGATCCCTGCCCTGGCCCTGCTGGCTGCACTATTGCTGATACAGGCAAGGATGCCGCTGGCCTTCTTGGCTGCCTGGGCACAAGCTGGGCCATGTTCAGCCACTGTCAATCAGCACCCACAGGTCTTTTTCTGCCAAGCAGCTTTCCAGCCATTCTTCCACAAGCCTGTAGCGTTGCATGGGGTTGCTGTGGCCCAAGCGCAGGGCTTGGAACTTCGCCTTGTTGAACCTCATACCATTGGCGAAAGCCCATGTCCAGCTGTGGGGTGGGCTAACTCACCACATCTTCTTCATTGCCTATCCCTTCTGAAGAGTTTGTCGCAGCACTCCTGTTGTGCGAGTCATTCCACCATGTTTCTGTGGTGGCAACATTGTCATAGCTTTTTCCTGCTGCACAGTGGCTTCCAGCTCCTCCTGTCTGTTGCCTAAGCTGTGTGCATTGCTGTATATGCACTTCAGTTCGGGTATTGATGCTGCCACTTTGTTTAGGGAGAACCTGTAACTTCTTTTTGATCATTCTCAGGCACGTCTGTGGTTTCTAAGACATCAATAACCCTTGTATTTTTGCTGCCACATGGGCGTCCAACCCCTACCACAGGCTTCTCAGTTCTCCGTGGCCTTAGGGAGGAAAGCAGATGGCTTTGATTTAAAAAAGCTCATCTAAACTCATGTGTCCTCATTCCTAAACACCCCTTTAAAATTATTTATTTATCCAGCTAAATATAAAGCCTCTTCCTATGATTCTTCCCCACTGCTTGGTGTACACCTTTCTGCTCATAAAAGCACTTTGACAAGCAACATATTCCAGTCCATAGATCCCATTAATTATCTCCATTTATCAGCCTGATGGTACAGATATTACCCGTAGTCCTTCACTTAGGAGGTTGTAAATTTGCCTCTGTGCCCATACAGTTCAGGTTAATAAAGCATTTGCAATCATGACCTAGATCTGCTACTATTTCCTCAGCCTACAAACTGGTTTGCTGAAACCTGGATGTGACAGCAGTGTGAAATGTGAAGGGTACAGCATGACTTGACAGCTGAAGCATAGAAAACTGAGGTGTTATGTGGGTTAATTGCAGCTGAAGAACAAACCATAAAATGACATCACCACCACCCCCACCCCCCACAAAAAAACAAAAACAAAAAAACAAAAAAACAGAACAAAACCCAAAGACTGTCAACAGGATTGATTTCCAGAAGTTGACAATTTCTAGGGATTCAGCTTCTCTGAAGTGTCAGAAAACCAGGAATTGGGGAAAGTGGGAACATTCCCGGATTAATCGTCCTGGAATTGTTCACCACCAGCTCCCAGATAAATGGATGATTCACTTATCAGTTGTCATCTGCTGATGACAACCCTACCACTGCCACAGCCCTCAAGAAATGAGCAAGTTACTAATAAATCCTGTATTCTAAACAGGAAATGATTCTTCTGCTGCTGGGGATGTCTTAAAAAGAAACATGCCACTGTCTCTCAAATGGCACGTAGTGAAATGACTGTGCTCCTCACTCACCCCTAGAGAAGTTTTATGGTTTGAGTCTGCTGACTTACTGCCATTACCAGATCTACTGGGGCAGGGGCACTTTGTGAAGTTAAGGTTATACAAAGGAGATGGAGATGCAACTGTTTGTTTAGATTTGGGCTGGGGTGTGAAGGGAAGCATCGGGGGCACTGACCTTGTTGCTTCAGAGATTTCTTTTTTTGTTTGCTACGGTTCCTGGCAGCAGACTGCTGCCTTTCTCTGCTCCTGATGCACTGGAGAACAGCAGCCCAGCCACATGGGGCAAAGGTGACGACTACTCCTAGATCAACTGAAAGCAAAGCAACTTAAAAAAAGCTCCTTCCTCTGCCTTTCCCTCTGAAAAATTCATGCTTTCTTAACGTACAGATCCCGTATGAAGATAGGCTGAGAAAATTGGGGCTGTTCAGCCTACAGAAGAGAAGGCTGCTTGGAGACCTCATAGCAGCCTTCTAATACCTTAAGGGGGTATAGGGATGCTGGGGAGGGACTCTTCATTAAGGACTGTGGTGAGAGGACAAGGGGTAATGGGTTCAAACTTAAAAAAGGGAAGTTTAGATTGGATATGAGGAAGAAATTCTTTCCTGTAAGGGTGGTGAGGCCCTGGAATGGGTTGCCCAGGGAAGTTGTGAATGCTTCATTCCTGGTGGTGCTCAAGGTGGGGTTGGACATAGCCTTGGATGGCATGGTTTAGTGTGAGGTGTCCCTGCCCATGGCAGGGGGGTTGGAACTAGATGATCTTGAGGTCTTTTCCAACCCTAACTATTCTATGATTCTATGATTCTATGTATGGGTACTGCCAGTAGGATAAATGGATTCTAACAGTGATGGGCAAGGAAGAGATAGAGATAATAATTTGATTATCTGATGGATAATGTTTCTGAAAACGATATGGTTCTTCTGCCAATTAGAAAGGCCAGAGCTGGGGCAAAGCAGAACAATTGCCTTGCTTGTAAATGGTGATAGCAAAAATAATCTTGCATCTAAACTCCCTTGTGCACAAGTCCTGCTTGAAGCAGTAAGTATTTTGAGGTGGACTGAATATCACCCTTTAAAGTCTGCAGGACGGGGCTTTTCTCTACTTGTGCTCAGTGGATGAGGGTGATGCAGCCTAGCATCAGCTTTGTACAATGGGACACACATTCTGCCGATCTCGTTTAAGGCTGATCCTCTATTAGAGCCTTGTCACACATCCTAGCACCCATATAGCACCTTCTGAATATTTTTCTCAGTGTTAACTTGTAAGTAAAGTCCTAAACATATGCTTGTGTCTTCCCACAGTTTCATGATATTAGCAAATTTAAAAGGCAGATGATAAAATATTATCAATAGCCAATTAGTTCAAAACTTAAAGGCATAGGTGAAATGTCAGTTTAGAGTTTGTTTTTTTTTTTTTTTTTTTTAAGTCCTCTTTTCAGAATTGACAAAATACCAATTTCAAATGCATCTTTAACCTGTTAGGAAAGTGTTAGGAGAAATCACATTACAGCCAAGAAGATCAAAGTTGCAAGTAAGACACAAAGCATTTTGACAAAGAAGCTAATTAATAATGAGAACCAACCACCACGCAATGTGGCAAGTTCATCTTTTCTGGGAGTTCTCTGTCAAAATTTCATTCAACCCTAAAAATATGCTTTAATTCAATACAATCTGAAGGGAAGAGCTGATGAAATACCACAGCCTGTGTTAAAAAGAACAACAGCCCAGTGGTTCCTTGTGGCCTGGAGATCTGCAGTGGTCACAACACTGAAAGGTACTAGTTTCATTAAAATGTCCTGTAGCTACCAAGCCTGTTGTAGCTGCCTTTTCTGATAGTAGTACATGACTGACCTAACATCTTCTGCAGACTACAATATTTCATAATAGATTCTCCCCAAATCTTGTCAACAACAATCTTAATATTTTTATTTTTTTAACCCTTCTACTTTTTTTTTTCCTCTTTTATCTTACTCCGTTTTGACATGCTGTTAGACTTCTGTTGGCTCTCTTTCTTTTTTGACATTTCTCTATGTTTCAGGTTGTTAGGTCCAAAGTTTCTACGCAGCCCATCCACAAAAAACTGCTTAAGGGCAAAGTTCCAACCCTAAATTTTTATTTCCTTTTCAAAATAGGTAGTGTCATGAGTGTCACTTTTCTGATAGTGATATTCTCTCAGTGGAAATAAAATTTTCTGGCTGAGTTTGTGAGCCTTTAATCTGAATCCACTTACTCAGCTCATCACATTACTTGCATGAGAAAAAAACCCAGACAATTCTCTAGGTCTAAATCATGTGTGTAGAGAGCAGAACTGAGTCCCAAATGAGGAAACATTTAAACAGGAGTTCATTTTCATTCATTTTCCAATACTGTCTCTTTGTCTCAGTCTGAAAAATCCTTTCAAAACACCTGAGTAAGCTGACTGATTGCTCCTCATAATTCTTGTATCTCATCTTGTGGGAAAATAATTTGTGGTTTAAGTAGAAACTTTCTGATACATGTTTTCAAGCTGAGGGGTTTTTAAGACACACACACATACAGAAACTGCTTTCTGGTTCCTCATTTTACTCTCACAATCCTGAAACAACCGAACTGTAGCTGATCAAAATCTGTGACAAAACACTCCATGGGGGCAGGTGAGACAGACTGGAGACAACTGTTACAGCTGTACGGAGCTGAACAGCCAGGCAGCTGCATCTCTCTGGCGTTTTCTCTGCTTTTAATTTTAACAGCACGTTTTCCAAGCAAATTTGGAATTGCTTCAGTTTATGTGGCTTGTAGCTGAGCTATGCAAAACTTTTTAATCTGAAATTCAACTTCATTACCTGCATTTGGATTTCATTACAGGCATGACCTGGAGCCATTGCTTGTACATTTTCCTAATTGCATAGATCACTCAAATGAGTTTCTACAGTATACATTTCCCAACAGCACCCTGAGAACCTCACAGTTTCTCATGCAGTCAGTTGAGACAAAACACAATAGCTTTTCAGGAATGCTAAGGAAGGAGAAAAAAGTACAAGTACAGGAACCAATGAATTGTTTAATGAAGGCTTAACAAGGAGTTCTCATCATATTTACTTGTAATACCAATGTGGGCAGGGTAGTTATGAACATAATTGGACAAACTGCAGAATGATAAAAAAGAGAATAATTTTCACAGTGCAAATTAAGTCCACAAACTCAATTTTCAAAAGGTGTACTGAAACAAAAAGCAGAGCAGGATACAAAGCTCAAATTAGACATTCATAACACTTTAGAAAGAACTAACCACAGCTTTGAAAGTAACAAAAGCTGTCCTGATTCAAGGCATGAGCCAACATTAAACACCTGAAAATACAGACCACCTTAGTATGGTGGCAATTTACATATTAAATTGTAGGCTGGAGGTTTTCCAGAGTTGTGTTCCAGTCTGTGATTTTCATTTCCAAGTTTGAAGTGAAGTTCTTTGATACTTAGGATCAGCTGCCAGCTCTTGCCTTCGATTCCTACTACACAATCTCTTCTCCTGGAGGAACTGATAATAGTTGGTAATAGCTACTTCAAGAACAGGACCGCTGCTGCTAAACCAGATGGCATTGCTTATATTGTTAGGACCGATGGATATTCATTTGGACAGCTAAATTCCATATGATTGGATGAAGTGTTTATCCACAAACTTTAGCAGAAATTCATAGGAATCCCAAGGCAAGAGACACATGAAGGAAAACTGTGTACTTTCCAAAGCCAAGGGAACAGCTTCATGACCTGTCCTTATCAAAGGCCACAGTCAGTCCAAGTGCTGTACCTCAAATATATGTGTTCTCAGCCTTTTTCAGAACAGACAAGCAAATATCTCTGCTCTGAAATTTTTGCTCTCTGGCTTCAGTGCAGCAACTAGTTGCAGAGAGGCTGACCCTGACAGATAGTGGTCTTGCAGTTACTGTATTTCAGATATCCTCATCTTTGCAGTACGTTCTCTTGATATTCCTCTGTTTGCAAAAGCAGAGAAGATGTTGAGCAAGGCTTGTCCCAGGCAGGCACAACCACCTTCTGTGTTAATCAGCTTTACCAACAGCAGCTCTTGAATACAAATGCTGAAATTTACTTGGTTCACACAGTTGCCACTGACCACTGAAAAATTCATGGTGGAAGCAGGGCTCCATAGCACATGCAGAGCCACAAAAGCAGAAACAAATGCAGAAGTGAGTTTGCTGCAATACTTCTGGGATTGCTACATGTGAAAGCTTTTCCTTCCCTGGGTAAATGGGGAGCAATCAATGAATCAATACTTTCAAACTGTGCTTCCTACAAATCAGAGCTTGCAAACGTTATCTGGTGTGGGGTAACTAGAATGACAAGTCACTTTCAGTTAGCATATACCTACTAAAATAAATTTCAGGAAATGTCTATAAAATTTATTATGGATGCATAATAATTTTAATGTAAATTTTTTATATAGAAATGGCAGAGCAGCCAACGTTAATGTCTGCTAACATTGAAAGACCAGTTTTCCTCACCACTAGTTCTATGACTAAAATGCGGTTGTATATTAAACTGATATCTTTAACTAGAAGGTAGCAGATATGTATAAAGGAACAGAGGAAGATCCTATTAGTGATGAAATGTAGTATCCTTAGGGGATAAAAATAAATAAATAAAATAATCAAGTAGAGTTTTTAATTGCTGTAAATATCAACTCCATGTTCCATTTAGCTATAACTTTCTAATGAACTCCTTTGAAATTTAATGTAAGAAACAAGTGAAGAAAAACATACTACATATACTTATTCAGAGTTTCACACAGGAGGTTTCTATGTTTCCTTAGTCATTTTACATATCATTCTTTTGGAAAACATCTTTAAGTCTGGATCTCTGCTTTTCTTCTAGTCTTCTGAATTTAGCTCTCCACCCATTTTTTGCACAATCATAGTCATGATCAGGTAGAATGGATATCCAGTAACCATAGAATCATAGAATGGTTTGGGTTGGAAAGGAGCTTAAAGATCACTTGGGAACACAAAGAGGTCCAGCTCATACATTTTCATGAATCGGAAGTGTCAAACTATTCAACCTTGCTGTTAAGTGAAGACAAAGACATTCTATGTGTAGGAGCCAGAGAAGTAATCTTTGCATTAAACGCAGTGAATATTGCTGAAAAGCAGCACGAGGTATGGTTTTAATACATTATCATCCACAAAACTTCATGTTTGGCTTCATTTCCTGGTGTCAGTAGCACTGCACTTTAGGTTTGGCTTAGCGTACTAAGAAGAGAAAGTGCTATGTGTGGGCTACTTACTGGAAGAGACTGTAGAGTAAAACATTCCATCGGATGAGTGGAAGAAAAGTTGGATATAAACAAGGAATTAGAGGTCTGCTTAGGTGTTTTCTTCCTGGGGACAGAATGTTGAGCTAGAGGGACTTTGATATCAACTGTAATGGTGGTTTTTATGCATATTTTTTTTAGCAGGAATGGGCCATCTTCTGTTAATCTGAATCAGAAGGTAATCTAATCCAAAACAGAAGCAAAGTTGGAGCTTGCTCAGAGGCAGCAGGCTTCAGACGTGTTTCACACGACATGAAGGCCTGTCCTTGCAGTTTCAGCTTCTGTTTTGTGTCTCTAGGTATGTGTGCACAGCAAGCAGTGGTGCAGACAGGTCTGATCCAGCTTGTTCAGAGAAGTACTCTGGATGTGCTGACACTGGCTTTCCAGAGTATATGAG
Source organism: Amazona ochrocephala (assembly GCA_039720435.1). Taxonomy (NCBI): domain Eukaryota; kingdom Metazoa; phylum Chordata; class Aves; order Psittaciformes; family Psittacidae; genus Amazona; species Amazona ochrocephala. The sequence continues at coordinate 35,641,510 of CM077909.1, read as the reverse complement.
CCCATGCAGAACTCTGCTAACATTGTATTGTTTCCAGTCCTTCCCAGGCTGCTGCCTCTCATCCCGTCAGCAGCACGGGCTGGTGCTTAGAGGCACGGCATCAAGTTCACAGGTGGTGGGGGTCAGTCTTCACCAGTGTAGAAAACTTGTTTCATGAGTGCATGGAGCTGTCAAAGTTGTGCTTCTCCACATAGTGTAAATCGGTCCAGTAAACTGTCTTCGACCTCCCCCCTCAAGTTCTTTCATCCATGGTGAATGAAATTGAGAAGCGCTTTAAATGCAGAAGTACTTGAAACAGTTACAGTTGCATTTCCCTAATGGCTATGGTAATGGCAACTTTGTTAGCAATTTGAGGGGAAATCATGGTGAACCCAGAAGATAATAGCAGCAGTTCAACCCCAGTTAAGGCACATGCATTTGAAAGTGTCACCTTTTCAGGAAAGAAGGGCTTTGAGCCTTTGAAAGCTACTTGCAAAACGGCTTGCATTTGCCGCAGATAAGTCTTAGGATTGCCTTTTTTGTGTGTTACTGCAAGATCTTCAGAGGTTGTGTTGAATTAAAGTGCTTTGGATGTCTTTTTGTTGCTTGTTTTTTTTTACTTAGTTACCCTGGAAGGTCACTGAGGACAAAACGGCTAAATGTGCAGTCAAGGACAAATCAGACCAGGTAGGTATTTTTCCTGAACTTTGGGGAAAACGCATTACACTTCAAGAGGAGCAATGTTAAAAGAAAAAAGGCTCCAACTGTTTGAAATTAAAATTTTCAAATGATCACCTAATCTTAATTAACTTGAGCTTCAGAAATGGCAACATTCCTTAGTTTTCCCTCTCTCCCTCCCCTCCCCTCCCCATTCTTAGCTCATTTTTGCTGGTGAATATTATTTAAATGTTTAAAAATCTGAACACACCCTAATGCGTGCTTAATACTACAAGTTTTTGTATTGCAATGATAAACCAGCAGTACTTTCACCGAAGTAATTGATAGCAACTGTTGTGTTTTATGATTTCAGCAATCCTTCCCCAACATTTGGTTTCAGAAAATGGCTGATAATTTGTCTGCTCTGCTTTACGGCATAGGGTTTATTTATTGGGCCAATGCTGTTCCGCCAGTGTACTATTCACTAACAACCTATATCCTTATTGTAGTGCTCAGCAGGTGCGTCCCTTGTGGCAGCAGCTTCTCACTGATGTGACTGCTCAGGCAGCATCCCAGCACCTGAGCAGTCTGGTCTCCTGCCAGATTGGCCTTGGGATCCCGCAGACCCCTCACCATTGCCAGTGAGCAGGCTGGCTTGCTCATTTTGCCTGTAGTGACAGGACAAGGGGAAATGGGTTCAAACTTAAACAGGGAAAGTTTAGATTGGATATGAAGAAGAAATTCTTTACTGTGAGGGTGGTGAGGCACTGGAATGGGCTGCCCAGGAAAGCTGTGAATGCTCCATCGCTGGTGGTGTTCAAGGCCGGGTTGGACAGAGCCTTGGATGGCATGATTTAGTGGGAGGTGTCCCTGCCCATGGCAGGGGGGTTGGAACTAGATGACCTGAAGGTGCTTTCCAACCCTAACTGTTCTATGATTCTATGATTCTATCTAGTTCTAACCCACTGCCGTCTGCGGGGATACCTTCCAGTAGACCAGGTTGATCGAAGACCCATCAACCTGGCCTTGTACACTGACAGCGATGGGGCAGCTACAATTTCTCTGGGCAGCCTGTGTCAGTGTCTCACCACCCTCAAAGTGAAGATTTTTTTTTTGTAATATCTAATCTATATCTACCTTTTTTCAGCTTAAAGTCATTCCCCCTTATCCTATCACTAATACTGGGGTTTGAACAGGAATGTAAACCTTCCTCAGGAACTGCAATATGCAAATGACATCACTTATTTCAGATTTCCTCATCTTTGCATCTCTAGTGGAAGACCCACAACACATTTTCCAGTGGGGACATCTTTGACATAAGTAGTTTAGACCTTCTGTAAACTGAAGAAAGAAATGCCTTAGGTACAGGAGGGCAGCATTTTACTCCTTGTTCTCTTTCTGGTTTGCTGAATTAAATTGTGTGAGATTTGCTAGGTCTGGGATAACTTCCAATCTTTTCAGCTCTGGGTAATCTACAGAGAAGAGAAGAGAAACATTACCCTGAATCCTTGAATCAAAATTTGCCTTGTAATTATTGTAAATAGATCAAATAACTGCAAAATAAAGTTGGCAGGTAGTCTTGCTTTGGCTGAAGATACTCTAATTTGAAAAACAAATGAGAAACCATAAAACCTAAGCTTTAATCCTGCTTAACAAGGTATAATGAATTTCATTTTGTGCAATGCCATTTACAATGGCAGAATGTCTGTACCGTATACTAAAATATGTAATTTTAAGGGTAGCCTCCACTTACACAGAAAATATGCTTACAGAGGCAAGGTTTATATGGTGAGGTAGTACCTTTTTTAAATCATCATGATGTGCTAAACCATTGGTTGGATAGACCAGTGGCACAACTGTATTAAGTATAGCAGTTGATATCATAAAAACCTCTCTACTCCTGGGATCTTATTTCTTTCATATGGCCAACCATCGCTGTTGCAGCAATACTACCAAGAAACTGTTATTCACAGAGGATAAAATGAAGAGCCAGTTTGAGGATGAAGCTGAAAGAGAATCATGCAACTGATGGCATCCAAAAGAAATGCACGTCTGCTTGATTCAAAAAACAGCATGTCCTTATCCAACACATATTTATCCATGATGCACGTGAACTGCATTTTAATATGTGAATTATGGCTACATTACATGAGGGCCCAACAGTTGTTAGGTATTAGCCAAAACTCATTGATTTTTCACCCAAACACCTACTGGAGCCAGAAAGATAAATGCATGGTTACAGACACTGAGTAAAACACACCAGTGGTGAGGAGCAAGATCCTTGACTTTCACTGGTTTAGTTCCAGAGGTGAATCCTAGCCCCTGACTCGAAGGGGACATCTGACAGCAGAATGAGAAAATGATCTTTTCTGGGATGTACATGCAGCACTTGTAACACAGAGAGAAGAAATACTTAAAAACATTCAAAAGAACAGTTAAACAAAATAAGGGAAATAATGTTCCGAAGCAAAATTTGTGCTTGTCTGAGCATTTTCATGACAGATTATCTCAGTCTGCAAACCAACGATTGAGGCTTTCAGTGTCAAATTACATGTGGGCTTGACAATAAACCTACATCCATTTTTCAGCTCATATTCTTGTCAGAAAAAAACATGAGCTCAGCAATCAGAAGAAATGGCATGTGTCAGTGGCAGCTCTGAGACAGGACAGGTGCTGCATCTTGGCTGATTCTACTGTGGGTAGCAAATTTTGTCAGAAAAATTCGCAGAAGTGAAATGGGACAGAAAGATTTGGAGAAGACAAGAGGAGGATCAATCAGAAGCCTCTTTTACTTGCTGCTTCTAAGGATGATAACAGACAGGCTGGTAGGACACTGAGATCTGATACTGCATTGCTCTGCAGAGTATTTAACTAATGGAAAAATGGAAGAATTGGGCTCATTGATACAGTATCCTGGACTGAACACCAGCAGTGTCACATACACCTCAGTTGTCCAAGATTTTTACTCCTATTTATTCTTCTATCACCCCATCCTTTTTCATTTGCACTTGTGCACTTGTGTACTTGTGCATGCTGGAAACTATTTGCACAGACAACTGTTTGCTTTTGCTGTGTCTTTAGTCTCATGGATTTGCAGCATACTGCAATGGGCCTATGTATTGAAATCCACAGAAAGATATCGTTTATCTTTTACTTCCTGAGTACAGGAATTTTATTTGGTATTCCATAAGAAAGAAACTTTTTACAGTGAGAACAATTGCTCATCAAAACAACCTCCCCCAATTGGGGACACGGTGAAGCCCCCATTGCTGGAGGTTTTCAAGGTGTGACTGGACAGCGTGCTGGGTAACCTCATCCAGGCTGCCTTTCCCAGGAAAGTTTGGACAAAACAATCTTTTGAGGTCCCTCCCAACTTGGTCTGTTCTGTGATTCTGTGGCTCCATGAGTCCTTTTTATTCATCTTAGGACCCTGAGAAACTGCATCTATTATAACAGATTCTTTAAAAGTTAGAATAACATTAGGAAAAGCTGCTGGGCTACAGTTGCATAATATCGCTCCTCTCTTTCAAAAAAAGTTCATATTATAATACATTACTGTTTCTCCCAGGCCACTCTGCTTTAGTTTTTATTTTGGTTTTGTTTATCTGTGTCATTGCTTTAGGTTGTTCTAAACATTCTCTGTTACATGCCAAAGAGAAAACAACTAACGAGATGTTTCCTTTGTTATTCAAATGCTCTAGGTCCTGGGTCTTTGCATAACATGCACTTGAACTTACAATCAATACAGACTTTCTTTTCCAGCATACATCATGAGAAGTACTGATAATTCCCACATCAAATCACATACAGCCTTAGTAGTTGTGCAGCGTGCCTAGGAGGCTTTGTGGATGCAGGCTTTGTGAGGCCATATCTGTAAAACACCATCTGCTCATCATTCCCCCCTCAGACTAGGAAAGCCAATACTGGAAAAAATATTATTACTTTTTCAGGTAAAGGAAATGAGAAACGGAAAAACAACAAGATCACACTTCAAAAAAAAAAAAAAAAAAAAGATACTAAACTTAGTCAAACATCTTCTGAACCTTAGCTGTTTGCAAATTAGAAAAAGCAATGTAGGCCCCTGCAAAGGTTGAGAAGACCTATTGTGTGGGAATGGGTGTCATACTGCTGAGCCTGCAAGAAGAAGAAACAGAAATCAGTCTATCTCCAGTTTAGATCCTGGTGCTTTCAGCAGTCACCACTTTGGCTGGTGACCTGGTGGCATCTTTTACAAAAGGGAAAGACACATAAATCCAGTTGAAGCAGCCCAAGAAAACAATTCCTGGGATGCTGTTTCCTTGCAGACTACATCATTTTGAAAAGTGTGTCAAGTCTTTGCTCTCCCTCCTCAGTTCAACAACATCCATTAGCAACTATTGTATTATCAGAGGCTACTTCAAGTGTGAACCCAGATAAAGTTCATTTATTCTGTTCATTAAATTCTGAGAAAGCCTCTGTTATGCCTAAAATCCCTGACACTAAATGGAGCAGTGGCAGGGCTGTTTGCTGACCTCACACCCATAATGAGTTTTCAGTCCTTTGTTTTGCACATTAAGAGAGCTAAGTCTTTTTACTGGGTCGTCACTTGAGTGACCTTGTTTTGTTGCTTTGTTTGCTGCTGAGTTTAATTCACTGAGTGTCTCATTAAGCTGATTCAGCTATTATCTATGCTGTAAGTATTTGAGAGAAAAATGACCTTTTGGCCTGTAAAATATAAAGAACGAGAAAACCCAGAGATCTTAATGTGTCACCAAAGACCTTCTAAAACCCAAAAATTGCAGCTGTCATTTTTTCTGGGATGGGTCCTGTTTTTTGTCAATTCTACCGGCACTCTAGATAGATCTATTTAATACATAATATAGTGCTGCATCATTTTGGCTGAAATCATTGCACTTCAGATCCTGTGTTTCAATTCAGTGTTGCATATAGGCTAAATATCAGTCTCCCTTCCCATGTGCCTATTTATTTATTTACCCTGATTTTTTTCTTGGCATGTTTAATACAAAGGACCATTCTAAAATGACTGGGACATTTTAATCTAGTTAAGCAAAGTTTTATCTGACTGAAAAAAGCAACTGTAGAAATGCCAAGATTTCCTACGATACAATTGCATTGCAAAAGGAAAAAAAATTAAAAAATACATAAAAAATCAGCTGTTGAGGATTTATCACTCAGTCATCATCAACGTTTTTGCAGTACTATTTTAAGGACCTCATGGGAGCAAATCTCAAAACACCTTTCAAAACCACTTTGGCTGGTGGAGACAGGCAGCCACAGAGGCAGGCAGGCACTGCTGCTGCTGCTTCAGGCCATGGCCAGATCAGGCTGCCTCAGGCCTGAGAAGAGGCAGGGTCTCCAGGACCACCATCTGTCCAGGTACATTGCTTATGTGCGCTGCAGTCACCTTTATCCAAAGCTTTTATCCTCACTGGAGCACCCTCCTTCTTCAGCAAATCTTTCATTGGCTTCTTTTGAAGCCCTCCAGCTTTTGTTTGCAGCTGTAATGGCATCGCACAGCATAACTCCATTTTGGTGTGCATTCAGAGGCATACAGTTAACATCCAATGTATGCACTTGCCTCTCTCTCTTACCCACACCCACCCACCCACCCACATGTATATATATATAAAAATATATATTCACGCGTATGCTTCTACACATATATGGATACCCCCCCAACATGTTTCTCCCACACCATAACAGACCTGATCCGTTTTCCACGAAGGCAACTTCCCTTTCTTTCCTCTTACACAATTCAGAGCTGTGTTGGCATCACTGGGGAAAAATTCTCAAGCTTCCAGAAGCAAATGCATCATTCAGAAAGCTCGGCCTCCATCCCTTTCTCCACTGTCACTGCTTCAGTTCCTGCTAAGCCTGCCTAGACACTGCCAAAAGCTGGCATTAAGCATGCCTTGGTATTGCCCTAAAGAGGCCCTATCCCTCATTTTGACATTTTGCTATTATCACTCTTAAGCTGTAAGGTATTTTACCTTGCATAAAGAGTTAGATTTAATAGAGTGTGCAGCATATGCATTCCTAGTGGAGCGCGGCTGGATTTAGTTGCGATAACACCCTAAATTAAAATTGACAAGTGCTCAGCTTCAGAACTGCCCAAGTCAGCTGTGCTTGCCGTTAATGCATTAGACATTTCCCAGAATACATGATGGGAGAAGCTTCCAGGAAGAGATAAATATAAGAAAGTAATATTAAAGAGAGTTTCTATAGGCTCTGCTGGTGTTCTGGGATGACAGCGAGGGAGATAACAGATCAGCAGTCAGCAGCTGGATTTCACATGTGAATGGCAATTCCCTTCACTTTTTAAAGAATCAGATGAGATAGAGGCAATAGGAGTTGAAGTGTAGGCAGCAAGTGGCTTTGTTTTCTTTGCTTGTAGCTTTGCTATACTTTTGCTGTTTAGCTGAATTACCCCTTGCTGGTTTCCCAACTTAGGCTCAGGATTATGCAGGTCTTTTTAAGAAAAATTTCGGGAACAGTAGTTTCAATTTTTGACAAAGAAAAGTTAGACACCTGGAGCTATGGCATCAGGAATATCCCCTTTTCTGTTTTCAGGTAAAACACTGCCAGTGCTTGTCTGTGTTACTGCTTGCTGCACAATTGCTGTTTGTGGGTCTACAGAATGGGGCATATAGAGTGGGGAGTTCTTCAGGCTCCCAAAATGCAACTCCATACCCCAAGAACCTGCTTGTATCTTACAATATCCAAATGCTTCTGGATCCTTTCTGTGGATTTTAAAGGTTCAGGAATTAATACATTTTACACTCTCCTTCGCTGTACAGCACCATAGAGGGAACTCAGCCACTTAGCATGTTATACAGGGATTAAATTAAGAACTATGGACTAAACTAGGAGAAGTAAAATGCCTCTGCCAGGAATGCCTTCATGGAAGCAAGCCTTCTTAGGCCACTAAGAGATACTTGACATTTTCAAGGCCAACATGGCATGCATGATCTTGCAGCAAGGATTGAATAAAAGAACAGTCTGAGTGGTTTTTAGTTTCAAAATTTATATTTCAATCCCAGAAAAAAACTATGGGAAAACTGAGTTTGAGAGTATATGCAATTGTATAAGGTGACATACAGTGTAGGGCTACCCGAATTATTCCAAAGCAAAAAGTATGAGCCCATAAAATTAATATAATAACTCTTACATGTAGTGATACCTTATGGTAACTATCATATGATTATGATTAAGCGTTTTTGGTCTCCACAGCCCTAAATTAGATTAAACAGTTTTAAATGCAGATTCCTCCCTGGCCCTGTGATAGTGCCTAAGGCAGAATGAAAGTTGTTTGAATAACCCAAGTGTATATTTTCATAACTTAGCAGTAAAAAAAATCCTAGAAGTTATATTTAAATCTGACTTTCTGAGGTTTACTATGCTTTGTCCCTTTGGAAAATTTAACTTATAATGCCTCAGAACAGGACTTCAAACTTATTATTTGTTCTTTCAGTATCTAGGTCTGTGAGGCTCTCAAATTGGCTGGAGTAGCTTGCACACTTTATGATACACATCCACACAATTTCTGTGAGTTATTGCTGCAAGAAGGTCTTATATATATAGTTTCTGAAGAATGAAGGTCATTCAGAAAAAAGGAATGTTGTATTCTCTCTAAAAAAAATCAAAACTTTGGACTCCTTTCTTTTATGTGTCTTGAGGGTGCTTGGCATAGCTAGCTTCATCAGAAACCTTTCACGAAAGGAGATGTTTTCACTCTTTGCAAGCTGGCTTGTCCAAGATGAGAAATTAAATTTATGGTAGAAAAATATTCAGTGCAAAAAGTCCCAAATTAATCACTAGCTTACAGTAACTTTAACTCCATTTATTTAAGGATTTTTTGTAACTGAAAGGAAAAACAAATGCTCAGAGTGAATGCTTTGATACTCAGAGGATGGGCTAACATTTTTCATACATCAAGAATGACACATTCCTGGAGTAAAATTAAATCCTAACTGCTCATGTAATGATGTATAGCCAGAAACTGTGTAACATAGACAAAAGAAAAAAAAATTTTTACATGTACAGCAAAATTGTGCGTTTTTGTTCTTTCAGGAGAGAAAGAAAAAGTTATGATTTTTTTGGAGTGCCTGCTTTCACAGTGTTTTATAATTCTGTCTATGGACACTACTTAAAGCTCGCATGAGATTCAGGCCATAAATATCGAGTCACTCGAGTGGCAGAGTCATGCTTCTGAAGACACATTGCCATTTAGTTGCTCCAGACACTAGCACTGTGGAAACATTTAGATTGATAGTAACTAATGATAGATTTTGAAGACAAGGGAAAAAACCCACCTACATTCTCATAAAACCCAATCAGGGCATAACTAAATTTCAGATTTCAGCTCAGGAATGTTTTAAGCTTTTTTATTGGCAATTATGTTACAAAAGGGTAAGGGACATGTCTTTCTACACCTCATAAATTTGACATACTGTAGTATGAAATCTCATTAGGCTTCCATGTTGCCAGATGCAGTTTACAAACATTAAGGATCTTATGGATGTGTTTTTATACTTTTACTCTCCACCAGTACTATTTTTACAAGCATGTGTTCTGTATTTGTCCTTTTTATGAACTCTCAATTTTGTTTAGTAGCTATATTAAACTATTTCGTTATAAATCTAGGTTTTTAACTATTTTGGGGTTCTTGGGATGGTTGGCGCATGCTCAGAAAAGTTGTATACATAATTTCATCCTCTGGAAGTACATTAAATATCCATAAATTACACTGAAATGTCTTGTGGAAGAATGCCTGCTATTCTGCTGCAAAATCTTAATCCATCTTTCTATACATTGGTGACATATGGTATTTTAAAAGCTGTGTAAAGTTAAGGCTCTGGCTTTACTTGTAAATGCAAATTAAACAACGTCTTTTTCTTACTCCAGCGGATGTGTGTACACCACTCAAAATGCGATCCTGTAATTCCTACTAGCACTGTTCCATTAATACAAACTATTAGCATATCTGGTAAATTCAGAGTTGCACTCTTTCTGCTCTGCAGCTTTTACCTCAGACGAAGTTGGCAAAGTGAAATACAGTCCCAGTAGGTTTAGATGAGACCTAAAGGAAGAAAGGTATTTTTACATATACAGAATCTAACTTACAAATGCATACACACATCTATGTACACTGGCTTGTGTTTCACTGTCATGCATAAAAAATATTGCTTATTTACATATTATTTTTTAAATAAAATGTAAATTTCAGCTCCCTGTTGTTGGTGAATTAATTTTTCTTCCTTAAGCATTTAAGAAGCAAATAAATTAGAGACAATCTTCTTCTGTGATCTGGCTAACATGGATGTTGGATTGAATTCATAGTGAACAGCACGAAGGAGAAAAGCCTAAATGATTTATAATAATAGTCTCCATGTTATATAATATAAATCATGCATGGTAATATAATTCCATGCCATCTATCTGCCCAAAGGAAAAATCTGCTTGGACTTTGCCTGATAACAAACATTAAGAACTACCAATTTGCATATAATCGTTGCAACAATCCTTGAATTTAGCAGTTGCATGTAGAAAGGTTCTGACTTCCTCGACACGCCTGAAACCTTTGATTTGATGAGTTATGCCTCCGAAGGTGCTGACCTCCTCCTCCACATGCCTGAGTCTCTTGTGGATGCCAGTGTGCTGAGCATTGGTGCTGAAGAAGCACCTATACTGCCCCCAGGGTTTCACGGCTCAGGACTGCCCCGCTAACAGCTGTGCTCAGATCTTGAGACACAGGGTCTGTTTAAGCTGTGCCAAAATCAAAGACTAAATGGTTACAGAAAATCAGTGAATGTAATTTGAAAAAGTAGTAAGAAAATTTTCTATCAGCTTTTACTATAGAAGCTTTAGAACAGATGTATTTTTTCCTTTCTGCAAAACAGAGGGAGTTTCCCCATAGATAAACTTTCTTCACACTACTGCTCCTTGTTCTAACATATATTTGTCTAGTTCACTGATCTTGCTCCACTCTTTCCAAAAAGATAAGGTCCTATCTTGCACTGTAGTCAAGGACTTCACAGATATGTGCTGGGGGAGCCAGTATTAATTTCCTGACAAAGCAGTTGTTTTCAAGAGCATTCCCTGTTCTGAAATTTTAATACAAAATATTCTTTCTACTAAATTCAACTTATTTCCATGGGAATAATCATTTATCATAAAAAATGTTGAGCAAAGTCTAATCTGTGTACCCCCTGGGGCTAAGAATTTACCATATGCTCTTTTCTTATGCTGCCGATCTCTCTGGTTCTCAGGGAGGAAAGGCATGTCCAAAGACATCTGTGAGCATGTAGAAAATACATTTACAAAAACAGAGGAGCTTCCACAGTAAAGTGACTCCTATGGGAAACGGATTTTTTTCCTTTTTTAGATAGCAAGCTAGCTTGTAACCAAGGAGTCAGTGGTCATCCTACTTCTTTCAGGTAAAAGGCTATCACTTTCCTGTAACATATATTTTGTCTCATTCATTGGCATTAGTCCCCTAAGATTTGTGTCAAAGGGGGCAGCAAGCCCTTCTCTCCGTGGATTAATTAGCTTGACCTCAGACTCAGAGAGAGCAGCTGTCATTTACACGTATCATTACACAGGTTAAGATTCTGACTATTCACCCTCTTTTCAGTGTTTTACAGATGAAATTACTCAATCAGACATGATCCTTCGCTACACTGCGATTTCATCCCACCATTCTTAAACACATCACTGTTGGCAAATCATGTTGAGTGTAAAGACACCATCCAGATCTGGCTAAAGGTTTCTGAAGGTAGAAGTGCTGCATATTTTATCTCTCTCTGGTGAGATAAGCTTGTAGAAATATTTAAGACAGACTCAGCAGCCTCCAAGTGCTGTGCACCATCATTATCTTCATTTATTAACCTTTTGCCCTGTCACCTTGGGGGCAAAGGGCAAAAAATCATTTCAGATTTACTGTTTAGGGAATCATGCTTTTCCCTGTTCATGTTTTCTTCAACAAGATACTCTCTGCTCATCCTTTTCACCTTTGTAGCACAAGGCAGGCTTTGGTGTGAACAAACACATGACATCTTGTTAACCAGCCATCATCCAGTTCCCTAAAGCTTTGTTCTTCCCCTTGATGCTGTTATTTTCCTGAGCTCCTTCTCTCTATGCCGCTAATATAGTCGTGACACAAAGCTTGCAAAGAAAATTATGCTGTCCTGCTGAAGACATTTTGTTTTGGTTGGTCAATCTGTTCAACATAACTCAGCTATAAAAATATTTTGATGTGTAAGCTCTAACAAGGCCAGGTTGAATTTTAGCCAGGCTAAACACTTATTAGCAAAAATAAAAGTTGCATTTTCTTTCCTTCTACAAATTTAATCCTTTCTCACTATTTCCAAGTCAGTGGATGTAGAGCTGTCTAGGTTGGAAGACCCAAACCATATACCATATACCAAGGTATATGAAAACTGAAATATTACAGGCAGTATGAAACCCTTTTGTGTGTGTGTTTGTCCATCTTGTTGTTCTTTAAAATAAAGCAGTTATTAACTATGAGTAACCAATTTATGTTTTTGCTGCTGTTTTTTAGAGAAAACAACTTCTTGTTCTTTGGAAGTTGGATTATTTGTGTTTCTAGTTTCTCTAGATCACAGATGTTACAGTCACAAGTTGCATGGGGTGAAGAGGCAGCTCCTGTAGTTTTTATACTAAACTGAGTCCAAAGTTAAGGGGGTAGTTACTTCAGCTCAGCTAGACATGCTTGTGCTTGCGGCTGGCTAGGGTCTTCTTATTTAACTAGGCTGATTTAGCACATGACTATCTTGCATTTTGTGTATGTTGAGTGAAGGCACTTCAAACGCCCTCTACATGGTAACTCTACTACAGGGAATGTTATCAAAGTACCAGAACATTAGCTACGCTTACATTTGAAAATGTGCTTTATGTCATACATGTATATGTAGCATTCTTGACCCTAAATCTTGGCTCCAAGCTTTCCTATGTGTCCAACACATATACATAACAGATATTTCTTGCTTTCACACCAGCTGCTGTAGACAGCTGATACTCTTCAGTGGACATATTTATTCAAACTTTCAGACTGGATTATGATGAAAACTTAAACAGAGGAAATTTAGATTGGATATAAGGAAGAAGTTCTTTACTGTGAGGGTGGTGAGGCACTGGAATGGGCTCCCCAGGGAAGTCGTGAATGCTCCATCACTGGGGGTGTTCAAGGCCGGGCTGGACAGAGCCTTGGATGACATGGTTTAGTGGTAGGCATCCCTGCCTATGGCAGGGGGGTTGGAACTAGATGATCTTAAGGTCCTTTCCAACCCTAACTATTCTATGATTATTTAATTTGAAATCTGACTTTCTCCCGTGCAATACGAAGCTTCCTTTTTGCCTCACTCCTTCCCACAGCTTTTTTTGCCGCTCCTGTTGAGCTTGAACTGTACTTTACATGGAGTTTTCATTTGTCCCTGAAATGTGAAGCCCAGACACTTAGACAGCTTTTTTGCAACAAATTGTTTTATGGATTAGTGTGCAAATCAAGAGAGGAAAACAGTATTCACTTTTTAACAGAAGTTTACCACAGATCTTAAGGGTTAAGAACTATTGATTTCAAGTACAAGATCAAAAAGATTTTGGCCTAGTGAAAAAGCAGGCCCTAGCCCTATCTTTCTGTACTTTTTTCAGCATTTTTCCTAGCCCTGTTTCCCCTACCGATTTATTGAAGCAGAAACCACACAGCCCAAGAGAAGTGTCTGGTATTCTAAGCACTTTGTATGACAATCAACCAGTTTGAAATTTTTTATTTAAGGCGATTATATTAAGTTACATTCAAAGGACCTTATTCTGACCTCACCCTTTATAAAACAGGAACAATTTTCACTAAAGCAACAGAGCACATGGCCAAAAGACAGGCATAGGCAAGATCAGTGTAAGAAGGACATGCAGTGTCTGGTATGTTGCTATGTATGCTTCCTTGCTGTACCAATCCAGCTGGGGCTTTCATCGTACTGTGCAGAAAAAAGCTTCCCAAATGTGAAAAGAGATAGATGTTTAATTCCTCTAATTTCTCCAGGGAAATCTTCTCCCTTCCGGGGTGGAAATTGCCACGACTTTCTGAACTGGTTAGACTAGCTACTAAGCGTGAAAAATGCTGCCAGCTTTGATAAGTCACCTCTTGCTATTTTGCTCCTCACTGAGCTCACTCTAATTTTAAGTCCACATCAGGACTCAAGAAGATAAGGCATGTATAAACTCATCAGGCAGATACTTGATACAAAAGCAGCATCAAGGCAAATTTCCCTTTCCGCAAAGTCTACATGAAGCTAAGGTCACAAACTAAACCAGGAAAAATAAAAACTTACAACTGAAAAACAAACATCTTTTATTTTTCTATTTCAGACATCCTATCCTTATTTCATTAGAAAACACTTCTGTATCTTACAGGAATTCACTTTAAAGACCATATTTTGTTGCTTCCGTATTTAAAAGTCCTCTTGATAACAGTGGGTTTCAAGTATTGCCCTTTTTGCTTGGTAAAACGGCTTTTTCAGCAGCCAAGAATCACTATCTACAGAGGAGAAACAGTTTTCGTCTCCCAACATCTCTTGAAAACACATATTCAAAACTATTACTAGAGAGTCTGGGTTTGATTCCCACTTAGCACTGCCTTAATGAACTTGGGGTTGTTGGGGTTTTTTCGCCTTTGGGCTTGTCAAATGTGAACTTAAGACACACAAATAGTGCATTTGGAGACCCTGCTGCAGCCCTGCGCAAGACACAAATCAGAAACAGCCTCCGCCCCAAAGCACACAGTTTAAATCTCCATTGATGTGTTGAGACAAAAATGCAGCAGAACTTGTCCTCATTCAGAGGCTGGATCTTAAAAACTGGAATTCCCAAGAGGAAAGCCAACAGTTGGAGAAATGTTGACGGCTGTGTTGCAGTTGTCTGGGAAGCAGAGCTTGTCAGTGCTATTTATTCAGATATACAGGCCTTTCTAAGTTCATTCTTTGAATTTAAGCATGATTTTTCAAACCCAATTCTTCAACTACAGATGTGTTTTGAAAGCTTTTTTCAGGCAGTCTCTCATTGCTTTGAATGTGCAGAACTCATGTGTACCAACCTGTGCTTTCAAGGCAGCTCACAGTAAAAATACCCCATCCCAAAGGTTACAACTTCAGAGGCTTCCAGCTGACAAGCCAGGCCTGACACATTTTCTCCATTCTTACCTTTAATATAAATAACAGGTGGCCAATTGCCCTTACTTGTGTGAGTAGTCCCAGAATTTGCCTCAGTTTCACCTTTAAGAGAGTGATTGTTCATCACAGCCATGTCAGAGCTAGTACCCAAAGCTATTAAGAAAACCCTCCTAAATTGCATATTCAATGCACCATTGAAGAGGAAGCTTGAGTATGGACTGATTCCCCAATCTTTTATTCAGTCTTCCAAAGTGTGTGGAGGGTGATCTGTAAGGAGAAGAACCCATGACAATGCCATTTGTCTTGCTCATTGTAGTTAATTAAGAATTCAAAAACCACATTGTCCTTGATGAGAATTTACTCTGAAGTGGATTTTTTCTGCATATAATACTTTGCTTTCAGCACAGGTCACTTTGCAAACTTGTATTGTGGGTTGTTCTTGGTTTAGAATCTTCACTTTCTGAGCCTTTGGAGGTAGTGTTACTGCACAACATAAACTTGATATTTTTATTAAGAAGAAAAAAACTTTCAGTTTCTCTGGGTTCTTTGTAATTAAAGGAATGAAAAGCTGAAGCTAGGTAGGAAGCAATCTTCATAACCACGGTGCATGCCACTTTAATGACATGAAAGGATTAAGGAAAAAATCCTTAGCTCTGAGGCTCTCAGTGTCACTTAATTAAGGGTTATTTTAGCAGCATGTAAACCATTTAATCTGCTTTTTCTGTAGCATTTTGAGGACCTGTATGAGATGATGTTGGAAGAAAAATGTGTTCAGGAGTCATACAAGACAAAAATATGTCCTTATAGAATCATAGATTAATTTAGGTTGATAGGACCTTGAGATCAAAATCCAAATAGGGCCTTTGCTCAAAATAAGGACCACTTCAAATTAGATCATGTTGCTCAGGACTTTATCCAGATATGATGGGCTCTGGTCTTGTCCTGCTCTAAGGACAGAAATGCTGCAAACTCTCTGTGAAACCTGTCACTGTGTTTGACCACTCACATTGTGAATAATTTCCAATAGCAATTTCCCTTGTAGGAAGAGTGGATTTGGTAGGAGGCTTGCCAGGCTGGTCAAGGATGCTTTAAACTAGATGTGTTGGGGGAGGGGGGCATCATTCCATCCCAACACACCCCGTCGGTTGCCAGCACCTACAGTAAACGTTCGGAGCAATGTAGAGATATTCCAGCTGCTCCAGCCAATGACCCGACTTCAATTGGATCTCGCCTCAAATGCCTCTATACAAATGCCCGTAGTATGGGGAACAAACAAGAGGAATTAGAGATGTGTGCACATCTACAGGGGTATGATATCATAGGCATCACGGAAACATGGTGGGATGGCACCTATGACTGGTGTGTTGGAATGGAAGGTTACTGGCTCCTTAGGAAAGACAGGCACAGCAGACAGGGAAGGGGAGTTGCTATTTATGTTAGGGATAGGCTAGAGAGTATGGAACTCTGTCTGGGGACAGCTGAGCAGTCGACAGAGAGTTTGTGGGTCAGGGTTAAAGGGAGAACAGCGATGGGTGATATTATTGTGGGGATCTGTTACAGACCGCCTGACCAAGACGACTTGCTGGACGTAGCGCTCCATAGGCAGATAGGAGCAGCGTCACGCTTGCAGGCCCTTGTTCTCATGGGAGACTTCAACCACCCTGATATCTGTTGGAGGGATGGTACGGCTCGGCACAAGCACTCCAGGAGGTTCCTCGATTGCGTGGAAGACAACTTTCTTCTGCAAGTAATAGAGGAGCCGACAAGGAGAGGTGCCATGCTTGACCTCATCCTCACCAATAGGGAAGGGCTGGTTGGGAATGTGACGCTCCAGGGCAGCCTTGATTGCAGCGATCATTAGATGGTTGAGTTTGAGATCCTCAGGACAGTGAGAAGAGCGTGCAGCAAGCTCACTGCCCTGGACTTCAAGAGAGCAGACTTTGGCCTCTTCAGGAACCTGCTCAGTAAGGTTCCATGGGATATAGCCCTAGAGGGCAGGGGGGCCCAAGACTGTTGGTTGATATTCAAGGCTCACCTGCTGCAAGCTCAGGAGCGATGCATCCCAACTAGAAGGAAGTTCAGCACGAGGGCCAGGAGACCTCCTTGCATGGATAAGGAGCTGCTGAGCAAAATTCGAAGGAAAAAAGAGGCTTATAAAAGGTGGAAGCAAGGTCAGGCGGCCTGGGAAGAATACAGGGATGTCGTCCGGGAAGCTAGGGACCAGGTTAGGAAAGCTAAGGCCCACTTAGAATTAAACTTGGCTAGGGATGTTAAGGATAACAGGAAGGGATTTTATAGGTACATTGCCAATAAAAGACAGGTTAGGGACACCGTAGGCCCTCTCCAGAAGCTACCGGGAGAACTGGCTACCCTGGATTTGGAGAAGGCTGAGGTTCTTAATGACTTCTTTGCCTCAGTCTTTACCGGCAAACGCTCTGTCCACACCACCCAAGTCTTGGAAGGCAGATGCAGGGACAGTGAGAATGAAGACTCTGGGCCCACTGTAGGAGAGGATCTGGTTTGAGACCACCTTAGGAACCTGAATGTATACAAGTCCATGGGACCTGATGAAATCCATCCACGGGTCCTGAAGGAGCTGGCAAATGAAGTTGCTAAGCCACTGTCCATCATATTTGAAAAATCATGGCAGTCAGGTGAAGTTCCCGATGACTGGAAAAAGGGAAATATAACCCCCATTTTTAAGAAGGGGAAAATGGATGAGCCAGGGAATTACAGACCAGTCAGCCTCACCTCTGTGCCTGGCAAAATCTTGGAGCGGATTCTCCTGGAAGGCATGCTAAGGCACATGAAAACCAACAAGGTGGTTGGTGACAGCCAGCATGGCTTCACTAAGGGGAAATCCTGCTCAACCAATCTGGTGGCCTTCTATGATGGGGCTACGGAACTGATGGACAGGGGCAGAGCAGTTGATGTCATCTACCTGGACTTGTGTAAAGCCTTTGACACTGTCTCACATGACATCCTTCTCTCTAAGTTGGAGAGACATCAATTTGATAGGTGGACCACTTGGTGGATAAAGAACTGGCTGGATGGCCACACGCAAGGAGTAGTGCTCAGTGGCTCAATGTCCAGCTGGAGCCCAGTAATGAGTGGTGTCCCCCAGGGATCGGTGTTGGGACCTGTCTTGTTCAACATCTTTGTGGGTGACATGGATGGTGGGATTGAGTGCGCCCTCAGCAAGTTTGCCGATGACACCAAGCTGTGTGGTTCGGTTGATACGTTGGAGGGAAGGAATGCCATCCAGAGGGACCTTGACACGCTTGTGAGGTGGGCTGATGCCAACCTAATGAAGTTTAACCATGCTAAATGCAAAGTCCTCCACCTGGGTGGGAGCAATCCCAGGCACAGCTACAGATTGGGTGGGGAGGAGATTCGGAGCAGCCCTGCGGAGAAGGACTTGGGGGTGTGGGTTGATGAAAAAATGAACATGAGCCGGCAGTGTGCGCTTGCAGCCCAGAAAGCTAACGGTATTCTGGGCTGCATCAAAAGGAGTGTGACCAGCAGGTCGAGGGAGGTGCTCCTGCCCCTTTACTCTGCTCTCGTGAGACCTCACTTGGAGTATTGTGTGCAGTTCTGGTGTCTTCAGCATAAAAAGGACATGGAAGTGTTATAACAAGTGCAGAGGAAGGCCACAATGATGATCAGGGGACTGGAGCACCTCCCGTATGAAGATAGGCTGAGAAAATTGGGGCTGTTCAGCCTGGGGAAGAGAAGGCTGCGTGGAGACCTCCTAGCAGCCTTCAAATACCTGAAGGGGGCCTATAGGGATGCTGGGGAGGGACTCTTCATTAGGGACTGTGGTGAGAGGACAAGGGGTAATGGGTTTAAACTTAAACAGGGGAGGTTTAGATTGGATCTGAGGAAAAAATTCTTTCCTGTAAGGGTGGTGGGGCCCTGGAATGGGTTTCCCGGGGAAGTTGTGAATGCTTCATTCCTGGCGGCGTTCAAGGTGGAGTTGGACATAGCCTTGTATGGCATGGTTTAGTGGTAGGTGTCCCTGCCCATGGCAGGGGGGTTGGAACTTGATGATCTTGAGGTCTTTTCCAACCCTTGCTATTCTATGATTCTATTCTATGATTCTATGAAACTTGTGCCTGTTGCCTGTTGCCTGTTGAGCTTCTGCTGTCTACCTCCAAAAAAAGCCTAGGTTCCTCTTCTGTGTTACTCCCTTTAAGCAGAGGAAAAGAACAGATTCTTTTGAGCAGAGCAAACTTAGACACACCTAGAGCCAAAGAGTTGTGTTTATAAAAATGACTTTTCAAGAAGAAATGTTGAGCTCCATGTTTATCATGTCTTAGTGGTTATGCCTATAGCAAAAGGACTGATTGGGAAGAAAGGCAGTGTTCAAATTTGTGCCTACTATTTGATACTACTATTTGATAGTCAGGCATCTTGCTTTTCTGAAAGTCAAGCATTTCACTGGCAACCAAGAATCTTAAACAAACTGATGGTATTTCCACCTTGGATGAGATACCAACTCACTCTGTTCCAGTAATATTGTCTATAAAACCTCACACCCTTCAAGTAAACAGATCTAGCTGAAGAGACACAATCACAGAAGGAACCGAAAAAAGCACAAAGCAAGTGTCACTTTCATTATTACTTTTCTAATGATAATGCCATTCCTCTCCAGATCACGAATACTGTCAATCATTATGTCTCATAAAAATGGTAATTCATGAGTATTTCAATGAACTTTTAAATGGAGAAATATACATATTCAATTTTTCTTGATGTGCAAAAATGTTGGTGCATGGCTCTATCACAAATGGGAGGGCATATTAGGGTAGAGCGGAGTTGCATGCCTGGACAGAGACAGATTGGAATAAAATAGTGATATAAAGCCACTCTTGATCCCCTTCCCTCCCATCTGTCTTGGATTTGGGGCCAAATGATTTAGCTCTGAGGTCTTGATCTGTCTGAACAAACAACAGGCCATTCAGAACAAATACTGAACATTGAAGAGCTATCAGTTAATGTTTACATTGCAGAGCTTGTTATTATTATATTTAATGCTGTACAAATACGTGGTGCAATTGTGCTAATATAGATGTCACTCAGCTCTGAAGGTCTACAGGGTTAAGACCCTAAGTTTGCTCATAAACAGAATTGTCCTGGATCTGTCCTATCTAGAAACTTGGATCTTGCTGTCACCATCCGAGCACTTTAAAATGTGGTGTTCCCCTGAGTGGATGGTTTTTCACTGACTTTCGCACAGTGTTCGTGTTCCCATATCAGTTGGAGTGCCTCTGGTACCAGCAAAGGTGTGCTGTACTTGCTCCATTTGCACCACTAGAAAGTCATGCAAGCAGGAGGCAATCCAGAGTCATCTGACCTCTATGAAAATACACCTTCTACACTCACTGAAGTTCATTTTCATTCTTGTGAGCACAAAACGTTGTCTCTGCATCAGAAAATACAGTGTTCTAGTCAAAACAGATGTGGTCCTTCCCCAATTTTCACAGCATCTGCTTAGAAAACAGATTCTCACTATTTGACTCTGACTCTGAAAGGAAATGTGGGACACTTTGCAAGAAATAGAGCTGGGAATGGCCTGCATTACATGCATGTTACTGCTCTCTGCGTCTAACTAGGAAAGGAAGGGCAGAATCCTGCAAGTCACACCAAGAGCAGTTTATTCACAAGGCATCTAGAAAGCCTGTAAATTCCTGGCAGAGAAGAAGTTGCAAATACCCTGCATATTTATTTTAAGATAAACCATTAAAAAAAGAGAAATCGGTATCACCAAAACATATGTTGCAAAGGAAACCAAAGCATAAGATAAATTGCAGTGTTTGGCCTGTATTGGATGGACTTGCCTTACAGCTAAGTAGTTGCTAGAGTCTGCTGTGTCAGAAGAATGGCAATGAAACAGGTAGGTTAAACAAGAGAAACTAGCTCCATTCCCTACAAAGAAATTACATTGTTGCATAAAACCAGGGCACTCTTTCTGGAAGATCTGTGTATATTCATGTAGCAAGAAAGAACCAAACATAATTACTTGCAATGCTACCATGCATATAATTACAGTTGTGATAATATGCGGGTGAGCCAAAACATTTTCTGGGCTGGTTTCTTTAGAAGGACACAGAAAACACTATAATAGTAATCCCACCAATCCAGAAAAGAACAACTTCTGCTGTGGCACATGGACATAACTTTGAAGGAATTTTGGCTGTCCTGCCAAACGCAGAGGCAGATTACTTTTGTTCCTGTTCTAGGTTAACACACAGCCTGTGAAGTAAAAGTCATGCTTGTATTACTTCAGAAATACATCATTAATCTTTGCTTTCTTGCATTAGCTCTTTCTTTTGTCTTCTAGCTCAGTAATTTTCAAGATCCTTCCAATATATGAACTCTAGAAACATTCTCAGTGGGAAGATGGACCAATTTCCCATACATCAATTGTTGTAAAGCGTTTTCAGATTGCTTTCCTTTGTCACTTTTCACTGACCCTTTAAAAGCAGACTCCAGTCCTGCATGGTTTTTCAGTCCACAGCCTAAAAAAATGTGTTCTAGACCAGTCTCACATTTGTTAATGTGTTTCTCTGCAGCCATTGTTTTTTTCAAGCAGCTGCTGTTCAGAGATAGGTCAGCATGTGCCAGCCGCTCTTGATCTGGAGAAAGGGGGACGCTCTGGGTCATGCCTCTCCATGGCTGTGGAAGCCATGATCCGTGAATTGAGGGTCTATTCAATTGCTATTTCAGTTTCTCAGATCACAAGGGCACACAGACATACACACACAGACGCAAGCACAGGAGCCACTATACTTTTTAATCATGAGCAAATATCTGCTTCCTATTTACAGTTTCACAAGCTGGGTAAGTCACCAGTGTTTAGTGGATTTTTCCAGAGCAAGAAGGAAAGAAACTCTGAATGTGGACACCAGGATTAATGCCCCTCTTCTTCAGTGAGGACTCCCAGCCTCGTCTGCAGCGACCTTCATTCCAGGCCTCCCACAGACTTCAGTCAGTCAGTGTTTTGCTTTCAAAACTGCATGCTGGAACATGTTGCTTTGCTCAAAGACTGTTTACAACTTCAGGGAAATGGAACTTGCCCATTTAATGTAGAGGGCTTTAAAATCCCTGAGTGGTTCATTTTCCAGTGTTAACTTCACCAACATAATACTCCACACTGTAACCTCAGACCCAGGGGTTCAGCCATCTGTGACCAAGACCCAGATTTGCAAAGAGTAACAGGGCTCCAAAATGCCATCAAGATACACGTATTACAGCATTACAAATGTCTTAGTTTAGATGCACATTTTTCCCCTGGGGGATGGAGAAATGTAGTTAGAGGTTGCCCAATGTTAAGACAAAAATGACAGAATGGCAAGCCCATCTCTACTGTTTTTCAACATGTGGTTACTTTCTGTACCCACAAGGGACTTGCTATCCATATCCTTCTGAGACCAGCACTAGCCACGTGGTTATGTCAAATGCTTACAGAATAAGTGGTTTGATTACTGTAAGCGTCTTGGTTAATCTACTAAGTCATGCAGTTCCACCTGGTGGTAAAAATATAAAGATCTATAAAAATATAAAGATCTTATCTTTATATTTTTGGTTTGGTGAAAAGGTGTCAGATGGTACAAGTTATCCTCGCTTTGCTCATTGGGAAAGCAACCAACAGGTATAAAGAGACAAACTTGCAATTTTGATAGCGCAATAGGTTTGTTACAACCTAGTTAGTTTTCAGCAATGGTTATAAAAGTGTGTAAACACCCATTTGAATTCTAGAAAAATTAACTTGTTACTTGTGTCTTTAAAATATAAACTCATCTCCCTCCACCAACTTATAAAAGCATATGATTTTCCATCTATCAGGAACCCAACTATGTTTTGATAGTGGATTATTAACCAAAAGTGATAATCTCCTCATTTTTTTAAAAACCTTGGTACTTGGACATTTTTCTTTTATTCCTCTCCACTAGACTCTTGATTGACATGAATGCCATTATCCCATTTCCTACTGAGTTTGCCTGAGACTTTAATACCAGAAATTACCTGCTCCTGCAGAGTGCATAACTATGACAAGCAATACAGTACTATTGTTAGCTGTTCCAGATGCATAAGTTAATCAAATAAGAAGAAAAAGTGGCTTTTAGATCAAAATCTGCATCCTATTTTGGCAAATCCTGTGCATTCCATTAGCAGCAAGCAGAACATAAGTAGTAATCACAGTGTTATAACTTTTGCCCTTTTACTAACAAAGTTACAGACTCAAAGGCAAGAAAAAATCACTCGAACAAAGAGTTGTTTTTAGAAAGAGATTACTGTTACATCATAATTGCAAAAATGAAAAATCTTGTTCATACATTTTTAGTTATCCTCTATTAAAAATGTTGAACTTCACTTCTAGCCTGAGTTTGCCTAGCTTCGAATCAAGATTTAAGCTGGATTTTGAGTACTGTTGCCTCCTAAAGACTCTGCCAAAGACAGGTCTGTTCCTGAAACCTGGGAACTCCACTCAGCCATACAGTTACCACATCACTGTGATCCCATCTCACCACAATGAGATCTTTCACTTTGTTGGGACAAAACAAACTTAAGAAATTACTAGCTCCTTAGTCACTTCAACATACTTCCTAAATACAGGTTTTGTACACACTGTGCTGCCTCTGCTCCCCTGCCTTCGAAACCAGTTTTTTCTTTGGAAAATCCCAGGGAATGCATGAGCTCCTCTTTCCTAGATTTCCATTGTAGGGACTCTTAGGGCACGCTGACTTCAAAATTTCTCACCACTCTAGAATTCTTACTGTGATTTCACTGCGGACCTCTGAAGCACCCAGATATTTTTCCTGTAGCTTCAAATTTCTCTTCTGAATCACTATGAAGCTAAAACTGATGCATCCTCTGCAATAAATTTCATTTCTCCTTGGCTGATCTCACTGTGTAATCCACCCTCTTCAGACTACAACCGCAACTGTTTTCATCTTCATGCCTTTTCAAAATCTTGTTGCTTGTAAATATTTTCTCTGACTTTCTAAGCATATTATCTTTTAAAGATTTCACCATAAATTGTCTTTTTTTTGTTGTTGATGTTCAGATTATCATTGAAATGCCATTTTTTTTTTTAGAATCCTATCTCCCTTAAATACATTGCAGAAAATTAATTTCTCTAGGTTTCTACTTCCCATTCTTTCAAGGCCTTTCCAAACTGACTGGCAGCCACCTAATTTCCACATTGTTACCAAGACTCTACAAACGGCAAGTATTTATAATCCTGGACCTTCATAACATCAGCCAGAATCTGTAGGGCTTGCAAAACTGACTCCTGAAGCTGCCACATCTCTGGATAAATCAGATCACTTCTTCATGTTCTCTTCCATAAGCAAGATAGATTGTGATCCTTGGCATCAACATAATAAATCACGGTTCTCTTCTCCCAAGCCTTAAGCCATTATCAAGTTTTTTTTTCTGACTGACAAGAAGGTAACATTTCAATAGTGATCATACCAATGATCATATAATAGAATAACTTCATTAATCTAATTTCAGAGAGTTCCTGATTATAATGAAGTATATCAGGTCTGGGACAGAATCTGGCAACTAGCTGCTGCTTCCAGAAGAATGCTGTAAACACGACGTTACTCAGATACATTGCAGATATGATTGCATCCTGTCACCGGATTTTTCATCTGAAGCTGTTGCAGTGACACAACATTCAAGAGCTTGTGTGGTGGTTTGGGCATTTTTCTGGACAGTAGGTGTTTGAATTTCCTGGAAAAAAGACAAAGTTGGGAGTCTATCTAGTAACACTCCTCTCCCTTTTAGCAGATTTCTGATAATCTGCTCTGAGCTATATTTTAAGAGGATGAACAAATGTTCTGTTCAGTGTGACAGAGCTGAAACAACTTACTCAACAAAGATAAAAAATATTATTTCATAATGATACTCCGGTCAAAATACCATATAATCTGGGACTATTTCTCGTAGAGGTCACCAGCCATTTCTGAATGACAAGAACCGAATTTTGAAAGCTCTCCCTCCTCCTCAGTTGAATGAAAATCAAATACCCTGAGTACCTTAAAGAACAAATCAAGCTATGACTACCCTATCCTGATGAATCATAAAAATTGCCCAACAGTGAAAACAGCCTTCAGTCTTTCTCCATCTTCAAATCTTTCATGCATTTCCCTCATACATGCAGCAGTCTCCAGCTGTGATTCTTCCTTTGCTTCCACTCTTAGAAATCCTCGAAAAGGATTCTCAGGATTAAATAATAGGGAGGGAAGGGGGAGAGTATCATTCCAATGAGAAGACTGTGGAGATAAAACTGCAGTGTAATAAAATAAGTCTTTTAGAAATATGCACTTACAGGCATTTAACTATAAGCAGACCATTTCATAGTTTTTATTACACTGGACTCATGCCAGTAAATGAAAATAGCATAGAACATGCAACTTTCACAAGCTATTTCCCTTATTGCGTCTAACTACCAGAGACAGCAGTCACCTCCACTGGTGCTCTGCGTTTGGCCCCCTTCTGAGACTTAGGCCATTAAATTGCTTCCACATGACAGGACTTGGAATGCTGAAAATCAATCTAACTTCTGATTCTGAAGTCAAGTTTCCTTTCAAGAGTCATATTTCAAAAGTTCACAGCTGAACCCCTTCCTCTGCTAGCTTCAAGACAGGATCATTTAAGGGTAATTTAAACACTATGAGAAGATTGTAACATAAACTCTTTCTCTGTATTCATTTATTTTTTAAAATGAAAAAGTTCAGAGAGGAAAAACCTTTTAGTAGGTATCAAGTACTAATATTAAGGCATTAGTTGCAGGGAGTATCAGAAAGAACAAAGACTGTCTGATTGCTGTTTATTTGCACAAGTCATTTACTATACAATTCAACAGCTCGTT
The DNA here is from genome assembly GCA_039720435.1 of Amazona ochrocephala. Lineage (NCBI taxonomy): Eukaryota > Metazoa > Chordata > Aves > Psittaciformes > Psittacidae > Amazona > Amazona ochrocephala. The sequence goes on along the minus strand of CM077909.1, from coordinate 35,615,806 downwards.
TTCAAGCTTTCTAATCCCTGACACAGATTATGAGACACACTGATCCAGTTTCTGGCAAGTTAGTGCTATACTGAATGTTGGATTTGGACACCATTGGCCAATCTTCACAAATACTTTGGGGTAAAGAAAGCTACCCTTTTTATTTTTGTTTATTCCAGCCTTCTTGCACTGAAATCTCTTTGCTCAGAAAAATATTACATACCAGCATTGAAGTGCTTTTTATACATTTGTTACCAGTAGCCATGAAAGAGCTTATTCACTCCTTAGACCATTAATTCTATGTGATCATTTCACTAAACTGAACTTTACTGTCCATTTTAAAGGTATTTTCAGTAAGATTAAAAGCAGCATAATAAGTGGTGTATGAATATTTGGATATTCTGTTGTTTACTAAACAGAATACAAAGCATTTGTTTTTTTCCTGGGGTCCTTCTTTGCACTATCCAGCCTTAATTTATGGCCTGAGGGTTAACATTATACAAACAATCATTTATTTCAGAAAAATATGTGATCATTACTAAGCTATTCTATTGGTTAAAGAACCTCTGCTTTCTTTATCCCAGCTGGGTTGAGGTAATTGCCTTAGGCTGCAGGCAGGAGAATGCAAAGCAGATGAAGCATGTTGAATATCAACCACACAAAGAAACTGCCTAAACAAAGAAATGTCTACAAGAGGAGGAGGAAAGAAAGTCTCTCAGCCTAGACAGGCATACTGGAAAAGAAACTGCATGTAGTTGCACACTACTTTGTGTATTCAGAAAAAAAGAGAAAGAAAGTCATCTGCAATTCCTGTGGACTAATCCATCCATACGCAAGCTAACTGGGCTTGCAGGCACTTTCTGATAAGAAAGGAAATGCCACAGCCTGCAAATGACACTGGATATTAGCTCAAATGCTGATGTGAGGAATATTGTTTAAAGGCAAAGCCCTTCTTCATTTTGGACTGTTTAAACTCATGTTGGAGACCAGAGGAGTCTATTTAATCATGTTAGTATCTCAAGCTAAATCTGCAGAAACCTCTTCAGCTATATTACTCCCATGTGTCCCACTACACTGTACGAACCAAATGCACTAATAACTTTTGCATCCAGTACCTTTTATGGCGTTCATCTTACTAAACTAAAGAAATCAAAGTTTTATAATGTTCAAACATTGGCACTACTCACCCTGGCTTCCTTGTAGTCAAATGAGAAAAATAGTGAGTGATTTACATGACTTGTCTTAGCCATCTGTCTTAGAAAAAGATAAACTATCCTCTGGAGATGCTCACTTCTTTCTACTGGCATAAAAGAAGGCTATAGTGAGTAGTACAGGCTTCAAAGCCTAACCATGAAGCGCCTAACTGAGGAGAAAAGATCCTGGCATTCAAGCAGGGAGTTCACTTTCTGCTAAAGAAAAGTATCTCTTAGACATTTCCAGGAGACTGAGTGTGTGATTGCAAGTCCGTTTCCAACTGGTAAACTTAATGTTAATAATCACAGGAGGGTTTTTATCACTATTTCCCATGAAAAATTCCCTAACGCCTTGACTGATGCTCACATTATTTTGCCTGATACCAAGTTAAACTGAAACCATAGTCAGTATTGGCGCTACACCAGAGCAGCATCTAGTGCGAACTGTCCACCACCAGATGCAAGGAGACATCTTTGGAAATCCTCTTGATGGAGACAAACTTTTGGAATGTCTCCAGTGTATTTTCTTTTTCTCAAATAAACGACACTGCATGCCAGATACGTAGTCATGTTCTTTAAACTTGCTAATTCTTATGGGTCCAATCTTTCCCTTTCAACTACTAGCCAAAAAGTACATCTTCATTTTGAAAATCTCCATTTACTCCACATTAAAGAACTTGTGTTGAATTATTTTCAAAGATATATTCCTGGTTTTATATAGCTTCTTGCTGAAAAGTGTGTTAGCTCGTAGGCCAAAATGGCATTCTTGGATTTTAGGCTGGTTTATTTATATTACTTCCTCTGCTATTTTTGTTTTTAAATTAATTAGTTTGGCTGGAATATGAGTAGGAGTGATATACGAGCACTTCATTAGCAGCCACAAACTGTTCCCTCTTTCTTTCCCAAATGAATTAAATCTTAATTCTATTCCTAAACTACAATAAGGATTTACACAGACAACTGAAGCAGACTTTTCCAAGCAAGGTTATAAATAGAAAAGAGTTCAGGTATCTAGAGTTTAGTTACTTTTAACTGATAATTGAAGTAGGAAAGCTTGATCTCACTTACTTTAAGAACAAAAAATATGAACAGAACAGTAGTCCTACTGAAGCCCTGTAAAAGCCATGTGAATCTGTCCACAGACTTTTAATAGTCTCTGGACATGCAACTATAGACCCTCGATTTCTGATGTTATTTCTGTTTCAATGACTTCTGTGATATAACCGGGCTGGACTCATTTTCTTGATGCTTTGCTTTTAGCCAAATAGACATAGGATTGAAGTTGTCTGTCTAACTGGGCTATCATTTGGGTGCCACATTAAAAGGAAGAACTTTTAGAAGTTTTGCCACAGAAAAAGCATATAATCTGGGGATATTCAGTCATCCTTATGATACAGTATTATGCTGAGAGAGTGGGTAATATGAGATGAGCTCTGGTCTATCCAGAGTAAATGATAAGTCTGTTCATAACAGTGAGAAGTGCATACCTGGATTTGCCTGGGGAGAGGCTGGTTGGATAATGTTATAACACTAAACAGCTATGTGTTTGTGAAATCTGTCACTTCCAGAGAAGTGGTGGAATCGCCATCCCTGGAAGTGCTCAAAAAGAGTGTAGGTGAGGCCTTCAGTGATATGGTTTAATAGTGGCCTTGGCAGTCCTTGGGTAATAGTTAGACTCGATGATCTTAAAGGTCTTTTCTAACCTAGTTGATTCTATGACTCCATGAAATGTTTTCAGCATTTAGGCATTGTCTTGGTAAAAGTTTTCCTTGAGGTAACTTAAAAAAATTATTTGGAAACGTCAGTGTTTCTAAACAAGTTTCAGTATCTTCATATAAAAGTTGTATTGCCTGAATAATAACTTTTTATACGCTGCATAATTCTATCAAAGAATCTAAGAACTTTCTCCTGTTTTGTTTCTGAAGACATATTCCTGACTTCTGTTCATGAAAGCACTAAGGCAAATCTTTCTGGCAATCGGATCAATTTTCATTGAATTAATGCTATAGACTGCTTCATGAGTTTTTCAAAGTGCAAAGACCTCATATGTTTGAGCAAAAGAATGAAATCATATCTTACCACATAGTAACAATACAAATTTTTATCATTTATAAACACTTGCTTCAACTATTCAGCAATAGCAAAGCTGTACTCAAAGCATAGCCACTATTAGTACTATCAGGAAAGTCTGTGGTTAATCTATCAGGGATAGTTTTGTCACTTTGGAACATGTGCTTATTTGATAGTTTAATAAGTGTCATAAGGGTAATATTAAATGTTAATATTAGAAACTATAAATAAAATTTTCACTTTCATTTCCAAAGACATCGACTACTCACTGACAAGTGTTTCCAGTCTCACATTGATCTTCATTTGCTTGTTCTCTTTTAGATTACACTAAACTGCCCAGGGAAGTTGTGAATGCTCCATCCCTGGAGGTGTTCAAGGCCGGGTTGGACATAGCCTTGGGTGGCATGGTTTAGTGGGAGGTGTCCCTGCCTCTGGCAGTGGGATTGGAGCTCGATGATCTTAAGGTCCTTTCCATTCCTAACTATTCTATGTTTCTATGAAACTGTATATTTAGCTCTTGGAAGGATCAAAATGTCTCATGCATCTGTGGAATATCATACAAATGCTTAAGTAAATTGGATTTATAGTACCTGAAATGTAAGTTCTGCATGCCTAAAATTATTCTTTTTTTAAGTTGCTCATGCCAAAATATGCAGTTCTCCAGGGGTTTGTCTATATCTGACTGACATCTACCAGTTGTAGAAGAACTGCTCTGTGGCCTACTGTTTCTAATTGTCCACAGTTGTAAGATTACTCGTTTTTGCCACGGTGATATTTTAAAAACTAAAATCTCTTTCTGTTATGCATCCTCTTTCTGTGTACCTTTATCACTGTTTGAAATTAACCACTGAAGGTGACATGGTTTTGATTTTGCTTTGAGGACATCCGATACCTATTGCATCACTATTTTGCCAGGGGCATTCAGAGTGCCTCAGCAGATGAATGCATGCATGCTTATGACCCTTGGATATGAAGAGAGCTGTTTGAACAGCTACAGCCAGCTCCATTGTGCTCATAGCAAACTCTGTGATGTTCATTTCTGCTACATGTCACATCCAGTTTATGTTGTCTGAAATTTTAACAATGACAGACAATTCTAAGCTCTTTTCAAAATTCTTGCTTCATCAGAAGCTGACACCCAAACTTAGCTGCACATAGTTTTTCAAGTATGATGACTTTTTCAGTAAGCGTAAAGAAATTTTCGTGAGCACAATCAGACGTTTTTCAGACATAAAGATATTTTATTCTACACTGTATATTTGGTACTACTATTTAGCTATGCAGAAAAAAGATAATGAACTAGAAAAATCTACCTTATGAAGAAGAGACAAATGAGCAGTGCTCTGTGGTTTGCTTACAGGAAATAACATAGTTTGGTTTCATAGCACTGTCAACTCTAATCTCAACTCAATCATTCCAAAGGCTAGTTGTACTTGCTTTAATAAGGAAGCTGGCTTAACTGTTTTGCAATAACTCCCCCATGTGGGCATTCCATTTTACTGTAGATTTATTATTTCATTTTCAAAACAATAAAGTTGTCTCAAATATTAGTCTCTCTTTCAAGTATAGTGGCTGCATATACAAATGTTTCTGGAACACTTTTGATGTATAGAAATCTTTATTTTAGTTACTCTCCCTTTGTCAATAAAACCCAGAGCTAATCTAATGCTTAGCATGGACAGACTGTTTTGATTTTCTATAGGTTAGGAAGGATGGTTCCAGTTGGATGAGAATGAGCTGAATTCCCCTTTCTGGTAAAAGAAGACTAAAAAGTAATCTTTTTCTCTGATGAAGTTGATTGAGTCTGACTCCTCTGGAAGCTCATGCTTTACGTAAGTTTGCTTACTAAATTTAGGCAAAGGTTATTTGCTGTCAATGGCTCTAAGCATGTCTAATAGGCTTAGTCTTTGAAGTACTGGTTAGAGCTGACAGCTATCCTTTACTAATGCTGTTTGCATTGGTGATGTCCATGGAGATGAACTCATAGTGCAAATGATTTGGACGGCATATACCACTTGGAAGCTTTGGAGGATGTAGCAAGACCCTCCAAAACTCACTCTGGTCAGTACAGCTATGAAACTTCATACCAAAGCTTAACGTAATTAATCAATAATTTATTAGTTTCTAAGAAGCTCAATCAGAGTAATTCTGATTACTTGCTTGTTTCTTATCTAGAGATAAAAAAAAAATAGTTATCTAATTATCTGATGGGCTTTGTGAAAATACATAGAGATTTTTGTCTTCACTTTATCAAAGACTAAAATCTAAGTCAAGTCTCGTAACAAACAGATTACCGAGCATGAAAGACTATACACGTTTCTGCTGCCAGCAGACTGTATCACACAACCATCTCCCACAGGCTTTTCATGGACACCAAACAAAAGGTGCCACAAAGTGGGAAAGAGATCCTCTGATTTGCTTCCTCTTTGAACTGGTTGATTGGACAATGGGCTAGAGGTATATAGGGGGGAGGTCGTTTTCAGTCTGAGTAAACACAGCAATTTCTCACCCAGAAATCTCCCCAGTGACAGCTGTTTGACTTATAAGGAACTCGGCCTCAAGTCAAGAAGAAAAGTCAAGAAGTCAAGAAGTCACCTAGTCAAGAAGAAAATTGACAAACAGCTCTTCTTGGATATTTTCTTTTTCCTTAACCTTGTTTCATCCTGGAGCTAAGGTACCAAAATACCACTCTAAATGCAGTTTCCATCCTCTTTTCAGATGGACCCATCCCAGGAAGTCCTGGCATATCTCGAGGCATTATTTTTGTTTTTTTCCATGCGGTTCTAGGCCATATATAAATGTCAATCATCAAGTCATTTGTCAGGGGAAAAAAAACCAAACAACTTTACCTGCCCCTTTGCTTCCTTGATCTAACAGCTTTCTGGTTTTTTCTCATTGTCAAAACTCATTCTCTATATTTCCCCTTGCATGTGTCTATATCAGCTATGAGATATGCACAGTTTTTTCACCAACTAATACACATGTATGTACATACATTGCCATCTATCAATACATAATTTGCCTCACAAAATTTTGTAGGCATAACTTTCTTAAATGTACAGATTCTCTTAAATAAAATGAACCCTTCATAGGTACTTGTTGAAGAGAATTGAATCTTTTTTTAAAATGTTGAAAATGAAATATTTTTAATTCTTATGGTTTTATTAATTTGGTAAATCCAGGTTAAGCATTTTTCATACTTTTGAGAGTAACTATACTAGCACATTACATTGATACCAACACTTGAATATTCTGGTGAGGTCATGAAAGTATTGCAGCTCCCCTTACAGGGGCTGAGTGTCTGAAAAGTCAAACTGAATGCTGGGGCCAGACCCCCTGTTTGTGTGTTCAGTGATGTAAAGAAATCTGACTAATGTAACATGATCGAGGGCTAAGAAGGTAAACAAATTCTTTGTTTCCTAATTAACAGGTGCATACAACAGGTCTCCTTTCATCTGAGCTGGACATGTGTTGTCACTACCTAAAAGGCAGGTGTTGGAATTTAGGGCTGATACTTCATATAAAATTCAGCAATATTACTGTGTTTCCAGTGCTACCTGAATTATTAAGTAAACCTGAAGCACCACTTGTTAATTACTGCAATTACATAAATAATACCCATTACATCTTTGTATCATCTGTCCTTCCAGAATTTTAAAATTTTTTCTAAAATTTTCTGGAATGACATACAAGCAAAATAACAGCCTAAGAAAGCAGAATTTGTGAATGCAGGTAAGATGGTGGACAATATATATTCATATCAGCTGCTTTAGCAGACAAAATGTTTCAGAGATTAAGCTCCCTAAGTGTTGTATGCAGTCACTGGTGAGATGCAGATCTCCATGGCCTGAATCAAAGTGCTTAATTTAGCCACTTGTATATAACCACTGTAAATCTCCCACAGACTTTATTTTGCATGGTATTAATGGGTGTGTAATTGAACAAGCAGGAAGATATTCTTAAAATTCTCACATTTCTCAAATTATCCATTAAATTAATTTTTAAACTATAGTCTGAATTTGCTCCTCTGAACATTAGAAATCGTTTGGCTTCATAAGGCTTTTAATTGCTTTATATACTTAAACATGATGTCAGTAGAAGTACTTCTTGTGTAGACTTACCTTTACTCCTATTATACCCAGAATGATGGATGTTACACTGAGAATTACACTATTTGATGCTTTTCCTTTTATATAGAAAATATTGTGCAAATCTTGCTTGTACTACTACTAATCCTAAGATCTCTCATGCAGGAACAGACTCTTAGGTACAAGAGGGTGCAGGAGCTCTTCTCACCATTTAACAAAATTTCTCTCTTTAAATTCCAGATTTTCTGCAGTGTGCTCAAATATTAAATTTCATTTGTCCCTTTCATATTTGCTTGCTTAATAAGGAGGACCAAAAAAAAGATCGGTATCTGCAGACAGTGAAATCAGAGCTAGAGGTACCTGTGCTAAATAAGAAAACTAAGATAATCTCTGAGTATAACTGTACTTCTGGGTCCAGTCTGCATCACACAAACAGGCAATAGCATCATTTGCTAGCTGCGTTTTAGTTCCCTATTTGAATAACCAAGTATCACACATCTGTATTTACTGGCATAGCTTTCAGCAGAAATGCAGACTGAGTCCCAGGTATGCTCCCTTGGATCCATATAAAGATCCCTTAATTGCTCCATTGTCTCACAGCTTTGTGCTAAAATACATAGGCAAATGTTTTAACTATGCCATCCAGAAATGTACCAGTACACTTCACATTACAGAAAGATGAAACTTTTAGGGAGAGTGACACGATTTGTGTTTCCAAATTACAGGTATGTTAATGCCTTCCCTTTCAGCTTGACTGCCAAAGCCAGACAAAGTCAGAGACTAGTGTCATTTAGTGTCAGTTTTCTCAGTAACTTTACTTACCCATACAATGTCATCCATGAACAACCCAATAGGAGTCAGATTTTAAACTGAGAGGATGCTATCCCAGACATTTGTTCTGATCTCTTTAGCAACACAGACTGCCAAATTTTACCAAATAATCTACGAACCAACACTCTGAACTTATTCCTCAAACTTGGTTTTCGTGCTACCTTGTGTGATGTTTGACAAGACAGATGTTTGGAAGGGTAATTTTAATGGCAACCACATTTTTCTTACAGGTACCTGCTTTCACAGCTGAAACAAACAGCCAGAAATTGTTCATATGTACCTAGACAAGTATTTGTCTTTCTTGGCAAATAGGGTGTTGATCCAACGGCAGAACAATTACAAAGATAAATTTAAAAGTGTCAGGAGGAAAATAAACGGGCTAATCAGCAAATACGTGAAATGAGACAAAAAGTAGGTGAACACAAACTGGTCATCACCCTAATTTTAGCACAAACGTTTTCTACTAAAAAATCCACAGTAATGTTAATGTGGTGCTTTATCTTTACCACAAAAAGTAAATCTGTATGACCTTAAAGATAACTTTGCTGATAAAAAAAACATGGTGTGAGGGGTTAGAACTAGATGATCTTAAGGTCCTTTCCAACACAAACCATTTCATGATTCTATGTTGAGTGAGACAGAAGGTCAGAACAGACTTACATTGAATACAAAAAATACCAATGCTGCTGTGAGGTCTCCATGCAGTCTTCTCTTCTCCAGACTGAACAGCCACAATTTTCTCAGCCTGTCTTCATACAGGAGGTGCTCCAGCCCCCTGACCATCCTCGTGGCCCTCCTCTGGACTTGCTCCAACAGCTCCATGTCTTTTTTGTGTTGAGGGCACAGATACAGGTTGGGTGGAGAAGAGATTCAGAGCAGCCCTGTGGAGAACGACTTGGGGGTGTTGGTCGATGACAAAATGAACATGAGCCAGCAGTGTGCGCTTGCAGCCCAGAAAGCCAACCGTATCCTGGGCTGCATCAAAAGGAGTGTGACCAGCAGATCGAAGGAGGTGATCCTGCCCCTCCACTCTGCTCTCGTGAGACCTTTCTTGGAGTATTGTGTGCAGTTCTGGTGTCTTTAACATCTAAAGGACATTGAGCTATTGGAACAAGTCTAGAGGAGGGCCACGAGGATGATCAGGGGACTGGAGCACCTCCTGTATGAAGATAGGCTAAGAAAGTTGGGACTGTTCAGCCTGGAGAAGAGAAGGCTGCGTGGAGACCTCATAGCAGCCTTTCAGTATCTGAAGAGGGTCTACAAGGATATTGGGGATGGACTCTTCATTACGGGTTGTAGTGACAGGATAAGGGGCAATGGGTTAAAATTAAAACATGGGAAGTTTAGGTTAGATGTAAGGAAGAAGTTCTTTACTGTGAAGTTGGTGAGGCAATGAAATGGGTTGCCCAAGACAGTTGTGAATGCTTCATCCCTGGTGGTGTTCAAGGCTGTGCTGGACAGAGCCTTGGGTGGCATGGTTTGGTGTGAGATGTCCTTGTCCGTGGCAAGGGGACTGGAACTAGATGATCTTAAGGTCCTTTCCAACCTTAACTATTCTATGATTCTATGACACCAGAACTGTACACAGTGCTCCAAGTGGGGTCTCACGAGAGCAGAGTAGAGGGGCAGAATCACCTCCTTTGACCTGTTGGTCACCCTCATTTTGGTGCAGTCCAGGATACCGTTGGCTTTTTGGGCTGTGAGCGCACACTGAAGTGGGCTCATGTTCACTTTCTCATGAACCAACACCCCCGAGTCCTTCTCCACAGGGCTGCTCTGAATCTCTTCACCCAACCTGTAGGTGTGCCTGGGATTGCCTCTACCCAGGTGTAGGACCTTACACTTCACTCTGTTGATCCTCATGAGGTTGGCATTGTCCCACCTCTCAAGCATGTCAAGCTCCCTCTGGATCCAATCCCTTCCCTCCTGTGTGTCAACCACACCACACAGGTTGGCGATATCAGCAAACTTGCTGAGGCCACACTCAATCCCACTGACCATGTAGCTGGCAAAGATGTTGAACAGGGTGTTTGACTTGCCAATTTAGCCTTTCAGTTAAAACAATACAACGCTTTAACACTGGTCGGTCTGACTGAGGTAGAGCAACACATTACAGCATTACTCAGGTACATCTTTGGGCATCACACAGATAGCATGTCATTGTTCATATCTGTTTCTAGGTACAGAAATATCCTCATGAACCTATATTTTAATGAACTATAAAAATTAACCTTGCAATAGATAAATGACAAGTCTACAATAAACATAGTTCCTTGGCATAATTTTGCTGGGAGTTGTCTATTTGTGGTAGATTTATTTCAGTAGTTGTATGTTAGTTTCAATGAAAAACTCATAGCTCCTGCTGTTTCACAGTACACTATTTTCCTTTACTGTTCTTACTGTTCTGATATCATTGGTTGAGATTAATTACACTGAAGCATAACATAGTAAAACCAGCAATAACAATCTATTATAGCTAATCTTCATCCCAGATCACAAACTTTGTGACAAAACTTCCTTACTACCGCTGTAGGAAAAGATCACTTATAACACGTTGAAGGATGGTATGCAATAAAAGGGACGGCAGTCATTCCAACTGGTGAGAAACTTACTATGTATGCTACTATGCTCCTCACCTGGAAGAGAAATATTAAAACATTTCCAAATTAGATCTCGGAGGTACAGGTATTAATTCTAATGATTTCACAAGTGTTTGTCTGCAAAGTACCAACTGAAATGCCAAGCAGCAGTTATTTGCTCTTCTTCACTTCTAAACAGGTATTGTATCTGTATGCAGAGACAAACCAGACTGGAAGAAAATGAAGAATAAAATAGTTTATTTAACCAGGTTCTACTAAATAACAACTCCATCAGCTACTAAGTATTTTCCATTGCCCCATTCAATTTCTTCATATTTCTGTTTCTCATAAAGAGCTATTCAAAATACAGAATTCCTTGTTGTGTTGCCCTAAGTGAGGATCAGCAAATGATCACCAGATTATCCTGTATTATGCACCACATTAGTCACCCTGTTGCAAACTTGTCTGACAACTGTTTTGGAAGGCCTGGACATAGTCAACACATGTGATGGCAATTCTTTTAATACCTGGTTTTGATTTTCTAGGCCTTAAAGTCCAGCACTGCTGGCATTCTTGACTGGGGATCCAAACATATGAATTTATAAGTCTTCTTAAAATCAATGACATCAACCAAAACCAGTCACAGAAGCTCTGCTCTGCTGTGGTAGTGGATTATCCTCCTAGTGTCGACAAATCCCAGATGTTTGATTTTTTTGCAAAGTCTTCCAGAAAACACTCCCAGTGCTGCCTAATGCCACTGCTACCACATTCTTTCTTCTTTGTTTTTCGTGTTTCTCCCACTTGCTTCATACAAATCAGAACTTTATGGATTACCATTACTTGGTTATTTCCAATGGATAATTAACCACAGACATACAGACAGTATATATCAATTTCAAATGAAAACTCAGGGCCACTTTGTTTCATAGGCAGCTAACTATCTGTTGCTTGTTTTCAATTAATTCAAGTGTCTGATAAAGCTTTCAGAGTTTGTAATAATTTTAAGTTGGTGAATCATATTCTAGGTTAGAAACAATGGCAGAAATTATTCATGAAACTGGTGCTGAAATCAAGCATAACAAAAGTGTGCGCTCCCACTTTAGTTTTCTAGCTGAGTGTAAATTATTTTTAAAAAGACCTTATTATATTTTCTGAACATATGAAGAGTTTATTTCTGTCCTTTCCAAATCCACTTCTCTGCTGGTTGTTGGTTTAACCCTAAAGAAACAAATCAATTGTCCTGGCATCCCTACAGTCATTCTTTTGGAAGAATTCCAGCTGTCTAAAATGACAAAGTCCAGCAGTCATAACTTTAAAACATAAATGTGCTAGGATAAGATCAGAGTTTCTCACTTAATTTTAGGCTTCAACAGTTGGGTGACAGTCTAAACTACAGTCAAAGGAGGGTGACAAGAACTTCCCCCACTACAAAGAAAAATTTTCATACTTAACTTTCAGACCATTAATGCTTGTAAGGCAAACACCATCTGTAATGTAGAGTTTATTTACAGGAGTTCACACTCACTTGTGAAATAGGCTGAAGGCAATTAGAAAACAATTTTAATTGCTTTCAATTACTTTTAGTCCATAATAATACTCTCTTTCACCTTTCTGAAATACCTGTGAGAAAAAGAATACTTTTTTTCACACATCCTCTAATTTTACATCTAGGTACAATGAGACAAATCTTCAGATATCTGTAACATGACCTTATATTTTTTTACTGTCATTGTTGTGTTGTGAGGGCATTTTTTATGCTAAGAAGAGTAGCAGAGACCATACATTATACAAACCTTTTTTGCCCCTCCTCTGTGAACATGCCATAAGGGCACTTGAAACATTTATTTTAACTGCTGGAACTCTCTTGCATTCCCAGAATCTTTGCCTTCAGCTTTCTCTTTTCCTAAAATAGAAGCTTGGATTTTGTTAAAGCATATGAATAGCTGTGAAGAATATGGTATTTTAATGAATTTCAGCGTGGGATTTTACGTACTTTCAGAAACAGAGAGCAGGGAATGGAGTAACTCGCACATATTACAGCTCCGAACAAATACAATAGGCGTGTCTAACATCTGATGGTTCACAGATATATAGATGTAACTTTGTCCCCCTCTAGCTAAGTGTAATAACATTAAGCTACAAAGGTTTTCTTGCTTTTTTATTCCAGGATTTTTGCTCCTGGCAGCACAGTGCTCCAACATCAACCATGGGCTTGGTTGGTATACGATATGATAATTATGGCAATCATTTTATTAGGGGTTGAAAAAGATTAATATAAATCCCTCTGACTGAGGAGAGTTTGCAGTCCAGCTTTCCTGCTGCTGAATGAGTGCTCCTGCCACTATGTGAGTGAATAAGAGGCAAGAGTTGAAAGCTCTATTTAAAACCCCCCAAGGTGCCTTTCAAAACCCCCCAAGGTCCTAATGTATTTCATTTCTTCCATACTTCTGACAAATTTGTGAGAATTAATTAGTAATTTTGTATCTTATGACTGTTTTCTTTTTAAAAAATAATACTTATTTTCTGTGGAAAATACTCAAGTTTGTCATGGTCTTCAAAACTTGCACGGGTAATACAGGTTTTTGAAATAACTATCTGCTTGTGACTTTCAAGGCTGCTAATCTTTACTCCCTAAACATCCATACTCTTCAGAGATGGTAAATCTCTCATCATTAAGCTGAAGTGCTAAAATCATTGGTTTAACACATAGGATTTAGCTTTTTCTTTGGCATACAAAATATCACATGGCTATGTAAAGTGGTTTTGCATCTTCATTAAGCTGTTCTGCTTTGTTCATGAGGCCAGATTCTAAAGAAAGCGTAGGACCATGGTGGATAGTTAAACATGCAAGACAAAGACCTAATTGGTCAGTTTTTGCAAATAGCTGATAGCACATCATAATGATGTCACATCTTAACAACTTTTCATGTTTCAGCTGTGAAAGTGATAATTGAAAAATTTAGTCCTTTTTTTCTTAAAATAGTTAGAAAAATTACCCTTTCAGCAATTTCAACCTAAAAAAAATTAGAGGAGTCAGAATTCTTAGTTGCTTTTCTAAATTAAAATTCTATTTTCCAATTCTGAAAGCACTCAGCCCTTGTCAGGCACATTTCTGAATGACATCACAAAAAGTGAGATGGTCTACAACAAATGCGATGGAGTTTAGAGCAGTGAGGCCAGTCAGCTACCAGTCCTACAGCGTGGGGAACCTGTGAATAGAGTTACAGCCCCTCCTACCATCTACTCCACCACTATGCTATAGTGTCAGTGTCTATCATCATGTTGTGCGCAGCATTCACACACATCAGAATAACCATCACTTTTACAGTGTGAACTTCTGTAACATAAATGATTTTGAGAAATGCTTCATCTTTGTCAACATGTTTTAATCAAAGAGATAAAAATATGTCGGATACTTTAATCAAAGTGAACTCGTAGGGAACTTACAGGGGAACAATTGATCTTTCTGATGGGATTCAGCCAACTAAATGGGAATGTCTACATTGAAGATGTCTTTATCTGTAAGATCTACATGTGTAGAGCCATATAAGCCCTCTTTGGCCATGATTCCTCTCATTTTCAGACACTAAAGTAGTACTGATAGTCATGCTTTGTTTTCCCCTGGCTGGTGTGACTTCATTGATGGCAATACAGAAAAAGTTTAAAATTAGGTGAGACAAAATCTAACATCTGCTTCTGCAGATAAATCCCACGGGACTGATGCACAGTCAACCAAAGTCCATGGAAGGCTGTTTGTTCACCTCTGGGTCAGAGATCACTCCTTTTTTAATGCAAGATATACTGTAATAATGAATAAGTGTTGGATTTCTTGAGCTCAGCTGCCATAACTTTCTCAGAATTGTGGCACAACCATGGA